>JAUTXW010001796.1:1227500-3724649 GCA_030620095.1 Kuschelorhynchus macadamiae
TTACATCAAGGCGGCCTTGAAATCAAACATCTGATTTTAATATTGTCGTTGTGACGTTTCAATATAGGTGGACTCATATTGTTATTACTAATTATTAAAAGAGCAATTTAGACGTTTGAAAACGTTTTTTAAATGAATATCATCAGAGATATCCTAGACAATGGACACCATCTAGCTAGTACCATCAGATACATAATGAAGCAATTTGATGAAACCCAAAGTCTCAAGCGAAAAAAGAGGACTAAGTCTAGAAATTAATAAGAAGTATTAGGAAGATTTGAATAACTTAACTTTTTTTTAAGGTAAAATTTTCTCTAAATTATTATTTCCAAATACATCATTTTAGAAAAACAAGAAAGCTCTATTCCAGACGCTGCGTTATATTTTAATAGATCCTGCTATAACATTGTTACCGCTTTGAAATATTTTAAATTTCATCTATATAAGTTCATGCCGGTACAGAATTTAAGTGAAGAAAATATGAGGCAATGCTTGCGTTATTGCGAAGAAATAGTAAAGCATATCAGAGCAGATGCTGATTTTTTGAATAAGATAATTTTTACGGGTGAGGCTTCTTTTACCACTACGGGAATATTTAATACAAAAAATGAGCATTATTGTGCAACAGAAAATCCTCACAAAATACAGGCAGTAAAAATACAGGGTCGTAGGGCAATTTATGTTTGGTGCAGCATGTTGTATAATAAAATTATTGGACCAATTATTTTTTATGGGAATTTAAATAGTGAGAGATATTTAAATTTAATACAAAATGATGTAGCAAATCATCTACAGTATATTCCAGTAGGTTGATACAATAAGCTTATTTACTGAATATTTAAATAATCGCTATGATTTTTGGATTGGAAGGTCTGGCACACTTAGTTGACCGGCTAATAGTCCCCTAGATCTTTTTTTGGGGGGATTTTAAAAAATTCTGGAATTAGGAGAATGAATTATTTTCACTTAACAGAGACCACCGAGATTTTATTTCCAGCTCTATTAACAGTAAATTAAGGATATATGTTATTAATTGCATGACTACCCAAGAGGGATACATAGAAAATATGTAAAATCTTTTTGTTATATTTTTGCCCTATTCTGTTTCTTCTTATTTTTTTCTTCTTTTGATAGGCTATAATTAATTATTAGAATAAAGGATTCAAATTATTTAATGTTTCTGTTCTTCCCATATTATAGAAAAACCTCTAAATTGCCCTTTTAATTAGTAATAACAATATGAGTTCAGTATATTGAAATGTCACAACGATAATATTAAAATCACATGTTTGTTTTCCAGGCCACCTTGATATAATGAACGATTAATGCATTAATAATTTAAACTCCAATATTTTGAAAACTGCACATCCAAATATTAACAATGTATATATTTTTGAAATCAGAAAGAAAATATCTTTCATTTGAGATAAAAATATACAGGGTATTCCATTAAAAAAAAAACAAAACCGTTATTATTTTCTGCACTTTGCGATGCGCATTTATTTTTTGTAACATTTCAAACAGACAATACGCAAAAACTCTTTAACTTTTGCATTTAAGGTTTTTTTGTAGCTCCTTAACCGATTACTTTGGAATGGTTTGACTAATTTAAATTAATTTCTTAGGAAGTATTAAGGGTAGGCAGAATGGCCCTATAGTGAGCGCACTTGCCAAAAATATAAAATGGCAGAATGGTGCCATTTTGAATATATTTCTGTAAATGTAATTAACCAAAAAAGTCAATTGAGATATCCCTTTACCTAGGCATCAATTTGTGATCAATGAAAAAGTGATTTGGACATACTTTGCGGTGCATCCCCTAACCTATGATCGGGGAAGCAGTCTTTTGTCTTCAGGTTATTTCAGTAGGGTATTATAAATCTTAATGAATGTTGATAATATTCAATGTCTTTTCTCTGAGCACAAAGCATTGGTTGTCAGTAAATATGTGGGGGAGGAAGTGGAAAAATTTTTCCTCGTACTATAAACATATTGAGTGATTTAATACAGAGTCCCATGAAGAGGCAGAAGGGATCTCTTAGACGACAAAAAGTTTTTTCAAATCGACTCATTTCTAACGAAAGTAAGGAGTTTTGAAATTAACAATATTAATAGTTGATGATATACAAGTGTTTGTTTCATTTATAGAAGACTTTTTAAAGCAAAAAACTCTCTTAGCCCATAATATGTTTAAGCAGGTATGAGTAGGTATATTGCATAAAAGTCTTCTATAGAGACAACCCAATTTCAAGGTGTACTGCGAAATTTTAGAGTCAATAATTATCATAGGCTAGAATAGTATTACCGGCAAAGCACATTTTTCTTTTTTAGCAAATTTATATTAAATATACCACCAATAGATAATATTCTTTTCTTTCAATATATAGTTATAAGAAGTAGGAATTATGCAATACTCGAAACCAAGTGGACATAAATGATTTACAATAACTATCTATAGTTCTGTAACATACAGATATCTTATGCGCAGAAAGAACGATCCAATTAATGTAAAATAAAATACTACTAAATCGATCCCAACTTTGGGTTGTATTCCGTATATTTGGAATCCATCGAGAGATTTATTTTTATATAGTTGAGATTTATCGAGAGTAATTTATTTAGATCTGATGGGACTGCCTAATCATAGTATATGGTGTCCCATTTTGGGTACTTTTGCGGGGTATCTCCGTTATTTTTATACATAGAAAGTTGAGGTTTTCGCGACAGTATGCTACTTTTTCGTAAAACTAAAGATGCTGTTAACAAAATTTTCTTAGCCCTTTTAGTTTTTAAGATACAGGATTAAATTGAAAATGTTGCATTTTCAGACACCCCTCGTATCTTAACTATCAGATAACTTATCGAAAATGTGAAAACTGTTTCTTATATAACTTTTCCCGTAGAACTTAATTCCGCCGGGATTAGTATACAGGGTCAGGACAAAAAGATACTGGACCCTACTTTATTTTTTAAATGGAACGCCCTATATATTTATAGACTATAAAATTGTCTTTTTTTTATCTTTTCAAAAATATATAATAGTATGCACTTTTTCTCAGAAACACGCAAGTAAATGACAATTTTCTGTAATTAAATGGATAATTTAATAGTAGCCCATGAATAACAATAAAATACAATAACAATTGAAAGTCACATATTGCTAACGAAGAATTGGATACCATGCATATATCTTCTTATATAAAAATACCTAGACAGTTTGGATTTCATATAACCAAAATTATTCACACATTTAATTATAATTATGTTAAATAAATCATTAATTATAATATTTATTTTAATGCGTAACATAATATTTAAAATTAAGAAGTATTATTGTATCTTTAAAAGGAATTTTAATATATGTCCATTACTTTTGCCTACAAAATTCTTAAACCAAGCAGAGTAAAATTGTCAACATGAAAATAATGAACTTATAGTTTTTTTAAGTGTGCAATTTTAAGCAGATTAATACAAATAATGTTATTTTAAATCCCTAGAAAACACTAGATTTTGATGAAAATGTTTATAACAACTTAAACTAAACTGCTTATAAGAAGTAAATTTGTTTAAACAGGTTTAAGACACTTGTTTTTAATCAAAATGTTAGTGACTGATAATCATTCTTATTTTCTGTGAAGTTTTCGAATGAATTCAAAATGCAACATTCCTAGATAATTTGGAAATTACAAAAAGGATGGGATTTAATTTAAGCCGAAAATGCCGCGTCATGACTTCGACAAATCGTCGAATTGCGGAATCAATGTCAGTTCGACGCCGATCTTTTCAATTTATTTTATTCCACCTCGTTGACTATGCGCTGAGTGCGCCGTTCTTTACATTTTCAACCATTTACGTAATTAATTTGGTGTAACTCTTCAAGCGATTTGTTAGCAGCACGACTTTGAGTACAAGTTCTAAGAAAATACGATTTATTATGATGAGAGTCGTTTTTGTACCATCAAAAACTATCTAATTTAATTTGCTTTTTCACGCGTTTGCTTTATATGCTGGATATTGTTCATTATGGGCATACTACAAGTAAATAATTATATTCTGGTGGTGTTAAATGAACATTCGATCTTTCACCGACGGCTCATAAAGGCAACTAATTACCAGATTATGCAGGGTGTCTAAATTTTAATAAGTTTTTACTTTTTATGAAATATTAAAAAGGAGATTGGATAATCTGAAACAGATATTTGGAAACGTTAAATTGTTAGGCCTTCTAATTTCTTGAGGCTCCCAGAGGCTAAAGAAAATATTATATCGCGACGCTCCCGCGAGTGACACTCCGTTAGAAGACATCCACTCTGTGAACTCGCGATCACGACTATCCACAAGGCCACTAGATGGCATTGCATGTCTATTGAATCTTCTTAATGATTCTGGAAATTATCACTACTAGAGGGACCTACTAGTCCAGTCTCGTAGATTCTCGGAATTTCGAGAGATTCCAAGTTGACGCGCTCGGCATATATAAAGCCGGCTTCACACGGAAGCGGCCAGTTCTAATTCCAAGAGCGAACGAAGCGATACAAGCGAAAGAGTGCCAACTAGCAGTGAAGTTGCTACCTGTGCGATAAGCGATTATAGTGAGTTGAGTATAGTGTGTTTCCACTTGTGTAAGGCGGACACTGTATTGTAGCATGCAGTCGCGCGAGTTTAGTTTTGTCGTGGACATTTTTATCGGATAATTAAACTCGTTTCTTCTACCTTGACATTAAAAATTGCTTCTAGTTCGGGTAAAGAAACGAAAAATTAGTGAAGAAAAGACTTAATTGTACTTGTTCGTTAGTGTTAATCAACAACCCGTCTGTTTGGTGTCTCAAGAATCCCTTTCAGCCTTAAAAGAATACAACTTGAAAAGACATTACGATACAAAGCATGCCACAAAGTTTGAGACAATCAAAGGAGAATTACGGCATGATAAAGAAAGAGCTCTAAAAAGTCAGCTTCAACGACAGTAAGATAGCTTTCAAAGGCAGAAAATTGAAAATGAAGCAAGCGTGTTATATCTGAAAAAATAGCTTTGAAATCAAAACCTTTTACTGATGGTAAATTTATCAAGGAATGTATGGAAGCCGCCGCTGAAGTGCCCGTCTCAAGAACAAGTTTTCTCTAAAGTTAGTTTGTCCGGTATTACTATCGCCAAAAAAATCGAAGAGTTAACGGCAGACATTGAAGATTCACTATAAGAACGTTCATCGAAGTTCGTATACTATTCTGTTGCGCTCGACGAAAGCACAGATTTAACCGATACCGCTCAATTAGCTATATTTATTCGGGGAATTAATATTAATTTTGAAATCACTGAAGAGATGGCTGCCTTTTTTCCGATTAAAGAAACTACAAAAGGATGTGATATTTATAAGAGTTTGATGTACTGATGTTGATGAGTTTGAGTACTGAGACCGTATAATTTAGAATTGACAAACCTTCCTGCAGTTGTAAAAGGTGCACAATCCATGGTAGGAAAAAATGAAGGGCTTGTGGGTTTGATGAAAAAAACAGCAGAAAGATCTTTCGTTGATGCATTACCATTGTATCGTTCATCAATAAAATCTTTGTGCAAAATCCACAAATATTGATGAGGTGATAAAAATGGACGTAAAAACTATGAAGTTCATTAAATCACGCGGCCTCAACCACAGAGAATTCCAAAATTTTTTACACGAAATTAATGCAGAGTATTTTGATGTGACATATTTTTCTGATGTTCGTTGGCTGAGCAGAGGAAAAATGCTAAAACGCGTTTTTGAACTCAAGAAGGAAATCGCCTCCTTCATGGAAATCAGCTCCTCAGTTTCGACTGGCTGCGCGACTTTGGATTTCTCACGGACATCACGCTGCACCTCAATGACATGAACACCAAACTACAAGGAAAAGAAAATCTCATCAACAACCTACTTGACACTGTGAAGGCATTTGAGTTTAAACTGGATTTATGGAAAAATCAGTTGTTGGAAAAAGAATTTACGCACTTTCCTAAACTGGAGAGTTGCGAATGTACAGATATGGATAAATATGTTACAGCACTAGATTTACTCTAAAAAGAGTTCCAATCAAGGTTTTCTAACTTCAGAGATAATAAAAATTATATCAATCTCTTTCCCCGACCATTCAGTGTATCCGTTGAAGACATGCCAGAAAATTGTTGCAGGTAATTCGGAACTGAAAGGCAAGTTCGACATGGGTCTTTTTGATTTTTATTCAAAATATGTCGATCAAAACATGCCCAGAAAACGATGTTTTTGTTTGGGAGCACATATGTGTGAGAGCAGCTATTTTCTCGTATGAAGAATGTGAAATCTAAAACAAGGTCGAGAGTTACAGAGGCACATCTGGAAGGAAGTTTGCAGGTTGCAACTACAAAAATAAAACCAGATATCGACACACTTGTCAAAAATAAACAATGTCACAAATCGCGTTAATTGATTGATCGAACTTTTTAACCAATAAAGATTATTACACTTTGAAATTATATGTTTTTTATTTTATTATTATGGTAGTAAAGTGATGTGGACCTTCGGACGATGTGAAATCGATTTTGCCCTTGCACTAAAAAAGGTTGAAGAAGGGAGTTCCTGGCGCTGGTTGTTGTTATTGATATTATTGGTAGTCCAAGAGGTTAGAAGGCTTGCTATGATATGGGGTAAATTGCCTTCTAATTTTTTTCTGTTCCAAGGTATATACAGGCTTAAATTAACAAATAGACAAAAAGTTTATACAGGGTGGTCAAACAGTGCGTTCAAGTCCAAGAGCTCAGTTACTTTGGGAGTTAGTACATTTATACGAAAGTTGTAGGGACTGCTGAGAGCCGCAACCTAAATTTTCGATTATACAGAATTGCGGATAAGTTTGCCACAACCGAAACTTACATTGTTTTAAATGGAACGCCCTACATATTGTTTTATTTTAAGATTCCTCCCATTTTAGCCATTCACCCAGTATGGGGTTTATGGGGTCTACATAGAGTCATTCAAGATTTATGGACGCTTTCCGAAGATATCACAGATAAATTTCACACCCCGTATTTTTAATGCGTTATTTGTAAAATAAGGCCCACTAGATTTTTATCACTGGGCACAAAAGCAAATTCCAAGATTTGCTGACTTTTTTGTGACGAAGCAACATTTCGCAAAATAGAAATGTCAATAGTCATAACTTTTATTATAACGCTACTGAAAAACTTCATTTTACTCTCACAACTAGTCAAGTGGTCTCTTAACGTCAAATGTACCTCAAATATTTTCGAAAAATGGCCATATATCTCTGTATATATGCTATAAACCATATATTGGGTAAATGGCCAAAAAGGGAGGAATCTAAAAATATAATAATATACAGGGTGTTTCATTTAAAAAATGTAAGTTTGGTTTTTGGCAAACTTATCCTCAACCCAGTATAATCGAAAGTAATTCTGGGTTATAGTTCTCAGCAGTCTCTACAACTTTTGTATAATTTTCTTTAATAATTTCCACAATAACCGAGCTATTGGACTTGAACGCCCTGTTGGACCACCCTGTATATATAGGAGTTCGAGATACAGGGTATTTTAAATTGTAAATATTATCTTTGTTTCTTTTGTATATATTGTATATTTCTAGTGATTTTTAAATTAAATTTAGTACATGTTTTACTGCATCTAATGTCATAAAAGCGTCTGATTCAGTCAAACCGAAAAATCTACAGTGTGTTTTTTTTTTATATTGCGGCCACTTTAAAACTCCAAACTTGTTATTACGATGTCACTGGCCACTTTTCCTTCAAAGTCAAATATATGTATATTTGTATATATATGTATATATTTGTTGTGTAATAATTAATAATAAAGACAATGGAAGTAACATGTAAGTTATTTTGAAAAGTTTTTACTTTTTTCCACCCACATTCCACTACACTTATATTAAAATGCCACAACAGCAGTGTATGTAAAAACAAATAAGCCAGTCTGCGGAGCAAAATATTAAAATTTATTTTCTTTAGCAGTTGTGCGGAGTATTTATTTAAATTCAGTTTCATTTTAAAACATTAGTTTTTTTTGTCCATTTATCTTAATAAATAATAACTACGGTTGTCCTTAGTTTTAAAACATTCAAAATACGCTGTGGTGGTTTTTAAAATAAATACATTTAATTTTCGCTATTTCAGAATTGTACGCAACGCGTAAAACTGCCAAAAATGTCTTATATTAGTGACTCGGTGACTGTTTTTCGTGTGTTTTTTTTATAATAATATAATGATTTTAATTTCTGACCATGATATTAATGGTCGTTACTCCTTGAATGTTCAGCACTACCTTCACGTTCCTCCTATTTCTGTATGTTTTTTTATGTTTTCAAACTCATAAGAAACTTTCGGTATTGTATCCCTTATACAGGATGATCCAAAAAAGATTTAAAATTCTTGCTATATCCGTTGTTATTATAAGACAAAAAAGTGTTTTATATAAAAAAAAACTGTGATTTTTATGAAGAACGCAAATTTATTTTCGAAAAAACTGTTGAATATCAAATAAAAAAGATTTGTGATAAAACTATCAAAATTCTTTCTTATTTTAAAAGTTATGTCCTATATTTTCGATAAATTATTATTAGAATTTACGAAAAAATATATACACATGTAGATGTTTGGTAATAACTTTAAATTGCAAAAGAAAAGTTTCTTTACGAGGAAAGTTCTGTTAAAAATAATTTATCTATTTTTTTAAAACACAATTCCCGAAATGATATTATAATCCTTGTCTGGAACAAGTCCTGCAATGTTGCAGACGCAATGTTCCAACTCAGTCAAACGACGATCACGATTTCGCTAGTTTTTGAGCTCTTGGGGCCCTCATAGACTAGTAAGCCCAGTGTAGGCACAAATTTTGTCCTACCCTAGACTGAGCTTGCTACTGTATGGCGCCCGGATAAGTTCAAAAAATTCAACAGTATAATCCGATTCCGGTCGTGGGATTAGCCAGCGGAGTAGTTGTTTCTGTGATTCCATTTTGTGGAAATACCTGGAGCTTAGGTACCTCGTTATAAAACTATCGTTTTTTTACGAAAATTGAAATACATTACAATTTATATAATATATAAAGATTTATTACCAAATAAGTATATACATATTTACATTTTGAATGGCCAATTCGAGGAAAGTTCCAGGTAAAGACCTATTGGTCAAAAATTAAAGGTCTATATGGTCAAAAATTAAAGGTCATACGGGGATGTTTTAAGAAATCAGCCTGAAAAACTGCTTATTAGATTGTTTCCAAATTTTCCGTAAGAATTAATAATCGTGACGTAGATATGAACTGGCAAAATTCTGATAGAAATTCAAGAAGGCGGAACAAAATGGCGGCTAGATAAAATGTTTCAAAAATCAACGATTTTTTTTAATTCAATTTTCTTCAAATTGTGCGCAAACATTAGATGTGATATAGGGGTAAACTGATAAAAATTTGGTACGAATTGAACGTGACGGAACAAAATGGAGGTCTAATAAAGTTTTTAAAAAATCAGTGTAAAACAAACTTATTCAAATTATGCCCAGAACCAAGTGTGACATAAGTAGAAACTGGTAAAATATTGGTACGAATCCAATATGGTGGAACAAAATAAAAATATTCGAAAAGACAATATGTATTACTAAATGACTATGTGCGGAACTAAACTGGGTCACACTTCACTATTCCTTATAAAAGGAAAGATTTATAACGAGGGAAGTCCCTGGTAAAAGAAATTTATTACCGATTTTTTAGTTTTCTTTTTCTAGATATTTATTCATTATATATTTTTTGCTGTTTTTGCTACTCTTGTATGTTGTGTTTATTGGCCGAAAATCACTGTTCTTTCGATTAAGCATCTTATTCATATGAAAATAAGAATTTATGAGAACATATCTCATTCATTGACATATCTAACATTTATTCACATTGGATCGAATACACAATTTTCATATCTACAATTTTTATTTATATGATCTTTATATCTAACATAAATACATAGATTACACACATTCATTCACCTAACATCTATACTTAAATAAAACCACTGCTTGGATAATCTAATAATACCATTTCTATATTTTGTTTTTATTTTAATTTACTTTAATCTTGTTACTATTTTTTAAATTTTTATAACTTTATTTACATAGTCTAAAAATGAAAGTTTTTTTAACATTTCGCTGCAGTACCAATTGGTTTTTTGCCGTAAAGAATTTTTACTAAAAGCTTACCAGTTTATCTAAATATTTCACTTGAGTTTTGTGTATAGTTGAGTTTAATTGGATAAATAGTTTTTTAGTTTTAACATTTTGTTAAGCCGCCCTTTTTTTTCGACTATGTTGGATGTTTATCAAAATGTTACCATTCTGTCCCCCTAACCTTAATATTTGAGCCAAATTTGATTCGGACGACTAGTTTTTGAGACAGAACAATAGAACGACGGAGATGGAAAAACATGTTTTTCGAGATCTGGGAACCCTAAAACGCAAAAGGTTTGTGAACAGTTGAGTGTAATTGCATAAAGAGTTTTTTATTCATGATTTTTTTAACATTTTGTTAAGCCGCAATTTTGTTCGACTATATTGGATATTTATCAAAATGTTACCATTCTATCCCCCTCACCTTGATATTTGAGCAAAATCTGATTCGGACGAATAGTTTTTGAGACAAGACCGACGGAGATCTAGAGACCCTAAAACGTAAAAATCTACAAAATTCTCGAACCCCTAGTTTTTAATTAGAAGTTTGTTAAGCTAATTTAAAATCAATTACTTTTAACCATTTCAGCAGTGATATTTTTAGTATTAAAATCTGAAGTTTTCGAGACAAAACCAAGACCAGATTTGAGTGTGGCTGAGCCGTATTTTCAATTCTACAATCTGACAGTTTCGTCACGAAATACTCAAGAAATTCTAGATCTGAGTTTATATCACTATCGACCAGTATTTCTCTATTCATGACTTAACAACTAGCACAAAATTGCTTTTCCTGAGAAAGAAAAATATGCGTTTACTTTATGTTACAAGAGGTCTGTATTTGTACCGTAAATATCTATTATGTTTAAAACGCGGCTTGTTTTAATTTTCATTAAAGCAAAAACAAACACTCGTCTTAATTTAGAACTGCGACGAAGAAACAGTATTATATTAGTAGGACGGTCTGGAAATAAGGTTCTCTCTTTTAATTAGGTGTCTTAATTGGGTTCGTGGCGTTTCGTTTAGTTCTATAACATATTGTTGTAATTCCGGCGATATGTGATACTGTTTCTCGGTGCAGTTCTTTGTAGCAGTAAGAATGTAAACATATTTGAAAAACGTGAGAAAGAGCAAGTGTTTTAGTGCTGAGTCAACTTATAACAAGAAATATATATTGAAATGGTTAAGCAAAAAAAATTATAAAAAAATAAAACCGATTTCAGAAATGCACTGAATGTGAAAAATAATATTTTATTCCATCTTGAAATATTTATTTGTTATTTACTTAATCACAAATATATATATATATATATATATATATATATATATATATATATATTGAGTTTTTTGATGTATTTGTAATACCATGAGTATATTGTATTACTGTCTTTATTAGCTTGGAGCCGACTTTACAGAGTAAATCTTTCAAGATAGCATAAAATATTATTTTCTACATTTTAAAGCCTTTTTTGTAATTTTTTTTTATTTCATCCTTTTTCCTCTAGTTATACGAGTTTTATTGTAAAAGTCAGGTTTAACAAATAACCACTGGGTCCACTGCGTATGTAACATCATTGTATAATAAACTGTCTATAACTGTGTATAATAAACTATTGTATGTATAAAATATTGATAACCTACACATGAATGGTAAACACATATAAGGTTCAATGTAGCGCTCTGTTCAAAATGAAGCTTTCCGCCATTTTTAACATTTTTTCAATATGTTTGCTATGGAGCCACTCCAGCAATATCTTGAATATTTTCTGAAAATGTATTAATCCAATTTGGTCAAACCATCGCGGAGTAATCGATGTACCGGATGACAAGTTATAAAGTAACACCCCCTTTAACTTTTTTACTATTTATCGCATATAAGAAGCAAAAATACTACCTTATAGAAAATGTCTCGTAGATTCCGAATCAGCACGCGGATTAAAATATATATATATATACAGGGTGGTGTGAAAAGCATACTTTTTTAAATGGAACACCCTCTATTTTTTACTGGTCTTGGAAAAATCATTAAAAGACCTTTTCAGAAATACCCCATTTGATACCTTTATCTTCAAAAGTTTTTGAAATATACGTATTTAAAGCTTAAAATAATCGATTTTCTATTACTTACAGATATAGCAAAAAAAATAAAGAAATAGTCAACGAAAATATTTTTTGTTTATAAAATTAAGTAAAAAATTACCTGAAAAATTAATCGCTGTACATTTCCGCCCTGGTCACGTATGCATTCTTGATAATTATTTGGCAAGTGATGGTTTATTGCATTTTCTATAAGATGTTTGTTCTTTCCGTTTAGAATTTCCACTTCTTGTCTTATAAAAAGTTTTATGTTTTCAGAATTATCGAAATTATGTTGGTAATAGAAAGTTATCCATCATGGGCGTCAAGTCAGGGCTGTTGACCGACCAAGGAATTGTTCTGTACCTCCCGAGCCATTCATCATAATTGGTGTGTAAATATTTTCGCACTTGTAGGGTTGCGTGTGAAGGGGTGCCATCGTGCTGAAAAATGATTCTATGATATATCTCTCCGGTAATTCTCCTACTGATTCGGCAATAAAGTTATTCAAGAATTGATGATATACTTCCCCGGTCGGGTTGCGGTAAAAAAAATATGGTCCTTGATAATCACCAAGTATTCCACACTACACATTTACTGTTAACCTTCCTTGAAACTTAACTTATCTTATAAATAGTGGGTTCTCTTGTACCCAGTGCTTAAAGTTTTGCCGCTTTGGTAAACCACTTGCGGAAAAGCTGGATTCATCAGTCCGTAGTATATTTTTGAAAAAATCTCATTTTGAAATCTGTTCAGCATGAAATTACACAATTGGAGCCTCTGATCTTTATGCCACTGAGAGAGCTTTTGGACTTTGTGAAATTTGTAGGGTTTGAATTTATATTTCTTTAAAACTATAGGCACGCTTTCGCGCGAAAATCCTCTTCTTTGGTCAAAACGTTCTAGAAGGTCCTGAGATCCTAGTATTACTGATCTTCCCGGATTTTCTATGTGTAACAAAAAGATATCTAAATAGTTCGTTTTGGTCAAGGCCACATGTTCTACTTGTTCTTCTCTTTGTTTGCAAATCTTGTAAAATGAGAATGAATGCTTTTGATGGTTTTTCATGTGGCAATATTTTCATTGGGATGTCTTGTTATTTTCGAAAAATAAACGAAGTATTTCTTGTTTCTGTTCCATCGAATATACCATTTTACCAGCAAAAATCTATAAATAACTGTATCGTTACTAAGCGATATACACAAAAACGTCATACGTCATTGTTTTTGTTTTCTAAAGCCTACTTTTTTGTTAGGAGTAAATTAATTAGTATAATAAACACATTTTTTAGATTTAAATGTGAATATTTCAAAAACTATTAAAGATAAAGGTATTAAATGGAGTATTTTTAAAAAGCCCTTTTAATGATCTTTATATATTTATATCGTATATTTTAATTTTTTTTAAAAATGCGGATTCGAAATCCACGAGAAATTTTCTATAAGGTGCTATTTTTGTTTCTTATGTGCGATAAATAGTAAAAAAGTTAAAACTTGTCACCTGGTACATACATACAGTTCGAATTGATAACCTTCTCCTTTTTTGAAGTCAGTTAAACACTGCTTAAATATGGCATATGGCAAGAGTGACTATATTTTTGTGTATAAAGATATTCAACATACTTTTGAAAGATCAGTATCGACTTTGATCAGTAATAAGGGAGCCAACTAGGGCGAGATACTCAACATGGTGCTTTTAAGTAAATACCTCGCCACTAAAAAAGAGGTCATAGGACCCCTAGTAAAAGCAAGCTAGAAACAGCTCTGAGTATGAGGCGGAATCTATATACCTTATTTCTCCGATGAACCTTAAAATCTCTCTCGATCACCTTAAAATCCTCGACCATCAACCATCATTCAACGATCGTTGAGGTTCGCGAACTTGTAAATTGGTTCGAGACCTAGACTTGTAATTTCAGACTCAGACCTCAAGGACACTATCAGTTTTGATCTTAGACTTGACGAAGAAGCTACGGAAAAGGAAGAAGGATTTGCCGTCCTTTAACAATAAAAAATAGTTTATTATTGCAATACTCCAGATAAATAGAAAAGGAACCGCGTAGTACTCTCCATGCCATAATAGATTTTTTTATAAAAATAACTTAGAACTAAACGATCTAAAAATACTAAAAATATAAATCATTCCTGTAGTATAGCGGAGCAAAATAGCGGCCTCAAATTTTGCAGAAAAAGCAAATGTAATATAAGGATAAATTGAAAAATTTTTGATATGAACTGGATATGGCGGCTCAATAAAAATTAAAACATCAATGTCAACAAAAACTACTTATTCAATTGACTGCAAATTTTTTATAAAGATTAAGTTCAGGACAAGGGCGAAATTTTCATACGTATTCAATCTGGCTGAACAAAATGGCATCCTCATAAAATGTTACTTACTTATTCAGTTGACTTCGATTATTGCATAAAAATAAAGTAAGAAATATTTATATAATCGATGTAAAAAAACTACTCGCCTAATTAACCTCAATTTTTGCAAAAACTGAGCTTTGTGTAATAGAAATAAACTGCTAATTTTTTTATATAAAATATGGCGGAACAAAATGGTGGCCTAATAAAGCGTTAAATAAAATGTGTGTGTGTGTGTGTGTGTGTGTGTGTGTATGTTTTATGGCTCTGGTGTACACCAAATAGCCAGCATCTCTCTTTATGCGTATGAATTTATATAATGGTTAGGTATTTACTCTGTTTTCTTGCTATTCAATTTTCCAGAGACTCCTATTATCTCATACTCTTATATACACAACATTACTCTAAGCTAGATCTTAACTAATCCCATAAAATATATGTTTAGTTTTTTTTTATTTCAATTATATTTTCTATTCTATTTTATTTTTTAGGATTCTCTTTTGTTGTTTATGTTATTTACACATTTCCTTTTTTTTTTCTTGTTATTTTTTTTTCAAAACATACTTAATCTTATATAATAGTTAACTAATGGTTCTGCTACAGTTTCAATTTATAAAGCGAAACTATGTTCCCATTGAACCACAAGGATATTAAGGTAAAACTATGTGTACCCAACTTCAATTTTCTAACTAAACTCCTCGCTTTCCCTAACCTGTGAATGTTTCAATCAAGATCATCGAAATTTGATAATGAATGGGATAATCATTTGACAAGATAAATTTTAACCCACATGTACATTTATGATGTTTTGTGTATCTAATTAATTTTATTCGTATTCTACATTTTGACGTAAAATTGACGTTTGCGACTTCATTCACCCCTCACTAATTTTTCTAAGATGATTAACAAAAATTAACGAATCGGTTTTCATTTTAACTCTGAGACATTAATTACTGCTCCCCACGGGCTTGGAATCTCATTAGTTTTTCTATCGATATACTTTTTAGTAACTATCAGGACTTATTTAAAATCTAGAAAACATTTTCAGGTCTAATCTCAGAATTTCACTTATTTACAATGTTATATACGTAAAATAAATCGAAAATGACCACAAGTATTGTTCATCAAACTGGCTTAATGGCAATCAATAAAGATCCGTGTATTATATACATATGTATTTAATTTACGACCAAAAATAAACAATAACCCATTACTGTCAAACAAGGAGTCTTTGTTATAAAATGCCGTCAGTATATACAATTGAAGTTGATGTTTGATGTTCGTCATTTTAGTAAAACAAATGAAACAATGAACTCAGTTATAGGGCACTTTGATATGTACCTTTATTTTATGCAAGCGGTTGTTCGTAGAATGTGATTTAAAAAGATTAAATAATATGTTTAAATAATTCATCTAAGATATTTTATACTTGTATAATATTAATCAAAATCTTATACAATTTTTGGGGTTAACCCCCATTTATTAAAAAAAAAATCATAAAACCTCGGGACATTTTTGTTTTTTTTACCACTTCTCTGTGTGTTTGTTTGTTTACCTAGTTCAAAATAGATTTTTCACGGGCATCTACATTATTCATAAAATGGTAACACTTGTAGATGGGTTATCAATATTAAAACTGAAAACCCGAACCCTGAAACAAACAAGGTTTCATGTCGTTTGACTTTGAAAGTCGATGAGGGAAATCGGCAACCAGTGGCGCCAACTGTAGATTTATGGTGCAACGAAATCGCTTTAGATGCGACCTACTTGGGAGCACAAGACGACATCTGTGCAAAAATAGAAGAGAATAGAAATATGAATTTCTGTGCGGTTCTTGGTTGTAAAAAGTTATACAAAAGAACTAAAAATAGGAAAATTTACTCCTCCACCATTGTGTCAAAAAACGACAAAAAACATGAGGCTATGTTTGTTTCAGGACCAAGGAGCCCTTCTGCTACCGTAATATCTGCCCTGGCAAGGCTCATCAGGCAATTTCCAATCTGAATGCTGTATGAAACTAGTTTTTTAATATACTATTGCGAGTTTACTTTAACCCCCTTCCGCCTAGATCCTATATAAAGAAAAGTTTGCCACTACATGCCACGAACACTAAACATTGACCCGGAATTTCCTTGATGAGAAATTCAACCACACACACAGAAGTAACCTTAATGGTACGTTACTGCAATATATTCCGTTTTTCCTGATAAATTCAAAGTTTTATTATAAGGTAAGTTCCTTGTTAACGGCACTTTCTTGGTAATCACACTTTTAGTTATCTTACTAACAGATAACTGAATTGCATATACAAACTCTGTTATCTGTGTCTAACAATAGATTAATATAGCTACACAGTAGATCGAACAAGACACGGCAACGTTCAGGCCCCCCTTTGAAAAGCCTGCATCCATCCGAGAAATTAACGCGCAATGTTACACCAAGTGTGTTGAAGAAGCCGGCAGCGAGAGTAGCGACTACAGACTTTTGCCAAAATAATTTGCGGCTATCCCCCGATGAACACATTTTTCTACGGCGGCTATATTAACCATTATTAACGTATATAAACCTCAGAAAACGGCAGCGATTCGTTAAAAAAAACGATTTTAATTACTCGTTACAAAAATAACTATTCTGCTATTTATATTGTTTCCGTTAAATTTTTTTGATTATGAAAAACTTGTCTTATTTACGATGGGTTTAGTAAGAAGAAATTATTTAGCTTCTTTTTGATTATCTAATTTAACAAAGTGACTTTTGATTTGTTTCAAAAATGTACAGAGTTATTATATGTTGACAACTGTCTACAGGGTTTATTAACGAGGATAGAGAAAAAGTGTAAATAAAATATTTAGGGTTTCTTTTAAACCGCCAAAATCCGTTATGAGAAAAACAAACTACTATCTTGAACTCCTTATTGTAAACGTTACGAGATTTTTTTTCCGGTAAAATGTATAATGAAGAGGCCACTTCAATAATTTCTTGCGGAATTTCTTCCTGATCCATTTTTGATAACAACTGGTTTCTCGTATTAAAAATTCACTATTTTTTCGTCAGACAATCAGGAATTAACTAAATGACGTCTTAATTACAAACCACAGACATGTACTGTGGTCGTAATGTCATTGTTGTTTATTATTTATCAAAGAAAATCATATGCATGTTGCGTGGTTACATAAAAAAACGCATTGATAAATTGTGAATTTGCAACAATGACAAACATCAAAATAATTGCATGTTTAAACTGGTAAATTGATAGATCGATCTCAATTGATTATTCTTTTGAGAAAATATAAAATAGTTCTACTATTGGATAAAATTTTGTATAGAACTCATGTGTTATACATATAACTCACTTTAGAAAATCACTCCTAAACATTTACCAGTGTGAGTTATGTGTAATATATAACACACTTATACCATAAATAACTATTATCCTACAGCAGAACTAATTTATCTTTTCTTAAAAAAATAATCAATTTAGATCTATCTATCAATGTACCAGTTTAAACATCAATCATTTTGACATTTACCATTGTTGAGAAATCACAATTTATCAAAGTGCTCATTTTATGTTACTATGCAACATGAATTTGATTTTCTTTTGTAAAAAACCAACAACATTGACATTAAGACGTCAATTAGGTAATTTCTAATTTTCTGACGAAAAAATAGCGAAATTGATAGGCACGTTAAAGGTATAAACAAAAGTGTTTCTTTCAAATTCACAGAAAATGTCTACCATCATCGTTATGAACCAAGTATTCAATGCTTAAGTCAACTCTCCAGCTTTACAATTAGGCTGATATCTCTAATTTTCCGAAACTTTTCGAAGATCAAGGCAAAGGTTCACAAGCTAAAAAATCAAAAACTCTTTAACACAATGGTTTTACCAAGTTCTTGAGAAGCACTTGACAGGAAATTTTTACTTATGAAAACAGCTTTAATTATGAAGATTGCGTGAGCTTGCAGATGTGGTAAATTTGAGTGTGGAAAATATTTAAGCCAACGTATAATTATACTTGATACAAAAACCAGGAAAACTCGTAGTTTCACATTAATGGAGAAATAATTTCCAGTCAGTCCTGTAAAATTATGATACATGAAATTTTATAAAAGGCAAATTTTTTTTGTATGTATGTATGTATTTATAAATAATCAGTTTGTCAAAAGAACAACATAGATTGCTCCGTACTTGTGCCTACAACATCCTGAGTTAAACACTACTCATTGTATGGCAAATGCAGGAGCAAATATCACATTAAACCGGCTTGAAGGATGGTCCGCAACGGTGACTGAGGGATATATATAGAACAATGAACAATAAAACCGAGATTGCAAAAAAAATCAATGTACTTTAAGTGTTTCAATATCAACTAATGTAATAACACAGCCTAGTTCAAGCACTGGAAACTTACAAAGTTTTAATGTTAAATCGCGAGTTATGAGGAGTATGTTATGAAGCGCGTGTTATGAGTGTATTATGACTTATTACTCATACATGTGTTATTTGTAATTTTATCCGTATGTTTGCATGTCAGTAATGACAGTATAACTGTTGGATAAAATATTGTTTAACTTTAACTCCAAGATTATTTTTTTCTATGATATATGATTATTAACTTAATGATATTTAAAACGTATATTAATTAGTATTAAGAGATATCGTAAATGACGTCGACAAATCTTTTTAGGTCGAAAAACTTTTTTCTCTAGAGGAGCGCAAATAAAAAACTAATAAAAAAATAATAGATAATAATGACAATTCAAAATGGTGTCAAAAAAATCATAACATTTACTAACAATTAGGAGGTACCCTGAAGATCACAGATATATTATAATTACATAGAATTACAAAAGCCAGGCAAAAACTGGATAAACCATGCTTTTAAAGTTCGGAATTCGAATTAAAAGCCGTTAGTACGGTTTTAAATTACATCAATTTCAAAATGATGGAACATGTTTAGTGCCCCGTTTCTGTTTTTGACCCGTACTTATTTTAGCCACATTTGTTAAGGAAAAACCGAATATTTATTGATTCACACTGTCCTGAAATGGAAACTATAAATTATAATGTGGATTTTCTTAGCGTCCCAAAATAAGTAGAAAACTTTTTGGTGTACACAACGTTTGGCTCGTTTTATTCATTTTAAAGATGCACTTCGGGGAAGCCGCATATATAGGAAGAATTATATGGATGGCCTGAAAGGATTTTACTTGGAAAGAAAGGAAATAAAGATGCAAAGTTGTAATGCGCAGTCTGTGAAGGAATAAATTCAAAATATTTGGAAAAAATGCTTTACCAATTATATTGTACTTGAAATTGATTTGAAAGTAGTTTTGATCTATTAGCTGAGGATAATTTAGTAAAATGCTTAATCTAGAAATTTAATACTCTAGTTGTATATGTTTAACAATACCAAAAGTTGTCGTGAGATTCAACTTATTTTATTTGTATGCTTTTATATTTTATTTATACTTAATATTCTATTAATTGTTGTAATAACAGTAGATTAAACAAATTAAATTTATTTCTATTTGAGCATTTATTAATGTACTATAAAATGCATTATCTAACACAAGTGTTTTTAAGCTTAATAAAAAACTTTCTCATTAAGGTTCTTGAAGTTAGTGCACTATGTTGGAGCATAGTATTTTTTATTCATAGAAATTTTAATTATTTCCTATCTACGTGGCGAGCTTTCCAGTAGATTAAACAAATTAAATTTATTTCTATTTGAGCATTTATTAATGTACTATAAAATGCATTATCTAACACAAGTGTTTTTAAGCTTAATAAAAAACTTTCTCATTAAGGTTCTTGAAGTTAGTGCACTATGTTGGAGCATAGTATTTTTTATTCATAGAAATTTTAATTATTTCCTATCTACGTGGCGAGCTTTCCAAAATAATCCTTAACAACTGCCTCTAAGCCTAAAATTTCAACCACCCACCAAAGCAAATGTTTAAAAATGTTTTTTGATCTTTTGACTGACTTGACTTTATTTGAGGTGTTGCAGCAAAATAAATTCAACAGTTTCATGGTAAATTTTGTCTTCTACAGGATGATAGTTTTAAATTTTTAATCGGACATTTCGGTTTTGGATCTCAATTATTAAACACATAATTTTAAATAAGAGAATGTTCTTTTTATTACATTTTATACCGCTTTTCATCTCCTAAAACCAGTAATATCTTACACTTAATAATATGCCATCTACTTTAGAAGTATTGTATAAATGGCAGTGAGAGGCGGAAAACGCATAATTAAATTTAGGAGGTCAAAAAATCTAAACTCTTAAATAAAAAATTCGTATATATAAAAATAGTTGCTGATGAACCAAATAATATACAGAGTTCTAATAGAAAAAGTATATTTACTCTCGCATTTTTGTAACTTTTTTGTGTTGGGCATGATTTACCAAGGCCCATTAACTCTATTAATAAAAATAGGTTACCTCGATGAGCAGCTATCGGGCGAGGGTGACGCGCGGGTTGTAAGTTCGACTAGCGACCCGATATGACAAGGCGGTCAGTTTATTGCTTATTCAGCTTGACATTTTCGTTGCAATAGTTGTCAGTTGTGTTTTTCAGATTTTTTTTACTTACCAGTTGTATCCTACACTTAATAATATGCCATCTACTTTAGAAGTATCGTATAAATGGCAGTGAGAGGCAGAAAACGCATAATTAAATTTAGGAGGTCAAAAAATCTAAACTATTAAATAAAAAATTCATATATATAAAAATAGTTGCTGATAAACCAAATAATATACAGAATTCTAATACAAAAAGAATATTTACTCTCGCATATTTTTGCATTTTTTTTGTGTTGGGGCATGATTTACCAAGGCCCATTAACTCTATTAGGTTACCTCGATGAGCAGCTATCGGGCGAGGGTGACGCGCGGGTGAGGCTGCGGTTGTGACGTCGACTGGCGACCCGATGTGACAAGACGGTCAGTTTATTGCATATTCAGCTTGACGTTTTCGTTGTGATAGTTGTCAGTTGTGTTTTTCAGAGTATTTTTTTACTTACTCAAGTGAAAGTTTTAAGACATTTTAGTGTTCTTAAGACAAAGGATATTTATAGAATGAAATATTTAAATGATCTGGCGAAGTTTTTTTCCTTCGTAAAAAGGTAAAAAAAGAAGCCATTCTGAAGTGGACCCCCAAGAAAAGCTGTATAAAAAATGAAAAAAAATATTAACTCAATTTTTAATTTGTTACCGTTTAAGCATACATTCTGTGCTGATTTATTTCCTATTATTAAAAAAGATGTTTGAAAGTTAAATAATTGTGTTTACTGCAAATAGTATACCTATAGTTAATAAAATATGAAAAATAATTATAATATACATAAGGTGTCCCCAAAGTGAGGTTAATATCTTGGTATCGGTTAGAAATAGAGAAGAAATTTATTATAGACTATATTAAAAACATCAGGAAAGTGCAAACAGTTTTGTTCTAATTTGAACCGTTTAGACTCTACAGCTGTTTAAAATCCCAGTTTTTAAATGTCAATAGCTCGAATAGAATTAAACTTAAGCCTATGGGCAATATATCAAGTAGACGTAGGGTTTTAGATAAAATTTAAAAATATAATAAAATATCGGGTGTTTTATATATGAAAAATATTTAAGTAGGTATGTAAGTCATCCTATATACTTATATTTATATTTAAACGTTTTCTCTATCTCGAACCATTATCACCTAAACCAAAAACACACTACTGGGACACCTTGTATAATTACTTTTTACAAGAATATTTTTTTGAGATTTTAACAATACATCATATTTTTTCAAATTCGATGCGAACTTTTCGAAATCCATTCAGCAAAAAAACTTGGTTAAAATTTGAAACAACATCCCTAAATATAAGTTTAAAATTATAACTTATATCTTGAAGGCAGCATTTTATTGTAATAAAAAAGTTTTAATTTTGAACAAAAAAAGATTAATGTATGTAATTAAACACACACAGAAGAGATATGGACAATGCAAAGCAAGCCTGTCGCCGAGTTACATAGATCGCTCGAGGCAACCTATAGAGTTAATGGGCCTTGATTCTTTACAGGGTGTAAATTAATACCCGTCCAAAACTTTGAGAGGTAATTCATCTCATAAAAATATGAAAAAATGTCATGTAAACATTAGTTCGCATTTTTTTTTGCTTTTTTTATACACCTTATACATGTTTACCGGACTTTTACTAGAAGTCTCATTACCTGATGACTTTTTTTTTAGTTAGTTGTATTAATTAAGATGGTTATAAGATTCTTTTTTTGGTCGCTTGGTTTTTACTGCAGACACCATTTTTAGATCTTTTCAAACGGCCCTGTTTTTACTGACCAAAGTAAAAACAGGGCCAATGTTGATCGTTGTTTGCTCAAAACTTTGTTGGTAGGTCATCATAGACAGAAGTATGGGCCATAAAAAGAAAATTTATATATTTCAAACCTTAGATATTTTATTATTTCACTTATTAATTTGAAACTTTTTTTGCTTTCAGGTTCTTCAGTTTCAGTCAATGTACATTTCGAAAATAAAGATGGCGGCTTCTTCCTCAAACAAAAACCGAAACAGCACTATGCCGGATCCTCCAGCAACATATTGGCGATACCCGATGCGTTGATCCCGCTGCCTGGAGGGCCGGGGAGCGGTACTTCGGGCACTCCATTATCCATTGACAGATTTACTGTTCTTCAAAGCAGTCAGCCAATCTCTGTTAGAGCTACGTATGGGCCGTTCAGCACAAAGCAAACTGTGCCAGCACGATACGTAGTGCCAGATCCAATGCCGTTTAACACAACTGGTAAATATTTTCAGTAATTATTCTTATAGTTAAAACTCTACCAATAACCATTTAAATGTATCTACAGTAAGTTTTTAATAAACAAAGAGTATAGGGTAGGGAACTAGAACGGACGTTGGCTGTATCTCAGAAATCGGTCATCCCATACCTTTGGCAATTTTTTATAGTAAAAAAAGCGAATAAAAAATGCTAGCAATTATATTTAAATTTCTAGAATAGCTAGTGGGAGTGTAACACTGATGACTAAAAATAGTGTTTTTCTTTAATTTGACCAATTAACATGTGTCAAAAATGTTACCAATATAATTTAGAAACACTTATGAATAGTTTTGCTCAAATGCTTATTGATCCAGTTCTTCAAATAACGTGTTGAAGGAGGGTAATTTTTTAAAAATTTTCACATTGCTAATTTCAATTTGGGTAATAATTTGTTTTATATATTGTCTTTCTGGTTTTTGCCATGGTTACTAGAGGACGCTGCGCGATAAGTTGTTTGTCTTCTTTTTCAAAATTTCCAAACAGTTATATATTTACATAGTTGAAAAGGTGCCTAAAAATCGACACATGACAATTGTTTCGCCAACACTGTGGCTTCATCAGATGTTAGATCTGAAATAAAAGCGTAACGCAAACTGTTTTTGCGGATATTATACAGGTAAAATAATCTGGATTTTTCGTTATAGCCTAATAAAGATTTAACAATGGGGAACTATTTTGGTCCAACTGATCATTTAATAATGTGTTGTTATTTTTATGTTTGTCTATTTCCATACTTTCTAGTAAATTAAAAATTAATGTAAAATTTTAAAGTTGTCATCGAAAGTATGGTTTTCTTGAATTAAATATATGTGTTTAATTTTACATGTAGAACGAAAAAGTAAAAAAAAAGTACTTAACTTAATTTACTGAAGATGACACCAAAGTCAAAAATGACAAGGTTTATCTAATACCGATGGCTTAAAAAAAATTGAGATGTAATAGCGTAATGCATTTCGAAAGTCATTCTACCAAAGTTATTTTTATTGGAATAATATGAGCTGCAAAGAAGATATTAACGAATTATTGTTAGCAAATATGAAAACCACAATTTATACGGAGCTATCGGTATGAAAAATATTATTTAATTCTATTTAATAAAGAAAATTTAACCAACCTAGTTCAAATTTTAAAAAAATATATGTAAAAAGCTATTTCTAAGATTAAAAATATTGTGTACTATAATATAGATTAATAATATAATTAATAATAATTTTTGTCGCATTTATAAGAAAAATTTTTGTAATATAATTATCTTGTTTTCTTTAATTTGGGGCTTTAATCAAGTCAAGTTGTTACATTTGAGAAAAATTTCTCTAAAGAGTGATTCTTTTTGGAATCGCTGGATTTTAGGGTGTAGAATAAAGGTCCGATTTTGTACCTGCGCGAAAGGTATAGTGTTGCCATACCTTTCGCGCCATTTTAAAACATTGTTTTATGTTTTTTAACGGTTTTTTAGAAGCTATTTTAGGTTGTACGTGAGCAAATCAAATTCGGCCAATGAATTAAATCGTTATTAGTTTTTTTTTAACCTATGAACCATTGAAGCACCTTTAACACGATATATTTTAGTAGATCTAACCATAAAGCTAGCCATTTTTTACCAATTTAATGTCCATTTCAATTTATGAAGATTAATCATATTTTACAGAGACGAATTTTCTTCACGCACGTTTGTTTCTAACCATTTTGTCCCACCCAACTGTTTATGAAACTTATTGGTCCTAATTTGTTTCTTGGATTCTAAACTTTCATTTGAGCTTCTACATAAGTTATTTTTGACCATTTACGCACGAAAAACAGTAATTATATAAGCTCAATTTTAGCGTTTTTACGCAAAGTTTCGCGTTTCTTGATAAGTAAATGAATTTTTTTAGTGTTGTTGAACTTAAAGTTGCAAATATTCATATGAGTGTACAGAACAGATTATAATCAACACTTTAAGCAGTCTAAGAAGCCATTTTGACCATTTGAGCTTAAATAATTGTAATTTTCAGCTTATTTTGCGTATTTTCTACAATCAAATTCAATTTGTTTGTATTTTCTCATACTTTCACTAATTTTTTTTTGTAATGTGTTTAGTACTTAAAACAAACATTTTAAGGGGTTTAGGAATTAGTTTTGACCTTTTGGTTTTAAGGATTCGTCATTTTTACTTGATTTTCGATTATTTTTTTATTAAAATTTTACTTTTATTGGTAAATAATTAAATTTTCAGATCATCACAATAAACATTTAAAAAAATAAGAAGCCATTTTTAAAATTTGGGTCCGAGAAGTCATCATTTTAAGCTCCATTTTTGCGTTTTACGTAAAATTTCACGTTATTGTGTTTTTTTGAGTCATATGGTATTTTAATTTATAAATTTTAATTTAAAGTTTAGAACAATTTATAACCAACATTGTTAGGGTTTCAAGATGCCATTTTCCTAACTTGGGACTGAAACATTGTAATTTTTAGCTCAATTTGCGTATTTTATATAAACTTTCTCATCATACGTTTTTATTTTTAGCGCGTTCTATTTCCTTTCTCAGTGGTCCCCTGTCCCTACTAAGTGAGGTCATAAATATATGAGTTAAGTGTAATGTGCGATTGCTATTAAAACAGGTTTAATAAGGTAGAAAAATGTATTAAAAGCAAAAAGCAGACATTTTTAAACTATAATAATTAAATACCCACCTAGTAATACACGAATTTCAGTTTTAATTTCGTTTTCGAGAAACTTACGATCTGAAAGTGTTAAAATATATATAGCCAACCTGTATAAATTCAGTGAATATTGTAATTAAAATCAAAAATAAGTTTTTATTATTTTCTTTGCATCAGGCCCAGCAATCGATCTTCAGGACCAAGCTACTCATCACCTGGACATGTCAGCTCATATTGTTCGCAGTGAAGTGCCCAGAGATTCTCCGGTTCTCAGAGTTTTGTTCCATACCGGAACCGACCCCGGAGGTAGAAGACAAATTCTTTTAGCCAGGCACCATCAACGGGTGTGCATTGGTATGTACTTGAAAATATCTTTTTGAGTCGGAAACTAGTGGATAAACTGAAAGTACGCAGCCTTTTTCGTTTTATTATTAAAAAAAAACAGAGCTTTCGGTTTGATTCTCTGTACTTTCGAGTTAACATTAAACATATCTTTTAGTTCTTCATGCTCGTATGGGACAAAGGCCTCCTCTGCATGCAGCTTGCAGTCCAGATGGCAAAGACGGCGTTTGTCTCGCTCAGGTCACCATTCCGTCATCTTGGTGGCCACCAATGCCATCACCAGAAAAGGGTGGTAGGCCGGGAAAATTTGTGAAGACTCCTCCGAGATTAGTACAGGTATATTATATAGTAATCTATTTAAAAATATATGTTTTGAAAATATTTTTTAAATATATACTGTAAAAAATTGCTACGAATCTTAAAGTATACTTATTTCAGGTGGCTTATTCAGTATTAGAACCATGGCCCGACGAGGGCGAAGGCTGTCATCCCAAAATGCAAGTCCAGCCCTCCGTAATTCTAGGTTCTGTACCGTTAACTCCAGCGAAAGGTGCTTACAAAGAACTTAGACTTACTGATGCAATTACCATGTTAGTGCCGCATCCACCTCTATTTCCGATGTCCAGGATATACATCTCCGTATTTATTGACAGATTAAAAGCGAAATCGTTGACTGCCATTGTTATAAGGTAAGGTTTTTTTGTGATTTTTGGCTCATCTATCAGTTTTTACAAGGCGGTCATATCTAATCCCCCACTCTCTTAACTTCTTTATTGTTACTACTACAAAAAAACAAAAAATAGGACGAGTTTATGATTTGTCTGTCAGGTATAGAATAAATTTGTAAAAGCAATCATAAAGAGGATAAATCGAAAAATTATTATTTTTTGACCATATGAATGAATTTTAATATACTTTTCTAACTTCTAAACATATCTAATAAAAAACATCAATTACCTAAATCTAATAGTTTAGTACTTTAAGATTTAAAGAAAAATATTTTAAAAAATGCTTTTTGTTTAAATATCAAGTAACCATGCGTAATTAAAATAAAAAAGGCGGTGATCTAATTAGATGTTTTTATCGTCTCAATCGTAATTAAGTATATGATACTCAGAAAAAAAAACAAGCAAAAAGCAGAAAATTTTCATAGTGAAGAAAGAACTCAGCTTGCAATTAAAGATTAAGAACTTGTTATATTACTTTCCATAAAGTATATAAATATTCAGTTTTCCAGGATAAAAATCAATCCGAAATTTGACCTAATTGCAAAGAGAAAATACAGTAGAATTGAGTTGTCTTAGAAAGAATAAGTAATCTTTTTAAAGAAAAATATGGTGAAGATCAAATTAATGTTCTAAGCTTTGAAGGATTGAGTCTATTTATGGCATGGCAAAACGGAAAAATACCAGATATTGATCTAATAAGACAATTCAAGAACTTTTGATAAAGGTGTGTGAAACCGCATTTTTATTGATTTTAGTATCTATATATATATATATATATATATATATATATATATATATATATATATATATATATATGTGTTTTCTTAAACCATAAATATTATTCGAAACTACGCTATCTTCTTGACGTTTCGCCCGTCCTAGCAGGCTTTTTCAAAAGTTTGTTTAATTGTTTTTCGTAGCAACCTACAAATATTTACAAAATGTGATATTAAAAATACACAGATTTTCAAAATATTTGGTGTAACATGTAATATTAATTTATTCTTAGTAAGAGATTAAAATTTAGCTATATATAAGTAAAAAAAAAACAAGACAAACATGCATGGATTAAATTTAATAAATTTGACTTAAATTTTTATCGCTTTGATTTTTTTCTCTTTTTATATGAATCATTTCCTTGATAACGAGTTTTTGATATCTTTGATCTGTGTGTAATATTTTTGTATTGGCAAAATCAACTTCATGTTTGGTTGTTTGCTCGTGTTTGTATAGAGCTGACGCATTTTTCGTGTACTTGTGCCCCTTTAACCTGTTTTCCAAAAGTTTTCTTGTCATGCCTATATATTTCATTCGACAATTTAAGCAAGGTATCGAGTATACCAAATTTGATTTTTTATTTTTTTGGACTTTACTTTTTAAATGAGTCAAAAAAGAACCTACTAAATTTTGTGCTTTGTGACACACTTTTATATTGCGTGTGAAAAAATAAAATGTGTAAGGCATTGCAACATATTTTTTTGGTGTGTTGTCCTGTATTAAAAGGTTGTTTTGTTTTCCTTTATCCATACACTGTTTAATTATTTTTTTAATAAACTTTTCCGGAAAATAATTGGATTTCAAAGTGTCAATAACTTTTTGGAGCATTTTTTTAAGCATCCTTTATTTAGACATTTTTTTTTACGTACATTATTACATTACAAATACTTTTCCCTAAGTACATATATAATAGTATGTAACTGTCCAAATACAGGTCATCTTCTAAACAATACCTAACATGTATTGGTACCGGAGAAGAAAATATTAATAACACTGCATATGTTAAATGGTGCACAGGACTAATTGTGTTTACAGACTCTACAATTTTAAATTCGAATAATTTTTCAATTTTTTTATAAATGTGGTATAACTATTTTCATTCCTAATTACTGAAGGCAGTTGATTAAATGTGTTTGAGGCTGCGGCTATTGGGCTCTGTAACGCCATTTTTGTTCTGGCATTCTCCAGTCTAATGTCATTTACATTTCTTAATTGGTGTTCATGTATCTGGTTAACAAAGGTTATTTTTGTATTACTTTTTTGTTTATTATTAATTATTTTATATATAAGTTTTGATTGTTCTAATTTTAATATATTGCTGATCGGTTGGACATTTAATGTCTGATAGAATACATCTGTATGTGTTCGGTAATCAAGTTTAAATAGCAACTTAAGAATTTTATTCTGAATAATCTTTAATTTATTGAAATTTTTTTATTACAACTACCCCAGACTGGTATGAGATATCTTATCACTGACAGAAAAAAGGCATTATATACTTTATATTTGGCAGTAAGACTTAAAAAATCGTTACACTTACGGAAAGCCCCTGTTAATGCAATGACTTTATTTTTAATATGATCCAAGTGAACACCCCAATTTAACAGTTCATCTAACACAAGACCCAGATATTTCATTTTGTCTGTCTTTTGTATATTATTATTATGTATTCTTATTTGAATGTCACTTATATTTTTTTTTGTTTAAAAATCATATATTTCAGGACGATATTCAGGTAATGTTAATAATATGGCACGATCGGTTAGCCTGATTACAACACTTCTCTTCGGATTATTAGGGTGGTGGAAGTTAAAGTTAAGGTAGCGTCCTGACCAGATTTCTTTTGTAAACCATTTTGTTTTTAAACTATTTTCAAATTGTGTAATTATAGTTAAATCTAAAAAATTTATTTTGTTATCTTTTTCTACTTCCAAGGTGAATTGAAGTTTTGTAATGTAGCTATTAAAGGCATGTAATAAATTATCTATTTTACTTTCTGGAACTGCAGCTAAGCAATCATCGACGTATCTTTTGAAAAAAGTTATATTAAAATCCAATCCTTCAAGGACTCTTTCTTCTAAAAACTCCATGACTATTTGCGCAACTGTGGAAGAAATTGGTGAGCCTATAGCACAACCGTCCAACTGCTGGTAATACTCGTTTTTATATTGGAAATAATTATTTAAGTTCACCATATTTAACGCATCTAGAAATTCGTTGTAATTTAAAGTTGTTAAAGCTCATTCCATTTTTCTTTTATTGCCTTAGTTATGAGGTCGTTAGGTATATTCGTATATAAAGAAGTTATGTCTAAAGATATAAGTTTAATTTGGTGGTAGTTTTACTGAGACTATAAATTGGTTAAAAGTGAAGTGAAGTGAGTGAGTCCTTTATATAATAACTGTTTTCATATGATATTAGATAAACAATTTGATAAATATTTTGAAATGTTGTAAAATGGCGATTGAACACAGGATACTATTGGTCTTAGTGGTATGTTTACCTTATGTAATTTAGGCAGTCCGTATATTTTAGGTGCAACTGCATTGTGAATAGTTAGATTCTTAGCTTGTATATCAGTTATTAAGTTTTTGCTTGTAAGCTTTTTTATAAGCGTATTATTTTGATTTTAAAAAACATTAGTTGGATCAGTTTTCAATTTTTTATATGTATTTGTGTCATTAAGGAGTTGATTCATTTTTATATCATAGTCAGTGGTGTTCATTATAACTGTCTTGCTGCTTTTATCAGGTTTAAGAATGGTGATTTGAGGATTATCTTTAATACATTTAGTTTTATTTATTTGTTTTTGAATTTTATTTTGAAATTTATTAGATTTGGTTTGTTTATGCCTAATCTTTAATTTGACATAATATTTTCTTTTATTTCACTGGTTTGATCATGAATGGCTGATTCTACGCAAGAAATGTATTCTGTTATTGGTAAATTTTGTTCGTTATTAATTGGTAATGAGAAGCTATCACCCAAGGCCATAACTTCTGCGATTTCGTTAGGAACAATAGTGTTGGAAATATTTTTAAGCAAGGAGGTTGTATAAACTGTTATGTTTTTTTTTTCGTATAAGATATTAATTTTGATAATTTTTTCTGATTTTCTAGCTCTATGAATTTATTACAAATGTTTTCTGGAATAATTGATTTTAAAAATTTAATCCATGCAAAATAACAAAATATATACAGGCATGGTATCACAAATATTTTATTAATTTTCCAATACATTCCAAACCGTTATCTTGAATTACTGATTCTACTTATAGATTGAATTAATAAAAAAGGTACAAAAAAAACGAGTGTGGTAACTTATAAAATTAGTCGCCAAGAGAGCACACAAGTATACACATAAAGATATATGTGCATAATGTAATAACAATTTCCGAGGAACGTAACAATTTTTCCTGTTTGTTTTTTGTTTTTTTTTTGTGTTTATTTTTACTTGTATATAGCTAAATTTTAATCTGTGACTAAGAATATATTAATGTACCTGTTCCACCAAATATTTTGAAACTCTGTGTATTTTAAATATTACATTTTTTAAATACTTGTAGGTTGCCACGAAAAATGATTAAACAAACTCTTGAAAAAGCCTGCTAGGACGGGCGAAACGTTAAGAACATAGCGTAGTTTCGTTTCACCGAAAAAAACCTATAACCAAGAAACATAAGCATTATCGAATATATATATATATATATATATATATATATATATATATATATATATATATATATAACGTGCTAAATCTAGTGGGGCTGTAGTCAAAGAGAGGACCTTAGATTAAAACACTTTGTTGCTTTGCCAAGCTTTCGGCAACTGTTTATTGCCTTCCTCAAGACAGCCTAAAAATTGTTATTATTTTGTATTAACATTTATTTTAAAGAAAAAGTTGTTGTGGACTTACTACTTGGTTTTACTATTGAAGAAACAACACTGAAAAATTCTCAACATTGCTAAAGACCTATATACATATTATTTACACCTTTTTATCACTAGTTTTGACTTGGATGTTGTTATATTGACACATTTTAAAATTCTTTAAGATTTGGTTTATTCCAACGTGCAGACACTGTCGGCCATTTTACGTATTTAAAAGGCAAATTATTATTGTAAAATGGAGATTGCTCTCCTTCCCTTACTTCACACTAGTTGGTTTACGCGTTTTTTGTTTTTCAAATAATTGTCGACTGAGCACGAATCGGTAACGACGGTTTCCCAAATGTATAGTTGGAAAAGAAAAATGTAGATGGCGCATTAGTAAACAGTACTCTGCAAAGCTGGTAACCCAATCAGCACAAATCTTACAAGTTCTGTAATTGTTGGTTAAACGATGAAAACATTTTATATTCTGTAGTACACTGTGCAGCTGACAGAGGGACATGTTCCACCATCGTGCTGTGAAAAATATTTATATTTATTTGCTATGATTAGAAAAAAGGGGAAAAAAAAAAACAAAATTACGTGAACAACACAACAGCATGATTGAACTTCTCCTGGAACAAATGAAAAGGAAAATGGAAAATCATATATACATGCAAATAATCAATGCACAGGGCCCTACAGTATGAATATATTAGGACTAAGTTACTCAGAGATTTGGACAGCATTCGAGTCATTAATCGAAACAAAATTGTCCCCACTAATTCTTAACAGATATGAATATATTGTGCTTAGATTATTGATATCAGTTTTCTTATTCATTGTGTTTGTCCCTTGGTTGTGTATATGTATCATTTCAAGGAAATTTCTTTTATAATATCTTTTTTCTTTAGCAAGAATTTTTGCCTCGGTGAATCGAATGCTGTGTCCTGTGTCTATGAAGTGTTCTGATAATGCACAAGATTTTACAAACCTGCGGCAGTCGCTTTTATGTGAAGTAATTCTGCCTGACAAATTTCTAGATATCTGACCTACATATATTTGATTACAGTTGTTGCAATTTATGGCATATACAACGTTATTATTTTCAAACGTGGAAAGTGGAGTCTTAGTTTTTGCATAAAGTTGTGAGACAGTTTTTATTTGTTTTTTGGCAAACCTTAGGTTTGGACTATCTTTGAAAACGTCTATTAATTTATCAGTTAAATTTTGAATAAAAGGAAGTGGGTAATATTTTATTGTTTGTGTTGGCTGACTGGTGTTTTCCTCTGTCGTTATATTATGGATAGTATTTAGTTGTATTGGATTTTCATTTGTGTTGCATAAAAACTTATTTATGATATTCAGAGGATACGAGTTTTCAAGGAGTATATTTCTGAGCCTATCTAAGCTTTCCTGTTTGTAGTCTTTATGTGAGAGCTTGATAGCTCTATTTTTTAGAGCAGTTATTAAATTTATTTTCATTTTGGTAGGGTGGTAAGAATGATAACTTATGAATCTGTCAGAGCACATCGGTTTGCGATACCATTTTGTTTTTAAAACATTGGTTTCGCTTCTGATTACCTTCATGTCAAGAAAGGGAATACTGTTGTCTGATTCATATTCCACCGTAAATTTCAGATGTTGGTTGTATGAATTGAACATTTCTAGTGCTATTTCTGCTCTATTTTTAGGGAGAGCCAAAATAAGATCGTCCACATACCTCTTGACAAAAGGGATGTTAAAAGGTAGATTTTCTAAAGCATAGCTGACTAAGTCATCCAAAACAAAATTTACTAAAATAGGAGAGATTGTAGAGCCCATAGGTGTACCAAAAATTTGTTTATAAAAACTGTTGTTAAAATTAACATAGTTTGGATCAAAAATAAACTGCAACAATGCTTTAAAGGATTCAAATGATAATTTACAATGTTGGGAAATTGTGTCCCATTTTGCTGTTAAACATTCTTGTATGACTTCATATGGGAGATTCGTAAAAAGAGAGACAACATCGAAACTGACTACTTCGTAGTTATCGGGAAGTTGGTAGTCATTAATAAATGAACTAAAGGTGAAAGAATCTCGCACATAAAATTCATTGTTAGTGTTGTACGCATCTGTCAAAATTTTAGTTAAGAAAGATGCGAGAGGGGCATTGGGTGCATCGATGGCAGAGGTGATAGGTCTCATGCTTAGGACTGGTTTATGAATTTTTGGTAATGTATAAAACCTCGGGGCTATTGAGTTATAAGTTGTTAAATTTTTAGCCTCCTTTTCATCTATACACCCTTCGCTCCTTAATTGTATAGATGAAAAGGAGGCTAAAAATTTAACAACTTATAACTCAATAGCCCCGAGGTTTTATACATTACCAAAAATTCATAAACCAGTCCTAAGCATGAGACCTATCACCTCTGCCATCGATGCACCCAATGCCCCTCTCGCATCTTTCTTAACTAAAATTTTGACAGATGCGTACAACACTAACAATGAATTTTATGTGCGAGATTCTTTCACCTTTAGTTCATTTATTAATGACTACCAACTTCCCGATAACTACGAAGTAGTCAGTTTCGATGTTGTCTCTCTTTTTACGAATCTCCCATATGAAGTCATACAAGAATGTTTAACAGCAAAATGGGACACAATTTCCCAACATTGTAAATTATCATTTGAATCCTTTAAAGCATTGTTGCAGTTTATTTTTGATTCAAACTATGTTAATTTTAACAACAGTTTTTATAAACAAATTTTTGGTACACCTATGGGCTCTACAATCTCTCCTATTTTAGTAAATTTTGTTTTGGATGACTTAGTCAGCTATGCTTTAGAAAATCTACCTTTTAACATCCCTTTTGTCAAGAGGTATGTGGAAGATCTTATTTTGGCTCTCCCTAAAAATAGAGCAGAAATAGCACTAGAAATGTTCAATTCATACAACCAACATCTGAAATTTACGGTGGAATATGAATCAGACAACAGTATTCCCTTTCTTGACATGAAGGTAATCAGAAGCGAAACCAATGTTTTAAAAACAAAATGGTATCGCAAACCGATGTGCTCTGACAGATTCATAAGTTATCATTCTTACCACCCTACCAAAATGAAAATAAATTTAATAACTGCTCTGAAAAATAGAGCTATCAAGCTCTCACATAAAGACTACAAACAGGAAAGCTTAGATAGGCTCAGAAATATACTCCTTGAAAACTCGTATCCTCTGAATATCATAAATAAGTTTTTATGCAACACAAATGAAAATCCAATACAACTAAATACTATCCATAATATAACGACAGAGGAAAACACCAGTCAGCCAACACAAACAATAAAATATTACCCACTTCCTTTTATTCAAAATTTAACTGATAAATTAATAGACGTTTTCAAAGATAGTCCAAACCTAAGGTTTGCCAAAAAACAAATAAAAACTGTCTCACAACTTTATGCAAAAACTAAGACTCCACTTTCCACGTTTGAAAATAATAACGTTGTATATGCCATAAATTGCAACAACTGTAATCAAATATATGTAGGTCAGACATCTAGAAATTTGTCAGGCAGAATTACTTCACATAAAAGCGACTGCCGCAGGTTTGTAAAATCTTGTGCATTATCAGAACACTTCATAGACACAGGACACAGCATTCGATTCACCGAGGCAAAAATTCTTGCTAAAGAAAAAAGATATTATAAAAGAAATTTCCTTGAAATGATACATATACACAACCAAGGGACAAACACAATGAATAAGAAAACTGATATCAATAATCTAAGCACAATATATTCATATCTGTTAAGAATTAGTGGGGACAATTTTGTTTCGATTAATGACTCGAATGCTGTCCAAATCTCTGAGTAACTTAGTCCTAATATATTCATACTGTAGGGCCCTGTGCATTGATTATTTGCATGTATATATGATTTTCCATTTTCCTTTTCATTTGTTCCAGGAGAAGTTCAATCATGCTGTTGTGTTGTTCACGTAATTTTGTTTTTTTTTTTTCCCCTTTTTTCTAATCATAGCAAATAAATATAAATATTTTTCACAGCACGATGGTGGAACATGTCCCTCTGTCAGCTGCACAGTGTACTACAGAATATAAAATGTTTTCATCGTTTAACCAACAATTACAGAACTTGTAAGATTTGTGCTGATTGGGTTACCAGCTTTGCAGAGTACTGTTTACTAATGCGCCATCTACATTTTTCTTTTCCAACTATACATTTGGGAAACCGTCGTTACCGATTCGTGCTCAGTCGACAATTATTTGAAAAACAAAAAACGCGTAAACCAACTAGTGTGAAGTAAGGGAAGGAGAGCAATCTCCATTTTACAATAATAATTTGCCTTTTAAATACGTAAAATGGCCGACAGTGTCTGCACGTTGGAATAAACCAAATCTTAAAGAATTTTAAAATGTGTCAATATAACAACATCCAAGTCAAAACTAGTGATAAAAAGGTGTAAATAATATGTATATAGGTCTTTAGCAATGTTGAGAATTTTTCAGTGTTGTTTCTTCAATAGTAAAACCAAGTAGTAAGTTCACAACAACTTTTTCTTTAAAATAAATGTTAATACAAAATAATAACAATTTTTAGGCTGTCTTGAGGAAGGCAATAAACAGTTGCCGAAAGCTTGGCAAAGCAACAAAGTGTTTTAATCTAAGGTCCTCTCTTTGACTACAGCCCCACTAGATTTAGCACGTTTTGTTCTAACTAGTTAGTCACAACTACCCACCCTCTCGCTATATATATATATATATATATATATATATATATATATATATATATATATATATATATATATATATATATATATATATATATATATATATATATATATATATATATATATATATATATATATATTTATATATATACAATGTGTCCCAAATTTGGCTTACATGCATTGCTATCTCGTAAACCGCTATAGCTACAGGGTGGGTTAAATTAGGAAAGTTTTAGAGAATTTTATTACAAATTTGATGACGTTTTGAAGTTTAGGATATCTTTTGTGGTTTTCAAGATAATTGGGAAAAATCAAAATGGTGCATTTTCAACTTTTGCCCGTAGCTTCTAAACGACTCGTATTATGGTTTTATGGTTTATACATTATTAGGGCACTTTTATTAGAGGAACATTATGCAGGTAAAACGAAGTTTCTAGCTTCAATTGTTTTTGAGATATTGGCATCAACTTTTTATTTTCTTACCGACGCCATATTGGATTATTGTATTTTTGGAAAGATCTTTTTAAGAGCTTTCCAATGATGTATAACAAGGTAAGATTATTATTTTTCTTGAGCTCTAAAAACCAAAATAATTGTTTTTTTTAATTAGGCTTTGATTACGCATGGCGGCCATAATGAAACAAAAGAATGCCGCATGTCAACAATCATTTTGTGTTCCTGAATAGTACTTGTTATCATTTTCTCATTGTGCCGAGTTTTTACAAAGTTTATTTGAGTTTCTTATACTACTTAAAATGGAGGGTAATTATTCCAACGAAGAGAATTTGGATATGATAGAACTTTATTTTAAAGCAAATAGAAATACACAAGCAGCTGCGCGTTCATACGAAGAACAATTTCCAGACCGACATCAACCAAGCCAAAGGCATTTCAGATTTCTAATTGTAAACTTGTTAGCTTATGGGTAAAAATATTAATTCAACCATCGATGTTTCAGATTTTCAACTAAGATATTATACTAACAGTGAATACCTAGTGACTAAAATGTAACTATCACACTATTGAAAATACCTAAACTAAATTTAAATTAACACATAAAAAAAATATAAGTTACACCACATGCCTCCCTCCATTTTCCACACATTTTTGACATTTCTCCAATACCTTCCGCGTAACCCTTCTTAAGGTGTTCCTGTTAATATTAGCAAAAACATCTCGGACTCTGTCTTCTAACTCTCTGAGACTTTCTGGCGGAGAAAATTCGTAGACCTCATTTTTTGCGTATCCCCATAAATAAAAATCGGGAGGAGTAATATCCGGTGACCTTGCCGGCCAAGCAACAGGGCCATTATTAGCGATAATATTTTCCCCGAAAGTATTTCTGAGGACCGCCATCACCTCTCTGGTACCGTGAGCCGGACAGCCATCTTGTTGGAACCAAATATTTTGCAGGTCGTTTGGGGGAACAGAATTTATAACTTCTGGAATAATTTGTTCCCGTAATAGTTGCAAATATCTGTTACCCGATAAATTTTCTTGAAAAATGAACGGCCCAATCAAACGGTTATCTAAAATACAAATTGTTATGAGTGATTTAAAGCAGAAGTGCATTGTGTGGAATTACCTATAATGCCACACCACACATTGAACCCAAATTTTGTTTGTAAACGTCTTTCTTCTAAATTATGAGGATTCTCGGTGCCCCAGTAATGAGTATTATGTTTATTGAAAATTCCACAGTTTGTAAATCGTGTTTCATCTGTCCAAAGTACTTTAGAATGAAAGTTGGGTATTTGCTGGCATTTGTTGATGAACCATTCACTAAACGTAATTCTTCTAGCAAAATCATTTACTTGAAGACCCTGTACAATAGTAGGTTTATAGGGATGAAAGTGAAGTTTTTTCAAGACTCGTTGGACGGTTGATTTGGGAATTGCCGTTTGTTCTTCAATCTTTCTTACTGAGGTTGTTGAATTGTCCCTGACACTTTCTATTATAGCTGCGTTTCTTGCTTCATTATCTATTGAATAGGTCTTTGGTTTCGGTTTCAAAAAAGACCCGTAGGCTAACAGGTTAACAATTAGAAATCTGAAATGCCTTTGGCTTGGTTGATGTCGGTCTGGAAATTGTTCTTCGTATGAACGCGCAGCTGCTTGTGTATTTCTATTTGCTTTAAAATAAAGTTCTATCATATCCAAATTCTCTTCGTTGGAATAATTACCCTCCATTTTAAGTAGTATAAGAAACTCAAATAAACTTTGTAAAAACTCGGCACAATGAGAAAATGATAACAAGTACTATTCAGGAACACAAAATGATTTTTGACATGCGGCATTCTTTTGTTTCATTATGGCCGCCATGCGTAATCAAAGCCTACTTAAAAAAAAACAATTATTTTGGTTTTTAGAGCTCAAGAAAAATAATAATCTTACCTTGTTATACATCATTGGAAAGCTCTTAAAAAGATCTTTCCAAAAATACAATAATCCAATATGGCGTCGGTAAGAAAATAAAAAGTTGATGCCAATATCTCAAAAACAATTGAAGCTAGAAACTTCGTTTTACCTGCATAATGTTCCTCTAATAAAAGTGCCCTAATAATGTATAAACCATAAAACCATAATACGAGTCGTTTAGAAGCTACGGGCAAAAGTTGAAAATGCACCATTTTGATTTTTCCCAATTATCTTGAAAACCACAAAAGATATCCTAAACTTCAAAACGTCATCAAATTTGTAATAAAATTCTCTAAAACTTTCCTAATTTAACCCACCCTGTAGCTATAGCGGTTTACGAGATAGCAATGCATGTAAGCCAAATTTGGGACATTGTATATATATATATATATATATATATATATATATATATATATATATATATATATATATATATATATATATATATATATATATATATATATATATATATATATATATATATATATATATATATATATATATATATATTTATATATATATATATATATATATATATATATATATATATATATATATATATATATATATATATATATATATATATATATATATATATATATATATATATATATATATATATATATATATATATATATATATATATATATATATATATATATATATATATATATATATATATATATATATATATATATATATATATATATATATATATATATATATATATATAAATTCCCATGAATGATTGAGATAGTGCTTGGGCCGCTTTCCTTTAATACGTTCATCAATGATATTGTCTCTGGGTTAGAGGTCAAAACTTCATTCGGACGACCTTAAACTTGAGTGAGATTCGCTCTTCCGATGATGCCTAGAAATTAGAAAATAGTTCAAACTTAGTTTGTAAATTGTGTTCTGAAAACAAACTTTCACTAAATCCCTTAAAGTGTAACATTATGTCTTTTTTAAGAAAGTCCTAGCCAATTTCCTGTAAGACCTAATTAACTCTAATATTAACTTAATAACTTAAGGATCTCGGAGTAATTTTCGACCCCAAACTAACGTTTAATAATCATGTTGAATACACAGTGATTAATGCGTCAAAAGGACTGGGAATTATTCCGCGTAATTCGATAGAATTTAAACAGCTTTCTACACTCCGTGCCCTTTACGAAGCGTTTGTTCGATCTCGCCTTGAGTACGCTTCTATCGTATGGTGTCCTATTTACCAGCAACATATTTTCAGCCTAGAAAAACTTTAACGCAGATTTTTAAAGACACATTTTACATTGGATGGTGTGTGAACGGCTGTTGGATACCCACAGCGTGTCAGATTATGTAATATTCAGAGTACCTAGATTGGAGACAAGACATTCAAATTTTATTCAAACTCCAACTCCACGGACCAATATCCTTATATCTTCCCCATTATTACAGATATCAAAAATTACAGTAATATTGAAAAAATATTGACGTATTACAATTCAGTATTCAACAGCTCTTTTTTTTTCGTTATTATTTTCTGAAGTTTGTACATAATTGTAACGTTAAGTGTTCTACGTATCTTCTATCCCTCACCTATAATTGATTAGCCTGTTATTGTATTTAAATCATATAAATAAAAGAAATTTGCTAACTAGAGGACCAATGATATTTTGTTGGCAATAAAATACCAGTTGTATTAATAATTATTAGGCGTATAGATTCTGTGTGACCTCAACTAAAATAATATCGGTTTTGTAAGAGGCTCTTACGCAAACACACCAATTACCTGTAAAATACATCACAACTTGAAGGCCCTATAGGTTAATTTGATATTTAAGAATACTTACATACCTAAATCAGTTATTACTTAATATTTTTTTCATTTAGCGCAGCGCGCCTTCTTCGATAGCTTTGTGTTGCTGGGTCTTTTATATATTTTGAATATATAAATTTGTTCTCACTTCCGATGATAATATTTGAAAAGCCTCATGAAAGTACTAGCACTACTGCTTTAATTTATTGTAGTTGATTGTTCAAGACTACTAGATATTCGAATATTGACACTCTTAAATAATTTTCTTTACAACTTTAAATGCTAATATTTTAGAAATTGTTAGATTTAGATGTGTGCATTGAGAAATCATGGTTCTTGAGAGTAGAGCGTGTTAAAATGGAATCACTTTTCGACGTTTCGCCTTCGATTGCACGGGACATCTTTAGGGATATTTTTATTTCGCGAGATCGGAACACTGAATTCTATATATGATGTGTCACATAAAATATGTTTTATGTTTAATTTTATTTAAAAGTTAGTTCATATATAAAGTTTCAGCATTTTAAAACTTTTTGATCTACCTGTTTATTTCTAAGTAGATTTAATGTTATCCTACCCCTTTAAATAGAGTGGGCTGTATTTGTCATATATTTCAAATGGTTCAAAAACATCCTTAATTTTTCTCGACAGATGAATCATTCTTCGACACGCAAAAAAAATTATAAATGTAACATTTATTCAAAAGAAACTCTGATTTACCATTAAGTAAATAAATTATAATAAAATACTTGTCTGTAGTAATAAAAATAAATAAGTTGCGGAATAGATATTGTGATCACCTTGTACATACTCATAGACTCCATTCAGCTGGTATCGTTCAACGTGGAACTACGCTATTTACTTTAAACATTTCGATGTATCCGTTTTGATGACTCGTTATATATTACAATTTAAAAATCATTAGTAAAAACCGAGTGTTAAGTACCTATTCTAGTATTATTTGATTGGTGAAATAATACACCAGCTTTTATGTTTATCATTTCTATCCAAATAAAATACAACTCATAAAATATTATCTTGCGTAAAGTTTATTTTTTGCAAGTCACTTAGATTTTTAGTTTAGTTTAGATCGTTTACATATTAAATTGTAAAAGCATTTCTATTTCACTTAGGTATAAACTCTTAAATTATTAAAACAAATGCCTTTAATTAAAGAAAATTAATTGTTAATGAGCTCCTATTTGCAAAGCTTAATTATTATTTAATTATACAAGCACAAGTATTCTCATTCCACATATTAATACTTAAATATGTAAATTTCAAATATTAGTCAAAAGCCGGTTTAGTTATTTAGCTCTTCGGTTTGAATATCAAATTATATTATGATATTGTTAATTTATTAAAGTATCAAACTAATTTTATTAAATAGGAGGAAATTTAATTTTGTTTCATAATATGACATTGTACGACGCACATTTTATAATATAAGACATTTAGAAATATAATAAAATACTACCATATTTCATAAAAAAACTTAGTTACTTAGTTTCTCATAAAAGTCCCTACATATTCAAAACATTTTTAAAATTAAATTATTTAATATCGTAGGATAGTATATAATTCACTTTTTATTTTATCCAAATAAATCATGTTTTCTAATTGATGGTTGATTATCCGATATTGAATGGGACTTTCGTCGTATCTAATCTAACGCCTAATATCTTCAATGCAATATGCGTTTGAATTTAATACTTCAGCAAGTTTATCTGGTTACTTCAGAACTAAATATTGACAAAGTCCTAAAGACTAATGGATTGATAACCAATTGTGTCTGGGATAAATGATCGCCAACAAAATTTAGGTATCTATTCGTATGTGACGATTTCTTATAAATATAGTGGTCTAGGATTCTCTTTATTTTGTACTTCATCAAGGAAGGAAATATAACTTGATTCAATTTCCATAGTGAATGTTATACTAGCATGTTGTTACATAGTTTTTTACATGTGGCCATATATAAGTTTAAATATCTAACTAAGTCAGGTTGCAGTGTTCAAAAAGTTTTCATACGTATTTTCATTACTAGATTCTTCTTATTTTGTACTTAGATTTATACAGATATTATATTTAATAAACTTCTTAAAAGAGATGTGGATAAAGTAGAGATTTAAACTACTCATGTGGGTTTAGAACAAAATATTACAGAAAAATATTTTTTTTAGGTAATTAAAATATTTTTCTTTACTTATTATAGTTGCAACAAATATTTAAAGGTGTTGGCTACTAGTGTGTTATATTTATTATTTTATACTCCCAAGATGGGCGTTCAAAATGTTTAAAATATAAATATATATATATATATATATATATATATATATATATATATATATATATATATATATATATATATATATATATATATATATATATATATATATATATTTCGTACAAAATATTCTGCCTAGAGTGAGCTTCCAAAAACCAATATAATGGACCATTGTACTGGTATCGTTTAACAGGGGAGTATACTTGTTCCTAGTCGAAAAATAATTGAGCGGTAAGATGTTTGTCTTTCATTAGTCTCAATGTTTTCTGATTTCAGTTACTGAAAGCAAAAAAAATTGTTGTGTAATCTTATGACATCACCTAGATATCTAAAAATACCTTTAGAGTAACGTTGCGACTATACTACGCCATCACCGTGACAGTCTACTTTGGAGATGAGGTTCTATTTACCGCCCTGCCGCACTGTGGGACAATGTGGCGCTTTGCGACTGAAAATCTATAACTTCTTGGTCTTTAAAAATGATTTAATTAAATTTTGTACACATCATCTTGAATATATTGCCTGTCAAATAAATAAAGTTTTTTTTTAAACTGTTATAGTATACAGACGAATCATGGCTTACTATAATATTAAGTATCATATAAAATTATACTAGTTCCTTTAAAATAATTAAACAACTTCTAATTTCTATACAAATAGTAAATTTAAAATAAATTAAAATATCTGCATCAATGGTGAACGAATTTTGTCATTTGTGCAAGTTCGACTGAAAATCGGTATTTGTTGGTATTTTGTATACTTAAATTGAACTAAAAAATAAAATTTCAGCACCGAACAGTGGGTTCTAATTACAATACTGGCCACAGATTGTAATTAGAACCCAGACATAGACCTCTTGTACCGTACTCTTCATTGGCTCCTCACTATTTTTTTTACGTGTTTAGCGGAGGCGTCGCCATCTTTTGGGGACAGGGGAGAGGGACAATCATAAATAAGAGCACCAAAGTAAAATTAGACCGAAATAATTGAATAACGAAAAGAACACGCAGGAAAAATAAACGAATAAACGATAACCAACCACGTCTGACCAACGAAGAATTTGCACCCGTTGGGTATTTTTGTACATGGTTTCTTTGTCACAATGACACAAAGGGCAGGGTGCAGCGAAAGACTAAAGTGCGGCGGGGCATTCGCCCCCATTTTAATTACTTTATAAAAGCGTGACAGTTAAATATATTTTTCTTACCTTAATGTGAATTCGCAAGTTTTTTTTTAAATAAGTATATATTTATTAAGGCGGTATCTAGTACTTATTAGAGCTAACTGAAATATATTGCCCGAGAGAACGCAAAGGATAGATTTCTTATTATGTGTCCTATTATTTCACCCTATTACTGAAAACGAAGAAAATGAAATTAACGTTTTGGTGTATTTTCGTGCCTATCCTCATGCTTCACTAACAAGTGTCAAAAATTATTTAGGAATAATTCGAACATTAATATAGAGAATTTTACATAAACATAATATGCATGGCTAGACACTAATAATTACATTACAGGCTTTACAACCAATGATCCTCTGAAACGTGTAGATCTTTGCGAAATGTTATTAATTCGTACACAGGAGAATCCGACCGTAATATGACTTTTTGGATGATCTACCGCTTATCGACTTTAGTATCAACTGGTTGGAGCTTCTGCCCATTATACACATCAAGTTTCCGCCAAATTGTACGATATGTTTGAAGATAAGATGGATAAGACGTGAAGGACCATGGAGTTGGCCACCGCGATCTCTGGATATTACTCCATTAGACTTTTTTCTGTGGGGTGGGATTAAAGAAAGGGTTTATAAGATACCAGTAAATTTAAAAGATGATATAGAAAATCGGGTAAGGCGCGCTTTTGAACAACTTGATCCATCAGAAATTCAAAGAACTACTACCTGTCATGTGATGAAATATATTACCGATTGCTTAAATGTAATTGGTCAGCACTTTAAACATCTGACGCATTAGGTGAGAATTCTAAAAGTTTTAATTTACTGACAAAATCGGTTCTTTAGAACCACAATTTATATAAAAAGAAAGCAAGAGTCATAATTTAATTTGAAAGCGTCACATCCTAAATCTTTTTTGAATTTATTTGAAATTATGTTGAATAATTAGTTGGTTTTCGGATTACTTGCCGATAACTGGCGACTTCTTGATAGGAAAAATTATTTATAGTTTGAGCTTGACAAACTCTCATTATATTTGTTCTTGTGGAAAATGTTTAAAGTTTTAATTCAACACCACTGCAAATTTTGCAAAATCTTGTGCCATATATTTTTAAAAGTTGACCAAATAAATATGAGGAAATGTTTATTATTTACAGATTCTTACAGCAGATGGTTTATGTGCTAAACTAAAGTAAAAACAAATAATTATCCTTACATTAAACGTGGTTGAATTAAATGAATGATCGTTCTCCAGACAGCCTTTGTTAAGCCTCAAGTCTATTTAATTATTTCCTTTATTCTCTAAAACGTAGCTGCTAGTGTGACGGGCTTAAATCAATTAATTTTCGGGTTTTGACTTTCTGAATGTATTAAATTCTCAGAAATAGCGAGTGTAAAGCAATTCAACAACTTCTATGGACAATCAAACATTCGTTCCATTATTTAGTTTTAATGCATTATAACATCGAATTACCTTGCTACTTAAGCCCTGTAAGAGAATTATGGGGGTAAAATGAAACAGCGTCTAAAGCATAAATAATTTAGAGCAATTTCGTTCTGATGAATTTTAGACGATATTAATTGTGAATTAGATTTTCTAGGGCGCCACGCCGTTTGAGAATTATAAATAGTCATTCACTTCAATTAATCATAAATGGGAAAACAGGTTTGCATTTGTTAAATTTAACTAGACAATTATACAAATTTAGGAGCGACTTGTTATTAATCAAGTAAAAATATTTCTTCAAAATGAGTGTGATAATATCACTCTGCATTTCTAAATGCAAGAAGTAAATACAGACAAAATAATTTTGACACGCGCCATATTCTTCCACCATATTGGATTCGTACCAATATTTTACCAGTTTCTACTTATGCCACATTTAATTTTTGGGCACAATTTAAAATAAATTGAAAATGTCGGTTTTACACTGGCTTTTTAAGACCGCCATTTTGATCCGTCCTGTTGAATCCATAACTGTTTATTCCTGCATAACGTTTAATTTTTGTGCACAATTTGAAGTCAATTGAATAAGCAGAATTTTACGTTGATTTTTTAAACATTTTATTTGGCTGCTATCTTGAATTCGCACAATTGTATCAGTTTATCTCTATATCATATTTAATGCTTGCACAAAATTTGAAATTAATCTAATAAAGCTGATTTTTTAAATATCTTATTATGCCGATATTTTTTTATGTCTCGGATTGGTACCAAAATGTTAAAAGTGCAAAATTTGAGGTAAGTTGGAGAATTGAATTTTTCGGAATACATTTTTTAACATTTCACTAGGCCGCCATATTGGATTTTTACCAAAATCTTACCAAATCATCCCCCTATGACGCTTAATTTTTTATCTAAATTTGAAGTCAATTGGATAAGTAGTTTTTTAGCTATGCAGCGAACTGACAGGCAGACAGGCAAACCGTCAGAATTGAAAAAACATATTTTTTGGCATCTAGGCTGAAACTTGAAGATGTGTCAAACTTAGGGTATTTTTTACGATTACAAACATCTTATTTAGCCGCCATTTTGTTCCAATATCTAGAATTTGTACTATCACAATTATTGAACCAAATTTGAAATGAATGTCATAAGTAGTTTTTTAAAGCTTAATTTTTAAATATTTTATTAAGCTGCCATTTTGTTTCGCCATCTTGGATTCGTACCAAAATTTTACCACTTGATTCCTACATAATACTTGATTTTTGTTCAAAATTTGAGAAGAATTGGATAAGTCATGTTTTATATATTAAGTATATATTTTTTTAAATTTCACTTGACCACCATTTTGTTCCGTCATCTTGGATTTTTACCAAAATGTTACCAGGTCATCCCCATATGACCCTTTTTAATCGGGTAAGTAGTTTTTTAGCTATAGCGCCTAATAAGTTGATTATAAGCAACATTCTAGAACCAAAGATTCCTATCGTTTTTTCCGCCGGGCAATGGCTGCAATTTTACATTTTTGCCATCAAACTCACATTTGAATGAAACACCATATCCTGTGGCGAAATCCATAAGGTGTTTGACTAAGCTGCACTTTGGTGCCGTATACTCGCATACATATTTCCCTCGATATTTCTTCAGATCTTCACGTTTCGGGGTTCCTAGATGCCGAAAAACATGTTTTCTCAATTACGTCGCGTCAGTGTTTCTGTGTGTCTGTCTGTTCGTCGCATAATTAAAAAACGACTTATCCGATTAAAAAAATTGAGGGTCATATGGGAATGACCTGGTAATATTTTGGTAAAAATCTATTATGGCGGAACAATGTAAAAATTATTATTAAAAAAGCTAATTATCCAATTTACCTCAAATTTTGCACAAAAATCAAGTGTTACATATGAATGAACTGGTAACTGGTATTTTTATATGAATCCAAGATAACAAAACCAAATAGCGATCTAATAAAATATTTAAAAAATCAACCTGAAAATACTGCCTATTAAATTAATTTCAATTTTTGTGCAAGAATTAAGTGTAATATAGAGATAAACTGGTAAAGTTGTTGTACGAATTTAAGATAGCGAAACAAAATGGCGGCAAAATAAATTTTTTTAAAAATCAACGTAAAAAAATCTTGTTCAATATACTTTAAATTTTGCAGAAAAAAGTAAATATGAAAATGGGATAAATTGGTAGGAATTCAACATGACGTAACAAGATTGCGATATGTGTCAATGTAAAAACTACTTATTGAATAGTATAGGTAGAAAGAAAACTGGTAAAATATAGCTAGGAATCCAATATGATGGCACAAAATAGCACCAAATAAAATTGTTTGATAATACAGTATATTTAACACATATATACCGTGACTATGAACTGATCTAAATTGGGTCACACTTCACTATTCCCAACATGGAAAAAATCATAACGAGGGAAGTTCCGGGAAAAGTATATTTACCGGATATAATCATATCCACAGTTAAACAGAGTATACAACTTTCCTTTCTAACATACGACTTCTCAAGGTAACGGGGATTATTCCAGAGTAATTATTTAGGTAAAGCGATGGACAGGAACAAACTTACATAAAAATACGTACAAGAAAACACAAGTAAAACATATTTTTTAATTTTTATTTTATTTTATTTTATATATTCATTTACATTTTTTACCAGTCGAGCAAGTTCTTAATAAATACTATTTCAGTGAAATGACCACTTAATTCACCACCTTTCCATTTGTTCATCAGAATATTTACTTTACTATGACAACTAATTCTCTTCCGTGTGAAACATAATTTTTTTTTCCGAATGGCATTAAAAACCTCTATCTAATAATAATTTGGTGTTTGCGTAGTGCCACTGTTAATTTTGATTTACACTGTTACCTAAACGAACCTTGCATAGCAATGAAAGTTTGTATTGCTTATAGGCAGTAAAAAGCACATTTACTGCCTAGACAGTAAAAGTACAACTTTTAGGTCAGTCAGTTTCATTGAAACTCGGTAAATTTCTTTACGTCGACAATTTAAAAAAGCCTTTTGTTTCTTTACTGGACCCTAACCCCAAATAATAAACCACTCTAACATAACCACAAGAGGATCGTTAACGAAAACCATGGGATAATATATGGGAAATATCTGCGGACGAACCGAGTAAGTAAAGACTGATAATACGGGGTTCATCCAGGATATAGAAACTATATGTGTCCTGAGGATGCAACAATAAAGTTGCGAAACTTAAAAATAGACATTTGTTTTTTTACTGGTCCCTAACCCAAATAATACACCACTATAACATAACAACAAGAGGTTTGTTAACGAAAACCATTTAGAAACTTAATATCTAGGAAATATATGCGGACCTACGGAGTAGGTAGAGGCTGAAAATATGGGTTTCCTGCAGGATATAGGATCTATATATGTGTCCTGAGGATGCACAAATAAAGTTCCGAAACGTCGATAATAATAAAAAAAAATACTTGTTTTTTTTTTGGATCTTAACCCCAAATAATACACCACTCTAACACATCTTTTTTAACATTATTCAGCCTTATTGGATTTTTACCAAAATATTACCAGGTCATCCTCATATGACCCTTAATTTTTGGTCATAATTTGAAGTCAGTCGGGTAAGTAATATTTAAGTTATGTCGCGAACTGACAGACAGACCGACAGACGGACCGACGGATTTGATAAAACATGTTTTTTGGCATCTAGGGACGTTAAAATGTGAATATATGTAAAATCTAGAGGGTGAATTTTTCACGATTACAAAATTTTTATTCGGCCGCAATTTTGTTCCGCCATCTTGAATTAGTAACTAGTTTTACTAGTTAAGCACTATACCACAATTAGTTATGGCACACAATTTGCAATCGTTAAGTAGTTTCTAGTTTTTTATTTTGTGCATGCAAAATTTGAAATAAATTCGACAAGTAGCTTTTTCATAATATTTTTTCATTTTATTTTTGCCATACTCGATTTTTATCAAAATATTACCAGATCATCCCCATATGACTTTTAACTTTTTATCAAAATTTGAAGTTAATCAGACAGACAGACCGACAGATGAGCCGACGGACTTGATGAAACATATTTTTTGGCATCTAGGGACGCTAAAACGTGAAGATATATATAGAACCTGAAAGAGTGGGTGATTTTTTTCCCGATTACAAACATTTTATTTAGCCGTCATTTTGTTCCGCCATCTTGAATTAGTACTAGAGTTTTACTAGTTGACCTCTATACCACGATTAGCTATCGCACACAATGTGAAATCAATTCATTAAGTAGTTATTCAGGCTGAATTTTTAAATATTTTACTAAGTCGCCATTTTTTTCCGCCATCCTGGATTCGTACCAAAATATTTAAGTTTATTCCAACAAAATACTTGATGTTTTTTGCAAAATTTCAGAAAAATTGGATGAGTAGTTTTTTAATAATAACTTTTTTAACATTTCACTAAGCTGCCATTTTGTTTCGCCATATTGGATTTTTTCATAGATCTTACCAAACCATCCCCATATGTCCCTTAATTTTTGACCAAAATTTGGAGTCAATCGGGTAAGTAGTCTTTAAGCTATGCCACGAACTGACAGACAGACAGAAAGACCGACAGACGGACCGACGGAGTTGATAAAACAATATTTTTTGGCATTTAGCGACGTCAAAACGTAAAGATATGTAAAAGTAAGGGCTTGACTTTTTTCACGCTTAAAAACATTTTATTTGGCCACCATTTTATTCGGCCATCTTGAATTAGTATCACTATTTTACTAGTTGATCCTTATACTACAATTAGTTAAGGTACACAATTTGAAATCAAACCATTGAGCAGTTTTTTCAGGCTGAATTTTTAAATATTTTCTTAAGCTGCCATTTTGTTCCGCTATCTTGGATTCGTATTAAAATGTTATCATGTGATTCTAACATACTTGATGTTTTTGCATAATTTGAGATAAATTTGATGAGGAGTTTTTTAATTATAATTTTTTTAACATTTCACTAAGCCGGCATTTTGTTTCGCCATATTGGATTTTTACCAAAATGTTACCAGGTCATCCCTATATGACCCTTAATTTTTGACCAAAATTTCAAGTCAATCGGGCAAGTATTTTTTTAGCTACAGTTATTATTATAATTTTAAACTTAGGTTTAGGGATGTTGGTCTAAATTTTAACCAAGTTTTTTTTCTATTTCAAAAAGTTCGCATCATATTTGAAAAAATATGATGTATTTTTAATGTTTCAAAAAATATTCTTGTAAAAAGTTTTAGCATGACGAATAGTTGTATAACTTTAGAAAATGTACATTTTTTTAACAAGGTGTCCCAGTATTATGTTCTCGGTTTTGGTGATAATGGTTATAGATAGAGAAAAAGTTTAAATATAAATATTAGTATATGGGATGACTTATATACCTACTTAAATAGTTTTTCATATACCAAACACCCTATATTTTGTTACATTTCTGAGTTGTATCTAAAATTCTACGTCTACTTCATGTATTGTCCATAAGCCTAATTGTTTTCGAGATATTAATATTTAAAAACTTGGGATTTTCAATTTTGAACAGCTGTAGAGTCGAAACGGTTCAAATTAGAACAAAGCTGTTTGCACTTTCCTGGTTTAGTTTTTAATATAGTCTACTATAAATTTCTTCTCTCTTTCTAACCGGTACGAAGATATCAACCAGAACACACTATGTATATGTATGTATATTTTATTAACTACAGGTATGGTATTTGCAGTAAACACGTAGATAGTACAGACGGACAGACAGACAGTCAGACCGACGGAATGGTTTTCGAAATCCAGGAACCCTGAAACGTGAAGATCTGAAAAAATCTCGGAGAGTGATTTTTTCACGATTACAATACTTTTTTTTACGAGGGAAGTAAAAAACAGTTTTAATGTTATTTTTTTTATTTAAGGAATAGACACCTTAATGGTAACAAATGAAAGTTTATTTTTGCAAAAACTTTGTGGAAATGAGTCTTTCCTACTTCACTTAGAATTTCAGGGACTTTTCGGGTTTATCGCTAATAAATATAAATTGAAAGCTGATGCTAAGAGTTATCTAAGTTTTTATTTATTTCGAAACAACAATTGATGACCCTCGGAAAAACATCAATCAATCTCTATTGGAGTCAAATACAATTCCTTGTAATAATATATTCAAAGTGAATAGATTACATTTAACAAAATAACCATGCTTGCAAGAATGAAATGAAAAGAGGTTAGATTTTTTCTTATAACGCACATCTTTGCATACTTTGAATTTAGAGAATCCAAAATATCCTCAACAGAAAGAATAACTGAATCAAACAATACTTTTGTTCTTCCCTTATTTTTTAAAAACTCACCATTATTGTCAAGCCTAACTCTCTGCTTACTATTTTCATTGTAAGTATATTGTATTGTCAATTTTTGTAGTAATATAATTCACCACGTGGAGAATGCTGATTTTTTTTTTTAAATTATTTGATTCACTGGCCATGTATGAAAGCTTCTGGAAGTATGAAGTCTTAATAAATGCCTGATTTTGGCAGTTTATTAAATAAAGGAAATAACTTAGGACATGCTTTAGAGTAGTTTAACATTGGTATTAAGAAGAAGAGATCTATAATACGTCAATTTATGGCTAAATCCTATGCGAGTATAAGTTTGTTTTTGGGGAACGCGTTTGACTTACCCCAAGATCACATTGATAATGCAGATGAGACAACAGCTTTTTGGAGGGTTTTGCTTGAAAACACAATGGGGTAACTTTCATAACATACTGCAATGCGTCGGCCACTCACATGCTGTTGCTCTTGGTAATCGGAGAATATGCGACTCCAAGAGCGTTTAAAAACATCAGTCTGCCTGTTTTTATAAAACAACAAGTAGAGGATGGATGACAAGAGATCTGTCCCCTCATTGGTTTAATACCTTCTGTCAAAAGACATTTAACGGACATTAATAGACTTTTCGTTTGCAAGTGCTTTATCTTCCTCCAAACTGTACTGCTTTGATTCAACTCAAAGATCAAAATCCTCATACAAAAGATTTTGAGTTCAGGAAACATAAAAAAAAGAGTTGACAAGAGAGACAATAGCAGGTGGGATGAAAGGCGGTCTTAGCAAAAACGAGTACTGATGAATGGACTGAAATTAAGAAAAATTTACAGAAAATCAAAGGAAAAATTCAGCTGATCAAAGATGAAATACGTGAGTGGGCGAATATAAAATCGATTTGACAAGAAGAAGACGAGGCAAGCGCGCGTGAAAGCATTTTCACTTTATTCAATGTGCAGAAGAAAATAGCATTGATATACAAGATATCTTGCTCAAAAAAATATCTGAAAAGGCACTTTATTTTATTTTGCAGGCAAGATACCTGTTAATAATAGTATGATATTCTATTATAATTGCCTCGGCCTGCTGTAAAAAAACGGATATCGCAAATATTTAAAATTATTATAAATTTCAGTTAATAAAATAAAACAGAAAAAATCAATTAAATGTATCATTTTTTTAGACCATCCGTAATAATAAAATAACACCACTCAATCAGTGATTACCTCATTAATTACTCTTCGGTAGAACTTTTTCCATATAACTTTTTTACTACCTCTTCAAACGGATATTATTTGTATCTTTGTAGTTTTGTCTACATATAAACATTCACCTTTTATGCGCTATTTTTTTAAATCGTTAAATTATAAACAGCTCCTATGAATATTTTATAACAAGTAATAAAAAATAAAAACATTAGAAAATAAACTGAAATTTATCCAAGTAAAGAGAAACCAAGCTAATTCAACGGATAATAACACCACATATCTCTAAATGAAAATTTTTAATCAGGAGTTTTTACCTACGGCGTAAATCTTTTGTATTGTATTTGGTTCAGATGTTTTTTTTGTAAAACTTTCAAATTCTACTGGAAAAATTACATCGATTGTTCATTCGTTTTTTACAAAAATACAGGGAACTTTAAATATAAGTTCCCGTTAGGGCACCATGTACAGGGTGTCTCAAATTGGTTGTCCCTGATAGAAAAATTGGAAGCCATTCTAATACCTCATCCTCGAGTTCTTTGTTTCAGAAGGTTATAATGGCACAAACAGATCATGGCTATCGCGACCCTTTACGGAACTACGGGGTGACTTTGAAATGTTGCTACTTTTTTTCTTTCTATCTATCTTTTAGTTTATTTACTATCGGAAATACATCAAATCTGAAAACACGTTTTAAAGGCACTTCTTGATCCAGTGGTGTGGCGCAAAATTTTTTTTGGGCTACTGTGCTTGACATATGGCCCGAACATGTATTTTTTTTTAAATGGGACACCCTGCATTTTTAAAGTTTATTAAATCCGGTATTTTTTTGCTATTACAATAGTGTAACACACTTTATATTACTTATTTTTTTTAAAGATAAAGATTATTAGATGGGTATGGAATAGTAAATTTAACTTGAATTACATTGTTCTAAAGAAACGACCTAAACATATCTTTTTTCTTAATGGGATACCCTGTATTTTACCAGGTTACCAAATTTATTTATTTTGATGAAACTGATATTATACCTAAATAATACATTTTACAGTACTAATTTTTGACTATTATTGTTATAAATCATATTATTAGATAATTTTGACTTTATAAAATGTTTAATTTTGAGCTAATTATTTATATTATATTAACAGCAAAAGTCAACAGTAATTAAAAAGGTAAAATGAAACCAAAATCATAAGCAACAATTAAATAAGGTGTTCAAACTGGTGTCCATTTTCAGTTAAGCACATTTGGCATCTTTTTTGAACGCCCGTAATTGCGCTGTGAATGTGGATGTTGATTACATGCCGCATAGCTGCTTCGCTGAGTTCCTCTAATGTATTGCTTCTATGTAAATACATTACATAAGGTGACCTAGCTGGCCATCTGATAGGCCCTACATTGCCGATCCACTGCTGCCCAAAATTTATATTTAGGTACTTACTTCTTACACTAGCATTGTGGGCTGGGGCTCCGTCGCGCGTCGTGTTGAAAATAAAGTTTCTCACGTTCTAGCAGGGGTATATTATCTATATATGTTGTGATATTTATTTCCGACATATTAAGGTAACGTTGTGAATTTAAACTGTTTTTATTATCCTGTTATTTTATATCCAATAACTCTATTTCCTTATAACGCGACCCAAACATTGAAGCCAAATCTGCCCTGGTGGATCCGATTGAGTTGCTGATGAGGGTTTGAATCAGCCCATTGGAAATTAATATATCTATTAAAAATTCCCGAACTTGTGATTCGTGATTCATCGGTCCATATAATATTATTGCCAAAAAGATTGTCCTCATGGAGTTTATCTAGGTACCAATCGCAGAATTGTATTTCCCCGGTATAGTAGCTCAGTTTTTCTTACCCTGTAGAACTTAGACTTATTTTTCGTTAGAATTCTTGAAGATGTCGCAAAAGAAACGTCAATGTCAGCATCGAGTTTTCTGCATGATGTGCTCGGATTTGCACTAACACATCCAATTACGTGTATTTTGATAATTTCATTATTCTCTTTATGATGTTTGTTTGCCCTAATTCTTTCAAGATTTCCAAAATTTACCAAATTGTCCTCAAGACGTTAAAAAATCTTCAGGCTTGGCTGAGGCTGTTCTGGATATCTCTGAAAATATAAATTGGACGCAGCGCGACGATATTTATGATATTCAATATAGCATATTGAACATCATAAATATTCGTACCTCTGCATTTTATAAAAGAAAGAAGAAACTTTTTTGGAAACTAATTATTGTGATTTGACTTTTGCACAGACAAATGATTTCACAGATCTGAATTTATCTGCAAGACAAAAATCATTATTTTGTTTATCGTCCATGGCACACTACATTTTCTAAATACATTTTTTTCCTTGGTTGCAATACGATGCGACATTTAGGTATTCTGATTAAAAATGTATATCATGCCAATCTGAATAAAAAAAAATTCTCAAAATAATATTTTATTTATTTATTAATTTAAATTAAATTAACAATTCCATGGCCCTCTAATATCTTTTTTTTTGTACTAAAAGATTTTTCCTATTTTTTTGGTATTAAAAAAAATAAATTATATAAAGTGTGTTACACTGTTTTAACCGCAAAAAAATACCGGATTTAATGAACTATAAAAATTCAGGGTGTCCCATTTAAAAAAAATACGTGTTCGGCCATATGTCAAAAACAGTAGCCCAAAAAAATGTTGTGCCAGACTAGTGTATTTTACATCAAAAAGTGCTTTAAAACGTATTTTCAGATTTGATATATCTTTGATAGTAAATAAACTAAAGGACTATTTTAAAAGTATTTTTGAATTTGAAAACCACCCCGTAGCTGCGTGACGGGTTGCGATAGCCCTGATCTCTTTATAACCATATAATTTATTTATTAATCCATTATAACCTTCTGAAAACAAGAACTCGAGGATGAGGTATCAGAATTTTAATATCTCTTATGGTTTCCAATTCTTCCATTAGGGACAACCAATTTGAGACACCCTGTACACCAAAAACTTCGAAAGATTTAACCAGTTTAATTGAATTACTCATTCCGGAATGGTTTCCTAGCGAGCAAACTGGGAAAAAAGTGGGGCAAATATCGTGTTTAATATGCTTTCTTTAGGGATATAGAGGCACGAAGTTCACGTTCTACAATCATTTCAATTATTGTTTGTGTTGCTAATTCCTAATACATATGTATAGGTATGTGTATGTGGTGCTTACAGTACTTCGCAGGTCCATCTTTTAAAAAAGTGTAAATTGGAAATATTTATTATTTATCTTAATAATGAGTCTAATTATTATTTACATAATTCTAAAAAAAAATTGTTTGGAATGGATCTCAGTACTGGTTTATTTTATTCGGACGCTTGAAATGTGAAGCTAGCCTTAGGTTAGGCGCACACTTGTGATTTTCTGTCACCACGATTATTAGTGACAAAAATAAAACATGTACTTTACAATGGGACTGCCCACCCACGCCACAGAAAAATCGCAACAGCAAAAGTTGAATTTTTGAAGCGACTCGATTGTCGATGGCAGAAGCTGTACGAACAGGCCTTCTGTATGTAATTGTTTAGCCATGGGCTTTTTTATACTTGCAGACACTGCAATCTGAATACGTCAAACGTACAACATATTTAAGGACTCAAACGACTGTTGTACTTCTTAAATATTCGTCATTTGTTTCGGGTGTAAAGGATGTTTTACATGCTGCAATTCTTCTTTGCAATATGCAATAGTCTTGCACAAAGGCATACGCAGTTTGACAAAAAGTACAAATATCTTGCCACTGCGCATGCTTTTGTTCAAGAGTATTGCAACTTGCAAGAAAGAATTGCAGCATGTAAAACGGCCTTAAGTAAATGTAGCGCAAGTAAAAGCGTCATTGTGTCATTGGCAAGTCCACAGCAAAGGGTGCTGTGTAAATGCACTCAAATGTTTGTCAAATACAGAAATAGTGTGACTGATAATTATTGATCATAATTGGATACACGAGTCGCTTGAGTCTGACATGTGTCTTATGTATTTCGACGGAATCCGCTAAACCGACGTAACAAAGAGCACTAAAAAGTAAAAAATAATACTTCTATCTATTCTATCTGGAAAATTTGACTTTATAAAGTCGCCGTTAAACTAAATAAAAGCAGTAAATGGATATTACATTTAAGGTATTAGGCTCAAATGTTTTCTTTCTTGTTTCATAACGTCAAATTTCCAAGTTGGAGTAACTTATTATTTTTTACTTTTTAATGTTTTTTTTCAGGTCGGCTTTATTTTTTCTTTAAAACGATTTTTATTCTTTCTTAAATAACATGGTTTGTAGTATTTTACTGTATCCGATAAACATCGCCTTAAATATTCCACAAATATTCAATTTATTTTATATGTTTATACTTGCAGAGCAAACTATGCCAAACAGTTTGAAACTACCCGCATCATCTCCCAGCAATTCGGGGTTAAACTAAAAACTTTAAAATTTACCGAATACTTCTTACTGCAAAGTTGTATTGGTCCTAAAGCGGATAGTTTTTAGGGCGTAACGGAAATACGGTCGGTTACTCTATGTGGAAATTAGTTTTTGGTTTTAGCTCAGTTTTCGAAAAGTTTTTGTCCAGTTCCGAAACTCGAGTGCCGATTAAAAGGGTTTATGAAGGACCGAAAAATGTTACTGAACTTGAAGCGTCCAATAATAGTAAGTGGTTATTGATTATTTTTGCGGTTGGCTGATTTTTGTTACAAATTTAAAGAATCTAAATTATCCTTCTTTCTGTATTTTTACTTCCCTCGTAAAAGGGGAGTACTGTAATCATAAAATAATCATCCAATTTTGATAAAAAATTAAGAGTCATATGAGAATGACCGGGTGACATCTTGGTAAAAATCCAATATGGCGAAACAAAATGTTCAAAAAATTATTACTAAAAACTGCTAATCCAATTTGTAATATAGATATGAACTGGTAAAATAATTGTGGTACAAATTCAAGATGATGGGACAAAATGGCGGTCAAATAAAATATTTGTTTCGTGATAAAAATCACTCTCATCACATGTTTTATGTATCTACACGTTTTGGCGTTTCTAGATTCCAAAAATACGTTTTCTCAATTCCGTCCAGTTTGCGGCATAGCTAAAAAACAACTAACTAAAAAATTAAGGTTCATATGAGAATGAAAAGCCAATTTGGCGGAACAAAAGGGCGGTCTGATAAATTATTAAAAAAAAATATTATTAAACGAATAATTATGCAGTTTGTCTCAAATTTTGCATAAAAATCGAATTTTATACAGGAATAAAGTGGTAAAATTTTGGTAAGAATCGTAGAGAGCAAAACTGACGAAATGGCCTTTTAAGAGCTGAGCGTTAAAAAAAAATAAAGAAGAAGGTACCATAATAAAATGGCGAACTAATAAAGTATTTAAAAAACCAGCTCCAAAAAAATACATATTAGATTAATTTAAAATTTTGTGTAAGTATTAAGTGTTATAAAGAGATAAAACTGGTAAAATTGTAGCACGAATTCAAGATGGCGGGAAAATAAAATAAATGTCAGAAAAAATACACGTAAAATCTTTTTATTCTATTGACTTCAAATTTTGCACAAAAATAAATGTGATACAGGAATAAACTGGTACGGAATGACTGAACAAAATGGCATTCTTAAAAAACCCAACAATCTATCTTGCAAAAATCTCAGTTGGCTCCGTTTTTATGGATTCATGTTTATTATGATAATTTACCTACTTGCCCTCAATGTATGGGAAAGTTCGATCATTAAATGAGAAATACCAGTGGTGGCTCGCGGGTGAAAAAGTAAGTGAAGTGCAAATGAAGCAAGAAAATGTGGCAATTTTTTTCCAGAATTTTTTTTATATGTGGAAGGGGTAGAATATTTTTTTACGACTTACCCAAATTTTTTATACCCAATCAATTCTCCTATCCTTCATAGCAGCAAATTTATTTATAACATCCTCATAAAATAGATGAGTTGTCCTAATCTCCTCCAGAAATTATTTTCGAATTGAAATATTGCCTAGAGAAGTAAGTTTTTCTTGAGATATTCTATTTCTTAAAAAAGTTTCTACATGTTTAAGGTAAGAAAAACTTCTTTCCACTGAAGCACTTGTCGGCGGTATTGTCAAAATAAGGGAAAATACTTTTTTCACTTGCTCTTGCAGCGATATGTTCTAATTACTGTCATTGGCAAAAATAAGACCAAGCTCATTTTTAAGTCGTTGACTTTTTGAAAATATTTCCCCATATAATTGTAACAAATATATATATTCGAAAAGTTTAGCAGAATATGCCAAACATAAAAATGTAAGTGTTTCACAGTCTTGTAAGCTTAGTGTCATTTCCATTAAAATATGGTCCAGTATTTCATAAAAAAGGGTTCTATACTTAGCCCTAATTTTTTCAGGTGAGAGCTTAGCAAGCTCACGTCTGTAATGATTTATTTCTGTAATAGAATTTACTTTATCAAACATGGTATTAAAAAAAATGTTCATTTCTTTTTTTACAGAGCGCCTCACGACAGCGTTTTATATTGGATATGCACAAAATGAATATCAAGCCATTTTTTTGAAGAACGCAAATAGTATGTCCGTGTTTGAAAAAATGTCATTAAACACTAATGCCAGAAAAGTGAATTCAAATTCGTTCATCTCACCTAAAAATCCTCTCGCAAGCCGGATTGATTTTTCATCGGATTTGTCACAGTTTGTAATAAATTCAAAGACGTCTTTTAATTTATTCCAGTCTTGGAACAATCACATTTACTAACTTGAACGAACGAATTTGAAGACCAACGAGTTTCTGTAATTGTTGATATACGCCTCGTAGATGCAGATGTAAGAGCATACGTTCGTTTGGCTGAGTGATGAAAAAACGAGGGAATACCACTAAGACTTGCAAAAAAAATTCGGGATTTAGAAATATTTTTAAACTTTGCTGCATCATAAGGTTAAGACGATGCCCAAGACAATGGACTCATACAGCCTGCGGCGCTTTTTCTTTTTTTTTGGAGGCCATTTAGATGGCCAGACATCACACTTGCACCATCGTAACATTGTCCTATTAATTTACGTTTTTAGTCAAATTGGTCCAAAATTTGATCCAATAGAAAATATAAATTCTCCGACGTTCTATCGGAGCTGACATTATAAAATCCTAAGAATCTCTGGACTACTGAACCTTCTGAATTAACGTATCTTAAAATTATGGAGCACTGGGAGGTTTGCGTAATATCAGTGGTATCATCCACTTGCACAAGAAAAAACTGTGTGTTCATTATTTTATTTTTTACATGATCATTTAAATAATCAGAAATGCATTCAATTATTTCGTTTTGAATAGTTTTCGAGTCACCAGTAAAAACATTCTTCCTATTTATTGAGTCGCTGCTCTCATCATGGCCGAGAAAGACTAACTCTTGTTTTGTAAACTACAAAACTGCGTCGATTGCCAAGCACATAAATAGTCTATTTAATCGGATGTTTTCGTTAAAATGTATTTTATATAGTTTAGCATTTTCTTTTAAAGTATCAGCTATAGTGTTTTGATTTTTTACAAATGTTTTTAGAATTAATTCGCAGTTTAAATGCTCCGCCGAGTCTACATGTTTATTTAAAGACCTTCATATATTTAACATACCTGCAAATTCTTTCTTATTCATACTGAATATTTATTGGAAACTAGTAAACAAGGCCAGCAAAACAATTTTTGTAATATTTGACTCCTACATAACCATTTGTACGCCGAAAACCAGGATGACGATTAAAAGTCTGATCTTGTTCCTTCCATCGATTAAATGGAGTTTCCAACAAAATGCAAACCACATCCGTGATTCATTAATATGGTAAATTAATAAACCCGACACCAAATAATGTTGTAAACACCATAAATAAATATAACACAAAACAGTCAAGTAAACTGCAAAGGAACTAACCGGTTGCAGCGAAATCCGCGAAAATAAAAGTAAACAACCACCCCAAACGTTAGCAATTCACCGAGAGCGTTGTATGGGGCTAGTTAACATTATTCTTCCATGTGCTCGACGGCATCGCGAACGCGTTGTCATAGTAACGTAGTAGGAAAATCGTAAACTAAACATAGCACCTCCAGCAAAGTCGAAGCGGTTTGCGCCACTGTTATAGTTGTTATAATAAAGTTCGAATGAAAGTTTTAAAAAGACATGCTGCCAACGGTCAAGTAAAATATTTATTCGAGATGTACACTTTATTTTTTGCCAATTAGGTGAATAAATGAATGAAAAAACTTAAATTTTAAGAGATATATAATAAATATAGTTAGATGTTTGCTTGTTTATTTTTCCTGGTGAAGTAGCACTTCACCTACTTCACTTGAATAGACGCCACTGAGAAATACCTGGATTTATTATACTATGTATACTTTATAAGGGGTTTAAGTATCCATGAATACTAAATTATTTATTAGTTGAGTTTCAACCACGAGTTGATAGAGAGCTGTTCGTATTTGAGAAATTAGTTTTGAGTAATTTGTCATGAGCTTGTGTAAACAAGCCGGATTGTTTTTGTTATATATGTTGTGAAGTGACTTTTGTGAAACCAAAACGTACTCTTAGTCCTTTAATAAAAAGGCATAGCACTTGTATTTTGGCACACCATAACTGCTGCAACAAATGTGCGTCCAACATTCGTGGCTGGCTAAGTGGAAAAAAGCGTAAGATGCCCTTGGTTGTTCTTATGATCTGGCCACGTTATTGACGTTATTGGAAATTGTCGCCGGCCCATCAACCTTGCAAGACTCCGATTTTGTCTGTGAAATTCCCAGTAAAAAGCCTCACAAAATAAGTCAAACTAAGTTACCTTATAAGGGATTTAGAATTGCCCGAGAAAAAAGCCGAACTATTGGTCTCTCGATTGCAACAATGGCATTTCCTTCAAGGTGAAGTAAAAGTTTTTGTGTACCGAAGCCGCCAGAAAAAGCTATTAGCTTTTTTAACATGGAAAACAATTTGGTAGCTTGTAGGGACATTGAGGGATTATTGACACCTTTAAATCTGAACTATGATGCAGAAGACTGGAGACTTTTCATTGATTCTTCAAAAGTAAGTATTAAAGTTGTGTTACTCCATAATGGAAACAAATTGCCTTCAGTCCCAATTAATCACGCAGTCCACATGAGGAATTTGAAATTATTACTGGAAACCATACAATACCAAAGATATAAATGGCAAATTTGTGGGGATTTAAAAGTTGTAACGATTTTGCTTGGAATGCATTTAGGTCATACTAATTGCTGTTGCGGAAGCCGTTCTTTCAGTTATTTAAAAGATCTAGAATTAGTGATTGTGGATCCCCAGATTAGGAAACTTTTTAGAGATGCGCAATTCGATTCCATACTTGAAGGCGAGGAAAAAGATGCTTGGAATGCCTTTAAAATAGTTGCAACAATTTTTTTGGGAAACACAAAAGTAGAAAACTATAAAGACCTGATTGCCCAACTTCTTTTGTGTTACCAAAACCTAGGATGTAATATGTCGTTAAAAATGTATTTCCTTGATTCTCATCTAGATAACTTTCCGGAAAATTGTGGTGCTGAAAATGACGAGCACGGTGAGAGGTTCCACCAGGATATTTCAAATATGGAAAGAAGGTATCAGGGAAAATAAAACTGTGAGGTGTTAGCCGACTACTACTGGCCTATTATGAGGTATGCCCCAGAGGCTGCTTTCAAAAGGCGGGCTAAGAAGCCCAAAATGAATGTCGAAACTTCAAGATTCAATGATAAAAATGTTCCATTGCTTTTGTTGAACCCCAACAATATATTGTTATCTGTATTCATATTCATTGTATATCCCTATAAATTAAAATGTTGTAACAAATTTTGTTTTGCCAGCCAACTAATTTTTTTAATAGGTATTTTTTAGTTTCTTGGGTATAGTTGAACCCAAAACAATAGGTTTTATTCAAGAAAAAAAAAGTTGAAATTTGTTCCCCAGGGAATTTGTACATTGCTTGTAATTTGATTAAATATAGCAAAACACTGCTGCATCATAATTACTATATAGCTTTTTAGTTTTAGTATTTAATAGAAAAAAATATATTGTGACTAAACTGATAGAAGAAGAAAAGCATGTTTTTTCTCCAATATTCTTTACTTCCCGATTTCTACAAATTGTTTTTAAATTTTTTAAGATAGCCAAAACATTTTCTCAGTTTTTAGATATATTTTAAGTTATCCTAATACTTCCAAAAAAATGCATTTTTAAAAATTCCCTTTTAAAGGAAAATTCATATTTAGCGTGAGGACATTATTTTAATAAAACATATATTGCATGGACTATTCTTTCAAAATGATTTTTTTCTTTTTTTAATACTTACAAGCGTCCACTATTTACTATGGCGTGCATAAAGTTGAAACAAACGCGGATTCTCAATCTGTGCTCTTTAAAGATTCGAAATGGGTTTTAACGAAATAGATAAAATTAGTTCTCTTCTACAGACAGAAGGTTATGTCTTCCAACAACCTCGCTTTAGTGTTTGTCTAATCATGTATTTGTATGTGCCAGTTCCATATATTTTACATGTTTTTGTTGTTTTAAGGTAGGCTTTTTAATGCTTAATATTAAATACATTACTATTAGGTTCTTAGTTGATTTTAGATCTGATGATGCCTGTTTGTTTGGCGAAACATGTGTAATCATAGCATTTTTTTCACTATATTAAACCACTTGACTTGAGACCGAGGCAATGTTTTTTTTTCTGCAATTATTAAACCAAGTCTTTTAGAGATATTATGGACGAATTACTTCTTCGACTATTTATAAGTTATTATTTTGTTAGGGTGACAAATATTTTTAGGATTTCACATGTCACTATAATGTAAACCGATGATTTAAAAAATTATTTCATACAAAATTTTTCCCAAAATTTTATTTTTATTTTCTTTTATGAAAAATCTGAAAACTTAAAGAAAATACTGGATTTAATTTTTACTGTAATATTCTGACAAAATTTTTAGACAACACTAAGTCATGTTAACTGATTCCGAAGTGGCTTTCATTAATGAAAATCACATGTTTCATTATGTACGTGTAAGTTGTTACTTACATATTATCTCTTTCAGAGTCCCCTAAATAGATAATTCATAGAAGTTAGATCAGAAATCTTTGATGATCTCACATGATTTCTGTTATCACTAACTATTTATTTTCTTACTTTTCTATTTTTGTCTCGTCCTTAGAACGTTCTTATTACGCCGGATTACAATATACTGTCACATGCTCGGACATATGATATCATATCCGACAACACTATAACCTCAACAAGATTTGTCATGATTACATAAGACTAAAGGCAAATCTTAAAGAATGTTTGCAAAAAATATATTGGCTTCTGCTGAGGCTAGGATACTACCAATAATTCCAAAAAGGTAAATCATATTATATATTATATTATGTTAAACTGAAACAACTTTATTTAGATGTGGAAAGATACAGGATCTTCTATTTAAAAATAAATAAGGAAATTAAAAAAAATGTGGCAACACTGCGTATTATTTAAACATTGAGTATAAGTTTTAATAAAAATTATTACCTTAAAAGCAATTTTCGAAAAAAGGAAATATATATTCTAAAACTAGGCAAGTTTTTTTCGTAAAAAAATTGAATGACATGATATAGAAATCCGAAAGTCATGAATATTGGAAAAATTATGGTTTCTTCTACACAGTGTATAAAAAAATCAATGTATATCAATTTGGAAAAAGTTATGATGTCAGTTGATTATCACAGAATTTTTCTATTAAATGCTGGTAGGCACGTTTTAGTTTCTAGAAGTATTTGCCTTCAAATTAAACTTAAGCTAGTGATCTACTTCTTACCAGCAGTAAAAATGTCGTAATAAGACATAAATAAGTCTAGTAAAAATTTCAATCTTACGTAGTTTTATTACAAAGAGACTTTCGCCGATATAGATATATTTCTTGAAAGAAAGACTTATATATTGTCATTGTCATCTTTATTGAGCACATAAATCGGCACCGGATAGAGTTATAAAATATTTCCTCCTGCTGGTTATTTTAGAGGGAAATGTATTTTTAGGAGATGGAGGTGAACTCTCCAGGTATTACGGAAAATCGAAAAGCTATACGAACGAATCAAATCGAAAAACAAGTGGCGGCTCTTTCGTTTGCTTTTGTGGCTGGGAAAGAAACGAGAATTTTATGGAAAAAGTAATTGTTTTGAAATAATCTATCACCGTTTTCACAGCGGCGGATCGTAGTTTTCGGAAGCCATTCGCAGGCTAATTGAATTTTTGAAGTTCATCTCGCGGTTTAAAAAAAGCTTAATTTTCACATTCAGAATTACTAGACTACACAGGAAAAACATTACACTGAATAATTTCAAAGCGGAAAATATATTATAAAATTAGCAAAAATTGTTGAAAACAAAATTAAAATTAAAATACCTTTTCTGCATATACCCTGGTGTCCAATTAAGAATGGTCTCCGGCTATAACTCGGTAACCAACCGTTGATCACACAATTATGGGCAGAAAATATCTAAGGACCATTTAATCGACTAAGAGAAATTGCTGCAAGTTATTTTCGAGTTCGGAAAATGCCCGCTGGCTGTATTCTTCAGGCAATTATGCAACTTTTTACTATTTATCTTTTTTTATCTGTTTTCAGTAATAAAGTGGTACGGAAAGGTTAAACTTTTTCTATTTCAAAGGTTTATATATCTGTTTTGGATTAACCGATTATATTTGGACTTGGTGTCGGAAAAAAGCTCTTTTTATTCTCTTCACGTAGACCTATTAACTGGCTTTTTTTCGTAATTTTTCAAATAATAGGTCCGTATTTAAATTAAAGTTGATTATGGTCACCCAAATCCGAAACGTCCGGAAAAAGTGACAATGTTGAAGTAAAAATTATTTTCAACTAAGCCTACAATTTTAAATAAATCAAAAAAAACAACAAAAAGTAACTTTTATGGTTTTGGGCTTAGTTGAAATAACAAATGAAAATAATTTTCACTTCATCATTGTCACAACAGTATATATAAGTTGTTTAGTTTTTCATGCAGCATTGTTCATCTGTATTTATTTTTCGTGCAGGCTATTTTCGAGAAAGACCTTTTAGCTTCGCAGCTTGATGTGACTAGTGTCAAATAAATTTTAAACATGGTTTTCAATAACTCTCTTCAACATTTTAAAAGCGTTAACAGACATTCTTATTGAAACATGCAATGTCTAAATAATTATTTGAAATTGAAAACATTCAGTAATATACAGCATTTCTCCAATACCATTTTTATATATAAACGTTACAGTACTGAATATTTTTTATCCACAAATATAACTGTAATTATGCGACATGATACATACTAACGACGGAAATGAAAAAACCTGTTTTTCGGGGTCCTGGGACCCTAAAACGCAAATATCTACAAACATCTCGGAGGGTGATTTTTTCACGATTACAAACACATACAAAAAAAATCTAAATTTCGCACATAAATTATTGAATGGGTAGAAAACAATGTGAATTTCAAATGGCTATATTTTCGTTCTAAATAATCCAATCAAGATGAATTTTTTTTTGACAAGTTTATCTTTTTTGCACGGTATATATTTGATGCATCCCGGCTTTGTTGTACAGCTGGGGGGTAAGAAAAATACAAAACAATGTAAATTCTACTACATTTAAAATTGACGAACGGGATACACCGGGTGATCATTTTCACTTTATGAATGTCTTGGGTGCAGTTTCCATGGAGGTACTTGCTGCACCAAAGAGCCCGCCATTTGGTTGATCGCAAGAAAAGGATGAGATAAAAGTTTTAATTAATTTTTTTTAATTACGGGTAAAAAAACCCGCCTTTCCTTGAAATTTTTCCTTAATGAAAATTATCGCAAATTTTGCTGAATGTTACAGAATGATTTATAATTTGTACAAACTTAATACCTCCATTGAAAATGATGCATTTTAAAGATTGTTATTAGAGTTTTGGTGTATTTAATTTAAATTTTCTTATACTTAATGCCCTTACGTTGACAATAATACAGGGTGTCACTAAAACCAGTACCAGTTTCTTATTGTTGACTAATTTGCCTTTTGTGTAAGTTGACAAATTCAGCTGCCAGTTTGAAACTTGCAACAAATCGCTGTCCGAAACCCTGTACCCTCAGAACACGATTCTCGTTAGTTTTTTTTTTTACTTTAGAACGGCCTTGTCCTAGTCTTCCTTCATTTGAGCCAGTTTCCCTGTATCTTTTAAGAACCTTTGAAATAACTCCCTAAGTTTTGCACAAGATTCGGACCCTAAGAGATTGGTAACAGGTAGTTTCCTTGAAGCTCTTTAGAATTGTATCGCTTTCGTTTGCCCCCTTACTCTTAAGGCACCTGCACTTTGATGTGTGCCAACTTTGATATAGTAATTTTAATGGGAACTTAATGAGTGATGTAATTAAAAACTTATAAGTTTATAAAATAAAATATATTGAAAAATGTTGCTGTTTTTAACATAGGCTCTATAGAAAAACACATTCGGTGTATTTATTTATTCAAAAACAATAAACTTGAAAGCCAAGCGGTTGAAACATACTTACAGCACTTCGCTAGACTCTATTTTGATGTTGCTAACATTACAATTCTAAAGTAGCCTCTTTATTTCATATAAACTTACTATAAACAAATATCATATGTAATATTTAATTATTTCTTAGCTGGGTGTTTTAAGTTTCCAGCTACAGTTCTGTCTGTCGGTTTTGTCAGGTTAAAATATGTTTTAATTGCTTACCAGTCCTGAACAATTGAACAACTCTTGAATATATATTACTGTTGTTTTCAAACTATTTTAAAGTAAAAATTAAATAAAATAAACATAGATGAAAAGCAAATGTCACATATTTCAAATGGGTTTACGTTTTCGTCACAAGTTTTAATTTATACTTTATTTTAAAACTCTCGTCCAACATCTCTCTTATTTTATTATTAGTTTGTTTTATAAATACAATTATACTCTGACATCGCTCGTTTAATAAAAGATTGGAATATGGAATTAATTATAAACACACTTTAATGGAAAAAGTAATAGATCTTTCTAATTAAATACTTGTTCGTAAGCCAAATAAGTCGACAGCGTGGTAACATAATCTTCTTAATCCCCTTAAAAGCTGAGTAACCAAAGGATATTGATTGGAAAACCGCTGCAGAAGTGATACCTTCTTGTGGAGGTTTGTATTTCCTTTTTACGTGCGTCATAGGATTGGATAAATTGAGCAATCAGAATGTCCATGAATTTTACTTTAATTACTCTCAATGTGGCCTATAGGATTATCATTTTTCTTTAATTAAATAGACCCATATATATTTAATTTAATAAGTTTTTTTTGTTAAATCTAAAGGCAGAATTCCTATATATCTTAATAATTATAAAGTTTTTATTTAATTTTACTTTGATTATTTTGCAGTTAGTATTCTTTAAGCCCGCCTACCAATATTTCCAAAATATAGAGAGAACATCGTACTCGATATTTTTAATTATTTTAATTTAATCTACTACAAGAAATACATTTATGTTTTGAAAACATTTTACTGAAGCATAAATGGTCTGGATAATTATATTACTAACATAGTAGGAAAGCGTTCACGGCTAGAGTCAATTAAGAAATTATGGTTCTTGGGTTTAGACCGTGTCAAATTGGACTTACTTTCCGACGTTTCGCCTGCGATTACAGTATCACATAATCATAACATAAGTATTATGTTGGAATCAACTGGTAGCATGTTGGTACAATTCCAAGATGGCGGAACAAAGTGGCAGCTCATTAGAATATTTAAAAATTCAGCCTGAAAAAACTACTTAATGGTTTGATTTTAAATTGTGTGCCATAACTAATCGTGACATAGGTATCAAATAGTAAAATAGTGTACTAATTCAAGATGGCCGAACAAAATGGCGGCCAAATAAAATGTTTGTAATCGCGAAAAATCACCCTCTTAGGTTTTACACATCTTTACGTTTTAGCGTCCCTAGATGCCAAAAAATAAGTTTTATCAATTCCGTCCGACCCTTTATCAGTCTGTCTGTCTATTAGTTCGCAGCATAGCTTAAAGACTACTTACCCGATTGATTGAATTTTGGTCAAAAATTAAGGGTCATATGGGGATGAGTTGGTAACATTTTGGTAAAATCCAATATGGTGAAACAAAATGTCGGCCTAGTGAAATGTTAAAAAAATATTAAAAACTACTCGTCCAATTTATCTCTTTTGCAAAAAATATCAAGTATTATGTTGGAACCAACTGGTACCATTTTGGTAAGATTCCAAGATGGCGTAACAAAATGGCGGCTTTATAAAATATTTAACAATTCAGCCTGAAAAACTGCTTAATGGTTCGATGACAAATTGTATGTCATAACTAATTGTGGTATAGGGATCAACTAGTAAAATTATGGTCCTAAGTCTAGATGGCCGAACAAAATGGCGGCCAAATAAAATGTTTGTAATCAAGAAAAAATCACACATCACATCTTTTACGTTTTAGCGTCCCTAGATGCCAAAAAATATGTTTTATCAATTCCGTGGGTCCGTCTGTCGGACTGTCTGTCTGTCTGACAATTCGTGGTATAGATTAAGGACTACTTGCTCGATTGTCTTGAAATTTTGAGCAAGAATGAAGAGTCATATAGGAATGATCGGGTAATATTTTGGTAAAAATCCAATGTGGCAAAACAAAACGGCGGCCTGGTGAATTGTTAGAAAAATATAATGAAAAAACTTTATTTAATAGAGTTTTGTTTTTTTTACTGGATCCTAACCCCAAATAATACACCACTCTAACAAAATAACAAGAGTATTATTAACGAAAATCATTTAGAAACTTAATATCTGGGAAATATATGCAGACCAACGGAGTAGGTAAAGACTGATAATATGGGTTATTAAGTTGCAAAATGTCGACAATTTGAAAAAAGACACTCTAACAAAAGTTTTTTCCGCCATATTGGATTTTACCAAAAGTTTACCTGGTCATCCCAATATGACCCTTAATTTTTGGTCAAAATTTGAAGTCAATCGGTTAAGTAGTGTTTAAACTATGTCGCGAACTGACAGACGGACCGACGGAACTGAAAAACATGTTTTTTTGGTACCTAGGGACGCTAAAACGGGAAAATATGTAAAACCAGAGAGGGTGATTTTTCACGATTACAAAAATTTTATTTGGCCGAAATTTTGTTCCGCCATCTTGAATTAGTAACACAGTTTTACTAGTTGAGCCCTATACCACAATTAGTTAAGGCACACAATTTGAAATCAATGCATTAAGCAGTTTTTTCTAGCTGAATTTTTAAATAATTTATTATACCGCCATTTTGTTCCGCCATTTTAGATTCGTACCAAAACTTTACCAGTTAATTCCAACATAATATTTGATGTTTATGCAAAATTTGAAGTAAATTGAATAAGCAGTTTTTTCATAATAATTTTTTTAACATTACATTAGGCCGCCATTTTGTTTTGCCATCTTGGATTTTTACCAAAATATTACCTGGTCATCCCGATATGACCGTTAATTTTTGATACAAATTTTAACTCAATTGGGTAAGTAGTCTTTAAGCTATGCCTCCAGCTGACAGACAGACGGACAAACGGAATTTATGAAACATATTTTTTGGCATCTAGAAACGCTAAAACGTAAAGATGTGTAAAATCTGAGAGGGTGATTTTTTCACGATTACAAACATTTTATTTGGCCGCCATCTTGAATTAGTACCATAATTTTACTAGATGTTCCCTATACAAAACCATTAAGCAGTTTTTCAGGCTGAATTTTTAAATATTTTACTAAACCGCCATTTTGTTTCGCCATTTTGGATTCGTACCAAAATATTATCAGTTGATTCCAACATAATACTTGATGTTTTTAGCAAAATTTGAGATAAATTGGATAAGTAGTTTTTTAACAATTCGCTAGGTCTTTATTTTGTTTCGCCGTTTGGGATTTTTACCAAAATGTTACTAGGGCATTCCCATATGACCCTTAATTTTTGACCAAGGTTTGAAGTCAATCGGGTAAGTAGTCGTTAAGCTATGCCACAAAGTGACAGACAGACAGACCGACAGACGGACCGACGGAATTGAGAAGACATTATTTCTCGCATCTAAGGAAGCTAAAACGTAAAGATGTGTTAAACCTGAGAGGGTGATTTCTCACGATTACAAACATTTTATTTGACCGGCATTTTGTTTGGACATCTTGAATTAGTACCCCTATTTTACTAGTTGTTCCCTATACCACAATTAGTTATGGCACACAATTTGAAGTCAAACGATTAAACAGTTTGTTCGGGCTGAATTATTAAATATTTTATTAAGCCGCCATTTTGTTCCGCCATCTTGGATTCGTACCAAAATGTTACCAGTTGATTCCAACATAACACTTTATGATTTTGCAAAATTTGAGATAAATTGGATGAGTAGTTTTCTAATAATAATTTTTTTTAACATTTCACTAGGCCGCCATTTTGTTTCGCTATATTGAATTTTGCCAAAATGTTACCAGGTCATCCCCATATGCCCCTAAATTTTTTACCGAAATTTAAAGTCAATCGGATAAGTAGTTTTTTAGCTACGCCGCAAACAGACAGACAGACCGACGGAATTGAGAAAACATGTTCTTCGTCATCTAGGAACCCTGAAATGTGAAGATGTGAAAGAATCTCGAAGAGTGATTTTTTCACGATTACAATACTTCCCATTTACGAGGGAAGTAAAAAATACTATATTTTCCTATATTTAAAATATTAATTAATTTTTAAAACCAAATACTGTAACTATATAACCTCTAAAAGTTGAAAAGAAAAGAACTACTATTTGATTTGCAAAACGTCACCAAATCTTTGAATCCACCCGTGCTCGTAAATGTTTTAATACAAATGCTGTATACTTCAAATGCCGATATAAAATATGTGGATGTCAAGAAACAATTATAGCAGCACCAAAAGACTGAGATGTGTTATGGCTGTTCAGAAAATAAGATGAAATTATTTCACTTATGGGATCATTTTGTAGAAGAAATCCTGAGTTTATTTTTAAACCAATTAGGAAATGGTTTTGAAAATCACCTAGAGAAATGTTGATTATTGACGTGTGGTATATTTATAATTGAATATTAGTCATCTAAGTATTAATAAAAAGTGGATTAAAACTTCACATTTTTATGAAATTTTGATGTTCCTTTATTATTTCTAAATATGTTTTGTATGCTTTTTAAAAAGAAAAAAATATAATAATTGACTAGTTTAGGAACATGACTATAGACTGGTTTGGGATTTTCTTAGAAAAAAAAACAAGTGCGGCCATAATTTGTTCCAGAATATCGACCAAAATCGTGTCAAACCTCAGGCGTATGTTCACCTTTAAGTTAACACACAAAAACAACCTACAACTAAATACTTGTTGGTAATTTCAATCATTTTTCCACAAAAACAAGCCTTACTAAAATACATTTACAAGATAAAAGGTAAGAATCTTTTCTTGCCCTTTGAAAATCTATCAATTACTTTTTCGGGGTCGATTCTATATATGGATCGTTTCGATATCTCTATTTATATACATAAACGCCAATCCAGTTAATCTTTCTTGGAGAGTACTTGACCTAAGCCAGTTATAAGAAAAACTACGCTCTGCACTGGCAAAGCTTTGTGGCAGTACTGTCAACAAACACAGAGCCACGCTAACTCTGCATAGGGTAAATAAGTTTAGTACACTGCTGCAACGCGCTTGTGGCTGAACTTGACGTTTTCTAGTAAAGGTATGAATATACTTAGACGAAAATATTCTTCGGACTCGGTTTCAAAATTTAACCGATTTTTCTGAATGGAAACCCTATGTGGAACGGAAATTGAAAGTTTAAAACTGCCTAAATTTCCAAATTAGTTTTTTTAGGGTTCATTAATCTGAGAAGGGGGTAATTATACATCCTGGGGGGGGGGGGCTAATTACCCCAATTATACCCCGCTACGCATCGCCAGTGCGTAGCGTCTCTATTGAAATTTTCAGGTTCCTTAGTCCAGTAGAGACAGACCGTCCAGTTTCACCTATATACACTTTACCGCAGGAACAAGGAATTTCACAAATTCCTTCTAATTGCAAAGGAATTACTTCTTTTGGTGCCCCAAGCACTGCCAAAGTTTTTTGTGTGAACTAAAGATTGTGCGAATGTTGGATCTTCGCAGAATTCTCACAATTTTTTCGGTGGTGCCTGAATGAAAAGTAAAACTATTTAATGGTTGATTATCTAATACCGGTTTAGGTCTGGGATATTATGATACCTAATCGAACGCCTAATATCTTCAGTGCATTATCCGTTTGATTTTAAAGCTTCAGTCAGTTTTTCTGTTCCTTCCGGAATTGAATTTCTTTCACATATTGACAAAGAGAGAGACTAATGAAATGATGACGGATTGTTTTTGAGATGGATGATGGTGAAAATTAAATTTAGATATGTATTTGTATGTGTCGGTATCCTGTAAAGGGTACGATCTAGAGTGACGTTCTCTTTTTTTTTACGAACACATCAAGGAAGGGAATGGCATCATCTGATTCAATTTTTATAGTGAATTTTATATTAAAATATTATTGGTTTAGATGATGTAAAAATATAGTTAAATTTTCTTCTCCATGAGGCCATATTACAAATATCTAAATCAACATTTTGGTTGTAAAGGAGAAGAGCATAAAGCAATTTCCTCGAAAGCCCTCATAAAGATGTTCGCTACCACAGCAGATAGCGGAGATCCCATGGCGGCATCCGAGGTTTGCTCATAAAAGATCCATTGAAAAACGAAATATGTGGACGTTAAACATTCTTTTGTCAATTCAGTTAAGATTGGATTATGTTGAAATATGTTAGAAATTATAGAAACTGAATCGTCAGTAGGCACATTTGTATGCAGGGGTTCAACATCAAAACTAACTAAAATATCACTGGGATCTAAAGTTAAATCTTTAAGCTCTTCTACGAAATGTTTAGACTTTTTTAATATAAGAATTAGATCGTCCAGTAAAGGGATTTAAGATATTGGCTAAATATTTACCTATTTCGTAAGATGGCGAGCCTATTGCACTGACGATGGGACGTAACGGATACATTAGCCGTACGTATTTTTTGAGGTCCGTAAAATTTAGGAAACTCCGAACCACTTGGCTTCAATTTCTTCTTCTCTAGATCTGGCAAATCCAAGACATTAATAAGTCTGGAAATTTTCCTTTCAATTTTCTTAGTTGGATCCGTTCATATTGTCCTATAACTGTCGTCTTTGATGATGTCGTTCATATTATCCTATAGCTGTTGTTTCTCTATCTAGTTGTTCTTGTCCATAACCACCGATGCATTTTTTTTATCTGCAGATAGAATTATAACTTCTTCTTTGTCATTAAGCCTCTTTATGGCCGTTCTTTCTGTGGCTATCAAGTTGGATTTCGGTAGTTTAAAGCTGCGAAGAATTTTTGCTGTTTCATATCGAACTGATGGTGGCGGCAACTGCGAAATTATGTTCTTTAGAGAGAACTGATTCCTCTTCTTTTGTTAATGAAATAGATGATAAATTGATTACCTTATTCTGTTGCGACTGTACTGGCTGGTGTTTGCTGCGCAGAGTTTCGAACTTCTTCTGTTGTTTCGCTGTCAGTTGCTGGTAAATCCTTTCTGCTTGCTGGAAGGTGATTTTGTCCAATGTTCTAAATTAATTGACTTCAAGCGTCAAAGCTAATTTAAGGTGTACATGTAGAAGTTTACGGGCGTTTGTGCCCAAATCACGACGAGTAGCCTTGATGCTCTCCATTATAAAAGCTAACGAAACGTCGAAAAGTAATTCTAATTTGACACGATCTAAACCCAAGAACCATGATTTATTAATTATGTTATTGTTTCTAGTTTTTAAAATATCTTTGTAACCGAAGCATTATGTTTGTTCTAGTATGTGTTCGAAATGTGTATTTTAAAAAACCCTCTCTTTTTTCTGTTTTGTACTTTTTTGTCGAGCATCTATTACATTACACACAAATTTGCGTTAAAAAATATTCCAAAAAATTTATTTTTTTGAGGAAATATTTGTTTACCCTGTTCTGGTTTAAATTATAAAAATTCAACTCATTAGACGTGCACATACACTTTAAGCGAAATGACATTGAATTTTTTACAATTCAGAAAGATAAGAGCTTACATTTTTAGTTTTATTTATGAAACTGAAAGCTTAATTAATTTTAAAGTTTCATTCAAATTTAATTACGAACATTTCCAGAGACTTTTAAATTACGCTTCACTTCATTAATTAAAACGAATGAAAAATGTAATTTGTGTTTCAGACGCAGCTATTGGAGAAAATTAAAATTCTCTCTTTTATGTCGGATGTTCAATATTAACTGAAACATCTATTCATCGGGAATGTGATTTGCTAAAGAACTTGAGTACTTTTGAGATTAGCTTAGTCATTTAATTAAAAAAAAGACAAGTAGTAAATACGATATTGATAAAATGAATGGTCCATCTTTATGTTAATTAAAATGGCATCCTAGCCAAATATGCAATTCGTGAAAGAAATTTTCTTAAATTACATGTTTTTGAGTCTTTTCAAAATCACACCCTTTTTAGTCTATTTCTTAATGACTTCCATGTACCATAAGGAAGTTTCAAATATCTCCTAAAATTAGTAGGAAAAGGGACTAATAAGGTAAACACGTAACTGTACAGGGTATCCGAATTTCGATGGTTTTGCGGGGTATCTCCCTTATTACTGAGGATAGAGAGATGCGGTTTTCGCAGCACTGTGCTACTTTTTTGTGAAACCAAAGAAGCCACAAACAAATTTTTCCTAGCCCTTTTCGTTTTTGACATACAGGGTGAAATTGAAAATTTTGCGTTTTCAGGTACCCTCGTATCTCGATGGCCTGGCAATTTATCAAAAAGGTGAAAACTACCATCGATAGAGTCTTTTGCGTAGAATCCAGTGGCGTAGTCAGTTTTTGGTTAGATACTATCGTTTTCGAGGTATAAACTAAAGTTAGTTTTTTTAAACGGGATACCCTGTATATTTTTTAATATTTGGTTTCCGCTCATTTTTAGCTTCTCAAAAATATATAACTTGATATTTATTTCAATCCGGTACCGACAATAAAGTCAATTTAAAGAAATTTTAATCTGTTTTTCTAGTAGGCCATGAAAATTGTGTGTTAATTTTTTAAATCTGAATTATCTGTACCAGAGTTTGTTATAATATCATAATTAAACAATAAATCAATAAACAAAGATACATACCTACTATTTAGTATTTACTCTGGACAACACAACTAACACAAATTCTTAGGAAATCTAATAAAAAAATATATACCTATTATACACTAAAAATGTTTTATTTACAACAAATGACGTTAGATTTAATACTTTTCTTATGTTGACAATTGTGTTGTTTGAAAATACTTACTTACAACTATTTAATTTATTCCTTAGAAATACCCTAGATCTGTTTTAAATAAAATAAGGCAAACATGACTTGATTAAACAAAAGAATATATAAATTCTGTTGAGCCATTGTAGAAACTAATTGACATTTGTCATTGTTAAATTATTTTAATCAAATATTGCCTTTGTCCATTTATTAAATACCAAATTGCTGCGAATTTCGAAAACTTGGGGAAATATGACATTTTTGTTTGTTTTATACAGTGCCAGGAAAATCCGGATGAAGCGTCAGAGATGTATCTAATCCGGTAAGTGACAGGAGTAATACTAAGTAAACAAAATCACTTTGCGTCTTAGACCAGGGCTTTTCGGAACTAGTGATAGCCGATGTAGAAGGACTCTTAGTATTTTTGAAAAACAAAAGTATAGATAATAATAAAACTTTAGTTTTGTGACTTTTTTTCAGAATAATAATATTAATATTTCAAATTATGCCTATTGTTCCTAATAGGTTACAATTGTGTCCAAAATTTGCTTGTCTGTAACATGAAAGATACGATGTCACAAAATTTCCAATAAAATTAATTATAATTAAAATATTTGAAAAGTAGAATAGCAGTTTTGTTGATAAGTGATAAGAAAAAACATCTTTTACATCGCCCTGTATAATAAAATAATTCAATTTAATTTATTTTGAATATGTCGTTCTATACTCTATATAGCTGCAAATAAGCATTTATTTCTTATAGATACCCAGAACGAAGACAGCCCGATAAGAGAACAATTTCAAGAATAAAAGTAAATCTGATCAATCACGGATCATTCAAAGTACCGCGACCGAAATCATATTATAAAGAAAATCGGGAAACTGAAGAGATTAATGTTTTAGCTGCCGTTGCAATCAGTCCGTCAACTTCCTGTCAAAAAGTCGAGGATGAAGTGGGAGTACCTAAGTCAACAGTGCAGACTGTTCTAAAAAATACCATTTCAAACCATATTAATATAAGTTAGTGTACTCGGGAGATGCACAGCGTCGCATAGATTTCTGCAATTGGTACATTCATATGACTAATACCGAAATAAATTTCGAAAGAAGAGTTATATGGTCTGACGAGGCATATATCTCAAGTGCAGGTATTCTAAATCGACACAATAATAGATACTGGTCCAAAGAAAATGAACACGTTATATTTTCACGCGAACAACAAGGCAGGTTTGGATTTAGCGTGTCCTGCTTTATCCTTGGCACAAAAATAAGGTATGTCATTTATAACGGTAGTCTTACTGGAAACCGGTACATAGAGATACTGGAAAATACGCTTCCTGATTTATTAAATAATATTCCTTTGGCACAATTACAAAATATTTTTCTTCAGCAAGATGGTGCCCTGGCTCATAATGCACGGACTGTTAGTACCTTTTTAGAAAATGAATTTCCAGGTCGCTGAATTGGTACAAATGGGGCTGTAAGATGGCCGCCTAGGTCGCCAGATTTATCGGTCCCAGACTTTTTTCTATGGGGATATCTTGAAGACATAATCTACCAAAGGCAACACCATCTACAAAACGACACAAGAAGAACCTTTAGATATTTATAAGCTCGCCAAATGATTATGCTTAACGCACTAAGTAGAATAAGAAAGATATGTGATATGTATATAAGGGATAATGGGGAAGAGTTCGAACAGTATCTGTAAGTTCTACACCCTGCATAGCCTTTTTTTCTAATTTAGTCAATAGTAAGTATTTGACAGAATACAATTTTTTTATCAACATTAGAAAAATAATTAAATTATCGTCATATTTATATATTTTTAGTTTATAATATGTGTTTTTAGTAGATTTCTTAGATGTTTGTGTGTTTCCCTAGCGTAAAAATTAAATAGTATGAATCTTTGTTAACTAATTTATTGTTTAATAATGATATTATAACAAACTTTGATACAGATAATTCACATTTAGAAAATTAACACACAATTTTCATGGCCTACTAGAAAAACAGATTAAAATTTCTTTAAATTGACTTAATTGTCGATACCGGATTGAAATAAATATCAAGTGTTATATATTTTTGAGAAGCTAAAAATGAGCGGAAACCAAATATTAAAAAATATTCCGTTTTAAAAAAACCCAACTTTAGTCTATACCTCGAAAACGATAGTAGCTAACCAAAAACTGACTGCGCTACTGGATTCTACGCAAAAAACTCTATCGAAGTTAGTTTTCACCTTTTCGGTAAGTTGCCAGGCCATCGAGATACGAGGAGTACCTAAAAACGCAAAATTTTCAATTCCACCTTGTATCTCAAAAACGAAAAGGGCTAGGAAAAATTTGTTTGTGGCTTCTTTGGTTTCACAAAAAAGTAGCATAGTGTTGCGAAAACCGCATCTCTCTATCTTCAGTAATAAGGGAGATACCCCGCAAACCATCGAAATTCGGATACCCTGTACATTATATTTGGCTTTAAACTTATTGTGGCATCAAAAAAAAGAACTTAAAATATCTCCAGTTATAATTAAGTAATGAGACCAGGCGTGTGCCCAATTAAAGATTGTTTTATAATTTTCAAATATAACTACTAACCGTGTGTGGATAATTCGAGAGGATTGCGACCAAACCCGAAAACTCATCTTGAGCTTTTTTTATCATCTATCTTTTTTCGACTTAGTTGTATTGCGTAGAGGTATGTTTTTCTATACATATTATAGTATTACTTTTATTACTATTATTAGTATTACAGGGTTTTCACGTATTTATTAAGAACAAATAAGAGAAAAAACATGTGAGAGAATTAATATATGATAAAAATATAAGTTTAATTATTGTGCTTATTTATTTGTTAAAGTTTTGAAAGCTATTAAAATATCTTTAAAAAGTAACATAACAAATTTCATACAAAAAAGAAGATTTAATAAGAATATTTTGCTTAACCAGTTTAATTCAAAATTTAAACAGTAAAATAATTAGTTAAAATTTTAGAAAAACATAGATAACAAAGATTTTTCATGAAACTTAAAAATTATTTTATTTTGCATCACATAGATCTAAAATCTTTTGGTGATTTTATGTCACATTTTTTTAAGATTTTTAAATTTAGAAGCTTCATATTTAGATTAGGTCTAACTTGACATTTAGTAGAAAGTTTAAAATGATAGCGGCAACATTAGAATAAATATTTTTTCTAAATATAACAATTACCAAATAAACATTCCACCTGTAATGATACTACTGCTGTATCTATAAACAAAACTCGTTCCTGCAACTAATGATTTCATGGCCTATCAAGTGATGGTTTAGCTAACGAAAATTAGTGAATTAGAGTTTCATATAAGTTCATCTAGTTGATCATGAACTATCATTTTTTTACTTAAAAAAATATATTTCACTATCGCGATTTCGATCTTTTTAGAGCTCATCAGGCCGCCATAGATTAACGAGCCCCGTGTAGGGCAAATTCACAAAATGGAGCTACAGAAACAACTACTCCTCTGGCTAATACCATCACTGGTATTATATTAGACTGTTAATTCCTGACTTTCGTTGGGAGAAATAGTGTTAATGTATTTTTGACCAACGTCAGTAGTTGTTTCTGTAATTCCATTTTGTGCATTTGTCCTATACGGAGTTCGCTAGTCTATGTTGGCCTGATGAGCTCTAAAAAGAGCCAGTTTTTATAAATTTACATTAGTATCTACCTATATGCCGAACACTCTATAAGTATACAACAGTTTCTCAATATTATAATATGAAGTTATTATATTACGAGTCATTTATTTTTGACAGCTATTTTTTCTATGAAATACGTCAATAAACGTTACATCTCTCAGTAAAAGTTTTATTTACAAAAAAAAATAAACCGGTAAAAAAATAGGGAGAAAACTTTTTTAAGTTATATTTTTTAACATGTTTGTGCAATATTTGCTGCAATCAGTTTAAAGTTAGATATTTTTATTCAGTTGCAAAAAAAGCCAAAAAATAGTGTTGTTTGTCATTCTAAACACAACAATTAATAATTTAAACACATTTAAAAGAATACAATTCTAGTTCATCCTCTAGTAAAATTAATTTACTCGAAAAGTAGGTCTCCTTTTAGTTATTATACCGCTTTATCTAAAAATGTCCTTTTCCTATCGGGGTTAGGCTATTACGACAAATTGCGTGGCTTGGAATTTAATATATTCAATCGAGTAGTTTTATTAAAGTTTTTGTTCAGCAGTTGTATCAATTGAAGCGCTTTCAAATATTGTCACTATGGATAAAAACGCTGCTTACGTTCACCTTTACATGTTCCAAAATTACCAAGGGAATAATCGAATAATATAATAAATCGAATAAAAAGTCGGCCGAAGAACTTCTAAATTAGGAACGGGTGATATTAGATTTTTACCTTTGAATAAGCGGCTGCAGTTAACTTATCGATATATTTTAGTTAACCATATATTGATAACTGTCGTTATTGATGTGTTGATACTTATCGATATATTCAATTATTGGTCTTTTTCATTTCTCTATTGATATCACATTGATATCCAAAAAATCGATTCGTCAAGACGGCACATAGTTACGAAAACATTTGGTCACATAGTTCTAAAGTTTTTACTGAATCTGATTTTCACAGATGAGTTTACTGATCTGTCTGTAATACCAAGTAATAGCCCTTGTTCACATAGATGCCTATCATCCGTCTATTCATATATGTTTCTCCGACCAATGTACCCCTACATTAAAACCTAAATTCGAGATAACTGTTTACCAATTAATTCTTTAAAGCAGATTACAACAAATTAAACTTTTTTTACGAGCAGGTCTTTCCTTGTCGAAGTATCCAATATCGACGTCTTTGTGGTGTTTTTTATTGAAGTCTTTTTAAGGGTATTGATGTGTACTTGTTCAAGAAAAGAATTAATGTTTGATGGCTATCTCCCGAAAATTATTGCTCAAAAAAACAACTACATAGAAGATTTAAAAGAACTGATCTACCATCCGACTACGAAGCATATTCTAGTCTGCGCCATGGGGTTAGATTCCACACAGAAATATGTGATCTGATTTAACACCTGATCCCAAATAACGTAAAGCATTTCTGGTCAGCACCAAGATCAGGAACTCAGCGATCCAAATGAGATAGCAAATGCTTCCGCCGCTCATTTTCAGTCATGTTTCTCTAGGGAATAACATGGATTTAATAAGTCTCGTTCCTGTAGAATTCGCCAGTACCTTATCAGTTCATCAATTTACTGTCGATGAAATTAGTCATATAATTAAAAACTGGGACACTTCAAAAAAGCAGCCCGGCCTTGGTAGCATTCTTCCATAACTAATAAAAAACTGAGTAGCACCACTGGCCGAACCTCTCCGCATATTGTACCTCTCCAGAGGTTTGGAATTCTCTTATTTGGTACCTTTTTTCGAGTCTGGAGATAAATCTGATTGTGAAAGTTTTGGTGGGATCTTGTTGCTTTCTGCAATTCCAGAAATGTTTGAAGCAGTGGCGGCTCGTCAGGGTAGGCCTCTGAGGCCGCGCCTCAGCCCCAAAATAAAGGAAAAGAGATTTTTTTTATATAACTTTTTATCTATTACCAATTAGAAATATACTTTTTAACAGTTTTACAACATAATAACATTAAAAAAAAACAAAATATAATCCCATAATAAATATTTTAGAAAATAAATTCTGACCACATCAAAAAACCGACCGTGCAATCCGTGCAAACCCATTCCTAAAGAAAGTGCTCTCGAATGAGGCGAAATAATTTTAGCTTGGAAAGTTTTGACTTCTGACCTATTTATCAACGGCCGGTGCCGATGCCGGCGAGTCACCTGATTACGACAGAGCGGGATGGCGATTGCCGATGCACGCGTTTTCTATTGCATTCTTGAGGCGATAAATATGTAGCTTGGATATGCTTTTATTGGTTATTTAAATCACATGACTAGCGAAATATTCCAACGGCTTCTTTTTACGTGGTGCGTGCGGCTGAGAAAGAAATAGGAAATAGATTGCGATAATCGCTGATTGAGGGCGTTCTGTCTTTTAAGGCGAATAAATACGCGTGAGTAAGTTTTTGTTTTGTTTTGATTTGGTAAGTTGGACCGTTCCATTTTTTGTATTTGCTTTTTGCTTTTGAAATGAATCCTATTCACGACATTATTGCTTCATTAATTGAAACGCCTTTTTTAAAAAGAAGCGAAACTGAAAAGAAACATATATTAGGTAGCCGTCCGACGCCGAAAATTTTAGCAATATTTAACGATAAGAGGCAAGGTAAAAAATATTCAAGAACTTTTCAAATATCTTAGTACGAAACTTATAGGTGGCTATGCGGAAGTATTTATAAAGAAAGCTTATATTGTTGGCCTTGTATTTTATTAAGTTGCGTCAAAAATAATTGGAGTTCAGGGGGCGGATATTCGGATTTAAAAAATTTTTCACGAGCAGTAAAATCGCATGAAAGTTCAAGAGAGCATATTAAAAATTCGGTAGCACTTACAAGACTGGAGCAAAATAGGGCGACTATTGCGGATACACTACAAGAAAATGCAAGTCTTAATAAAATTGTTTATAATGAAAATGTTCGAAAAAACCGTTTATTATTAAATTATTTAATTGATGTTACTATTACTTTGGGTAAACAGGACTTGGCATTTCGAGGTCATAATGAAAAACAGATTCTTTTAACCGTGGCAAGAAATGCCGAACTTACTGAGCATTGTGCTAAATTTAGTAATATTTTTACGGGACAATCTAAGACTATACAAAATGAACTAATTGGTTGCATACATGACTATATTCAAGAATATATAAAAAAAGAAATCAATGACACCGATTGTTGTTTTTTTGGCGTAATTGCGGATGATAGTACTGATATAACAGAAAAATCACAGTGTTCGATAACAGTTAGGTATGTGACCAACGGATCTTTAAAAGATAGATTTTTAGGATTTTTTGACGTTAGCTATAGTAGAACAGCAGAGAGCCTTTTTCATTTAATACAAAACAGCTTAGAGCCTTATGACTTTATAAATAAATTGGTCGCGCAGTGTTACGATGGGGCTAGTGTTATGGCAGGTGAAATAAATGGGCTTCAAACAAAAGTTAGATCTATTGCTCCTTTAGCTATGTTTACTCATTGTTGCGCCCACAGATTAAATCTAGTTTTACAACAGGGAACAAAACTGATTACCCAAAGTCGTATATTTTTTGCCACTTTATTAGGAATACCAAATTATTTCCACCAATCACCAAAACGGTCTTTTGTGCTTAATCAGATAGTAGGTAAAAGAATTACGCGAGCTGTAGAAACGCGATGGTATACACGGTCTAAAATTTTAAACTTAGTGGCTAATGAATGGGACAATTTAATTATAGTATTTGAAACTATTTTTAATGACTTAAGTTCTGGAACAGAATCTATTAATGGTGCAAAAGGATTTCTAAAGCATTTTAATGATTTCGAATTTTGCCTTTTAACGCATATTTATAAACAAATTTTTAGTTGCACTGATGTACTGTTTCAAATATTACAGTTAAAGCATTTAGATATAAATTACTGCATTTCGCAAATAAACCTTGCCAAGCAACGAATTATTGAATTTAGAAACGAGGACCATTTCAAAGAACTTTTCAATATTGCTAAAAAAGCCACTATTCTGCCAAGTAACACACGTCGAGGGCAATGTTCTAGCGACTTTGATATTTTTACTAAATATAAAATATTATATTTCGAAATAATAGATTGTATAATTCTTCAATTAGGGACGCGGTTTGAAAATTTAAATAATTTAAATTTCTTTGCTTTAGTCGATTGCACAAAATATTCGGAATATGTTAAATGCTTTCCAGACGACTTATTAAATAATTTATTAAAAAATTATCCAAACATTTTTGACAGAGATAGATTAAAGAATGAGCTTTCTGTATTGTATAGGGATGAACAATTTTCAAATTTAGATGTCGAAAAAAGTCTAGCTTTGTTATTTAAAGATTTTAAAGCAATTTTTGCGGAAGCATATAAGCTTTTTAATTTAGTTTTAACTATTCCCGCAACAAGTGTATCGGCCGAACGAAATTTTTCATGTCTTAAACGGATCAAAACCTACCTAAGAAACACAATGACACAAGAACGGCTTTCGGGTTTAGCAATGATGTCAATAGAGCAGGAATTACTGTCAGAACTTAGTGAAGACCAAAACTTTTACGACCAAATTATAGATAAATTTGCAACCTTAAAAGACAGACGTATAGATTTAATGTACAAAAAGTTGTATTTCATACAACTATTTATTTTAAGTTTTAATAAACTAAATTATGTTTTTATTATCGCAATCACCGCTATATTTTAGTGATAGGTGTACATATTTTACTTGTTTTGTTTACTTTTTATTTACTTTTTTTAGAGTTTATTTTTTTAGTTTTTAATGGTTTAGTAGGTCTATTGGCGATGACCTCCATTAAATAAAAAAGGTCAACGCGTCGCAGAATAATACCTCATGGGTGACGTGGAAATTTATTCACATTTAAACAAAATTAACTTCATGTAGCCTCACCCTTCAATATACTCACGAGCCGCCACTGGTTTGAAGCCATCATCGCGAACGAAATATTTAATATCTGCATAAACTATATAATATCAGAACATCATGGTCTCTACTACAAAGGTCACTGTACTGCTACAAATCTCCATTCTTCCAGAGTCATATAGTCACCTCATTCGAGGCAGGACAACAAGTCCAAGTTATCATGTCATAAACTTCTGGTAAAAAAGCTGTCCGAAATTGACATTTTGGGCTGCTATGGGAGATAGAACATCTTGTATTTCACTAATAGACACCAGCGAGCGTGTTGCTTTGTGTGGAGCTGTTTCCAATGAAGTTCTTGTACCTTAAAGATTGGCGTAATTTTATTTTTATTATTTATCAAAAATATTTTCCTGTTTTCAAGCATATGAATGTCTTTTGAATGCCGATGTCCCCATGTTCTATTCAACAACTTGCTCACATTTAGGTCTGTTACAATTTGACCTTAAGAGATTGGTCAGCTGGTGTGAAAGAAATGGTTTAAAAATTAACGTTAGTAAATGCGAAGTAGTTCGTTTTTTTAAACGTATCAGTCCCATGAACACAGAATATAGTAATTTTTGATAACAATCTAACGTTAACCAACATGTCAATAATATAATTTTCAAGAGCCTTAGATTACTTGATTTTGTAAAACGAAATACAAAACACATTCATGACACTGGAGCAATTATTATTCTTTATAACTGTCTGGTCCGCATTGAAAGGGTACAGAATAAGTTTCTAAATTATATTTTAAACAAATTAAGTCATGAAGAGTTTAGAGAATATACACAGAAAGGAACTTTTAGTATGTCGTTTTAAGCTCATTAATGGTATTATCAACTGTCCCATTTTATTAAAAATGATACTATTTCTTGTTCCAGTCAGGTGCGCTAGCAAGGTACAGTTAAATAAATAAATAAAGTTTTATTTCAAGATAGCAAAAAATAAATGGTATAAAAAACGTCAAGAAAAGGCCACAATGCATCATATAGCCAAAAGTGCCTATCAAATAGTATTAAACTAAAAATATATGTACTTATCCTACATAATGTTGCAAATGTTACTTAGAACTTAGAAAAATCGATATCAGTAAGTACAGAACGTAAGGAAATAAGAGGTAAAATAAAGTAAAGAAGTATAAGTAATTATTATTCATTTAAAAAGATATGTAGTATTTGGCAACTATGAGACAATTTAACAACGAAAATATCCTCCATTGAATTTAAATATTTTAACTGATTTTAAAGACTTTAGCGACTGTTTTGTATTGTGAAGATATTTTTTTAAGAAATATATTCGGAAAATTTTTCAAAAATCTCTGTTCCAAAATATATTTCCTGTATAATATCTAATGGGAGTAAGGAGAAACGATTTTAAAAATTCATCGATATAAAACTTACTTCATCAACTGAGTGCTCGGTAAATATGCATTAAAAAAATATTTAAAGATTGTATTTTCAAAAAAATAAAAATACCTTACTTTAGTCTATAAATTAAAAACAGAATATATCAAAAGGATGTATGTCCAAAATTTAAAATTATTATTTACTGGCAGGCTTTTAGAATTTAGGCGAGTGGTCCTTGAATTCTCCTTTGGTTTCATAATATATTGAAACAACTGAAATTAATGATTTATAAACATTTTTATTGTAGTTTAGTAGTGAAATCGTGTCCATAATGTGCTAGAAAGCACAATTTCATGTATAAAACAGATTTACATTTCAAAATGGGTTTATTTATATTTCTTTGATCACTGTCATTTCGAGAATCATTTATGTGTGTTAATGTTATGCCTATTCATGCGCAGTTGAAAACGAATAGATTTCTTAAAATAGCTTCTTTGTTTTTATACGGTCTTTATTACTAATGCTATATAGCTCAATATCTTGTACCATGAAAAATCCAGTTTTTATTTTTATTATTTTTTATTTATATTCATTGGTTCGCATAAAATTCAATTAACGAAGTTACCACAAACTATTTCAAAAGTAAACTCGAAATAGTTTAAATTACTTTCGAAGTTGGCTGCTTAATTAAGTTTTCAGATTTTCTAAGAAAATGGAGCGTATATTTAAATATTTAGCCTTTATTTTCATTGTAAGCACTATGAAATGACTGCTCTCTTTAAAATTACTGTTTTTAAAGTTAATTTAGGAGTTGGATATATTTTAGAAAGCTTGATTTCCAGAGAATATCATAAGATTTTTTTCGTCTAGAAATGAGTCAAAATATTTATTTTGAATATCTTTAGAATTTCTAGTTCATGTTGTGTTTTAGATAATTATTTTAGACTAAATTTTCAATGCACATTTCAATTTTAAATTAAGGGCCTTTTTAATATTGCATTTACCGCATTTACTACAGCGTCGATCAAAATCGCAAATGGCGCACAATTATGAATAAATAATAAACGGTCAAATGGACTTGATGATTGAATAAAATAAACTGATGACAGAGAAAATAGCTCGAATTATTTTATTTGTTGTGGAACGGAGGATGATTTAAAATAAATGAACATTAATAATTGATGACCGGTAAAGGTGGTAGGTGAAAAACCATGGTGTTAAGTGTCAGTAATTAGTATGTCGAGAAAAAGGAATCTATAAAATGACCAAACAATTTCCATATGTTTTTTTAGGTTTTGATTATAACACACGCGTGAGTTTTAGTGATTAGTCACAATACACACCTTTCTTTTTAGAAATGTTTAAGTTTTATTTATAAATTTATACAATTTATTTGTTTAAATTAACATTAACATTGAATGAGAATGAAATACAATTTGAGGACTAAGAAACATTAAAACTTTGTAGGCTTCGAGTGCTAGAACTAGTCGCTGTTATTACATAAGCTGATTTTGGAACACTTGTAGCGCCCTGATTTTTTTGCAATCTCAATTTTATTGTTGATAACTTCCACCTCCACGTCGGTGTAATATTTGCCAATAAAGTTACGGATAATCTTCTTATACAATGACCAGTGTATAATTCAGGGTATTGTAGGCCCAAGTAAGAAGCAGTTTTTGTTTTGGCAAACTGTTTATTCCAACGCATGTCTCGTACACTACATTCGTTTATATCTTTAACGTGTTTAACTTTCATCCAGTCTTCAAACACGTCGATCAGAGTGCGCACAAAATTGTTATAAACAAATAATTGTTTAAATTTTTAAAAAACCAATTTTCGCAAAACTATTGGGTCTTATTATTTGAGTAATTTTAAGAAAAAAAATCTTTGTAAATTTTTACGTACAATGCTTAGTTTCTGAGATAATTAGCGACAAACAATGAAAAAATTTGATTTTTGCAATTTTTGAACACATAACTTTTGACTGGATAAACTTTTTTAGATTATTATATACATATATATATATATATATATATATATATATATATATATATATATATATATATAATATATATGTAAAAATTACGCCTTCATTGTTTAATTCGGCTATAGACAAGTAGCTTATTTACTTCTTTTTTTTCTGAGTTTTCACTTGTTTTAACCTGCAACAATGTATACTCAGAGACAATCCAGTTGAGGTGACCAACCAAGCTAAAAAATGTGTCCGATATATCTACCTCTTTTCATCTGGCATAATTTACTGTATCTTCGTCCTTGTCTCTCATCGTGGGAAGCTAACATAGATGTAGTTGTAGTCGCTCTCAGCACTATTGAACTGTATTTTATTTCTATAAAGTTTATTTTTATATCTCCGTCTTGCTCACTTATGTTTGTGCGACAGGAGAACTGCCATTTATTGAAATAGTTAAAACTTGACAAGACTTACCTCTGTCGCGCGTCGCTCCGTTATTTTACGTTTCGTTATGTGTTTTATTCATCTTCTCTGGACTATCTTATTTGACTATGTTTAGTTTTAATGTGAATATTATAAAAGTTTGTGCTTCTTTATAGACAATAAAAGGTAATAGTGAAATAAGCGGTAAGCTGTAGATGTTTACAATTTTGTAAATAGGCTAAATATGTTATATGTACCTAAAGTCTGTTTTTTTATTTAATCCCTTACATCGTGTTGAAATATTGGCATTATTGATACTCACAAATGAAATAATCTGCCATGATATAATTATACTCCTGGAGGTAAATGTTTTCCCGATAGTATGGTGAAATTTGATTGAATGATTTGACATAGGGATGATTTTCCAGTAAGATATATTTCGGTAAATTTTTACTTGGTGTATCTTTTCCATTTCAATTTGCAAGTAGATCAGATGACATTGCCAACCCTTAACCTACAATTTTGGCGCATGTCAGGTCATTTTACCGGCAAATGTCCAAATTTTCAGTCATTAAGTGCCCAGCACTGCAATTTTTTGTCTGCTATTTCCTAATAAATAATATATAATAAATAATATTTAAAAAAATACAATTATTTTATATTGTACTTTCGTTTTACTATTAATTTGCGATAATATTAATATTTTGGCATTATCTATTTTTTTTTGACGTATCCTATTTATATGTTAATATAACTGGAATACTGGAATAAATGCCAATAAATCTGTCTATTATTATTGCTTTTATTATTGTTAACTTTTTAAAGTACTGACTTACAGCAGTTGGACTATACATGAATTGAACATTTATGCATATGCCTAATAGAAGTCAGATTGTGAATTTCAGTAGAATGCTTCACGACTTATTTATCCACCATCCTTTATGTTTAGGTTTTCTAAGCTAGATTTAATTTTCAAATAATAAGAAATAAGTTAGTTGAAATGAGGAAATCGGTGCAAAAGTTAATAAAAAACACATTAAAGGAACTTGTGTTGATCTCATCTTTAAATTTATATTTTAGGAATATTCCGAATATAAAGAATGGCTAAATAAGTGGGAATGAGTCAAATTTATTCTTTTGTATTTTTGTCGAGGTTCTAGAGTTTTGAGAGGCTCTACAATCTCTGCTGTTATATTCCTGCCAAAAGAGCATTCTTATTTTAATCTTTTAGGTTCTCTCTTATAATAACACAAAGAGCCTCAGTAGTAGAATCAGAACTGAAATATTCAAGACTACTCTTTATTTTCTATTATAATTCTAAATATTAAAATTGCCTCTACTGTTAAACATATATTAATAATTTAGAGAATTGCATTTATAGTTCATTGATTTACCTGCATTTCGGTAATAATGTATCTCTACTAAAGTAAAAACAGTCCAAAATTGTGATTTAATTATTAAAAAGCTTGTGTTGAATATATAGAATGTCGAAACTATTATTATTGTTTTTATAACGTTAGGATGGTATTAAACATTTATATTTCTTTACAACGCGCTATACATTAATGCTATTTTATATATATTCTGTAACAAATTACAACTTGCATCAGTTGCTCTAATTTATAATTAAATTAGTAACATGGCTTTATTAAATTTAATTTAATTTTCAGATTAAATGGCTTTACTTTATATAGTAAAACACATTTGTTTTTATAGGTAATTGTAAATCTCACAAAGGGGACAATTCTGCGTTTGTAGTCATAATCCACGATAAAAAATCAGCTTTATATATTAAATTAAAATTGACTTGTTTAATAGTACCCGGTTTCTCAAGCAGGATTTATTCTATAAACTATAAGAGTATATTATTTTTATTACTTTTTTGCAGGGCTCGAGTGAAAAGCGGAATCAGGCTTCTTGAAGCAACGCCATCTGGGGAATCTCCTTGGAATATAACAGTAGACATCAATCATCGTCATACTGGTGCTACGGTGACTTTAGTAAGAAAGGAACCACCTGAAGTGAAACTTGGCACCTCCACTGGAGAGTAAGTAATTAATTTGTTTTACTGTTAGATCTTTGCAATAGATAATCTGATAAACGACAAAGCGGGTTATTTTCTTCTTTTAATGATGAGGTGTAAGTAATGGTTTATTTCAATTTTCTTTAAGATTCAGGCATATGTTTTACAGCTTGTAGCAAAATTTGACCTAAGTATTATCTGAATATAAAAGTTAACTCTAGTGGTCCGCGAGCCAACTGTACTGGAACCTCATGTCCTATGTCAGACGCGTTAGCGTCGAGAGCCATTTCAGTTGAAAATATGGGGACAGAAGAGCTGTATTTGATATGCTGGTTGCTAGTATACATTACGCACCATGGCTGTTTGAAAAAGTGGAGTTTTTTACAAAATTAGCACCGGTTGTCCGAAAAGCTTGGATCCACCGGTCCATACGATCCAGACTTGATTAAACTTCTATGAAATGAAAACACACGTTTTGAAAGGTAGGTTTGTTTGATTTTTTGTTAGTTATGGAAAAACAGAAGGTTTTACACCCTAACCATACGAGAATTTTGAGCAGCGAATGACGCACTAAATATTGTCAGTTCCCCACTTCTTAAAACCATTTTTACATCAACGACCAACTTTGAACGCAACATCGAACACGAATCGATTTAACAGCGACCCCTGCTCATAATAAAAGAAAAATAAAACTTTTTGTTGCATTTTTTAAGGTTCTAGTTTTGGAAATGCTTTAGTTCTAACAATTTACTCCCATGTCAAAGTGTAAAAGAAGGCTAGATTTCCTCACCATTTGAAGTTAAATAGTTTTTGAGAAAAAAACAGTAGGGCATGAATGAAAGCTGTCGACGACCACTGTAACGTGACTTAAATGAAAGTTCTTTACCAGAACCAAATGAATAAAATTAACTGCCAGCTTTTTGCCTGGCAGAGACATTTTCTGACTCAATAAAATGTGTTTTATTTCGGGGTAAAACTTGCGGGAATGCGTAGCGTTCTGAAAGCACACAAATAATAATTTGACTATCAACTTTAGGTGTGTCAGAAGGCTAGGCCACTTTACTTTATTTGTAATTCAATAATTTTCCCGTAAGAACTTTGTGAAATGCGTTAAAATTCTATTATTGCTTTAATCATAAAAAATTCTTGCTTGACAAGTGACGGTTGCTCTATGAGGGCGCGCGGTTTCTTCCTAAAAATGTTATCGTAAATTTCAACAAAAAATATCAGCTTCTATCTCTCATCACTCGTAAGAATATTCAAACATATGATTGCGCGTTGCACAGTGGTGAAGTCTTATGTAAACCTCTGGCCATAACATGCAACCCTCTGTATATTGACAGTTTTCTCTATTTTTTGCAATATTTAGAAAATATAATATATAAAACCATCGTCAGATATATTTCTATTTAAATATGGTGATATAAAAGGTGAAAAATTTGTATCATCGTCTTTCATTAAAAAGTCATCCATATTTGAACATATGCTTCATCCTGCAGCGATTTTGATTACCCTTCAATAAAAAAAGTTTTGTAAAGTTTAAAACATCTAATATTAAATAGTTAATAGTAATGGTTGTCTATTCTGTGGAAATTAAGCCTATATCTATGCAAAACTTTTTATGAAATTACAAAATCAAAAGTTCCTTGGCTTTCTGTTCCGTATCAAAACTTATCCTTTTGATTTTGTAAACTGGTTAAAAACGGATCTGAAGATTATGAGCAATGAATGCAAAACGTTTTAATTTGTAGCAGTTTGCGAACACTTCCGGACATTTCACGAAATCTCTTAAAATTTTCATTTCGCGCTTTCGCTGCTTCTTAACTAAGTTGCCCAATTGGAAGGCAAGCAGATTAACTATAGTATATAATACCAAGTATATTTTTCTACAAATATGCTGTATTTTGTATATATAAATCAAATTTCTAAGTGTCTATAGCTTTCCCGCATAACAAAACTTGTAAAATGATGGAGAATCTTCTGAGAAGTTTCATATCAACCCTTGTCACTTCTGCTAATAATTCTAGATTCCCAAAAGAATCTTCTAGCGATGTTGCTATCATTAGAGTTTCCACTACCCTGCCGAGGCACATCAACAATTATTCTTAGTCTTCATTTAAGTTAATTTTAAATTATTTTTTTTATTTGTTTTTACTGATTCTTTTCCAGCATCTGACAGCACGACATTTTTCAAATTTCAGTCTATAAGAAATATTAAGAATACTCTCCATAAAACGTACTAGAGCATGCAAACTACAGAGACCATATTTATAAGATTCCGTGTCTACCTTTTTGTCCCAATTTTTAGCAAATTATTCATTTCTTTTGGTTTGGTATTGCATAATGGACAACATGCAACTGATAAAGTTTTTGTTAAAATTTGGCTTATACTTCTATATATAAATATATTGAATTTAAATTCAAAATAATTGGACCAATATATTTCTAAATTTTATGAACATAGGTTTTATACAATTACTTTTTTATTAAACTTCATGTAAAATTAACCTTGGCACTTCGTAAGAGATAATATAAACTAACAAAGTATTCTCATTTTTATTTGAATCACTATTAAATATTACGGCATTAGTTTTTAAACTAATCTTCAGTCTTTCAAATTCGCTATCGAAAAAAATCACAGTCGAAGACAGGCGAAGTTTTACATTAAGACCAATAGCAAACGTTATGTTATGCTTTGTACCAAAACTATTCTGGTTGCCGAAAGTTGCCTATTCACTTGCAATAGCTATTTTTAAGTGAGCTATCCCTCAGGTCAAAATAAAATTATGACAAGGCGTCCCATATTGTTGTAAAAAGTATCAAGTTAGAATCGGTGTGTATGATTTAATTTTAAAAATATATTTACAATTAATTGAAATGGTATATTTTACAACGGGCATGGAATGACATGCATTTTCTACTAATATTATGTTTGCGGCGAGTGCTGCAAATCATACGAGTAGGAAATGGTTATTCCATGCGAGTTTTACACTATACTCTTTCTACGACTGCTATTATTACATAATCATCTTTTAATAACCATAAAACACAAACTCAATTCTATTTGAATATAATAATTATTGTCATTTACTTTCTTTGAATTTACATTGCTTGCGCTGCTAGGCGGTTGCTATGGCGTGTTTACGCGGCGCTGGTCAACGCCATCTTTGTTAAACTAGCCGTGCACAACGGGAACTTTGTGGAATGTTGACTGGAAATGGTGATTGAAGCACAATGAAAATGTGTATAAAATAATGCACTACATCCCGAAATTACTATTGAATATAAATCTACGACTGTGAATAAAGCCTTAAGCATAAAGGCTTTTATTCACAGTCGTTGAAAAAGATATTTGTACAACGAGCATGGAATGACATGCATTTCTTACGAGTATGGTGTTTCATACGAGTAGAAAATGTATGTCATTCAATGCGTTTTACACTATACTATTTCTACTACTGCTACTATTACATAATTATCTTTCAATGACTATAAAAACTTCAAACTCAATCTTCTTTGAAAATCATAATTATTGTCATTTACTTTATTTGCATTGCTAGGAGGTTGCAATGGCATGTTGACGTGGCGCCGTCAACGCCACTTTAGTTAAAACATACCCTTGCACAATGGAAACTTTATAGTTGAATCACAATGGTGACTGAAATACAAAAAAAAATGTGTATAAAACCATGTGTTCCGAAATTACTATTGAACATATAATAAAGCTTTGACAGTCGTAGAAAAAAATATCTTTCCGATAGTTTTATTAGTAGATGTACTGATCAAGAGTTTTTTTCTGTTGTAAATGAAGAATTAAATTTATTTCAAACTAACTTTGTGTGCAATTGTAAAGCATGCCATACAGGAAACGTGTTTGTATCAATATAGGCATAAATGGAAACAAATTAATACAACGAAACATCAATTTTATAAAAAAATTTAAAAATTGGTTAGAAGGCGAGTTGATATTTAAAGAAATTGGGAATGTCTTAAAAGTGTCAAACACTAGTAGGAGACTAATAAAGAATTATTACTATTGAACATATAATAAAGCTTTGACAGTCGTAGAAAAAAATATCTTTCCGATAGTTTTATTAGTAGATGTACTGATCAAGAGTTTTTTTCTGTTGTAAATGAAGAATTAAATTTATTTCAGACTAACTTTGTGTGCAATTGTAAAGCATGCCATACAGGAAACGCGTTTGTATCAATATAGGCATAAATGGAAACAAATTAATACAACGAAACATCAATTTTATAAAAAATTTAAAAATTGGTTAGAAGGCGAGTTGATATTTAAAGAAATTGGGAATGTCTTAAAAGTGTCAAACACTAGTAGGAGACTAATAAAGAATATCGAAGAAAGTTCGAAAAGCAGTAAAAGAAAAGTTATCTAAATTTGAAAAACTGAGGATTAGTTTAAAAACTAATGCAGTAATATTTATTAGTATTTTAAATAAAAATGAAAATACTTTGATTACTTTATATTATCTCTTACGAAGTGCAATGGTTAATTTTATATGAAATTTAACAAAAAAGTTATTGCATGAAATCTACGGTCATAAAATTTAGAAACATATTGGCCGAATTATTTTGGTTTTAAATTTTAATACCGAGTCCAATTTGTATGTCTTGGCATTGTATTCTCAGACACAACCTAATTAGACTTTAATATCAGGTTATGGTGTTTTTATAGTAGCAGATATTACAACTTTCAATATAAAATAACTAAATAGAGTTTAACTTAAATAATATTTTTGAGGTTCTGAGCACTAAATAACACTACGGCTTGTAACTATGCAGGGCCCCAACACATTGGCAACATGGAGAATAAGGCTGTAATTACACCATGGCACGGGCGAATGGCCTCCGATGTGATTAGGAAATGTTTCGTAGCACTTATCCAGCGACAATGATATTTTAGTTCGTCATTTATGTTTCTTGAGTGGCGGCGCATGGTGGCCGGGAAGGAATTTGGTTTTGGGTTTTGGAAGTTCGTTTGTAAATTGCTTGGTCAATATTTATTGTTATTGGAAATAATTTGTAGAATATGAATATTTTTAATTTTCCTATGTAAATAAATTTTTACTGTTTTTCGTTATCAAGTGAACCAACAATTAAAAAGCTAGAAAGAATTTTTTTGAAATTAACTTAATCTACTGAATGACCGGTAGGTCATTAACGCCTCGTTTTTTAAAACGTTAAAGTTACAAATGTATTGTACTGTTTCCCATGATTGTTATTTTATAAAGCCTATTCGGGTTTTTTATTTTCCGAACGGTGTGTTTTTTTAATTGTCACATTAATTTTTTTTCAAGGAAAATTAAGAAAATTGTATAGAATTTTTTTAAAAGGGTAGCAAACTGTAAAGAATATTTCTGCACCTGTTATTTTAAACGAGATCTAAATAAAAATATGCAACAGATTGTTATTTATTTTTTCCTATGTTCTCTTAGCCTAGTTTTTATGTATTCTGATGTGTGATGTGATCGTGATACAAGAGATTTTCTATTTTGTATGAATACATATTTTTATAAATATGGAGCGTGTGCATGTGTTTCCCTAAAAAGGTTTATTTTTGATTGATATAATAATTTAGTATTATATCAACCAACACTTAATCAAAAAATGCAGCAGCATTCGTAAACTTATAATTGCAATCTATTTTCCTAAGTCATTCCTTATAAATCTGGTCAAAAGTATATATAGGAGTATTTAGGCAGCTACTGAAACTTACAAAATTTATAATTTCCATCTTAACTGGTTTAAAATATAAAAGGGGTGGGGGGTTTTAAAGATCATCCCTGTACAAATATTACATAAGAGCAGTATATCCGAGTATTCTTAGCTTTGATATGTACTAAAAACGGAGAAAAAAAGAATATATTGTCACAGAAATTTCGGTACTTGTTATTGATCTTTGAGCAGCGGTTCGTTTTTCCATGCCCAAACCTCACTAACGAGTAGTATAAGAATAAAATTGATTGCTAAAACTACGTATGGCAGAAAGCTTTTACTGTGTATGCTTTATTTTTGGTATTTAATAAATATACTGTTTTTTGAAGACCTACTAGAACGCAAATGCATTTCATATAGTTTTTACTTAAAAATTATTAAACTAAATAAGGCTACTTTCTGTCACACGTAGAGTTGGGAGTCAAATTAATTTGTTTAGTATTTATCGAGACCTAACATTTGAAACCTGTCAGAGCGCTAACGCATTCCCGCAGTTTACCTACAACCTTTTAATAAAGCAGACAATTTGCCTGCCATGCAGAATGTTGGCACTAAAATATATTCATATAATACTCATATAGTTCATTAATTTAAGTCTTGGTAGAACTCTAAAGTTTTCTACTTAAGTTCCATAAATATTTCTCTAATTTATGGCCACATGGAAACATAGTAGTCAATTTTGTTCAGGTAGTACTCATTGAAACCTTTCACTTATTCCCTGTTAGAAAACTAACATGTCCCCATAGTTAGAACCTTAAAAAATGCAACACGAAGTGACTTTTTTGTTACCCTTTTGCCAAAGTGCTTCATATTCATTTCATGACTAAATTTGTATCTAAAATGAGTCTCGACTCTAACATATTTTACATAATATAGTCCTGGCACTGTCGGCTTCCGGATCATATGTTCTAGAAACTTGTATAGTTAAGAAGTTTATATAATTATTTTCTAAAACCTTTTTAGATTTAAATGTATGAAAAACATATATGAAATTTAGCAACATTATTATATATTTAAATATTGTAATGTGATATACATTTTTAAATGTTTAATTTACGGTTCTTGTCCATGTATGCTTTCTTTTTTGAATTCAACTTGTCTGACAAGTAAGTAGATGACAAAATTTGACACTCTTATTTATTGCAGTCATTCTGTTTCTTTTTATTAAAAAAACTGCCTAAAACCAAAGTCAATTTATTCCAAAAAAAAACCTTTTTGGTTATATTTCATTAAAATTATACAGCTAAATAATTAAAGCAAAAAATGTCTTTTACATCGATAAAGTAAAGTAAATTATAAACAATTTTCGTTGTTTTACATATTGTTGCTAATTTGCATATATATTTTTCACACATTTATACTGCTAAACTAAGATCGTTCTTATCAAATTGATTAAAAATTTAACTTTTTACCATTATTTCATTTTAATTTTCTAAGAGAAAGTTATTTCCTTGCTTTCAGGTAGCCCTGAAGATGGCGAAAGCTGAAAGCGCTTTGCTATGATTTTATTTAATAAATATTTGCACGATGTACGATGTAGATTTCTATTTTTCCATTTTATATTAAAGGCAGCAAAGTTAAAATGACGCTTTGTTTTATTAAAATAGTTATTTACCTAATAAGTGCGTAAAGTGGTACTTTTCGGCACGCGGCGACAGTTGTCCGTCAAGGGCGAAAAAGATACTTTCGGCATGTATTAGGTACAAAATTTTTCCTATGATCGATACAGTTCTCAGATAAACAAATTAGATTTGAGTTCAATAATAAGTATTTCACCTTAGTGATTGTTTTGGATAAGATATTCATTAATTTAACAATCGCTAGAAGTCCTGAAAAATTACTTTTCCGCATGATTTTTTTTCTTGCGGAAAATTGGTACTTTTAAAAGTTTCTTTTCCACACGATCGCAGAAAAAATTAGATTTATGTAGAAAGGATTAGATATCTCCTCGTCTAAGCTTCAGGGCCTTCTATTTTTTTGTAAAGTTTTAATTTCAATTAATACTTGACTGTTTTACAAAGTCTTCGGGAAAAGTGGAGCATACAGTGGGAGTAGTAATGTAATTTTCGGATATCAAAAAATTTATTACTGTTAAAAATGTTAAGTTACTTACAGCGTCTTCCAGAACTGGCCCCCGGAGGGATTGGATCAATAAGTTCGAATATCTCTAAGGTTACAAAACCGAAATAATCTTTTTAAGGAATTACATTGTAAACGCCATTTCACTCAAACGGCGATCGCGATTTCGCTCTTTTTAGAGCTCATCAGGCCCTGAGGGCAGAAGCACAAATTCACAGGAACAAATCTCAGCTGGCTAATACGTTGAATTACACTATTAATTTCTGTCTTTCGTTGGAAGAAATAACGTTAGTCTATTTTTGTTTCACGTTACGCCACCATCACATAAATAATACCATGATCCCTGTCTTGAACATGTCCTGCAATACGGCAGGTACAATAATCCATACTCCTCTGGCTGATACCACGACCGGCATTGAATTACACTGTAGTATAACGTAAAATAAAAATACATTAACATTATTTCTCCTAACGGATGCCAAAAATCAACATTGTAATTCAATGCCGGTCGTGGTATTAGCAAGTGGAGTAGTTGTTCTGTAATGTCATTTTGTGAAAACAAGGCCAATCGAAGTTAAACTACAAATCACCAACACGTTCATTTTAATAGCTTTGATGTTCATTATTCGATTTAAATTTGTTTAGGGATATTATCAGAGATTTGGGTTAGCACAGTAGCCCCATTGCTTCCTCCAAAAACTCTGAAAAGGCTTTAATCGGTTTAGCACGACGGACGGAAATTCTTAAATATTTATATATTGTAGCAAAAATGCATTAAAAACCGATATTAAAGAACACATTACTTAACATTCTTATATGTAATTCCTTATTTTAGTGTTTCAATTTTTAAATAACATATTAAATAAAAGTTGAATCTAAAAACAAAGCTACAAACTGATCTGGATTTAAAATCAAAATCATAAACTTTATAATTTTACTGGTACATTATTCAAATTAAAAAAATATATCACGAGAATAGAAAACCCTACAAAATGAAATTTAAAATTTATCATACGTTACTGCTCTCGATGTTTGTGTCATATTTCCCGCTTTATATCTAAAACCATTTAAAATGAGCAATCATATAAAGTACTTCTAAATTTTAATTTTACCTAAGAGCAGAAATATAACACAAGGATCCAATATCCGCTTATTTACCCTACCTTTGATTAAAAGTTGGCAAGAAATACGGCAATTTCGTTCGGTTTATTGGAAATAAAAATTACAAAACTCAATGTTTGATATTTTCCAGGAATCTGGAGCTCCGTAAAAGGGTAATGTGGTAGTCATTAGAGTTTGGCAGGCAAGATTTATTAAAAGTTTGCTATAGAAATATATTAAGAGTAAAATCGCCTTACTTTAATAAATGGTTTTATAAAATATTTATTGTAATAAAATATAACCAAAGATTTACATTTTTTTTACCAAATATTCTATATTTATATAATCTTTATCTACTCTCTCGTTAAGAAAATTTTTCAGTCGAAAGGTAATATCTCCCTTTCCCCTTTTCCTAAGTAGAAATTATATGAAAAATTCTGTGCCGGTAAAAAACTTTTTTGTTAACACGAGTTTGCGGTTCATTCCAAATATTATAGGATCATTTCAAATTAGGCATTAGGTATCTAATTTTTAAGATATATCAATCCAATGTGTCAAATCAAAATGGTGACGCAATAATAGGATTATTAAACATGCTATTTATCATTGTTTTGTATGGTAATAGAGAAATAATATTGAGAATAAAAAGAGAATAATATGTGCTGTTATTTTACTAACACAAAATGTACACAGTGACAGTAAAAAATCTTAGATAAAACCCTTTTATGCAGTATGTAATGTGTATTGTGTAACGATGCTTATGGTTTTAAATTAAAAATTGTATTTTTAACGATTTAAAAAAAGACGTGATAATTTTGCATAACCTAACTTTACCGGCACAGAATTTTTCATATAATTTATACTTAGGAAGAGGAAAGGGAGATATTACCTTTCGGCTAAAAAATTTTCTTTACAACATAAGGAATTTTATAAATCGAGACGTCTTGTTGGTAAAAGAAGTATCGATTTGTAAAATTCCTTATGTTGTTGGTTCCCAAACACTACACTTTTTTATGTTTTCCATGTTTTAATATTTAATATTTTTTCGTAGCTGTCGCACTTTAAATTTTTGGGTCAAAACCTAATCTATAAAATTGTAAACCTTAGTACACCCATTGTTTTGACTACTATAACATACATAATTTTTTTGAAAAAAAAATGCAAATGAACTATTTTGTACAAAAAATTGTCCAGATTAAATGAACCGCCAAATACGAGATAATAATGTATAATTTTGATTGAGTAGTACTTGGACATCACAAATAGTTGAAACATCAAACTTAATTCAAACCTCTTGAAAAATCAATTACAATTGAACTTATTTAAATCCCATTAAGAATTTTCCGTAGATGTTCTTCAATATGAACTATCTTCTTCAGCTTTACCTGCATCATTACCTCCAAAGCAAAAACACTTATTTGGGACTTTTCTGATATCCAGTAATTAATAAAAATGGAAAATTATTTTTACCCTAGAAGAATGTGCTTCCAAACACTTGAAGAGTTCAACCTGCCGATCTGTACTATTCTACTCAATGATTTTTTCAGTAGTTATTAGAATATTTAATAATCCGACTTTATCAAAAAGTTGATTTATATTTAATACCTCTCCCAAACACGCTTTGAAAGTCTTCTCGAAGTAAGAAGTGTCGTTCAAATTAATTTTACCATCTCGTAAGCCTATCCATTAAAAAAGTTTAATTTCATTTAAATTAGAAATCCAGTTGTTCAAATAGAGCACACAATTTGGATAGAATACTTGCACTGAACTGCAGTGCCGTTGTACATATTTCCCTGTCTAGGACTATTCAGGTGAGAATGATATCCTACTTTTAGTGGCAAAAATAGCTCATTTAGACGATGTTCCAATTTAATCTTGCGGCTGAAATATTCTAAAGCCACTTCTGTCGCATTTGTTTTGTCGCCTTCGATCTGGTAATTGTTTGATTATTGGAAGCCACTTTGTGCAAAAATCACATGCACGCGTCTGAGATGCGATTATCAAAAAAATGCGTAATAATTGCCGGAAGCATATTTAAAAATCTTGTTGAAAATGACAGAATTTTTTATTTTCGAAGTTTACAAATTCACAAAATGACTTAAGTTCGTCAATTCTGACAGTGTAGATATAAAAGTGTTCAAATATTTTTACTGTAATAATTGCATGCCTATCGGTAAAACATCAGTGGTAAAACATCAGTGGCATTTTGAAAGCAATGACTGAAATGTGAGCTACGATTAAAGACTTCCTACATGAATTTTTAAGTTTAGTAAAAATTAGTGTTTGTTTTATCTACTGCTAATCAATTTTAGAGACTATGTAGTTGGTCAGATGTGTCACCAGACTGTTTACCTAAGCATAGTAATTTAATTTGTATATCTTTCTTAACATCGAAATATTTTATTGGTAGGGTTACAAATTTTATATCACCATGATCTGACTAGTCAATAATGATACTAAGATACTAATAAAGTTTGCCCTCTGGATATATAGTTATAACCATGACTGTTATTCTTCTGCAAATATATTTTTCACAATTACCTCGATTTTGTTTCTACCTCGAGCAGAATTAAAATTTTGCTTCTACTTAGTCTAATGGTATAAAACTTTACATATGCCTAATAATAAGCAATACTCTCTCTTTAGCAGCAGTTATTAAATCTTCTATGCGTGAGACATCATTACACTTGAAATGTTTAAGAAAATATTCAAATATGTAAAAGTTCTGTGTTTATGTACGTTTTGATAAGATCAAAAATTAAAAATTTTATTTTAAATGAAGAACTTTCTTTATAAAGTAGATATATTAATCGAAAAATACGTAGAGAGCCTATATGCAGGTTTTTTTCTAGTATTATGAATTTAAAATTTGTATACCTTGTCATACTTGCGTTGTATATCTCCAGCAAAATTTAATATTAAATACATTTGAAATAATTTTGCATCTGTATACAGTGACCCAGTTTGTGATTACTCTTTCAGGAAAGATACACAACTTCGTTGGAACTGTGTCTGAAAACTCCGTGAAAATGAAAAGCTTTTCCCACTTTTTCGCTTCAAACAATAAATATTTTCCACGTCTTCTCAGTTTCGCTATTATCACATGGCGCTTTTGGGACGTTTTATTTTTAGGTTAGAATTGTATTTTGAAATTTTATTTAAAAAATGGGTCTTTATTTGGAAATAGGCACAAGCGTTTGAGAGACCACATGTGGAATAAATATTAAATATTTTTATTGCTTTCTCTAATATAAAGCCATATATACAGCATTTTATGGAAGTTGTGTATTTTTATTTTATACATTTGGTATTATAGGGTATAAAATAATTATTTTATTCTTAAAGATTTTGTATTAAACATGCAAATTCAAAATTATAAAGTAAAAAAAATTAAAAACAATATTAAAAAAATCAAATCTAAAAAGGTTTACGATCCAGCCTATTAATACATAATAAATAATGTTTTAAAGTTAATAATATAGATATGATTTTTTTAGTTTCTGATCAAAACGTCTTAAGCACTTTTACAACGTTTGTTACACTTTCTTAGGTTTAATTATTATTATTATTTCTTTCCAAAAATTTACATTCTCTTGAACTACTCAAATTCCTATTCTAAAAGAAATAAATAAATAGGCCCACTGAAATCGATTAAAATTTTTTCTCGGATTTTTTTATGATATTTCTCATATGATACTTCTACATACATACTATTTAATTCTAACTCTAAGAAACTTAACTCACAATTAAAGGATTTTTTTTGTTTTCTTTCAAAAACTCAAAATAAAATTGAAAATTTTAAAATGATGTCTAAATCAACTTCCGATTGCGAATTTTTGCTCTAATTTAAACTTATATTTCTCTCTCTTATCGTTTAAGAGAGCTTAGTGTTAATTAATAAATTTGTTACAGGTCCTACATACTCTATAATATTATATTAAATATATATATATATATATATATATATATATATATATATATATATATATATATATATATATATATATATATATATATATATATATATATAAAAATAAAAATATATATATATATATATATATATATATATATATATATATATATATATTTGTTCTAACAAACCATCTAATAATCAGATATGATACAATTTTCTCTAATTATTATAAAATAATAAACAAGGCCAAATGATCCTTGCTATATCCATATCCTCTCTTTCCTAAAAGCAGCTTAGGTCATTTTTCTTTTTCGGTTTTATCTGAAACAACCCATTTTGTCCTCGAAATATTACTGGCTTGGGAAAATAGCGGTCGAATTTTGGTAGGAATAGAATCTCCGTTTTCGGCAATCCATCGCACACTTAAATACTTATAAGCTTTCCGAGTTTCTCGTTAAGATTTAACTTTGAGGCATCTGCTTCGAATTCTCCATATGTATAAGCGAAGACAACTATGAAATTTATTTTATTAGAGGGACAGTTTTATTAATATCTTACAGTGAATTTATGCTATTTTCTATTTTTATTTTTAGTGGCTATAGCCTATTTAAAAAATCCTTTTATATACTGAAAGTATTTTTGGAAATATAGGCTACGCACATGGTTTACATTTTCAATAAAATCTGTGATAAGTCTAGAAGTCCAAATACCCGATTATAATATTGCCACGTTTTTTTTAAATAATAATGTATGTTTCTAGTGCAAAAAGTTTGTGGCACGCAGTATGAAAATTATTATGATAACTCTGCATTACCATAAACATACTTTTTGCACGTGTTGCGTACAACATTTTTTTATGGTCGTTATTATTAAATTGAAAAACAGAAAAAGATTTAATCATGCACTCATTATTCGTTAAACCTTGATTTCAAATCTGAAGTGACCCATTGTTGCATTGTCATGGTAATTGCAAAGCTGTTAAAATTAAATGTGTATATGTAAGTGTTAGTTAATTATTAAGTTTTACTGTCGTTTGTACACAATTTATGTATCACAAAAAATTCGACTTTTCAAATAGCAAAATATCTTTATTTGGACAATCCACATTTATACATCGGCCTCTGTTTAAGAACGCCATCCGCGACTCTCCCAGCTGTTACTGGTGGGGTTTTTTTAAATCTGGAGCATCATGGTAGCTGTCGGTCATCCACGGTTTCTTGAGGCTATGAGGAAGAGTCCATTCAAAATAAATCAAATGTGCCTAAAATTACACACATTACATCAGTTCGGAAGTATCTACATCCAGTACCGTCCCAATGACAATTAATGTTCAGAATTGTTCTAATTGCCAAGGTAATATTAACTTTCATATAAAAAAATAATATCTACCATTACTTTTTGTTTTTTTGTTGACAAGGACAACGTGCAATAAACATAAAAGTGGTATAAACAGTCACTTTCGATATCAAAGCTAGTATAATGTGTGATTTGGTGTCAAACATTGATAGTAAAAACGGCTTTGTAAAAGGTGGATTATACTAGCATTTTGGTCAAAAAACTGGTTATCACCGAGAAGATGTGGGACCTTATTTCTGTTAAATCTTTCTTGGAGCAAAACAGTATTATCCAATAAACGACTTTAAAAGAAATACACATGACATGATTAAAAACGGATTCCTTAAAATTTAAAAAAGTCTTCTTGCAAAACATGTAATTGATGAAATGGCTCAAAAGCGAAATATTATAGTAATTCGATGACAGTAACATTTTGAACTAAATTGTATATAATTGGCTTAGATTAGAGGTAAAGATTTTTTGGCAAGCCATAATACCGTAAACTGGCGTTTTTTTAATTATTTCTTAATGAAAATCTGGACTGGAGTAATCACCCCTACTTAGGGCTACCAGCAGCTAACTGACTGATGGAGGCAAAGCCTCAAACAACATCATATTATCGGATAGCCGCCCTATATTAGAAGGTGCAGACTGTACCTTAGAATAATAAAGCAAGAATCATGCCACACTGTGTCTAGACAAACATATATTATAGAGTTAATAGAGAATTAACGGGATTAAAAGTCAAGAAAACGTAATTTTGAATCTCTTGACAGTGGTATGTACACGTACATGCGATAAAAAGGATGCGACAAGGATGAGATACCAAGAGGAGGGCTCGCTCTTTCCTCTGGCGCGACATCCGCTGAGGTAGGAGAGCGTCTCAGAATTTAGGAAAAACTAGATATTGGTCGTGCCCGGCACGAGTGAAAGTGCTGTTCAGAGGTCTCTCCCTCTTTTTGTCATCCCCTAGAAGGGTCACGACAGGAGTGAATTCGCAATTCACAAATTCCTCTGGAATCGGAATACCTACTGGCGGACTCGTCTGAGAGTCGGTAGACGAGTTTCTTTGGTCATCACATTGGTCCATCTTCGGGCTGGATGGTTTAAGTGTTTAAAATTTTTGATCTAGTCTGACGATAGCAGGAAGAACGTTTCGACGTAAAGAAACAATCATCAGGTTGTACTGCCCAAGATGGAGGTCGTTTTATCTTACACAGGTTTTAAGGTCCTCTGTGCCGGAGAAAAACTCATCTGAAAGTAAAAGAACAGATAATGAAGAAGATATACAGACTTGTGCGGAAGAATTTTCCCAGTTGCGAAAAAATTTCTAACCACGAATAATTGGCAGTCTTGACCGGGACCTAGATCAAGCTTCCCAGGTGTCTAGAGACCTCCGCAAGGCCTGAATTATTGAAAGGGGATTCTAAGGGAGAAAAGGAATATATTTCCTACCGACTGAACCCTAGTATCCCCCTGCAAAATGGGATATTCGGGAATAAGTGCGTTAGAGAACTGTTGCATTCTTTAAAGCACAACGTATGCAACCCATCAAATTAAAAGGTTAGGTGACCAGAGGAATAAAGTGGACCTCGTGATACATCGTGACATTTAATAACAGGCCACCAAGCTCTCTATAAATTATAACCCTTGCATGCAATGGGAAAATTAATTAACAATAAAGTATTTAATAAATGTGTTATTTTGTGAGGTGATCCACGAAAGAATTGCACTCCATAGCAGGCCACCAGACCATTTGAACAGTATAACGGAACATACTAGGGGTACAAAGGAATACCGTAGGTGTTATTATCACCCTTGCGTGTAACAAGAAAATTAACTCAAGATAAAAAATATAGAGACTTGTGACCCACGGGAATTTACCTCTCATTCTCAGGCCGCTAGACTACTTGGAAATAATAAAGGAATATAATAAGAAGTTACCAATCTTGTGAAAGGGCGGCTAAATAGGGAAAGATAGATAACCTCCCAGATAGGATAGCAAGTGGTGTTGTGTCTGCAATGGCGCCCACAAAGCAAGAGATTGAGAAGAATAATCAACCACGGGTAGGGGTAAGGGGTGCGACGAGCCCTAGGTCAAGGGACGTCACACCCCCAGTACCTTGTAGAAAGCGTGTCTTGTATAGTTTCAACCCTAAAAAAACCTCTTACGAGAGATCCTCTACTGAGCAGAAAGTAGCCGAGCACCGAAAAAGTATTGGAGATTTGCTAAAAATCAACCCGCGATGAGAGATGAAGGAAACACGTTAAATTGCTTTAGAAAAATAAGATCTATTATTAGACATATTAGTTCCTACACATTTTTTCTCTCTCTTTATAAACCGTTTGGAGTGTGTCAGCTATTAATTAAAACAAAATAACTTTTTTTTGGCTTTGAGTAAAACTCATTTAGCCACGATTTGTCATGCTATTTTGTTAATAAAGTGACTGATCATATTTTGCATCAATTAAAGCAGTCGTACGAATATTTATTTAAGATTAACGTAATCTAGCCTCACATAGAATCCAAAACCAACGACAACTCAGGGATAGGGACACACACTTCTCGCCCTGGTGCCAGCTCAGGACGTTTTTTATTACGTAAACAAGGTAATTAACGGGTAGGCCCATGTAGGTATAATTTACATACAAGGAAAAAGCAAAGGAAACAAAACTAACTAATTCTAAGTAGTCTAAACTCTTACGCTTCATCTTTTTAAGTACTCAAAGAATATACTTTCTAATTTATTATTTTTGACTACATTTTGCGTTAATATTGAGTGTGACATTGGCAGTAATTTTAATTGACCTAATTTTGAAATTATATAGGATACATCTTGTGTGTTAAGCTTGCAATTGAATAAACGGTGATTTAGATCGTCATAACTTTCATTATCACAAGAGCATAGAGGACTATTGCTGAGAGTCATTTTGAAAAGATGACTATTGGCATTTGCATGCCCAACTAACAATCGAAAATAAGATACACATAAATGTCTTGAAATATTTATATAGTGAATCAAGGCCTTTTGGTTGACTTCAGAATATATTGATGTATATGTATTTTGTGTATTATTAGAATATTCCTGATAATTTCTTTCTCAATCTTGATGGTTTTTTACTTCTAATATACGCGAATACATCAGCATATGGGATAATTGAGGATGTTTTCGACAATTGGAGGTTTCCAATGTGAATTGTTTTTAAGGGATGACAGTACAGATTGTGAATCAGACAAAATTGTAACCTTTTTAATGTGATTATTGATGTAAATATACTCTAGTGAAGTTTTATTGATACTGATGATTACAAAATATTTTATAATTGAAAATATGGAAATAACTAAAAACATTTAAGTTAATGCAGTTTATTTACTTTAAGTATATTTACCTGCTCTAGACAGTACGGGCCTTATCAAAAATTAATTAGGATTTCACGGCATTGACTGAACCGCGAATAAGTAACAGATCAAGAAGGAGAACTGTATAGCAAGATATAGGACATAATAGACGTTAATGAATTGAGGGGAAATATTCACTAAATTTTCTGTAGGTCATGTATTTCAGCATAGTCCGGTATAACATCAGGAAACTTTGTCGAAGTAGCATTTATAATAAATAATATGTCTACATAAACAATAACTGAAATGCGAACTTCGCTAGTTTCAGATGCTTGATATAATGCTCGTTAGGCTAGCTGTTAGAGACTTCTAGTATACTACCAAACTATTCCAATTGATACTTTAAATTTCACGTCATATCAGTATCTTGGTACTCAGTGCAAATCATGAAACTGGTTGAAATTGTGAAAGCCAACAGCAGATAAGAAAAAAAAATCCAAATTAGTAGAAATATTTCTTTTAAACTTTCCACTTGAATGACAAATTATTCCAATGTATGAATAATAAATTAAACCAATAAGTAAACCATGATCGGTAATTTACTTAAGAAACCAAATAAATTACATGTTTTTAGAAAGTAAATAACTCCTACCACCTGTGAACTAGCAGAATAATTCCTGAAATTATGCGATTGAACCTAAAATTGTAATTATACGTTAGTTAAATGAGAAATACTAGTAAGAAAACTGAGGCCTATAAAATATTTCTTAAAAAAATAAAATGAAATTAACATTTAAAGGAAAAAATCGTACGACTTCTATAGGTCAGTAGAATCAGTAGGTTCACGAATGACGTAATAATCGAGGTAATATTATTCTTTAGAAATATTGAAATTTTAACTTTAATAAATATCTTTAATTGTTAAAATTAAATAAGGAGTAACGGAATGTTAGAGTGCATTAATATAAAAGCTGAAAACTTTTTTTTTCAATATTATATTATTTTAAATTTTTTAGTCTTGAAATACATTTTAATAACTAAAACGTAGATCTTATGTTAAAGATAAGCGATATTTTGTAGAATTTTTCTGTTATCAGTAGTTTATCTACATTTTTTTGGACGTCATAATATTGTATCGGTCGGAAAATCATTAAATTTCAAGTCGTTTGGGTAAATACAAGTAGCTCAAAACATACATAACATAAAATTACTGTTTTATGTATTCCAATATCCGCAAATTTAACCAAAATCCTGGGTAAACCAAAAACTGGAATAGAAAGTGTAGCACTTTTTATTCGGTTCGATACGCTGATTGGCGTGAAAACGGTCTCTCCGCTCGACTGCCCAAGGCCCGAAGAGATTTTCCCAATTATGTATGGGCTAAGTTGAGAACTGCGTGAAATCATTATTAAGTAGATATATACGAAGGGGGTAAATTTAATTTATTTTGGGTAGTGATAACAATTGTTTGGTTTGAATGCTAAATATCGGTTCTATTAGCATTTCCTAGCAACTCTAACTCGATTCTTTGTGAATAACAAATTTGATACTCAGCTTGATACCCTTAGTTTAAATAAGGTTTTCATCATGTATATTATAATATGATAATGTAGTTGCCTACAATTAATAACTTTTTATAATGGATCCTGTTATCTATGAAAAAAACAAACTCACTAAAAGTATTTTGTTAGGGTTTAACATATAGTTTAATATGTTTGCATCTACATTCGTCTGCTTGCTGACGGTCATCACTTTTATTTAGTGAACATTAAGACTGAACTCAGCTTCGAAATACTTTTTAGAAATCCGGTTAATGTTAAAATTAGGTATCAGCAGCCTATTTCAGGTTGTTAATCTCTTGACCATTTATTAATTGCTTCTGTCGCCCGTCAATGACTTCCGTGGATGATATTTCAGAACACAAGTTGAAAGCCCCCTTCCCTTTATATTAATTTGATTAATATTAGTGTTTCTTAATTTGACTGCTGTTAAACCCACGTATGAGCCGTATTCACTAAAGTTTTTAAATTTAGTCCAGATCTGACTTGATAGATAATATTACAAATGCAACTATGAAACAAATAATTTTTCAAAATGCCACACTTACATGGTAATTAAATCTAGTCTAACTCTTAAAATTCTTTATTGATTCTTGAAGTATATGTTAAAAAATACATGTCAGTGTCAGTTTGCTAGAGTATTAGAATCAGTATCAATGCGTGATCTTGTATTTTTTCCAGAGCTACTATGAAACAGTTCATAAACTCAGTCAGTTCTGAAACATTTAACACTGCTCATATTGCTTTATCACTGCTTAGGCTTAGTGTGAAAAATACAGCCTATTTATTATTTCATTCGAGTATCTACTGCAAGAATGTCCAACACCAGGCCCGCGGGCCACATGCGTCTTCCTTTGCTCTATTCTGCGGCCCCACTTATGTTGACGAATGTTATTAATAAATAAATATTTACTGTTTGTAGTACTCGCATCCAAACGATTGATTAACAAACCCTACCTTTTACAAATGATAACACCGCACTAAGGATTGGCGATATTAGATTTTACCTATCGATAGGCGATAGCATATTACCTATCGATATATTGTATTTATCAATATGCCGAGAGTTGTCGATGTCTCAATAGTATCAATGTATCGATATATTTTCGACAAAACCGCTCTGGGAGCCAAAAAGTAGTACAAAGCAAACAAAAAAAGGTCTCATCTTTGTAAATATATAATCTGTTAGTCGGTAACTATCGATGTTTCTCGGTTAACTATCGATGTTATCATCTACCTATCGGCATTACTACACACCTATCGGCATTTATCGATATCTACCAATATATCGATATTTTTTAACTCACCTCTTGTTATTCGATATGTCACTGACCTATCGATAACTATCGACATATCGATATAACGTACATCCCTACCTCGCACCTTTAGAACAAGTTGCTTAAATTTAGAGGTGCCTATGATAACGTCTGTTTTTTCGTGTTTTTGGGGGTCGATCGTGGTATAAGGGCTAACGAGTCTTTAATGGCAAACTTGCTAAAAAGTAGAAAGTTAAAAATTTGCAGCAACAAATATTGAGATTCTCATTGAAGTGTCACATATTTATTTTAATTATTTTTATACACTGCGGCTCTTTAATGTCCGTCCCATTTATTGTTTGAACCAGTCAAAATAAAAATTTTAAATTGGGCACACCTCAATAGGACACTAAATGCTTCTTTTTTATGCGGCTAGGTGTCATTTTGAAAAAAAAATGTAATGGAAAAGGAAGACTAGTAGCTCGTATTTTGAAAGGTTTTTTCAAAGTTAATAAGCTTGCTAAAAAGTACAGAGTTGAAATTTCTGAAACATCAGATATTGAGATTCACATTTATTTTAGTTGTTTTTATGTTTATTTTATATAATTACCGTGCGACTCTTTAGTGTTTACTCGATTTATTGTTTGAAACAGTAGAAATTTTAAAGTTGGTACATACACCTCACTTTGCCAGTTTTTTGTGCGGCTAGGCGTCATATTGAAAAATAGAATTAATGGAAAAGCAGGTCTAGTAGCATGTTGGCAGCCTTTCGCATATGCGACACAATCCAAAGAAATTGAAAAGAAAAATTCTTTAAAACTCACAAAATTTAGATACAGGGCGTTTTAAAAAGAAATCGTTTAAATTAGAACACCTTGTAAATAAAAAAGTACGATACTTGGTACAACGCTAATTCTAACATTTTAATTAGGGATTAAATAAGAAATAAAAGACTTGGGTTTTGTAATTTTTCAAGAATTTTTACTTTCATTTTTTATGTCACGGTTATCAATGGCCGCCGTTTTAAAATAGGTCACTCCAGGGTCCTGATGTTTTAAAAAAGTTTTACTCAACCCTGTTCCATTTTTTTTATTCAAAAAGTTTCAAACATACATAAAAAAGAAGTATTTAATCTGCTATTGAAGTATGCCAAATTTAAGATGTTGAACTTAACTTACTCAAAAATTAAAGGGGGGAGAGGGATATATTAAAGAGCTGCCCTGTATCTTACATTTCCAATGTTTCAATTTTTTTTTTTCGATTTTGAGGGCTGCTAAGTATTTGGTTTCTCTCGTTATCTAATGTTGGACAACCCTGACTACTGTAGGCTATGTTTCAATTTCAAAGTATTAAACATATTTGAAGTATGCTGTCAGATGTTAACTTTGTCATGTAGAAATGGAGAGTAACCGTGAATTTGAGTATATGTCCCAAAGGCAGGCTTGTAAAAAGTTCAAAAGTTTTAAAACTTTTTATGTAATAAACTATTTAATTGTTTAATTTACATATATGTTTGTAATAAGATATACATTTTTTCGAAAGTGAAAACTCTTCTTTCATTGTTAGCATTTATTTATGGAAATATTCGGTATGTAGTTAACCTTACGATAATGATTTTGCTCGAAATTTACTTAAAATATCAAAGGTTCCGAGTCTTTTAACAACGTTTTGTTTTGCAAACATTGTTTCTTCCATATTGATTGCAAAATCTTTACTATGGTTGATTACAATTGCTAATTGATTTACGATTTCTCTACCACCAAACGAAATTGTGACATAATTCATGGATATTATATAAAAATATTTTTCGGTTCTTCAAAAGTAGATCTTTAATATCTTAATATTCTGGGTGTGTAATTTAGAAAAAAAAGTTTTTCGTACGATGTTCTGACTTTTCACAAAATTAAGTTAAATAGTCGAAATACTGATATTAAAAGAGTTGGATATTTTATTTCATATGGGGGAGTTTAAAATTGCAACTGATTTCTATAATGTACTTTAACAAACTCGGCTGGTTGTTTTTAATGCTATATTTAAATACAGAAAACTTAAATTTCAATCAACTTAATTTTAGTTGGAAATGGGCTATGTGTAAAATAATACAGTTTTTTTCTTCAAGATATGCTAATTTCTCTAACAAAGGTCTCCACTTGTGCTCTTCCTAAGCTAGTTTTGATTAATTATGAGAATATGTAGAAATTTTTCAACATTAAAATAATATTTTTTTTTGAGAAATGTAATCAACAAAATCTATCGGAGAGTAATTCTAAATTGATATAGTTTAGTCACAAGTACGTGATTACAGCTTATTGTCATTAAAATCTACGCTAGTCCACACAATCTATACTATTCTAGTTACTAATTTTATTTCTTACGTCCTGAATGAAGTTGTTTAAGTTACACTGAAATATATAAAGAGTCAGATACACTTAAATGGATTTTGGTTACCGGCTAAATGTCACTATATGTATATATGTTATAAAATGATATAAATAAATAATTTTCGTCATTAGTAGGAAGTTCCTTTTAATGACGTAAATAAGGGTAAGTCCAAAATTTAAGTCGAAAGAAACAAACATAGCTTATAGGTGTTTACGTTATAAGCATATAAACCTAAATCTTGGTTAATATGTTATTAAAGAGGGAATATAGGAGAAAATTTTATATTTGGCAACCTTAATAACATTAAAAAACGTCAAAGTGTAGCTGGTTACCAAAATACATTTAAAGTGACTGGTCAAGCTTCAAAAATCTATCTTTTTCAGATCTTGCCCAAGCAAAATTAGTCATTAATCAATTAGAATGTGTCCATAATTCACTGTCGGTTTATTTTACGTCGTCCAGAATTATTTCATCTCCAAGCGATATATTTCGGAATCGCCACTGCCATTTGAATGGCGCCATAAGTCCTGCACTCTACTTCGATAACGTGTTTAATTAATCAATTAATCTCGGCTATGCCAGCTCTGTGAAACTGGACTATCTTATTTCTCTGGCATATAATGTATCATGTTCCTTTCCGATTTTGTTATCCGTATTGGTTTATGTGGCAGATATTACATCATTGATAAATTAATGTGAGTGTAGGTTAAAAGATAAGCAGTTTGGTAAAATATTCTGGACTAATGTATGTATTTTTATTTAATTTAAAAGTCGCCTCTGGAAATAAACAAGACACAAATAACATATCATATTTTAAACTGTACGTATATGTTCCTTTGAGAATCGTATGTTTATTTTGTATTATAATCTGCAAGGTATCATAAATGTTAAAGTATTGTGTAATTTAAGGACTTTTATGTTGATACAGTCATATCAATACATTATAATAGTACAATGATGTACAATGATACTAACTTGAATTTGTCCCAAGGAACAATAAAAATAAATTATCTTTTAAGAATACTTTTCTTATTTTTCTCTTCTTCTAATCCATCAAAGCATTGATTTGTCAATTATAAACTGATGCTGGACAATGTAAATTTGTTTTATCATGTTCTCTTATTATCTGGACAGATAAGGTTTTGTAAGAAAACCTTTTAATTTAAAATTCTAAATAGTATTTTTTTATTTTATTCAACTTTTGTTATTATTAAAAATAATACTACAGTTTACTTGTTTTATAAGCACAGAACTATGTATTAATTTTAGTATTTTAATAAGTTACGTGCTTTATGTGTATTTGCTTCCAATTTAACCTCCTTTAATTAAATACGTTTTGTATATTATTCGTGGATTCCTTATCAACATCACTTTCAATATGTAAGTGTCTAGTAGCATGTCTTTTTACTAAAAACTTCGGCGGACTGGCCGAAAATACAAAATGATTAATGGTCTTTTTAAATATTAATTAATTATTGATAAAATAATCAAATTATATTAAGTTTTACTGTATGCAATATATTATGTAGCTTTAGTATGTATTTTGTAGAAAAAAATCGTTTAATTTATCTTTTTGGTTAATCTTATCAATATCAAAAAGTATAGTAATGGTTTTTTAGATATATCAATGTTATAAATTCTTACGATTATGTTTATTATGTAACGGGTGTACAATTAAGAAAGGAGGCCGACTGTATCTCGGAAACCGTTTATCCCATGATGTTGGAAAATATTTTCTTAAAGTAAAAGTGGCCTAGAAAAAACGCTAGAAATTACTTTTAAGTTTCCAAGTCGGCCGCTAGAGGGCGTAATACGCGTTTTCAAGAGGCAGATTTTGTCAGGAATTCAGACAATGAAGTATATCAAAATTGCCTTTATATTAATTAATGCTAAATTAGGAATAATTTTTATTAAGGGTTTTTTCTTGAGCTGTTCAAATAAAGAGTGAGGGAAAGGGCAAATGTTTGTTTTTTAGAACGGACATAACTTAAGTAATAATTAACGGATCTTGATGATTTTGGTCTTGTTGAAAATTGCATTTATTAGGCTTTCACATGACGTATAATTATATTGTTTTAAGTGTCGTTCCGATCGCCAGATGGCGCTTTCTGGCAGTTTCTTAAATATAATGTGTTTTCTTAAAAATTTCAAATGGATTGATATATTTATTATAGGCCAATGTTACGGAGTACAAAAAAACAAGAAGATAGCGCAAACTACAAGTTGATATCTTTTTTTTAACGGAGACATGAAGAAAATTGTAATTTTTTAGATTACTAACAGAGGAACCAGAATAGCTATTTACAAAAAACTAACAAATGAAAATTAAAGAATGAATTTTTCTTAGAAATAATATGAAGCGGCAAAAGTTATAAAACAAATAGCGAAAACTGATCAAAAGTATTATGTTAACTAATAATTAGTGTCGAGTGAACTGCTCAAAGTGCCTGGCGTCATTTTGAATACACAAACGGAGCATCTCTGCGGTAGATTGAACTGCTGCTTCTATTTCCATCGCAGGAATAATCTCAATAGAGTTTTAAATTCGGTTGATACGATTCTCCCTTGTTGTTAGTCTGATATTAAATACCATGTCTTTTAGTCGTCCTTACAAATAAAAATCCAGACAAGTTAAATCTGGGAAATGAGGGGGCCAGCTATTATGCCACACCAAACATTGATGCTACAGCGGCCTTGAATCTGAACTTCTTGCATCCAATGAGGATTATGTTCCGACCAATAATGTAAGTTATGTAAATTTACCCCACCATTGGAACGAAACGCAGCTTTATCGGTCTATCATACCAAGAAGCCTTGCGGTACGGATGATTGGATCACTGTTTCCCACGAATTAAAGGGTGAACAGTGTTGTCACGAGTCAAGATACAAAATGTGTTTTGTTAAGCATAGTATACTTTTCAATTTTGTTACTTCAATAGTTTTCTCAAGTTGGGAAATTTATTATATATGTAAAATATATAATTAATTTCCCTTGTTTTGCCGTTTTTAAAAATATTAAAAAGTTTTTTTACTAAACTTTACTAATTTATACTATAAAAACCTAAAATTTAAATTTTGCTTTTAAGGAGTCATTTCACTTCCGTAAATTAACCGTTTATAAATGTAAATATCGTTTATATATGTTTGAAAAAAACTGCCCTTTGTTTCGCCGTTTTTTTTTAAGAATGTTATGGAAATAAAAAAATTGAGTTTTTAGTGCGTTTAGTGGAAAAAATATTTTATATGAAAAAATAAATTTAGCGGGTTTTTCTGTTCAAAAAAAATCAAATATGTAGGCTGTAAAAAATATGAAAGATATTACTCCACGAGACGCTACACTATTTTTTATGCAAGTTTAATATCGATTTGACCGTTCTCAGGTTATCGTTCTCGTAAATTTTGTTTACACACAAATTCATTATAAGCATCGTAATTTTTTTCTAAAAATATGTCTTTATTAGTTTAGGGTGAACATCTCGACATATATTTCTCGGAAATCTTTGTATTTCCAATACTTACTCTATATAGTATATTTTTAATATATGGGGAAGTAAAAATATCAGCCGATATAGTGTTTAAGACGACTATGTTACTTTAAGAATTACGCATTTCTGCGAAACTACACTTTATTAAGTTATTAAAAAATAACCTTTCTCAAATTCTTGATTTTTTCATTTACACTTACCTGCACTCTTCTAATATATTTATTTTGTACAGTTCTATGAGCTATACCTATTCTAATTGACTACGCGTATTGCGCCCTCTAGCGGCCGACTTGGAATCTTAAAAATAATTTTCAGCTTTTTTCTTGGCCACTTTTACTTTAAGAAAAAATTTTCCCACATCATGGGATAAACGGTTTCCGAAATACAGCGGGCCTCCTTTCTTTTTTGTACACCCGATACATTATATTCCATAAAAACATGTTTACGAAATTGACCTTCGAGTGCCAAAAATATAACACTCCGTATAATTCGTTTAATTAATCAATCACTCAATGTCGACTACGACAAATCTGTGAAACGAAAGAGTTTTTGCCTGATGTGTAATGTAATGTATCACATTCTTTGAAAATTTTATCTGGATCGGTTAAAGACCAGTAGTGATATAAATAGTGCATTTTTAAGTTTTGACTATGAGTTGATCCGTCTAATGGATTTTATATCATTTTTAGGTCATTAATATGTACATAAATTGTGTTCATAAATTGTTAGTTTCATAAACGCAACGTAGCTTTGTGATACAAAATGTATGTACAATAACTTCAATGAATTTATTTTTGTGATTTTGGTTACATCACTTTGCATTTTAAAAGAATAAATAAAAATTCTAAAATATTAATGATAACCAGCTTCAAATGTATAGACAGCCGGTCATATTAAACAATACTTAAAACACACCGGATTATTATTTCAATCTAGGAGTAGTATTATTTTTAACAAAATTGCCAAAACAGTAATCTTATGGAACCGTGCTTTACACAATGATTTAATTGAGTTACTTTACCGTCATGGTGTTGTGAAATAAATAACTCCGAATAAGAAAGCGTGAAAATTATGCATGTTTTTAAATCTATTATATAATAACGCGCAATAATGAGAAATTCATCCAAATAATTTTAAATTGCAGATGGTTCATTCGAAGATGTTGGTCGAAACATTTCAATATTCAATTTATTTTGATCCAATTACTCATTACGTTTACGATGGAACAAATAAAAACAATTATCTGTCACATTTAAATAGACACTGTTCGCAAAACATATAAGCTTAAACTTTCAGTTCATCGGATGTCTTTATTATCAATCTAAGCAGCATTCATCGGATGTTTTAATTATCAATTTAAAAGATTGCCTCTGGTCAGGGAAAATTTCACTTCCATACCTATACTAACTAATGGTTCTCTATTATGACTGTGTGTTTATTAGTACTGTGGTTGTACTAAACAAAATTATTAACTAGAGAATTAATAAACAAAAATCTTTTTGGCTTTTTCGCAACTGAATATTTATTATATATTTATTCAGTTGCGAAAAAGCCAAAAAGATTTTTGTTTGTCAATCTATACGCAACAAATAATCTGAACACATTTAAAAATAGAGAATTAATATTGTCTTAAAAAAGAGTTTATTTTATTCAAACTTTTATCATTAATATTAACTTATAGTCAGCTTTCTTTTATAATAAAGTAAAATTTACTTGGCCACGTGTGCACTGTATTTAAATTTTAATCAAGACAGAAAAGTTTGAATGACTCTGAACATCAGTGTCAAATTAGTTAAATATATTTTTAGTCACGTTTTAAGCTAAGTCCTAAATGTAAAATAAATTAATTTTTCGTCGGAAATTTAGGATAGAAACACGAGCAATCATTCTAAAGCCTGTCGAATTTTTCAAATAAGCTTTAGATCTCTTCGGGCGTTTTAAATCTTGCTAAAATATCTGCATTTTTTGACTTTTAACGAAATGAAATTTTACATAGTCTACAGGTGTTGTTATTACTTCGTTGTCCTTATTTGCGTGACTAGTCACTTGATCTTTATGTTTAGTGTCCTAACACAAAACCGATTTACGAAAGTATCCCATTCTTTCAAAAAACATAAAATTTGTTTGTCCGATAAAGCAAAACAACACAAAACCATCAAATTTTAATCGAGTTAACAGACATTACTTTTTTAATATTTTGGAAATTATCGGTTAAACAGTGTATATAAATAAAATACAAATAAAATAAGTACATTTAAAGCCGTATATTATTATTAATTTATCACCGCTCTACCTATTCTATGAAGGCATCTGTTTAAAAAATAATACAAGATTTTTTAGATTTTTTTAAACATTATTGCGTCATTTCACATTTCCGTTTAGAAAGTCAGATTTTGCAATGAGCTATATATTCTAAATTTTAGGAAACATCATCTGCAATAATTAATAAAACTTTAAACCAGAATTCTCTTTCAGAACTGTAATATCTAATTCCCTTCCTATCAGATGAACTGGATATCCAATATCCTTGAAGCAAAGTAAAATTACAGTCTGTTATTGCTGTATTGAATACTAAGCTTCTCAAAGGATTAAACTGTTTGCATGGCTCCGTAATCAGGAGTTTGAAACTCTAGTATTAGTACTTACAAAAATGCCGATAGCAATTTGCCTATTAATTGTTTTAAGCTGGGTTGTTTTGAAATTTCAATTTTGAATTGCATTAAACTGGTAGATTTTACGTATTGCAAGATTCGCTTCGATGGCAGTTTAATCATTATATTTCGAACTTACCACTTTGTACTAACAAGTTATGGATTAAAGTTTCATTCCATTTCAGATAAAATGTGGATTTCGAATTGCATTTAGGATAATACGATAAAGTTAAACTGATCCATTTTTATGTTTCGTTTATATTTTTGTGAATGGGATCATAATTAGCAATCTAATTTCATGTCTGCAGGATATCGGGAATTAAGACATTTTGATCTATTTATAAAAATTTTACTTTATTGATGATGACATCGATGAAATAGTGCTATTTCGAACGCTTAAATCTTTAAAAAGTTCTACAAAGAAATAGAATATTATATGTTTCTTTTCAATGTTTAATATGGGCATGGTACTAAAGGTGTTTTCTTTATCTATTACATTAAATGTCGTTTTTCGTTTTCTATTAAACTTTAATACACCACAAAATATTATGTTGGTATAGTAGCAAACAGCTACAGGAATGCTGCATTGTCTGTAATTACTGTAGGTAACTTTTTAGCAATTATATTATTTCGTGGGTTTTAAGTATTTTGAGTGAAAAATGTCACTTTTAACTCCTAGCCCAATAGTGTTGGCTTGCTGCGTTGATACACTAAAGTACACTTAAATTGCTGTACCGAGCAAATTTTACTCACACATCCCATATACCATAACATTCCCAGTTTGTCAAAACTGCTTGCTTACATAGCAATATTTTTCTACGGGCAGCATGTTGACAGAAACATGTTGTCGGTAGATGAATTGCTATTGTATTGAATATTGTTCTTGATGTCGCTATGTTACCAAATATTTTTAAATACAGTTTTATTCACAATGAAAATATAACTAGTGAAAGAAAACCAATATACTAATTCAATAAAAATATTTATAGTTGTTTTAGTTTTAAATAAGATTCAAAAAACATTTAAAAAACGATATATTTGATATCTTCCTATAATATATTAAGTAACACATACTTTCCCTTTATTCCTGGTTTGCTCTTTCATAGATAAGCATGACTAATGTCATATTAAGACAAATTTTTTTTATTTCAGTTTTTTGCACACCTGTCACTCTGTCGCAGTAGTCAAGTAAACAAACTTTGCCTGTCAGTTATTTTAGATATTTTTTATTAGAATACAGTTTACAATTTCCTAGAGCTAGATAATACTTAAACTAGAATAGAATAGGTTAAACTAAAACTAAAATACTATTAAAAAGCGTAGCGAAAAGCAGCTGTAGTATAATGATATAACTAAAATATTTTCCTTTTTCTAGAAAATAATGATCATATTCTGCAGTTCCAGTGCATTTTCGTTGTAAAGTTTTGAAAAATTAAATGCATGAAATAATAACATGTGTTAAATGGCTTACACAATTAAGCAGTTTGTAAAAATAAGTTTTCAGAAACATTAAAACTTGTGTTTTTGACCATATTTGTTGATAAAATGTTTAAACAAAGTAAATTGTTAGTTTGCAATATTTGTTTTATTAGCAGTTCAAATGACTATTAGTTGTTTCAGATCAAATTCACATAATACAGTAATTTCAAACTCAGAATTTTATTTTGTTGTGGCAAAGTTAAAAATCAATTTTTATTTGAATCCGAATGCTTAAAATGGGTATTCTTGATCAATATATGTGTGATTAACAGAAGTCTAAATTTTGCTTCTTCTTTTTCTAATTGAAGCCAGACTAACAAATTAAATCAGTTTTGCTTTTTTGGTTCTCATGACCTCTTTTTGTTTCTTGTTTGTTTTAATTTGAGAAACTTATATACATAATAAATCGTAATTCGATTTTACGATTATTTCTAAATAATTTTTATAAAACAAATTTAATCCCATAAATCAATTGTTTATATGAAGTCACTTTTAAAATTTGAAATCTGTAAATTCTAAATGGCTTAAAGCAAAACGAATTGGACATATATATGTTAGTTCTTTATTGTGTTTTTCCTTCTGGTATTAACACTCAGTCTATTCAAACGTTATCATACATACAAACCATATGTTAGACGATTTGTTAAGATGGAATAGTGGTTCTACAAGATAGAGCATAAAAAATTTATATAAAATGGGCGATTTGTTTTTCCCTAAGTTAACCCTTTTAGATTTTACAACGTATCTAGTCTAAAAGTTTCAGTTTTTAGATATCAGTTTCTGCGTAATTTTTTTTCCAAAATGCCAAGTTTAACCATGTAAACTATACCAAATTAAAATTTCTGAACGTAAAATGCTATTTACTACACTTCTGCCGAAGGTGACACTTTTCGGCATGCGATTGCTGTTCGCAGAGTTAGATCAGCAGTCTAATTCGGAAAATACACTTTCCGCACGTGTTAAATGCAACGCTTTTTGTACGAGTGTGAGGAAAATTGACTAGTTTTGGTGGTTATTTCATATAATTTATTTCTGTATAGGCGTCAAAATGAGAAAAAAATTCCAAATTGGAACTTATATTTAAGAAATCATGATTGATGATTTCTTAATTGACCACAGCCGTGCAAGCTTTCGTTCTTTGGAACTTATATTTTTTTATTTATTATTGACAATATTAATGGTAAAATAACAGTTACGTGAATCCGCTAAATGTATGTCTAAAGTTAATTGGTTTTTAGGTGGTATGGAAAGATTCCTTACCATTCTAGAATTATTTATGCATTGTGTATCTTCGTCATGAAGTGGTTGAAGATACTGGAAAACAAATTTCAACTTTTTTTTTGTTGCTTAAAGAAAACCTATTTTTTTGGGTTCAACTACACCCAAGTAACTAAAAAATACCTAATAAAGAATTTAGTTGGCTCGCAAAAAATCTGTTTTATATCTTACAAAATTTTAATTTTAAGGCATATAGAATGAACATACAAAGTACAGATAACAATATATTGTTGGTTCAACAAAAGCAATTAAATAACACATTTTTATCATTTAGTCTAAAGTTCAGACACTCGTTTTGCGCTTCTTAGCCTGCCTTTTGGAAGCAGCCTCTGGGGCATCTCTCGTAATAGTCTAGCAGTAGTCGGCTAACATCTTACAGTTCCATTTCCCTTGATACCTTCTTTCTATGTTTGAAATATCCTGGTGGAACCTGTCATCGTGCTCATCACTTAGAGCACCACAATCCAGATGATAATCCAGGAAATTAATTTTCAACGGCATATTACACTCACAAAAGAAGTTGGGCAATCAGATCTTTAAAGTTTTCTGCTTTGATGTATGGAATCGAATTGCGCATCTCCGAAAAATTTCCTAATCTGGAGACCCACAAATATTCCCTCTTTATTTTTAGCGTCACTTATTCAACGGAATTTTTCTTTTAAATTACGGAAAGCACGGCCTTTTTATCCATGACCTTCAGAAAGTTTTTCATAAGTCCCAATTTTATATAAAGTGGGGGTAGTAAAATCTTTTTAGGGGAAACTAACGGCGCGCTGGTTACATTTTTCTTTCCTGGTTCAAAATACTCTGTCGGTGACAAAATTTTCTTTCTGTGGTGATCCGATCGTGCTCGGCTGTCCCATTCGCAGAGAAAACATCAGTATTTGGTATAACCTAACTGTAATCCAAGGAAAATCGCCACAACTTGTAAATCCCCAAAAATGTGCCATTTATATCTTTCATATTGTATGGTCTCCAATAACAGTTTCAAATTGCTATACGTTTCTTTCATGTGGACTGCATGACCAATTGGGACTGAAGGCAACTTGTTTCCATTATGGAGTAACACAGCTTTAAGACTTACTTTTGAGGAATCAATGAAAAGTCCCCAGTCTTTTGGATCATAGTGTAGATTTAAAGCTGCCATTAATCCCTCAATGTCTCTACAGGCTACCAAATTGTTTTCCTTGTTAAAAAATGTCTGTCAGCTTCGGTATACAGAAACTATTACTTCTTCTTCAAGTAAATTCCTTTGTTGCATTCGAGCGGCCAATAGTTCTGCTTTTTTCTTGGGCGATTCTAAATCCCTTATAATGTCACTTAATTCATGTTGACTTATTTTGTGAGGCTTTTTCCTGGGAAGTTCAAAGATAAAACTGGTGTTGCGAGGTTAATGGGCCGGCGACATTTTCCAGTATACTGCAGTTTGAATACAAGCCAAAATACCTGTGGTAAGCCTTTTTTATTCAAGGGCTAAGAGTATGTTTTTGTTTCACAAAACTCGCGACATGTTGCTCAAAACTCTGTAATTTCTCAAATATATGAAAAGATCTCGATCAACTGGTGGTTGAAATACAACTAACTGACAATTTAGGATTTATGTTAAATATATTTAAACCCCTTATAAAGTACAACTGGTATAATAAATACAGGTATTTCTCATTTATTGGTAGAACTTTCCCATACATTAAGGCCAGGTAGGTAAATTATCATAATAATGCGATATATAAAACCAGAGCCAACCGAGACTTCCAAAAGTCTGGAAGACAGATTGTTAATAAGTATAATAAAATAAGTAAGATTTTGCTATTTTGGTCTTGAAAACATTTTTGCTGTTCCTAGTGAGATCAATTGGTGCTGGTTGCTGCGATTCGGAAGAAGTAGCCTGGTTTTGGAAATCAATTGCTGCAGGTCACCGCAAAAACTTTTAGCACTAGTACGGAAAAAGATAATTTCAGCACTTTACCCACGCTCAACTCGTAGAAAAAGTATATTTTTCGTCAATATGAGCAATACCTTTTTCACGAATATTCAATTTTTTTAACATTTGGTTGTTATGTTTAAGAATTACTTATGCCTTTTGTATGGTCAACATGAGGTGGTTGAAGGCCAATTGTTATCGGTTGATGCGATTTGGAAGAGGTAGCCTGGTTTTGGAGGTCAATTGCTGCTGGTTGCTGCAAAAAATTTCAGCACTAGTGAAAGTGCTCACTTTCCGCACGGTCGTAGAAAAAGTATATAATTTTTCGACAAGAAATATGTATAGATAATAACTAAAAAATTCAATTTTTGGTCATTTGGTAACTCTATGCGCGGAAACTCTGTATATTTCAAAATGAAATAAATCTAAATACATTGTGTCCATCTTAAAAGAACTAAAATAAAATCATGTCAATCAAATATTCTACTAATAAATTTCTCTAAAAAAGGATCTTTCGAAGGGCTACATTTGTAAAACGGCTCGTATGAATTTGTCGTACCCATGTCATGATGTTTCTTGTCCAGGAGATCAAACAATACAACATATAAAAAATTCCACAAATTCCACTAAAGCTGGTCTTTTCATAAAATTTATATGTGGTCTTTTAATGGTTGCCGTCTTTGTGTTTGCTTCTTTCTTCTTTTTTTTTTGTTGCCGCGTAGTGGTAGAAATACAAAAACAAACCAAATTGACCTGTATCTGGAAACTTTTCTATATATCTTTTCCAAAATGGCACATAAAGTAACTCTATCCGACTAAACTATTCCAAATTAATGTTGCTCAACGTGAAAAATATATTTTACGATTTTCGGTTTATTTGGTTCTTTTGTTAACCGTATCCGTAGTTACTCTGTATATTTCAAATTAGTGTATATTATAAACATCTTAAAAGACCTAAACAAGGTCATCCCGTTCAAATGTTGCACCTAACCTAACCTAACCTAACCTAACCTAACCTAACCTTCTTTAAGGAAAGGCTTTTTGGAGACCTATATTGCTCATTGAGTCTCTTGTTCAGGAGGTCCAGAAAAACTAAAAGTGGTTTTCCGTAAGGTTTATATGTTGTTTTTTTTTTGCCGGCTTAGCGTTTGTTTCTTCCTTATCTATTATTTTTGCGAGTGTAGCGTAGTAGATAAAAGGAGTAGAAAGGGTAATTTTACAAATGAAATTATTTTTGCGTTTTATTTTTTGAGCGGAAAGAATTGCAAACTTCGGATTCAAACTGGCCCAATCCGACATTCCTTCTCTAACTATATTTACCCATGTTAAGGGCATCGAACATCGTTTCAAAACGACGGCCACGAAATATTGTCCATTCATCAATATGCTGGAGCAGCACACCAAATTCGTGGAGAATTTACGGCGGAATAACGGCCGCCCGGATTTTATGACCATTTGCACTGGAAGAAATGCGCCGTCTAATAACGGTAAATCGGGCTGCTTATTCGCATGACGGAACAATGCAGCATATCCGTGGATGGAATATTTTATTAAATGGATGTTACAGATATATTTTTTATATGCCCTCTTTTATTATATGTTTCGTTGTTTTATTGCCCTACCGATATAACAATAAAAAAAATTAAACGAAAAATATAGAATCCAAAACAAAACACAAATGGCGAGCAATTACTGCTTTTGACACTTTTTCAGGAATTAGAAATAACCAAAGATGGTCCGACGGGCACAAATTTTTTTTACTGTAGATAACTTTAATGGAATCTACGGAACTTTAGTTAAAATTAAATATATTAATTAAAATTCCCTGACAATAATAAACTTCGTACTCCTTGTTACATTTTGACCCGCATTAACGGGCAAGGTGAATCTGAAAGGCACTAAATAGGACACTTGTAATTACAGATCATAGTAATAAAATATAAAGATATTATAAATTATACGTACCTAGTAAATTAAATGAAGGTCCGGCGCCGGCGGATAGTATTTATTATTCCGAGAAAAATAATAGTCACAGGCCTGCATAAAATTTGTGATCAAGCTATTTTAATTTTTCGCTTAATTAGGACTTACATTTACCTTAATTAACTCATTTTTGCTGCTATCACCTACATTTTTTTTGTAAACCAATATCAAGTTTTTGTCTCTGAATATTCGTAGCAAACTAAATGAAATTCCTTTTTTTTGTTCGAAACGTTGAGACACTCGTTAAAACCTCGTTTTAAATTGGGCATTTATTGGGGGATTTACTAGCAGTAACTAGACCACAGTTGGGGATTCCCCGAGACTCGGTTTATTTAGAACAGAGAGAGAGAGAGATATTATTTAGTTTCAACGTGATATTCGAACATGCGTTGTCTATCTAGTTTTCTAGTTCTAAGTTTCGTTGTGCACTTTCTATAAAAAATGTCTAGTAGGTGTTGTAAAAATAAACCGGATGACTTTTGTTATATTTGTGGACAGTAATAGTGAAAAAGTTTAAAAGAAATTTTACTGATTTTGTGAAAAATGCATATTTTGCTTACTTTAATGAAACTTGGAGACCAAGATAAACTTAGGGAACCACATGTTATTTGCGAGATTTTCGAAGAAGCCTTTAGACATTGGTTTACAGAAACAAGACAAACCTTACCGTTTGGACTACCAATGGTTTGGAGAGACTCTAGAAATTACACCGACGACTGCTATTTTTGTCTTTGGTCATAACACGAAATCTCTACAGTATAATAACTATTCCAACCTTCCGTCGACAATATGACCAGTTCTACAGGATGCTGATATACCTGTACCTATTCCCCCTAAAGTATTGCAGTCTAATTTCGCATCTGAATATTCATACACATACAGAGTCTGACATTTTTGCAGCATCTACTTCAATAACCAGTGAACCACAGCTAATTCTCAGAACTGAATGACTTAGTCAGAGATTTAAGACTTCCAACAGATCTTTCTGAGACTTTAGGATTCAGGATTTACTTGCCCCAGGAACTACATTTTATTGGTATAGAAATCATGAGGTTGAATTTGTCGATTACTTTTCCTCAGCTGGTTGACTTGTATATTGTCAAAACGTATCTGAGTTGGTTGTCCACCTTGGTGCTCCTGAATACAAATTTACCAAGTGGAGACTTTTTATAGACTCGTCAAAGAGAAGCCTTAAAGCTGTTCTACTACATAGTGGCAATTTATATGCACCTGTTCCTCTTGGTCATTCAACCCAACTAAGAAAAATTACGAAAACTTAAAGAACTGCTTTTAAGAATAAACTATAAGCAACACAACTGGATGAGACGACCTTAAGATTATAACATTGCTTTTGGGTCAACAATCCGGATATAGCAAATACCAATGTTTTTATGTGAGTGGCACATTAGAGCACTGACCAAAAAAACTGACCACGAAAACAAAATATAACACCTGGTTCCCAAAAATGTAAATCGGGAAAGCTTACTTGACTCCAAGAAAATTTTATTACCCCCTCTTTATATAAAATTGGGACTGATAAAACAATTTGTCAAAGTTCTATATAAAAATGGTGGTTGTTTTAAATTATTTTGTAAAACAATTTTTGTTGGGCTACAAATAATAAAGTTAGCGAAAAGTAATGAAATTGAGATTGTCATGCAGGAATACGAAAAAGAAGCATGAACAGCTTTAAAAGAAGTTATAAATAAGTTTCTAGGGAACTATAAAGACCAAGAATTTAAAAATATTGTTGAAAACATGTTGGATAAATTTAAGAAGTTACTACACGCTCATCTTGACTATTTTACGGATAACCTAGGTGACGTCAGTGAAGAGCAAGGGGAGCGCTTTCACCAAGACATTAAAGAGATGGAAAGGCGATATTAGGGGCGTTGAGATGGATGCTTAAAAGGGACCGACCTACAGCAGAATATAAACGAAAAATAATGAAAAGAAGCTTTTTCGGAAAAAGACAAAGATTTTCCAAGAAAATAAAAGATTGATGAGTGTTATGTTTTTAATACTTTTTAGAATATACCTGATTTAAGAGTAGGCCAGGCCCATTATACCCATCTTGACCAGATAAGGGTTAAAAAACGCGAAGATGAAGGTCTTAGGCGTAATAATTTTAAAGAATTTTAATAACCTCGTAATTTAGCTGTTGAATTTGTTCTTAGTAAAAAATGGAAGAAAAAGTTGTTGCTTGATGGTTTTTCGTATCGAAAAGACAAAGGTGAGGAATTTTTTTTTGAAATGTGACTATTACTACAAAATAAAATGTAATGTTCGAACTACAACCTTTGGAGAAATTGTTCTTAAAAAAAGTGGAGAGGATAACGATAGTGCGACTAATGGAAGAATCTACTCCGGTTTGACACTCCATAGATGATATATCCTTTTTCCAGAAAAATACATTTTTTAACAGCAAATGGAGAATTATTTTTGCTGTAGGATTCTGAATAAAGAGAATACACAATGCAAGAATTTTAAATCAGAAACATTTCAGTGCCATACTTATTTTGTCAACTATTCACGGTACATGGGCTGAAAAAAATATTTCCAATCCATTAGTGTCTGTGCTATTATTAGATTAAATTATAAAAAATACTTACAATCGTTTGCATTGTATAGCCCACAATTTAACTTACTAAAATGAGTAAAAGAGAAAGAAAGGTGATTTTTTTCACACTTAATGCGCTCGTGCGTGCACAAAATTTGAAATTAATCTAATAAGTAGTGTAGTTTTTTCCGGCCGGTTTTTTAAATATTTTATTAGGCCGCCATTTTGTTTTGATATCTTATATTCATATTAAAATAACACTTGATTTTGTTGCAAAATTTGAGGAAATTGGGTAATTCGTCTTTTAATACTCATTTTTTTAACGTTTCACTAGGCCGCCAGCTTGTTACGGCATACTGGATTTTTAACAAAATGTTACCAGGTCATCTCCATATAACTCCTAATTTTTGACCAAAATTTGAGGTCAATTAAGTAGGTTTTTAGCTATGTCCCGTACAAACGGAATTGAGAAAACATGTTTTTCGGCATCTAGGGACCCTGAAATAGTAAAAAAATTAAAAAATCAACAACAAAAAATGGAAATAGATATAAATTTAAAAAAATACGCCCTAAGCCGAGAAAAAGTGTAAAAGGAACTTTTCTTATTGTCGGGAAATTTTCCAGTGTGAATGAATTGTTGTCGGGGAAATTTCCTAGACCCCCCAACATGTTATACAAAATAAGACTTTTTCAAGACAACCACTATACATTTACATACATAGTAAACATGCTTTATATCTCCGTTATCTTCCAAAAACAATTAAACATCATTAAAAAAAAATTGAGAATACTCTCAATTTTTAAGTAATGATCTATCATCATCATCATTTTCCAAGATTTTTAGGATGAAGGAAAAAAACTATACAAAACACCCAATTTTCCTTAACTACAAACAGGCGTTATGATAAATCGATACCTGATATAAACAAATGAAGCCGATGTATCTATCTTACTTTTTATAATAGCTTCAAAAGATAGAAAAAATGTACTATTTATCTAAATATTATATTTTTTTTATTCATTCACATATATTTTTTTAAGCTTCATTAATTTCCATTAGTTATGGATTTTTTATAACGTGAGTTTGAAGTTAATAAAAATTAAATATTTTACTTTAAATACCTAGAAACTGTTTTTATTTTTATAAAGTTATATAAAATTTGCCTAGTTTTTTAGTAGATTCTAGAAAGTTAATAAACTATAGATCATTACAATTAAAATAAGATTTTTTTATTAGATTTATAATACATCTTTTACTTCCCGCGTAAAAGTATTGTAATCGTGAAAAAATCACCCTCCGCGATTATTGCAAATCTTTAGGTTCTAGGTTCCCTAGACGCCGAAAAACATGTTTCAAATTTTGGTAAAAAATCAATGGTAATAGGAGATGAAATTGTTATACATTTTGAAAATTTTGTACAAAAATCAAGTATTACATAGGAATGAATTGGTAAAATTTTGGTACGATTCAAAAACGGCGAAACAAACTGGCGGCTTATTAAAATATTCAAAAAAATCAGCCTAAAAAAATTATTTATTAGATTGATTTCGAATTCTGTGCAGGTTTTTACATATTTTCACGTTTTAGTGTCCCTAGATGCCAAAAAATATGTTTTCTTAATTCCGTCGGTCTGTCTGTCATTTCGCGGCATATCTAAAAAACTACTTACCCCATTGTCTTTAAATTTAGTCTTATATTTAGGAGTAGGTATATGGGGATGAAGTGATAATATTTTGATAAAAATCCAGTAAGGCTGAACAAAAAGGCAGCCTAGTAAAATGTTAAAAAAAAATATTACTAAAAAAAAATTAACTCAAATTTTGCAGAAAATGTAATATAAAGATAAACTCATAAAATTGTGGTCCGAATTGAAAATGGCGCAACAAAGTGGCGACTAAATAAAATGTTTAAAAAATCAAAGTAAAAATCTAATTTACTTGATAAAGTGGTAAAATGTTGGTACGAATTCAACATGACGGAACAAAATGGAGGTCTAATGAAATTTTTAAAAAATCAGTGTAATAAACTACTTATTTAATTCGTTTTAAATTATGCCCAAGAAGTGTGCTTGGATAGAAGCTGGTAAACTATTGGTACGAATCAAATATGCTGAAGCAAAATTGCGCCCAATAAGAAAAAATGTAAAATTAAATATTAGCAGTAATTATAGTATGAGTAGAAATCAAAATAACATTTTGAAATAGTTTAGTTGGGTGTTAAAAGAAGAAGCATTATTGCTTATTGACAATTTCGCCAAAAAGTCTCCATATACTAGTATTTCTGCCTAACATTGTTTACTTTTTCGAAATCTAATATTTTGTGGGAGAGCAATTAGCTTTTGTAATACCGTTTAGTCTTTTGGGATACTTAAAAAACTTCTGCCGGAGTATTCTCTCACTCTTCCAAAATTCTAATTTCACTTATTTTTTATTCGAAACATTGTTTACGAACGCCACGCTTTAATTCTTCCCACAGGTGTTTAATATGGGATATAGGGATTGCAGAGGTATATGCAACCTCACAGTATGTTTAGGATCTTTGCCCTACTGAAAAATGTAGTCCTAGTTTCTGGACACTTTACATAGTCTCCTATTAACTCTAAAAACTCCTTTCTGCTTAAACCGTATCTGTTGTCTGCGTCTTCCTTTTACATGGTCAGTATGAAACTAAAACTTACCAAAAACTAGAACAAATAGGGATGATAATGGATTTATATATGTACTACAGAGTTGAACCATCTGCTTAAATGACACGTGTAAGCAAATGACCACTATTTTTCCACACTATCAAAACTATTCATTTTTGGCCATGCAAGATCGCTTAAAATATTATTAAGAAAACTGTAACTGACTAACTCACTTGCCCCATTTAGGCACTTAGCCGAAGTTATCTTATGCGCTAAACGAAATAAAAACAAAAAAGCATAAGTACATATTTTTAGTAGCCTAAACTTATCTTGCTTCAAAATGTGCGAACAGTAATTTAATTAAGCGTGCCGTACCGTACCCATATTACTTTATAAACACAGATCTGATTCAGGCTGAGCGTATTGCAATCGTATATTTCTCGAAAGGAATTCTCACGGAATTTAGTATGCATTTGCACAGTTCTCCGAAATTCATTTATTCTCTGCTAAAACCGGAAAGCACTGATAGGATCGACCATTATAGTATGGAATTTATAGTTTTCTTCGGGAATGAATTTCCTGCTTCTTTATTGCGGAGCTTTACTTCCCAATACAGCAATATACGATTGCCTGTTTTTGAGAAAAGGTGAAGTTTTCACCTAAATGAAAAATTTATTCTTATCCCATCAAATGCTTTACTTCCAGAATATAATATCAAAGCCTTAAAATCGACAATTGAAATTATACACCTCCAAATATTAGCTTTTGGAATTTTACTCGAACAAATACAGTAATCTTTGCAAATACCGTTATGAGTTCTATAGAATTTTCTTGCAACAAAAAAAAAGTTAAACTAAAACACCACAGTGTGAAATAGACTGTTGAAACTTTGATATGCATAAAGAAAATGTGTGCTCTAATCTTAAACGTAAAAATTTCAAAAAATGCAATTTTTTACTGCTGGATGGTAATCGTACATTTTTGGGTTTTAAAAAAGCAATAAATGTAATTTGTCTTAAAACCCAACTCATTGGTTATTTTAGGATCTCCTGATAAGTCCCGAAAAACACGTGTATATATATATATATATATATATATATATATATATATATATATATATATATATATATATATATATATGTTGATTTTTACTCCTTCACGGATGGAAAAATACAATGTGTTTTCACGTCACGTCACTTTCACGAAAAGTCGAGCAGATTCACTAAACTCTGTCGTTCTACCAAAAATACACAGATCAGTTGCGCCTATCAGACCTATTGTTAGTGCTGTTAATTCGCCGCTACAAAAACTGGAGAAATACCTTTCTGAAATTATGCAACCAACTGTAGAAAAAGCTGATTCATTTGTAAAAAACTCGGAGCATTTCACTCGAATTATACGAGATATCGTCCTTGAAAAAAAACGACATCATAGCAAGCCTAGATGTCAAATCGTTATATCCCAGTATTCCCATCGACGAAGCATTGGACAAGATTGCTATGAACGAGGATTTCCAGGCACATATAATAGAACTCTCGGAGCATTGCCTCAAAAATACTTATTTTTCTTTCAACGGGCAAATGTATAAACAAATAGATGGTGCTCCAATGGGGTCCTCGCTATCACCAGTAGTCGCGAATTTATTTATGATATACTTCGAGAAAGAAGCTCTTGAGAAAGCAAGTTTTAAACCCAAATTATGGATTCGTTATGTGGATGACATATTTATTATATGGCAGCATGGTCATGCCAGAGCTCGAAAAATTTCTGACTCACGTAAATTCAATCCACCCCAGAATACAATTTACTCTAGAGTTAGAGGAAAACAACAAACTACCATTTTTAGATGTTTTGGTCACAAAACTACATAACGGACATTTCGAATACACCGTGTATAGAAAACCAACACATACAGACAGATATTTAAATGCAAAATCACATCATCACCCAGCACAAATTCAAGCTGTGGCAAATACTCTAATATCTAGATCCGTGCGACTAACTGAAACACAGACGAGACAAAACGAACTTAAGGTAATATCTAGTGCTTTAAAGAAAAATGGCTACACAAATCGCACCATAGAGAAAGCTATTAATGCACAAGTTTCCCGAACAACGAACAACAAAAAATATGAACCGGGAAAGCAACGAGTAGTCTTACCATATGTAAAAGGCACAACAGACAGAATCGGAAGAATTCTGAGGAAACACAACATACAAACAATACACAAGCCACAAACAACTATAGGTAAACTACTCGGAAACCCAAAAGATAAAATCAAACTGGAAAACCACGGAGTGTACAGTATTCCGTGCCAGGACTGTGAAAAGTTGTACGTAGGGCAAACTAACAGGCGAATATCAGCAAGAGTGGAAGAGCATAAACTCAGCATCAGAAATAAACAAACAACCTCAGCTTTATTCCTACATCATCAGGAAACCGGCCATAAAATAAATTTCGATGGGTGTAGGGAGATTGCCAATATAGAACATTATAAGACCAGAATAATCCGAGAAGCCATAGAAATTGAAAAGCAAGGTGATTTAAATAAAAGGGACGAATCATTAAAACTACCAACAGTATGGAAGACAATAATAGACAAATCTAAAATCGCAAAAACTCAAGCGCAATTAGCGCAACAACAACAGCACCATCCAGAAAACATAAATAACGACCAACGCCTGCGCAGATATAACCTTCGGCCCCGAGTGGGGCTATAAAAGGAAGCGTCGCAGTCACTAACACTTCAGTCTCTATTCGGACGCGAGAAAGAAAGCTTCGAAAATGCCAAATGTGATTTTGGCGAAACGTCAGCAAAACTGTTCTTTTCAGAACGACAGTAGTGAACGGATGTACACCCGGAATGAAAACACATTGTATTTTTCCATCCGTGAAGGAGTAAAAATCAACACTATACACCTCTACGGGGAGGAGATTTTCAAGACAATCAAGATGTATGAGAGCCTGAGAGGTAAGAAAACTAATCTTTTATGTGATCTAACCTTTCAAATTAAGTGTCGTGACAGCGATTTACTTCCTACTTTTACACGGTTGTCTTATCATACTAAAACTAGAAAAACTAACACCATACTTCAAAATGCTAGTAAGGCGTTATTAAAAGAACAAATCCATCAAACTAGAAAACAACTAGCCGAGACAGAGAAAGAACTTTTAAAGTTACACCTTAAACTAAGTAACATCATTCACCCTACATTGTGGAATCGCATAGAAACTTTGGCTTTTTGGCGAACAGAAACAAATAAGAATATTAAGACAGATAAACTTTCGAAAAAGTATGACAATCTTCTAAGAAAGTCGAGTCCGCCACAAAGATCGTCAGTAGACGTCGATAAATTAGTACATAATATATCATCCTACAGTCTCTCAGAAAGTGAAAAATCCGTACTGAGTAAGGGTTTTAATTTTGCGATATCTCCTAAGGAAATCCCTAAAGAAGAAATAATAGCTGGAGTGGAAGCTGTCCTTGACTCCTCTGAAGAAACAAAAGCAGAGGAGATTCGACAAGAGGTGGCAAGAATTTTAAGATCAAGCAAAACACCAAAACAAAACCTAAATGCCACTGAACAAAGGGCCCTAATAAACCTCCGAAAAAATAAAAACATCACAATCCTTCCAGCAGATAAAGGAAACGCAACTGTGGTTATGAATACTCAAGATTACGTACAAAAAATGCAGGATATCCTACAAGACAATTGTTATAGGCCTGTTCCAAGGGACCCGACAACGTACCTAGAAAAAACAACTAAAAATAAAATAAAAAGTTCACCAATAAACCCCGAAATTCAACAAAAAATCATACCACGGGAAAAGTCGAGCAGATGTCCTAAACTCTATGGTTTACCAAAAATACACAAACCAGGCGCGCCTATCAGACCTATTGTTAGTGCTGTTAATTCGCCGCTACAAAAACTGGAGAAATACCTTTCTGAAATTATGCAACCAACTGTAGAAAAAGCTGATTCATTTGTAAAAAACTCGGAGCATTTCACTCGAATTATACGAGATATCGTCCTTGAAAAAAACGACATCATAGCAAGCCTAGATGTCAAATCGTTATATCCCAGTATTCCCATCGACGAAGCATTGGACAAGATTGCTATGAACGAGGATTTCCAGGCACATATAATAGAACTCTCGGAGCATTGCCTCAAAAATACTTATTTTTCTTTCAACGGGCAAATGTATAAACAAATAGATGGTGCTCCAATGGGGTCCTCGCTATCACCAGTAGTCGCGAATTTATTTATGATATACTTCGAGAAAGAAGCTCTTGAGAAAGCAAGTTTTAAACCCAAATTATGGATTCGTTATGTGGATGACATATTTATTATATGGCAGCATGGTCATGCAGAGCTCGAAAAATTTCTGACTCACGTAAATTCAATCCACCCCAGAATACAATTTACTCTAGAGTTAGAGGAAAACAACAAACTACCATTTTTAGATGTTTTGGTCACAAAACTACATAACGGACATTTCGAATACACCGTGTATAGAAAACCAACACATACAGACAGATATTTAAATGCAAAATCACATCATCACCCAGCACAAATTCAAGCTGTGGCAAATACTCTAATATCTAGATCCGTGCGACTAACTGAAACACAGACGAGACAAAACGAACTTAAGGTAATATCTAGTGCTTTAAAGAAAAATGGCTACACAAATCGCACCATAGAGAAAGCTATTAATGCACAAGTTTTCCCGAACAACGAACAACAAAAAATATGAACCGGGAAAGCAACGAGTAGTCTTACCATATGTAAAAGGCACAACAGACAGAATCGGAAGAATTCTGAGGAAACACAACATACAAACAATACACAAGCCACAAACAACTATAGGTAAACTACTCGGAAACCCAAAAGATAAAATCAAACTGGAAAACCACGGAGTGTACAGTATTCCGTGCCAGGACTGTGAAAAGTTGTACGTAGGGCAAACTAACAGGCGAATATCAGCAAGAGTAGAAGAGCATAAACTCAGCATCAGAAATAAACAAACAACCTCAGCTTTATTCCTACATCATCAGGAAACCGGCCATAAAATAAATTTCGATGGGTGTAGGGAGATTGCCAATATAGAACATTATAAGACCAGAATAATCCGAGAAGCCATAGAAATTGAAAAGCAAGGTGATTTAAATAAAAGGGACGAATCATTAAAACTACCAACAGTATGGAAGACAATAATAGACAAATCTAAAATCGCAAAAACTCAAGCGCAATTAGCGCAACAACAACAGCACCATCCAGAAAACATAAATAACGACCAACGCCTGCGCAGATATAACCTTCGGCCCCGAGTGGGGCTATAAAAGGAAGCGTCGCAGTCACTAACACTTCAGTCTCTATTCGGACGCGAGAAAGAAAGCTTCGAAAATGCCAAATGTGATTTTGGCGAAACGTCAGCAAAACTGTTCTTTTCAGAACGACAGTAGTGAACGGATGTACACCCGGAATGAAAACACATTATATATATATATATATATATATATATATATATATATATATATATCCCTGATTTTTTAGCAAAATTTGAACACAATCGGGTATTTATTTTTAGATATTTGCCGCAAATAAACAGACGAACCGAGACAGAAGTTGGAGAACGTGTTTTTCGGGATCTATCCGGAGATCTTAAAATGCATAGATATCCAAAAATTACGGAGGGTGATTTTACCAAGGAAGTAGAAAAATAAACAATGGGTTTGGTTTTAATACTGATTACATTTACTGTTTTTTTAAAACCCACAAAGGTACTATTACCGTCTAGCAGTAAAAAATTGTATTCTTTCAAATTTTTATGTTAAAGATTACAGCACACATTTTCTTAATGCACCTCAAAGTTTCAACAGTCTATTTCACACTGTGGTGTTTTAGTTTCGCTATTTTTGTTGTTGCAAGGAAATTCTATATTACTCATAACGGTATTTACAAAGATTACTGTATTTGTCCGGGTAAAATTCCATAAAGCAAATATTTGCAGGTATAGATTTTCAATTGTAGATTTTAAGGCTTTGATATTATAATCTGGAAGTAAAGCACTTGATGGAATAAGAATACATTTTTCATTTAGATGAGAACTTCACCTTTTCTCGAAAACGGGCAATTCTACATTGCTGTATTGGGAAGTAAAGCTCCGCAATAAAGAAGCAGGAAATTTATTCCCGAAGAAAACTATACATTCCATCCTATAATGGTCGATCCTATCAGTGCTTTCCGGTTTTATCCGAGAATAAATGAATTTCGGAGAACCGTGCAAATGCATACTAAATTTCGTGAGAATTCCTTTAGAGAAATATACGATTGCAATACACTCAGCCTGAATCAGATTTGTGTTTACAAAGTAATACGGGTACGGTACGGCACGATTAATTAAATTACTGTTCACACATTTTGAAGTACGATAAATGTCTAGGCTACTTAAAAATATATATACTTATGTTTTTTGTTTTTGTTTCATTTAGCGCATAAGGTAACTTCTGCTAAGTGCTTAAATGGGGCAAGGACGTTAGTCGGCTAGTTTTTTTATAACCCTTTCAGCGATTTTGCATGGCCAAAAACAAAATAGTTTTGATAGTGTGGAAAACTTGTTTTGCATTAAAATAGTGGCTATTTGCTTACACGTGTCACTTAAGCAGGTGGTTAAATTTTACAGTACATACATTATCATCGCTATTTGTTTTTAGTAAGTACAATTATTTAATTTCATAATGACCATGTAAAGGAAGACGCAGACAATGGATACGGAAAGGAGATTTTAGAGTTAATAGTAGACTATGTAAATAAAAAATATTTGAAAACTCCCTTCAGAGATGGAGTTCCGTCTAAAGATTGGTTCAAAGCGTTTTTAAGACACAAATTATATATAAAAAAGCAACAATGTATAGAATAAGCTTTAAAAAGGGTGCGATCTATTTACTAGTTTCAATGATTTCATTCTTTAAATTTTTCTGAAACAGAATCAGCTCATTAAGAATTAGAACGCATAAAAACAAAAATCCCACGAGATATATTAAGTACTAATGTGAACTAAGTGTTTTCATTGGTCAGACATCACAATATCTTAAACGGGCACACATTTCACAAAAAAAACACAACAGCTTTAAGAAAACATGGAAATCAGACTAACCACAAATTTAATTTTTCAGACATCAAAATATTACAGACAGAGCATAATTAAAAAAAGTGGGAACTCCTGAAGGTGGTATGTATTACAAAATCCTAGAACTGTATTTACGATAAAACAAATATAAAAAATCTATGCAAAATATATTCTAACATCCTAAGAAATTAGCACTAGTATTATAAATATTATATTAAGCATTTTCCGTGAATTGAATAACGAAATAAATATGAATTTTAATAATAATTTCTTGCAATCAATCCCTTGTTCACCACAAAAAAGGAAAATAATAAAACATACGTGAACAACCCTATAAGCATGCATCCTTGATAAATTAATAGACAGTATCATTTTAAATGTATTTTAATGTATGTGTCCTGTTCCTCCTATTTGTGAATTTTAGATATAAATGTTATAATGTTTGTGAACTGTCTTAAATATATCAGGGTAAGCCGAAAAAGATTACTTTTTCATGGAACATTTAAAATGTGTAGTTATGTTATCCGTACAGGAATTCAGAATTAAAAGTTATAATAATTACAAACTTCCAAGGCAGTCACTTTGTTTTGTTTTAAATAATTGATGAAGGCCATAAAATGGCCGAAACGTCTTGATATAAATCGAAAATTTAAAAAATAAAATCATTCAACATCAATGTGAACACTATCACCAAGAAAGGTTTTTTATAAGAATATAATTTACGTGTTCAAGAAACATCACCTTGCTGCTTATAAATATATTAGGATTAATATCCTTATATTTAAAGCCAACTGAGAAAATTAACAAACACCTTGCCATAAGAGGCAAACGACAATATGTGCCTATTGTCACCACACTAGGATGTCCTCTCGCTTTCTTACACAAAGAAGAAAAAATAAGTTATTACTTAAAAATTTTGAGGCGTTACTTAGTTTTTTAAATGTCCATCTAATTTTTAGATTGGTTTTTTTACGTTTTTATAAACAGCGCGTTAGACTTAACATCGAAATGTAAACCAATTAATTTAATTAAAAAGTGTTTAAGCATTTTACAATTTCTCTTTTCTTAAATTCGATTGGCCTAGCAGGATTCCCCATTCTATTGACTGTTTCTCCCCAAAGGTAACAAGAACCCAGAAAATGTTGAAAGCAAAGTCTCCCTATTTTCTAGAACATTGAACAGGCTAGGAGAGGGGTATGGTCGACCGAATGCGGCTTATTTATGCTAGGCCGTTTAGGACGATGTAGAATCTGACGCGCAATTACGTTGCCCGAAATGGTGAATTTTTTTAAGCTTTAACGAAGTAACGATTAAAAGTGGTGAATTTGTTGACCTTTTATTTTTCTCTAGTGAGAAGCCATCTAAAGTCAATTTTTTTTCTATTTAAACTGAATATAGATAAGAGTCTTATACCACATTTATTAACAATGTCTACAGTTAATAAGTATGGATAGTCTCGAAATCCAAAGGATTTATATAATTCTAACATTTGTATACGAAATAATTAGTAATAATGTTGACTGCCCTGAGCTACTAGCAGTCATTAACTTCCACCTCTGGCGATACTGGACAATTAGTCGTACTAAGGTTGGTAAAATAGGGCAATAAATAGAATTATGCAAGGTTTTAAGGCAATATATCCCACCTAGTCTTAATTTATGCTGTGCTCAAATTACTTTTAAATGGAAAGCTAAATTAATTGTTTCATGTCTAGGATAAGTATGTATTAATTTTCTGCGGAATCTTTAGGTACGGTCCATATCACATATTTTATTGTTATAATGTTAGTTTTAGTATACATATATATTAATTATATTATCTGTTTGCACTATAATGGTCGTTGCCAAATGAAATAAATAAAAATAATTTGTATTTTCTGCTAAAATGTAAGGCTTTTTGGTCCTTGAAAAAATTTAGATTGTATGAAAATGTCAAATCCCATATCTGCTTATAAAAAAATTCCGAATGGACAAAAGCCAACTCGGTCTGTTCGATCGAGTAAAATTTCGAAGGTTACCCGCAAATACTAAACTTTTCAAAAATGTGATTTATCTAATTTTAAGTGGTTTTGGAAGAAAAGGGTCTGACCTCCGGCAAACTGCCAAATCTACTAGATTCCGCATATTTTATTCGGGACGGCTGCTGGAGAAATCATGGAACTAAAGAATTGAAAAGCTTCCAAATAGATTATAAGATTCGTCTATAATATTAGAGCGTTTTCTTTAGTTCTACTTTTTAATCGGGTCATTGGTTTGAATTTTAAAAAGTTCTATTTTATAAGAGATATATTCTTCTATGAGAATTTTGAATTTTGTGTCTTAGGGTTGTCTGTTACTTCCTTTGTAAGAGGGAAGTATTGTAATCGTGAAAAAATTACACTCGGAAATCTTTTTCTTTTTTTTGGATTAGATATGTTTTAAATAAGAAAGTTATAATTTTTAATACTTTGATAAAGAAGACCCAATAAATACCTTCTAAACCAGAGGTTAAAAAACATGTAAAGTATTAATATGATCAGTCAAAATTGAAAAATAAATAATAACTTCCTTAAACAGGATAATATCTTATTTGTATATGTATAGAAACATTATTAAAGCATAAAGACAGCTTTAAGACAGTTTTTTTCTGCTGATAAATAAATAAAACATGACGGATTTTTATTAAACTGTCGATGAAAATCTATATATTTAAAACATAAAACTATATTTTCAGCAAGTTAGAGAGTTGTAATGCACCAATTTACATGTTTTTTTTTCAAATGATCGTCCCGAGACCTTTCAACACCATTTTTTATATTGTTTTATTGCGTATTTTTTTACAAAACCAATATGTTTTTCTTCAATAACATTTTTGGACGATGTGGTGAATACGTCCCATATTTTTATAATTCCACTAGAAACTCATGCGTTATTAGCCCTATAATACCCTTGATACCTTAATAACTATAAAGGTTTAAATTAGTAATACAATAATTTAAAAATTATCTTACATATTAAGGGTTTTTTGTGTAGTAAATACCCCCAGTTTTCAGTCGAATCTCCACAAACGTAAAAATTCGTCCTGTACCTATGTTGGCGTGGTTATTTTGAATTTCTAATTTTGAACAAAACAGTAAAAATCTTCACTCTCACATATTCCCACAAATAACAAGTTATCAAATTTAGGAGATGCTTTTATTCTCAAAGGCTACCCTGTATAATGAAGAAAATATTTAATGCAAAATGAGATAAAATAAATTTAAAATGTTTCACTTTTTTTTCAACTAACAGCTTTACAAGAAAAAATATTTTTGAAATACTAATATTTTTTTCGTTTCCTAAGCTACCCTGAATAGTGGAAAAAAAAATTTATATGTATAAAATTATTTGACGTGTTTTACCGTTTACCGGGCAAGTTTAATGTGTCTGAAATACATTGTATATTTGAAAAAATAAAATTGTTTTATATAAATACAAAATTAAAAGATATTTATTTTTTTCGTACACTGTTTTTTTATTTTTAGGAATGCGCCTCATAATTTTAGAGCTTGTATACTGAAAAATTATTTCGCCGTTTTCCAAAATTTTAACTATATGTTGTATATAAGTAAAAAATGGTATTAAAATTTTTTTTAAATATAGGTAAACGAAAAAATCTATTATCTACGTCAATGATTTCCACCATTTTAATTTTAATTATACTGTTATCGGTTTGTGCGTTCTCAAAATACGATTTTTTACGTTATTATAACCCTTAGAAATTTCAAAGATCTACGCCCATGGCTCACAAAATCTAATTCTCGCGGGACTAGTTTTAGTGCAAATTTGAAGCGAATTTTGTGTACACATATAGACACGTCCGTACATTTTTCTTCTACAAATATGTTTTTCTTTCAAACATTTTGCGATTTCAATACCCTACATATTCTATACATTCTATTAATAATACAATATATGGGCTGTTGTATGGGAAAGTAAAAATATAATAGATTAATGAACACTAAGAAAACTCAATTCAGAATGCTTTAAACAAATGAAACCGTATCTCGTCACTGGTGTCAGCATGAGCATAATAGCTCGCAACAGCTTTAGAAAGAGGCGACTTCGCTACTCTAAACCGAATTGCTTTAACACCCCGTATATAAATATATAATCCGAAACCATATAACATACTAAAGTCAGCGACGCTTTAAATAGCCAATACCGCATGGGTATAAAACAAAAAATAAAAGTGTAATTGATTCTAAGTTCTGAGTATATCGAAGAAAGCATTTATTTCGAAACTACTTGCTTACTATTACCTAAAAGGGAGAAGTCCCTTAATAATTAAAACATAAATATACATACTTTTAAGTCTTCACACCATCCATGTATGTATTATTATGTATTATAACGATCTTCATTTCGTATATAAAATACTTTATTTGGAAAATTCCTGATATTTCTATACTTTTCGGGATATATATCCATGTTAACCACTTCTCAAAGCATTTGAGATAGATAGATCAACAGATATTTGCAAATTTTGAAGACTTTTCTAGTTGAAGATATCACGACCTTGTCAAGCTGATGATTGTGACATGTCAGTCAAAGCTACACAGCTGGCAGAGCCAGGCCAACTTGAAAGAGTGGTAAATTTAAAGGAAAATAATGCATTTTTACTCGAAACTAGATTTTATCTATTTTTCAACTTTGGATAAAAAAAATATAAATCTATGTTTTGCACGAAAAAGGTGGAAGTTTTGATATATTTAATCGTTTTTATCCCAGGAGGTAGCGATACGACTTTACGAAGGCCCAGAGAATGTCAAACAGAATTCGTGCGCGCTACGATTCAAAAATTTCTCAAAATTCACACTTAACATTGATCGATCTGATTTTTACACCAGTCTCTAGAAAAAAATATAGTCGTTTCTTTGTGTATTCACTTGATTTACCTAGGATCAACCGTTCATATGCTACATGGCTAAATAACTCGTCCTGTATAAACCGAATAGTATTTGAATTTTCTATATACGAAAGTGTAAAATTGTGCTGCCATGGGTCGATAGCGTAAAAGCAATAAGTTTATCATTATTTTATGTTGTCTATGAACAAAAATAAATTTGAACGATCTGTTTTTGGAAACGAAATTTAACCCTCTAAATCAGATTATTACTATAATCCGAATAATTTGAAATTTACGTTTACGGCTTTGCATAATTGAATAAATTATAATGATTAGCCTAGAATATATTAATGTTAAACAAAATCAAATTAAATATTTTGCAGTTGCATTACATAGCATGTTTAATTGAGCAAGCGTATTTAATTTAGGGGGAATATTAAATCAAACTAATGTAATGAAACCTCGATCGAAGTTAAACTGTTCGTCAAAAAGAACGGCAGAAGATTTTTTTCTCATACCTAATATTTAAATATCAATCGTTCCGACATTTCTTGACCGATTTGAATAAACTTTTCTGATTCTAAAAGCTTGTTTCATGAAGAATCAGCGGCGTGATTCAATGAGTTAACTTCTAGTATGTAATTTTCTAGTGAAAACTTGAAAACTGGGTTTAAAATCTGAATTTATTACATGTTACAATTGAAAATATAATGTTCACATTTCTGCTATTTTAAAAGTTTAAAAGTGTCGCCTTTTTGACTTTTACGTCCGCTCATGGGTAGAAACTTTGCTTTAGTTATTTATGAAACAAATAACTTTTTCAGTATTTTCATCTGAATAAAATATCCAACAGTATACTTTACTGGGAGTCATATATGCCACAGGTAGAAAGTGTATGATTTACCCTGGAGCGGTAAATTACTTAAAATGTTAATATTGATATCTCAATTGATACTATTTATTTCTATTATAATTTTTATATAGAAAAACAAAGATTATATAAATTATTTAAGGCGCTTTCGGGCTGCTGGCGGAGGGCCAGCGCGGAGTTGCCGCTTTTGTGGGAGGATGTTCTTTGCGTGAGGTAAAAAATTTCCATTATTGTTTAAAAAGTCCCATCAAAAGTACTCAAAAAGACTTAAATATCTATTTCTCCTTAACGGAGCTTAAAGGTAAATCAGGAAGTAACCCGTAAAATAAATAAGATGGCATCGTTGTTAGCCCAACTATTCGAAGACTCTCTATGTTTGCGTTTAAATTCAATCGCTTTTATTAATTTTTGCTCGGATAGTAGTCAGAAACAGTGACGCGATGTAAAATTATTCTATTTAGAGGGGATGAACAGGTGCTTCGTTGGTTTGATTATTGCGTCTATTGTATTAGTTAGGAATTTTAATTTTATCGTGTTAGGTTGGTAATTAGAGGATTATTATTTGGATTTGAATTTGTGTCTATTTAAAATTTTGAAAGTTGTAATATACGCTGATATAATGATAAAGAAATTGGTTCTAAATATCTACACCGTCAAATCTTGGGTCCTACTTCCCTCATTAAAGAGAAGTATTATAATTATGAAAAAATCACCCCGCTAAATGTTTATAGATCTACACGTTTTTGGGTCCCTAGACGCCAAAAACATGTTTTCTCAATTCCGTCGCCCTGTATGTTCGCGACATAGATAAAAAAACTGCTTAACCGATTGATTTCAAAATTTGGTAAAAAATTAAGGGTCATATGGGGATGATATGGCAACATTTTAATAGACATCCAGTATTGCGGAACTAATAGCGGCCTAGTGAAATTAAAAAAAAATATTTTAAAAAATTTAATTATCCGATTTACCTTAATTTTTGCACAAACATCAAGTGATACATAGGAATGAGCTGGTAACATTTTGGAACGAATCCAAGATGGTAAAAGCATATATATATATATATATATATATATATATATATATATATATATATATATATATATATATATATATATATATGTGCGTGTGCGTTTGTGTGTGTAACGTATTAATTTTTCAAATATCTATCGAGAAAGACAATTTAGGGTAATATGCATTTGTTTTTACGTGACAAATAGGCATGTGTTCACCGACAAGCAATAAATTTTTACTGATGTGGGAATAAGGAAACTTTTTAGCATATGTTTAGAATGAACAAATTGTGCCATTCGACAGAAACTTTCAACATTTTCTTTTATAAGAGAGGGATTGTACTGCGGAAGCTACGTGCCGAGAATTGAGAAGTTTAGAGTCCTGATATTTGAAACTGGAGGATATATAAGATACAATATTCCCGCTGCTTCCTGTCAGTTGGGTTGTAATTTTGACCTAATTTGATCCTAAGTGTAGGGTACGCAGAGGGTGCGGATATGTTTAATGGGATTTTGAAACTTAAAAGCCATTCGTGTTTAATAAATGGCGAAATTGCGAATGGTGCTGCAAAATTTCGTTACTATGTATCTGAAAATTGTAAATTTTGAAAGGCATATATTCGAAGAAAGTAACTGAAATAATAGCTCGAGAATTAGCGACAGAAAGTTTTACCGAGTTTATAACTATTCTTTTATACATTTATCATTGAAAGTTAAAAATAATCGACTATATTAATATAACAAATATGAAATAAATATCTCAAAGAGTTACGAAGTGGTAGTTTGAGAAACGATTTCATTCTCATCTAGTATATGCTGGACAAACATATTCTTTAATAGGCTTGCGGGCCTATCGAGCTTATCTTTTCCAGACAAGAACTTTTGATAAAGATGTGTGAAAGCGCATTTTTATCGATTTTAGTATCTGTATCTATATCTATATATAAATATATATATATATATATATATACAGGGTGATTCAAGGTCAATGATGGGTTAGGCGTTTACAAAAAAGGGGTGGTAGGATTGTTCTAAAAATTTGGTTTTTTTTGGTAAACGGACCTGCTCTGTCGATTTAAAATATTTTCAGCAATACAATGTTGCCGCTACTACCTAAAAGTCGTAGCAATTTTGTAATTTTAAATAGAACACCCTGTATATTGTTATTTTTTTTTTGAATGGCTGAAAACTTCTAAAATATTTTCCGTTCATACTTTCCTATACCTATCTCTAAGAGTTTTCGAAATATTAATTTATTTTTAACTTACACGATGAAAAACATGACCTTTCTTAAACTTGATTTTTCCCTTCTTTTACTTCATATAAAATTGAGATTTGGAAGAAAATCCGGGGTATTTAGTTTCAATATGCAAATCGAACCGATATCATACATAATACTCATCAATCCAGTTAAATTTTCTCCATGTACACTAGGATCCATTCAAATTATCTTAAGTTCAAGCCCCTAAACCGGAAGATTATGTACGAAGAACTCAGTTTTGTAAAATGCTTTTGATTCGCATTCAAGAGAATCACATTTTTTTAAAAAATATTAGTTTTCGAGGGAAGGGATTTTTAATAGAAGGATTAGACACTTTTGCGCCAATCAAAACCCTTATGCGCCAAAGAAATAGGGTTTCAAAATAAATTCAGTTTTAACATGTTTTGCTTGTTGAATATATGAAACTTAGTTTCCAAATTTGTGATGAACCTTGAGATTTTGCAAAATACCTACTAATATTGAGATCTACTGTAAGTGACTTCCTCGAACATTTAACTCTCGATGAATATCGCAATTGTTGATACCAAATTGAACACCGGCTCATTCCACTTAAGAAATATCTCAAGAACTATTTCAAATGTTCGAAGATCGCTGGTTTAAACGATTAGGACCTTGGGATTGGTCAGCGATGTCGCCCGACCTCACGCAACTGGACCTTTATTTATGCGGTACTTTGAAAGAAAAAATGTATATGACATCGGTACAAAAGAAAGAAGAATTACGGCAACGAGTAGTTCAGTGTATTGAAGAACTTAATGCCAGTGAAATAAGAAGAGCCACTACCCACCATGTGGCAAAGCACGTTTTGAAAGGTGCAATGGCCAACACTTTCAACATTTACTTAAACGCGAATAATATTTTCTTGACTCTATCTGACATGTTAATTTTATTGTTACCTTTTCATATTGTATAATTTATGAAATGGTTCTGTATTCGCACGAACTTCCTTTCGTTAATTTTTGGTAATTCAAGTTATATTACGTTAAATTTTCTGCAAGTTCTCGCTGCTATTTGATCATATTGCTCTTATAACAAAAATATTGTTTGAATGCTTATTATTCGGATTCATTTTACACTATTTTAAGACTCCTGACAACGAACTATCATGGCTATCTGACAAAAACGTCAAATCTCATAAATTCACTAAAAATCGTGTTTTTTTTAAACAACCTGACTCTTTAGGTATGGAAACATGCTTTTTTATAAGTACAGAGCTAGCAAAAATTTTGGATCATCCTATATGATATGGATTTGATTGGCATATTGAAGCTAAATCCTCTGGACTTACTTAAGCCACTACCCAAATCTCAATTCAAGTCCAAAAAAGTAAACAATATACAGAGTGTACCGTTTTAAATTTATCAGCCATTCCAAAAAAGTAACAATATACAGGCTGTTCCGTTTAAAATAACAAAATTGCCACGACTTTTTAGATAGAAGTGGAAACATTGTATTGCTGAAAATATATCAGATAGATAGAGCAGGTCCGTTTGCCCAAAAAACCAAATTTTCATCGCAATCCTACCATCACCCTGTATATATATATATATATATATATATATATATATATATATATATATATATATATATATATATATATATATATATAAATATATATATATTTATGTATATATATATATATATATACATATATATATATATATATATATATATATATATATATATATATATATATATATAGATATATATATACATATAATATATATATATATATATATATATATATACATATATATATATATATATATTTATATATATACATACATATATATATATATATATATGTATGTATATATATATATATATATATATATATATATATATATATATATATATATATATGTATTTATATATATATATATATATATATATATATATATATATATATATATATATATATATATATATATATGGCCTAACGAAAGAGGTTACAGAAAAGAACTGGACTTTCCTTAGAATCAGTATTTGCATTTGAATAAATCTGATTTATTTTTTAACATTAGTACAGAATGTTACAATGTTTAATAATTTTTTTTTCAAAAGGTTCATAGATGATTGTTTAACTGGTATTCCAGAAGACAAAATAAATAAACTACTAAATGCTTTCCATAATTTCCCCCCTAAATTACAATTCGCAATGGAAATTGAAGAAAATAATAAACCTAATTTTTTAGATTCAACGTTAATTAGAAATTTAGCACAAAACAACTTAAAAACTAAATGGTATACCAGAAAAACTTGGTCAGGCCGATATCTGAATTTTAATTCCAACCATGCAAATAACCAAAAAAATAGTGTTATAATAGGATTAACTGACCGCGCAATCGGACTAACCTCTCCAGAATACCGATCAGAAACTCTGGAAAAACTTAAACAAACGTTAACAGATAACCATTATCCAGAAAAAAATGTTCTAAGAATTATTAAACAACGAACTTATTATAATAAAAAGAAAGAACGAATTGAAAACGAAAATCGTGTACGTGGCACTACTTTTCACAAATAATTTATCAGAAAAACTGAAATCCATTCTTTCAAAACATAATATAACTTGTCACAAAGCCCATAATTTATTAAATTCTCTTTATACCCCATTAAAAAGTAGAGTAGCACAAAAGAAGAAATCAAACTTAGTTTATTCAATTTCGTGAAAAAAAATATATATATATATATATATATATATATATATATATATATATATATATATATATATATATATATATATATATATATATATATATATATATATATATATATATATATATATATATATATATATATATATATATATATATATATATACCTTATTTTCTTGACTTTAGGTTAATAATAAATTTTTCATATCAAGTCAACGCCTTCCTCATTGTGTTGAATTTTCTCAAGACTCTATTTAGGTTTGCTTGATATCTAAAAAAGTATTTTTTTATTGGAACAAAAAACACAGTAAAAATATATACAAAGACGCAAACATTATACACAATTAGAAACATTAAAAGGTTTAAAATTTTAAAATTGTCATATTAATAATATTACATATGCTACGGTTGATAAAATAAAATTTTTAGTTTTGACAAAACACACATATTTAAAGACACACATTTAAAATAGTTCTATCCATTTAATACTCAATTTTACGGCACGCACCTTGGATAAGCAATATACATGTTGTGTTGTAAATGATAGACTGATCGAGTTTGGAGTGTTTCGGTTATCATTTATTTTTTTTTTGGTAATAAAAACAGTAGAATTTAGCTGATGCTTAGCTAGCTGCGAAAACAAATAATATTTTTATAGATATACAGTGATAAGTTTATTTTTTATTTAAAATGTATAAAATGCTCTCTGATTATTTAATTAGGTTGAAATAGGCTTAAACCACAAATATTATTTTTATCATTAATTGCTTCATGTTCTTCATTATTGCTATCATTTCTTTAAATGCCAATTTACGATAATTCTTATCTTGTGCTAAAATCTCGGTTGCACTGAAATTAAACTCATGTTTTGTTGTTTGTTCATGCTTGTGAACGGCAGTAGAGGATTTTTTAGTATTCTTATGGCGTTTAATCCTAAAAATAATGGTTATCTGTTAACGTTTGTTTAAGTTTTTCCAGAGTTTCTGATCGGTAAGTTTTTTTGGCATACCATTTAGTTTTTAAGTTGTTTTGTGCTAAATTTCTAATTAACGTTAAATCTAAAAAATTAAGTTCATTATTTTTTTCAATTTCCATTGTGAATTGTAAATTAGGGGGGAAATTATTAAAAGCATTTAGTAGTTTATTTATTTTGTCTTCTGGAATACCAGTTAAAGAATCATCAATAAACCTTTTGAGGAAAAAATTATTAAACATGGTAACATTCTGTACTAATGTTAAAAAATAAATCAGATTTATTCAAATTCAAATACTGATTCTAAGGAAACTCCAGTTCTCTTCTGTAACCTCTTTCGTTAGGCCATAGGTTACAAATTAACATTGACCAGTACTAAATTACCTAAAATATGTGACAGGGAAATAAATAGAGTTATAAATATTTAGAGTAAAACGATAAAAAAATAAGTTTTCCAAAATATTAGTATAAAGTCAAAACAAATAATAAAGAGGTTCTTGATGAAGGTTGTACAATAATTAACCAAGGAACGGGCGGTGTAAAACTCGCATTAGCCACGTTTATATCTTAATTATCGTAAGCTATTTCGCTTAGTTATTCTTGCGAAGCACTTCTCCCCGAAGGAAGCATTGTACAATATCCATAAAATTCATTTAAATAGACCCATTTCCATTGCGCAGGCGGTAGAATATAGCACGTTAAAGGGCACTAAATTTTCCATGACAGCGGAATCCAGTTCGTGCGCATTGATGAATCGGAAATATTTTCACGGTATGAACGTGAAAGAGCCGAATTGTTATGCAAGTACAATTTTGAATATGTCTGACTTTTAAAATTTACAGTTATAGCTCCATATATAACTATTCGCACGAATTTTTCGTATATTTTTCAAAAACGTACTATATTCTTTAACAGATGACATAGATATGCAATTCCTTTGTTAAGTTATAGGCTTTCGTAATAATTTAACATCATTTATTATTTTTCTGTTTCCAAATCTGAATACCAAAAACGCTCAAGGTAATGATTATTTCGCGCGAGATATTTCGAAGGGAAATAGAAATATGTATTTTGACATATATTTGGGATGCTAAGATAGAAAAAAAAGTGTGTCAGAAAATTAGCATTTTCATTGTAATTTGGTATACACAAAATGAACGATTCCATAGATTTCTTACCCACAAGTTTCTTAATGAGTAAAGTTATCGTTAATACTAAATTTTGCTACATGAACGCTTTTTTAATTACTTGCCGCGTGTCAATATATATATATATATATATATATATATATATATATATATATATATATATATAGAACTCGAAAAGGCAGGTAATATTTTATTTTCACTGTAGATTTGCCTATTTTAACTTGCTCTAGCAACTTAAAATTGATACATATACTAGTGAATATAAAATATTATCCTTGGAAATACATTTTATCATATTTTCAAGAAGAAATCTAATTGACAAAAAGATAACATAGAACGGAAGCTTTCACGGCTTTGGTCAATTAAGAAATCATGGTTCTTGGGATTGAACCGTGTCAAATTGGAATTACTATCCGACGTTTCGCCTTCGATTGCACGAAGCATCTTCAGGGATCTTTACTCCACGAGATCTGACTGCGTTTCTATTGTTCAAAAATCTCAATTTGTAATTAAATAAGTCGTTTACAAGAAATATGAATACTCTTACGTTTCAAGGACTGGTCTCCGGCCTTCACGTTTTACACTTATACACAAGAATAATGTTTATATCTCCTTTATATTACTTATAAAAATGTTGTCTAAAATAAAATGTGATGTCAAATAACCGCCATCAAAATTTACAATCTTATATAACACAGTTGTTGGCCTATTAGGTGGATCTCTCCCGTTAGGTTAGCAACAGGTTTGTCGATGAAACTATCATAAGAATACATTATACATATTTACATTAAAAATCTAAAGGTATTTCCATCTACATTTACAAACATTCAGAATTTTTTTACACACTTTAAATAATCTTTTAAAATAATGTTTTAATATTCGTATTCTATACATTTATCTATGGCGAATGTAGTCTGGAAATTTTCTTCTTAATGTTGATACTTTGAACATTCAACTTTTTCCTAAAAAAAAGCAGCTAATAAATTTAAACTAGAATAATCGTTTTTGTCAATACTGCCTATATACCTGTACGTTTTGTCCAAATCTTATTTCTTGATTTTTCATTGATAACCCATGTTATCAGTGAAATATATATGTATATGTTTTTAAAATTAAACTAAAACTTTGTAGGTTCTCCTGTACTGCACTGTGGTTCTATTGTTCAACAATCTCAATTTGTATAGAAATAAATCATTTACGAGACATATTTATATCCTAACATTTCAAAAAGCGGTCTCAGGCCTTTACTTTTTACCCTTATTAAAATAAATTTGGTTATGTACCGCCATAACTTATAAAAATATTGTCTAAAATAATATGTGAATAACACAACAAAGTAATATCAAAACAAAGTTTTTGGAATCAACACTTTTAAATTTTCAATGTCAATGATTTGACTCGGGCACCATTATTGACTACCGGAAAGCAAATTATCGCGGTTCCAGATTTTACCATCAAATCTAGAAGTCTCTTATTTTTTCCTTTGTCTATCCTGCCCTGCTAAAATAAGTTGTCCTATCTGCAAAATTCGACTTTATTTGGACTTTGGATTTATATCTGAGTTGGTCTGGCGAGCCTGGGATCGAATTCTAGGTGAGTGCAAGACTTTTCAAGTCTGCAGCCAATATTAGTGGTTAAAAAATCCCACAGGGAATAGTGGAAAATGAATTTCACTTTCCACGCTACCAGTCACGCCGGTAACCAGACCGGGGGAAACCGAATGTTCCCATGGTAGTATGGGGTAAATTCACACTCTTCACCATACCACCTAGACCTAAATTCCTTCCCCCATCGTCGAAAGGTGATTCTGGTCCCCCTTTCCGCATACCTTTTAATCTCCCCTATATGTTACGTCAGAATAGAATAGAATATTTATACACTACAAATAAGGTGCTCGGAAAGGGCCGCGATGCCCGACCTGTCCCGACATAGAGAATAAAAACTCCAAACTGGAACAAGGTGTAAATCATTTGGGAGGGTCGCCTCAACTCTGACTAAGTCCTGGACGGAGAGCATTATGGGTGAAATGCACTAGTTTGCGAGTCAACAGAACAAAATGCCCCCACAATATATCGTCGCCTGACCAATTTGAACGATTTTTAATATAAAATTTACAATCTTTTAACACAGTTTTTGGTCTTTTAGGCGGATCTGTCAGTTTTATTAACAAACATGTTAGCACCATGTTTGTCAATAAAACTATCATAAGCATTTAGATTTTTTTTGTACATTACAATTTATTTATAAATAATAACTCATACCGATATTGCTCCCTGCAATACAATTTTTGATAATGACGATCATTCAACAAGTTAATGGTATAATCCATAACGTTGGCATGGCCAGAGAGTCGTTTCTTATTAATAATACTGAAACGATAGAGTGGACTGCCAAAAGTCCGGATATTAGTGTCAAGGAGCACGTGTGTGGTTTAATGACGGAAATATTTATGATAGAAACTCTCGACCACGAAACAGCGATGATTTATTAAAGCAATAAATATAAAATAGATGTATATGTTAGTAGTATAACGAAAATTCGAATTTACTAGCGAGTTCTAAAATTACCTTATCGGCTAAATGAGTTTATGGTAAAACACGTGCTCGTATGCAAAATAAGCTTATTTGACTTCCATTTTTAAACTTTTATGATGTAATATATAAAGATTTAACGTAGTAAATACAGAAGATAATTGAATTGTTTAAATTTATCATTCACTTAACAACAATGCTTATTTTTTCTGGTCTCTGTTTGAAGCAGTAGAGTCGTCTCAGAAAATGTGTAAGCAGTCATTACTCGCATGCGTTACACATTGTTTTGTACGGTCATGTATTTTACTACAGTAAATGAACTCGTGCTCAACCTTATATTAGAATATTAATTATGTAGATGGTGCTCGACCCTGTCCAAGTTTTAGAGCATATTTTAGTATTAAAAGTTAAAAAAATACAAGAACTTACTGTTCTGCGTTGTGGGTGAGGTAGAAGTGTGTTGTGAAAAATATCTTAAACTGCCGAGAGGGTTAGAAATCAAAGAAAAACAGTACAACTGACACCCACACCAATCTTGTTGACGAAATGTAGTTTCATTACAACAAATGTTTAGAAGAGGTTCGTAATGAGTATGTTTAATCGAGTGTTCAACATAAATCAGATAGGATAGTAACTAAGGATCTGGTAATTCTGTTTTGAAGAGTTTGAAAATAAGACAAAAATAACTTTAGATTTTCTAAAAAAAGAGATTCTTGCTCTTCGTTTTGATCTGCACAATACACAGAACAAATCGAAAAAAAATAAAGCTCTAGTAAACTTTAGAAATTTAATATTTCATGTAATTCATGGGATTCGAAAAAAATATATATAAGTTTATGCACTCACATTGGCAAAAATTAATCTACAAAGCATTCATAAATTTAAGGCAACATACGCCCACATGTAGTTGAATTTCTCACACAGTGGAAATGTGACAAACTGTTTTATAAAAAAGAAGTTAAAAAATTTAAAGGTTTTGGTAAGTTAGTGGGTGAAATGCTTACAAAAATCAGTACGATCTATTCTTAAAAGTGCGTGAAATGTATAAAAATAACAATATAAAGATTTGTATTAAAATTATCAATGATTTACAAATTCTTCAATAGACGTGGTCCATATTCAGTGTTTCTTAAGACAATTTTTCATTTATTTTACTCGGTGCCTTACTTGGAATTAGCGCAAGCCAGTGGTGGCACTCGATTTTCTTCTTAATTTTTTATTATTTAGAAAATATTGAAAATTTGTTTTTTTATGTAAAAATTTAAATTTACTCATCTCAATGTAAGATCCAAGGCTAAATTTCATTATTTTAAGTGGACTGTGCAAAATGATGAACTTGATGTGGTGTAATAATGCAGTCGGCTCTGAAGAAATAGACATTCTCGGATATTCTCTGCATGGTAAGGAAAGATAGGTTAACCAGGGTAGTCGTGTTGCAATGTAAAAAGTAGACTAAATATTACTAAAATAATTATTAGACAAATAAATTTTAACTATGAAGTAGTATCTCTTAATTTACAGAAAAAATATATTTTCAGCAGTATATATCGCTCATCATATAATTTCTATATTTTATTGAAATATTTTGAGGAAAAAATGTACATCTAATATCAAAATATGATTTTTTTCTGTATCGGATTTTAATGAATTTATAAATATATATTCAAACGAAAACTTCATATGATTACATGTTCTAAACATCATATCTTTTGAAATACAGGGTGTTAAAGTTTTCAGAAAAAAATCTTTTTTTTTTGTATCGTATTTGGGATACCATTCTAGATATCTTCGTTAAATTTGGCACACATTTTTTACGCATCAAGACAGATTTTCTGGTGTACCACATTTTTTTATTTCTACCAGTGGCGTCCGTACGGTATTAGCATTGCATATTTTTTAAGAAAAAAATGGTACGCCACTGACATGTTTTCATTGTTTTTTGATAGGCTAGACATTTTTACACAAAAATTACTTCTTGCGTTATTCTCAACAGATGTATCGTTTAAAAGTTATTTAACAAAAGTCGGAATTTTTGGAGCTTTGTTAAGCAAAATTGGCTATGCATGAATGATCATTTTGCCAAATAACTTTTAAATCGTAGAAAGACTAAACAATTAGGGAGATATTGCGCTACAAGAATGGCGGAAAATTTATGTTTTTATTTTTTTATCTTAAAAACGAAAAACGCTAGAATAATAACATTTTATGGGAATATTACTACTATGAAAACATCTGCATATTTTTGCACTTTTTTAAAATGAGTGGAAGGGCTTGAAACAGATTACCCTTATTATTCTTGTTAACTAAATTTAAAGAAAAGCTTACGCAACGACTTGGAAAAAAGAGACTTGCATAGCTTGGTTTATTTAGAAACTTTTTTACCTCTTGTATTTTTTTCATAAATTTACCGATTTGAAATTAAAAAATAAAATGTAAACATTACGGGACAAAGAAATTTATTTTAGAAAAATAATCGAGTTGGCTGCTTTAAAACACAGTTTTATTTTGTACTAATATTAAATTTTCTTCTGAACAATCAAATTTTGAAAATAATTGGTTAACAAACGTGTCTAAATCAACCCCTTCCACTTGTTTTAAAAAAGTGAAAAAATATGCTTATAGTGTGTTTTTATAGTAGTAAAACTCCCATAAAATTTCATTATTTTATTGCTTTTCGTTTTTAATTCGTTAATAAAAACATTTTTCCGCCATCTTTGTACCGCAATATCTCCCTAATTGTTGATTTTTGATCCAAGGTTTACAACAAACTGCCCTTTATTTTAAACAAGGAATATCGAATTGAAATTGCCTATTCTGCTCTCTAACTTTTCAGTGTTCCTACGGTTTAGACGTTATTTGGCAAAACGATCATTCGTTCATAGCCAACTTTGCTTAACAAAACTCCAAAAATTCCGACGAGGTAATTTTTATATAAAAATGTCTAGGATATCCAAAAAAGTATCCAAATGAAAAAAAGTCAGTCGTGTACCATTTTTTCTTCAAAAATATGCAATGCAAATCCCGCACAGACGCCACTGGTAGAAATAAAAAATAATTTTGTACACCAGAAAATGTGTCTTGTTGCGTAGAAAATGTGTACCAAATTTCACGAAGATATCTAGAATAGTATCCTAAATATCATAAAAAAAAATTCTGAAAAGTTTAACACCCTGTATCTCAACAGATATAAGGTTTAGGACATATGTTTATATGAAGTTTTTCGCATTTGAAACACCCTGTATATATCCGTGGCAAAATACACTGGTCAACACTAATACCGTTAATAATTTCAAAACCCCATATTTTCGCCATTAATAAGGCGATTTGAAAAATATTTTTTGGGCTTTGTGTTTGTTTCTTTCAGTCATGAGACCCTGTACTAAATCTATTTTATGTACACTTGAGTCCAATATATATAAAATAAAGATAAAATCAAATTTAAAAAAACTGATCCTTTAAGTTTTCTTTTCGAAGAGTTTGCGATACGTGTGCCAGATACTATAATCTGCCATGGTATCAACAGCATATACAAAATACAGGGTTTTTCAAAAATTGTAGTGTCGGTAGGACAATTACTGTGGATGAGGAACCGATGTACTTAGAACAACCAAATATTGCAAATACGGGTTTTCAAATTTCATTAACCACTCTGTATCAATTCAAACGTTTTGTTTAATCCAGAAAAAACAAATACTACATAAGGGTGTAGACTCAGTAAAAGTTAAATTGGCTGTGAAACAAAAACGGGAGAACGAAAGTATTCTTCTTTTCTTGTATTTGCAAATAATGTTCAAAATTGAAAAAACTGGACTTTGTTGGTGTTTCGTATACATGTTCGTCTGTTCCTCTCATTAGTCTGTTCGTCGCCGTACTGTATATAGTAAATAAAGAAATTGAAGGTTGGCCGAATGGTTACTTTTTCTATTTTTAACTTTCTCATATTTTTTTTTGCAACCGTGTACTCAATATCTGACTATCCAATCTAGTGTTTAAAGTAGACCTACATGTATCTCAAACTTCGAAAAGGAAAGCTTCAAGGTCCTGTTTTTATTAAATTTAATTTTATCTTATAACAACTTCTATACACGCAGTATTGCACATTGATCCACGTATATTTAGAACATTTCAAAAAGAAAAACTCCATACTCTGGTTTATGTTTCGTCGTCAGATAAATTTTTGATGAATAAAGTTAATAGTTCCTCAGATATCGGCAATTAATTAGTCAGGTGCACTCTAACATTACAATGATAAACCAATAATCAATAGAACTTTATTATTGGTTTTTATTTAATGTGGTTTTGCACTTTTGTTCATAATGTCATTTATTTTGCCACTATCCGAGATTTTTCTTTGTGTCGCAGGTGGCTAGGGCCAACCGTTATTAATGGCAAGGGAAATATCATCCCAGTTGACTATTTCATCGATGGCACTAAAAATGTGTATCGCGAAAAGTGTCAGAAAATAAATGCATAGCCACCTTGGATGAAATTATTATTAAATTATTATAGGTTATTTCTTTATTACTGTAATGTTGCAATGCAGTTAAGTAATTAATTGCCAATAAATTTAAAATATCCGGAGGTATCAAAAATTCGATTTGAAAGTTTATTTTTGTAGCACTTCCGGTTAAACCAAAAGTAATATTTTAATGGTGTTTGTAAATACCTTAACCCTAAAATAGAATGTTAATTAATGTTAATGTCTCCATTCACTTATTTTATGCTGAAACGGAATAATTTAGGATCGATACGAAATTTTCATTCGCCGTTTTCTGGGGAAGTGACAAAGATAAAGATTGCGATCATAATATATAGACTTAAGGATATGCTCATTGCCGGCTCAGATTTCGTCGAATCCGTGCAGCTGGTGTAATGTGGAATTAGAGAAATTCCCTCAATTAATACTTCGATACTGATGCCAATTTAGTCTTAGTTATAGATTTGTAAAGTTTTAGGTGAATTATTATATTATTAGTTAATATTTTTATTTGAATTAAGTAGACTTACCTTAGTTTTTACCCATGTGACGACTGTATTAGTGTTAAAAATCCTTCTGGAGTGTTCTCCACCCTGTAATATTTAGATTTTTCTAAATCATTTTATCTCTTTTTAAAGCGCGCCGCGAGAAATTTGATTCAGTTTAGTTTGAAATTTCAAATTGTAAACAAATAGACAAAGACAAGTTTTAGGTTAGCTTAATTACGATTGTTACGTATAACATGGGTATAACCAATCTTTACCTGTACTATCTGTAAGCTGTGTTTTGGATAAAAGGAGTGCATTCAAAAACTACCTGTTCTGTTACCGGCCAATCCGGAACATTTGGTGTCGGAAGCCGGTAGAGATCCAGCTGAAGCCGAAACGAAGAAGTAAAAACTGTTTTATGTTAGATAAGAAATAGTAATCAGTAATAATTATCGAAGCAAACTTAGATTCCATAATGAACTTGTTAATGGCAATGAACAAATCCCAAGAACATATGAAGAAAAAAACTTAGAGAAGACATGAAGGAAACCCAAGAAGACATGAAAAAAGCCAAGAAGATATGAAGAATGATCTTAAAGAGGACTTGAAGAGAACCCAAGAAAACGTAAAAGACGAAATACAAGATGTGAAGAGAAGTCAAGGAGACATGAAGCAAGAACTTAAAGAAGACATGAAGAGAAACCAAGAAGAACTGAACTTACAAAAGACATTAGGAAAAACCAGGAAGACATGAAGAAAGAACTTAAAGAAGGTATGAGAAGAAAGAAGACGTTAAACAAGAACTGTAAGACATGAAGAAGCGTCAAGAAGTAACTAATAAAGCATTGCTTGAATTGACATTAAACAAAGACGACGTACGTGAATAAGTAAGTCAAATATAAAAGGAAGTCCAAGCTGTTCATGACCAAATGCAACAAGAACTCCAAAGTCTGCGATCTCAGGTGCAGAAGGTTGGAAAACAAAGTAAGTTAAAATCCAACGTTGTCTATTCATTGCATGTGATAAAACACCATCGTTTGATGGTAAAGTGCCGTGGGTTACTTACCTGAGACAATTTAGTGCTGCCGCAACTGGAAACAATTGGTATTCCACCGAAAAGGCACGAGCAATAGTTTGTTCCTTGCTTAGTGAGGCAATGGAGGTGCTAAGGAGCATATCCAAAGATAAATGCGTTATGGTGAAGCACATCTACAGGAGGTTCATAAAACACAACTTCAAAGTCGAAGACAAAAATATAGCGAATGAAGTAAAGCAGTTTCATTACCGGCCAATCCGGAACAATACCATGTTTTGAGATTAGGTGTCATTTTCCGATAAGGTAATTTTTCGGAGGTAATATCCATAGTGTATCTAATTTTTCTAGAAAAATTCCGAAGTTTCTAAGTAATTTGTTTAACAAATAGCATGAGCGTTTTGCGCGAATGCTATTTGCTAAGATTATTTCCCGAGTTCAATAAATAATAGTTAATATAAAAATATTTTTATTTAAAACAACAGTAAGAACAATAATTATTAAACTAAATAACTTGTTATAGTTACTTCATATTCGTGTTAACTTACCTTGTCAAACTTAAATGATATTTTACAATTTTTTCTTAATGGATTTTTATAAGGTGGTGGTTAAAAGTTTGATAAAATAAGCAGTTTTGTTTATTTTTTTAGTAAATTGATTACACTTGTATGATGGTTTCTTCAGTAAAAATAGGATTACTATTTTTATTATATTATTTTTTATTATTCTTTATAACACACTATCTATTTTATGTCCATCAAATAAATATCTTCCTACTGATTATAACTATACTAGGTTTTATACCTTTATCTTTAAATACAATGACATATTTGTAATTAGCGATATGCGACTTATTTAATGAACATATGATATATGTTACATTTTAGAAACCAAAGTCGATGTTGATACCGAAAAATTAAAAACTCTGTATTTCTGCCAACTACATACACTAAAAACATTTTACAATTTTAAGAAGCGACAAACTTTTGTATTTAAATTTTTTAAATATATGTATATATATATATATATATATATAAATATATATATATATAAATAGGAATGTTAATTGGGGGGTTGCCTTTATAACTAAAGACCCTGTACAATAAACATATATTTTAAATGTTTTTAAGAAATTAAAAAAATCTGTTTTTTTTTCTGTATTTAAATACTAAAATTTTGTGACAATATGAACTTGACATTTTTAAATTATATAGTTTATATTCTATGCGCCACTTGTACCTCCGATAGGCATTTAGTTCCGAGGTACTGCATTAGTTCTATAGCCCTATTTCTGCTTTTAAATATAGAAACCATCAACCAAAGGCATTTTCTTTTGCACTTTCTCATTAAGAATTATAAACGATGTACTTGCAATGAAAATCATTGGTTCAATATTCGCTTTAAGGTCTACATTGACCGAACGTATGCGTATGGTGTTGTTCGCCGGCTTTCCGAGAGTCCGTTGTTTCGCAGGTATTAAAAACGAACGCACGATAGTGATAACGTATTATGTTTTAATATTCGAATTTTCCTTAGAATCCAAATTTTGAAAATTAGATAAGTTATCTCATTTAAAATAACAAACTTGATTATGCACATGAATGCGTTAAGTATTTGAATCACCAAAATCTGCATCTGAATGACACTTGGTATATCAAATACCAAGCATAATAAAAAAGCATAGGCTAGAACGGTTTTTCTGTGTGTTTTAAAATTCGACAGATAAAAGAAATTGTCAGATTTAGTATTCGTTAAAATAAAAGTAAAAACTGCTCTGTCAAAATAATCATATTGGGATTTCTATTTCAGCGCGGCCCGTCGAGCACAAAATTTAATAAAGTTTTTAATTAAGTCCCCGAAATTGGAAACCAAAATGATCCATTCAGTGAACACTGTAAATCGTTACTGAGCGATTAAGCTGCAAAATTCATGGTTTTGTATACAAAATTGCTTCTTTTGTGTAATGAAAAATTCAAACATGTCATTGCATGCTCGAACACTGGCTGGTTGCCTTTATTACTGCGTATAATATGCTTGATTTAAAAATATATATGCTGTTGAGAATTAGGTATATAATTTGGGTGCATATTTTTTGATTGCCTATAATACTAACAACCCAGCTTGAGGAATCTAAATGTAAAATAGTTGTCAATATTTTACACTTTGCAATAAAATTGATCTTTGAAAACATATTTTAAGAATATATTTCAACATTTAGAAACCAAATTACCGGCATTTTTTTTAGGGACTGTGCCATCTTTATTTATAGTAAACATTATATATCCTTAGTAAAAAAATATTATAGATTAGTTAAATACCCGTAGCACTACAAATAATAAAAATTGAAAGGGTTAAGCTTTAAACACAGAAAATTGCAAACTGAAGAAATAAAAGAGTACTCGGCTCCGTTGGTTTCTATGATGCCATTTTCTTGGTCGGTATTTCTTCTTGTATGTACACTGATAGAATATAGTTTGAAAAGCGAGACAGTTTTTTTATTGTTATCTTTTTTAAAGTAAAATAAATAAATTTTTAAAATTAAAAATGTCAACGAATCTGTTAGACAATTCATAATTTCTAGAGTATTAGAGGTATGTATAAAAACTAAATTTCGTATAGGTAAGTGGTGTATAAACAGGGTTTATGCGTAGTTAGAAGTTTCTGCGTAATTTTCACTTTCTGGTTACTCCCGGTTTCACCAGAAATGGGTCCGGTCTCGAAATTTTAAATGGACTTTCGGTATATATTTTCATTTTGTGATTATAGTATAATTGATATAATTTTGGATTAGAACGTGAAGTTTTAAAAGTTCTTACGCCCACTTGATTGTTTAGAGCCACTTTTTTAATATTTCATCAAGGTGACCATGATTTTACGCAAAATAATATAAGGACCTCAGATAATATCAAAAAAATGCAAAAGTTTTAATGGTTACTATGATAGACATAAATAAAAAATGTTGGCAAAATGACATTTTCGTGTCTAACTATTTATTTTTCAAAATGCGACCTCTTTCAGATAATCTCTTTTCAACAAGAGGATTTTTTTTTGCGAATTAAGTAATACTAATGTATTTGCGATTGGTTTAAAAATAAACTCATAAATTAAATATTTCTATGCAAAATACAGAAAAAGTTAAATATATTATTTAATCACTTTATTCAAATGTTCCATGAAGAGCCATGCAGCATATTATTATGCAGTGTGTTTTTATCGAGTTTTTTTTGAAAAACAAAACACATTGGTCGTGACGGTAACATACGCTTTATAAACAGACGTAAACCTGTAAAATGTGTCGTGAACTTTTTTTAATTTTCGCCTAATTTCAGTATAATTTGTAGTTAAAATAATGCATACTTAACGGAATAAAGTTGATATGTTATTCATATTTGAAGAATATCACAAAAATTCGAGAAATGTAGCTGAGTTAAATCGTTGCAAATCGGCGATTTTCCTAATAACTTTGTTTAGCCGTTCTACAGCGAATTTACTTTCAGCAACATGGAGCACCACCTCACCAGAGAATTTCTTATTTACCGAATCGAGCATTTTGATAATAAAGTTATTGAAACCAATGGTCCAGTACGATGGCCTGCCTATTCACCTAACCTCACTTTACTCGATTTATTTATTTGGGGATATGATTAAGGGACGGTATATGAAACAATCCCAGCCATACTTCAAATCTTAGAATAAAGATTTCAGCGGATATTTAGAAATATGGCGTCTCAAATGTTATAAAATGTGTTGAGAAAAACAATTTGTTAAGCTGATATTTGTCGTGAATATGGTGCATGCATGCATTTTGAGAATTTACTGCTACAAAATTTTTAATAAATTCGGATACAGTGTACTTTTAAAAAAAAATATAGTGGGTTGTTAAAGTTATAGTTAATTTTGTTCAGTACTGATATGATAAAAAATAAAATACATTTCACCCCATTAAGAGTAGAATGTTGAGAAATCTGGAAATTGATTTCGCAAATCGCTCACCTACATCGCAAAAAGAAGGTTTACTCCAAAGTTGGATTTTAACATTTTGACACTATGTTATATCTATACGATTTTTTTATTAGGTCTACAGCCAAAAATTTTTTAAGTAAAATTGATATTTCAACGCCGACGCGTTTTAAACAAACAATTGAAAACAGCGGTTTGTAAAGCTCCTGTCCCAACTTAATTTCTGTGATGCAATGTACGGACCCAAGTGGCAGGGCGCATACAGAAATTGCAACATTTTTGTGTACGTTTACTCGCTGGGATCAGAAAATACGATCATATTCGTTAAACATTTGGATCTACATAAGTAGATTTTGGCAGTCTTTCGTTGCTTGGAAATATTTAATTTATGAGTTTCTTTTTAAACCAATCCCACACAAATTAGTATTATTAGCTTCGCCAAAAAATCCTCCTTTTAAAAACAATTTTAAGGTGTCAACTTTTCATACTAATCATTAAAACTTCGCGATTGTATTTTTCTGAAATCATCTGGGGTCCTTAGATTATTTTGCCTGAGATCATAGTCATCTAGATGCAATATTAAAAGTGGCTCTAGAAAATCATGTGAGCGTAAAAAGTTTTAAAAATATCACGTTCTGGTCCAAGATTGTCTCATGAATTCGAAAATATAAAAATATATAGGAAGTTCCATTTAAAATATGAAAACTGGACCCATCTCCGGTGAAACCGGAAGTGGCCGTAAAGTGAAAAGTATGCAGAAACTCTCCCCTTTATATAATATCTACCTATACCAAATTTAATTTGTATTCATCTAATACTCTAGAAACTATGGTTTGCCTAATAGATTCATTGACACCCAGTATAAACATTCATTGCTTTACCATACCTAGTTTCTTAAATAAAACTACTGCTTCAATATTCCACTATACCATTTATTTTATTTGGTTTTTATTGTTAATTTATTTTTATTTTTGATAACTTTATTTACATAGTCTATAAAAAATCTATTATGACATTTATTACTCAACTACATAAAATGAGGTTTTTCATTCCAGGAAATCGATGTTTACCAACTTTTTAAGCATTTTATTATACCGCCAGTTCCCACTTTACAGTTAATTTTTGAGTAAAATTGTAACTCAATTAAATACGTAGTTTTTTAATACTTGTATCTGAAAGATATCATTAGGCCGCCATTTATTCCACCTCACCAAAATTTTAACAATTTATCTTTATGTCACACTTGATTTTTGTGCAAAATTGTAGTACTTTTTAGTAGGTATTTTTCTAACAGTACTATGCCCTTATTTTGTTCCGCCAAATTAGATTTTTACCAACATGTTACCATTTTATCCCCATATGGCCCTTACTTTTTGACTAAACGTAGTTTTTTTAGAAAAACCAACAAACACGAGGGCGGAATTGAGAAAACATGAACGGGTGACAGGTCAAATCTTTGTACCTTCTTGCCTTTGGCCTAAATTAATAATTGCCAAAAAATCAAAACACTTTATTTTACAATCTGTAGTAAAACGTTCACACCCAGGTATTAAAAGCTAATTGTTGTTAGTTGATTGACAAAAAATTAGCAAATTTTCTTGCTTCTCTGCAAAACGAGATTGATCAGTGACTTTGATATTTTGGTAAATTACAGCCCGAGAGTCCTATACCCTCTCAATACAATAGATCAAAATTACTATATAAGTTGTATTATTTGTGCCAAGATATTTACAAAATTTCAGAAAACCTTCTGAGTCAATACGGTACTTTTTAGAGTGGTGGCCCCTAATATTATCTAATTTTGTTATGCAATAAACGGATCTTTTATAAAATTCTCAAAAAAAGCCTGTAGTATGCTCTACGTACAAATAAGACACAAAGGATTGAGCTTTTAATATTTATATATTTATAATTTTTTTAAAAATTGATTTTCCATAGCAAGAATTTTAATTTTGTAGAAAAACTAGACGTTCTAGTTCAATTTACACTCAGTTTATTAAACGGAATATTTTTTAAAAAGTAGCACTTCTCAGACAATTTGATATTTTAGTCAATCACACGAGGCGGAAAAATTATTCTCAACGTGTTATGCTATAATTTTCCTACGATTGCGTTATACTCAAATTCACTAGCTATTTTTGCACCGAAAATATCTTTGACGGATAGAATTTTAAAAAAGAGAACAAATGAACGGTAGGTAACTGCCTACTGAAATTACACTCATGGAATCTAAATTATTTAATAATATAAAAATCTATAAATGCTGAAATTCTTGTTTGTTGAATTCTCTCACAGCTAGAGAAGTCTATTTTCTGTTATTCGTTATTCGGTGTGGTTTGCTTTTTAAATCTGCACCGCAATCATTAATGCACTTGAAATTCCAACAATGTCCACTCTGCATTGTCCCCTTGTCCTCGGATCGCCGCTCTAGAAAATTGGATTTCCTGGTGCGACATCGTCCAATTTTAGTTTCTCTGTTGACAGAAATGCTCTATATTCAGGACTAATTCAGATAAACGTACGTGAGCCTTTATAAGTTACATTAATTAGGGGTAAGACCCTCTATGAATAACTTTAAATAAACTTATAGGTATTCTATTTAGGTTAATATAGCTCTCTATTTCTGAGAAGTTAGCCCGTTGGATGTATAATAGAAAATTACATTATTGTTATCACTAATATTCAGGAGCATATTTAGGTATTAATAGTCCCGGTACTAACTATTTTTGCGGTCCCTTTCTTTCTATGGGCATCCATTATGAAAGAAATCATCTAATTAAAAAATATATTTTAGTAACTTAAAATTACAGATAATCCATATAATTCAAAATTAAAATATTTAAAGTAATGAAAAACTCAAATGTTTATTTTTGATGGTTATCCAATATTTTTTAAGTAATTATTGTTAATACAGCCTAAATCACATTAAAACCTTTTTCTTTTGTTTTGAACAAATTCTTTTATAATTTCCTAAAATTATTCAATTTTTATAATTGTATCTTCAATACCGCAAATTGTCAATGCCACAAATCTGTTATCACTCATTGAGGATCTTAACCCTGCAGAAGTCGCGCGCGGACTCTCACTCCGCAGCTTTACCTTAACCGATGTAATCGGGAACGTGGTATAGTTTGTGGTCAAGCCGCTAAATACCTTTCTGTATCTTCTAGTCGGTCTGTTAGTGTCGATTTGCAAGTCGTGCACAGTGTTTGTCGTCGAAATTTTGAATTTGCGGACCGTGAGTCCGCGCGCGACCTTTTATGTACCAGTAATTGCTCAGATTTTTTGGGTGTAAATTTTAAGTAGAGGTAAGTTTTCATTATTTTCGCTAACTTTTTTTTTATTTTTCAATAAAATATATAAATATAAATACGTGTTATATTATAAAGATGGTCAAAGAAAATCCAAGTGCAGTCTATTTTCGTTCCTAATATATTTATGGTTCTGTAAGATATTTCCTTTTTCAGATGTGGTCTTATGAAAAGGATCAAGAGCGGCTTAATGAGCTCATGAAAGCGAATTCTGCAGAACAAGTGGTTACATATGATGACAGCGAAGAAGAAGACGAGGAGGATAACTTAGAAAGACAGGACTTGAATACTGATTCAGAACAAGACATTTCGGACTCTGGCACGCAGGAAAAATTCCAGGGTCCTACCTTTATAGGAATAGATGGAACAGAATGGGCTAAACACGTTCCAAATAAAAGAGTAAGAACAAGGGCAGCGAACCTTATAAAACATTTTCCAGGTGCAAAGGGACCTACGATAGCACTAAAAAGTAAAATCGACATCTGGAAATACTTTTTTCTGAAGAAATATTGAATTTGATTGTTACTTGCACCAACAAACCTATACAAACAAGGAGAGAAAACTACGGACGGGAAAGGGATGCGAAAGAAACGGACACATTAGAAATTCAGGCACTGTTTGGGCTTATATATCTTGCAGGAGTTCTGAAAACTAATAGTCTAAATACCGAAGAGCTTTGGGCAAAAAATGATACGGGAGCCGAAATATTTTGGCTAACAATGTCTAACAGAAGATTTCTCTTTCTTTCTTCTGTCACATTTTGACGGACTTGGATACTCGAGAGAAGACTGACAAGCTAGCCCCAATTAGAGAAGTATTTGAAAAATATGTAGGTAATTGTAAGTCTGCTTACACCCCATTTGAATAGGTCACAATTGACAAGAAGCTGGAAGGGAGATGTTAGAGGGAGATGTAGTTTTAGGCAATACATTCTCTCTAAACCAAACAAATATGGAATAAAGATATTCGCCATGGCCGACTCCAAAACTGTTTTTACTTGTAATATAGATGTATAGGTGGGAAAGAAACCTGATGGGTCATTCTGTCAAAGTAATTTGCTAACAGACATTGTGCAGAGATTATATCAGCCCATTAATGGTACCAACAGAAATGTAACCTTAGATAATTGGTTTACAAGTATGCCTCTGCTAAATATTCTTTATTATGGCTTCAAGTTGACCCTTTTAGGCACAATAAGGAAAAATAAAAAAAATTGTTACCCGAAATTGTTAGTACATCAGGCCGTCCTCTGTTGTCAAGCATGTTTGCTTGACTTGAGATAATTGTACAGTAGTGTCTTACGTGCCAAAAAGAAACCAAAACGTGTTACTTATTTCAAGTATGCATTTTGACGATAGAATAGATCTTTCCAAAAAACTCCGAAATGATAGTTGAATATAATGTATTATGTGCAACATACAACTGCGCAAGAAACACCCGAAAATGGCCTATGGTCATTTTTTACTCGCTACTAAACGTTGGTGGAATAAATGCATGTTATTTACTCATTGAACACCTTTGGAGAATTAGCCAGGCGATACTTCATATGAAAATTGACATTTCAGTTGTAAAGAATATTTCTAGAGCACTGAACATAGTGGTTAGGGAAATATTTGATTTAGAAGCACCAGAGCCTACTCAGCCTGTTGCAAATGAACGTGGAAGATGCGCTTACTGCGATCGAAAGAAGAATAGACCAACTCGCTTTTCCTTCGTAGAATACTACAAGCTTATATGTTTAGAACATTTTTTAAATTTTTATAAAAGTTTTTATATTCGAATTTGGTTACTAATGTATATTAATAAATACTGTTAATTATATAAAACATCGTTTCATTATTATCCCTGCCAATTAGAAGACAACAAATGAACTTTGATAAAGATCGTTCTGGCTCACACTTTGTAATATATTTGACATATTCAACACACAGGGCGATTTTTCTCCGGTTTCGCCAGCAGTTCCGACTTGACCAATTTTGATAATTTGTTTTAATTAAAGTGCTCTCACCGCAGACGTATTATCATTACTTATTATATATCTATCAGTCACATAATTGACATCTTAGCAAATCTACCCAAAGCTAAAATTTCTGAATAATTTGAATACACATTTTTACAACAACTATACCACAGGGCGGTTAACGGCACAATTTATTAAGTGCGATATTTCGTCGATTGCACATCCACACATAATAAATGCCACATCAATATTTTTAGCCATACCACGTATTGCCCAAAAGAATAGTGAAGGGTAAATTGTACCGTTACCGTCCTGTGGGCTTAGATTAAGTATATATAGAAATACATAATGCCAATACCAACACCATTACGAACACTTTTCAGTAGTAACTAAATCCCTCACCCCAAGAGTCTACATATTCCTTGTTTATCAATACTGGGTGGCTATCTGTATGTTGACATCTTTTGATCTTAAATATATCGGAAATAAAAAAAACTCTGGATGTACGGTTTTCACTAAATAATTTCATTTTACTGACTGTTTTTTTTAATATATGTCATTTTATTTTAACAGTCGGTAGCACCGAAAAGAAAGTGGCCCTTTTTGAGGTATAGGGCAAGTATATGTTATCTGAAATATATTTTTCCAAAATCACAAAGCATATTCTATCCCCTTTTCAAAAATAAAAAGTTATAGTTATGTTTAAAAATAGTGGGTTTATTGATCTTCGAAAAAAATACTGCATTTCGATATAAAAAAACATAAAAATTGTCAACATTTATTTTATTAGATTATTAGAAGCAATTTAATGTGGCAAATGTTGAAAATGTCGTCCATCAACTTCAACACATTTATTTAATGTATTTATCAATTTGTTGAAACTGTGTATCAACAAATATTCCGGTATATTTTCAATACATTTCGAATTTTTAATTTCAATTGATCCAATGTTTGTGGCCCCCCATTTTGTTAAAAATAGGTGAAATTAAGTACATTTTCTTTTGGAGGCTGAAGGTAGAAGAAGAATTCCAACATTTTGATATACGAAATAAAACTAATTACTGGCTTGGCAAAAAGGAAAGGCCCGTATATTTTTTGTTTCAAGATTTTATACCAATAATTATATAAGGGCGAATATCTGACAAATTCTTGAAAACATTGGGGATTTTCTGATGCCCATATTCGGCAATTGTGCTTATTTACTCTACCATTTGGATGAAACGTGACTTCATCAGACATTAAAATATTTTCATTATTTCTTATTAAATTGTTTATACTTTGAGGGGAATAAAATTAATAGAAAGGAAAAAACAAGTCACACCTTTAGGAAACGTTAGATTCTTTTCTTTCTGTAAACATGTCTGGTGTACTTAATCGGAAGTGTTTGCATAACTAATTCAATCTATAATTACATTTTTTTATTTATTTCACTGTATGTTGCTGTTATGGTTTCAAGGTGCATATTTTTATAGCAAACTGAAAGCAGAATCTGACGATCTCACAGAAATTCAAATTCTTGGAAAACCAAAACATTTTTTCTACGATCATTTATGAAATTGACAAAATAGGCACTGTTAACTTGGCAAGAAAGTGCCTTATATCACACGTTTATTAAACAGAAAATTCCGGTGTTGATGTAGTATATTTTATAACAAGCTTAGAAAAGAGCTCCACAATATTTTTTTACGACTGTATTTGGGGTATGTACACATTTAAATTCACTGTCTGGCCTCCATTTCTTACTTGGAAATGTAGCTTTTAATAATATAACAATATTTTAAATACTTTTGACTTTAAAAATTTGAATAGAAACAGACACTAACTCAGCAACCACTAAGCATATATTGTTGTGTAAAATAAAATATGAAGTAGGCTGTGTATTACATACCAGAACTGACTAATGAAAAATCTAATTCGAGCCGTGCGAAATAATTTACGACGATATGCGAAATTAGTTTGTTCAGGGACGTGCGGTGAAATTTTAAGAAAGGGAAGCAATTTTTAGAAACTTATTTTTTTGTAATGTAATTGGATTCTTCGATCATTTTTGCAAATTCGTCAATGACGTCATCATAAAAACGGCGATGCTCCGACATATTTTGGAGAAGTTTATTTTCAATGGACAACAGCGATGTATGCGAAAGTCTCTCCTGCCCCGTTGAATTTCTCACGAAATTTTTTATACGTTTAAGTGTTGAAAAATTGAGTTTTACTGATAAACTTATGGCAGGTATTGTCAATACTAATTCACACAATTTCGACACCTCGGTGTAGGCATCTTCCATCTCCTTGTCTTTTAAAAAATGCATTAGTTCCTTAGCGTTATTTTTTGCGCTAATTCAGATCGCAGTAACACTCGGTCGAAGAACTGGCCATAATGAAGAAGAAGAGATTTAAACGCATCTTCTCGAAAAGTTTTTCCTTTAAATGCATCAAAATTGCAAAGCTCGAGGAATTTAAAATCATTTAAACCGTTGAATCTATAGTTTATTTGTTGCTGAATTTGATCGATTATTTCATAAAAGAGGAGTCTGTATGATGTTTGAACATCTCCGACCTTGTCTGTTCGAAGACGCTTGGCTTGTGGCTCTACATTTAACGTCATCGTTTTCTCCAAAAATAGGTCAAAGTCATCTCTTTTTTGGCTTAACATGGACTAACATATCATCCATTTTTTTTAGGCGAAAAGCAGTATCATTTGTTTTAGTTTGTAATATATCAAAAACATTGTCCGAGAATGGAAATATTTCTGAAAATATGTTCAACAAATAATTAAAATTAAAATCTCGTTTCAAACAGTCCAAAAACCCCCTCGAACTATTTATTGCTTCTGAGTCCCACGTTCCATTATTTTCTATTATATTTTCAAATAGTTCAATCAGTGATTCACACATTAACACAAGTCTACCATGATAGTTCCACCTAGTAAGAGCTACTTTGGGCAATCGTTTGTGGACAATGGAGTCCAAAGCTTGTGTACGTTTTGTTGACTTGGAAAAAAAAAGCAGCCATGCCACTTAAAGTAACGAAAAATACTTTACACTCTTTATTCTGATGGACTGGGATAAAACCGAGGATAAAACTAAATTTAATTTATGAGCAAAACAATGGACAAACACAGCACTTGGGAAAGTTTCTCGAACTTTAGCTTGCAGACCCTCTAATTGTCCTGCCATCACTGCAGCTCCATCATAGCTTTGAGCAACTAATTTTTTCTCTCCATTAATTTCTTTAGTAACGTTATAAACTACGGTATATAATGCATCTGCTGTACGATTTTCGGACACATTCTTAAAACCTAAAAATCTCTCTTGAATACTTCCGTCTTTTTTAACGTAGCGTATTACTATAGATAATTGGCTAAAATTAGTGATATCAGTTGTTTTGTCCAGAACAATAGCAATGAACCGGGCCTCGCCAATATCCTGCTTGATTCTTTTTAGAATAATGGTTGCAACAGCGGAAATTAAATCATTCTGGATTCGATTCGACGTTCCGCGAAAAACGCTAGACTGCTCTAAATGATTTTTTAAGCAATCATCATATTTAGCCATTAAACTAAGTAAATCTTGAAAAGTTCTTCTATTTGAAGAAACCCTTGTTTCGTCATGACCTCTAAATCCCAATTCGTGCTGTCTGAGAAAACAAACAACATCGATAAGTCTTCTTAATATTTGCCTATTTTTATCGACTAGTTCATTGTGTTGGCGGTGACTAATTTCCAACTATTTATTAAGGGTGTGTTCAATTCTGGTTTTACCGAAGACGGCCTGCAAATGCGCTTTGGACATAATGTGTCTTTTTACAGCTTGATGGAAGTTGTTTAAATCGGAAAAACCAGTTTTATTCCAGAGACCTTTTTCATTTTCAAAAAGTAAACATGGCCAACAAAATAATTTACTTATATTTTCACACCCTGTTAGCCATTTAAATTGATCGTATTGTTTTTCCTGATAAAAATGTTTAATACAGTTTTTCATTTTTGTAGTTAAATTTTTCATAGGCGGTTTTGCCCTTTCTTTGGAAATTATTTGAAGCTTATCAGCGAAGTTTAATTTTGAAAATCCCTTTATTATTAAGACACACACCACACATTCACACACACTCTTCTTACAAAATTCTCCAACATTTTCATCGTTATTACCGACAGCCGAAGTTGACAGTATTTGCGTATCCACGTCCGTATTATTGTCTTTCATATCGCACCATGCACGACGCGACGTACGTATCACACAACACACGGATAGCCGTTCAAACAAAGACCCTACTCCAACGATAGCCCCCGCCCCACTTAAAGCACGCAAACAGCCGGTGGAAAGTTCAATAACGTCTGGCTAGATTCACAGGAAATCAAGCAGGTTCTATTCGATTTCTATTGAGGCTCGGTCGTGGTCAAGGCCGCATTTATTATGGGCTTGATAATTAAGATAATATTTTAACATTTTTAATATAAACTAAATTAGTGGTTTCCTATTTCAAAAATTACATTTTAGAAGATGTTTTGTATTTTTTTCTGGGGAAGCACTGCTTCCCTTGCTTCCATAGAGTGCACGCCCCTGAGTTTGTTGTACGAGTTGTTTTACATACGAAGCGATGCAGGAGCCGAGTCTGGAATATAAACGAATACTGTAATAACACCTAACGGACGTGTATCCTATAATATTTTATTTTATACTATCTTTATAATATTTTTAAAATGAATAAAAAATTATATTTATTAAAATTTCAGAAATATTAATTGGCAATCTCACAATCGAATCGAAATCACTTTAACGATATTATAGCCATAGCGAATTATAATTGTCTTTTGATTGTCACTGTCAAGTAAATAAAACCAAATATTTTGTTTCTTATATTTTTAAGTAAGAAAATGTCAAAGCTAAACGTGACAAATAATTGTTACCTAATAACAATAACATGATAGTGTTGCTAGGCAACACATTACGGTATCAGACAGTGTAATGTTCGTTTACCGGCCGCAAATCTTTACAGGGTAAATAGATTTACTAGACAGTATGGAATAAAATACTTTTCAACACGACAGTTTTCAAAGATGATGGATTTACCTTTGATAACATTATTATTTAAACCAATAGCAAACCTTGTGCTGGTGGGCTATGGTAAAGTAGAGTACAACTACGCATTAAAAAACTGGATGCATAAAGAGCCAACCTTAAAATTTTTTTATGATATATTGAAAAGGGTGAAGAAACATTAATAAATCCGGTTATTCCAAGATTCAAGTTAGGCAATCTATTAATGTTAGATGTCATTGTTTGGATCCAGTAGAAATGGCGTTCAATTTTTACATAAAATAATTATTACCTATTGCATCTTGGCTAAAACACGTTTAAAGATACACTAAGATAAATTAACGTGTTCAATCCAATTATATTTATTCTAATAATAACGATAATATTATTATTAGAAACAAATGGAATGTTATAAAAACATTCGTGCCTAGTTACCAGGTTTTTCTATATTTAGCTTCATCTCTATCTCTGTCTAAAAATGGAGGTTATGAGTTTTGTTAATTATGTGTACTTTTTATACTTATGGTTTGTGTAAGTTGTTTTTTATACTTGTTGTGACGAACAGAACTAACTATTTAGAAAATATTATAAACTGATGACACGTACGTATCAAATCTGAGAAAAAAACTACCGCATATCTTTGTTTTTAGAATGATTTGTTTCCAACCAACAAACAACAAAAAATGTATTTAAATAAATTATGAAAAAATAAAAATATGAAAAGTTAAATAAAAGAGTTTCAGTCGAAGGTAAGCACAGAACTAATAATGGTCAGATTCACAGTCGGACTCATTAACTAATTCGGCTACCGAAGCCAACATTAGAAATTACTTTTAATAGATTACCGATCGGCCTGATCGGCTCAATAAAAAAATGATAATATTGCACGGATCCGATAAAATGTTCACTACATATTATAGTTGCTTTAATCATATCAGATGTTTTTGATAAATGTTAATGATGGAAAATGTTAATTAATTGTGTATAATTGAGTTTTATTTTATTTACAGTCAAAGCAATTACTTACTTTTTTCAACACTAGTCTTGAAAACAATTTTTTTTAACACTAATGATGAACTAACAAGGTTTGAGTCATATTAATATATCTTGTTCATTTTATTTAAGCCATGCCATAGTCCATACTAACATTGTCGAATTAAAAAAAAATATTTAGTTTATTAAAGAATAAAAAGGATCGGGGGTCAGAATACTCGAGATTCTGCCTTAGGATTTTGGTGGATGCGATAAATAATTCATTTGATACTGGAACATTTCCGCCTTGTTTAAAAATTAATGTTGTCATTCCGACACATAAAGAAGGAGATTTTAAAGATCCTGGAAGCTTTAGACCCATCTCCTTATTACCCTCATTATCAAAAATTATAGAAAAGCTGCAAGTTATTACGTTTATAATTAAACATACTATTTTGAGCAAATGTGAATATGGTTTTCAAGAGTATAAAAGTACAAATGATGCCAAATTTGCCAGATTTATATATAAACTTGAATGTAGGGACGTAGCTTCGACAGTCTTCTGTGATTTCTCTAAGGCATTTGATTGTGTGAATCAGGGAAAATTGCTGAGAAAACTCTCCCATTATGGCTTTAGGGGGTATTCATTGAAATGGTTTGAGTCTTACCTCTCTGATAGAAAAGAAATTGTTCGATCTAGAATAAAATATCAGATGCTTGCTTTATCAGATATGGAGCGCCTCAGGGTTCTGTGCTAGGTCCAATACTCTTCCTTTTTTACATAAATGGCCTAACTGCTCTTAACATTCGAGGACAATTTACAGTCTTTGATGATGACGCCACTGTTTTATGGTCCCATAAAAGTCCGGTCTCACTAATTAGCATTGTATCTGAGGATGTGAAGAAAATTTGTGATTGATGTGATCCAAATCGTTGATGTCTTAATGCCAGTAAGACTAGTGTGCTTAGCTTTAGATTTAAATATGATAATGTAAGTTCAGATAACTGTGATATTCAAAGCAAGCAGTATAACATGTTTCTGGGTTTATTAATTAACAAAATTCTTAAATTTATGGAACATGTAAGGGCGTTGAATATGAGACTGACCAGGGGATATTACGCAGTTAGGATTACATGTAGCGAGTTGGGCAAAATGGTCGCCAAACCGGTGTATTTTTTATTAATTTAAAACCATCTTAGATAAGGGATAGCATTTTGGGATTTCTGTAGCCAATATCTTTTTGTTTCCCTCTTTGTGCTGCAAAAACGGACAGTACCATTGCCCATTTCTAAAAGCAGTCTCTCCGAAAATTCTTTAATGCATGAAAGCATTAAGATTTTCAAAGACCTTCCAATCGATGTAAAAAATATAGGATCAAAGACAAAATTTAAAAAGTCTGTATCGCCTGTGAAAGAAAGGCTTACTTCAATTTACAAGAATTTTTTAATGATAACTTTAACTCGCAATCGTTACATTCTTTTGTGATCCTATAATTGTTTAGCCTTAATATTTAATATATTGATGTTTTTTCTTTTATTATGCAATGCTTTGTCATTAAATACTATGTATTTGTGATAATAAAGCATGTTTTGAATTTCAATTTGAATATACGGATGTAAGAATGAAATATGAAGTAGATTGTTTTTTACATACGGGAACTGACCAATGGCAAACCTATTTGGGCCGTGCGTAAACATTTCTCATAAATTTCATAGCTATCGTAGAAAATAGTATTTTGTATAACAAGTACTTTTTACACGAATGTGACAGAATCATTATTTACTTGTAACTAAGAGATAAGAGACCAATTATTTTTAGGTCAACGGTATCTGAACTTTTATTTATATTTTTCGTCCATGTTTTTTTGCGTTTTAAGAACGTTTATTAAAAATATTTGATTTAAATAGAAAGAAATAAATAAATTGGTTATCGGGGCGCATACGTACTGTGGTCAAGATGTAAGCAGATATATTTTCTCTTTTAAGAGTAGTTTAACTGCTTACATAAATATTGGGATATATATTACACCAGGAAACGTTTTTGAAAAAACAATTAACAGCAACAAACATGATATACTTACTTAGTATTAAAAATTACTCTATATAAAAAAATATTCATGATTATAAAAACTGCTGCTGCTCTGTGCATAATCTAGAGGAACCAGTCTGCAATATTCGTATTTCTTATTTAACATAACCGGAAAAATATCAAAAAAAAAATAAATCAGATCTTTCTGAATTCTGAAGTATAAATTATTCTTTAGTGTTGACTTATTCTGTTTCTAATTCATGAATATCATTGCTAATGGATTCATTCATTCATCCATTCAGTACTCACTCTGAAGTAGGTTATTACGGCATGCAAATTAGCATTCAAAATTATACCATTATAATTCTCTAGTTGATCGAAATATACGACTTTTTAAATTATAAAAGGAAAAACGACAAATATATATATCGTATGGCAGTGAATAAAAATGGGTAGGATATTGATCTCATTATTAGGTTGTTGGAATATGAAATAAATTGGTTGAAACAAGTTTGGGATATTTAATTTACGGTTAATTTAAATTACTTAACTGCCCTACAATATAGCTATTATATTATTATGTTCATAGCAGGATTTCTGAAAGAAATATATAGCACATATTTAAAATTACATTTGAACCGAAAATTGTAAAATTATTTATGTTATTTTCTTTCAAGTATTGCTGTAATTCTCGTTTTTTATTTATTATTGTGGTAGTAGCTGAATTATTTCGCAAGAGAAAGATAGTCTTTTTCATAAAAACAAATATTTAAAAAAAAATAATAGCTTTGACGATATAAAAAGTTAATTAATTTTTATCGACGCCACACGATTTTTCTTCATTTAGAGCTAAATTCATAAATCCAGGCTTTATAAAGTTCACCTTTTTACTTCCCTTGCATTGTATCCGATTGACAAATTTTGGACAAGAATTATGGGTCATAAGGGGATTCCCTGATAATAGTTTGGTAAAAATACAATATGGCCAAACAAAATAACGAGCTAGTAAAATGTTAAACAAATTATTACTAAAAAACTACTTACCCAATTTATCTAAAAATTTTTGCACAAAAATCAATTATGTAGAAATCAACTGGTACAAATTTGGTAGAAAAAACTACTCAATGGATCGATTTTAAATTTTGTGCATTAATTTATTATAGATAGGAATTCAATATGGCGGAACCAAATATCGGCCAAATAAAATGTTGCAATTGTGGAAAAAATCTCCAAGTTTTATATATTTTCACGTTTTAGGGTCCTTATATGCCAAAAAAATGATTTGTCAATTCCATCGGTCTGTCTGTCTGCCAGTTCGCGGTATAGCTTATAAACTACTCATCCGATTGACTTCAAATTTTGGTTAAACATTAAAGATCATATAGGGATAACCTGAAAATGTTTTGGTAAAAATTTGATAATAATATGGTGAAGCAAGATGGCGATCTAGTGAAACGTTAATAAACTAATTAACCAATTTTCTTCAAATTCTGCACAAAAACCAATGTTACATAGAAGTGAATTAACAACATTTTTGGTATGAATCCAAGATAGCAAAATAAAATGGCGGCCTAATAGACTATTAAAAAAATCAGCCTGAAAAACTACTTATTAGATTAATTTCAAATTTTGTGCACACATTAAGTGCGATAGAGAAATTAACTGGTAAAATTGTGGTACGAATTTGAGAATGGTGATAAAATAAAAGGTTTCAAATTTCAACGTAAAAAGATCTTCTTATTCAATTAACTTTAACATGACGGAACAAAATGGCGGTGTGTCTCAATGTCAAAACTACTTATTCAATTTATTTTAATGTATGCCCAAAAATCATAGTGTAGCATAGGTATAAACTAGTCAAATATTAGTAGGAATCCAATATGGCGGATATAAGCCTGAATATATATATATATATATATATATATATATATATATATATATATATACAATAACTATGTACCGAACAAAATTGGGTCACACTTCACTATTCCTAATAAAAGGAAAGATTCATAACAATAGAAGTTCCGAGTAAAAGAAATTTACCGATTTTTTTAACTCGAATATCTTATGCTTTTGTCAAATTTGATCAACGACATTCGAGAATTACAAAATATGATACAAGGCTACGCCTGCCATTTGAGAAAAAGTTAAAACTGTTCAAATATCTGTAAGTTGCTAAAATTAAATATAAAAAATATACTCAAACCAACGCGGAACGGCGGGAACGAGAGCTGCTAATAACAAAAAGCTGATGAATTAAATGAATAATTATATACTTGCAACTCCCACTAAAGTAAATTCAAGCAGATTTTTGTCCCCGCAAAGCAAAAATGTAGATATTTGCCGGCCGTGTAAAGAACCCCACGTTCACACGTAGGGAAAAGGACGAGTTAAACCCCGATTTACGTGCCAAGTTTAAATCGGGTAGATGCCTAATGTGTTCGCTGAATTGTTCGGTGAAATTTATGACAGAATTATCGAGGCCTATAAATTTTATTCTAATTAGTGGCAAAACAAAAGTAAATAATATCCAAATAAAAATTTGAAGAATTTAGCTTACAAGAGTTAATTAAGCTATATAACTTTTGAAACTTACACCATTAAGCAAATCAAAAGTCCACTTTTTTTCGATCCATTCTAATGTAGATCTTGTTATTAAAGGAGAATTAAGTGCGAACTTATGGAATTGTAGATAAAACTATAGAGTTGCTAATTACTTCCCTGGATTCCGATGACGACAGTACAGCTAACTATTCAGAACACGAAACATATTTCTGCTAAAGAACAATTCTTTTTAGAGCTCAAATATTGATATTAATGAAATTCGTTTTTACGAATTACTTGCCGATAGAAATGCCACTGGTTATTGTTGACGGTTGACGGTTGACGTACCCCCAACCAGTCCATAATCTGAGAACGTGACTTTGCCATATACAGAAAGCAACAAGGTACTGCGAACATAACACAGTCTTAGACCAGTTCACATACACTTGAAAAACAGATAATTTGAAGGAAGGTTAAAGGCATGGTAGGGACTGAAGAACGATACGTGCTGTTGGTGGCTGATTGCATGGAATCTTTTTTCTTCGAGGTTTGATTCTTCGAAGTACGGAAAACATTTTCTCTGAGCAAGAATAATAAATCGTGTAGAAATAGATATTTACGAACTTTCGGAAAAAAAATTGTTGAATCGTACGAAAAGCTTCACGGCTGAAGAAATCAAGGTCTTGACTCTAGACCGTGTCAAATTGGAATTACTGTACGTTTCTCTTGTTATTGCCCGAGGCGTCTTCAATGATCTTCTCTACACGAGATCATACCGAGGAGCCATGATTTCTTATTTTGTACTCAAATGTACTTATCCATACGATGTTTACTGTCCATAGGGTCCAAAATCGAAGAATTATAATTTCAGTTGATCAGAATTTGATAACACTAACTAGGAACATTGCAACGAATTAGTGGTCGGTTCTAAGAATACTTAATGAAAATATTTACCGATCGTGTAAAGTAAGGAACACTATAGATTTAGAATATTGTTTTTACGAAACTATAATGCAAACAATAATAAGAAGCCTTCATTAGAAATATGCTTTTATTTTCATTACAACACGTGAATTATCCGTTTTTCATGAATGGGCCCTGACCGGTTCCAAATATCTGGTCTTTTTGCAACAGAAAATTGTTCCAAAAATTATAAGATTAACGTGGTCCCGATTTAATGATATCGTTACAAAAAGATGGCTGCCATGCGTTTAATAATGTATTGATTAACACGTTTTAAAACTGACTTTAATTGAGCGAACAGAAACTATTTTATGTCCCGATGTATCACAAAATATTTATTTCTATGAGGACGCGTAAAATCTCAAACATAAATATTACAGGAAAATCGGGCCAATAATCTGGAAAAACCGATATTAAAAATCGAACATTATTTAAGGATTATAACCCCGAATATGCTAAGCAATTTCAGAAAACAGACGCAATGGTTAACTTTAGAAGGGATCTATTTGAGCATTTTGCATTTAGTTTTGAACATAGTTTATTGGTTCGTAAATTAAGTTACGTACATAATTTTTTAGTAGTTTGTATTCTTTTTATTATTATTATTATTATTCAATAAGAACTTATTATTTGTATTTTCTTTAAAGAACAGTGTTTTTAAACAGACCAACACTCTGTTTTGCTTCGATCCAATAAACCATTTTGGATAATTAAAATAACAAACAGCTTCCTGTTGCGAGATGGTTTCCTAAAAAGTGAGAATACGACACATCGCCATTTCTATCCGAAAAATAACTAGCGTTACTTGATAAGGCGAAGTTCAATAAAATCTAAGCATATCTAAACTCGTCCGACTATTTCCTATGTTCTCAATTGCTTGCCGCTTGTAAGAAAATATATGATAAAAAGCTGTTTTTTCACTATATAAGGAGGTATCGGAGTATATTTAAGCTCTCGATTCTGCTGCTGTGATAGTTTATCAGGTCGAGGTGGATCACCGACATAAACCTCATTGGTGTAGCGAATAAGCCGAATTTTCAACTAAATACAAAATATGGCGGTTGACCTTAAAACATGCATCATGATTTAGTAAAAAACCGTTGTGTTTTTTGAAAAATGGTTTAAATAAAATGTTTATAACAGAAAATTGGAATCTCTACAGTTCTTCAACAGAGAAAGGATTTTACTAATTACTTTCTTCTTGCAGATAAAGATTTTTAAAGATTAAAAAAATTTTAAAATATAAATAGTTTTTTTACTGTCCTGTTATGTTGTCGGACTTATACATATATGCGAGGTTATAAAAAAATTAGGTACTAGTAGTATTAAATTTTATGTGAATCATAATATAATTTATTTTTTTAATGACGAGAAAAAACATCAATCTTATATAGGTTTTAGCTAAATATATTTTATTTATTTTTGTTATAAAGAAAATGCATATGCAGCATATGTGTATATTAATATATAAATAAATAAATTGTTAGATAATTTTAGTAGTTTAATAATTTGTTAATAAATGTGAGGTTTCTAAGAGTTATTCCATATTCCATGCACATTCAGGTGCTTGCAGTTAATTACATACTATGAATCCTTTAAGATAAAAAATACATAGGTATTTTGTAAGCTTTACATAAATCAATAAGTAAATGTTGTTTAATGAAATGTAGTAAACATAGTTTTTAACTCTAAGTGATCAAAATCTTTTTTTTTTCTTAATATAATTGATTTAATATAATACAAAATCAGAAGGAAACAGAAATGTTTATTTTTATCGTTCTATCAGTATTGCTGTAAGTACTCTTCAATAATATTTATTTTTATTGTTTCAGAGTTATGGAACTGTTCACTTGGCTCCTAGAAGTTACCGAAGATGGAGCGGAAATTTACGATGGTGCCCGAATAGTGTGGACTGCGAGGTTTGAACCTCATCAAGATGAAACTTATTTGGAGATTCATAGAGGGGATGGCCGAAAGTCGACCACTAGATTAGAAATTCTGAAGGATGACACCCAGGCCGTTGTCCCTATAAGCAAGGTAATTATTAGTCAATTTTCCCAAATACTTGTTCTATTTCACGAGCAATTAAATAATGATTTTGTATTAACTGCAATATGGGGGTTCTTACATATACTGGTTATGTGGGTATGATATCATGATCATTAATTTCACGATTTAAATATTGCAGTCAAATTTAAATATTTTCTATTCTATATAAATACGTGTTCTTGGTGTAATTATCTGTGTAATATTTTTTTATTTTCCCATATCCTAACGGCATTTCAAATTCATTGATTATGTTTTTCTTTTCCCTCTAACATGTTCTTTGGTTTGAAGTCTCCAGCAGATTCAATACCTTGTAAAGGTATTAACTTCAAAATTGAATGAGTTGAATTACTGGTTGTTTTGGTGAGATCCTTAGTAGCTTAGTTGGTTTTAATTATTTTACCGCTTTCCATATGGAAAATGTATAAGAAAATTTTGATATAAAAATTCCATACGATATAACCCGAGCCCTCCTAGCATAGAAAATTACTATAAGAACAGGTTATAAGAACTGTGCAGTAGTATGCAATATATATATATATATATATATATATATATATATATATATATATATACCAGGGGTACCGCTTACCTGAATTTAATGAAAATATTATATAATACACTTAGGTATGAGTTTATGCTGGTTCTAATGTATAAACTTTTCATCGGACCTGCTGGTAGAGTGGTGGTCAGTATCTCGGTGTGTCACGCCGGAGGCTCGGGTTCAATTCCTGGGTATATCAATGACCTTTTTTTATATTTTTTATTTTTTTTTGTCATTTTTTTTTTTTTGTCTTTTATTTGATTCAACTTTTATCTGCGCGTGTCAATACCTTAGTTTCTTAACCTCATCTCAGTGTGTATTTTAACATGTGACGTTATAGTTGTTTGATTTGTTCTTGTGATTTTAGTTAATGTCGAAGGTCTGTTTGAATTTTGTATATTTATAGTGATATTTTTTGATTGTTATATTAATTGTAGGTCTGATGATGCCTGAAAAGGCGAAACACGTGTAACCGCATTATACTCTTTTTGACTGAGACCGAAACTTTGTGTCTTATTTCTAGTTTAGTCATTTGAAACTTGGTCTCTTAGAGAATATGGACGCTTTCTTACAATTTATTCATTGGTTGTCCAGATACTTCTAATAGGTCACTCAGTTTGGGCACCATGTATACTTACGTATGTTGTGCGTTGACCTGAGTCCCATGTCCCCAAAAATATCCCTATTGAAAACTGAATATATAAACGTCGGTTCTTTTTTTTAGAGAAAAAGAATTTTTCATTTCTGTCCTAAAGCCGCTAGCCCTTTAATTAATTATTTTTATATATTTGAACTTATAGAAAAATATAGCAAAAAACGAACAGGATCTAGTTTAAAACACAATATTTAAACATTAACGTCACTGAATGTAATGTATATATGTGTACTGTCAATATGTTTATAAAATTTACCGTAAGACTAACCCATGGCTTCTAGTAATAATAATTAACGATATTTAGAAAATATAATTTTCGTCTACCCCCTCCAGTAACGGGTAGCTTCGTGCTGGCGATATCAGAACTTTAAAAGTGAACTGGAATTCAAAGTATAATTTCGCTCAAGTAGTATAAAATATCAATCTATATCAAATATCAGTACTGCTTCTACGAAATTATCGTTATACATTAACAAACGGTACTGTTTCTTTAGAACTCATCTATTCTTAATTATTGCAGTCATAATTCATATTCTAGAAAAAAAATCTCTTCTCTCATGCCTCCTGATTGAAATTCTATGGAATCTCCGAAAATCTATAAAACATTTAGTCGACTTTCCAATTTTCTTTCACTCGTTGGTTTAAGAGTATGCGAAAGGTTGAAACTAATTTGTGTAAAGGAAAACCCCAAAGCACCTTTTAATTTAAATTGGAAATTTTGGGTTTTTATAAGGTCGTAACTTTTTAACGTTTGCCGTTTTAAACATAATTAAATTTCCACTGAGAAATTGTATAAAAGTTTTAAGTTATTTAAAGTTAATTATAATCTAGGGTTTTTGTTCTTAAGTGAAATGGTGTTAACATTCTAAGTTGTGTTCGAACCAGTATTTTTAAATTAATGAACTTAGGAGTTTAAAGAGTTAGAGAATATTTTTTAGTATAGCCTGTTAAAATGTGAAGAAGCTTAAAAGTTTTTAATGGCGGTTCAAAAACATTCATATTTCCTAATGAGTAATTGAAATGTAAAGGTGTAAATAGTAATTTTATAGTTTTGCTTAAATTATGTATAAGACATAAATAACATCTTATACAACATATATTTTGTTGAAAATGGATGTTTCTAATGTATGGCATTTTTATATAAAACAAACAATTCTAAAGACCGAAATAAAAAAAAACAAAATGTTTGAGTACAATCAGGTATTTGGCATTTATATGTATGCATTGATTTTAAAACCATCTTCTAATTTATTATTAGACAATTATAATGAAAATGAAAAATGTTACCGCGGGGATTCGAACCCAGAAGGTTTGCAATCTACCACTGTACTACTCATTCATGATTATTGATTGTTAGGATCCAATACGTATATTATCCGAAAACAGTATTAAAGCCGAACTAAGGACTCCACACACAATTAAGTGATTTTTAAAAATGTTCAGATTTGAAGTTTGAAGAGTTATATGGAGATGGAGTAGTAATATTTCGGTACAAGTCCAATAATGCCGAACGAAATGGCCGCCTAATTAAATGTTGTTTCTTATAAAACTAAGTTCATGAAAATATCAAGTGTGAGATAGAGATATAAAGGTAAAAATTTGATAATATGATAAAACAAAATGGTGACCTATCTAAATGTTTAAAAATTCCTGAAATAAAACATTCTCTGCAGAAAATAATAATAGACATAATTTATTTGTTTTATTGACTATGTATATAAAGTTGTAAAAAATATAAAATTATACAAGTAAATAAAATTTAAAAACAAAACAAAAAATGCTATGCTAGAGTGTTGAAACAATTCTTTTGTTTGAGTAGGTATATTAAGTGAATGAATATGTGTATGTATGTTAGATCTGAACTTAAAGATCGTGACAAATAAAAGTTGTGGAGATAAAAAATGTATATTCATTCCAATCTGAATGGTTGTTAGATATGTCCATAGGGGTGACAATTATCAAAAAAAAGAAATTTAAAAAGTCGGTAATGAATTCCATCTCACACAGATAGCCCAGGTTATGTATGCATATAGTTAATTTGACAGTAAGTTTGTACGATTATATATATTGTAATATATTTAACTCTTTATAAGAAAACGGAAGTTTGATTATGAGGTAAGTTCCGTATACTTTGAAAAAAAAATAGGTAAAGCCATTTTAACACAACTTTACTCGCAATGAAACTTTCTCTTTATTAGGAAAGTTACATTTACTGCAATTTATATATTATGCGTAAAGTACTCGTAATTACCGTATAACTACATGCATATACAAAATGTGGTATGTGTGTGTGGTGGAATTCTCTACAAAGGAAATTTCAGCAAAAACAGATATCCTCCGAATAGACTATCAATCCATTATAAAATAAATAAAATTCTATCGAGATATTGCCGCGTAGCTCAACGCTCAGAGTTACTAATCCGGCACGCACACCATCCGATCGCCTGGATGAATTTTGTTATAGATAGGTTTTACGCTATTACCTGGCAGTCATTTTTGTCTGTTTAAAGCATACATTGTATTTTATTTCTACCTAAATCAGGCTTCTTTCAACACTAAGCCAGATACTGTTGCATGAGTTATGTCACGTTCCATCTCCAAGAACTGCTGAGCCAGCGGATCCTATGTCAACGAGGCTGTTATAATATTACGCTTCAGCGGAGCCGAGGCAGTCAGTCAGAAGAAGCCATTTTGAATACATATATTTTGTACTTACAATATTTTAGAAAAATAAAACTTTTTAAAAAGGGAAACCATCGGTGGAGTCAATCGCCCAACCAAAGCTTGCCTTATAGAAATGACCAGAGTTGCCCTTCAAATACTTCTGTAAGTGTAATTGATTTACTCTTGATGTCTATTGAAAATATTGTCGCGGAATTACAAGGTTTAAAAATTTCGACACCTTCAACTGACTCTGTTTCTAATACAAATTTAGAGGCATTACATTTAAATACAAACACAAACTCAAATAATATTAGTGAAAATTTAGAATCTACAAATTTAGATATCAATAATCAATCAATAAATAATTTAATTACAAGCAATATGGCTCAATTTAAGCCAGAGTACCTAAATTGTGTCCCTGTTTTTGATGGAAATCCGAATGATTTAAATAGGTATCTTTCAACTTGCCAATCACTTATCGATAGTTTTTATGATACGAATAATGCACAAAATTTTCAAAACATTTATTTACTTAACTCTATAATAGGGAAACTTACTGGCCATGCAAAATTAGTTGCAAATATTCAAAATGTTGGTACGTGGGAAAGTCTGAAGGACACCCTGCGTCGTAATTTTGCGGATCATAGAGAAGAAGTTTGTTTAAATAGAGACTTGGTTATGATGAAACAATTACCGAATGAAAAGCCTAATGATTTCTATGATAGAGTATTACACATTTTAAATCTGTTATGTTCATATATAGATTCACATGAAAATACTATATCTGCGAAACATTTAAAACGCGAGCTATATAATGATTTTGCTCTTAAAACTTTCTTATCAGGGCTAAAAGAACCGCTTGGTACAACCATAAGGTGTATGCGGCCAGAAAACTTAATGCAAGCATTGCAATTTGTAACCCAAGAATACAATATACACTATTTTCAGAATCAAACCAAATCTAGTTCAGCAATCCCAAAAAATAGTAATTTTAGGCCCATGCAACATAATTTTAATAGTTTTCAACCCAATTTCGCAATAAACCAAAATCGGCCTTTTAATTCGCAAACACCACACAACGCTTTTAGACCCAGCTTTCCAACACAACCTATAAATGTGCGCCCAAACCCAAATAGGCTACAACCAAAATATTTTTCGAACTCTCAAGTTTTCGGCAAACCTGGCAACAGAACAAATGTTTTTAAACCAAACCAACAGAAACAATCACAAACACTCACGCCTATGTCGGGGATAGAGAAGTCGGTCTTTAAACCCTTGCCTAGCACATAAAATTATAACCCTCCAAAACTAGTTTTTGAAGAGGTCTATAACGCCGAAACTCAAGATCTATACCAACCAGAGCGACTCTCATATGACGATAGCCAATATTGCCAATATAATCAAAATGATCAATATCAGTATCAATATTATGACCAAAATAATTCTTATTCTTATGTAAATAATGAATATAAGGAAGCAAATGTTCAATCTGACATATATAATACCGCGCCTCTTGAACAATATTCTTATGAAGAAACAACCGAAAATAAGGAAAATTTTCGGAACCCGACGCAACAAGACAAAAAGACTTAACTGAAGTAATTTCATTTAATATGTCTAATTCTAGCGAACTCTCCTATATCGTATTTCCCGAAACAAATTTAAAAATACTAATAGACTCAGGTTCGACTAGATCATTTATCGACCCAAATATTGCCAAAAAATTATATCCCAATTGTATAATTAATGACCCATTTTTGGTTTCAACAGTATTCCAAAAATCGGCTCATCAATACAGCGCTTTTATACCTTCATCAAAAATATTTAATTTACCCGTAAACAAGAATATGAAATTTTATCTCTTTAAATTCCACAATGTGTTCGACGGTCTCCTAGGACTCGACAATCTTAAACTTTTGCAAGCCAACCTTGACTATCATAAGGGATTCCTAGAAACACCTTATACGCGCGTTAAATTGCAATTTCATAAAACACAAAATCAAATACATTGTATAACAATTCCGCCTCGTGTCGAGCAAGTTATAAAAATCAAGACTTCCATAAAAAATGGTGACATAATAATACCTCATCAAAAATTACATAACTGCGAGATACCGGAGTGTTTATCAGTTGCGAGAAAAGGCATTGCGATAACAACAGTGTTAAATAACACTTGCGAGCCCGTAACGTTAGATCTCTCAGAAACGATTACCGTGGAAAAGTTTAATTCAAATGAATTACGTGAGAGCGAGTTAAATAACTTTGATGACCATTTAAATGATGAAGAAAGAATTAAAATTTTAAAATTAATTCATGAATACTCGGACATATTTTATAATGAAAACGACCCGTTAACTTTCACTAGCAAAATAAAACATCGAATTAGAACGTCAGATGAGATACCGGTGTATACAAAATCATACCGCTACCCCTTTATACACAAAAAAGAGGTGGAAAACCAAATAAAAAAGATGCTAGACCAAAAAATTATACAACCTAGTAGTTCTCCGTGGAGCTCACCCATCTGGGTGGTCCCTAAGAAGGCAGATGCCTCGGGGGTGGTTAAATATAGGGTAGTTTTAGATTATAGGGGTGTAAATTTTAAGACCCTTGATGATCGTTATCCTCTCCCTAATATTACAGACTTATTAGACAAATTAGGCAAATGCCAATATTTTACAACCTTATATTTGGCTAGTGGATTTCATCAAATTCAAGTACACGACAGTGACATTGAAAAAACGGCGTTTAGCACCGAGAATGGGCACTATGAATTTTTGCGAATGCCATTCGGGCTGAAAAACGCCCCCGCAACGTTTCAGCGGGTAATGGACAACATTCTTCGCGGAATTCAGAACGAAAAATGCTTAGTATACCTAGATGACATAATAGTCTTTTCTACATCACTTCAAGAACATTTAGAACGATTAAGAAGTGTTTTTCAGCGTCTGCGTGAGTCTAATTTTAAAATCCAATTAGATAAATCGGAATTCTTGCGAAAAGAAGTAGCGTATCTTGGCCATGTAGTCACAGCAAATGGCGTTAAACCAAACCCGGACAAGATAGAAGCTATCAAAAAATTTCCGATTCCTAAAACAACGAAACTGATTAAGGGTTTCTTAGGATTGTTAGGGTATTATAGGCGATTCATTAAGAACTTCGCGGGAATAACAAAGCCACTTACTAAGTGTTTAAAAAAAGGTGCCACTATAGAACATAATAAAGAATTCTTAGAATGTGTCGATATGTGTAAAAATTTGCTAGTAAATGAACCTATACTACAGTACCCAGACTTCTCAAAACCCTTTAACTTAACCACAGATGCAAGTAACGTGGGTATAGGGAGTGTCCTCTCACAGGGTGTAATTGGACAAGACCTGCCTGTAGCGTACGCATCAAGGACACTAAATGATTCCGAAAGGAATTATTCGACAATCGAAAAAGAGCTCCTGGCAATTGTCTGGGCCACCAAGTATTTTCGTCCGTACATATTTGGCAGAAAAATAAATTTAATAACTGACCATAAGCCACTTCAATGGCTTTTCTCCTTAAAGGATCCTAGTTCTAAATTACTAAGATGGCGAATTAAACTAGACGAGTACGATTACAACATAATATACAAAAAGGGTAAATTAAACACAAACGCCGATGCTCTTTCTCTAATTGAACTGCATACAAAAGAGACAACGGAAGACTTCCCACTAAAACAATATATCGAAGAATTTAACCGAGAATTACAAGAAAACCTAAGGGAAGAAGAAAATCTAGACCAAATGTCTACCGTAGCACAAGCTGATGATAATGACCTCGCACAGGTCAATGATATGAGAGCACATAAATCAGCTGACGACAAAACACCTGATGAAAATATGACAGTACACACCAACGAAAGCGAAGATCCTATAGTAGGAATCCCCATCTGCGATATTCCCGTAAATTATGGTTCTAACCAAATAATTATTTCTTCAGTACTGCATTCCCCAGCAAAACCAAAAACTACCATTTTATTTGAGAAAAAAACGTCGTATCAATATTCAAATATCCGAAAATAACTTTGACCAGGACATATTAACTTCTGTTAAAGAATTAATAATTCCCGATAAGCAATACCACTTATATTTCGAAAAACTGGAAATATACGAGCCATTTTGTGAGGTCATTCGAAAAACATTTAAATGGCCATCTTTAAAATTTAAAAGATGTCTAAATAAATTGATAAACGTCACTGACAAGCAAAGCATTCCCGAAATAATACAAAACTATCACGAATCAAAAACCAATCATCGCGGCATTGATGAAACATTAAACCGAATTAAAGATAAATACTATTGGCCGCACTTAAAAAACTCTGTTCAAACATACATTAACAACTGCGAAATTTGCCAAAAAAGTAAATACGAACGTCACCCAATTAATATGCAAATGAATGTCACACCCACAGCTACCAAACCATTTGAAATCATACACTTAGACACATATACACTTGAAAAAACCAAATTTTTAACTATAATAGATAGTTTCTCAAAATACGCCCAAGCATATGCACTCAAATCTCTCGCCGCCACTGAAGTGGTAGACAAACTACTGTTGTTTTTCTCTCATCACAGTATACCTAAACAAATCATAGGCGATAATGGTACCGAATTTAAAAATACTGTGGTGACAGAACTTTTAAATCTACACAAAATTAAAATACATTTTTGTTCCCCTGATCACGCCCAGTCGAATGGTTTAGTCGAACGATTCCATTCCACTATAGCGGAGCATATACGCTTACTTAATAACCAAAATTTTAATAAAACACCAATAACACAAAAAATGATATACGCAGTTCTAGCGTACAATCATTCAATCCATTCAGCTATAAATTTAAAACCAATCGATGTAATTAATGGTCATATCTCCCCAAATGACCCGTTTAATATTAACTTAGACCAAATATTATTAAGTGATTACATTAACACCCACAAAGAAAAATCACAATTAATGTATTCAAATATAAACCAAAAATTAATCGATCATAAAGAAAAACTTATCTCAAAAATCAACGAAAACCGCGATAACCCTGAATTATATAGCCCAGGCCAAAAAGTCTATATTAAGAAACACATAAGACAAAAACTCTCTGACAAATTTGCAGATCCTACAAAAGTCGAAGCAGTGAATCAAAATCGTAAAACCATATCAACTCAGTCTCATTCTAAAATTCATATGGATAATTTAAAACGCCCACTTAGACAAACGTACAACTTTGACTAAAATATAAATATTATATTTCAGCCTTGTCGGGGCCGTTATCGGAGACGGAGATAAAGTCACGATCAGACAGCTAGACGACAACCCAGGAATTTTGCCGTTAAAACTAGGACAAGCAAAACTTAAAGAATACACCTTCACACTTATACATTATTATGATTTAAATCCCATTATAGTACAAATTAACAAATTACATTATAAATCACAAAACATAACCAACTCCTTAATTACTCACAAAGAATATTATGCTGAGTCGACTAATTATTTAAAAATATTAAAAATTGCACAAGATAGGGTAGAAAACAAATTAAAAGAAATTATACCTCATCCTCAACGAAATAAAAGAGGCTTAGTAAATATAGTAGGCTCTGTTTTCAAAGTAGTGACAGGAAATTTAGATGCAGCCGATGGCGAACATTATGAAAAACTAATAAAAGAGTTAGAAGAAAATCAAAGTAAATTGGCTGAAAACATTCGAGACCAAAACTCAATTTCCTCAAGCGTCATCGACAAATTTAACACTACTATTCAACAAATAGGCCAAAATGAAAATCTTATCGAAAATAGAATAAATCAAATTAGCATAATCGTGCAAAAAACTACATATAGGGAAAACATGCACTTTATTAAAGATATTCTAAACCAAATTATCAATTTGTATGAAATCATAGATCTAATCCTACAGGATATTGAAAACTCGATAGCATTTTCTAAATTAAAAATTATTCATCCAAGTATAATAAAATTAACCGATCTGTCAAAAGAAATTACGAAAGTTGGAAAAATAGTAGGTTTCAATAGATTACCTTTACCCACTGATCTAGAAAATATTTTCCACTATGAAAAACTAATTGAAATTAACTGTTTTATACTAAATAACAAAATAAGGTACCAATAGTTGCTCCTTACAATTTTGAATATTATCATTTATATTCTGTACCAGTGGCGCACCAGAGTTGTTTAAGGTTGTCATACCGCATGATAAATATTTAATTAAAAATCAATTACACTACTCTCATCGAGGAACACCATGCCAAGAAATACAGCCCAATCTGTTTATCTGCGAAAATGAAGAATTGAAAGAAATAGACCAATGGAGCTCCTGTGAAGTTCAGCTGTTACAGCCCAGTACAAGCACCTCCACATGTAAACAAGTTGACGTCACTGTAACACGATCAGTCGCAAACCAACTAGATACTTCTAATAAATGGTTACTCATTGTTCCTAGAAGTACAGCCATCGACATAAAATGTTCCCAGGAAGAAGAACATCAGAAGTTACACGGAAGTTACCTAGTTACTCTGCCGACCGGTTGCCGAGCCAAATTTGATGGAATATCATTAATCAACAACGAGAGTCCAACCAAATTCGAGAAACAGCCAATAATCTTTCCTGATTTTGAAAAAACGCAGCCATACCTACCACTACTGAACTTAAGCATTCACTTGCAAAAAATTAAGCTAGATGAATTACATGCACTAAAGAACAAGATTTCAAAAAACCAACCACGAATTATTTTTGACAAAATCTCAAAATTACCCAGCTTATGGACAATTATAATTTACATTATTTTAATTATACTATGCGGCTATGCATTGTGCAAAGTGATGGTTCAAAGAAAGTTCTTCAAGAAGACAACCACCCAGCCAGAAACTAGCCGCCCACCAATTGAACTACCCCATACCAGGTGTAGTTAAGTCTGAGGAGGGAGGAGTTATGTCACGTTCCATCTCCAAGAACTGCTGAGCCAGCGGATCCTATGTCAACGAGGCTGTTATAATATTACGCTTCAGCGGAGCCGAGGCAGTCAGTCAGAAGAAGCCATTTTGAATACATATATTTTGTACTTACAATATTTTAGAAAAATAAAACTTTTTAAAAAGGGAAACCGTCGGTGGTGTTAGTTAACTCATGCGTGCTAATATTGTGAATAAACAGGAGATTGATAAGAAAGTGCTAAATAAGAAAAAAATATTTATATTATATATAATATTTGAAATATGACAGGTCGATATGGGTTGACGACAGAAACCTCGTTAGTCTAATATACGAGCCAGATGTATAACCAAATACAAAATATAGCAGTTGACCTTCAAAAACGTTGTGTTTAAAAAAAATAAATAAAATAGAATGTAGCTAAATTGTATAACAGAATGTAGGAAAGTGTACAGTTTTTCAATAAACAGAAAGATAATTTTTGTGAAACAATAAAATAAAAACTAAAAAATAGTGACTGGCTAATCTTAAGGAAAATACATACATTTACTTAGGACATTTTTTTCCTTTGTCCGGTAAGAAGTCGTTAAAAGTCGACGCGTTTTAGAGCTGCGCCGATATCCTCTTAAGATGTTACTTCAAAATACCAACAAAAAATTAAATAAATGCAAAATACCAATAATTAGGACGAGTCCCTATAAAATATTAGTTAAACGTGTATAAAAAGAAACAACAATGGCACCGAGTGCCGAATAATGTAACCTAAAGATAATGAATACTAAATACAAACCGCATTCATTACCAACCAAATAAATTTGTATATATAAATCAGAACTTAGATAAATTGAGAACTAAAATTCCTATCTAAAGCAATTAAGGCTTTCTGGACCAATCTTCCATATCTAACAGCAATATTCAATAACGATAATACATACATCAGACGTATTTGGTCACATATAATTAATAACAACTAATAATATACAACATAAGCAGCAGCACTAGTACTTCCCATCATTCATACATAACGGGTTTGGGAACACAGACTTCTATCTTCTACAGTACCTGATCTGATTTTAAAAAAGTCCGAAATGTACCACTTGGCGCATTTTTGTAAATATTGTCAATGGCACATAGCTTATTTCTTGTGTTATTTCCTTTCTTATATTTCTTAATATAATATAATCCATTGACATCTGGAAAGTATAAATCAGGGAGTTGCGATATACTGGATTTCATGTTAATATGGTTTGAGATTTACCAGGTATTCCAGAAGGTTGAATTAACATATCTAATTTGCATTATCTCTTCGAGGGATATAAATTGGTATTAACATAACTTATTTTTATTTTCATAATTTTTCTTTTACGTTTAGAATAAAATTCAAGATGTGTTCAGTGGCCAGTTCTTGTCATATAAATATTGCCATTTTAGAATTTTCCTATACTCACCTGAATGTACAAATGAATATTGGAATATCGTAATTAACCCAATATTAAGTGTTTACATTAGTTTCTCATTAGACTAATGAGCCCACACTCGGGTAAAATGAACAGCACTAATTTCTCTAGACTAATAATTCAAACCGAATCAATGACCTATGCTTAATAGTTCCTCTAATATTAATCTCTATCAGGACGCACCGGTGATATGTTAATTGGATATGACTAAATGTGGTTCTACCTTATAAATTAATTCGTCCTCGAGAGAATAACCCCCTTGAAGTCAGTGACATGGCCAGAACTGGCATGTGACACGGATTATAGGCAGCAATGTGCAGAGCTACTTAATTGCCTTCATATAAATTTTATTTAAGTTTATGTCATTGGCTGCGTCGTAACTTGCATTTGACAAAAGTGTTAATTTCTCATAATGGTATTTTGAAATGTGACGCTGCTGATTTTGAGTATATTTTAATGTTTTTTGTTTTGTTTTACTAAATCTTATTCCTGTATAATGGAGAGTCATAGAGTGACTAAAAACAATACGCATATGTCACTTTTGATATATATCATGGTTAAGTAGTGTTTATGGGATTTCTTCGCTAATCGATATACCTAATATATTTAATTCAACTTTTTGATAAAACAACAAAATGTGTAACAACCGAGTATTCTATAGCAGGGGTTGCTGTATTTGGAGGATGCAGCTGGCATGATAAGAATATACAGCTTCCTTTATTTACTAAATAAAAAAGCTAGGTAAAATAGCTGTTTTTGGGTTAGGAAACAACAAATATTTCAACTTACTAGAAATCCATCCAGAAATTATTCAAAAATATGCAGAGGCGTGGATATAGTGAAACGGATTTTATTATTGATATTTCAGAGTTTTTATCTAAGGCACAGATCACAGGTATTCGTAACATCTTCTTCTTATCTTACCAAATCAGATTCATAACTGTTTTTTGCATTTATTTTCAACAATTGAATTTCTTTCGGATTAACGTTAACTTAAATGGTATTCAGTGACTTGTTTCCATTTAAAGTTAATCCTTCCTAATTTGGCAAAGTGTCTGCCTCTAAAGCTCCTAAAGATTTGTCGTAGTCCAATTTCCTCAAAAATTAATTTTAATTTTTAGGCAAAATACATTTTGATGTCCTGTCCGTAACACAATTTTTACTTCCCTCGTAAAAGGGAATTATTGTAATCCTGAAAAAATCACTCTCCGAGATTTTTTTCAGATCTTCGCCTTTCAGGGTCCCTAGTAGTCGAAAAACATATATTCCGTCGGTCTGTCTGTCTGTTCGCGGCGTAAACTTATCCGATTGACTTAAAATTTTGGTCAAAAATTAAGGGTCATATGGGGATGAACTGTTAACATTTTGGTAAAAATCCAATATGGCGACCTAGTGAAGTGTTAAAAAATTATTATTAAAAAACTACTTATCCAATTTATCTCACATTTTGCAAAAACATCAAGTATTGTGTTGAAATCAAGTGGTAAAATTTTAGTATGAATCCAAGATGGCGGAACAAAATGGCGGCATAATAAAATATTTAAAAATTCAGCCTGAAAAAAATGCTTAATGGTTTGATTTCAAATTATGTGCCATAACTAATTGTGGTATAGGGATCAACTACTAAAATTCTGGAATCAAGTCAAAGTGGCCGAACAAAATGGCGTCCAAATAAAATATATGTCTGTTCATTTGCGGCATAGCTTAAAGACTACTTACCCGATTGACTTCAAATTTTTATCTAAAATCAAGGGCAATATGGGTATTGGTAAAAATCCAAAACATGAAATTTTAAAAAAATTATTGCCCAAAAACTGCTTATCCAATTTCTTTTAAGTTTTGCATAAACATCCAGTATTATGTTGGAATTAACTAGTAAAACAAGATTGCGGCCAAATAAAATTTTTGTAATAGTGAAGAAAATCTTCGTCTCAGGATTTAAATATTTTCATGTTTTAGCGTCCCTAAGTGCCAAAAAACATGTTTTATCAATTCCGTCGGTCCGTCTTTCGGTCTGTGTGTCAGTTCGCGACATAGCTTAAATACTACCTATTTTAATTTTTTTTAAATTGTCGACGTTTCGCAACTTAATTGTTGCATCCTCAAGACACATATATGGATCTTATATCCTTTATGAAATCCATATTATTATGAGTAGTTTTACTCCGTTGCTCTGCATATATTACCCAGATATTAAGTTTCTAAATGGTTTTCGTTAAGAATCCTTTTGTTGTTATGTTAGAGTGGGGTATTATTTGGGGTTAGGGTCCAGTAAAAAAAACAAAAGACGATTTTTAAGTAGTCTACGTTTCGCAATCTATTGTTGCATCTTCAGGACACATGTAGATTCTATATCCAGCATGAAACTTATATTATCAGTCTTTACATATTCCGTTTGTCCGCAGATATTTCTCAGATATTAAAATTCTAAATTGTTTTCGTTAACAATCCTCTTGTTTTTATGTTAGAATGGTGACTTATTTGGGGTTAGGATCCAGTAAAAAAATAGAAGACTTTTTTAAATTGTCGACGTTTCGAAACTTTATTGTTGCATCCTCAGGACACATATATAGATTCTATATCCTACGTGAAGCACATATTTTTAGTCTTTATCTACAACGTTGGACGGCAGATATTTCCCAGATATTAAGTTTCTAAATGGTTTTCGTTAACGATCCTCTTGTTTTTATGTTAGAGTGGTGTATTATTTGGGATAAGGATCCAGTAAAAAACAAAAGTTTTTTTTAATTGTCGAAGTTTCTCAACTTTATTGTTGCATCCTCAGGACACATCCATTTTATATCCTGCATGATACTTATATTATCAGTCTTTACCTACTGCGTTGGTTCGCAGATATTAAATCTCTAAATGGTTTTCGGTAACGATCTTCTTACGGTTATGTTAAAGTGGTGTACTATTTGGGGTTAGGAAATATCTGCGGACCAATGGAGTAGGTAAAGATTAATATGGGTTTCATGCAGGATATAAAATCTGTGTCCTTAGGATGCAACAGTAAAATGGCGAAACCTCGGCAATTTAAAAAAGGGCCTTTGTTTTTTTTACTGGATCCTAACCCCAAATACTACACCACTCCAACATAACAACAAGAGGATCGTTAATGAAAACCATTCAGAAATTTAAATCAATTTAAGAGGGCGAAACAAAATGACGGCCAAATAAAATTTTTAAAAAATCAACGCAAAAAAATCTTGTTCAATTGATTTTAAATTTTGCACAAAAATTAAATGTGAATATGGCATACTTATTGAATTTATTTTAAATTATGCCCAAAAGTCAAGTGTAGCATAGGTAGAAAGAAAATGGCAAACATATTGGTAGGAATCCAATATGATGGAACAAAATGGCGCCCAATAAAAATCAAGAGACAGTATATGTAAAACGTATATACTGTGACTATGTGCTGAATTAACTTAGATCACACTTCACTCTTCCCAATAAAAGTAATAATTCAATGGTGTATGATTTTGAAGGAATTAATTGTTATATCAAAAACTTTAAACATTTTCACAAAATGTCAAAAGCTTAAAGATTTTAAATTAAATCCCGGTTATATTTTAGTCGAAATGGAGCCATTCTCTTTCTTGATGTGCTAGTAGAAAAGAAAAAAAGGCACCTTAGGTCATTCTGTTTACAGAAAACACATATTCAAATTTTATATCATGCGTGAAAACCAATCAATATAGTAGGTCCACGCGTCGCTATGCACTTTTCTGGTATAAATGCCTAAACTTTGATCATAGAAGTTCATTCAGTGATCTGTTCTCGTGCAGTGAAGATCCCTGAAAATGCCTCCTACAATCGGAGGCGGAGCAACGGAAAGTAATTTCGATTTGACATGGTATAAACTCAAGAGCTATGATTTCTTAACTTATTTAATAGTCTTGAAAAAAGTTGACGAAACCAAATGTTCCTGAGCTTTTCGAAAACATATTTACTTCGGCAACAGTTACCTGCATATCCGTTAGCTTGTAAGATATAACTGAGCCCATGCATTAACTTGTTAACTAACTTAAAACCTGAAGGGCAGTACAGATGTGATGAAAAAAATTGGTATAACGTTTATCTAATATTACGATCATTGTAAAGGCCTTCTGTCCTAACTAGTCATCTTCAGTGCACCTCGTCATCGATTACAGACTAGCTGTCTGGATATTATTACCTCAGCAAATTATAGTATAAATAAAGTATGTCATAAAATGTCCGTAATATCCTATAATAAAAGAACGCTTTCATTGTTATAATCTTATTAGAGCTATTCTGGAAAGAGGCCAAAACATTCGAGGATGAATTAACATTTTATTACATTATACTTTAAAGATTTTATCATTTTTCTTTGCATCACACTTCAGATAAAACATACTCCAGGATGGCATATTTCACCTGCGGTAGGAGCACCTCTTATTTTCTTAAAATCATTTTAGCCAGTGGCAGGCATTTTTTCTGTTTTAGCAAACAGAATAAATACAGATATATTCAAAGTTGTATTTAGGTATTAAACCCAAAATAAACGTAATTAATGTTACTTTCTCTTTTAGGAGATAGCATCTGAATTTGAATTAACATAAATTTTAGTTCTGTTGTTTAATAAACTGCACCCCAATTCTTGTTCAGCCACTGTTACTATTTGTTCTAAAACAATATTACACGGCTTGGAATTCGTTGGCATAAGATAAGTTGGATTTTATTGATTTCGGATTTTGAAACCTGAAAATTTTGGTTTGTCCAGGTTTCATTTTTGCCAGAGTATTTGCATTAGTGTTTGTGTTTTTACTTTTTACGATTTACTTAAATTAAGGGTGATATGAAGATGAATGAAATGGTAATATCTTGGTAAAAATCGAAAATGCGAAACAGAATAACTGCTTAGTAAAACGTTACAAAATAGTTATTAATGAACTAGTTATCAAATTTACTTCAAATTTTGCACAAAAATCAAGTGTGCCAGAGGGATAAAATGGTAAAATTTTGGTGAGAAGCCATTAACCAAATGTGTAACCTACTTATATTTAAAATATCATTATTAAAAAACTACTCCAGTTGAGTTGAAATTTTACAAAAAAATCAAATTTGAAACAGGAATGAACTGGTAAAATTTTGTCAGTCCCATTTCGCAAAAACAAAATGGCGGCCTAATAAAATGTGTAGAAAATGGGTAAAATTCCCCATTTCATAGAAAAAAAAACCTTTTTATGGAGGAAAATAATAAATGCCACAACTATTTTTATAGACCAAAAAAATCATGAAAAATAAAATAGAAATAAATTAACAATAAATAAAACAAATTTAAAAAAATGGTAAATGCACAATGAATTTAAACGTAAAGAATTCCACCACATGGATACTCAGATATTTACATTTTTTTATTTTACAGTAACTATAGGTATTACATGAATTGCAATATATTTTAATTTTCGTAATGAAACAAGTATTGTATTGTAATGTAAGTTCTAGGTACTTTGATAGAAAAATAAATAAAGCCCTTTTAACAGAAAGAAACGGCTAGTTGATCAGAATTTGGAATTTATAGTAAACTAAAGACGTAAAGTTATAAAGAAATTGCGGCAGTATGCAGGACGTTATGCCAATGGCAAATAAAATATCTAAAGAATTTAAGTAATATTGTTTTAGGAACAAAATAAAATAAAGGTTGACCATATACTGCATTATTTTTTAACCGTCACTAATGCTAAAGACGAATATATATATATATATATATATATATATATATATATATATATATATATATATATATATATATATATATATATATATATATATATATATATATATATATATATATACTAACTGGAAGCTCTAATAAAAAAATTTATTTTAGAACCTGGGGAAACTGAACTTTTTATGGAATTATTAATACAGGAGTATTGATTATATCAAAAAATCCATTGACTTAAGTTTTCCTTGATTGGAAACTGTAAATAATCATTTAGGAAACTGTTTACGGCTAAACGTTTGCATTCTGTTGAATTGAATAGAGTAACTAATTCTGTTGTTCTTATAAAAGTGGTCTTTTAACTGTTTGGAAAAAAACAATATTTTTGTTGCGGGTATAAATAATAAACTTGAAACAGTTTACCTGCATTTTTTGGTAAAATTTAAGTTCGAATATTTTTAAAACAAGACGAGATACTGTGGTGCGGTTTTAAGTTGTATTTACTTATTTAATAGTCGTGAAAAAGATTGACGAAACCAATTGTGGTTTTTTAAAAGTTCCGAATATTTTTAAAACGGGACGAGATAATGAGGTGCGGTTTTCAGTTGTATCTTGCAAATTTTATTACATACAACCGATATTAGCGTAAAACTTACCTAGGCTAGAAAGTTATTTATACAGGGACTTAAACAAGACAAATTTTTGAATTTTTTATTTGTTCCGAAAATCCACAAAAACAATTTCTTAGTTCTAATTGTTAGATTAGCGTAATCTTTGGTGAAATTGTAAAAAACAATTTCAAACTTTTTTTAAAATTTTTAATATTTTTTGAGATATGATTATTTTTGTCAAAAAATTTAATTTTTCTACATAATAAGCTGGAACTTTTTATTAGCCAAAACTTAAGTAAAAACTTTTAAATTTAAATTATTTTTTATACGACACATTTTTTTCACACACTGTATGTTTTCTGGGTAGTGCAGACCGTGCACATTATAAAAAAATATGACTTAAGGGCACTCTAGCAAGAAAATTTTACATCAAATATCTAATAAAAAGTTACAGCTTATTATGTAGAAAAACTAAATTTTTTGACAAAAAAATAATATCTCAAAAAATATTAAAAATGTAATAAAAAGTTTGAAATTCTTTTTACAATTTCACCGAGGATTATGCTAATCTAACAATTAGAACTAAAAAAATGTTTTTGTAGACTTTCGGAACAAATAAAAAATTGAAAAATTTGCAGAGGCTTGTTTAACACCCTGTATAAATAACTTTTTATCTTAGGTAAGTTTTACGCCTAACATCGATTATATGTAATAAAATTTGCAAGACACGGCTGAAAACCGCACTTCAGTATCTCGTCTCGTTTTAAAAATATTCGAATTTAAATTTTACCAAAAAATGCAGATGAACTGTTTTAAATGGCCAGCAGTTTACTTATATGGTTCATTAAAAATGAATATTTACCGAAATTTATTCATATGGAGGGTTCGAACACGCCCAAATCACTTATTGATAAATTAGAATGGAATTAAAGAAGTAAATTTAAAACACTAATAATCCGTTCCTACAGGGAAGCTTATTATTATTACTCAAAATTAGTGTATTATTATGCATCTATCTGTTATAGCATTTTATATTATCTTCATACAAATATATGTTTGTATTTATCAACTCCCTAGACTTCAAATTTACAGACATAGTCAAACATTTCTATATATCTAAATAGTTTTATGGTAAATAATGGGATCAGTTACAGTGATACACCACTGTTTCTTATCTAGTCTCCTTCTTATGCTGAGAGGAACAAAATCGGTATCAAAAAGAGACGGCAGCACATATTTTTAACCTTAAGAAAGGGTGAGCGCGGCTACGCAATATTCGCCTCCCAGAAGATGCTTGAATTAGCCTTATTTTCATTCTTGCAAAAATGATATATCAGCTTTGACATAGCCATAATTACAGGAGAATAGCTTGAGAACGTTATCCGTGCTTTTTCCTTTGTAAAATGTTATTAAATGATTATGATATAACGCTGTAATTATATAAGCAGAAAATATATGTGAATTTATTTACATATATTACGTACATAGAAAAACCATTACAGGTTTTGATGTTTCAGATAATTCGTGTATCATATACTGAGGCATTATGTAAAATTAATTTTAATAATTTAAGGGCCTCACCTATAAAATATATAAAGCTGTTGCTATAGTATATACATGAAATATTTATCGATAAGTTTTTGCTATATTTTATTGAGAAACACAAATGATGAAAAATTGATGTAAATATAAATAGCTTTTATTATCCAAAATATTGGATTTTCCCACAATTTTGGTGAAATATGGCCATATCACCAATCTCTGGTAATATGTTCAATGCTTCTACGAAAGCAGCTTTATCTTCGTTTCACGATATTTGTAGTCACCAAAAATTGATTTTTAGTTTGTATTTTTTTGCATGTTCAATCCCCGAATTGGAATTCTTGAGTTCTCGATCGAAAATTGCTGGTATATAAATTTATTTTCTTTATTTCAATAAGCAGCTTTTTATTTTCATATGCTGTCTATTGATTGCGTTACCTTAATGTTTTTTGAAGTTCTTTGGTAAGAAGGATTCTTGCTAGATCAGGCATTACTTGATTTTGTAGAAATTCTAAGTAACTGTTTCCAGTACCATTATTATAAAAAAAAGATACGACTCTGTTATCATGTTGTTTGTTATATATACGCATCTAACGGGGATTATTTCTCTTCTCCAGTATCTAAAATCTACCAATTTACTGTCCCGTTTAAACAAAATGAAACTTTGTCGCTGAATAGTATATTGCCATGAAATAATGGACTTGTGTTACAAATATTCATAATTACTTCATAAAACTGTAAGCGACGGTCGGGGTCAGCTTTATTTAATTCGTGCATTAGCTTCATGTTATAAACATGGTATTTTTCCGCGTGTAATAATCGCTGTAACAATCCTTCGTTGACTTACGATATTTATTGTAGCTTCATCTGCGGAACTGCAATGAGGGTTTTTTTCGATTTGCAAGAGCTTATCCAGTTTGATATCCTCAATAATGTTTGGACGACCAGGTCGTCCCGATTTTTCATATTTCCAGTTTCCCTGAATTCGCATTAGATCTTACGTACAGTTGATATAAAGAAGTACAGTTTTTATAAAGAAGATCGGATAAGTGTCCCTTTTTTTAAACAAGAAATGATACATGCAGGATGTCTCAAAAATGGGATATAATATTCAGATTATTTTTTTTAATGGGAATCCTAAATGTTTTTCAAATTTGTGAATTTACGCGAAATTTTAGACATTTTCGATATAATACAACTTTTTGTCAATAATAAGTGAATAATAACTGTTTGCCTAAGGCAAGGTAAGTTGGGACTAATTTGATCAACTATTTTGTCCTTTAATCATTTAATCGTTAACAAATTAATTTTTGGTCTTACCAATTCTAAGATTTAAAATTTCTTACTATGGTGCACTTAACCGAAACTGGAAATATGAAAGATCGCGCCGGACCTGCTCTTTATGAGGATAGTAAAATGGATATTCTGTTGCGACTCGAAGAAAACTCTCATTTCAGTTCTGCAAATGCAACTACACTAACTAAATTGTGTAGTGTTGACGGAAATGAAGCTATCTTACGTCATATTTTTTTAATAATAATCTTACTGGAAATAGTTAGAATTTCTACAAAATGAACTAATGCCTGATCAAGCAAGAATTATTCCCGATGACCCTGACCCAAACATACCTAGAAGAACCATTTAGCATCAACATAATGGAGCTCCGCCCTATTTTACTCAGCAGGTATGCACTTATCTAGATAGACTCTTTCCTGGCAGATGGATTGGCAGGAAATGACACATAAAGTGGCCCACGAGGTCCCCTGACCTTACACCTTGCATTTTTTTTTGTACTTGGGGTACATGGGGTTGAAATCAAAAATTTATCAGGCTCAACCAAGGAGTCTAGAAGAATTGCAACATAGAATTACTAAAGAGGATAGGATAATTACGGACGATACAACTAATAACGTTTTAGATGCATTTGTAAATAGATTTAACTACTATCAGGAAGTAAATTGTTGGCATTTTCAATATTTGATAAAGTAATTTTTTCGTTTTTTATTGCTTGTTAATTTTCCGTTATTAAAATTATTTTATAAATAAAAGATTTTAGTCGATTTTAGATTTAGTAGATTCACAAAATTGCATAAAAAACTAGTTAAATTTAAGTGTATAGTGTTTTTAATATTTGGATATAAGACTTTATAAAGGTTTTATTCCTATGCCTAACACGTTTTTTTTCTTCCAAATAAAAGACCTAAATTTTTTGTACTTTCGTGTAATAGTTATGTATTATAATATTATTTTATAATACTTACAGAATAATAGAATAATATTTAAATATTTCACTAAGTGTAAATTTTATTCCCAGCAATATATGAAGCCTCTAAAACTATATGCCACTTTTATACATTTTAATGCAGTTATACTGACAGCACAAATAGAAACTTTTCAAACAATGGTGAAAATGTATAGTTTTTTTTGTCTAGACGTTTCGTTAAAAAACATTACATTAAACGGCTCCGACATATAAATTTATTAATGGGATGCTTACATTTTTTTTATTTTTCTACCATGACTTAAACAGTACGAATCTAAGTTATTAAATATATTTTATTTCACAACCCAAGTGTTAAGGAGACATCAAAACTCAACTTACTTGTAACAGTTCGATGGCTGTTATATTGAGGGGATAAATTTAACTATATAAAAAAACCACTGTGTGAATTTTTGCAAGTCTATTGCTATAAAAAAAACACCAAAAAAACAAATAGGTATAAGATATGTGTGATATAAAAGAAACAGTCACAAACTACTGTAAATATCTTGGTATATATTAAATTACTACCCTAAATGTTTGACCAAACGCTGATCTTACTTATATTTACTAATTGTATCCTAAACCAATGAAATGTTGAATTATATATATATGATCCTTTATTAATTTAAAAATGATAAATTTTAAGAAGAAATTCACAGATACAAAGAAAGCTTGATATTTTAAATTTAATATTTTCTAAATAAAACAAATTAAGTATTGCACAGTATTGCTCAGTTTTTAAATGGGGTACTTATCTTAAAGGTTCAGCCACCAAATTCCTCAGACAGATGATTCTGTTATTGATTTTTGTCAATGACCTTCGGACTAGGTCAGCGGCAAGGGTTAAATGACCTCCAACTTCAACACGTGCTTTGGACTTAAATTGGCACTGGAAATGGAATTGGAACTCCGAAACTTGAACTTGGACAATAAGAAAACTAGAACTGAAATTGGAACTGAAACCCCTAACTGGCTTCACGAGCTAAAAATATAATCTCTAATTACAAATTTGTATATTCTTATTTGTATCTTCGGACATCTTGCTCCATGTTTTTTTCGATGTCGGGATATCCTGTTATGAAGTGAACATTTTCAGTATACAACAATCCGTCTTCTCAAAAATATGTACTTTAAATAACAGTATGAATAGTTACCTTTATTTTCTTTTCTTCACTTTTATTTTAATGGTCTTTTCTTCAAGATTATGATAACTTTTACTTTGGCTGCGTGTGGCTAGACCCAAAATGTCCCGTTTGTCCTTTGCCAGCCAGTTTTATTTCCTTACGTTAATTTTTTTGTGGTCTATAACATGGAAAGTTCTGATTGGCCAATGCCTTGTAGTTATCGATATTGATCTCGCTTTCAACCTGCTTGCCGGATTCTATCTCCGAGGAATTAAACTTTAGCACTTCCCGGATAGGTGGCGGTTTAGAGAGATGGTACTGGTTAACGTGAACCGTTGCATACTATTCGGTTTGTCTTTTTAATCATGATTTTTACTTTTTTTTTTATAGAAATAGGACTTTTTTATAATAATTCTAGATTTATTGTAAGTAACTCGTATAAAATTATTTACAATAAATCTAGAATTATTATAAAAAAATCATATTTCTATAAAACAAATAGAAATCACGATTAAACAAACAGACCGAATAGTAAGTTGAGTTTTGATGTCTCTTTGGAATGAAAATATAAATTAATGATCAGGTATTCTAGTGAATCCTTTTTTTTTTATTACAGAGCACTCTAATGTAAAATTTTATAAAACAATAAAAAATGGCATAATAATATATTTATCCTTGCTACCGCCCTGAACTATTGCGTCTTCTGAAATGTTTTTATAGAGGAAGCAACGTCTCGACTGGCGCCTGCCGTCTCTTCTTTTTCTTATTCCGAGACTCGACATTTATTCGATAAATCATCCATGATTTGGGCCATTAAGATAAACGATACGGCTTGGGTGACCTAAAATACCCCAAAACATAAAAAAACTAAGTTAGATTAAATAATAACCATGGATAGGATTGCCGGAAGAATAATTTTATAAATACGGATATTTTATTATAGGCTTGCCGAAAGAAACATTTCATAAATACCAATATTTTACTTTTACATAGAAAAAGTTTAACAAATACATTAATGTTAGCTAGGATGTTTGTTTAAGAAATTTTAATTTTAAATTATTTATTCTAGTGGATTTAATTTCTGATTTTTACTGTTGATAAAAGCTATAAAAATATAGCTGCAGAAATGAATAATACAAATATTTCTCGTTTCTATTATTTTTAGTAAATATATTTAGAATGTGATTATTATGGGTCAATCAGAGAGCCTATTCTGCAGGAATTAAATTTTGAAGCTGTTTTTTTTTGATAATTTTCCAAAACTAATATTTTTTTAAGATTTATTTAAAAATGTACTTTTAGGCTCTTTTATCTATCTGAAACCTCCTTCCACATTTCTTAGTTTTTCAAATAATTTAATAATATAGATATTGACATTTTTTATAGCCTTAACACAACTTCAGAATAGCTTTAATAGATCACTAATGATCTCTTTTTAATTGTTAGATTCTGGAGTGCCCAAATTTTACATATATTGTCCTTTTAATTTTGTGACTAAAATATGGCCTTCTTTCGCAAATTGTTAAGACTTAAAAAGCACTATTGGTTTCTAGAGGTATCTTTATAAAATAGCCATTCACTTCACCCTTCCCACTCCTTTATTTCTTAATTATTCATTTTTCAAATTATTTGTAAACTAGGTGGCCCTGCAGACCTTGTTCTGCCTTTTCCGTTAGATGGCGCGATAAGTTTCCAAGGAAATTATAAGAATATGGGGCGAATTCATCACATCGTGGAGAAATGTTATTGAAGAAAAACATATTGGTTTTATAGAAGAAATACGCAATAAATCATTACAAAAAATAGTGTTGAAAGCTCTCGATAACCAGACCATCACTTAAAAAAAAATCATGTAAATTGGTGCAGTACAACTTGCGGAAAAATATGGCTTAGTGTTTTAAATATATAGATAATGTTAGTCTGTTATGTATTTTCCACGGATTTAGTAAAAATTCTATACTAGTGCTTGTGCATATAAGGGGTTCTCGAGACCGAAACCGAAAAATTTTCATGATCTCGACGTCATTGAGGTATGCAAATTTTGTAGTAGTGATTTTCTGTGAAACTGTGTTTATTAGCACGTACAGGGTCTCTAATTATTCCTTATATGATGAGTTTTGTTTTCTAGAATGAAAGAATGAAAAAAAAATATTTGTAATATTCTATAAAATATTAATTAGTCACCTTTTATTTCCCTCGTAAAAGGGAGTTACTATATTGATGAAAAAATTACCCGCCCAGATTTTTGCAAATCATCACGTTTAAGGTTCCTAGATGCCGAAAAACATGTTTTCTCGATGCCGTCGGTCTCTCTCTCTATTTGTTACCTGCATGGCTAAAAGCTACTTACACAGTTGACTTCAAATTTTGGCTAAAAGTTAAAGGTCATATGCTAAACAAAATAGCAATTAGTGAAATGTTAAAAAAAAATATTACTAAAACCTAATTATCTATCTTAGTACCTAAAATTTTACACAAAAATACAGTTACACAGGAAGTAACGGTAACATTTTGATTCGGATCCAAAATAACAAAACTTAACGGCGGCCTAGTAACATGTTTAAAAAAATCAGCCTACTCATTGGATGTTAGAATCCAATATGGTGGAATAAAAGAGTGCCCAATGAAAATGTTTGAAACGACAGTTTATATGTGTTGCTAAGTAATCGTGTGTGGAATTAAATTGAGTCACACTACTATTTCTAATAAAAACAAGAATTCACAAAGAGGAAAGCTCTGGCTCAAGAAAATTCACCAATTTTTTATTTTTGCCAGACGACTAGTAGAATAGTTCAATAATTTGTTATTTATATACAGATAAATTTAAAAGATACATCAATGTATCACTTTAATTAATTATTATACAGTATCCAACCATTCTCAGCACTGACCCAGCGTCTTTGTATTGATTTACATAATTAAGCGAACGTTACTGAAGATAATCTAAAATATGTTAAATGAATTATTTTCAGACATCTTTAATATTCTCACGTTTAGTTCTTAAATCATATTTGTACTAAATGAATTGCAACAAACTCTACCCCATTTATGCGGCCAAAGGGGGAACATGTCTATTAGCAATTGCACATTAAAATTGTCAAAACCAAAGGGAAGGTATCATAATTCTAATTCATTAACTCTTAAGGTAGAAGGAATAAACAAATTAGCGATTAAAGTTAATGGTTGAAGAAAAATTGTCGCCTTTATTATTCATGATATTAGATAGATTGCTTAAATATTTAAAACTGTGATATTCACAATATATATCCTGTGGCATCCTTTTTTTTTCAATTCGAGGCTGATTAGTCCGAATATTTAAGTTAAAGTATTGAAAATTCAACGATTTGAATTTTTTCCTGTTAGCAGAAGCTATTAAACAACGTGAAATGAAGTTGAGATATACCTTCCGAATATTCCAACTCTAATCAAATTTAGTTCTTTATGAGAATGGAAAACGTTACCGAAATATACGTTAAACGCGAATTTGAGATGCACAACTTTCTCCACTTACACATAGTACAATAAAATGTACTTTAAAATGGTTGGTTCATTTTAAATATTCTTTGGAATTATTTATTGAACAGAAAACTTTACGTATAACTGGAAGTGACGTAAACAAAAATGAATTTCAATTCATAATTTTTATTATCACTAATCATACGCTCTTATTTATTTTACAAACCAAGATTAAAGAAGTTTTTTGTCTTGCTAATGTTAAAGCTCTTAAGGATGGAAGTTCTATATGTTAATTTAGGTATCTAAGAAAAACAAGAACTATAGAGGTGAGACCTATTTGCAAATAAACATTTTTATTATACAAATCAAAATTAATTTATTAATACGACAATCTTCGATGTGCATGTTAAGACCAGATTTTTTTTTTTTAATAATCTCGTGACATCTGATATTTCAGGTATCTATTTTCTTACATATTTAACAAATTTTCTTTACAGTTATGTTTTTGATACTAATACCTTAATTCGGCTTTAAATTAAAATAAAATGTTTCATGCCCAAAACAAAATAAAATTTCAAAATGAAAATATCAAATTTCTGGTAAGCGGTATAAGATTCATTGGATATTTGATTTTCAGAAAATTAGCTCGATAAATCATTATGTAATGTACCTATTTCTTTTTTTTTCAAATTAATGATATTAATTATAATCAAATAATATTATGCATGTTTACCAGTAATGTTTTTTTAACAGTCAGAATACCAAATATTGGTCTTTGCTAAACTTTGTTTTTCATCTTGTTTGAAGAGTCCTTAAAGGTTTCTAATTAATTTTTACATAATTTTTAGAAAATAATTTGATGTTATAAGTGAAATAATTTGTTATGGCCCACTTAAGATGCAAGATAGATATAGAAACTATTAAGCGAATCACACAGAAAAAGTACTTTCTTATGTACCTTAATAGCTCTACCAAAATGCATAAATAAAAAAATGTCTACTCAATACGAGTCTGTATTTTATTGGTAAATTAAACCTATCAAGAAACGTAGTTGCGCAAGCTTTTCAAATCATATAATTATCTTTGACATATATATCAATTAAGCTAAGATAAAAAAGTGCTAAAACTTTACTGAATATCCATCATAATAAGTTACATAAGGGAACAAATATTATTACCCCAAAGGAACCCATGGTCAAAGCCATTTAGGGTTTTTTTCCGTCAGGAAGCCACCATATTCATTCTTATTGGAGTTCCCTTAATAAAAGGTACCGTAAGAAAAGGTGGTGTGTCTTATTTACAATTTGTACCTAAAGCAATTATTATATAAGGTCTTACTTGCCCTTGTTTGTTTAATCGCATATAAAATGTAGAAACGTCCATATTTGCTATAGCCAAATACATCTGGTCAAACAAACAGCAAACACAGTGGTGGAAAGCTAAAGTTTTTCACAAGGAGCAGCACTTGGAATACACCCAGCAACCCTAGGTGTTAGATATTTCATATATATAAAAGCCGATTCTAGCTCAAAATAATCTTCTTTTAGGTTACCAATGGAATTAGAATAATTAATATTTAAATTTATATTTTGTTTGTAGCACTTTAAAGACTATGAAGGCGTTAATATACAAATCTTGATTCTAATATTTATATTTTGTATTATATACTTGCCAAGTTAAATTTTTATAAGACTTATTTATATTGCCTTAACATAAAATAAACTTAGTTTACAAAATGTCTTGGAAGCTGAGCAGAATTTGCATAAAGTCGAGGCACATCATTAATCTCGAACAGTATATCGCAAAACACGAAACGAGTTCATGACTTTAAATTTAAAAGCTTTTTCCTTCATAAAATTTTCATATAATTCAAATTAGAACTGAATATTTATCTAAGAAATGTGCAGCGTTAACCTCAGCCCTTTGTTCAGTAAACTCAGTTTCTTTATGTTTTCGGGTAGGTGGCGCCGACTTATAGTAGTATGTTGCCGATAAAATTAGTAACAAATTTTCCGTGTTCTGGCAGAATTGCACCAAAGTGCAATATCTTGCCGCGAAATTACTTCCACTTTGTTCCAGGATAACACTAAATTTTCGGAAACATATTGCTCGAAAACTAATATCCTGTTCTAGAGTTTATGGGTCGGTAGCTACCGACCATTATTTCATCGTTTTTATTGTAGTAAGCCTAGACAACAAGAATACTTGTTAGTGCAAGTTATACAGAGTTATGAAAAGATATGTGACAAAACTATAATAGCTATTTTTGATACGAGATGCAATTGGGTCGTATTTTGAGCCCAAAACGAATCGCTAGAATATTTAAATAAAAAATAATATGAAGATGTGAAAATTTATGACAGCTCGAGAGAAAGTAAATTTTATTATATTCAAGCCTCAGGAAGATTTGCGCCATCTGTCAGGTAAAGACTTTATTGCATCGAGTAAAAACATTTAAAAGAGACATCAACTTTTGCGTAGTCAACTGGGTAATTTATTTTTAATTATAAAAAGTCCGACGAAGCCAGATCAAAACTATACGGTGGGCGGTGCACTGGAAGATATTATATACGCATAAATGCCACTTTTCAACTTCCCATATTCTTTAGAAGATGAGAACATAATTCCATAGGTAACAGCAATTATTGTAATACCTTTCAGCAAAAGACAACATTGTATTTTGTTTAGGATGCGGATGAAAAAATACATTCTCACAAATTTTTCAGTGAATGTAAAAAACAACGCAAAATTTGCATGTCCACATGTTTACCACATCACCTAATTTATTGTTTTGTAATTAAATTATATAGTTCTTATAAAAATAAAATGACACATTGACTTTGACCTTGATAGTGCAAGTGGGTTTGGACATATTTCCATTTGACCGATTACATATTATAGGATAGGTAAGTATTCCACAACATACACACATTTTTAAGTATATCATTTTCCTTTTTTAAATTCAGCACCATCAAACTTAAATACAATTAATTCAGTTTTGCATCATGCCATTCAATAATTCAAAATAGTAAAACGAGGTATTATTTATTTTGTTACTAGGTAAATGGAAACAACAATTTTTACTTAATTTAATTTAAAAAATATACATGACAATTGTTTCGTCAGCACTACGGCTGCATTAGATAGAAAATCTTAAATCAGTATGACACAAAATGTAGACAATATATACCTGACCCCATTTTTCCAATTGCTGTGAATATTATACAGGTATAAGGTTTTAACAATGGATATCTATTTAGGTCCAACTGATCATTTAATAATGTATTGTTATATTTATTTTCGTACTTTCTAGTAAATCTAGTTTTTACTTTTGCGTTCTATATGTAAAATTTCAAAAATATGGTTTTTGCTTAGAGTAATCAGAATTGTCCTTTTGGAAATAAATTTGTGCTCATTTTAACTTATTATGTTTTTTACGAAAGGTATTATTGGTCCCAAAAAGCAATATTTGCTCCTTTATTCTTAAAAAAATAGCAACAGTTGGTGTTTTTTTCAGGATAAATTAGAATATACAATTATCTGATATTCTCAGAATTTCATTGTGGGGTAAAATCTATTGCATTTTTTACTGTTTTGTCTTCATTATTTTGTCCATAAGATGTTCATTAACCGTTATTTGTTTTTTATATTTAATTCCTTTGTATAACTTCATCATTACCTAGAGGTATGTAGGCAAATTAAGTGGAAATTTGTGTTTTACTTAGTTAAAATAAATTTTCTACAATTTTATATTAAACCTAAAAAAAATGTAATAGTACGGAATCGACAAAAGTAAAGGGATTTCTGACAGGCTATAGTAGCTTAAAAGTTATTTGATATAGTAAGATCAAGGTCATCAGATTATAGTATTATCAGAAGACGTATACATGTGTACCCATTTTAAAATGGAGACTATGTAATTTTATACTATTTTCAAAATTCAGGTCAGGTTCAGAGTCAAAGTTATTAAATTATTGGATTACCATCATACCTAAAACTTAAAAGCAATAGGTATGTGAAAGTGGTTCAAAAGTAATTAATTGAATAAAGAGGTTTGTAAGACGACGAATTAAGCATTGTTTCTTGGTAAAAAAAAATCCTGGAATTTTTGAGAAGCTAGATACATTTTGATATGTTATTAGAGATATTTTTAGCTATCCATTGATATCAATTTCGTGCAGATTGCAAGATTCGCCTTGAACGCCTTCTACTTCTTGGATATTCTACGATAAATTGACGACCACACCGAAACCGTCTTGACCAATATTTCACTCTAAGCTATAATAAAGTATCGTTATTTATTAGTGAATATTTTTGAGGCTGTTCTGTTCCTTAGTTAAAAATGTGAACTTTTATATGTTTGAGTTTACAGTAATTTTACGCTCATTATTTCTCTTGGTTAACAACATAACAATCGTGTAAACATGGGTATTTTTAGAAATAAATTATACAATCAAGAAAATTCATAAATCTTCTGAAATGAAAACTGCCCCTGCGTACTATTTGAACATTTTAGTTAACTATGATAAAGATTGTCATTATTTCCGCCAAATAAAACTCATGATTGACTAACTTTTCAATATATGAAAGTCTAGAACAAAATATGACGAAGATGAGAGTTATGATGAGAGCGATTGCAGTTTTGACATTTTCGTAGACTCTGAAAACGGAATCAAATTATTAATCTTTTCTTATCTTGTTTTTAGCAATTTCTTTTGTATTTTTAATTACCTAGAATATATTTTGTTACTTATTTTTTATCATTTGTTTCATATTATATATTCTAAAACACATATATTTTTTCGATTTTTCCATTTTTTTTTCATGCGGATCGTTCAAAAAATGCATTTTTTAAACCGTTTTTTCCTAGCCTTTAAAAAACTAGTTAAAATTGTTCATAAATTGAGACCTTTTTGGGTATCTTTGTATGTAAATACAGTAATGTCTAATATAAAAATTGCTTCTCTTAAACCCTAGAACGATATATTAAAATAAAAGCAATCTGTCGAAACACCGAACCTAAAATATCCTCTATCAGATGGCACAAGCTTTCCTAGAATTGACTTGATATCGCTCAATGATATAATTACGCTTGCCAAATAATAAAAATTACCATAACTGTGAATTGACTATGTCTGTACGTAATTTCAGACCTCCATTAACTGTATTATCTATAATTTTAATAATGAGAGTGAACCACTGTTTTCCTAATGAGTTAAATTTCAGCTCGACTTAAAACAATGTTCCAAACAATTAAATTTGTTGTAAAAACCAGCTAAACACATTAGGTCGCACATAGCCACGTTGTTCACTAATTGCGGTGTCATTTTAACAAGTCTGCCGAATTTGCCTTGCAAATGTCCGGCCGAATCGGGATTTTATAAAGCCCTTTATGAACCTAGGCGCTGATAGTGTTTATTTTCATTTCGAAATGATGCTATGCAGACATTTTCAACCCCGTTAATTAACTAAAAAATATTTGTTTGCCCTTTTATTTCCGCTAAAATTTTATAGAAACACGTTTCGCTTTCGGTGGGAATTTTCTGAATAAATATTTAACAAAGTGTAGGTGAATGGATTATATTACAGAAATTCGAAAATTTAACCGTAGACCAGGACAATAATATAAAAATGATGTATAGCGAATCTCACAAGTTGTTTAAATGCATATAATTACGGTAAAATCTGTCTATGCGGACACCCCTTTTAAGCGGACGGCTCTTTTAGAGGGATATGCTTTAGAGGACCGAATAAAGACATAGGATTTTACAAATAAAATATTCTCCCTTAAGCGGACTTTCTTAAAACCGGACACGAATAGTATTTTAGCTGGCTTTTGTCGTTGTGTTTGTTTTTTAAGCGAACAAACTGTACATGGCAACAGCAGCAAAAAAGTTAAGAAAAAGGCTTTTTAGTGACGTATGACTGTTCGCAGATAATTTACGTTACAAAACCGTAGATCACTCGGCTATCGTCCTACTGAAACTACGTGTTTAGAGATGAGGTTGAGTCTTTCAGCAATGTTACTTTCCAAGGATTAAGTTCGAAAATTCGGAACCTAAGAGAGTCTCAAAGACATTTATTATCGAATAACTGTAATAATAATAATTTCGTTCAATGTCAAGAACTTATTCCCGAGCGTTCCCCTAAAGAGTGTATTGAACTGGTTAGGGGTTTTTTAATGAGTACTTCTCTCCCGGGGAACATGGTGGATAACCTCTTCTCGCTTCTGCCCATCCTTTTATATCAAAACTTCTTTTAATTTAATGACCAATTCTTATGTTATAGAGGGCAGGCTTAGCGGTGGGTTTCTTGTTTATCACCGTTCCTCAGCGAGGTCTGAAAAGCGAGGTGAGAAAATCATGGAGAGTTGCATTTCTCGGTTTTCGAGAGAGTTGAGTGAGTTTTTGGATTTCATTAATTCGATACATAATCCTTTACTTTGAAAAAGAAGTGGATGGTAAATTGCCTTTTTTAGATCTCTTACCCCTGAAAATATCCAAATTAATTTTGAGGTATATAGGAAGCCGTCGTCAACTGATAAACGTTATTCAATTTTCTTCTAACTCTCCACATACGTGGCAAAAGTGTTTGATAAGTTTTAAAATATTTTTGTTTATTTGTTGTTGGAAGACATAACCTCGCTTTAGTGTTTGTCTAATTATGTAGTTTTATGTGCCAGTTTTATATATTTTACATGTTTTTGTTCTTTTAAGATATGATTTTTAATTCTTAATATATTAAAACGTTACTATTAGTTTCTTAATGCATTTTAGATCTGATGATGCCTGTTTCTTTGGCGAAACACATGTAATTGTAGTTTTTTTACTGTATTAAACCACTTGACTGAGACCGAGACATTGTTTTTTCTCTTCTGCAATTAAAAAAAGGTACCAGATTACTTATCAGAAAAAGGTTGAATCCAGAAAACGTCGAAATGTCATTTTTATAAGCAGGATATAATATAAAAATGCCGACAAATAGGTCTATTTTTCGTTCTTCATCTGAAATAAAAATTTCGTTTCATAGAAAAAAATTAGCTGTGATAAAATGCCGACTAAAGAAAAGTTAACTATATTGGGTTTTGCTATTATGATCGGAGATACTGGGAAACTTATTTAGTCTAGTTCACAAACTTAAAATTGTGTTAAATTCTTGTTGATGCTAGTAACAAGGCTCATTGGATTCGGAATGACCTCTAGAAAAATTTGCAAAAAAGTTTTAAACCCGCACATAAATAATTTTAAAAGTTAGTAATAAACTAAAAGAGAACCAAGAAATCATGGTTTCTGGGTTTAGACCTTGTCATATTGGAATTACTTTCCTATGTTTCGCCTGCGATTGCAAGAGACATTTTCAGGGAGCTTCAGAGTTAAGGTATTTATACCCAACCTGTGCTCACTGACGCGTGACTCAATCTGATGATTGGTTTCCACGCATAAATTAACACGTAGCCCGCGACTATATTGAAATTTTCAGGGTGCTTGATAATTTTTATGGATTCTCTAATTTTTCGTTTATAACAACCCGAGACTGACGCAAGAACCTTGGTATCTTTTACATTAATCGTGTGTCCTCTTGAGAGCTAGTCTTCAGCGACAGCGGATTGAACAATTTTTTTCTTGCTTATATATCTTTCATGTTCCTTAAGTCTAATAGACATAAACCGTCCAGATACACCTTACCGCAGAAACAAGGTTATTTATAAACTCCTTCTGATATCAAAGGAATTACATTTTTTAGTGTCCTTAAGCATTGCCCAATCTTTTTACGTTTACAAAAGATTGTGCGAATGTAGGATCTCGACAGAATTATTGTATTTTATCTGCGGTATCCTGAATAAAAGGTAAAACTATATTACTTGATGGTTGAGTATCCAATACTGGTTTAGGCCTGGGATTATTATACCTTATCGAACGCGCAATATCTTCAGTGCAATATCCGATGGATTTTAAAGCTTCGGTCGGTTTATTGGTCCGTTTAGAACTAAATTTGCATCACATATTGACAAAGCCCAAAAAACTAATGAATTGATAACCAATTGTTTTTGGGAAGGATGATGGTCAGAACTAAAATTTAGAAATCTATTCGTGTGTGTCGGTTTCCTGTAAACGGTGTGACTTAGGGCGCCGTTCTCTTTCTTTTGTACATAATAAGTAACATATTAAGGAAGAGAATGACACCATCTGATTCAGTTTTCATAATGAATTTAATATTAGAATGTTGTCTGTTCAGATGATTTAGAAATATAGTTTAATTGTCTTCTCCATGAAGCCATGTTACAAAAGTATCATCGGCATATCTAAACCAACATTTAATAACTCGGAAACTATTAACATTTAAGATATTTTTAAAAAGGATTTTAAAAGACGAAGAAATTTCCATTTAAAAAGTTCCGACTCCCGGAACTTTATCTCTGTTATCAATAGTTTTAATTTAATGTTGAAAATAGAGCTCCGCGTGGCGCGTGGCCTGGGCTAATCTGTTACAAGTAAAAAGATTTTTCTAACATTCAATAATAGCCTATTGCTTACTAACAATTTTTTTTTAATTTCCGTTTATAGACATGCAAAAAATAGCAATTGCCTAAATTACCTAGAATTCGTTTTTTCCTTCTGGATTAAAACGATTTGGTTCTATAAAAAAGCGGTCTATTTAGAAGTTATTAGTTAGGTATTTCGAAACATTTCTTTTGAAATTTGTCCTCTCAAAAAAGCGTTTATTAGGTTCCAAGAAAGCATCGAATTACCACCAACAATTAAAATATTATATAGAATTGAAAATCGTGACCCTAAAGACACCATATGAAATTTAACATTTTTAGATTCGCGCTGTTAAAAGACAATTAAGTTTCAATGATTATTTTACATTCGGGTTGTTTGATGTAAATATGTCATTAATACTGTTTGACAGTTATTTCTTTTTTTTTAGGTAAGCATGCAAGTTTTCCCCATATCTTCGGACTAAACAATTGTGGTAAGTATTTTTAAGCTTAAAGCAAATTAATTTTTTATTAAAAAAATCCTATAAAAATTGTCACTCAGTTCTCAGAAACACGAAACACTACAAATTAAAAATAGAGAGATTTATGAATTAGCGGGTTAATCGAATGCACTATATGTCTAAAACTATTCGAAAACTATTCTATTTTTAATAACAAAAAAATAACTAGTCACGGAACTCGATGCCATAAATAGTTGTGGAGTAGAGCCTCAGTTCATTATCTTACAATTTTGCAACAAAAATAAAGCTCTGGAACTCTTTACGCGATGTACACTGAACAAAGAAAATAGAGATGCTGCTAACATAAACATTTTTAAGAAAAGCTTAAAAAATGTGCTGTTAGAGAAATACTCTTACGATGTCCAGGAATTTACGTAAATATATCTGATTTTGTATTGTCTAGTTTATAAATATATCTTTGTATTTAAGTATTCTTTTATACATTTTTTGACCTTTTGACTTTTTCTTCAATTATTGTATATGTTTCGATATGTACTTTTAAATTGAAGAAATAAACTATTTTGATTTTGATTTAGTAAAGAATTTTTTTTTGGCTTTTTCGCAACTCTCAGATATCTTTAAATTGGCTGAAACTAATATATTATAAGCAAAAATAATATATCTTTTTATATTATATATCAAAGCTAGTATGGGTGGATCAGTCCATACGTTAAGATATGTAATTTCTTCTTGTTCTATTAAATATTTGTCAGTCAATTTATAGTTAGGTTTGGTTTTTCGCAACTAAACAACAATGCGTTGTAAAAAACCAATTTCATTTTTTACTACAATACTACACTCACTGAAATAAATACACAAAGGAATCTGGAAAAGACTAGAACACCAAAACCTCGTTATTGCATCATTCCATTTTCATTGGTATTAAATAAAGATAAGAATAGTATTATACAACTGTTTATATAGTTTTGGAAAATGTAAAAAGGGAAAAGTCATATTGTTTAGCTTATTTGACAATCTTCTTCTCTGCCGTGCATTTTTAAAATCTGTTAGTTGACACTTAAGTAAATCTATCAATCCATAAATGTTTGTTTTCAAATTGTGAAATGTTTAAATTTTTATCCCTCAGAACGAACTGGCCTATGTATCGAACAAAATATTTCACCTAGAAGAGAAAATAGAGAAAAAGATAAAAACTTATGTTTTGAAATTTGTCCGTTGAAAAAGCGTTTATAGGTTTCCGAGAAAATCGGGATACCATTAAAAAACAATCAAAAATTAAAATATTATGTAAAGACCCCAAAAACCGTATCATTCTAGATCTAAACAATCAGAAAAATGAGCATATAATGTACGTTATTAATTTAAAAACATATTTCACAAAATTAACTTGATCAATAAGTTAAAAACAAAATTTTAAATTATATTGAGCTAGCCTTATTAATTAAATAAAATTACCATTCATGTAGCAAGTTTACTTTGCAAATCTTACAATAACATTAGATCCCCTGTTATTCCATTGTTTTCTTGTTAGGGTTTTATTCTCATGGAATCTCTTTGAAATTTGCTTTACAAATTCTCGCTCCGTTCCGTTCCGGTCTTTTATGAACCTACTCGCGTGTAGTGTTTGTTTCTATATAGAATGATAATCTGCTGTTCTTATCAGTCTTGTGTTGTTAAATGAAAATATTTTTAATATTCTGAAATTCTTATTTATATTGCAGGCTTGTCAACTGTGTGTATCAATTAAAATAGAGTGCTATCACTTTTTTACTGCTAGACATTTTAACAGTAGGACTACTTGCCAAGTTTTTTGAATGAATATCAGTAACATACGAAATAAACTCATTTAAAAAATAATCTAACTTCCATTTTCAGTTCTTTCGCAAAAATCACCATCCAAGATTTTTGCAGATCTTTGCGTTTTAGGGTTTCTAGATCATGAAAAACATATTCTTCCGTTTCCGTCATGGCGTTGGTCTGTTTGTGCTCATTTGATGAAAAATCAAAGGTCATATGAGGATGGCATGGTAATATTTGGTTAACAAACCGATATGGCGGATCAAAACGGCCGGGTAAAAAAAGATTAAAAATTAAGTAGCAACAAATTACTTATGCAGCAAAACAAAATGGCGGACTAATAAAAGGTTTTTTTTATAGAGAAAAATAATAAATGACATTAAGTTTTTACCAAATAATTAATGCATATGATATAAAAGTTGAATTTACCTATGTTTTTTAATGAATTACCTTGTATCTTTTTTGAATATTGAACTCTATAAAATTATATATTAAATATTTGATATAAAGGCCATTACAGACGGCTTTACATAATTCATAGACAAGCATGTCAAACAAATTGGCCTTGGATGCTACTTGAGTTTGGTTGAAATGTTTATGTATCTATGCTATATCATTATGTAGAGTTGGCTGCGATAACTTTAGCATATTTTTTGTCATAATTAGAGTATTTTTAAATTATTGACCAGGTATATTAACATTTTGCATATTTTGATAGGCTATGTCATTTAAATGGCTTGCCTTAGTGCATGCACGTTTTGCATTTTCTTAAATTATATGTGCATAATCTGTTTTTCTTTTAAGAATGAAAAGAAAACTTAAAACTATTGATTTTCTACGTTCAGTTAGATATTTCATTAGTGGAAACAAGCAAATAACTTTCAATTTTTAAAATCGTAATATTATATATTACTTTTATTAGATAGATAGGACATTTTATTAGTAATTAATTAAAAATTAATATTATTGTACGTAGTTAAAAAATAAGTATATCTGTATATGGCCATTATCACTTTTAACACATTTCTGATTTATTTTGGGTTTATAGACTTTCCGGCTTTTCTTTTAATTCTGTTTTCTGAATCTTTCTGTAAGCTCTGAGCATAACGCGGTGGCTTAAAAGCAGTGGTCTTCAAATAGTCCATTATGGTCATGTCAGAACTATTCGCTAAATATATCCTTTATTGTCCATCCATCTATCAATCCTTTATTGTCTGTCCAACCAAGTGGATACTTTAAATTTAGGTATGCCTTAACCTGATCATTATTGTGTAGAGAACATCCCCCTGTTGCCAAATTATTACTTTTCTGACTGGAGAAATATTATTAAGTGCAATTTGAAATTTAATTGCGCAAATATTTAAATATCAACCAATAGTTACTTTTCTTTAATAAGAACGGGCCATTATATCGTTATCGGGGGATTGTAAAACTTCACTGTTACTAGTACAAAAAGCAACCAGTGAGTTTCTCGTGCTAGTTCGTTTGAACTTAAGCATTTCTGGGGCCCTTTAGTTAAAAATAAAAATGATAATTGTATATATACTGGGATATTTTTGAATACTTTAGTGTATTTTAACTTTACCAAATAGTCTATACATACGTCTTAAGACAGTGACCGCTTTATAGATAGGAATTAGTGTGATGTATTACCTCTGAGTTGTATTTTCCTGTATTTTTAACTAAATATTTTCTCAGGAAAAAAACATATTAAAGCAACTTAAATTCAAATTTTTAATAAGAAATTTGTTAAAGATAAATAATGTTGCAAAAAATAAAAATAGTTTTACTAATAAATTTAATCAGAAATGTTCAGGGTTTTGGGTTATATTTTGAACGGAGTCTACACGCTTTTTTTTAGAGATAAAAAAAAATATTAAATCCGAAAGTTGTTGGGTTCTATCTGAACCGCCAGAATTTGCTAAATAGATTAAAAAATTACAATTACAATTTGTAATTGCAACTTTGTTATTTTAAATGAGACAGCCTGTATATTTTTAATTTGTTGGAAAGAACATTTTTTTCTGATTTCAAAAATATGTACTTTGTCTATGTTCAGACTAATGGTTATCGCATAAATTTGGTCTAAAATCTGGAAAACTCAAGTGCCCTGGCTCAATTGTATTGTTTTTATTTTACCATCGCCATTTTGTCACTGGTTTTGGGCACCTGATTTACTTAATTTCTTAATTACAGGGTATTCTGACAAGCGTGTAGACCCCGTTCAAAATATAACGGAAAACCCTGTTCCTTATAGGCCCTTTTTGTTGAATAATGAAAAAGTGGATAAACATTTATATATACATTATTTCTTTAACGTCTTGTTTTACAAAAACTTTATTTTATGTTAATAATTATGGTCAAAGCATTTATAAGTTTTACGTACTAAACAGTTTTTATAATTAACTTAGTTTCATAAGCTATTAATTTATTTTGCAAATTTTGTTATTAAAGTATGCCTGTTATACATCAATCTTTGTATAATCTACATACATATGTCTAAAGGTCCCTTAGGATGTTGTCAGAATCTCGTGTGAAATAATGCGAGAAGGCTTGTATATTCATCGTGGCGCTCACAAGTTATAAGTACGTTGTTACCGATAAAATTAGCAACAAATTTCCAGTATTCGAGCTCAACTGCGCCAAACTACAGTATCTTACCTCCAAATTACTTCCACTTTGTTCTTGGCAAACCATAAATTTAAGAGAATACATTTTATCGTTCTTCGTGTAATATCCTGTACGAGAATATATGGGCCTCCTCTGCCATTGGTTCATTCCTTAGCTATATGCCTATTATACATATATTATATATTGATCAGTATAAGTAATATTGCTGTATTATGAAAGTATGACGAAAGTAGTTAATTTGTATTAATTAATAATAAATAATATAATAATAATTATTATTAATCTATATATATATATATATATATATATATATATATATATATATATATATTTAACGTCGTAATGCACCCTAATACATTATAATCCTTCCTTTCCTTTTCCTACCTACTGCTGGATACCGACCTCTACCTCTTGCACATATCTATGCTGATGTTTCTGCGTAGGTAAGAGATCAAAGTTTATCGTCGTCAGTAACTATAGAAACGATGCGCAGCTACTTGTATATTGCTTAAACCCTATATATCCATGGAATTGACTGACAGCCCTCTCTCTTTCGCCGCCTACCCAGTTAATCTAGGTGTATTATATTATACGACTTATATAATTAAACAAAATATATCGTTGCAAAAGAAAGAAAAAGAGCATTCTCTATCAGTTTAAATTAAAACTTTGGAAAGATCTGCCACCTTGGTCCATAGTAAATTTAAGAAGGCTTTGAATTCAATTGTTTTTACATTACTATAAACGGTATGTCACTGTAAAAGATAATTGTGGAGACAAAATATATTTGTTTCAAATTCCCGTTTTGAAGCTCGGAAACATCTTTGAGGTGATCTTTGGCAATAGTTTAAATTCCTACTTTTCGACTCATAAATATGTCCTGGAAATATAGGAAATGATTCAAATAAACTTCTGCCGTAAAGAAGCCAAGGAAAAGAATTCTAGAATTAGTCTTGACAGCTGACCTACTTTAACAGAAAGTTTGAAAGAAACAGTAAATCAAATGGTAAAACAATTACGAACTTATAAAAGAAAAAGAGCGTTCAGTTAGATATTTCATTAATGGAAAAATAGCGACTTTCTGCCTCGTACGGACATTGTTTCAAAGTAATTACCTTGATTTGATAACAATTATAAATGTCAAATTTCTGATGGTTGAATATAAACTTCTACACAACATGTGTGTACATTTAGTTAACATATACAGTAATTTTATTTATGGTTTTACCAAAAAAATGTTAATTTGTAGAAAGTTTTACTTTCTTTAGGAAGTCTACTATTTCTTATCAATTAATCAAGTATTTTAGCATTTGTACAGCTCTGTTTGATTCAGAGCAAACAAAAAAAAATTGATTTATACAGGTTATTATGGATATTTCGATAACTAAGTCGATCTGTACCAGGTTAGTAACTTAGTTCATACAGCCATCGTTAAATTCATAACAACAAAAAATTGTTTCGCATATAAATTTAAAACTACCGCTTAAATCAACAATTTGGTTTTTAACGATAGCTTTTACAACTAACCTGACGTCAACCTGGCACAGATCCACCTAGTTGTACCGATCCACCTAACTAACAAAATATTCTACATCATTTTAGTTTGTTTTTCAAGGTGCTAACCCAGGGGGCCGATGCCGGTAGTAAATGCTAATATATTACGGTGCTAGTGTTAGCGTTAGTGTGTTACGGCGCTGTTGTTTTAATATACGCTATTAACTACCGCTTACTGATACAAAGCAGTTTTATTACAGATCCACATCTCATACTGCTCCAGTTATAAAACCGTATTTGTTTTGTTGCCGTGATCAAAGTATGTTAAGATGTCAAAATGGTGTTAATTCTAGCTAGTGATAGTGAAAATATGAGTGAGGACTCATTGGATTCGGAATGACATCTAGAAAAAGTGTGCAAAAGTTTCAAACCCGTACATAAATATTTTCAAATTAAGATTTAAAAAAGGGAGTTTAGTTTTTGGCAAATAACTCGCAAACTAGTAAAATTTAAGTAATTTTAAAAAAGTTTTTTAAAAAAGGTAGAAACTTCCAGTAAAAATGTCCTGCCTCCCGGAACTCGGTCTAATAGAGCTCCGAGCATCGAGCGTATATATATATATATATATATATATATATCTATATTTATATTTTCAGTTTTCATTTATATTTATTTAAACAAAAGCCATAAAAATTTTTTGCTTCGTGGAGACTTTATCATAACTATACTGTATGAGATGACATTCAAATGTTTTTAATTGTTATAACTTATTAATTATTATTTATTGAAACTAACAAAGAACTAAATAATGAACGTTTCTTGTTAGTTTCAAAAAATTAATTACTAATAGATTAGGTATAACAATTAAAAACATCACAGTGTCATAATTTCATACACTGTATAGTTGTGATAAAATATTCACGAAACTAAATAATTTTAGTGGCTTTTGTTTAACAACTCTGAAATGGAAACAAAAACTTTTTTAAAAATTATTAATTAGCAATAGGCTCATTTTATGCAAAATTAGTGAAAAAAAAACTTTAGCGGTGTATTCTTCTTTTAAGTATCTAGATAATTCAATAGTTTTTTAAAATATTTAGTAATTTTTAAAAAATGTTGCTTGTGGCGCCCGGTTTTGGGGCATCCTAAAGGCTTAGCTCTCGCCGCGCGCTTTTTTATTTTCAACGTTAAATAAAAATTATTAGTAATATTGAGTTCCTAGAGTAACACTGCTTTATATGAAATTTGGCTCTCTTTAAGAATGTTTTATTAAAAGTTGTTAATAACTTTTGAAATTGTTTATAGGCGGGTTTGAAACTTTGCATATTTTTCTAGACGTTATTCTGAGTTCAATGAGCCCTCGTTCATATTTTTACTAGCAGTAGCAAGAATTTGCTTCATTTTGAGTTTGTGGACTAGACTAAGAGAAAAAAGCTATCCTTCTTGTTAGTTCGACTCAAGTAACCCTGTAAAGTTTTGTAGTGACAGACTTCATATCTTTTACCTATTTTAGCTATAAGCTATGTGATAAAAACCAAAAAAGCATCAAGTTTAAAAATATTAAATTAGTTGATTATTAAAATCAACTAGTGTAAAATTTAGAAAAAGATATTATACATACTTTTCTATTTTTTTACTTAGATTATCCCTGATTTAAATAAAATAAACTGAATGAAATATTTTTTAGTTAAGTTAGTGTTTTACTTATGCTTGAGCCTAAGTGGATTTGTGTTTTAAGTGTTACCGCTTATACAGAGTATTATTTATATAACCACATTATGCAAAAACTCGCCCCCAACGTTGATAAAGTTTTTTCCTCATTTAATTTCATCATAATATTTTATTACTTTTAGTGGCAATTTTGTCATTTTTAAGTTATGATCATAGAAGATACATACAAGAAGCAAATCGCCCTTATATTAAAGTTAATGCCTCAAAATGCATTCCATGAGTTCCAATTCCAACGAGGCCAAAAAGGGCGATATTTATAAATAAATTGATTTAATATACATGGGATTCTTTTACATTCATTTTTCAAATTTTTGAATATGTTATTCTAGGGATCACGATAAGTAACATGTACTACTTTAATATTTATACAGGGTTGCACAAAAAAAGCACTTAAATCGAACTTGACATACGATTGTTGCTCGGATCAGAGTCATCTTACTCATATAACACCCTTGTATAGCTACAAAAAGATTTTTTAATCATATTGAATTTTTTACCTCCTTGGTAGGTCAGTGGTAAGAGTGCTTATCTTCCGAACGGAAGGCGTGGATTCGAGATTTGGCGTGGCAGGAACTTTTTCAGTGCTCGGCATGCTTGGTCCGGTACCTTTTCGAGGTGCCTTTACTGGTAAGGATAAAAAAATAATGACTCTGTTCGTAGACTTCTTACTTAACATATACTCTACCTGACTTAACTACGTAGAAGGCAACGAGAAACCATTATGTATAACACCTTACCTTGCATAATGCTCCAGTGTTGTATATTTAAGCAATCAGATCTCGATATAAGACAGGTTTCGCCAAGTACTGGTCCGGTACTTCTACCGTACCGCAACAGTAAAATTTTAGTTATTCCTTGCCACTGATTACTAGTTCAGTAAAATTGTAAATATCAGTAACTGACCTATACAAAAACGCATGTGTAACCTTCCACTCACACAGTTTTTTTAAATATGATATCAACTGACTAAAACATGATAAATTAGCGATAACTAGTCTCATTAATCGGATTATTAGTCCCATGACCTTGAAATTAAGTAACGATACTTATAGATTATTAGATATTTACTTTGAAAGGTATAACAAAAACTAAGACATTGTGCTCATGATTGATTAGAAGAATCTAGTACCGAGTAAGCCAATGAATACAGAAAACTATAACAAATTGACTCACCTGTGAAACGAGGCCTTAGAGCTCAATAATTCAAATGTACATTTGCCACTTAAATCACCATAACGCCAAGTAACTTGCACACTTATTGTTTTTTATTATGTACAATTAATTAAATTATTATATTACATAAATTGTAATTGTTATAAAGTTTTACGTTCGCCTTAAAAATGAATCTTAATATAATCAATAAATAGCAATCTCTTTCTAGGTGAGAGTGAGAGTTGGTAACAACTTTTCCAATCAACCAAATCAAAATGATATAATAGACCAAACAAGTAACAACTTACACAATATATGATTGCCTTCAAACCAAAATAATTTCTTCTCCCACTAATATGTCAATGAGTTGATCATTAATGTAACTTTTTGTCGATACATTTGGCTTCATTTAAACGGTTTTTAATGATTTATTAGAACAAATGACTAAAATAGCGTCTTTAACCTTGATATTGACTTGACCCACAGTTTACACAACAACAACTTAAATTTAATATAAGGCAATATATATTTAAGAAAACAGAAAATAAAGTCGTAATGAACTGTTAGGCTTAGTTATAGAAATGAGATTTTTCGGTTTCGTTTCTGGCTAAAATGGAAGTGAAATTTAAAAACCAAAAAATAAATATTTCTACTAAAAGTCCAAGTTTAAAATATCGCTAAAATAAACCGAATATTATTTATTTAAGGTTCACTTGTTTTTTTAGTTCTTTTTTTTTACGTACTAAAGTTAAGTTGTGTTTATTAGAAGCCTCATAGTGAAGGTACTAGGCAATCTATGTTACGGCCAGTGTCCTGTGAACAAGAATTTGGTTAAATATTTTTGTTTAAGTTAGGGGAGTGAAATAAAAATAGACATAAAACATACTCCAGCAACTTAAATATAACAAAAATACTTTATTTTTAAATTTAGTCTATCCATAATTTTATTCACTCAACAAAACTATTGTCGTATCCCATTGCATAAAGAAATATCGACCAATGACAGGAAATAGAAGTAAAAAGAAAATAGTTGCCAGATAATTGCATTTATTTAAAGTCTCTAATGTTAAACAAAAAAAAATTTAAAATGTTTGGTGCCAGTCGCTTTGAATTTAACACAAAAGAAACTTTATCAGCAGTTCTTTATCAACTTTCGCAAATGGAAATATGGCAAAAGAAGTAAAACTGCCAAGCTGAACTTATTTCCGTCTACATTTTTTTAAGAGAAATATTACCTGATAGAAACTTTCATTGAGTTGAAGGAACACTGAAACTTTTTACTTAATTATGCTACCTTGATGTACCTGTTAATTAGTATTATTAATGTGATTTACTAAAAGATTGTAGTAATTTAATCAAAATATAATGTTAAATATGTTTGAAAAATGTGACAAAATGAATTTATCTCTGAATAGAAAAATGAACAAGATCTCATATATCTGATACTATGTCCAATTATAATAGATAACGAAAGCTTAAGTTCTTATACATTTACTAATTTTGTTTTTTGTTATTATTTAAGCGGATATCGGAATAACTCTAAATCGTTTTTCGTTTTTATGTTTTATTTATTGACGGGGGAAGTTTTTTTCATAAATATTATATAAAAGTAAATATTTTTTTTTGGAATATTTTTCTGTTTAAAAAAATTGTATTAAAAAAATTCGGATATACTAATATTCTGATATAAAATTCAGACAAACTTTATTATAACTTTTTCAAAAAAAAATTAAACTTATCTTTTTCAAAGTCAAACACAGTTTACACAAACTACGATATATATATATATATATATATATATATATATATATATATATATATATATATATATATATATATATATATATATATATATATATATATATATATATATATATATATATATATATATATATATATATATATATATATATATATATATATATATATATATATATATACTATATATAATTGTTTTTTCTAATACATCGTTCATGTTTTTTAAGTTTACTCAATATGGATCGTCCAATTTCTCCCTTATAGACATCGCCACAGGAACAAGAAATTGCATATACTTCTTCTGTTTGGAAAGGAATAATGTGTGTTGAAGGTTGTGCGTATGTTGGACCGGCGAATTAACCTTGTTAGTTTCATTTCATGGAGTAGGATTGTTATATTTTCTAACTGATCGTGTGTTCTGTTCTCAGTGTAATATCAATTCTCTTTTAAAGCTTAAGTTAGTTTCTCTGTTTGTGATTGATTTTGGTCACAAATCGCGAAGGCTCTGTAAACCAAATCGTACCTTCTGATTCAATTTCCATTGTAAATTTTATATTAGGATACTGCTGATTTAGATAATCAAGAGACAAAATGAGATTTTCTGGACCATGCAGCCATATTACATTTGCCATATAGCACAAAAGCAGTCAGTTATTCATTCTTTGGTTTACAGAACCCTCGAGATTTGTGACCCAAATTCTTTAAAATCGAAAACGGACAAACTGATCCAAGCTTTAGGAGGGAATGGACACTGCATTGAGGATATTAGACAATCAATCAAATATAATAATCCTACTCCACGAAATGAAACTAATAAGGACTTACCGATGGGAAGTGTAGTTCTTCCATTTATACACGGAACCACAGATAAAATTTGCTTCGTCGGTCCAACATACGTACAACCATCACCAAAGGACATTATTCCTTTCCAAACGGAAGGAGTATATGCAATTCTTTGTTTGTGTGGCGATGTATTGGAGACATATCTCATCATATTGTATAATCTCCTGTATCTGTCTAACGCTAATATCCATAATTTCTTGACTTCTACTTTTATTCAGTAAAATTAAATCTAGATTAAATTTTAATAAGAACAGTAACTGATTGTATCCCGACCCTTACAATATTGTATACAAATATACCAGTAACGAGTGATAACAAAAAATAATTTAAAATATTGTTGAGATTTTAACGTGAAGGGTCGCCAACTTTAAGTGAAATTTGACAGTTATTACAATGATTTACGCGAACGAAACTGTGGGAGGTTGGTCAGGAACAAGTCGTTTTTGAGTTTTTAACTAATAAACGCAGCAAAGAACTACATAATCAATGTTGTATCGAGATAGGAAAAATACAGTGTGAATACTGAGTATTTCGCCAAGTTACTAAATTTATCGATGAATTTATTATACGACAATATAGAACGAAAGGTTTCACGGCTGTGGTCAATTAAGAAATTACGGTTCTTGGGATTAGACCGTGTCAAAAAAAGTCAAGGAAAGTGATTCCATTTTGATACGGTCTAATCCCAAGGACCATGATTTCCTATATGACAATGTTTAATGATGAATGTCATCATTAAACATTGCAAAACCGTAACAAGACATAAAATTACTTCCTTCCAAAAAGTGAACAGTTTTCATTCGGTGAAATATTGTAGGGAAATTCTTTACTTTTCAGGCTTTTCACTTTTTAACTGCTTCAGCATTTCTTACAGGTACGTACATAGTAATGCAATTCTCAGTAAGTTTTATTTGTTTAATCTACAGATAACTGTTATAAGCATTTTTTATAATTTTTAACTGACCTTCGGTTATATGTATACATATATGTATAATGAAATATACAAAAAGGATATTGGCATAAATATAAATTCTCAGGTAAATATAGATCCCTTACACAAACCGCATTAACATAAGACAATATTTTAATAAACTCGTTCAATAATGCAGATTAACAAGCACGTCAAGGAAATATAATAAAGTATAAAGTTTCAGCGTTCTTTTTAAGTCAATGAAAGTTTTTATCAGGTAATATTTCTCTTGAAAAAATGTAGACGGAAGTAAGTTCACTAGCAGTTTTACTTTTTTTCCATATTTCTATTTGCGAAAGTTACAAAGAACCCCGCTGATAAAGTTTCCGGTGTGTTAAATTTTAAGCGGCTGCCACTAAACATTTTAAGTTTTATTTGTTTCTTTCACATTGGAGACATTGAATAATTAAACCGAAAAAAAGGAAATAAGTCTAAAAACCCAATCAATAACTTTGGTATTGGAGAACTGCTGGGTTTAGGAGACTGTCTGGCAACTATTTTCTTTTTAATTCTATTTCGTATCATTGTTCGATATTTCTATATGAGTATAACTTGCCAAATGGGGCAAGATAATAGTTTTGTTGAGTGAATAAAATTCTGGATAGGCTACATTTAAAACTAAAGCATTTTTGTTATTTTTAAGTCGCTAAACTATGTTTCATGTCTATTTTCATTTCACTCCTTTAACTTAAACAAAAATATTTAACTAATCTCTTGTTTACAGGACGCTGGCGGTAACATAGACTGCCTAGTACTTTTACTATGTGGCTTCTGATAATGACAACTCAGTTCTAGTACTTAGAAAAAGAAACCGAGAAAACAATTGAACGTTAAATAAAGCAATATGGGCAAAAAAACGGTTTTTTAAAAATTTGTATATGTTTTATTTTAGCGGTATTTTATGCGGCTTTTAGTAGAAATATTTACTTACGTATTTGGTTTTTAAAATTCACTTGCATTTTAGCCAGAAACGAAACCGAAAGTCTCATTTTGCATACCTACGCCTATGAAACAGTTCATTACTCATTTATATTATATTTTCTAAAATATAATATATATATTGCATTATATGAAATTTAAGTTATAGCATATATATATATATATATATATATATATATATATATATATATATATATATATATATATATATATATATATATATATATATATATATATATATATATATATATATATATATATATATATATATATATATATATATATATATATATATATATATATATATATATATATATATATATATATATATATATATATATATATATATATATATATATATATATATATATATATATATATATATATATATATATATATATATATATATATATATATATATATATATATCGATCGAATTTAGTAACTTGGCGAAATACTCAGTATTCACACTGTATTTTTCCTATCTCGATACAACATTGATTATGTAGTTCTTTGCTGCGTTTATTAGTTAAAAACTCAAAAACGACTTGTTCCTGACCAACCTCCCGCAGTTTCGTGCGCGTAAGTCATTGTAATAATTGTCATTGTCACATGTTTGACAATAAATTTCACTTAAAGTTTGCGACCCTTCACGTTAAAATCTCAACAGTATTTTAAATTATTTTTTGTTATCACTCGTCACTGGTATATTTGTATACAATATTGTAAGGGTCGGTATACAATCAGTTATTGTTCTTATTAAAATTTAATCTAAATTTAATTTTACTGAATAAAAGTAGAAGTCAAGAAATTATGGATATTAGCGTTAGACAGATACAGGAGATTATACAATATGATGAGATATGTCTCCAATATAGGCATCGCCACAGAAACAAAGAATTGCATATACTCCTTCCGTTTGGAAAGGAATAATGTCCTTTGGTGATGGTTGTACGTATGTTGGACCGACGAAGCAACCTTGCAATTTTATCTGTGGTTCCGTGTATAAATGGAAGAACTACACTTCCTATTGGTAAGTCTTTATTAGTTTCATTTCGTGGAGTAGGATTATTATATTTGATTGATTGTCTAATATCCTCAGTGCAGTGTCCATTCCCTCCTAAAGCTTGGATCAGTTTGTCCGTTTTCGATTTTAAAGAATTTGGGTCACAAATTTCGAGGGCTCTGTAAACCAAAGAATGAATAACTGACTGCTTTTGTGTTATATGGCCAATGCAATATAGCTGCATGGCCCAGAAAATCTCATTTTGTCTCTTGATTATCTAAATCAGCAGTATCCTAATATAAAATTTACAATGGAAATTGAATCAGAAGGTACGATTTGGTTTACAGAGCCTTCGCGATTTGTGACCAGAATCAATCGCAAACAGAGAAACTGAGTTAAGCTTTAAAAGGGAGTGGATATTACACTGAGAACAGAACACACGATCAGTTAGAAAATATAACAATCCTACTCCATGAAACGAAACTAACAAGTTTAATTCGCCGGTCCAACATACGCATAACCTTCAACACACATTATTCCTTTCCAAACAGAAGAAGTATATGAAATTTCTGGTTCCTGTGGCGATGACTATAAGGGAGAAATTGGACGATCCATATTGACTAAACTTAAAAAACATTAACGATGTATTAGAAAAAACAATTTGTACAATCTGCTGTATTAGAATACCATGCAGTGGACATGTATGTGAAATGTAAAAGAACCCAAAGTTCTCGCATCGGTCTCTGGATTATATAAGCGGAAAATTAGAGAATCTATTGAAATTTATAAGCATCTCAACAATTTTAATCGAGATAATAGCTTCAGTCTACATCCAACGTGGAAACCGATCATTAAACTGAGTCACGGCTCGGTGAACACAGGTCGACTATAAAAAGCCGACCTAGGTCTCTCCCTATTCATTCAGTGTTCCGATGCCGTGAAGTAAAGATCATTGATGATGATTCATGCAATCGAAAGCGAAACGTCGTAAAGTCATTCCTTTTTGACATGGTCTAATCTTGAGACCTATAATTTCTTAATGGACCCCAGCCGTGAAAGCTTTCGTTCTGCAAAAGTAAAACTATTCAACAAAGCGGTTACAAAACAAGTCTTCTTACGGAAGGTTTTTAAACAAACTCACATGTGGAATTTATTAATAAAGACTTAAATGTTGGATTTTATCGATAATTGTAAAAAATACGCAAAAATAAATATTCTTCAAGATAATATAAAAAATATATATATGGAGACTTTTTTTATTCCCATACCATAGCTCTAAATATTTTTTTCATTTCATTTAGGTTTGTCACAAATGTTACTCGAAGCAGAATTTGCATGCTTATTCATATTATAATCTTTTAGAATGTCGTTATGCATGTGTATAATTACTTAGCTCATTTCCCTTGTTTTGCCAAATCTCTTAATATTTTCTGAAATTTCTCTGACGTACGGAATTATTACAAGAGAGCTTGTTGAATGGTCTTAAATTAGACTTAAGTTAGGATGAAATCAACTTCGTTTCTCTAGAAAATTTCCCGTTTCGAGCGTTGAATCTATAGATAGCAACATAAATATATTTCTCAATTTCCGATTCGTGCAAACCTGCATTAGATATATTATTTTAGGGTTATAGCTCTAACGATGGTGCTAACCTGGTACCGATACCCATATGTAACAAATTATCTATAATAGACTACCAAAAATCGTTATCGTGAAAAAAATCCGTGTACAAAGTAGGTTTTGTGTAAATAAAAAAATCATAAAATTCTCTTAACGCGCCAAAGGAGATTGAGATAATCAGAATATTTTTCTTAATACCCGAATGGGAAACAGAGATACAATTTTTGGACGCCCAAAACAGGACTATGAGATACAAATTAATTCAAAATAGTTTATTAGTTCATAAGATCAAGAAGAATGACAACGTTTCAAAAAACCTATAAAATAAAAGCGCCATTTAAATTTTTTTTATCATTTAAACATACTGTCAGCCTAAATATTTAAAACTTTTTTTCGGTTAATTTTGTATCAGATAAGTGTTGCTTTTTCAGTATACAAAGGTCAAATAAATATATTTTTTAAAACAGTCATTTTAACTCATTTAATAAAAAGCGTTAAAAACTCGCAAAAAAGTATGCATGCATGTATACAACATTTGGTTAAAGACTTTAATTTGTTGGGGAAAAGTGTAATTATTTACGGCTGAAATGAAAACGACACTATAGGCGTCGCGATGCCACGAAAAAACAAAACCATTGCAAGAAACTTAAAAGTCTTAGATTTTAAAAATACGTATATTTCTTATACATTTTTATTATATGTATTAACGGTTATTCTTCTAGTTTCTGGGATACACAAGGTATCTCAATTAAACTCCGAACGTCGATTTCTCGCAAATTAACGAGGATGTCAAAGTTTGATAAAAATCAATTTTAGCTGAATAAATTTAAATTATTAAGAGCTAAAACAAAGTCGACGCCGACTTTAATAAAGTCGTATTGACGCTGCAGAACTTTTTAAAGTCTAAATTTTAAATCTACGTCTATTTCTAATACTCTTTTATCATTTGCATCAAATTGATGACTATATTAGGTTCTGAGATGTAGGGTCTCTTTTAGCAGAATAATGATTTTTTTTAATGACTTCTTTTAATATGCACATATTTTTTAATTTTTTAATCACTTTCTTAAATAATACCTTAGTATAAAGCAATAGATACTATCTGAAATTTTTATTTTTAAAAAATTAAAAAGATCCGCTACATCTCAGAAACGACTGTAGCACTCAATTTTATAGATATAACAAAACAGTCTTAAAAATAAACGTAAATTTAAACTTTATTTTCTGATGTTTCTACAATTGCTTTGACTTTTCTGGGCAGCGCCACGCCTATGGTGGTGAAGGCGTTGTTTTTATTTTAGGTGTAGAAAATTAGTCTCTTTTTCAGTCATAAGCTAAAAATAAATGAACAATGTTAAAGGTTGTCAATAAAATACTTGCCACCTCGGTACGTAATATTCCAATTATTTTACTTTTCATTAAGTAAAAATATACTTTCTTCGAAATGGCTTATAATATCCTTTATTATACGTATTTACTGTTAATATTAAATTTTTAATATTATTTAATGTTAGCTATTTAGAATTATATTAAAGAGATTATGGAAAGGAATTTTTAAATTATTTTGTTTCGACTTTATTTGGACTCACTGACTGAGTACCAATTTGGTATCAATGGCAAGTGTAATAAAAATAAATAATATTATCATAAATTTATATTTATATTCAAAAAAATTAAGAAGCATGTAAACAAAGTGGCAAATACAATTAATTATAGATTGGTCGGGCAGCAAATATTAATTATATCATTTCCTAAAATGCTTTATTTTTTTAACATTAATTAAGCTGTTTAAATAATTTTACAATTCATAAAACCGATTTAGTATTTAGAATTATTTTAATCTTGTTTTTGCAGATGTCTATCTTTAACAATAGAAAGAAACCTTCATATTATGAACTGTATTAATTTCATTTAACATTAAATCAGAATACTACAATAAAACACCAGCCGGTTTTACTTCTTTAAAAATATGTTCTTTTTTGAAAAAAGATTAAATGATGAATTGTATTTGCAATTCTCGCAACAAAAATTAGTTAGAAGTCCGAAAGGGTATAGTTTATGTATGCCGGTCACAGCCTCATTTTAACAATTTGGTTCATCAGTGGTCAGCATTTATCAAATACTTAGGTGATCGATGGATAAGTCGAAGTGGGCCTATTTTATGAATATCGAGGTCACACCAGGGAAGACCTGATAGAAAGAATAACACACCATTAGAAGGAAATTCGAGACAATCCCGAAATGTTGTTTTAAGTACAACTAAAAAAACATTCGTCGAATAAGGAAATATACAGAGGTACATATCCAAAATCTACTCAAGTAAACAAAAAGAAATAACGCTTTTGCATTTTTAATATACTTGCGTCTAAGTGATTTCCAAAATTTCATAAAAATTCAGTTTTCAGTACTTTTTATAATTTCATTTTTACCTGTTTTTCTTAAGCTATAGTCAATCAATCCGTTTAAAAGTTCTTTTATGCGATACACTTCGATTTGAAAATATATCAGAATCAATTCTTCCTGCCTCCACACAACGATCCAGGATTTGTTTATAAGTTAGATATGTGTGAGAATTAGTGGGACCTAATATTAATAAATCTTATGATTTTAATGCGAATTATTAGTTATGATATTATCCGATTAGTTATTCTGTTTAAATAGCTTATGTTTTATGTTAATAAACTTGAATATTAAATAAATTTCGAAAGTCGGCGCTTAAACATGTTGTACAAAAACCTGATTTTTTTCGAAAACGGCTAAATTTATCGAAACAATTGTTAAGTGTCTTTTTTAGAGAAACTTAGTAAATCATCCAGTCTTCTATAAGAGGACTGTTTCTTAAATCAAACGGTATACAACCACAAAGTCTCGGTTTCAGTCATATGTTTTTTTATTTTAAGATGATTGGTTACTCATGTTTCGCCCGGTCTGCTAAAGGGCACTTTAGCAATTTTTTTTTCGGTGACAAGCCAACCATATTTCGACCTCCCCTATACCATCCCAAGAGTATGCCATATTTAAATAAAATTAATTTTAGTTAATTTATTTTAATTAAAAAAAATTTACTCTCGGTTTAAACGGAAACAACACCGGAAGTAAGATTTTTGTACATAAGCCCATTAAATTTCCGTGAAGATCGATAGAGCTCTTTTTCCTGATTTAAAAATATTTCTTTATATATTTATCTTTTGAAGTTTCCAAGATATTCGAATTTAAATATCATCACAGCCTACTATATTGGGCTACTAGACTATATGCAAATATTCAAATTCAAAAACTATAAAAAATAAATATATAATATTATATATATATTTTTGAAATCAGTTGAAATTTAAAAATCGAACACATAAAAATACCTCACATAACTTCAACTGCCAAATCCTCTTATAAGATACAGGGTTAATTTTTTTTGAAAATCAGTTTTCCGACGTATTTGTTTTATTTGACTTTCATTATTATTCTGATTAACTACATAACTTAGGCTTTTTAATTGTAATTCTAGGCAAACTATAAAGGAAGAAAATCGAGTTACGTGAGGCACCCTGTACATTTTAGTCAATTAAATAATCATCTTTTACCAAATTTTGATATATCGATTGATTCCCCAGAAATCAGCGTTTATATTTTAAATGGGACGTCCTGTATATCTCAGTAACCACTATAGTAGTCAAGGTGGTGCAAATAAGAAAAAAATCTTAGACTAAACCAGAAATACACGTATTTTTGAAATCTAAAACTCTCTTTGTTTTGTTTTTTCTTGGAGTCGCGGCGCTTATAGTGGTGACGGCGGCCTTCCTATTTTAACCGTAAATAACTACATTTTATTCAATAAAAAAAAAATTGTGGTACTTGCATAACTTCCCGAGAAAACGGCACCGGAGTTTTTAGTAGAACACACTGTATACTGTTAGGTCTTAATACATTCCATTTTTTAAGACAAATTATTATTATATAGCTAATAAAATTGGAAGTTTCTTATTTACTGTGTAAAAAATCAACTTGTATTAAATAAAAATGTAAACATGCAAAAATCATGCTTATTTACTTTATATGGTTAATAGAGTCTAAACGAATGCATTCAAGAAACACAAAAGCTATAATATATTCAAAAGCTGCAAACGGGGCCATTTTTTAATTAAAGAGCAGACGTTTTTACTCAACAAACAAGTTTTAATGAAATAGCTGGCATAATTATCTAAATAATTAGCATAATTCTCGTAGAGTTTCTGTTTTCGCGAATGCACAAATAATGATACATTTATAGTGCTCCGTGCACCGGGCAGGTTTATCTGCTCATAATTCATTTCGCTGTGGGAAAGTTGGCTCGTAAAAAGAGGAGCACGTAGAGTATTAACGATCTCACTAAATTTTCACCTGTGCCGTTTGTGACAGGAAATTTTCCTCTCGATTAATATTAAAATAATGAATATGTACAAATATTGAGAAGATGGACCAGACCATCAGTTAACATTCCAACTAAAAGTATGTCAGAATGGGCAGCGAGAGCATTTTTCTTCACCACTGTATTAAACAGCACATACAAATTTTTCTTTTAAAAACGTTGATAAAGTTTCTTTCTAATCTATTTTGGGAAGTTTTTTTTGCTTGGTGGTGGAGAAGAGTAAGGAACCCTCAGTTACAGGAGAAAATTCTGGTTGAGTTTGCTAATTGCTAATAGTGTAAAAAGATTTTCGGTTCAAAGCCAAAGTTGGTTTTCGTGAGACCCTTCGAGAACAACTGCTACATCCATATCAAAAGGAACATAACGTCAACTATGAACCACCTTCAGGACCTGTAAATTCTTTACCTAAGGCACTTCAAGACCTGGTGAAATCGTCACAACATTTACTCAATAAGGTTCAGCTGACAAAATTGGAAGAACTTCAGAGTAAAAATCAAAACGTCTTTTCTCTGCCTGACAGCCACTTAGGAAAAACCAACAGATTTCCACATCGAATTAATACTGGTGTTGCAGCGCCGATAAAACAGCCTTCAAGGCGAATAGCTTTCGCAGAGCGGCATGAAGTTCATCAGATGCTTGAGGATACAGAAAAACAAGACATTATATCACCAGTAGTCCTAGAAGAAAGATGATTCCCACAGTTTCTGTGTCGACTTCGGTATGCTTGATGATGTCACAAAGAAAGATGATTTTCCCTTACCGAGAATTGACCATACCTTGGATAGTTTAACAGGATCAAAATGGTTTTCGACCCTGGGCCTGAAAAGTGGTTATTGGCATGTTAACCTGAATCCAGTGGATCAAGAAAAGACAGCGTTTTGTACTGGGACTGGATTGGACCGTTCTTTTTTTAAGGCAGATTAAATGTTGTCTTGAATTTGTAATTCTTGCCACAAAATTTAAACGTTTTAAAAAGATTTCGTTTAACATTATTTTAAAATCATAAGCAGAAATAAACGTGACGATTGGTGGCCCAGTCACATCGAGATACTCCGAGCAATATATAATCAGTATATAATACAAAGCATCAAAATTGATCAAGAGAATCTCAAAGATTTGAATCGCTTCAGAATATGATGATCGTGTGACACTATAGTAAGCAGGCGAATTTAAAGTGAATCATCACTTACAATTTCAACTAAAAGATTCTCAGTATGGGCAGCTAAAGCATTTTTTAAACAACACCATGAAAATAAGATATAATCCGCCGCAAGTCCTTTACATAATCTTTAATTTCTGGATTGCCTTTAATTAAAACCATCCTGGTACAAATATCCTCAGTTTTTCTAAAGTGACGGAAAAAACGATTTCGCTGCCCATCCTGAGAAAATTTCAATTGGAATGTTAGCTGAGGATCGGCTCCATATTCACAGTCTTGATGTAAGGTGTTGATTGCTGCAATATCACGAGATTCCCCTTGAATTATCATGCTTTGGATTATTTGATTTGATTAACTGCAACATAACTGAGCCCTAATAAGCATGCTTGTTTTTGCCGATGATTTAAAATAATGTTATATGAGGATGCATGGTGTTTTTGTTCATAAGATAGCTTTCATTTCCCATAACACGCAGGTACTTTAAAAATGCCTTAAAGAAGTAAGTTCGATATCTGGAGAAGTCTGAGTTCCCTTTTCTAGAGATGACATTATTAAAGCTACACTATAATTTCTAGAGCTAGAAATATAAATCCATAATTAACAAAAAATCGTTACTTCAGATTGAAATGCCCCTAATGATGGATGGTTGAGCACGGCAAGACTGGGTCTTTACATGTAGCCACCTCCACATGGTGGTCTCTAGGTGGTTGTTTTTCAAAATAATAAGCGAAGAGCTACATAGAATAGGCAACCTCGACACAACCATAAAATTTCAAAGTATTTCATCTCTCGTATGTATTTTAAATCCCACAGAATTCGGGCCCTAAAATATAACAAACACGTTGGCAATTAAATATTTTTTTTTTTAAACTAGAGCTTACACCCACCAAAGCCGTGTGGTAGCACTTTGGGTCACTAATCGTACAACAGTAATCTACACAACAGTATCTATACTTAACGGTTTACATTAATGCAATCATTAAGCAAATTTGGTCTCGTTAAAAAAATCCCCTTGTTGCATTGTAACATGCTTTATAAATGATGTCTTTCTAGTTTTGCCGTGGTTGCTGTTTGGAGAATAATATTTTATTTTTTAAAAGTAAAGGTTTTTTGTTCTCTTCAAAATGACACAAATATATTATTTAAGTTATTATTATACATTTTCATAAAATGTCATAAAATTATTTGTTTTAAATATTTATTTGTATAACTAAATGTAGAGGAAAAACAAATTATACTCAAAAGACGAGCCAAATTGTTTTAAACAAAAAAACAATTAAAAAAAGTAATGTAATTTTATTTTTGAATGAAATAAATTTTATTTTATATTTAAACAACTAATGGCAATAATCCCTTTCATTGAAAAAATATTATTTAAAAATGAAATTAAATGTATTGTATTTAAAAATAATTATCAAACGAAAAATTTTTTTTGTTTAAAAATAAGCTTTTCGCCTATCTTTTTGCGTACAATCGCTTTTTTCTCTGTATTTAATTTAAAAAATAAAAATCTAAACTTTTTTTTTACTCCTCGTATCGTGAAACAATCACTCTTCAAGATTTTTTCAAATTTTTACATTCGAGAGTCCCTAAACGCCGAAAAACAAGTTTTCTCAATTTCGTCCGTCTGTCGATCTATTCGCAGTTTAGATAAAAACACTTTTGGGTATTTTGGTAAAAATCCAATGTGGCGAAATAAAATGGCGGCCTATTGAAATCTTAAAAAAAATTTTTCTAAAAAACTACTTATCCAATTTACCTCAAGTTTTTCACAAAACCAAGTAGGAATTAACTGGTAAAATTTTGAAACAAATCTTAAGTGGCGAATCAAAATGTCAGTCTAATAAAAAATTTTAAAAAATCAGTCTAAAAGAACTACTTTTTAGATTGATACGATTAGTACGAATTCAAGATGGCTGAACAAAATGGCAGCCAAATGAAACGTTTTGTAGTCGTGAAAAAAAACCCTGTCTTACATATCTTCACGTTTTAGCCATCACATGCCAAGAATATGTTTTTTTAACTCCGTCGGTCTGTCTGGCTGTCCATTCGCAGTATAGCTTAACAACTACTTACCCGAATAGCTTCAAATTTTGGTAAAATTCCAATACGGCGAAACAAAATGGCGGCCTAATAAAATATTTAAAAAACCAATCTAAAAAAATCTTATTCAATTGACTTCAAATTTTGCACAAAAATCAAATGTGATCTAGGCATAAACTGGTAGGAATTCAACACGACGGTACAAAATGACGGTTTTAAAAAAAATCAGTGTATAAACTACTTATTAAAATTATTTTAAAGTATACAATCAAGTGTGGCGTAGGTAGAAACTGTTTGGTACGAATCTAATATGGTGGAAGAAAAGACGTCCAACGAAAATATTTGAAATGTATATTATATAGGAATTTTACCCCTTTTTTTTATTTAAAAGATTAAATAGAATTTCTTGGTTAAAAAATAATTTTAGTGCCTTCTTGAACAGAATAAAAAAAACCTGTATTTCAAAAAATATTAACTTATTCAGTATTTTGATCTCGTGGACCCAGTGCCATGATCAATCATGTTTGTATAGAGTTACACTTGATATTAATAACGAGGAGATCAAATAAAATAAATATATCAATATTTAATCCAGTATTTAGAGGCTGAAAATTCAAAGTCACAGAATGAAGATTTTTAATTCAATAATTGATAAAGTAGTTCAAATAAACAACATATATTAACATAATTATGTAATAAGTTATTTATTTAAATAATAACTAATTATCATTAATGCTAACTAGACATCAGTAATTATATCTGGTAAACGGTTTCTTCTACAAAAAAAAATTAATTGGATTTGTAGCAAATTATCTCAACTACAAATTGGTAAGATATGTTTTTTTTCGAAAAGTTGACCATTTTTAACACATCGATAGTAGAGCTCCGTGCTACGGGCAGATTTATGTGCTCATAATTCATTTCACTGTGGGAAAGTTGACTTGTAAAAAGAGTAGCCCATAGAGAATTAACGATTTCATTAAATATTCACTTCAGTTTGTGAAGGATATTTTCCTCTCAAAAGATATTAAAATAATTAATCTTTAGAAATATAGAATTGAATTTTTAGTTTTGAAGTTGATAAGATCCACAGTACAGATCAAGTAAACTAAGATTTCAATCTTTAGAATATCCGGTTTATAAAGGGAAAATTTAGCCCTAGCAGCATTCCTGGTTACCCCATTGATGAAATTTACAGAATTTAAAGGGTTTGTGAAAGATTCTGAGACGACGGATTTGTTAATGATTACCGAAATTTTCGAGATATCTAACAGATTTCCACTATAAAGAGATTTCTAAGGTCAAAATACATTTCTGAACAAGTTGATAACCGATTTCTAAAGTGGAACTCCTGGAGAATTCGCTTAAAATTTTCTTTAAAATATGTAGATGAGTAATCTAAAAATACGTTTTCACAGTAACTTTTCCAGTCAAAAAATTATCTTCAATTGCCAATAATAAAATGCTGGAAAGTTTTCCGTTATTCTCGTTAAGATAAAAAAGAAGACATTTTAATGTATTTTCCATTAAAACTATAGAAATTGATTTTTCTTGGTTAATAACTTGAAGGAAAAGTTTCTCAGGTTTAATTTATTTCATGGAAAACTATTATTCTATACAAAAATTACCGAATATTACATTTTTGTTTTTAACATTTGACATCAACTTTTTTGAAAAAAAATTTAAAAAGCATAATCTGTTCTTGAGCAGATTATGGTGGTATTAAAAAGTTTTAGGGGTTTAAAAATAAATGATATCAACATTATTTCGATGCCGGTTTATTTTTTAGTGGTTGACATAGATCAACTTTTATTCTTTTGGACTGATGAGTATGTTGGAGAGTAGATTACTAAAACTTCCTTAGTATTTTCATAATCTAATCCCCAAAATAGTGGTTGTAAAAAAAAACATTATTTCTTACATAGAACTCTATTCGTAGAGTTCAAAAAACTGTAGAATAATATAGAAATAGTCCCGAGAAAAAAAGTTTGGACCGCGTATCTTAAAGTCATCTCCTAGACAGACATGGATTATTTTGGCTTAGCTTGTGAGTGGGGAGATAATGATAAAACAGACATAACTAGATTATGTTCGCAGTGGAAAGTCTAAGATGTGGTTGATACCTGTCATGTGGGATGTTGAGCTACAGACTGGATAGCGTTCATTGGAAAGGCTTATCGGAATTATCAATATTAAGACTAAATAAAATTATATTTTTAAAACTATGCTTAAATGGAATTAATTTACATGGATACGTTGACTATATTTTTTACAAATTTTCTAGTAATCATATTTTGGTTGGCAGTTAAAAAAAAAGGTCTGATAGACGTCAGAGTAGTTCACTCCCTTCTTGAACTTCTCTAAAATTTCTTATGAATTAATTTACATGGATACATTGACTATATTTTTTACAAATTTTCTAGAAATCATATTTTGGTTGGCAATTAAAAAAAAAAGCTCTGATAGACGTCAGAGTAGTTCACCCCCTTCTTGAACCTCCCTAAAATTTCTTATGATATTTTCATTTTCCAAATTAGAAACCTGACACGTAATATTTTCTTAGACGTGTCAAGCAAACTTTTTAAAACCCATAATTATGAAAAATTCATATTATAAAAAAAGCTTTAAACTACTCTAAGTTATTGTCAAAATAAAGGAAAACAGAAAATAGATAACATACACCTTGTTAATCCAAATTTTATGTATAACATGTTATAAGAAAATTGTAAAGAAAACATTTACTTAAAAAATTACAAACAGAAACACTTTTTACTTTAAAGAACCTAAGCTCCTCACTTTGCAAATATTTAGAGATAACTTACGACACGACGTTTGCTAGCCGAACATAATATTTGGATTGTTAATAGGTACTAAACGGCGGATACTTACTTGCACATTAATTATTAAAACAACACTACACCCCGCGTTTCAAATGAAAGGTTAAAATTCGTATACCTAACAAAAGATTTGTACTTTAATTGTTCGTGTTATTTTAATTAGCTTATAGACAATAATTTGTACACGTGCAAGGTGTTTAACATGCCCTTGATCTTTTGATATACCAAAACAAGTATAAATACAAAACTTGTAGATTTTAATGTGAGATATATTTTAGTGATATAAAAACAAACAATAGAAAAGAGCATCGAAAAATTGCACAAATTATACATTTGTCTTTTTATATTTTCTTTCTGATTTCAAAAGTATATAATATGACATTTGCTTTAACCGTTTTTGAAGTACTAAGTAAGTTTCCCAGTTCTCCTATGTAACATAGAATGGTTTGGTTGCAGTTCGAATGAACTATTTAGGACAGTAGTCAATAAAGTTAGACTGACATGATGATATCCAATCCCCTATAGGAGAGACACGAAAAGAAGAAGAAGAAATATTAAGCCATGGATAACGTTATAAAAAACAAAATGGTTCTGTTTTGCCACCATATAAATTTTCAGTTTCAAAATATACTTATTTTGTATCTTTTAATTTTAATATTATAGATTTTAATCAGACCAAGTTTGAAGGCTTAGTATTTCAAAAACGCAAATATTATAATATATTAAGGATGCGCCAAACTCAGTGGTCTATTACAACTATCTTGTCACATGTGAACATAAATTTCCTTTCCAAAATATTAATAATTCTGCGGGGTTGAATCTTCTATCCTAAAGCGGCGGCAACATCCGTTTTCTAAATGAAATGTTCGGTATATTATTGCTTTTTCCTGAACATTGTAAATATTTTTTGTATTCAATTTTCTATACTTAAATTAATCTGTTTTTCGACCTTTAATAGTCCTGTAACTTCCAAATGACTAAACTTCCAATAAAACGGATTTCCCCTTTCTATCTAAGTTTTTAATTATTATCTATTTTCCCCCATCAATTTACGGTTTGACAGAAAGTGTTAAAATTTATAAATATTTTAGAAAGAAAGTTTATGTTCACCTATTAACAGCCAGTGCCAAATTTTCAAAGTAATCTATTTACTGGTTACTTGTAATAGGCCACTGTGTTTGGGGACCCTGTATTTTTTAAATCAGGAAAAAAGAATGTTTTTAACGGTCATAAAAGGTACAGGGATCACATTCAAATAAAACATATGTCTTGTAATTTTTGTTTTTTGTCATATCACTAAAAGAGGTCGCACGTGAAAATCTCTACATTTTGTATTTACATTTTTGGGAACTCAAAAAATAAATGTCGAAATGTAAGAAACCAATCTGTTCAGGGTGTCCCATTTTCGTGTATTTTACGAGGTTTTTGGTTTATTTATTTTATTTATTTATTTATTTTATTTTACCACATTCTACAGAATATATCCAATTAGTGAATGGGAAAAACTACTTAATTTAGGTACAAACATATTTTAATTATTTTAAATAAGTAAAATATAATATTTAAGATGTTTATAGAAAAAATAAAACAATATGTCAAAAAATCAGCTGCTTAATCGAGGCCACGCTGCAACTAAATATATCAAGTTGATTTTGTACACTATTGTTTTTGTTACACAATTGAAATAGCGGGGAAAATTTTAGCACATTTGTTCTTGGGGTGGGTAAGAAAAAGGTAGAGAAATTACGCGTCGTAGGTCTGGGTACTTGGAATTTCAGAGACTGCAAAATTTTGTTGGCATCTATTTTCCCAGAAATTATATTATGTAAAAAGATAAGTTGAGCTTTATCTCGGCGAATTTCTAGACTCTCCATTGAAAACCTAGTTAAAAGTTGATCATGTGGAAAGCCTATTTCAGGATAAACCCCATCAAGTAAATATATTTCAAAAAACGTCTTTGAACTTTTTCTAGGCTTGTGATATGCGCCTGGTAAAACGGACACCAAACAACTGCGGAATATTCTAACCGAGATCTGACAAAACCATTGAAAAGCATCTTAAGAGTATCACTATTGAAGAAGTCACGAGTATTTCGTATAATAAATCCCAGCAATTTAAAACTATCTGCAACAACTTTAGAGACGTGGCCACGAAATGAAAGACTTGCATCCAGAACTACACCCAAATCATTCATCGATTCATACCTATCTAATATTTGCCCATTTATAGTATAATTATAGGCTATAGGCCGAAGTTTTTTAGTGAAAGTGAAACGTTGCGCTTAGAGATATTTAGAAGCAATTTATTTTCTTCGCACCACATGTTCATTCTGTCAAAGTTATTTTGTAGTTTAACACAATCACTTAAATTTTTAATTTTGAGGTATAGCTTGACATCGTCTGCGTAAAGAAGATAATCAACGTCTAGAGTATAAATAAGGTCTAGGTAGGTAGATTCTGCAAGATCTTGAACGAGGCAAAATAAATTTGAAACTGTAGATCGACCCTTCATGAAGCCGTGCTGCTGGGGTGATATATGCATACTTACCGAATTGTATAAATAGCCATGCAGAATAATTTCAAATATCTTCGAAAAGTTATTTATAATACTTATTGGATAGTTTGTGACAGAATTATTGTCTCCTTTTTTAAAGACAGGAGTTATTCGTGATATTTTCCATAGGTCTGGGAAAATTGAAGTATTAAGTGATATATTAAATAATATTGAAAGTGGTCTAGCAAAAATAGAAGCACAGTCCCTTAAGAGAAACACAGGTATTTTATCCGGCCCTACAGTAGCCTTAGGTTTAATTCTTTTTAAGCTAATTAAAACCTCATCCTCGGTAATCACGCCAACGTCAAGTGAGTTTTGATAAGGATAATTGTCAGTTGCGACATCCTCCTTAGAAGATGATGCAACATAGGAGTCTTGGAAAAAAGATGCAAAACCATCTGCTATATGCTGGGGATTACCAAGGATAGAGTTATTATAAGACATAACATTTGGCAAATTATGTGAGTTTCTTTAGTTATTAACAAAACGCCAGAATTGTTTAGAATTATTTTTAATATTGTTTTCTATATTTGTACAGTATATTCTGTAGGAATTATTTATATCATGTTTTTATAATATGACTTGAAACCCACGGCGGATAATTTTGATTTATTTTCTTTGTCAGTGGAACGTGGATATTCAGCGTTTGATAAATAACTTCGTAAAATTGTGCACAAGCTTTATTGGGGTCAGTATATTCAGCGAGAAATTCCCAATTAATATATGAGAGGTTCTGATAAAGATTTACTAGGTTTGCTTTTCTAAAATTGTAAAAATTTAAATTGTTTTTTGCAATTTGTTATTTTTTGACTCGCGGCGTATATTAAACGATGCCACTATGGCGGGATGATAATTATCTTCAGGAGTTAGGACATCCATAGCTCCACAAACATGCCCAACGTTATTAGTGAGCACAAGGTCAAGAAGTTTATAATAGGTATTTTTAAACAGATTAATTCGATTGAGGTTGGCAAAATTCAAAAAATTAATCAACGATAATGTTTTACTACTACCCTGCAACGTATTTACAAAATCACTATAGTCGGGTAAATTAAAATCACCAAGTATTATGAGTTTATTGTTTAAAAAGTATGGCAGTGAAGAGAATATTTCAAAAAAGGATTCATACATTTCTGCAGACGCACTTGGAGGTATATATAAGCCGAAGATGTAAAAAACTACGTTATTTAAAAAAACCTTAGCGCCGACTATATCAACGCACTGTAAACAGTCAAACATTGACGTATCGATTCTTACCACCGAAAGAGTATTTCTAAAAATTATACACGTACCGCCACCCCTATTCACACCCATCAGATCAAAATTTCTATCACTTCTTAGTGCTAAAAAATTATGAGTAGATATACAAAGATGTCATACACAAATTTGTCCTAGCCCGTTTAGTTTCTGAGATATTGACCCAAGTTGCACTTTTTATAATGGGACACCATTTCGAAAAATATGACATGAATAAATGTTTCATAGTATCCGGTGGCAGAGCTTTATTTGAATAGGTAGGTTATCGAGGTTCATATTCATTTTGTTTCGTCTTTAAGTTATCGTGTATCAGATTTCCTGAAAAAAAGAGAGCTAGATAAGCACGTACTCCGAAAAATACAGAGAAATCTAATTCAATATGGATGTTTTAACAAACCCATATCCGAAACGTATAACTACGAAAATGAAGAATCTGAGATAAAAACATCAGAGACATCTTGAAGCGTATTTTAGCAGTGCGGGTATTCTCAATAGGCATAACTCAAGATTTTCGAGCCAGGAAAATGAACACGTCATTTTTCCTAGGCAGTACCAAGGGAGGTTCGGATTCAATATGTCTTGTTTCATTTTGGGAAGAAGAATTGAATATTATGTTTATCAAGGGAATCTAAATTCTGAAAGATACATGCAAATTTTACAAGAAAAAAACATGGCTATTGTGGAAGATGTTCCCTTGGTCCAAGTAAACAAGTAAATGACATATTTTTCCGACAAGATGGAGCTCCGGCACACAGCTCTGGCTGGAGAAACATTTCCATAATCGTTGGATAAGCCCATAGAGACCTATTTGATGGCCACCACGGTCTCCGGACCTCTCAATTTTAGGTTATTTTTTTTGTGGGATATTTACAAGGTAAAATATATACAAGGAGATATGAAACTATTGAAGAGTTATTAAACAGTTGCGAGCCCTCTCCTTTATAACTGAAAATGATTTAAGAAGACGACAAAAGTTATGCCAAGAATAGTCAGCAATTCAAACAATCTCTGTGAAATTAAGTTCTTTTTTAAACTAAAAACACGATCAGTGTTAAAAGGCTGTTTGTTTTTTTCCTTTTTTATTTTTAAAATTGAATTTAAATTTTGTTATCATTTTTAAAGCTAAAGTTTTTTAAACTAACAAAATTATCGGTGAGAGAGAGCGGCAAATGTACCTAGAGAACTAATTTGACTTAACGCGGTCTTGAATTTAATGAAGTTCTGTTGCTTAAATAAAATAAAATAATAATAAGCTCTTGAAACCAGGGTCGCCTATCTTAAAAAAATGCGTTTTTCCATTCTATTTATGAAAATAATTATAGAATATATTTTATTTTCAGTAAGCTCATAACGAGACAAATAATACAAAAAAATAATATACAAGGGATTCCATTTAAAAAAGTGCAACTTTGGCCAATATCTCAAAAACCGAAAAAACTGAAAAGTTGAGTACATCACTGGATTCTAGGAAGGAAACTGCCTCAAAATTTTACCATTCCGATAAGTTAAAGGTTGACTGAGTTACGGGAGGGGGAGAGGTCCAAAAATGCAACACTTTCAATTCCTCCCTGAACCTCAGAAACTAAGAGGACTGGGACAAATATGTGTGTGACATCTTTAGTTTCATAAAAAAGTAGCACAGTATTGCGAAAACCGCATCTTTGCATCTCTACTCATAAACAAGAAACCCCGTAAAACACACGAAAATGAGACACCCTGTACACGTAGTGTCTGGAGTTTAGTTGAAGAACTTTTGAGATAAGCAAACGTTTGATATATCCGGTTTATTTTAAATTCTCCAGTAATCATATGTTTATTAAAACGGGGCAAAATAAATACGACCATAAGGATTCAGAAAAAAAAACGGGAGAATATTTACAAATCTATACCGAAAAAGAAGTCACGTCCTCAGACACTAATAAGATTGAAGCCATGTGTAGTAAATGTCCATTAGGGTGCCCAATAAGCCCTAATCAAGTACAGGAAGAAGGGCCTCAATTTTTAGGGGTTGTTGAGTATATTTTTTTGCCATTTGTTCCTTGATGGTACAGCAAATGATCGAATGACTGAAGGGTGAGATAAAATTGCCTCGTTTGTATTTTAGTTAGAATGGCTTCTTTATACAGGGTAGTAAATAGAACTGATTTCAGGAATAAACGTTTAATCTTTTATGTATTTTATTAAAGTGTTTAAACTAATACTTATTATTTAATATATTATACTAAATATTGACTTTGACAATATGTTACTCTAAATCTAAATGGAAGCTTTCGGAGAAGCTAATACTTAAAAGTCCTGAAACCCACGAACAGAATTTTGTATTCATCGTTCTGATAAACTGACATATGGTTATGTATGACGTTCTGATACGGCTCTTAGACTTGTACTCCCAGGGTCTAGTCGATGTTATAATGATGGAGGGGGGAAGTTGCAAGTAATGGGGTGTATGAAGACTCATCGTAGCGCATCTGATATTCTAAATTTAAGAAATATGGATTATCAGAAAGCGAAATCCACAATATCAGACGCGGAGTCCAGTCGCAACATGAATAAATCTTGGTTTTAGCCGTAAAAATTCTGTAAAAATTATCTCATGCCTACGCGTTTAATATTCAAAATGTTGGTTAAATAGAGTGTAATAACGACGTGAAATATATTATCACATGTGTAGGCCAGTCGGGCTCTTCGCTGTGCGTCTGATAATTTATTGGAATAAGAAGAAAATAGTTATGGGTATTTCATAACAGTATATTAAAAAAAATTACCTTCAAAAAGTTCTGGGTTAAAGGTACTGCAGGAACAAGACTAAAAAATACATAGTTCTCTAGAAATTTCGGGGGTAAGTCTACTCCCGTCTTCAATAACTAAAAATAAAAATAATAAGAGCATTAAAATCTTATTACTGCTGTTAGTATTTTTATTTGTAGTTGCCGAATACAGGGGTAAACTACCTTTCCGCGAAATGTTCAGAAAACTAGGCATTTTTAGTCTTGTTTCTCGGTACCTTCCCAGGGGATCCAGAAATCAAGACCACAGAGAGGATCTTGCAGGTATTTTCTATAAACTACTTCAAGTTATTTTAATTTATGTCCACAAATCAAGTATCACATAGGTATAAAACTAATGAAACAAAATTCCGGCAATAAAAATGTTTAAAAGGACAATACATATATATATATATATATATATATATATATATATATAAATAAAAAATCTAATATCGGGTATGCGGTCTGTAGGTCAAATAAATAACTAATTTACTTCTGACATCCTCTATATTTATTCATTTATTTATGACTTCATCAGGAGGAAACGAAGTGAAGTTACAAAAACATGGCTATATGCATTTCAACACACAGTAGAACGTTAAATTAGGACGAATACAACCACATGAATATTGAAATGTTGCTAACAGGTAGAACTTAACAACTCTTTAATTGAGTCTAGATTTTTGATCATATTACTGATATTGTTGTAACATACCTTAATTTCTAGATTTAGATTCTTTTTACTTAGAGCAACAATGTGCCTACGAACTTTTTGAGCTATCTGCCAGTTATTAGTCTGTATCATATCCATCATTCCTCTTCCTGTATCCTGTATGTGTTGGGGTAGAATGTTCGTTCTCCTACATCTCAATAGAAAATTCTTTCTGTTTATGCCATTAGCCAGCTTGATGTTAATTGAAGACCATTTTTACATCAATAGTGTAGTGTGATTACCAAAGGTGTTTGTGATTAGTTGATAAAAACCCATCTGAGAATTATTCATTTTAGATGCTCACGACCGTATTAAGATAAATAAAAAATCTAATATCGGGTATGCGGTCTGTAGGTCAAATAAATAACTAATTTACTTCTGACATCCTCTATATTTCGTCATTTATTTATGACTTCATCAGGAGGAAACGAAGTGAAGTTACAAAAACACTTAACAACTCAGTTGTTAAGTTCTACCTGTTAGCAACATTTCAATATTCATGTGGTTGTATTCGTCCTAATTTAACGTTCTACTGTGTGTTGAAATGCATATAGCCATGTTTTTGTAACTTCACTTCGTTTCCTCCTGATGAAGTCATAAATAAATGACGAAATATAGAGGATGTCAGAAGTAAATTAGTTATTTATTTGACCTACAGACCGCATACCCGATATTAGATTTTTTATTTATCTTAATACGGTCGTGAGCATCTAAAATGAATATATATATATATATATATATATATATATATATATATATATATATATACTCGGAACTAAATTGAGTGGTACTTCACTATTCCTAATAAAAAGAAAGATTCATAACCAAGGTAGTTCCAGCTAAAGGGAAGTTACCGATTTTTATAAATTGTGGCGAAATACCTTTAATAATTTCCTTCTTAAATTTAGTTAATTATAAATTGAAGTGGAATCTAGAATACCAGGCACAATGTCGGTTATCTTTATCAGACAAGTTTTTTTAGAAAAGACTCGTTTTTAGTTATATGTGTACATAAGATTGAAAATAATATATTCTGTAAAAAGAAGAAAATGTTGTCATATTTAGATAAGGAAGCGATTGCGAACATATCTCATGATTCAAGTATGCTGGGTTTCGCTAAGTGGCTCAACCTTATATGACCTTTTTTCTTAGCTTATTAGAACGAATTATTGGTTGGTTAAATAAGACATAATTGTGAATTATTTTACCATAATAATGTTGCCGAATCTTATTATATTTTCAAATTTCTACAACACTTTTGCTTTTTTTAATAGGACACAATATATATGTTTACATATATTCATTCGTTGTGACATATAAGTACAACCATATGTCATTTGTTTTACTTTGGTTTGCAAAGCTATTTTATATTTAATTTTTATTTTAGCGTTCTGTCATTGTAGTAAAAATGATTGATATTCTTCCAAGTAGTCTGTAAAAATAAGATCTTCCCTTTTTTTGACCAAACCTCTATTACACCCATTTAATTACATCACTTAAAATGGATAATTGTGCCTACTGTGATCCGGATATGTTCCAGACAGGCATCATAGTATACTTCTCATAATGTTGGTGTAACGTAGAATAAAAATATATTGACATTATTGCTCCCAACGAAAGTCAGGGGTTCTAAAAAGATCTGTAATTCCATTTTGTACCTGTGCCCTACCGGCAGCGAATGCAGGATTGTTCCAGACAGGGATCATAGTATCCTTGTTATGACGTTGTAACGCGAAAAATATATTAACAGTAATTATTCAGGTATTCTGCCTTTTCAATTTTATATAACGCCGTTGCTAAGAACTTATTTTTTTCGAAAATTTTTGCGATATTGGCTGTTATACGGGGAAGTAAAAATCGATAAAATGCCCTTTGGCTGCAACTTTCTATGTAACGAACTCATCCAGATACATATTACATAATTTATATATGGATATAGTTATTTGGTAATGGTAAGAATATTGTAATATTTCTTGATGAAAGGGAGGTTACATTATGAGGGAAGTTTAGGTTGCGTTGGTATAAAAAAATAAATAGGTTTTTAATGAAACTTCCATCGCATTCAAAACTTTCTTTTTTTGAGGAAAGTTAAATATATGTAATACGTGTATATGTGGCAAATCTTATTTTCTTTTCTTCTTTCAATCGGTGGGTATATTCCGCCATTTATTTCAAAATTGTACATTGGTTAAGGCTAATAATCACTTTTCCCCGGTTCAAAATTTTTCAAAATAAGATGGCGGATTTAATAAATGATTGCCACGTTTATGTACTACGTATAGTTGACATTTCATTTTATATCTTAACCTAACAACAAATGATTTTCTATAATGGTTATCTTGAGACCAAATACATATTCCGTTTCCGAATATCTAGATGCTTTGCGGTTCTCATTTCAAACCGTTCTAGTTTAAAAAGTATATACCAAAAACTAGTAGAGAACTGGAAATGAAAATATATCGAACTTTTTTTTAATAATTATTGTATAAAAAGTATACAGATGTTAATCAGCAATTAATCTTGTTATATTGCGAAGATATTTTGGCAGGAAAGGGAATATATTCGTACATTTGATTTTAGATTTAATTTTCTAAGAATAACACATTTAGTTGCTTCACCAATTTAAGATACCCCTAGAACATCAGCGCACTCCATTTTATTGATTGTCAAAAATAACGGCTGGCGGTGTTCTTATCAAACCTCGAACCCTGAACGTGCCGATAACGTTCCCCAAAGGCTTTTATATTAAAAGGGAAAGGAAAATAGCTGGTCAGTTAATAAATTGGGGCTGCAGAGCACCTTGGCAGAAAATAAAAACGTGACAGGGAATATTGATTGGATTTCAACTTGAGATATAAATTTTATCCTCAGGGTTTTATACAGTGCATGTTAGTGGACGAAATTGAACTTTACTAATACAGAAAAAAAAATTTCATATTCGAAAAAAAATATCCTAAATAAAAGAACAACCGTTTGAAGACTTCAAAATATTTTTTATACATATGTAAGTGAATAATCAACGGTTAAATACAACTAATATATGATATTGTAATTTTAGGAAAGAATAATGGCTATTCCTTTTATTAAAGACACTTTGAATGAATCGTAATTAAATATCTATAAATAAAACAACTATTTCGCTGAAGTTTCGTTGGTCAGGAATCAGCAGTGTAACTCAATGCTAAGATATTCGCCAGCGGTGTAGTTGTTTCTATGATTTCATTTTGTACTTTTGCCCTACATGGAGCTCGCTAGTCTGCCTAACAACAGTGAAGATAAACAGGATAATCTATTTTATCTATAGCAACTTGATGAGATCTAAAAAGAGCGAAATCGCAATCGTCGTTTGACTAAAATGAACTATTGTACCGGCTACGTTTCAGATAGAAACAGTAATGTTGCGAGAACAAACAAAATTCCTTCTCTCGTCTCGTCTCGACCTCATTTAGTCTCGACACTCGAGACGAGAAGGGAACGAAGGGATCGAAAGGTAACAAGATTCTCGACTTTGAGTAAAAAAGGCTTTTACGATATAAATGCATACGTCTTTCCATTTCTGTCAAAGGATATTACTGCATCAATAAAATTATTTAGATTTGTTTTACTAAGACGATGCATTGCAAAAATTGAACAAATTTTGAATTATTTCTATACCATCAGTGTTTTTTAGAAAATATATATAAACTTTCTTATATTTTTTAGTGATTTTAAATTTAGATTTTAATAATAATAATAATAACGAGGAACAAGAGGACTTTGCAATGACAACACAAGAAGTTACAGAAACAATCAAAAACACGCATAACTGGAGATGTCCTGGAATAGATAACATTCATAACTTCTGGTAAAAACAGTTTACCTCCAAACATGACACTCGCCAAATTAATGAAATTATTTTAAAACCTAGCACACTCCCCAGTTTTCTCACCCAAGGACATCAAATTACCGACCTATTACGTGCCTTCCAACTCTATATAAAATCATCACAGCCACAATTACCTGGAGAATAGAACAACATCTACCACACAAAACATTCTAACGGAAGAGCAAAAAGGGTGCAGGAAAAACAGCCGAGGTTGCAAGGTGAAGCTAATTATGCACAGCGTCATCATGGAATAAACCAGGATAAATCATAGAAACCTTCACACTGGTTACATAGATTATAAAAAGCCTTTGATTCGATAGCCCAGAGTTTGCTAACCAGAGTGCTAGAATTATACAAAGTCAATTTCTTACGCAAATCATGAGTACGTGGAAATCCAAACATCGAAACAAAAGAGATCTACATCAAACTAGGTATATTTCAGGGAGATCCACTCAGCGCTTTATGGTTCTGCCTCTGTCTCAATCCACTTTCAAATACACTAAATAACACTTTTGATTTCTTTGGTTACTGTAGTTCTTATACGACAGTTGATTTGTGCTGAAAGGCTTGTTACATAATAATTTATTACTGTTTTGTTCTTGTGTTACATAAATCTAGGTAGGTGGTACTTTTTTGGTGCGAAATTATCAATACATATTTTGATAAATAGATTTAATTACATATTTATTTTGATTTATTGTTAGGATGTAGATATTGTTAACGACTTTAAATAAAAGGCAGCATTGTTTTGCATGGCCTACTGCAAAATTTGGGATGATAATTATAAAAATTAGGATTTTTGTTGTTGTTTATTAAAATAGACCCATACTATTATATATTTTTGAGAAGCTTTTAAAAGGACAAATCAATTTCTGGACAAATATACAGGGTGTCCCATTTAAAAAAACACCACTTTGGGTCGTATCTAAAAAATAACAACTCAAATGAAAAATATGACTACGCCACTGAATCCAGCGTAAAAAACTGCATAAGCAACAATTTTTCCCTTTGCGTTAAGTTAAAGGATAACCGAGATACGAGGGGGGTCCCAAAATGCAAAATTTTCTATTTCGCCCTGTATCTCATAAACGAAGAAGGTTATGAAAATTTTGTTTACGGATTCATGAGTTTCACAAAAAATTAGCTCAGGGTCGTGAAAACCGCAAGGTTCTATCTTTAATAATAAGCGAGATACCCTGCTTTTGCAACCAAATCCGGACACCCTGTACATGGATGACATAAAATTATACGCAAGCACAAAGGCACAGATAAAGGAGCTCCTTAAAATCAGAGAAACGTTTACCCTGGACATCAACATGGAATTTGGTATAAGTAAATGCAAGCTACTTCATATCAACATGGGACAATGGAAAGACCACCCTACGACGGAAACAATAAACAATGAAACCATAGATAACATGCTCAAAGAAGAAACATACAGATTCTTAGGCTTTCATCAAAGCACTAAAATTAACAACATTCATATCAAATCAGAGCTCAAGATGGAATTTCAAACCAGATTCACAAAACTACTTAAAACAAAACTGAACTCCAGAAATCTAACAAAAGCGATTAACACCTTCGACATACGTAGTCTTACGTATTCGTTTGGTATCATTAAACGGTCACACACAGACATAGAAAACATTCACATTCTCATACGCTCTGAATTTACTAAACTTAGGAAGTTACATCTCAACGCATGCAAGGAAAGACTCTCCATCGGGAGAAAAAAGGGAGGGAGGGGAATTATAGATATACAATCGCTAAATAAAAAAACAAATTTACGAAAATTCTTCCACAACAAACAAACTAACCTCCACAAGGCAATAGTGAAGGCAGACAGGAATTATTCACCGCTCGTCCTGTTTCAAACGAGCCACGCAGCAGACGCACACAGTCGTATCCAATCACGACTAGAAAAGATGAACACCTGGTCTGAAAAAAACACTCCACGGAAGACACAGATACCGCATAAAGTAAGACCACATACATAAAAAGCTTTCATATACGTGGTTACAAGAAGAGCAGCTGTTTCGGGAAACAGAAGGCTTCCTGTTTGCCAACCAGAAACTGCCAAAAGCACATCATCAAGGTCACAACCACTGAAGACGACAGGTGCAAGAGATGTCACCAGGCAGAGAGAAATCATCGATCACATAACGAGTGGTTGTAGAATAATGGCCAGAACTGAATAAACAGCGAGACACAACTCAGCAGTAAAGGTCGTTCATCAAGCATTAGTCACAACATACAAACTAACGGAGAACACATACCCTTACTACCATTATACACCAACATAAATACTTGAAAAAGAAGACTAAAAGCTCTACTTTGACATCAACATCCACACAGATAAAACAATCCCCGCAAACAAATCCGATATCACCTTTTAATCCAAAAAAGAAAAGATCATTTATTTAATTGATATGACTGTCCCCAAGGACCGGAACATCCAAGCGAAATACAATGAGAAGATCGCCAAATACACCAACGACTTGGCAATGGAAATAAAAAGGCTGTGGAAACAGGAAAGAGTCATCATTGTTCCTGTCGTCATATCAGTAACAGCCCTCACCCAACAACGTTTACACCGCATTTGGCTCAATTAGGACTTAATACAGACGTCACAGAAACATCCAGAAATCGGTCATCTTGAAAACATGTGGCATCGTCAGACATTTCTTAATACACAATAGTTGTTTTTTTTTACTGACTTGGTATAATCCTATCAGTATAGAATACAACCACAGAAATGCTGTGAGACAACAAGGTGGAGAAATAATAATAATAATAATAATAAACATAATAATATCATTTTTTAAATACATGATGTACAATAAATAATTATCACGTAATTTAATGTTTCTGTATGTAGGATCTTGAAGCACAAAATCTTCGAATTATTTGTATTTAAATATCTTCTCTTGAAGCAGAAATTGAGAGCCCCTTAAAAATGGAGTTGTTTTTAAAAATTACCATAACTCTTTTATGTCATATGAGATTCATTTTATAATTAAAATTTAAAAACATATATGTTAAACAATTTTGTGAAATTTAGGTATTTACCTATTAATTGAAATATTAAAGATACTTCTGAAAAATCACAAAAAAAGTCTAGCACCAAGCGAAAATATTTGAAATTATTGCCAATATTAATGTCCATCTTATTTTTATTAACTAGCCCGATGATAATAATGTACGCAACAAGTTCACTAAGAAGTTTGGACATTTTGAACCGCAATCTCAGGAATAAAAAAAATATCTTAATGCTTGAGTTCCATGTAATATTTTTTCTACGGTCGTGTTACTTTACAAGAAAATATGTAATAACTTGCGATAATAATTTTTTTGTGGTATCAGTCCTTCCCCACTCTTTGGTATCAGCCTATTTTGGTCAAGATTACCTATATTCCGGGAGAAAAATTGGGGTCAGTTTACAACAATGATGGGATTTGTTTTAATATGCACAGTTCTTGATTTTTTACGAGAACATGGCAATACATTTCTTGTAACAAGTTCACAAAATAAGTCAAATTTCAGATACATTTTTGAAATTTATATTTTAAGTGTACATTTAATTTAAAATATTACCACAAAACCTATTATTATCATTTTATGTGTTAAAGTATATTACTTTAACACATAACCATTTTTTAATGGATATTGCTTTTTAAACCTATATGATTTTAGCTAATAATTTTAATAAACTTTCATATAAGTCGCTGAAAAAAAAACTCAAAATCCTCTAGCTACAAATCTAAAGCATATCTTTTAATAGCGGCAACCGTAAAATAATGTCTCTGCAATGAACTAAATACTATTTAGTTGATTATGACCCAGTAACATTTTATTTAATGATTTTAATTTTTGTACACTTTTTATTATAAAAGGTTGTTTTATCCACGGAAATGAATGAAATCTTGTATACTTTATATAACTTTGATTTGTAGGAAAATAAATTTTAATTTTTGCTTTATTTTTTAAATAACCATGGAAAGCAGGACAATCATTATTTAATAGAAGAACTTTTATAATAAAAATCTATATTCAACTGGCTATTTATTCTTTTTAGAACTTTCTGGTGCATACAAATGCCTAATAAAATATAAGAAGAAGCAACTAATAATCGTTTATGGTCTTCGCTGCAAAAGGGCTATTTATGACTTTATTGTATTTGCCACGCAACTGAAGGTATCGGCACAAAAATAGATAAATTATTTTTGTGGTATCAGTCCTTCCCCACTCTTTGGTATCAGCCTATTTTGGTCAAGATTACCTATATTCCGGGAGAAAAATTGGGGTCAGTTTACAACAATGATGGGATTTGTTTTAATATTGAAATATGTATTATTTAGCATAAAAATGAAGTTCTTAGTATAACAAATACCACACTGTTAAAACAGGTAGCTTCGGAAGAGTTCAAACTTGTAGCAAAAATAAAAGTCAAAAAGTTATTTTATCAAAGCTGACCTTTTGTAAATTAGCCATTTTCTTTAATAACACAAACAAAACGTCTACAGTCAGCACTGTTAGAATGTTGTAATAAAAAATTGCAATTATTTTATAAATTACGTATTGTGACCAATTAAATTTATTAATCAAAAGTTTAGAAGGCATTTTCAAGGTATTAACTTCCAGGCATGTGCGATAGACTTTCAATTTGTAAACGCGCGCGGTTCACTAGTGAATCAGTGAGCGTTTATAGTTAAAATTTCATCTTCATTGAACATATTTATTTAATTTTAATTGGACAGGTTAATAAACACGACAAGCTCTCATGTCGTCTTTCGAGACGAGACAAGATTAGACAAAGTCGAAATGAACCTTTAGTCTCGTCCCGCGGCATCACTAGATAGAATCCATAGTATTCTTGTTACGACGTTGGTGTAACGTGGAATAAAATTATATCAATGTATCAATGTAATCGTGTTACTTTAATTGACTGACTTATAAGCGCTGGATGTTGGCATTTAAGTATGCATCTATGCATATTTTTTTCTGGACTTACAAATATAATAATGTAATATCATGTCGAATTGGAAGATGAGGGTAATAAGATAATAAAAAAAAAACTTAAGACAGGAATATGCAATTTTAGATTCTACAGTCGTTCTATGCTATCTCGAAAGCAATTGAAAATTCTTTCAGTGTTTTATGCGAAAGAAATTTAGAATTTTACATAGTAAATCAAATAGGTAACAAAAAACTGGGGTATTCTGTTTAAAATGTAAAAGTTTTCGAAGGTATATTTTAACGATCCTAAAAATCATCATACGTTTTTGCCAAAAGCACTGTGACATCACCCTGTACTAACAATTTTATATGTAACTTTTGAGGAATGAATGTTTTAAGCAACCTTTTAACTTGTCGTCAGAACAGTCCATTTCGTATCTTAAGCGCCCCTACTCGTGTCGTAAATAGTGATATACATTGCAAAATGTAATAATTTTATTATTTTTATATTAGGGAGTAGCGAAAAACATCTTTCTAAAATAATTTTAAAAATAATGAACAGTATACAATTATTGTTTACTGTGTTCTTTATAAAACGCATGTTACATGTGGATAAAATATTGATCTGTATTGAGACTTTGCTCGGTTTATATGAACAACATAAAGTTTTGTATGGTATAATTTATTTTAATTAATAATAATTAACAATTTTTTGGAGAAGAAAATAAAACAACAATCTTCATTTTTTTTTATTTCAATTGACAGAAACTATTACAATAAATTATATCATATCACAAACATTCGGAAAAAAAAATCTTGCATATCATAAATAAATAAAAAAATATTTGATAGTGGTCTGAGACCTGAAAAAATCAATAAAAAAAATGGAGAACTACAGCAGTCTCTAAAAGCAGTTTCCGTCCTTGAAATAAAACCCTGGATGAGACATAAACCAAAATAAGTCGTTTTATACTAATTTTGTATAATAAAAAACTGAATTTATTGTAGTGGAACATAAGAGCGAATTCATTAGATAAATAAAAAATACCTATTAAATTATGTGTAAATTAAAAAGGTGTAAATAATCCTAGTAGCACCAGATAGCACCTTAAAGCACTTTAAATGGGGGTCGTTTTTAAACAACATATACAAATAATGAATAATTTATGAAACTGGAGAGAAGTAATAGTAGAAACTTTATATGGGGAAAGAATGAGACGTCGAATTGAAAACTAGGACAACAACAGGAAGATAACTGAATATAAGTCATATTGCAGTATTCTTATCATATACAGGGTGTCCGCTAATTAACTGTACACAGCAAAACTATGCAGATTCATTGAGTAAAAGTATTTCGATTTAACCAAACTTATCTCAGTCACAAAGCTGATAATAACCGAAGTACAGGATGTTGAAATTGTAAGTTTCATTTCGTTTTTTCTTAATAATTTATCAATAAGGTGACTAAACGGCACGAAATTAGGAATTCGGGGGTTTTTTGCGGCGATAAATTAAAATCTTTTAAAATGAGATAACTTTTTTGTGTCTAATACACTTTATTAGCCTAAATGTCAATTTTCCACTTTTATTACGCAAAAAGTTGTACTTTGTAAATGTTGCTCCGAGTGACCCTTTTCCTGATATCTACGAATTAATTATTCATTACACCTATTCAAATTCTCAAACATAAAATGTTTATCGAGGTAGGCTGTTATTAAATCAGATGTGAGTTACAGTAACAAACACTACATACTTAGTTACTGTCAAACTTTGCTAGTGTTTGTTAACATAACATGACGTGTTTGACATGGATTTTGAAAGATTTTTTCAAAAGTACGAAATGCCAAGGCATAACGAGTTTTCTAACGATGAGATTTGGTATATTGTGTGTGTATACGCGCAGAAAAACTTTAATGGAAGCAGGTCCCATGTACGATATTTAGAAATGTATCCACAACGCAGACAGCCAGATTTTAAAATTTTCAAGAATCCCTATGCCCTACTAGGAGAAACAGGCTCTATTCGTCCCAAACAACATTCTACAGGAGTCGCTAAGATTAAAACTGCCGAGAAGGACGAAGTAATTCTGATCCGTGGAGCCGAAAATGCTGAATTAAGTACAGGACTCTTTTCTGCGAGAACTGGTGTAAAAAGTCCACCGTTTCCAAAATTCTTCATGAAGATGGTCTGTATCCATCTCATTTCACGCCAGTGCAGAATCTATTACCAACTGATTTCCCAGCTAAATTGACATTCGCTCGTTTCTATCGTATCCAGCACAATGTTGATCCCTTGTTTTTAAAGAAAATATTATTTACAGATGAAGCAACGTTTGCACGTAAAGGCGTTTTCAACTTTAGAAATAAACATGCATATGATTTAAAAAATCCGCATTGAATAGCCGAACGTCATTTCCAACATGAATTTAAAATTAACGTTTCTTGTGGCATTATTGATAATCGGGTCCTTTCGAATGCCCTAATTTAAACGGTGAAATATACCTTAATTTTCTGCAGTTCTGTTGCCCGAATATTATGATGAGTTTTCTTTAGCACTAAGACAAAGCATGATGTTCATGCAGGATGGAGGCCCAGCACACTGCTCTAGACCTCTCAGAGATTACCTAAATATTCAATTTCCTCATCGCTGGATAGGCCGTAGAAGCAAGATACCTTACCCGCCACAGAACCCCGATTTCAACCCGCTTGATTTTTGTGTATGGGAATATGTGAAGTCGCTCATGTATAAAGAAGCAGTGAACAGGCGAAAAGAATTATGAAATACAATTGTGAATACTGTGGAACGGTGTCGAGATGATCAGTTATTATTTAAGAAAAGACGGTCGTTTAGCAAACGGGTTGTTAAATGTATTGAAGTAAACATAAATCACTTTGAACATTTATTGTCGAAAAATGTCCTCTTTTTCATTAAATGTTCTTGTTTTTGTGTAGTTTTCCTATTGTTATTATTGTTGCAGCCATGTATTTCAATAAAAATTTTGGCAATTTGAAAAGGTGTACTGAATAATTATTGATTCGTAGATATCAAGAAAACGGTCACTCGGAGCGACATTTACAGAGTATACCTTTTTTGCCTAAAAAAAGTGGAAAATACGTAATATGTAACATTTAGGCAATACCCCATGACACAAAGAAGTTATGTAATTTTAAATAGATTTCATGTACCGTATAAGGGGCATTCGAACTAAGAACAGAATTAAATTTCTCGCCTCATAAGACCCCCGAATTGCTAATTTTATGCAGTTCTGTCACCCTGTTGACAATTTGTTAAGAAAAAACGAAATGAAAATTATAACTTTAACACCCTGTATCTATCGGAAGCTTTCACGGCTTTGGTCAATTAATAAATCATTGGTCTTGGGATCAAACTGTGCCAAATTGGAATTACTATCCGACATTACGCCTGCGATTGCATGAGGCATCTTTAGGGATCTTTACTCCACGAGAACTAAACATTGAATAAGCTCGGAGAGATTCAGGCGGGTTTTTATACCCGACTGGTGCTCGCCGAACTGCAACCCTGTGTTAAGATCGGCTTCTACATGTGATGCAGTCCGTAACCCTTATTATTTCCTTTACATTTATCATATGGCCAGTGGTATGCTGGTGTTTAGCTTCAGCAGATTAAACAGTTTGTTTCTTTTTCCTGTTTCCTTAAGTCTAGTTGATATTGAGCGTCCTGTTTCTTCTACATACACCTTTTCACAGGAGCAAGGAATTTTATATACTCCTTCTGTGTGAAATTTGAATATCCTTTGAGGATATTGTTCTAACCCCGCTCCCCTAAAAGAAAAAAACACTGGTTCAGATATGTAGATGATATTTTTGTTATTTCGGCTCATGAACAGGATAATCTCCTTATATTTCTAGACCATCTTAATCAACAACATCATAATATCAAGTGGAAATTGAATCTAATGAAACGATTCCCTTTCTAGATGATTGTGTTCAAAAGAAGGAAAATGGTACATTAGGACATTCTGTACATAGAAAACCGACGCAATACAAATAGATATTTAAATGCAAATGTCCACCACCATCCAGCACAAAAGAAATCGGTTATTAACTCACTAGTATTTAGAGCCATTTCCATTTCTGAACAAGATTCTCTAACATTGGAAATATCGAAACTGAGCGAGGCTCTGAGAGGGAGTGGCTATTGCACTGAAGATATTACACGTTCAATTAAAAGATATAGTCTATATAGATATAGCAAAGTAAAGGATAATGATGAGGAGCCACTGTTAGGTAGTGTTGAGAAGTGTTTGTGGAAGAAACAGGAGGCTCATTATCAACTAGACTTAAGTAAGATGAAGGATGTATTAAAAAAAAATAAATTGTTCAATCTGCTATATCTGAACACCAGCATATCACTGGTCATACAATAAATATAAAGGAAACCAAGGTTCTAGCATCAGTTCCAGGATTTCATAAATTAAAAATTAGAAAATCTATCGAAATTTTTAAACATAAAAAAATTTCAAAAGATACATGTTACGGTCTATATCACACGTGGAAACCGATTTTAACGCAGGGTCACGGTTCGGCGACCACAAGTCGTGTATAAAAGCTCGTCTGAATCTCTCCCAGCTCATTCATTGTTCAGAGATCTGTGTTCAGAAAAGATCCCTGAAGATGCCTCGTGCAATCGAAGGCGAAACGTCGGATAGTAATTCCAATTGGACACGGTCTAATCCCAAGAATAATGATTTTTTAACCCTGTATCTCGGTTATTATCAACTTTTGGACTGAGGTAAGAATCTGTTTTGCTGTGCACCATTAATTAGCAAACACCCTGTATGTATTTATGATATTTCACTAATATAGAAATAATAAAAAAAAAAATAAAAGTCAATCGATACTGAAATACGTTAATTGTTTTATCAGAATAGTGTCTCTTTTTATTGGGATTGCTCAGGAGTAGCGTATTAAAACAGAAGATTTGCTGAATTTTCAATGAAAAAATACATTCATAATCCATCAATATTTATGCCAGAAATTTTAAACAATTAATGAGTGTTTATCGAAAATGTGTTCATGACCTCGCGACAATATATGGTATGCAGATGTTTTAATTTCGTTAATAAAATTAGCATATTGTTTATGCTAAGGAATTTTGCCAGAACACTTTCAGAAATGTTTAGATAAATTAGAATTCATAATTGGAACGAAATAGCATTCAAAATGTGACGCTTTTTAAAATGGTTTTATACAGTTAAAACTGGTTTCAAAAAAAGGGAAAATTCACTTGACACGGCAGGGTTGTTTTAACATTCAACTCCCCTCGATATTCACTATCTAAATATTCATCAACTCTTTCTACACACTGACATTGGACGGGATTGTTTGTAATGTCCACCGTTACATCAACTGTCTTAACGAAATCTAGCACCTCATCAGGGATGCATTCAACTTTGTTATTGTCGAGATAAATGTGGCTGCCCTCTTTCACTGAAGAAACTATGTCTGAAATACGAGCTATTTGATTGCCTTCCAGGTGCAAATTCACAGGAATTAGAGGTTGCAAAGTTTCTCTATCGATACTGTTAATATTGTTCTTCTTTAGAAAAATATTAAGGATTTTAACATGACTTCCTGGTCTTAAATCGTCGAATGCAGTTTTCTGAAGGGCTGTCAGTTCGTTAAAGCTGAAATCGATGAGAGATATAGTTGGACTTCCAAAGAATATATTTCCACTTAGCTCAGTGAGTCTGTTGTGTTCTAAATGTACCGCTTTAAGATTTGGCATTAGACCGAAAGCACCATCTTCTATGGTGTCTATTTCGTTCCTGGTCAGGTATATTACCTAAAAAAATACAGAGAATACGTTTATATCATATAGTGTAATAATAAGGTTTTAAACAGCGTAGGTTTTAAAACACAGGGTGGTTAAAACTGTTTTATTTAACAAACGACGGCGCATTTTTCAAAATTATTCACCTTATTCTATATTTGGCTCAACATCTGACTCGTTCGAAGTCTCTGTCGGTGACACATATCGACCTGTGGCGCTAAAGATGTCATGTGATTTATGTGTGGAAGCAGAATAGAGAAATTAATTTGATGTACTCTTAAAATAATATGTATTTTATTCAAGTCAAAATAAGAAATTAAAGAAAAAGCATTACAATCTATTTATTTCCTTTTTAATGGATTTAATTTGCCGTAAATTATTTCTGTAGCCAACTAGAAATATCTACCTGTAAGTCGTAATAACTAATAACAATATTACATACACCAATTAAAGTGCATAAGCCAGTGCAATTATTCACCTTTTTTCTTTACCTAACTAAATAAACTCATGCATTATTTATTCAAAGGTTAAAACATTGCTTTTTGACATTTCACAGTCATCTACTAGCCTTATTAGTTACACTAAGAGGATATAGGAGTAACTTTTAATCTCATAGACTGTCCAACGTCTTATTAACCATAGAAGAAAAAAATTTGCTTAGTAATTTATATGGTTTTTTGCTAAGATTATCGGAAAGTCCGTATTTTTTCTTTTTTTTTACTCCAAAAAAAGTTTTATTTATAACGGTTTTTCAGAAAACATATTTTTTTTACTAATTACATTATTTTGTATTTCGTTGAACATCCGGTTCATTGACTAGGTAAATGAGGTTTCTGTCGGTGCCCATATCGATCTACCTGATTTGTGATTTATATGCAATAGCAGAATCGAGAGTTTAAATTCACTCAAATATCATCTTAAGAGTAGCTTCTTATAATTAGTTAACTATCAGCCACTCACTACTAGAACATGGTGAAAAGTTCCATCTAGTGATGCCGCGAGACGGGATGAAACGAGATTAAGGCTTCATCTCGTCTCGTTTCGACTTTGGTCAGTCTCGTCTAGACGAGACGAGATCAGGGTCTTGTCTCGTCTCGAAAAATCTCATCTCGACTTTAAGTATATTAACCTATCCGGTTAAAGTTTAAATACCTATGTTAACTGAAGATCGAACGTCTTGCTGAGTGTATGTGTATAATTTTGAACTCTTCCGGGACTCCCTGTTCTAACAGTCTAGCGTTTGCTATAGGAGATGTATTTTTATACTAAATAATAATTATTTCAATATTTAAAAAAAAATGCATTTATAAATTGACCCCAATTTGTCCCCGCTGTAAGGCAATCTTGACCAAAATAGGCTGATACCAAAGAAGAGTTATAGACTGATACCAGAAGAATAATTTATCTATTTTTCAGTGGATGTCTTCAGTTTCGTGACAAATACAATAAAACGCTAAATGGCCGTTTTGCAGCGAAGACCATAAACGAGTACTACATTTGATTTGTATTTTGTAAGTACTCGAAAGTTGTGAAAAGAATAAATACTCAGTTGAATAACGATTTTTGTTTTGAAATTATGATTATCTCTCCCTCAGGTTGATTGAAAAATAAAGCAAAATTTATAATCTGTTGTATTATAGAGTATATAAGATTTCAAGCATTTTCATGCATAAAATATATGTTTATGAAAAGTGTGAAAAAAATGAGATACTTAAACAAAATGATATAAGGGGGTCACAATGAACTAAAAATACTATTTAGTCCATTGGCGGGTCATTATTTACGGTTTTCCGCTATTGAAAGGTAGGCTTTGGATTTATATATTTTATATCAAGTACTTTAAAGCATCCAAACGTCAAATTCGATATGTTTATTTTCACCTATTGTGACTAGCTAGATGTTTTTACGTTTTATTTCAGCGAGTTAACATTATTTATACGAAAATTAATTAAAATAATTAGTTTAAAAACCAACATCCACTAGACTGCATAAATAAATCATGACCCTGGACATGCAATTAGATTGTATCAAACCCATACAATGTTAATATATAATAGGTTTTGGAAATATTTTTAATTAATTTGCGGTCCTGGCGGGGCGGCGGTATCACTGGATAAAATTTATCTCCATTTATCACACGATTTTTTTAAGTAATATGATTGTAGACAAAATATTACAGGTAACTCATGCATGCATGTTTTTTTCACTCCTGGTATTGCGGTTTAAAACGTCCAAACTTGTTAATGCACTTGTTACATAAATTACTATTATCTGACTAGTTAATGATAAATAAAATGGGCATTAACATTTGCAAACATTTGAAATCTTTTCTGTTGGTGCTAGATTTTTTTTTGTAATTTTTCAAAAATATTTTTAATATTCTAAATAGGTAAATAACTTAATTTCTTAAAATTGTTCAAAATATATTTTTTTTTATTTTAATTACAAAATTAGATTCATTTTAAATAAACGAGTAAAAAGTAATTTTTAAACGAAACTCCATTTTTAGGAGCTCTATTTTCTGAATTTCTGCTTCAAGAGAAGAAAATTAAAAACAAACAATTCTGGGATTTTATCAAAAAACTTTTAGACCATTAAGTGTACAGAAGGGGTATCAAAAAAGGAATGCGTGAAAAACTATTAACATTTGATAAAGTATTATTTGACTTTTAAATTTCACCGAATAATTTAAAAATATTCAAGCAATTCTATTTATATATTTATTTTTGTTCTTTATGTTTTTTTGAGACACCCTATACAAAGAAACATTAATGAGCCAAAAATTAAGTGATAATTTTTTATCATACGCCTGTACTTTATGTAGTTAATAAATTGGTATTATTATGCTTATTATTAATATTAAAATATATTTAAAGGCATAAAACCAAAGTCTAATAATTAGAAAATATAAGAAAGACATTCCTTTTTCTAAAAAACACTGACGTTTTGAGAAACAGTCCAAAATTTGGTAAATTTTTGTCATGCAACTTATTAGAATTTTATTGATGCAGTAATATCCTTTGACCTAAGTAGAAAGACGTATGTATTTATATCTATAAGGTGGGGGTTTCTATTACTAAAAGTCGAGACGAGAACAGAATCTTGTCTCGGCCACTTCATTCTCGTCTTGAGTGTCGAGATTGAATGATGACGAGACGAGATGAGATGAGATCGAGACGTCATTCATCTAATATCTACAGCTTTTATTGGCAAAATGATATAAACCATAAAATAATCGCTTTACATATTGTCAATTTTGTTTTTCATTTTTATATATCTAGCCTATACGGAGTTCTAAGGTTTCGTATTTACATTCTAATGTTGCAATTACCTTAAGACTTTTAACAGTATCAAAAACTCCTCTTTTTATACTATTAAGTTTGTTGACAGCAAGCGACACATGTTTTAAACTTGGAACATTTTGAAAGGTTCCAGGCTCGATAAGTGTCAGGTTAGCGTTGATGAATAACAGTGTTTCCAATAATGGGAAGTTCTTGACCATTCCTGTAAAAAATTGCCAAAATGAAAATTTAATATTTTATTTAACCTCTCGACTAAATTAAATAAAGTCACTATTTATTACCACTTTATTAATAAATCTCGACATAAAAAAAGAATTTCTGGTATTCAAGTAATTAGGCATTTAATATAAAAACGTATAAATATTCATCCGAATGCTTTTATGATTATGTCATAATAAGTAATACGTGTTTGTGTATCTCTAATACAAGTTTAACATAAAATTTTCAAACTTGTCACGAGACACGTAATAACATGTTTTTTTTTTTTAATTTAGGCTTTCGTATATACATACGATACCACTAGCAAATTAAACATGTGAAGACTTTCATTAACATACACTTTAAAATAAAATCGAATAATAAAACATTCAGAATATCATTATGTCAAAAATCCTTAAAATATCTGCGCAACTAAGGAAATAATTGTAAAAGCTTCTTAAAAATAAATTACATTAATTAAACTCCCTCATTTTCATAGAGAAAATTTTATATTTTAAGAATATCCTTTATTTCTTGTTCCTGATTCTATGACTGATACAGGTATGAAAATTTCTCACATGTTGAATATGTTAAAGAAAAAAAAATACTTATGTGTAGTATACCAGGAATAATAAAATAGTGTTTATTTCCCCTAGGTTTAAAACACCCTAAAATACCACACTGCCATTGTTTTAAATTACTGTGTTAGCAACACACATTCATGTATTCATCCCATACATACATTATATACATAAATATGCCTACCTTAACAAATTCTGTCTGTCTGTCTGTCGGTTTATCCGTTCGCGGCATAGCTAAAGAACTACTTACGTGATTGACCTCAAATTTAGGTAAAAAATTAAGGGTCATACAGGGATGACCTGGTAACATTTTAGTAAAAATACAATATGGCAAAAAAATGACTAGTGAAATGTTAAAAAAAGGTATTACTAAAACTACTTATTCAATTTATTTGAAATATTGTACAAAAATCCAGGATTGTGTAGGAATCAATCTGTAAAATATTGATACGAATCCAAGATGGCGGAACAAAATGGCGGTTTAATAAAATATTTAAAAATTCAGCCTGAAAAAACTATTTAATGAATTGATTTCAAATTGTGTGCCATAACTAATTGTAGTATAGACATGAACTAGTAAAACTGTGCTACCGATTCAACATGGCGCGGCGGAACAAAATCGCCCTCTCAACTTTTACACATCTTCAAGTTTCAGCGGCCCTAGATACCAAAAAAATATGTTTTATCAATTCCGTCGGCCGTTTGTAGGTTTGTCTGTCTGTCTGTCAGTTTGCGGCATAGCTTAACAACTACTTATCAGATTAACTTCAAATTTACAAGATAGCGGTCTAGTGAAACGTTAAAAAGTTATTACTAAAAAAACTAATTATCCAGTTTACCTAAAATTTTGTACAAAATAACAAGTGTTACATAAAAATGAACTGTTACCATTTTGGTATTATTATAAGATAGCAAAACAAAATGGCGACTTAATAAAATATTTAAAAAACAAGTCTGAAAAAATTGCTTATTAGATTAATTTCAAATTTTGTGCAAACATTAAGTGTAATATAGAGATAAAAAGATAAATCTGTGGTACGAATTCAAGATGGCAGAACAAAATAGCGGCCAAATAAATTAAAGAAATCTTATTCAATTGACTTTGGTTTTGCAGAAAAATTAAATGTGACATAGGGATAAACTGGTACGAATTCAACATGACTTAACAAAATGGCGAAGTGTGTCAATGTAAAAACTACTTACTGAATTTATTTTAAATTATGCCCAAGAATCAAGTGTGGCATAGGTAGAAACTGGTAAAATATTGGTAGGAATCAAATATCATAGAACAAAATGGCGTCCAAAAAAATGTTTGAAAAGACAGTAATGACTATCTACTGAACTAAATTGGGCCAAGCTTCACTATTCCTAATAAGAGCAATCATTCATAAAGAGGGAAGTTCCGGGTAAAAGAAATTTGCCGATTTTTTATTAGGCACTCCAAATCTTCACATTTCTTACGAAATTTTAAATAAAACGATTGTATACCAAATTGTTTGTGTTTGTATTTCTCTATTTATCTTTGATGAAAACGATTATGATAACCAAGAATGTTTCTTTTCGTAATGAGACAATGAAGCTTTGTCTTTATTGGATTTTGCAATTTCTTTGACATATTTGTCACATTGAAAATTGCACTTATGTATTTTAAATTGAAAAAGGCACTCGTGCACTCGCGCTGAAAGTGCATCATTTCCCACGGCGGAAATTGGTTTTTCATTGGTTAGTCCCCGTATGCAAAATAATATATCATATTTTATTTTATACAACAATATATGGTTGCCCAATTAGCTTCTGTTTGTATTCTGCTTTTCAATATCAAAAATTGAAAAATAATGAAAATATTTTTATGTCATTAAAAAGTTAGATTTTCATGTATAGTATCTCCGTTATCAGTAAAGATAGAAAGGTGCGGTTTCTATATATCGCTGTGTTATTTTTTTTGTAAAAAGTAAAATACCATTAGCGACAATTCAATGAAATTGAGTTTGCATTTTTGGTCAAGGAGACCCTGTATAATATTAAAATTTAAAAAACGGACTCTAGTAGACTTTTTCTCGTAGAATCCAGTAAAATATTAATATAAATCTTTTTTAGTTACTTTTGTTTTTGAGATATAAATTAAACTTGTGTTTTTTTTTAAATGCAATATCCTGTATATTTTTGCAGTGTATGCTTGCGTTTCTGAGCAACATTTCGAATCTAAATAATATTCTAATAGTATTAATATAGTTCTTGTCAAAAAAATAAACCTTAATTTAAGATGTTTGCATAGACTTATTTGCGTAGCCATAGAATAGTTTTATTTATTTTATATTCGTACCAAAATGTTACCAGTTCATTTCTACGTAACACTTGATTTTTGTGCCAAATTTGAGGTAATTTGGATAACCAGTTTTTTAGTGACATTTTTTTAATATTTCACCAGACCGTCATTTTGTTCCACCATATTGGATATTTACCAAAATGTTACCAGATTATCCCCATAAGAGCTTTAATTTTTTAGTTATGCTGCAAATTAACAAACCGACGGTATTGAGAAAATATATTTTTAGGTATCTAGAGACGCTAAAGCTTGAAACTATGTAAAACCTTGGAGGGGGATTTTTTTCACATTTTTTACAGTCATTTTATCTGGTCACCACTTTGTTCGATCATCGTAAATTCGTACTACAATTCTACCAGTTCATCTCTATATCTTATTTAATTCTTGCACCGAATTTAAAATGAATCTAATAATCAGCATAGTTTTTTCAGGCTGATTTTTTAAATATTTTACTAAGGAACTATTTTGTTTCGCCATCTTGGATTCGTACCAAAATTTTACCATATGATTTCTACGTAACATTTGATTTTTGAGCAAAATTTCAAGTAAATTGGGTAAACAGTTTTTTAGCAATATTTTTTTAACATTTCGCTAGATGCCCATTTTGTTTCATCATCTTGGATTTTTACCAAAATGTAACCATTTCCTCCCCTTATGATCTTTAATTTTTGACCAAAAATTGAAGTCTATCGGATAAGTAGTTTTTGAGCTATACCGCGTACAGACAGACAGACCAATGGAATTGAGAAAACATGTTTTTGGCATCTAGGAACCCTAAAACGTAAAGATCTGTAAAAACTTGAGAGGGTGATTTTTTCACGATTACAATACTTCTCTTTTACGAGGGAAGTAATATAAAAAACATTAAATTTATAAAAATAACTATGGATTATTATATATTTTTGAAAGGCCCATAAAAATCAGAATCATATTCTGTAAAAATATACATATAATAATTACTATTAAACAAACCGCAAGTTTAATTTATATCTTAAAAACGAAAGTAACAAGAAAAATTTTGATTAAGCCACCGATTTCTACGAGAATCGTTTTTAAATTTTTAATACTGTACAGGGTGACCGATCAGCATCATGTGGCCAAAAATTCAAACTATTCAATTTCACCCTGTATATTCAAAACTAAGGTAACTTGTTTTACGCAAAAAAATAGCACAGTGATGTGAAAACCGTATCTTTCAATCTTGACTGATAACCGAAATAATCTAGCTGGATTTACAAGTGTAGAAAAAATACAGTGCATAACACGTTTGAAATCCACTTTTCATGTGACTTGTGGCCGTCTCCTGTGTCTCGGGAAATATATCAAAATAATCGGAAAAGTACTAGGTTTTCCAATACACATTTTTGTCTTAACTTTCCAAATGAAAATAAAAACTCTGCTAGTTCATGTTAAAATATAAATGACAACTCTAGATAATTAACTGAAAATACTTACCCTCACATAACTCGCTAACATTTGAACTAAACACATCAATGGATACATAGCTATCAAGAAGATTAAAATTTTCCTTTCGGACTGTCCTTCCTGCCGAGTCTTTTCGTTTATGGACGCGAGCATCGACTGAAGAAAGGGCAAACTTATCAAAACATGCTGAAGATGATTCTGTGGCGAAAAATATCAAAGCAAATACTGTTATGATTTTAGTAATGCCCATTTTATTTCAGTTTTATTTTCTTTGATTGCGGTACAACTTTTATATATCGCTAACACGATGCACTGGCCGATATAATTTGATTAAATTGAATTCGTAGTGTTAAGAATTTAATTTGGCTCATATCTCTTTAGATAAACTTTGAACCGTGTATTATTTGAATGAATGTTTTTTGTGTTTTCGACATAATTATTTAATTTTATTGATGTTTACTGTGCCAAGGATAATATGTTGTTCGTAGAATATCATTTATAATATGTATTTATAATAGGTTATCGGTGTTTATTTGATTCAGCTTATTGTTTTTAATTTTTCCTAATACTATAACAAAGTTATTTTAGCCACTGTCATTTAGGAATAGTATTCATAAACATCATCAATAGCCCACAATTTTTCGAAAATGTGAAGGTTTTTGGAAATATTTTTTGAAACTAATAAGAAATGTACTTTACTGTATAATATTAATCATACAGGATTAATATTATATATATTAATGGGATACATAACGAATGCAAAACATGTCTATGTTAGACAGAAACAGCCGCCTACAAGATTTAATTTTGAAGTATAAGTAATTGAAAAGGCGTCGTTTTATTTTTCCCTTACTTTAATATAAAAATGTGATATTTGACAAATTAAAAAAATCAAATTTGTTTCCACCTATACCGTGTAAAATAACGTTCGGGCGATCATTTTTTCTCTAAATTAAGGGGCTGCCATTTTAAATCTATGAAAGTAATTAGCTATGACATATGCCATCTTTGACGTGTCTTTTGCCAATTCCGGCCAGACCGAAACAGACCCGAATTTTAATTTGTAATATAAATTTTCACATATTTGATTTCTGGGTATTATTTTACATATGTTAGTACCGTTCTTTTTGCAATTTTTTGAAATATTTATTCAACTCTGAAACTCGTGAAATGCTGAAATGGTTGTTTGTCTTTTTGTAATATTGCAACCCTTAATTTGTAGCCATGTGGGGCCTCTATATGAGAATACTATATTCTAAAACTGAATCCGATACTGGCAACAAAATGGCGGTTTGCTCATTTCGTTACAGTAAAACGAGTCCACATAAGTTTTTAATTCAAATTAACTGTCAAAGTAGACCCTCATGGTGTAATGCGGAACGACCTTGATTACCATCAAATATTAGACCCCTATCCGGTGACTTGGAAACATTTCATTCATTTATCTTGAGAGGATTGATTAAACGGATAGTGGTGTTTATTATTGCCCATATGTTAAGAAGCAACTTCCTAATATCACAAAATTTTACATTGCAAATTCAAGGTAACCATGTACCCAAATTCTTGAAATTTTGGGACAGTTTTTCCCATATTTGGTTGTTTATTTGACAAATACGCACACAAAATAATAAATTCAGTTATTCTTTCAATTTGATCATTACTTTTATATGTATTTTTATTTTGGAACTTTGACAAATTTGAATTATTCTCTCAGGAAGGCAGCGTATTCAAATTTTGATATTGTTGGGTTATGGAGACAAAGTACGAAGCCAGGATGAAGTTTGTGCGGTTCAATGAAAAGTATCCCGAGAGTACAATTATGCTCAGGTGTGAGTAGGATATTTCACAAATTTGAAGGGCATGAGGTAGTTAGGGATTTACCTAAAACCGGCCGACCACCCGCTTTAACTGAAGATAAAAAACTTCATATACTCCCTATTAGTACAACATAGTCCACATTCTTCAACTAATACCTGTGCGCTAAATAACTCAGTTGAACTTATGTGCAGCGATTATTAAAGAGCCAGAAATATCACCCGTATAAAGTACATGTTTTACAGGAACTTTTTGAAGACGACTACGATAGGAGATTACAATTCTGTGGAGATATGATGAAAATAACATGTTTTTTCAAAATCTTTTCCGAAGAAGCTACATTTAAGATGGAGCACCACCCCACGCGCAAATCGGTGGATAGGTCGACGGGGACCCATTGAATGGCCACCAAGGTCTCCGAATTTTACACTATTGGACTTCTATGGGGGTATTTGAAGCAGAGTATTTTAAAATAGACCTAACAGCGTTGAGGACCTACAAGAAAATAAGAATAGAGGTTACTAATTTAGCAGCCAAAAGTGCGGTTGATGGTATTTACCATAGACTCAGTGCATGTCAAGTAGAAGGTGGAGATCACTCTTAGTATTTGTTATTTTAGCCGAATCAGGTGAGTGCTATCTTTCTCGAATATGAATTTTAATTAAAAAACTTATGTGGACTCGTTTTACTGTAACGAAATGAGTAGACCACTAATTTTTGCTAGTTTCGAATTCGGTTTTAGAAGACCTTTTCATAGGTTGCATTTGAAAAAAAAAACTTGGGGTACCTATAAATTAAGGAGTTGCAGGGAGGGGTCTGAAAATATGTCAGACGAATAATTGTGTGTGAATTGTTGTGGAAATATAGAAGATATGAATTTTGTGCCTTTCTTTTGAACAACCCTGTATTGTGCGACACTCAACTTAAAACCTTTCTTAATTTGTTTTTGTTGATAAAACCATTTCTTTGTTTTTTATTAAAATTTTGGAAATGCAACCAGCCTTCTTTCGAATGGCTTATTGCAAGTCCGAATATCTCTGCAATTTATCTTTTTGTTTGCTTCATATGAGTTATCGGGATTATGATCTTTTGTCATTCAAATGTTACGCGGTGTACGAAAACCAGTGGTACAATTTAAGTTCGTTATTTTGAATGAGATACCCTGTACATTTTTATTCCATTTGAGAATATTTAACTCCCTATCAATCTGCATTAGCGTTTCCTATACTAAACGTATTACTTTTTTGCATACATGCTGTGTAGGTAACCACATTAGGATTATTACTTACTTGTAAGTAATTAATTGTCTTTAATCATTTGCTAATATTATTGTATAAATAAAAGTTTATGCATTTACCCAGAGATTTAATTGAATTTAATTAAATACAAAAGAACGTAATTTACTGAAGTACAGGCTAATCTAAATAATAAATAATTATATGTTGACCTTCCACCACCTTTCCTAATGTTGATTTTAGAATGCAAAATTGTCTTTTGGATTCAGTTTTCTAATGCCAACATTAAGGAAGAGAAATTGCTGGTCAAAATACAATAATTGCGGTCCTGAATTACTGTTGATAAAAACCCAGGTCCAGGAAGGAAAATCACGTGGTTATAGCTTAATTTTAGTTGTTCGTTAATTGCATTAGAAATATTAACATCGCCTACGTTTATTCGAAGGTGGTAGACAATTTAGAATGTTCACTAAACTCATTCTGTCGGACTTGCATATCCTCATTATTTAGGTCTCACAGCGTTTCAAATGGTAACTATCTCCAATCGTTTTCAAGTGTAAACTAAATGCTAATTCTAAAGCCTATATACAAGTCATGTGGTGATGCGTAAAGTCTCCGCTCCCTGGTTACCTGAATCGTGAAGTTTTCGGAAGTCAGTTTGAGCTAGAAGCGGCTTCCATATGTTTGGAATATCGACGCTAAGTTACTGCATATGCCTTGATATTCTTTTTATAATAGTTGCTTCTATAAACATTTGTTTTCACTAATGCTGCTCCCTATGCAAAAATTTTAACCTCCTACCACTGCATCCGGTGTTAGTTTAACCAGACGTGTTCCGTGATGGTTAAACTATTGTCCAGTGTATGTGTGGGTTTTCGATACACTGTAGTTCTGATGCCATCTGCAGATCGCTTAACGAGAACATCAAGAATAGGCAAACAAACATGTTTCTCTTTCTCCATTCGAAACTTAATACATAATGTCATGTTATGTAAATTAATACAAAAATCTGTCAAATGTTTTTCATTTGCAGTCCAAATAATAAAAGTATCATCCACATACCTAAGCCAAAGTCTAGGCTTGATTTGGGCAGTATTTATTGCATGCTCTTCGAACCACTTCACATAAATATTGGCTACCGCCGGAGGGAGGTATTATGCCATCGGAAGACCATCATCTTGTGAGTAAAACCTATCTTTCATTTGACAGTAAGAGTTACGGAGACAGCATTTCAATAATTCCATCACACTATCCAGAGGCAACGTCGTTCTTTCAAAGAGTGTTTCGTCTTCCCTCAACTTTTACCTAATTATGTCTAATGACTCACATACCGGAACATTTGTGTATAAACTTTATACATCAAAAGTTTATAGTTTATATGTCCGGAACACTGATTTTTCATATTATTAAATCTTTTTATTTTCAAACATACTCTTAACTCACTTAAAATTGATTACGACTAATTATTGTTGTAATTATCATTTAGCGTAGGCTACCACGTTTAATACTCGAACTAATTACAATCACAAACGAACTAAAGTCAGTAGCATCCCATTAGTCATTTGAAATATTTCAGGCTCATTGAAATAATTAAATCCATAAACAGAATAACGAACGGCATGCGGACGTGGGATTCGCATTGCGGTAGGTTGTTAATTTTGCTATTTTTTGACCTACAACCTTGCCGAGCATGCCACTGTGTGGTTTTATTAATCTTGTCATTTTAAATGGAATTAATGGCTGAAATTATTATTAATTTTTATTATTTTAGTCAACTCGTCAAGAGTTTATTTTTATAACTCATTTAAAATAATTTATGATGGAACCAATTTAGTTGAAAAAGTGTTTAATTCAAAACAAGGAGAAGGAAATTTTGACTGAAAAGAATTGTGTTTTCAATGTACAGTGTGTCCTACGGTAGCTGTCACAACGAGACAAACCAACCAAAATTTGTGAATTTTGAAATTTTGCTTAGATTGATATTGTACAGGCTGTCCCATTTTCAACACTGTTGAGTTATATCTCCGTTATTAGTAGAGATAAAAGGATGCACTTTTCATGAAACTTAACGATGCCGTAATCAAAGTTTTCGTTTTTGAGATACAGGGTGAAATTGAAAATGTTGTAATTTGGGACCACCTTCATATCTCCGTTGTTGTTTTACTTATCGGAAGGCAATATCGGGTACTGATACAGTATATACACAAATGACCCTAACCTATGATTTTTTAAAAATATTTGTATAGTCCTTTAAATCCAATTTATAACTCTATATTTAGTCTTTTCAAAAATACCAAAAAATAGCAAAAAACAAATTTTATTATAGAAGTAAGTATAATAGGTAGCCATGGAATAACAAATATTATTAAGTTAATCATAATTGTAAATTAAAATTAAACTAACACTTAATATAATAAGTTACAATATTAAAGACAGAATTTAGCAAAAGGCAATATTTCTTACAAAATTTGCATGTTGGGTGTATTTCCGTTATTAGTTATTGCTCTTTTGTAAAAACTACGTTGCCGTGATCAAAATTTTTATGGGTCGCTTCGTTTTTGAAATACAGGGCGAAATAAAAAAATCAATTTTGAGGCACCCCTACATAAAATTCAGCAGCCTAGCTAGTTTTTTTCTAGATTTTAGCTGTTTTTAAATATTGCTTAAAGATACTTTTTTTAATGGGTCTCCCTATATAGAATTTTTGTTTTAAATGAAGCTATTAAGTATGTAACAGTTAATATTTATTCTAAAAACTGTGGCCGTATTAAGTGATTTTAATAGTTTTCTATAGGTTTTCTACTAGTAGGCCAGGGTATGAGGAATACTATAAGTAGGATTCAATGAAATCAAGCATAATAATATGTTATGGCCTCCAAACGCTTGTTAAACTTTGTTAAATATTGTTTAATTTTTTCCTTCCCAATAATACGATTTGTTTTTCGATAAAAAAAAATGGCAGAAATGAGATTTCAACACTTTCGGGAATATGATGCTTTGACTTGCTATATATAATATAACTAACTAACTAACTAACAACCGTTTGAAGAAGTCACAACTGTTCTGTCTTTTCCGGTAAAATTTCTAAGTTTTCTTCTAATATACGGCAAATAAATTAGAAAAAAGTGCATAGGTGTTGCAGATGGCTACCCTTAATACGTAAGGTACGTGCCATTATATTTACTACTTTGGGCAAATTTACATTTTGAATTAAATCTGCACATGCCGATTTTCAATAAGGCTCATATTCCCTTGCACACAAATATCATAAAAACTCTGATATATTTCTGCTGAAATAGTAGCCGTTCCACATCGATTAAGACACAGCCTATAATATAAGTTAATATGCCTATGACTACTGATGAACTATATGCCAAATTAACGTCAGCAAATGAGATTCAAACTGAGAAGTTAACTAATAAAATTGATTCCGTAATCAAAGGAATTGATCTTCGATTTACCGAATGTAATACTCAACTAACAAAGCTTAGCGCAAGAGCATTACAGCATGAGTGTAAATTACGCAAAAACAACATAATTGTTTTTGGATTACCTCAATCTACAAATTTATTGAATGACACTATAGATAAATTAAATACTCTTCTTGGTGTAAGTTTTTCGGCCTCTGATATTAATAACATTACCCAGCTAAATTCTAAGTCAGGAACTCTACCAGTGCTTATTGAATTTATTTCATTTTTAAAGAAAGCATCCATATTCCAACATGTTTCAAAGATTAAAGGAACTAGCATGTCAATTGCCAACGACCTTTGCCCTAAGGATAGGGAAAGCCACCGTATACTTGTAAAATACTTAAAGGAGGCCAGAACCCGGAATGTAAACGCTAAAATAAAAGGTAATAGACTAATAATTGGCTACAAAGAGTTTTCTGCTGAAGATCTTGAAAATAATATTGAGAGTGACGGTGATTTATCCGAACCCGAAGCAGAAGAAAATCTTGAAGAAGGTAATCTGGAACCCGATAATCCTCCTGCATCGAGGAATAGTCCAGAACAACCTGCTAAGAAGAGAAAGCGCGTAAAGATTCAGCCCAACAAGGCTGATATAAAATCTGCATTCGACAAAATTCTCACGCGTAATGCTGCCAAAAAAACAGTAATTAATTTAGTTTTGGAGCATTAAAGTAATTCCTTTAGTTATTAAGCATTAAAGTAATTGAATTTATCGTTTTACTTGGATATATCTATCTTTCATTATATATTATTATCATTTTAGTGCTAGTTGTATTATTACATTTAATTTTTTTGTATTTTTTTCCTTCTATGTTCGATGTAAATTGTAATGATGTCGCTTAGCTGCTGCCACAAAATGTGCGTTCACTAGTAGCAAATTTTGAAGGTTTTAAAAAAGCAGTTTTTAATAAATATGATATTATATCTGTCTCCGAAACATGGCTTCACGCCGGTATTTTCGATAACGTTATTAATTTAAATGGATATAAACTTTATCGTGGTGATAGAACTAGTGGTCTGAGAGGTGGTGGGGTCGCTGTGTACGTACGTACTTCGTGCAAATCTTCTTCACTAAATATCACTGAGGTACGAGGCAGCGAGCAATTGTGGATTTCGGTTAAAAATTTTACACGACAATTCAGCATAGGTACTTTGTACCGTCCTCCCTCCTGCTCCGTAGTCGAATTTCTCGGTGAACTCGAAAACGGTCTTGCTGTTTTAGATCCGCAATGCAATTCTATTATAATGCTTGCCGATTTTAATATTGATTTACTTGACTATGATAATAATAATTCCAAAAAATTACTTAATATATTTGATTCCTTTAATTTATGTCAAATTATAAATGAGCCTACACGGTATGGTCAGAATAGTGCTAAATTACTGGATATTATTGCTCATTCCAATAACATTAACAAGATTAACTCTAAAGTTCTAAACATATCTGACATTGCAGACCACTGCCTCGTGTCATGCCAAATATTTAAGTGTAAGGAAAAAATAACACCCTTTTTGCATAAATACCGTGACTTCAAAAATTTAAATGTAAATAATTTTAATGCTGATCTTGCTCTAATGGATTTTTGACGCGTTTACAGGGCGTTAGACATTGAGACTAAAACAAATATTTTTAACTTAACTATCCTTAGCCTCTTCGATTTTCATGCTCCCTTTAAAATTGTTAAAATTTCAAAAAGCCCTGCCCCTTGGCTAACCGAAGCTGTAAAATCACTTATTACTGAAAGGGATAAAGCATTAAAAAAATTTAAGCGTACTAAGAAGGAGGTGGATTAGATTTTTTATAAAACTCTCCGTAATGTAGTGAACTACGCTATTAAACGTGAAAAGAAAGCTTATTTTCAATATAAATATCGTAATGCGGACAAAAATATACTGTGGAAGGAATTGAAAAAATTAAATCTGAACTCTAAAAATTCTAATAATGAGACATTTAATAATCTTATTGATCCTTCATTACTTAATAAGTTCTTTTTAAGCATACCTGCTCAAAATACTGTGGACCAGACCACTATCGACTTTTTTAATAGAAATAAATTTAACGAAGGACTAAATTTTAAGTTTAGCCATACTAATGAGAATGATATCTATAAAACACTATTTTCAGTTAAATCAAAATCCAGTGGCCCAGATGATATTAGCGTGCATATGCTTTTGTTATGTTGTCCTATAATACTACCCGTAATAAAACATCTTTTTGACTTTATTATTGCTAGGAACACCTACCCTTCAACCTGGAAAATGTCTCACGTCATACCGATTCCTAAGAATAATTCCCCAGAAGAGCCCAAAGACTTTAGACCAATTAGCATTTTATGTGTTCTATCAAAAATATTTGGAACGGAATTTGTTGATAATTACAATATTTTACCAAAAAATCAGTCAGGGTTCCGGAAAAATCATAGCTGTATGACTGCCCTAGCTTAAGTAACCGACGATATTCTAACAGCTACCGATGATAACAAATTGACGATTCTAGTTTTAATTGACTACTCCAAGGCCTTTCACTGCATCAGTCACACCCTTCTTATCGCACTCTTAGGTTATCTGGGATTCTCAAAAAATTCAACGGACCTTCTTTCGTCTTACCTGGTAGGAAGATTGCAGGCAGTCGGATTTTGCTGTTGTGAAGAGCGAAGTGCCACAGGGCTCCGTTCTGGGACCTCTTCTATTCACTATTTATACGTCTCAGTTCTCCAATATCCTCCAGCACTGTTCATCGTATTTCTACGCCGACGACTCCCAAATATACTTATCTTTTATTCCAGCAGAAGTTGACACTGCGTGTAAAAAAATTAATAACGACTTAAAACGTCTTCTGGACATCTCCAATAAATACGGTTTAAATATCAACGCAAGTAAGTCCAAAGTAATGTTGTTTGGTAGAAAATCGGCACGCAATGCATCAATTGATCACATCAATATTAATATGGATTCGGACAGATTAATCCTAACAGATGAGGCAAAAAACTTAGGACTTCTTGTAGATTATAAGCTTAGGTTTGACAAGCATGTCAGTGCCCTTATAAAGAAAGCTTTTAGTATCCTTAAAATTATTTACACAAACAGACATTATTTTAACAAAAGTACGCGTCATTTATTATGCGAGGTGCTTGTTCTGTCACATCTCAACTATGGTGATATAATATATGGTCCCAACTTACTACGTGTTGATGTGAGTCGGCTACAGCTGATTCAGAATGCTTGCATAAGACTTATATGTGGCATAAGATGACGAGGTCATGTATCTCAGGCACTTAAAGAATTTAATTGGCTTAATATGGAGAACCGACGCAAACTACACTCACGAATATTTTATCATAAAATAATCTCGTTAAAAAAACCATCTTATCTCTTTAAAAAACTAAAATTTCGATCATCCGTGCACTTGGTTAATGTACGATACAAAAAAAAAACTACTACATTTCGTGGATCATCATCATCAAAAAAATATAATAATTTACCAGATCATTTAAAGATTCTATCTATTCCAGCTTATAAAAGGCAAGTTAAAAAACTGCTTTTAAATCCTTAACTTTTAAATTCTAACTGTTTTACTCCTTCTGTATGTTTATATACGAAATATAGGAAAATTAATTCTGAATATGTAATAATGAATATTTTTATTATTGATGATTGCTACTAGAAACTTTAAGCTGTCTCACTTATATTGTATTGTTTTTTTCTTTACTGAATTTTACTTAGTTTAAAGGTTGAGTTGAAAAGCGCTAGTGAATGCGAACTCTGCCCTTTGTCAGATTTTTTTTCCATCTTGGGTTAGAATTAAGTTGTTAGTTTTTGTATACTTCTGGCAATAAAAGCATACATTATTATTATTATTATCAAATGAAAATTCCTATGAGGCTGCCGGACTATACCTTCATACGTACCTATATATTTTCTCTCATTATTAGTTATCATTTTCCAATGGTTTCCAGAGAGAACGCAGCCTTTTCCAGATATATTTTCCAAATTAAGTATAATAATAAAGTAATTTTTTTTGGCTAGTGTAAAAGCGACTCAACTCCAACACTAGTTTGAGTTTCAAAATCACGTGCTTAAGGAATGTTAAAAAAATATAAATATAGAATTTACAAATCGTCCAACACTTGCACACTGGAGATGCGAAACGTCCTCTAACGTTCTGAAATTCAGTTCGAAGCTCATTTTTCTCAAACAATATATTTGAGCAAAATTGTTTTCGAACGGCAACACCAGGGAAGATTTGGAGTCAGTGTTATATGTTGAATTTTAGGAAGGCGGCTGTATTACGAGGGAAGCCTTTTAGCAAACAGATACTTAGAAATATTGGAGACTGATATTTCTGAATTATTGGCTAACGTTCCTTTGGCACAGTTGAACAGCATTTACTTATAACAAGACGGGCTGTTTTCTCAAAAGAATGCCACCGTGCACGCTCGACCTTTTTTTCTGTGAGGATATCTACAAAATAAATTTTACAGAGCTCGACATCGCAACATGGAGAAATTACGTCAAGCGATTGACATCACGTTCAGGAACTTACAGGGAAGGTCGATAATACTCCTAAATGGTATACGCAAAAGTAATAAAAAAGTATGGGTTATGCATAAGAGAAAACGGTCATAATTTTGAACAATTTTTGTAATTATTTATTAAAGTAAAACAGACATAAATCCATCCGTGATGAGTTATTTATTATGTACTCCATTATATACTTATAAGATAATTCGTTTTTACTTTAAGAAAATTCGGGTTTAAATAATGTCTAAAAAATATTTTTTAATTTTTTAATTACGGATTTGTATTGTTATAGTTTAGTAATGAAAATATAGTAAAACTGAGAAGTAACTACAATGGTAAATAAGAGTTTCACAATGTTAATTTTAAAAATAAATATTAACTATTACATATTTTTGTAAAGCTTAAAATAAGCATTTGAAACAGAAGTAATATACGAGGTGTCCTATTTACAAAAGCAACTTAAAGCATTGTTTAAAAATAGGTAAAACCTACAAAAAAATAACTATACTGCTAAATTTTGCGCAAAAAAACTCCTTAAGAAACGATTTTATATTTTTTGATGAGTTATAAACTAAGTGAGCAATTAAAACTTTTTTTTACGGCATCGTATAAAATTCTTACAAAAGAGTAGCATGGTGAAAACTTGATTTTTTTATCTTCATTAATAACATACACTGCAACCTGCAATTTTTTAAAGAAAGATTGCATTTTGTTAAATTGTATTTCTTTAATATTGTTACAATTTTGATTGATTTTCTTTAAAATAACGGTCAATTTAAATAAAAACAATTCGTTCTTTTGCTCTTTTCTGCTATTTTGAAAGTCTAGGTATAAAGTGTATTATATACATCAAGGGATTTTTGATATTAAGAAAATGTCTAACCTAACCCATTTTTTTCACATAGTTTCCGCGAAATAATAAGTTAATCCCCAACAGGATATTGTTTATTTTTTCTTCCCACGTTTATGTGGACGCAGGAAGTCGTATTTTCCACAGTGAGCGCTGTAAAATAATCACACTCAGTAAATAGAGAAGTAAATTGAAATCGAGTTTGGACGAAAGTTTTATAAACCAACTGGGCTTTTATGAATGTAAACACTGTTTTTTTTTAAATCGAGACAGAAAAAAGTTTTTCCTATAAATTATTATTTCCGAGAAAAATTGAGTTTGAACATATCAAATTCTAGGTAAATTTTTCAACTACAAATAAACAAATTAAAATTTAGAATTGCCCAGATTAATTTATTTATTTATTATTAAACTGCTTCTTTTTTGAGATGTAAATATTAAAAAATCTGGGAAATGAGCCCTTAATAAGAAAATAATTATAATTAGATTTTTACAATTAATAGTCCAAGGACTGTTAGACTCATTCGTTTTTGCATGACTATAATAAATCCATTACGGTCTTAGAAGAGTCCAATAGAGTACTTAGTACGATAAAATGTGTCATTTTGACATTGAAAATCAAAATAATATCATTATGATACTCCAGAATATCAATAGATCTTAATCATACTTGTTTTCATTAGCAACTTTGATATATTATAGCTGGTGATACACTTATCGAACAGGGGCACTATTATTACTAAGTAATCGAAAACACTTGTTTACAATTTCTACTTAATTTATTTTATCAAAGAATACAATACATGACAATTGTTTCACCAATACTGTGGCTTCATCAGATGTTATATCTTAAAGTGTAACAGAGGGGCTGTGGGTATTAAATACCTGTACCCGTTTTGCGGATATTATATACAGGTAAAATATTCTGTGTTTTCCGTTATAGCCTAATAAAGATTTAACAGTGGGGAACTGTTTAGGTCTAACTGATCGTTTAATAATGTGTTGTTATTTGTATGATTTTATTTCCATACTTTCTAGTAAATTAAGTTTTTTACGAAATCAAAAGTATGGTTTTCTTGAATTAATTGTTTATAGAGTAATTGGAATTATCTTTATGCTTTCTGTAACTAAATTTATGATCCACATAAAATTTTGAAAAGGTTCCACAATTTAACTTGTAAACACCGAATTTATTCTGTTTTCTGGTTTTCGTCTTATTGTTTTTGATATGTCTACCAAGGCTGTTATTAGTCATAAAAGCAACAGTTGCAACTTTATTTTTAAAAAACTTAGCAACATTGATATTGATGTTATTTTTTCTGTTTGAGTAAAAGTATGAAATTGAGTATTGTCTTTGACCTTATACCAATAAATGAAATTTTTATTAAGGGAATATTCATGAATTTTAGTTTCTAAATGGTCCATAAATATCTCGGCTAAACTGGACTTAAAAAGTGTCCCATTATTAAAACTTCCTTACTTATATACATAGTCTCGTTAAACTCAAAATAATTTCGATCTAAACAGGTGGACAAGGCCTCTAAGATATCCTGTTTATAAACTCGATTAACATTATTTTTGATAAGGAGTTCATGGACTAATAGTATAACATCAGATAGTGGTATACTCAGGAATAAATTTTCAACATCAAAGGATATCAGTTTGGCATTACTTGGAATTGTCAAATTATTGATTTTACTTATTAATTGAAAGCTATTTTTTAAACTGTATTTAGGTTTAAAATTACAATATTTTATTAAAATTTTTATTAACTTATTAGAAAGAACTACTGCTGCTGCTGAAATATAGGATACAACTGGTATAATTGGCATATCATTTTTCTGTAACTTAATGAAAGAGTATAATTTAGGATTTTGAGAATTCATTAATGACATATGATATTTCTCTTTTTTGGTAAATATGATAAGATCTTTATCTACATTTTTTACTAGTTTTTGGAAAAGTTCTGTTGGATGAAAATTAATTTTTTCAAACTTGTCAGAACTTAAAAATTTGAATGTTTTAGAAATATATTGATCTTTATTCGTAGCTATAAATGTTTTTTCTTTATCTGCTCTTGTAAAAATTATATTATGTAAGAAACGTTTGTTAACTATTGATTTTATTACAAAGTAATCAATAGAGAAATGTCCCTTAATGTAGAACATTAAGTACATCTTACATTAAGTAAGATATGGCCCCTATGGTGGAACTTATGATCTGAGATACCACGTTTCGATTTTTATTAATATTATTATAATCTTTATTATTTCTTAATTTATTTACTTACCCTAAAAACTTTTTATGAATAATGCAATCTACGTGATCTCTTGTCAACTTATCAAAAATATCAAATTCTAAACTAGAGAGCCTATAACTAAGTTCACTATGGATTATTATCAGATAAAAAATCAAGTATCATAATTCGTAACAATAATTGAGTTTAAAGAACTACATTTGAGTTAAAAAAATTATATATAATAATGAGAATAGCATTTCTGGCAATTTTTGAATTGTATGGATATTTTATTGGTGCTGCTGATTGTTGACAATTTCTTAAATAATAAATATTATTTAGGCTTTTATATACAAATGATTGTGAAAAACTTAAAATATGCATTAAAATAAAACACTAGAAAAAAGCATTTTACTTATTTTAATAAATTCTAGAATTTAGCATCTCTGCTATAATATAATATCGTTACAAACTTATTGCTTGATTTAGTCCTATTCGTTATATGATATACTGCTTTTCTAGGGAGTATATGACTCAGTAGTATTAAGAATGAAATAAATAATATAGAAAATTTCAATAAACAAGCCTTTAACTTTTTTACAAAGAAAAAAGTCCTAAGAATGAACTAGAGTGCAAAATAATGTATAACTTAAAATTAATTGATTAAAAGTCATCTTACTAAAAAAGAGCAAAGATGATAAAGTGCTCGTATATTTCTTAGACCATTTACGTAAGTAAGTTTAATCAAGTTCACTGTTATGGAGAAAAAAGAAATTTAAGATTTATCTGTTCTCAATGTTCTTGTCAATTGCGAAAATAGTTCGATCAAGAATTCCGCTTGCAGAAAACCCACCCGCGCAGAGCAGTACCTCAACCAGAAGTCTATCCATTCTGCAGTAATAAAACAGGGTGTTATTGGGTCTTTGTTTAACTGAGATATACCCCTATCTAAGAACCAAGAGACTTTAGATAAGGATATTAATAACACAGAAAGGTTGAGACGCGCTACAGTTATGAAATGTCATGCCGTAAATACATTCAAACGGTAGAAACCCCGAAAAGATCATACGAATACCAATAAACTAAAATATCGAAGCAGCTTTCAAGTTGGGAAGCACTTTAAGCAGCTTATTGATTAAAACCAGTCCCGATAAAACAAATAATAGAATCTTGTGTGTCTGGTGAATCTTGTATTGAGGTTGGTTGCAAGAACTAAAGAACATCGAAAGTATACAAAAAAAAGAAACATCAAGATCGGGGCTATTGCTAAACATTATGAGAATAAGAGCTATAGAATCCAATGATAAAAATATTTTACAGAATTATGTTTACGCGTTGACCTGTTATACAAAAATTTTTAAAAAATCCTTTATTATTTTTCAAACGTATTTCTCTCCAATCCATTCCTGTAACGTAATAAACGCGGAAATTGGGTCAATTGCTTTGGAAACAGACGCCATAAAACAAGAGTGAAAATAAACCATAAGGAAGCCAAAGAAGAGAAGAAAACGTCCGTCTTAACAGGTCTGCGGCGCCTAACAAGACGCGTTTCCATTTTGTATGCGGAAAGCAGTCGGGATCTTTGTACAACTTAATTCTCTAATGTTGCATGACTCCACGACGTGCTACTGCAAGAGTTCGTGTTCGTGTTAAGGAAATTATGAAAAGTGTGGAAATTGTTATTTCGATAATAGAGTGGTAGAGATATCTCAGAATTGTATAACTTCATTGTGCTTGTCTATTCGGCCAATTCGATTTACTTTATGAGCATTACTTTATAGTGGGAACACTATTTGACATGATGTCGGTAACACCGGCCAAATGGTTATTATTTTAATTAATTTTACTATATATTAATACTAGCGCAATAAAATTAGATTTCGACTTCGAAAAAATTCTGACTGAGCTGAATTTTTGTAAAGATCTTTATTTTAAATGTCCTACACTGAAAAATATGTCGGGAAATGTACCAGTTTTAATGTCTATCTAGCCTTGTTGTCTTGCTATAATCAATTTTCAAATAATTGTACAAAATACATTTTGCCACAAATTATGTGAAATATTTAAAGGAATATAGGTATTAAAAAAAGATCTATTATATATTAGATAACAAAAAATGTAAAATAATTAAAATTTTTAGATGACTAAAAACTAATTCTGAGTGTGTTTAATCTCCAGATATTGATCTATTATAAATGATATATATCTTCTTAACTTTGTTATTTTAGCTTTTGAAAGACATGTTTAATCAAGGAATTATAGATACAAATGTATTAATTTAGAAAAAAAAATAGGTCAATACGTCAAATCTAATAACGATTAGTATCGAAAATAAAATGAAATTCCTCCGCAACATACCTCGTTATACGAGAGGTGGCACTTCTGTTTAACGTTTTGCTTCTTTGGAAAATTTTGTCAGTAGTTGTTATGGACGAATACCTACATTTTATCCTGTAATGAAATAATCTTATGCTATCCCTCCGACTTACACCTTCCAGTGCATATTTTAAATCCCTTTTTCTTCTCTATAACGCCATCCTATTTCTCATATATAAAATATGAATCAAGTCAGGCATAACCATGCATGTCTTTGGTCAAAGAAGCATTCTTCTAGGTCAGTTTTCTTAGCGTCAATAAACCAACTCTAGAAACAAAACACAAATGTATTAACAAACCTATTTAAATAGGACCTATATTTTTAGAACAGCAATATTGTTAAATTTTGACAGAAAATGGTGCAAACCCAGTATACCTTTATTTGGGATTCTCAGTTGAATTAAAAACTTCTTATTATAATTTTATTTACAAAGACTATAAAAAATAAATTATGCCATTTAACATTTTGCTCTCTAAAACTGTTTTATTACAGGAAAAGGAATTTTACCAAATATTTAAACATTTTATTAGGTGGCCATTTTGTTTTGTCATATAGTTTATCCTTACATTACCCTCAATGTTTGTGCATAATTTGAGGTCCTGTCGATAAGTAGCTTCCTAACAATGATGTTTAAAAGATTTTGACCAACATTTGAACTCAATCGGATAAGTAGTTCATCAGCTATACCACATACAGACCGACAGACAGACGGAAATGGCATAATTAGAATGTTTAACCGAATGTCAAATTTGACAAGGGGCTCTATAAGCAGTTAAATATGTTAAATATTGAATAATAATGAATAAATATGAACAGCAATTAAGTTTTGTGCAACCGGCTGTCCGAATATAGGGATCCTAAAACGCAAAGACCTGCAAACATCTCAGAGGATGAGTTTTTCACGGCTACAATTAGGTTTTCTTTTCCACATCACCCCCAGGGATTGCCACCTTTTTCTAAAGCAAATAAAGTATATTTTAACATATAACCAACAAAAAAATGAAAATCCTCCTAAGAAAAAAAGTATTTTATATTAAGCTTTATTTTTCTCATTACGCCATTTAATGTTCATTACAAAAAATATTCTTTCAATAAATGCTGATGTAGCAGGAATGGACAAAAATATTTGGAAAGTAAAAATAAGATGAACGAAAAACGAATGCAAATTTTAAAAAGTATTTTGGAGTATTTTGGGCATAAAAAGTATAGAACACGATTGTTACAAATATCGTACAATACTAGTATAGTAAAAAATACTAGTAAAACATCGTAGATAAAAAATACTGCTTTTACTTCCCTCGTAATCGTGAAAAAAATCACACATATTGTTGCAGATGTATGCGTTTTAGGGACCGAAAACATGGTCTCCCATTTCCGTCGGTCTGTCTGTACGCGGTCTAGCTAAAAACTATTTATCCGATTGGATCATATGATGATGAAATGTTGGCGAAAATCCAATATGGCGGAACAAAAAGACAAGACAAAGTCTTTAAAAAACAATTAAGAAACTTTGAACACGAAAAATTTTGCACAATATTCAAGTGTAATAATTCAAGTGAGATAATTGAAAATTGATGAAATTTGGCGGAACAAAATATCCGCCTAATGAAATGTTAAAAATTTAGTACCGACAAAGTTTAGAGAAAGATAATTCTTTAAACTTTGGTACCGAGAATCTCTACTTATCTAATTGACTTGAAAATTTTACATGAAAATCAAGTGTGAAACAAGGATTAATTGGTAAAATTCTAGAGTGATTTCTCTATGGTAAAAAAATGGCGACCTAGTAAAAATTTTTGAATTTTTTGAATATTCATTAAAATACGATTTGCTGGAATAAATCATTTTTCTTTTGGAGGAAAATAATATATGTTTCCTTAAATTATTATTTATGGACTATGTAAATAAAGTTATAAACAATAAATTGTAATAATTATTACAATAAAAAAATAAAAATTCCCTCGTGCAGAATATATGTGTTTGGTAATAACTTAAAAAAATAATAATTCTAGTTTCTAGGATTAGATAAGTAATTACCAAATAATTATAGGCGTATTATAATCTGTACGTAGAGTAATTATGTACAACAGAAATTCTGGGAAAAAGCGAATTTACGCGTTTTTTACAAAAAAATTAAATAGATCTCATCACTTTAAAATATATATATATATATATATATATATATATATATATATATATATATATATATATATATACAGATTTTTATGACCCATTAATGTCGTGCTTAACTGCAATTTTGATTAGTATTCCTAGCAAAATATTGAAAATAATAATTAGCACATTAAAGTACTTCATACAGTTCTATTTCAAAATTTTATAGCAGAGTGTTTCTACTTTGGATACGGTTTGTTGGTTGTCACAATAAATATGACAGATGAAAAACCTAATTGGAAATATGGAAATTCCTTAACTTTTATGCTAAAATATTTTACGATAAAAGCCTTTCCTATCTTTAATATTGTAACGTCATGTAGAGTTAAAAGCTCTGACACTTGATACTTGATATGAATTACAATTTATCTTCTAAATATGCTATTTTCGGGAAATTTTCGTCTCAACAATGGAACGATATTTTCTTAGGCTCCTGATAAAGATGAGGCAAGACAGGCATTGTTAACGCGTGAAAAGACAAATGTTTTTTACAGAAAATAAATTTGCCCGAAGTTACGAAATTTCATATCGACTTCGTGACGATCGGTAGCATCATTAAAGTGTTCTTTTCATCCCTGTCAGTTACTAAATTTAAAATATATACACTTAAGATAAATGTTATTAATTGTTTCTACGAGCGTACGGAAAAATGTTCTCTTTTGCATGCATTTTATTGTAGAAATATCCACTTTTCGGTACCTATTACTTTTCCACACTGGTATACTTATCAAAAATTGGTATTTTTTTTCAAATAATCGGTAAATTTCCTTTACCCCGAAGTTCCCCCGTTATACATTTTTCCATTTATTTGGAATAGTGAAGTGTGACCCAATTTAGTCCCGTCCATTGGTCGCCAATTTGTTCCACCAAATTGGATTGGCAATATTTTACTAGTTTCTACCTATGCCACACTTGATATTTAGGCATATTTTAAAATACATTGAATAACTAGTCTTTACGCTGATTTATTTAAGGCCGCCATTTTGTTCCATCATGGTAAATTCGTACCAGTTTATCTCTATATCACATTTAATTTTTCGGCAGGTCGAAAATCAATTGAAGATGATTTTCTACGCCATTTTGTTTCGTACACACAAATTTACCATTTTATCTCGATATCGGACTTGATACGTGCACAATATTTCAAATTAATCTAATCAGTTGTTTTTGAAGGCTTATTTTCTATATAAAGTATACAAATCTGCTAAAACCTGGAATACCATATAACAAATTCGTCGTAAATTACAAAAAAGGGAATTTGCACCCTTCGTTACGTTGGAATATACACCTTATTTGATAATAAACTTGTTACAAATTGACTTTAAACTAAACTTAATTAACATTTGGTAGTTTTTACACGCTCATATAAAAAATGTTTTTCCATTTGTGGAAAATCTCTTTTCCGCATTCGTCTTCTTCCCGAACGACGCACAGCACGAATAATTTATTCGGAAAGGTATCACTTTGGGCACGTTAGGCAACAATAAGATTTACTTTTGAGTATTGGCATCAGTGGCGGCTATTCAGGTGAAGTAGGTGAAGTGCTACTTCACCAGGAAAAATAAGCAAGCAAACATCTAACTATATTTATTATATATCTCTTAAAATTTTAGTTTTTACATTCATTTATTCACCTAATTGGTAAAAAATAAACTGTACATCTCGAATAAATATTTTATTTGACCGTTGGCGGTCCGTATCTTTTTAAAACTTTCATTAGAACTTTATTATAACAAGTATAACAGTAGCTGAAACCGCTTTGACTTTGCTGGAGGTGCTATGTTTAGTTTACGATTTTCCTACTATGTTGCCATGACAACTTGTAGCCGATGACGTCGAGCCCAGCGCCATACAACGCTCTCGGTGAATTGCAGGCGCAGTACACTACACCCACGTGTCGTTCAGTTTGCGGTGGTTGTTTACTTTTATTTTCGCAGATTTCGCTGCAACCGGTGAGTTCCTTTGCAGTTAACTTGACTGTTTTATGTTATATTTATTTATGGTGTTGTTACAACTTCAAATTAGAAGTTAGTAAATGTGATTGTTCAAGACTGGAATAAATTAAAAGACGTCTTTGAATTTATTACAAACTGTGACAAATCTGATGAAAAATCAATCCGCCTTGCGAAAGGATTTTTAGATGAGACGAACGATTTTGAATTCACGTTTCTGGCATTAGTGTTTAATGACATTTTCTTAATAACGGACATACTATTTGACGTTCTTCAAAAAAAATCGCTTGACATTCATTTTTGCATATCCAATATAAAACGCTGTCGTGAGGCGCTCTGTAAAAAAAGAAATGAAGATTTTTTTAATACCATATTTGATAAAGCAAATTCTATTACAGAAATAAATCATTGCAAACGTGAAAAAATTAGGGCTAAGTATAGAACCCTTTTTTATGAAATATTGGACCATATTTTAATGGAAATGACACTAAGATTTCAAGACTGTGAAAAACTTACATTTTCATGTTTGGCAGGTTCTGCTAAATTTTCCGAATATAGTTTAAATTTTCCGACTGGCCCGTTTGAAAATTTGTTACAGTTATATGGGGAAATATTTTCAAAAAGTCAACGACTTAAAAATGAGCTTGGTCGTATTTTTGCCAATGAGAGTTATTGGAATATATCGCTGCAAGAGCAAGAGAAAAAAATTATTAAAAATAAATATATTTTTACCGTAGCATATAAATTGTTTTTCCTTATTTTGACAATACTGTCGACATGTGCTTCAGTGGAAAGAAGTTTTTCTTCCTTCAAATGTGTAAAAACTTATTTAAGAAATACAATATCTCAAGAAAGACTTACTTCTCTCGGCAATATTTCAATTCAAAAGGAATTTCTGGAGGAGATTAAAAGAGAACTCGTTCATTTTATGAGGATGTTATAAATAAATTTGCTGCTATGAAGGACAGGAGAATTGATTTAGTATACAAAATTTAGGTAAGCAGTAAAAAAATATTTTTTCGGACACGAGAAAGAAAGCTTCGAAAATGCCAAATGTGATTTTGGCGAAACGTCAGTAAAACTGTTCTTTTCAGAAAGAAAGTAGTGAACTGATATATACCCGGAATAAAAACACGTATATATATATATATATATATATATATATATATATATATATATATATTATATATGTATATATATTATATATATATATATTATATATATATATATATATATATATATATATATATATATATATATATATATATATATATATATATATATATATATATATATATATATATATATATATATATATATATATATATATATATATATATATATATATATATATATATATATATATATATATATATATATATATATATATATATATATATATATATATATATATATATATATATATATATATATATATATATATATACCATGTGTCATAATGTGTAATGTCTATGTCTCTGTTTTAGGTAAGTGATAAGAAAAAATTGACTTGAGAGAATTTAAAAAACGTTCTTTTTAGTTTATATGCAATTTTGAAAAAAGCTGAAGAAGCCGAAACGTCAATTGATTAAAACTCTTATCCAAGAAGACTTTACAAATATATATATATATATATACAACTTTTTCTTGTTGACATATTTGCCCTACATCAAACTACTGGCATTATATAATAAGACACAATGGTTTGGCCCTTTGATATTAAAAAAATTATATCTATATTACAAAAATTAATCCGACAATATTGTTAATAAGATTGTTGCGTTGGAGCGACCTGTCATGTAAATGTCACAAGTAGTGTTATGATATAGAACAATGCATTTGGTTTTAGCATTTTATAGCATATATGCTATTATTTTTTACATCAAATACATAAACAAAATTTAGAAGTTGCTCACAAATTTCTGTTTTTAATTAATTTAAAAATTAAAGAAAGTCAGACAAAATTAAAACAAACCTCGATTATTCTACAATTGTGACATGAAAAAGGCACATTAAATTAGCGAGAAGTGCAGCATATTTTGCAGTTATAGTATATAGTTCTTCAGAAGGCTCGGTATCGATTTGCCAGTTTACATGTTCGGGAAATGTTTAAAGTTCGTAATATTTTCTCTTAATAATATAAAAAACTCGTATTTTTGCAGCGACACTCATCAATTGTGAGTTACATCTGGAACAGAAATGCGACGAAAACTTTGTAACAGCTTATCGGTCTTCTTATCCCATTTATACAAAAATCGACTCTGTAAAAGTATCTAGACTATCGCTTGAATTTCGAGGGTTTACTGACATTTTGCCAATATACATGACATCGGAAAATACGTTTGTTTACAGACCATTAACATCATCGTAATCGATTCCGTTCCCCAGAGAGAAACTTTATATGACGGCAGAAATGTTACTCTTCGATATGGCACAGTTTTTCATCTTGTATCAATTTCGGGATGGGGACTTGTTTGATCTAGATTGGGTTTCGTGTTCAATTGTTCCCAGTTTTCCAATCATGTTGCAAACATTGCATGTGTAATAGCTTGTGTTCCCCAGTGAGACATAAATTATATCGTTTTATTTAAGTTTAATGGACAGTTATAATTTTATTCAAAGTAAAATATTAAGCTGTGGTAAAACGATAGTGTTATTATGATTATTAGATAGATGAAACTCGTGACATTTTTGTGGCTTACACTTTGGCGGCTACAATATAGCGGGCAAATATTGTTATTTGCGTCGGATTCGACTAAAACTAATATCTAGGGGAATTTTCCGAATTTTTAGTCAACATTCGTAAATTCATAATGGTGGCACCAACATGGCGCGCGGTAGTCGAAATTTATCTCTAATGTTAGTGTTTAGTCAAATCAACAAGTTCGACTGAAAATCGGTATCTAGGGATATTTAAAACGGCGTCAATATGTTGGTGAAATAACCAATATGTTTAAAAAATATAAAAGTATGCTTTTATAATGTGAACTAAAAGTAAAAATAAAATCTGAGCTCATATATCTATATACCAAAATACTAAGCGATTTCTTCTCCGGTTTCGACACTCTAGCTCCCACTTTATCAATTTGGATATTGCTTCCCGTAAAAGGGAGGTATTGTAATCGTAAAAAAATCACCCTCACGTTTCAGGGTCCCCAGATACCAAAAACATGTTTTCTCAATTCCGTCTCTCTGTCGATCTGTCGGTTTGTCGGTCTGTCTGTTCGCGGCATAGCTAAAAGACTACTACCCGATTGACCAAAATTTGAAGGTAAAAATTAAGGGTCTTATGGGATTGAGCTGGTAATATTTTGGTAAAAATCCAATATGGTAAAACAAAATGGCGGCCTAGTAAATTGTTAAAAAAATTATTACTAAAAAACTGCTTATCCAATTTATCTCAAATTGTGCACAAAATCAAGTATTATGTAGGAATCAACTGATAACATTTTGGTACGAATCCAAAATGGCGGCTTAGTGAAAATATTTCAAAATTCCGCCTTAAGTGCCTGATTTCAAATTTTGTGTCATAAATAATTGTGGGACACAGACGAACTAGTAAAACTGTTGATATTAATTCAAGATGGCGGAACAAAATAGCGGGTAAATAAAATATTTGTAATCGTGAAAAAATCGCTCTCTCAAGTTTTACATATCTTCACGTTTTAGAGTCTCTAGATGCCAAAAAATATGTTTTATCAATCAGTTCACAGCATAGCTTAAAAACTACTTACGAGATTTACTTCAAATTTTGGGTAAATATTAAGGATCATATGGGTCACCTGGTAACATTCTGGTAAATATCCAGTACGGCAAAACAAAATGGCGGCCTAGTGAAATGTTAAAATTATTACTAAAAAACTACTTATCTAATTTTTTCTAAATTTTGCCCAAAAATCAAGTATTATGTAGGAATCAACTGGTAAAATTTTGGTACGAATTCAAGATGGCGAAACAAAATGGCGGTTTAAAAAATATTTAAAAATTCAGCCTGAAGAACTACTTAATGGATTTCAAATTGTGTTCCAAAAATAATGTGGTATACAGATGAACTAGTAAAACTGAGGTACTTATTCAAGATGGCGGAACAAAATGGCGACTAAATAAATTATTTGTATTCGTGAAAAAAATTACCCTATCCGGTTTTACATATCTTCACGTTTTAGAAGCCAAAAGGTATATTTTATCAATTCCGTCGGTCCGTCTGTCGGTTTGTCTGTCTGTCTGTCAGTTCACGGCATAGATTAATAACTACTTACTTGACTGACTTCAGATTTTGGTCAAAAATTAAGGGTCATATGGGAATGACCTGGTAACATTTTATTAAAAATCCAATATGGCAAAACAAAATGGCTGCCTAGTGATACATTAAAAAAATATATTACTAAAAAGCTATATTTGCAATTTGCCTCAAAGTTTGCGCAAAAATCAAGTATTATTTTAGGAATCAACTAGTAAAATGTTGATACTAATCCAAGATGGCGAAACAAAATAGCGACTTAGTAAAATATTTAAAAATTCAGCCTGAAAAACTACTTAATGGACTGATTTCAAATTGTGTGCCATAAATAATTGTGGTATACAGATTAACTCTTAAAACTGGGTACTAATTCAAGAAGTCCAAACAAAATGGCGGCTGAATAAAATATTTGTAATCGTAAAAAAAAAACACCCTCTCAGGTTTTAAATATATTCACGTTCTAACGTCCCTAGATGCCAAAAAATATGTTTTATCAATTCCGTCGGTCTTCTGTGGATTTGCCTGTCTGTCTTTCAGTTCACGGCATAGTTTAAAAACTACTTACTTCAAATTTTCATCAAAATTTAAGGACTGTGTGGGGATGACCTAGTAACATTTTGGTAAAAATCCAATATGGCAAAACAAAACGGCGACCTAGTACAATGTAAAAAAAATTATTACGAAAAAGTTATATCCAATTTATCTCCAATTTTGCACAATTATGCAGTATTATGTAGGAATCATCTAGTAAAATTTCGGTACGAATCCAAGATAGCGGCTTAGTAAAATATTTAAACATTTAGCCTGAAAAACTGCTTTCAAATTGTGTGGCATAAATAATTTTGGTATACAGATGAACTAGTAAAACTGTGGTGCCAATTCAAGATGACGGAACAAAATGGCAGCTAAATATAATATTTGTAATCGTGAAAAAAATCATTTTAAGTTTTATATAGCTTCATGTTTTAGCGTCCCTAGATGCCAAAAAATATGATTTATGAATTCCGTCGGTCTGTCTGTCGGTTTGTCTGTCTGTGAATTCATGGCATAGCTTGAGAACTACTTATCAAAGGCACTTCAAATTTTGGTCAAAAATTAAGGGTCATATGGGGATGACCAGATGGCGGTCTAGTGAAACGTTAAAAAAATTGTTACTGAAAAAAGTAATTATCCAACCTCAAATTTTGCACAAAAATCAAGTGTTACATAGGAATGAACTGGTAACATTTTGGCATAAATATAAGTTAACAAAACAAAATGATGGCCTTTTAAAATGTTTAAAAAATCAGCCTGAAAACACTACTTATTAGATTAATTTTAAATTTTGTACAAGCATTAAGTGTGATATAGAGATAAACTGGCAAAGTTGTGGTAAGAATTCAAGATAACGGAACAAAACGGCCGCCAAATAAAATTTTCAAAAAATAAACGTAAAAAAAATTACTGTAATTTTTGCAGAAAAAATGTGATATAGGGATAAACTGGTACGAATTCAACATGACGTACGAAAATGGTGGTTTGTGTTAATATAAAAACTACTTATTATGGAACGCCGTTTTACTTTTTAGTCTGCTATATGCCCGGTATTAATTTAAATTGAATGGGACTTCATTATGGCAATTTATTTTATAATATTATAATAAAAATGTAATTTTAACTGAATCCTTGGAACATCTAGAGCTAAAGCCTTCATATAGATTTTTAACAATCAATTAATTTGATTTAGCTATTAAAATGTATGTCAGGATATTTGGATGGGTCTTTACAAAATTAATTCAATTTTCATTATATTATTATAATTAAAATGCATTTTTTTTATTATAATATAATTTTATTACTTACAAATTTGTTGATATCAGTATTTATCCAATATTTAACGAGTACCTTTGTAGTATTTTGTGGGAAACAATATAGCCGATTATCAATTTTTATGAATGGTATTTTCATTTACAGCAATTTCTATGATTTTTCATTGAAACCAATTTCCATTGATATCAATTTCGATTGAATACAAGCACCTCGAATGCATTTTTATTATCGGAAGTTTCGCCATCTATAGCCTCCCAAAAGAAATATAATGTGTTTGCGTGAGTGTGTTCGATAACTCAAATTAATTTGCGAATGTGTCGTCATACGAAAGAGAAGTCTTCGCGCTCAAAAAGGTTTGTAAAATTCTGGAGCTTCTCTGGTCTGGTATTCTGCGTTCTGAAGTATGAGCCGACTTCTTTGGTTTGCGTATTGCGCTAACATTGGATTGCATTCTAATAATCTTGCTTGCTGATTTTTTAATATCATTTGTGCAATAAACGACGATGATACGGACCGAATTTAAACTCGTCTTTCTCGCGCAAGTACGTCACATCTGTGTACAGCGTTTGGGAGTCAAATAGGCCGTAATGCATTGTCATTTGAAAACGTTTGTAGAATTTACGCTTCAATAAAATGTTTTTAAAATTATTAAACTAATTATTTTGAATCTAAAGATTTTATTTTCAATACAGTTTATTATGTCCTACCTGTGCAGTTGCAGGCAGTAGAAATCGAGATTGAAATTATAATCGATAAACAAAAGTGACAGATATAAGATATCTCAAATTTCCAAAATAATACATTTTCAAAAATGTGGATTGGTGCTTACCGTCAAGCTATTAAGATAAATTTAAAAAATGGTAATTTAGGATATATTTACTATAATAATAGAACAATATGGTTTTAGCTACTTGTATAGGGCACTTTTGAAACTGGTTTGTATTTTTCAATTGCAAGTAAAAACTAAAAATGTCAATAGACGGCACTAGTGCAGCAACTCAAGTAACAAATGTTATAAAATATGAATGGAAGTTTCCCCTGCAATTATTTTACTTGCAGCATTCTTAACTTTTATTTTAAATTAATTAATTATTTTAATCAAAATAAATATCACGAATCTTCACGATGAGCACTTTAGATAATCTGATATTTGTAAACCTCAATTTTATTTTCTTGCTGAATGCTGAAGAAACCGGCGTGGGCATACCGTTGTAAGTGTATCGTGGTGTTAATCATAATTTTATAAACAATGAGTATTAAAAGGCGACTCGCATGTTGCGTTATAGAGGCTGCTTTTCTAGAAGCAACAAGGCCGAATTAACTACTTACGATGGTTGGGGCTCATCTGGGCGACGCAAAGGTTTGCGATGACAAAAAACGGTCAATGGGTTTTACGTATTTGGGGGCCCTTCGGCAGCAACTCAAAATTTACATGATGACAAAAAAAAGAAAAGATCCTCAGTTTTGTATTTCGCTCTCTGATGTCTCTCTCACATATTTGAGCCTTACGCGTTGTGGCCTTTTCAATCATTAAATCCCCGCAAAAACAAGACGCGCAAGCTCTGTGCTGGGGCCACTACCGACGCGACGGCGGGGGCCTGAGTCAGTGGCGGGCCGTTAGTATATGAAGTGGGAGGGCGAAGGCAAAAAATAGTATTCGCATGACGTGCGACGTCGATGGTTCGGCAAACTACTTTCAACACTTCGAGATTTTAGTTTTAAATACATTTGTACAAGCTATATTGTCACAGATTACAAAACAATCTGTGAAGTAACACTTATTTTCTCGGTTAGTGATAGTGTCTGATTCTGATGTTAATGAAAGGTTTATAATTTGAATCGGCCATTGAATTCGGATTTATTTTTTAATTTATCAAATAAATAAATATAATATATATATATATATATATATATATATATATATATATATATATATATATATATATATATATATATATATATATATATATATATATATATATATACAACCATTATTGTTAAGCCCCCGTTTATACAATGATATAACAATTTCAATCAAACAACACAACCTTTATTTTATTGGTAGGTGTAAAATAAAGCAATGAATGTTCTTCCAGCAAAAGCTGAATCTGATTTTTTATCCAGAAAGCTATTTTTATGTTTTGAAATCTGAAATGCGTGTTTAAACGTTCTATCTGTAGCACCTCCACTTTGAGTTTTTATCTATTTTGTTTTATGATATATCTTACTGTAACAGTGTTGCCGTATCTTCTTTTAGTTCGGAATTTCTGCTATTAACTTTTGTTTTTTAAATGGGACGCCCTATATTTGTTTGTTATTTTGATTTACTATGATATTGTAACTTCAACCATGACGTGTCAAACCAGAACCTTCGTATATCAGGGTGACTAGAAATTGCTTAGGCTTAAATGCATATTATGCCTTTATTTGCCGATTTTTTAAAATACTGCATATTGTTGTGGGGGTATCATTATATATTACTCGCAAAGGCTAACCCTATGGCTAAACATATGGTTGTACTTGGAATATCCCAACCATTGAGGTAGTATATTGGAATGGTCCCAACGAATGAAAACACGCAAACATATACAGGGTGTTACAAATATGATACAATGGCAGTTAAAATAGAGCAAAGTTGCGCAATTTAACATCGAATAATAAGTAGTTGACAAAGTTAGAAAATTATGACTACCTCTGAGGATATAGGTACGTAAAATACCGAAAAATCAGCTATACATATTTTATTTTTTTCAGGCTGCATTTGAAGAGATATCACAAAATAAATTTTATATCTTTATAGCTACTTTCCATTATCAACAAGATGGTGCACATAGATTTGAAATCCGACGATTCTTTTTCGCGGTCAGATCAACTAATTTTTTTTTTAGATAGACCTGCGTTTTTTAAAAGCCCTTGATTTGATAATATGTGCGTGAGTACCAGAATGTAAAAACTAAAAATAGAAAAAAAAATCAGCTTTGTATGTTAAACTTGTGTAACCTACAAAGCTGTGTGTAAAGAGACCTTGTGAACAAAATTACCAAGATAATAGGGCATGAATGCAATGTTTTTGTTTTGGGGTATTCTTCAATATAACATGTTCTGCATTCCAACAAATTCTCATCCAAAAAACAACAATTCAAAACCTTGTTTTCTTTATTCTGGTATAAATATATAGAATAGCTTGTTTTGGAATAGGATGTTGGGAGCTAGATACGTTCGTTTTAACTTTTTTTCGTTATGATCTGTAATTTTGTACGTGGTCACATTTTAAATATAGGGGTGTATATCGTATTCCGCAATGATTTAATAACTAAGTGTTCCCAATCGAACAATAATTAAACACGTTTTAACTGTCATTGATTACCTACGAATATGTTTTTCATTATTCGCATCCGACTCGTCATAACGTCATGCACAACACGGTCTTAATTTTAGATGCACTTTTAAATCTTCGAACGCATGCCTAGCCAGAAACTCGGGTATTTAAAAAATTACAGATTTCTGCTCTTGTTGTTCTTAGTTTGCACTAGATCGCTCCACGTCCGATAATTAAAATTGAAACAAGGTGGCTGCATTCAATGAAAATTGATATTCAGAAGAATCGACATTAATAAAAATTCGAAATCAAAACAATGCATATTAAATAAAACCAGTTACCTTATACCCGCTAATCATTTAAATTCCACAACTCTTATACAATTAAATCTCGTATTAACTTTTATTTATTTATTCAAATGTATATTCAAGTATTTTAATTTCAATGGTAAAGGGCCCGTGTTATATCCGCTTGATGTAGTATAAATTACATATATACGAAAATCAAAATCAAAATAATGAGCATTATTCTATTTACATTTTTAGGGTGTTAATGGAATTGACATTAAAAAGAAATGATATCGTAAGAGATGCTTTAATTTTTTTTGATATGCGATAAAAATAAATTAATTTTTTTTATTACATGAGTTCTTAAATCAGATTTGCCTTCATACGGTTGAAATAAATTAATCTCCCCAAAGTCGTTATTGCATTCTAATGTTTTCGGTATTAATATTAATTTAATGCGATCCCGTTTGAAGCGATTACATTTTAATAAGAGTCAATTTATTAAATATTTGAACTGATTTTTGTATATAGCATTTATTTCATACCAATTTTTATTAACATCGATTTGTTGAAATGCAATAACTAAGAAAAGACGCATGTATATAGAAATTTTAAGTAGGCTGTATACGTGTTAAAAAAGGATAAACAACCACTTTTTTGTGGTATCAATTGAAATTTCCAATTCGACACGGTCTAAACCCAAGAACCATGATTTCTTAACTTATATATGATACTTATTAGGAGTTGTTTTGTGTCTATTTGAAGCTTTAAGCGCTGAAATATACTTCCTTAAGAAGTAGTATGAAAAATTCACACCGTCTAGAAATATGGAGGCCACTTTTTATTTTATAGTTCTTCGAATAAAAGACCCCGCACAATCCTTATAGGAAATAACTTTCAGACAATTGTTCTGAAAATTTGCTATATTGCAGTTCCCGATATCCTGAGCAAAAACTCATACAAGGTGTAACTGTTTACAATTTTTACAAACAGTTCAATCAAACTAAAACAACCAGTCAGATTTGGATAATTTTTTAGTATATTTATTAAAATTTAATAAAGACCTTGATATAATATTTATTCATATTACTAAATGACTAGGTTCAGAGAGATTAATTAATATTTAGATTCTAAATATTAGTATTTTTTTAAAGAGTAAGGGCATCTAGATGTTAATGTACTTTCGAACCCTTTACAAAACATGAGTTTCACTCTTTCTAGTTCAATAGATACCCCGATTTAAATATTAAACTTGGTTTTAAATATTCCCGTTTTATAAAAAAAAAATTTAAAATATTATCAAGGTCTAGAAAATTAAAGTAATATTTTAAACAGTGGCTTGTTGAAACAGTCTTTTTTTCATTTTAACGGAAAACTCTCGAGTCGCTGCTATTCCCCTGATTTCTCATTTCACGTCAACATCCAGCTTCGTATCAAAAGTTTTTGGATTAACCATATAGTTCTTTCGTTACTTACCGCATTTCTTGACATAACTCGGGCGATACGTTTTGTGGCTGTTCCAATTCTTAAAAGATGTCATGTTAACTTTGAAGGTTTTGTATAAGGCTCAGAAAGTAAGACCCTCGAAAAAAAAACCGCCATTAGTGAAATTACAAACACAAAACATATATTTTTAAAATTTTGAAGAATCTGTTCTTTCCAAAAATCTAAAAATATACAAGATATTCATTTTAAATCCATGCAATTTATTCTACTTTACAATTGTCACATTTGTGTTTTGAGCAAATCCTGTCCTTTCACATGAAACCCTAAAACTTTTGACCTATTTTCACTTTTTTAGAATAAAGCTATAGACCCCGTTCAATATATAAACAGAAGCTTTATTTTATTATACATGAATTAAAATAGCGGCCAAATAATACTACCTGTGTGTGTGTGTATAAGTTTATGGCTCTGGTTGAAACCAAATTTCCAGAAATACTACCTAAATATTAGTTTTCGTTTTCAATTCGCATTTTTTTTTGTAAAAATTTGTATGAGCAACATCTGAATAAAAAAAAAAATTACAAAAACTCGTAATAGTCTCGATCCGACCCAGATCATGGGTAGAATGAAGCAAAATTTATATGACGTAAGTATAAATAATTTCGGCATAGCGTCATATAGGTAACAGTATAGATTAAGTGGCTGGTCATATATTCAGCGCCTGTACAAATTTGCTAAAAGAATATTTTTTTTTTCTTACTGGATTGAATAAATTATTGTTCACAGGAAATGTAGTCTTAAAAAACTAAGAACGGCGTTGAAACATATGGTCATAGAAAAAAAATTGCCCAATTTTGCATGTCTTTTTACTCTAACCCTCAATATTTGGGCAAGACGACCGAACTAAAGAACCTTAAATAGTATATTACGAAATAAGTGTATTATGCACGCTACGCAGATTCGTAATACATGAGTGCGTAATTTCTTTACAACACGTATTGCATACTATAATATAACTACAACTATAAAAAATAAAGAAAAACACAGGACTTAAAGACTCAGTAAATAGCTAATTATACACGATAAACAAATCGCACGGCCACGCTAAATCTACCGCACGGCCACCGTAAACAAAACGCATAGTTAAATATATTTATGCCGGATCTTCAATATTCCATGAGATGGCCATGATTGCGCGATTGCCCGTCAGCAGCTGTAACCATAGCAACTATCGAATACCAAATACAAAGAATCTTTTTCGACTGAATAGTTTTATTTTTTAGTTTTAGTTAATTGTAAGTTTCATTATTTAAAAAAATATATCTTCATATTTAGTAAAAATATTAAGTGATAGTGGTCGTAGGTAAAGTGTATATAGTACGTAATGCTTATTGTAAAGCAATTACGCACTCAGAATTATTTTTTTATTCAAGTCTAATATGCGTTTTACAACACTTATTACGTATTATACTTATTACCTACGACCACTGTCGCTTGACTTTTTTACTATATATGTAAATATACTTTTTCGAATAATGAAACATACAATAAACTAAAGCCTGGGTTACAGATTGAAAACGTTTACGTCTTGTGTCGCCGTTTGCGTTGTCCTTGAAGTTTATTTAACGCAAAGCAATGGGTGCGGTTATATTTTTGCCGCCATGCGTTTGAGTTTTCGCTAGCCGTCGAAAAGATGGCGATCTTTAACTTTGGTGGACCCGGCTGGCGAAAATCGACGTTTGCGTTAAGCCACAACCAATGAAATTGCTGGATTTTAGAGGGCATTTTAAAATGTTCGTCCTTCATAATAAATTTGGCATTAATATATATTCGTCCATTTAAAAAAACTGCTTGGGGTCATTGTCTTTAGTTTTAAGAAAATGCTTGTAGAAGTTTTGAGTATTTCCACGCCGAATATATATATATATATATATATATATATATATATATATATATATATATATGATATATTATTATTATTATATATTATATACATATATATATATATATATATATATATATATATATATATATATATATGATATATATATATATATATATATATATATATATATATATATATATATATATATATATATATATAGTTTACAAGTACATTCAATCGAAACTCAAAATTTATATTTGATAAAGAAAAGAATAATAATTTGGTCTTCTTAAGGAAGTTTTTTCAAGGATTTCAAAAGTCATCCTGACAATGTTGTCCTACTGAAATCCTTCAAGCTCAGATGAAACATTTTTTGTTACCGAAATAGTACTCAGAACCTTTAGACTAGGAATGTTCTTTTTGCTAAAAAAGGTTTAGAACTTAAAATGGTCTTTTTCTGCACTGAATTCGACTTTAACTCTAATAACTCTCTTGCAAAGTGCTTTTAAATTTTAAAGTAATTTTAAAGTTCCAATTTTGAAGAGGATTCCCAAAGGAGCCAGGACTCGTACATCAGAAGAATTAATTTTTTAATAAGTAAGTGTTTGAGCAACAACGAAGGTTCGTCCTGGATTATCCTTTTTTTATTCACGTATGCTATTTTCAGGATCACGGCTAAATCTAAGTCAACGTCTTCTTCTTTAACGTCTTCTGTTGAAAACTAATTAGTACTATTAAGTTCTGTATTGTCAATATATTAAACTAAACCTGGTACGAAAAACAAATATCGAAAGAAAAGTACAAATACGACTTACTTTACTCAGAAGATTCAAATCGAACTTTTTGAAGGAGACGTAAGAAGAGCAATAAAACTGTTGTGTTCTGAAGACACCTTGGTAGAGAAAAATGATTATTCTTATGAAAAATTGATGGCAAAACAAAATTTTGGTTTTGATGATTCTGTTTGTGAAGGGAAGAAAGCTATTCTTTCATTTAAACCTGGTTCATCGGGTGGTCTTTACTCACTAATACCGCAACATCTCAAAGATTTAGTCACGAAGGAGCTTGGTACCTACTCTTCAAATTTACTTTCTTCTTTCGTAACTCTTTCAAATAATTTGAAAGGTTTGGTTTAAAAACATGTCTCATTTTTTACCGGGATAAGATATGAGCGTTTAACAAAAAATATGGTGAAATTCGGCCAATCACTCTTAGTTTTTGTTTTCGCCGTTTGGTTGCAAAAATTATCTGTTGCCGCGTTTACAATTTTTTAGATAAAACATTTCGCCCAAATCAATTGGATTTTGGCGCCAAATGTAGAGCCATTTTTTACCGTCGTGTTAAATTCGTACCAAAATTTCACATTTAATTTTTGTGCAAAATTTGAAATAAATTAAATAAGGTTTTTTTAGGTTGATTTTTGAAGCATTTTATTTGTATTACCATTTTGCTCTGCCACCTTAATTTCCACAATTTTACCAGTGTATTCCTATGTAACACTTGATTTTTGTGCAAAATTTGAGGCATACTGGATAATTAGTCTTTTAATAAGATTTTTTTTAACATTTCACTAGGCCTCCATTTTGTTCCGCCATATATCTTACCGAAATGTTACCAGGTCATTCCATATGACCAAAATTTCAAGTAAATGAGATAACTAGTTTTTTTAGGTATGAACTGGTAGACAGGCAGACAAACAGTCCAATGGAATTGAAAGAAACATGTTTTTTTGGCATCTAGGAACAAAACAAGATCATGGTAATATCTTGTATAATATGGTATTCTGGGTTTTTAATGGCACGAAGTTCAGTTTATTCATCATTTTAAATTTTAGCAATTTATTTTGATAATTTTATATGAATGTGTATAGATGGCACATTTTATATACTATTAATACTGTGATTCTGACACAATTTCATATACAATGCACTTAGTTTAAATTCAAAGTTTCATAAAGTCCATTTTTGAGTGTAGAGTAAAATATTATTTTTTTACTTTTTTTTGCTTTTTTTTAAATCGATTCTATTTTTTTGTAAAACATTTGATATATATAATTTATTTTCGACCACGCAGAGAATTTTAAAAAGCGAAATAATTTTTATTATTTTCGAAAACATTAAGATTTTTGAAAAATGGCAAGTCACATCGACAGTATTATATTTTTTTGTATATAAACCTCAACATTAACTTACAGACATATACGGGGCAGTACTATGTTTGCCAAAACACATTTTTTATTGTGACTTTTCAATTCAAATTCCTATACTTGAAGCAAAGTATTTTAAAAGCCAACCAAACTGGGCGATTAAGCGAATTGATTTGGATAACGATGTCCTCGTGCAGAGGTTTAGAACCCCTAAATTATAAATTTTAAAAAAATAATAAATGTTTTTTTGCAGATTATGTATATAAACTTATAAAATAAAAATTAGTAAAAATAAAAATAGATTAACGGCAAACAAAAACAAAATTTAAAAAATGGGATACTGGAGTATCGAAGCAACGGTATTGTTTGAAGTAGGTATGGTAAGTGGACGAATGTTTGTATGTACGTATGTATGTAAGTATGTATGTATGTATGTTAGATCTTGGCAAAAACGTTATGAGGTGAAAAATGTATATTTGCTTCAATCTGAATTATTGTTAGATATGTAAATAAAATATAGTATTGTTATAAATTCTTATTTACGCAAGAACTATTGAGAACGGTAGCATTCGGCTAGAGAGACACAATATCCCTCGTGTGTGCCAGGATAGAGATGTAAGTGATCAAACATTTTGTAATCGAAATTTGACGCGTTGCACTCTGGGGCTGCTTGTTTATAAAGTGAGTTCAGTCAGGGTTTCATTTCCCTATTAAGGCCTGCTTGGCTTTTCAAAAGTGAAAGTATGACTGAAATCACTTTCTAATCAAGCAGACATAGACTGCAAAGCGTCGTCAAGTTTCGTCTACAAAATGTTTGATCATTTACACCTCTTTGTTCACCAATCCTGGAACACACTATATATATATGCATATAATTATTTGATAATAAGTTTATACCAATTCTATAAACTGTAATTTATTCCAGTTTCTTTTTTAGTTTTTAATTTATTTAATATTATTATTTTTATTTAGTTATTTCTCATTATTTACGTAGTTCAAAAAATACATTAGAGTCTGTTCCAAGAAATGGAGTTTTACCGAATATTTAAACACTTTGTTAGGCCGCCATTTTGTTTTGTTCAAACTGTCAAATGATTTGGTTGTGATTTCCTCAACCTCTCAATTTTCTTTATTACATGATTTTGAACGAGGTTTGTTAAATAATCCATGAGCCAGTGAATTCTTTTTTATTCAGTAAAAAGTAGATATATTACGTTTCCTCCTTTTTAGATATCTAAATGAAAATAAAGCAATAGTATTTAAACATACCTAAAAACCAACTATTTACCTGTTAAAATACATACCAGATACCGTTTCAGCATTTTCATTACTTAATCTAAAACATGCTAACATATCGTATTTCTCAAAATGTTCGAAAGTTTTTTTTCTGCCATAATCATAAAAATACTTCTAGACAAATAAATACAAAAAAACTAGCAAAATTTAAAAATAAAACACAACATTTTTATAAATGAGACATGTATTAAAACAACATAGAACAAAATTTGTGGATTGTCACTTACTTCTAAGTAAACAGTAAAAAGCAGCAATTTTTTGCGTAGCCTACGGCAACATTTTGAATGCGAATTATCAAAATTAGGATTTTTGTTGCTGCTTATTAAAATAGACCATTATATAATTTTAAGAAGCTTGTAAAAAGACAAACTAATTTTTTGACAAGTGTACAAAGTGTCGCATTTAAAATAAACGAAGCATTGCTTACTATTTCCAAAACAGTAATATTTAGCGACTTTACAAAAGCTTTCGATTGTGTCAGTCATAGAATACTGTTCAGGAACCTCAAAGTATGTGGCTTTAGGGGGCTATACATGGCTGGTTTAAGTTTTACCTTTTTGGAAGAAGGGAAGCGGTCCTTTTTCAGGATACCAAGTCTGCGAAACTCAAAAGTTAATGACGGCATTCCTCAAGGGTCTGTCCTGGGACCACTTTTCTTTTTAATTCATGCCAATGACTTACCATCTGTTATTAAGTATGGCCGGTCTTTTGCCGACGTTACAGCCAGAATGTCGCATCATAAAAATGTAAAAACTCTTAAGGAACTTATTACTGTTGACATTAATAACATTAAAAGGTGGTGCAACAGCAATCTTTTTACATTCAATATATTTAAAACCAACATTCTAAATTTCAAATGCAATATACAGGAAGTTTCTGTTGGAGAACAATCTGTAGTAAATCTGAATGTTCTGAATTTTTGCTGGCATCCAGCGCTCTTGGGGCAATGAGATTGTCTGGGTGCTGCGAGTGCCAAGTGTGTCTATTTCTCCTTGATAGAGACACACTTTGCTTATATTTAATACTTTCATTGAAGAAAGTTAGCGATTCAAAATATTCTCACTTCCTTTTTTCTTTTGGTGCTTCAGATCCGCTTGGGGTATATTCCCTGCTTAACCTGACATACGTATCTCTCAGATTTTTCACTTATTGCTTAAACATTCTATGCTAAATTCAGAATTCGACCCAAACTCGGTGTATATGTCTGTCCATAATTAATCCCCTACATTTTTCGACCTCTCCTTAATAGGCAAACGGGAATCCCAGAGTGGTGGTCTAGCCATAATACATCATGTATTATGGCTCTTCCACTGTAAATGTTTGCTCCTCAGTTGCCTGTAATCAAAATGATATTGTTGAAATATATCTATAATAGTGTAGAAATGGGTATCTAGTTACAATAATTGCACTTTTATTAGATTTATTAATAGGCAAATTAAAATCTGGTAGCTTCATATAAAACAATGATCAAAAATATTTGTTTAAGTCCAGTCATAAAGATTTTACTTAACACTGTTTTAAAATTTTTTATTAAATTAGAATACTTCTTTGGGGCAACTGGGAATACTATTTCTTTCAAATTTTATATGGAGCTTTTCACCAAAAATTTGGATAGAAAAATATTTTTATGTAAAAACTGAAATGAAATTAATTATCAACAAAAATGGATAAATGCTAGTACACTTAGTACCTCATCCTCGTGGGAAGCGTCTTCGGCTTCAAAATCCATTTTATATTAAAAGAAGATTAAAAAATATAAGTTTTAACCTTTTCTTACATCATTGGCATCATCGAACTTGTGTCGAAAAAAAAAATGTCAACATCAAATATCATTTGAGTATTTGGGATATGAAAATTCGGATTTATGAGACTTGAACAATTTTTGCTTACGAAACCTGAACCGTTTTCGGACAACAGACGTAGAATATCGGATGCATGGGAAGTCAGCTTTAAACTTGGAAATTTTCGATCCTGATTCTCATCACAATTCTTCAGCTGATGCGATGATGACAAATATTAACGATAAATGCTTACTATAATTTCTTTCTGCTTTCATTTTTGTTTTTATTATTATTAAAATCCTGTAAATTTATTATTATTTCAGGAAAAACTTCATCACAATTCTTCAGCTGATGCGATGATGACAAATATTAACGATAAATGCTTACTATAATTTCTTTCTGCTTTCATTTTTGTTTTTATTATTATTAAAATCCTGTAAATTTATTATTATTTCAGGAAAAACTATTTATCTAAAATTACTTTTTTTTTTCGAAAAATATGAAATAAAGATTTTTGCAAGAAGTAAACAGTACCTACCGTATACTGGAACATCCTGTATATACAATGCCCATACGTTTTTATTTTGGTTCGCAATTTTTACACCTTTTGTATAAAATTGTCATTGCTGGTAAAAGCGAGTAATTTTCAGTCTCTAAACGGGAAATTTTTACAACTTGTCTTAGCAATACTAATTGTCAAGCATTTTCTAAAAAATATTCAAAATTCTGCATTTTATTGTCGCGGGATGATTTTTTAACACAACCGAATGAAGACTAGCCTTAACTTTTAAAACAATTGACGTATAACCGTGAAATATTCTAATATAGACTAAACAGCATCGGCCTTGTCCAATTTTTTTTAGTTTCAAACATTTTGCATCAATTAGTAACTCTGGGGAAGGCATTTGCCCCTTTTGCACCACCCTCCCCCTTCTTTAAATTCTCCGCTAGCTATGTGTGTGTCATTGTGTCTACAGTTGGTTACAGTGTGATGCCACGATAAATTGTGAGAAATATTATTTATATTTATATTATTGCTTATATCGATGCCGTACCTCAATATACAAACGGCAAGAGTATATTATAGGTTATGTTGAGGCTCTTAAATATCCTCGTCGAAGTTAAAGTGAAAAAGGACCCCAATACAAAAAAAATACACTCGACACAACAAAAATATACCTGGTAGGACAAGGAAATAGTGCAGCAAAAAAACGATCATAAAAATTTGCCAAAAAAATAAAGTATATACTTTAATTTCGTTATGGTATACATACGTTAAGTATGAATATATTATAATATATAGAACATTATGTTCTCATAAAATGCATTCTAATAAAAGTATAACTTGGATGTGTTAATATTTTTCAATATAGAACTGAATCTTTTAGATGTAGATTTTTTAATAATTTCATGACCGTTCCACGGTACATCCACCGTTCTTTTACACTGTATTTTTAAGCACTTTTTTATTGGGCATAAAAAGAGATTGAAATTTGCCATCAGGTTGACCCACCTTCTTGAATTTATCGTGCTCGGATCCAAGTGGAATTTGAAATAGAGCTTTCACCCTCAAGTTTCATCTAATATTTATAAGGTTTTTATATGCTGCAAAATCCGTTTGGATTAAGTTTGATAGAGCATCCGATTACGAAAATACGAGCTGGAATTAAAAGATATATAGTAGGTTACTCAAAATGATTGCAATATGAAAAAATGACGCAAGCCATAAATATGTTTTTTAAGGTATTTTTTCGTGCAACTAGTGCAAGAAAATTAAATTTTGTTGAGAAATTTTAAGAAATCCTCAGTAAATTGACAATATTGATATTATGATTATTATTTTTGGGCTACCACATATTTTTTTTTGTATTTCAAAAATATTAGTTTTTGGTTTGTTTAAAGAATTTGAGTCTCCTTTTATATTTATCAAAATTTTTGTTCACTAGACCAAAATGAAATGACACAATCAGTATATTTAGAAGACTCCGTTTTTTTATTAAAGCTCCCAAGCGACAGACGTGTTATAACTACTTTTTATTCGTTTTCATTAAAATTTTCCTTTGAAAATAAATTCATTATTTTAAGCGCTACTCTTACAGAGTTGTCCCCTAGCACAAACAAATATTCCATATGTGTGGTGAACATTTTTCATTTTTCATTCTTTTAGTATTGCAATCGTCAACAAATCACCCTCCGCGATTTCTGCGTTTTAGGATCCCCTGACCCCGAAAAACACACACACTCATATGTATATATATATATATATATATATATATATATATATATATATATATATATATATATATATATGATAGTATGTTTTCATTCCACTTACACCAACGTCATAACAAGAAAATGATCCTTGTTTATATATATACATATGAGTGTGTGTATATAAGTATATATATATATATATATATATATATATATATATATATATATATATATATATATATATATATATATATATACATATATATACACATATGTTATATCACTCGACTTAAAATTCACTTTTTAATAAATATTTTTATCTACAAAATCAAAAATTAAACTAACAGTATAGAAGCTTAAAAACGAAGCATGATTTTATTTACAATTTACACTATTTATATGAAAGACGAATGCTGCATCAGTGGGAACTTGCTTACTGGGCAGATTCTGCTGACGAGGCTTCTCGGTACTCGCCGTCTCCTTGAGATAACCGGTGGGAACCAATGACATCGTATATATATATATATATATATATATATATATATATATATATATATATATATAATTGATTCTTTGTGATGACCGCCAAAGCAATAGAAATTGGCTAACCATAGACATGTGTTTATGGTTCTAACTTAAGATCTTCGTCAGTACAGTCAACTAGTTGAAAGACGATTACAACTAGTGCCAAAATGAATACACAAAACAATACCAGAGTCACCAACAGGAGCAAAACCGACATTTGTGATTACCAAGAGAACATCCGAAATCTTCGCAGGGCTTGACACTCTATTTACCACGGAGCAACATATAGCCACCTGTGGCGAAACTCATGACCCAAGAGTAGTAAATCAAAAGAAGACCTTTTATATTTATCAAAATTTTTGTTCACTAGACCAAAATGAAATGACACAATCAGTATATTTAGAAGACTCCGTTTTTTTATTAAAGCTCCCAAGCGACAGACGTGTTATAACTACTTTTTATTCGTTTTCATTAAAATTTTCCTTTGAAAATAAATTCATTATTTTAAGCGCTACTCTTACAGAGTTGTCCCCTAGCACAAACAAATATTCCATATGTGTGGTGAACATTTTTCATTTTTCATTCTTTTAGTATTGCAATCGTCAACAAATCACCCTCCGCGATTTCTGCGTTTTAGGATCCCCTGACCCCGAAAAACACACACACTCATATGTATATATATATATATATATATATATATATATATATATATATATATGATAGTATGTTTTCATTCCACTTACACCAACGTCATAACAAGAAAATGATCCTTGTTTATATATATACATATGAGTGTGTGTATATAAGTATATATATATATATATATATATATATATATATATATATATATATATATATATATATATATATATACATATATATACACATATGTTATATCACTCGACTTAAAATTCACTTTTTAATAAATATTTTTATTTACAAAATCAAAAATTAAACTAACAGTATAGAAGCTTAAAAACGAATCACGATTTTATTTACAATTTACACTATTTATATGAAAGACGAATGCTGCATCAGTGGGAACTTGCTTGCTGGGCAGATTCTGCTGACGAGGCTTCTCGGTACTCGCCGTCTCCTTGAGATAACCGGTGGGAACCAAGGACATCGTATATATATATATATATATATATATATATATATATATAATGGATTCTTTGTGATGACCGCCAAAGCAATAGAAATTGGCTAACCATAGACATGTGTTTATGGTTCTAACTTAAGATCTTCGTCAGTACAGTCAACTAGTTGAAAGACGATTACAACTAGTGCCAAAATGAATACACAAAACAATACCAGAGTCACCAACAGGAGCAAAACCGACATTTGTGATTACCAAGAGAACATCCGAAATCTTCGCAGGGCTTGACACTCTATTTACCACGGAGCAACATATAGCCACCTGTGGCGAAACTCATGACCCAAGAGTAGTAAATCAAAAGAAGACCTTAAGTCAGAAACACGTGTCTATGGTTAGCCAAATTCAATTGCTTTAGCGGTCATCCAAAGAGTCCATTTTCTACTACTGTTCGCGTTATATATATTCTATTTTTGTATATATATATATATATATATATATATATATATATATATATATATATATATATATATATATATATATATATATATATGTATATATATATATATATATATATATATATATATATATATATATATATATATATATATGTATATGCACATATATATATATATATATATATATATATATATATATATATATATATATATATGAATATATAATATATATATATATATATATATATATATATATATGAATATATATATATACATATATATATATATATATATATATATATATATATATATACACATTTCCTTTGCAATCAGAAGCAGTTTACAAAATGCCGTGTTTCTACGGTAAAGTGCATATAGGTGAAATTGGACGATCTGTCTACTAAACTTAAGGAAAGATGTATAAGTAAGACACAAATTGTTTAATCCGTTGTCGCTGAACACAAGCACACAACAGGTCATATGGTTAATGTAGAGATAGCAAGGTTCTTGCATCAGTATCGAGTTATTATAAACGAAGAATTAGAGAATCAATTCAAATTATCAAGAACCCCGAAAATTTCAATAGAGACGCGGGCTACGTGCTACATTATGCGAGGAAACCAATCGTCACAGTAAGTCACGCGTCGATATACACGGGTATAAATACCCAAACTCTGCTCTCGGAGCTTCTTTCAGGCTCAAAGACGAAACAGACGCCCTAGATATTATCCCTAAGGAGCAATTCGGCTTCAGAAGCGGCCACTTAACAGAATTGCAGACTATTCTTGAAAGAAGCTACTGGCACGGTCTTCCTAGACGTAGCCAGAGCTTTTGATAGAGAATGGCACAAAGGACTTGTGTACAAAATGCAAAACGCAGGTTTTGCAGCAAAGACATGCAAACTGATTGCCCACTATCTGGATGATAGATCGGCAAGCGTCAGAGTCAAACTCTCCAAATCGATGCCTAGAAGACTAGAAGCAGGAATGCCTCAGGGATCTGTGTTAGGACCGCACTTATATAACGTGTATACACATGACATCCCCAAGACGACTGTGCTATAGCGGCAAAGCATAAAAATGCAGGTATCATTTGTAGGAGACTACAGGAAGAAATGGATCTGATAAGTGACTGGTGTATCACTTGGAAGATCAAAATAAATGCACAAAAAAGCCAGGCCATCCTCTTCCAAAAGAGGAGGATGATACCCCCAGAGGCTATAAGCATTGATGGAGATGACATCCCATGGACAAACTCGATAAAATATCTAGGGCTGATAATGGATAAGGGGTTAACATGGGAACCCCATATACAGGCAACAAGAGCAAAAACAAATAAGGCTATGGCAAGGCTATACCCTCTTTTGAACCGAAGAAGCCCCATGGCTCTTCGTACAAAGCTGACCATGAAAAAAATGATCGCAAGATCACAATTGACATATGGAGCAGTAGCGTGGGCGTATGCAGCGCCCACCTACATAGACCAACTGGCAGCTACAGAAAATAAGTACTTAAGGACTGCGGTAGACGCACCTTGATACATAAGAAATGCCCAGATCCAGCGGGACATGGACTGGGAGCCTCTCCAGACAACAATCAGGAAGAAAGCCATGAAAGGCATAGAGCGGGCAGCAACACACCCATTTGAAGAACTCAGTATACTAGTTGACTATGACCCTCAGGAGAAGCGGCGGGTACACCGGGTCTACTACCGTAGGCCCCGCGATCACACACCATTACACTGACAATATACACATTTCTCTCTGTTTTCAGACAACTCTCCTATATTGACCACGACAATATAGAAGAGGTGCGATGTGAGTACACACATCCGGATGTGTACAAGCTGACATACCTAAGATAGCGATAACTTATGGTTTATTAAGGCCCTAGGCCCGTTAAACCGGTAGTGCCTATCATCGAGAAGCGGCTTCCCAGGAGGGAGGTCGAGTGGATGGTGGGTCCTCTGGGCCATTGGGCCCTTCGCGCAGAGCTTCTTCAGTGTTTTGATCTTGTGATATATACAGATACCTCGTGCAATCGCAGACGAAGCGTCAGAAAGTAATTCCAATTTGACACGTTCTAAGAATTTTTACATTTTGGTAAAAATCTAATATAGCGAAGCAAAATTTTTAGAAAAATCGTTATTAAAAAACTACTTATCGAATGGGCCTCCCAATTTTGCACAGAAATAAAGTGTAATATAGGGATAAACTCATAAGATTTTCATGAAAAGCATTTATGACGGAACAAAGTAACTGCATTTTTTATTCCATTTAGTTTCCAATTTAATACAATTATTTTTTTTTCATAATATTTTTATTTTATATATTTTTCTTCCAATATTTTTCAAATAAAATATAAAAGTTTAAAAATTCAGTACCAGAAAATTGCTTAACCAGGTGACTTGAAATTTTGTACAAAAGGCAAGTGTGAAACAGGGATATACTGGTAAAACTTTACTGTAAATCTTGTTTGACAAAACAAAATGGCGGCTTAGAAATGTTTAAATATTCGGTGAAACTCTATTTCCTGAAATAAAACCTTTTTTGGGTGAAAATAATTAATGACATAATTTATTTTTGTAGAATGTGCAAATAAAGTTAGGAAAAATAAATATTAATTTTAATTAATAGTAATAAATAAATTAAAAACTTAAAAAAATAGTATGAAATTATTACCAAATAATTATATACGTATATAGATATGTATATAGTGGTATTCTGTACGAGGGAAGTTGTGGGCAAAGACGAATTTTTTATTAGTTTTTACTTCTTAAATACAAATGTTACTGCTACTGCGTTCAAAAAAGCCTGTATGTATATCGATTTGTCCTAAACATACCAAAAGTGAATCAGGAAATAAGATAATAAGACATTGCAACCCTGTGCGCATGTAACTGGTTCCGATTGCGACATCGAGGAAAGATCAGAGAAATGTATTCCATCATTCGTCATTTGGATTTAATCGCTTGTATTGATTTTGCTTTTAAGATCCCAGTCGAGAAAGTTGAAACGCGATAAAAGGTTATCCCGTTTGTTTTGTTAATTAGTTTCATTGTTGGTTCTATTTTATGTTTTGGCGTGTTAGTTTTATTGTGCTAGATTAGTCATTATATAGTTATTATTAGGAGTTGTGTCTATTTTAAAATTCGAAAGTTGAAATATGCTTTAATATAAATACCATTAAAATATTTGCAAAGAGGCTGGCAAAGTGATTTGTAAATATGCACGAGGTCACATACTAATGGGGTCCACCTTTAATTTTTTTTCTAGTTTGATTTTTATAGATTTCAGGTATAATTTTACAACTATAGTTGCCATCGAATTTGGACACAGGTCTAATATCTCCCCTTATGTTATTTGAGTTTGCAAGTTGCAAGGTCTTCCATGTACGAAGAATTTTTGAAATTTTTCTTCCTGGTTGCCAGAACACGTTATCTGGAACATGTTAGGTTGTGGAATTTTTTTTAACAGGAAGATTTAAAATGAGTAACTTTATCAGTTAAGCAAAATAATATTAAATTTTTTTTCTTGAAATATTCTACACGTTAATGTAGTTTAATTAGAAGTCATGAAAACAATTCATCGTTTTCTAGGCAAACTCTGCCAGATTTAATTTTTGTTATGTGCCTAATATAAACCGTAATATCGCACGGAGCGATGTTTGGCATATGCAGTAGCACAGACTTATTATTGGTAGTACTGATACAAATAAATTAACCTTATCAATTTCTTGTGTCGACGTTTAATTAAAACGCACGCAACAATATTTGACTCGATGTTGCCAGAAGAAATATTAATTTAATTAGCTAGCAATTTATTATTTTAAGAAAAGGCGGCATAAAAATCGATATTTGCACTCTTTACACAAAGTTGCAAATGTGCGGAAATAATAAAATCTGAAATTCCAATACCTTTTGAACCTCGAAATCCACAAAGCGATATAAAATATTAAAGTAACATTGGCGACTTTGTTGAAAATATCAAAGAATAAACAAAGTTCGTTTACTTTCTGGTGTGAGTTACATAGCTCCGTAGATAGAGCGTTTACCTAGGACCTGGGTTCTATCTCCGTTAAGTGATTTTTTTTCTATCAAAACCTATATTTTTATATAATCATGTTTTAAAGATAGGACTGTGCTTTTGGTTAGTCCCGGTTCGACCTTCTTTTTGGGTTTATATAAGAATGTATATCTATAATAACGTGGAACAGAACTTTCCAATGAAAGTTTAATAAAAAATGCGGAAGTAACACCTCTGTTACAGGAGTCACAGCTAATATAAAATGATTCTGTATAAGGATAGTTTTTACACATATGCAAATTATAATAATGAGATAAATGACCAAAAATGTAAATTCCCCGATTCACAGTGATGGAAAATCTTTAAGACAAAGACAATTTATTTTTGTCAAAATGCAAAAGTGTAAAACGAAATGAAATGTTCCTTTCCAGAAACCAAAAACCTACATGATAATTTTAATTAATAAAAACTTTATAAAGTAATATAGACACCAGTATAGTTAGAATAATTTTTAGATCAGTACAGGCACCATGCAACACACTCAACGACTTTTCATTCAAAATCAAACGCAGCCACAGCACGAAATGTAAAAAAAAAACAGTGTAAAAAGTAGTTATTCAGTTGACTTCAAATTCTGTACAAAAATTAAGCGTAATATATAATATATAATATGAACCGGTCAAATTCTGCTACGACATAACTTAATGGCAGCTTAGTTACTGGTTCACTTCTGGTTAACTTCAAATTTTTGTGTAACAGACGGATAAACTGGTAAGATTATTATATGGGTTCAATATGGCGGAGCAAAATCAGTATAAAAAATTACTTATTTATAAATTTCCCAAAATCATTTCAGACGAAATAAAAAGTTAATTTGTCTTCGCTGGGACTAGAACCAAGGACCTCCTCGTAGTCTAGGCAAACGCTTTGACCACTGATCCAAGAAGTTCATATGAACTCAACAACCAACTGCGACAATTTAACCTATTCAATTTTAAGTTAGTGAATCATTACGGTATTGCAGCCTTCGGCGACTATAAACCAAACATAATAAGTTTGGCAAAAATACTCGCGCAAGTTAAAATCAAGACTTTGTCAAATTTTGGCGAAAATTATGGGTAATTTTATTATTGTCATTTTGCTAAAAATGTTAAAATACATTTTTAGTTGTAACTCCGCTCAAAATTTTCATGTTCAAAAACTTCCTGAGATTGCCTCTTGAACTTGTGATCATTAAATTGAAGAAATCTCTTTGTTCTGAAACTTTCTACCCCTTTTATGTTTAATACAAGGGTCTGGGAAACATAAAGTCAAGAAAGCGAAAATACATAAGTCATGAGTATAAAAGTATCGTAAAATTTACATTATGGTCCTTTATTGTGAACTGCAATCATTTAACCTGTTAGCTGAATTTGGAATCTGCAAATGACGCTTGGGTGAAACGAAATTCTCTCTGTATTTAGAAATCAATAATAACTATTGTTTAGTTGAAAAGAAATATAATGTTGTATTTGTTCAATATTTTTAAATTTCGTATGTACAGAATATGTAACAGAACTATATATGTTTTAGGAAAATTTTCTCAAGGCAGAGAAATCGCAAATATATTTTTTTAAACACAGAAAACTAAGAAGTATGGCATAAAAAGGCATTTCCCATAATTTTGATATCGGTTCATTCAAATCATTTTACGATTTGTTTCAAGTTTTAAATTTAAAGCAAATGTTAACACTATTGGATGTAAATTTTAAACATCGGTAAATTGACTTTATCCGGAAGATCTTGTTATGTAAGCTTCACTTTATTAAAAAAAAAGGAAGATAACTCAGTTTGTTTGTATTACAAAATAACTACGTGACGAAGTTAAATTCAAATTTTTTTTTATCACTCCGTGTAATATGCAGAGGGAAAATAAATCATAACGGATTACTAATTAAAACACCCAAGCTTTCAAAAGTTCATCAAATCAGTTAACTTGGTTTTGAAATAAAGACAAAATAGCACTGCAAAATTATTTTTGAAACAATTGAAATTATGAAATTTTCTCGACGAGAAAATGATAATTTTGATAAGATTAAATTCATAAAATATGTTTCACAGTAAAAGGCTACTATAAAACCAATACCAATAATATTTAGATTATTAAGTGTTAAATTTGGAAACATTTAAATTAATGTTTTAAAAATGTAATGCAGTGTGACAAGTGGCACTCCCCTACCAGTGGTACCCCCCATATTAACTATTTATTTGGTTAGCTATTAAACTAGGTTTTCATTTTATATAATGACATTTAGATATCTTTTTCTTTGTTTCAGAATTGGGAAGTGTTGAACACTGCGGTTTTAACAGGACAGCAGGTGTCTCAAGCAATGAAAGTTTTTATAGTTTCACAGGCTGGCAAAACTGCAGATGTCACTTTCCAAGCATCCTGTCACTCTGAAGATGATAACGTTTTAAAGGTATGTATTATTACGTGGAAAATGGGCCAAAGATGGAAGATAATATAAGGCAATAAATTAAGAAAAAAACACACGTCGATTTAGTTTTTAAGTTTCCTATTATTGAGTCAATTTAACTATTTTCGATAAGATTACAAACAGATATAAGCTAAATAAACTCATTTATGTATTACGATTCACAACAAGCTGTTTTCTAATTTCAAGTCAGCCATGTTCTTCTATGCAGTCTCTTCACTTCCGTGATTCGTCATTCACGTTTCATGACGTCAATATTGTTAACACAAGTTAAATAGAACATAAGTTCAAATACCTATATTGTAGAGACACTCATTTGTCTCTATATTGACGTCTCTGTCAAAGTTATAACATATAGCTACATTTTCTTAAATGGCGACATAAGTCTTGTGATACTTTTGTTGAAAGGTATTTTCACCCTGAGTACATCCACCAAAATTAGAGTCATTCCATCAACTCGTTTTGATATACAGAGTGTCTCATTTGAAACTCCAAAAACTGGGAATGCTAAAATTTCGTAAAAAACGGTAATGTGATGGAGTCACCACTATACGCATCGCAATTCTAAGAAATACTGAGATATACAGTGAGTGTCTCCACATATGGTTTTTTTATTAATTAAATTAGATAAAATTTGAGTTTGGACAAAGTTTTTGCTCGAAAAATAAATTAAAATGAGAAAACTTTGTTAACGATTTATCTTACCAGTCAAATGTGATATTATTTGCAAAAAATGATAAAAAGCTACCTTTTTCTGAAAATGTTTAAATATTACAAAAAAGTATTTTTTGAATTTATACCAAATTTCAAAGATATCTGTTGACTTCAATTTTTTGTTTTTCTTTATTTTTTTTTTGACCTGAATTAATTTTTTTTTCACCTGGATTAAAGCACCTATTTTAATAAATGTATCGCCTAAATGCATTTTATATCCAAATATATCCAGTCTCCACAATATTTTTAAATTGGTATATTTATTATCTTAAATAATTATTTACTTTTTTGCAAAAACAGAATAGGGAAAACCTTATTTTTTATTTTTATATCGCCATTTCTAAAAATAAATAGTATGTATTAAAATCTGTTATTAACTTATATTTACATCAGTGCAGTTTAATAATTCAGATTTCTTTACATTCAGAAGGAAAGTTTGAAAAAAAAAAGAAAAACTTTTTATGAAAAATGGTAGTTTTTTTTTCCATATTTGGTGAGTAGTTACTACGTTACTAACTTTTTTATTATCTTTTTACATTATTTTTCAACAAAAACGTTTTACTAACTCAAATTTTATTTAAGTCAATTATTAAAAAAATTTCCCATATTATGTAGACTTCGCTGGTCAAACTGTATAAACTTCTTTATCTATATAAAAATAAAGAAAGATCTTGAAAGGATTAGTGCGAAATACGGATTTCTCGCTAAATTTTAATTAATTATATACATCGAGCGCGAAGAATTTTATTTTTTTAATTAAACTTATTGCTAACTCAAATTTTAAATAAGTCAATTATCAAAAAAATTTCCCATGGGGTGCGAACTTCAGTGGTCAAACTGTAAAGACTTCTATGTCCATATGAAAAGAAAGAAAACTTTGTTCAACCTTAACACCCAAACTGCGTTACGGTTGAAATCTAAAATAAATCTAAAATAATTTAATATTAGACTATCCCAGATTTTTTTTTTTTTAATATATTGTTTTTGTCAATAACGACTTACTGTACACTTTCTAAACTTAATGCAGAATTTGTTTAAAATATGTTGACCAAAAAGCTAGGTATAAATTGGAATTCATTCTTTTAATGATTATTAAGTATTTCTTTATAAATAATATGTCTGTTTTTAGCAACCAGACTGACTCTTTTACCTGAAAAAGATACACGTTAAATGCAATAAATTACTAAAAAGTCCTAAATTGCAGGAACCAACAAAGTATTTCGATCTTGAAAGGAGTAGTACGAAATACGAACACATCCACATCGAGCGCGAAGCGTTTTAATTTTGGATGATTTCACTAGGTTATGACAGCCTAATGTACTTTGAGAAATATGGATGACTTCTTTCAAATCCGAATGTAGATTGACCTTCGTGCTGCCAAATAGTTGTGTCATCTGCAAAGAGTGGAATATCACCCAGAATATCCAAAGAAGCTAAACCATTGATGCAAACCAGTAATAATGCCTTAATTCAGTTAACAAATTATATTGTTTAAAATGTGGATAATAAAGATTTAACGGCATTGGTGGTGCTGGATTCTTCTAAGGCATTTGACGCCATCAGTCACAGACTTATGTGGAGCAAAATGAAATACTATGGATTTTCGAACGAAACAATTAAGTTGTTTAGAACGTATCTTGTGGGTCAGCGTCAGATGGTATTTCTGGATAATTCCTAATAATTTCTTCGGCCAAAGTTGTTGGATCTGGTGTGTGGTGTTCCGCAGGGTTCGATATTGGGTCCAAGGCAAGTCTATGCTGACGTTACTCAAATCTATGTGAACGTCAATATCAGGACTTTCGGAACAGGCGGAAAATCGGTCAATCGGGACTTGAATACCTTAAATACCCTCTCAATGAAACATCACCTTACATTAAATCTGTATAAGTTACATTTAATATTTTTTGAAAATAAAAAATATCGTGAACATATTTCAAACAATTTCAGAATAAAAATTAATATCGAGAAAATTGAAAAGGTGGACCATATAAAGAATTTAGGTATAATATTTGATTCAAACTTTAAATTTGATATGCATGTCTTTTCCCAGCCCCTAAAAAAGCTTTTGACTGACTCTTTGGTATTATCATGTTTTGTTTATGAAGATGCCGTTTACGGTTCTTTTTTGGATAGAGTAAATCAAAGAAAAATTCAAGAAGTACAAAATGCCTGGTGTCGCTCAGGATTGCGGTTACCTTGAAATAATCCAAACCTATAAAACTCACCGTTATTGTACTAGCCAAAATATCCAATACATGATTCGCCAGGTTCTCCGAAATCAATATTTTCAGCTTTTCTTCTCCCGAACTACGTTTATTCTTAATACTAGATATTATAGTTATTTATATCAGTTGCATGAGTATAAAAAGTAGAAGAATCCAAAACAGTTACGTCTATTTAAGAAATTAAAATGATTTGATTGAGTTTTTTAAATAATCAACTGGCAATGGCACAGAGATTTAAGTATTAGTATAGAAATACGCCAAAATCACCTGTCAAATAGTTCCGTTCGGGTTCTGCAACAGGGAACCACATATATATATATATATATATATATATATATATATATATATATATATATATATATATATATCGTCGGTCTACAAGTAAAACACACTAAAAAAATGTCGTTACAAGTGCAACAACAACTTTTCCGAAGAGGAGCGCCAACTATTATGTAAAACATATTGGAACCTGACATTTGAGAGGCAAAGGGATTTTATACTAAGAAATGTAATGTCATTTGAAGTAAAAATTCGCAGGCCTAGGAAAGGAGAAGACAGCAAGCAGCGCAGCAGTGCAAGATCTTATTTCTTTACAAAAAGTGAAAATAAATTTCAAGTATGCCAAAACTTTTTCTGCAAGACTTTATGTATCTCAAATTTACCTATAGTTAATGCGTTTCAAAATAGAAGTGAAACCGGAGCGTATTGTGGAAAGGATAAAAGGGGACAGAAAACTCCTGGTAATAAAACTTCAGACGAAGTGATTTTAAGCGTTAAGGAACACATTGAAAGTTTTCCTGTCATGGAGAGCCATTATACAAGAAAATCAACCAAAAGACTTTACCTGGATTCGACTTTGAATATTAAAAAAATGCATAATTTATTTATGGAAAGTGTCAGAGAAAATAACAAGCCTGGAGTAAGTCTTATAACATACAGACGTATTTTTTGCCAGCAATATAATATGTCATTTTTTAAACCAAAGAAGGACCAGTGTCTTACTTGCAGCGAATATGAAAAAGCAGCTGCAAATGAAAAAGATGCGCTGGAGATAAGTTATAGGATGCATTTGGAAAAAAAAGAAACTTCGATGCAAGAAAAAGAAGCAGATAAAGAGAAGGCTATCAATGATAAAACTTTTAAATCTGTGTCTTGTGACATGCAAAGTGTCCTTCAAATTCCTACATCCCAAGTTAGTTTGCTATACTATCTGCGTAAATTAAACTTGTACAACTTTACTGTATACGAAGCTGCTCCACCTAATGAAGCGTTTTGTTACTTCTGGACAGAAGTCAATGGAAAGCGCGGTACCTGTGAAATTGGCACCTGTTTAGCGATGTATATAAACTCATTGTCCCATGATGTAACACATTTAACTATTTTCTCGGATACTTGTGGAGGACAAAATAGAAATATTCAAATAACCGTTTTATTATTACATCTTGTGAGAAACCACCCCAGCCTTCAAGTAATTGAACAAAAGTTCATGGAAACTGGGCATTCCTATATGGAAGTGGACTCCATGCACAGTGCTATCGAAACGGCCAAGCAGAATATCGAAATATTTAGTGTGCATGAATACGAGAATGTTTTTAAAATGGCCAGGATGGGAAAAAATCGCAATAAACCTGCTTATCAAACCCGAGAAATTCAATATAACAAATTTCTGGATTTGAAGAAAATCGTTCAAATGACTGTGAACAATAGAAAAGTAGATAGTAAGGGAAATACAGTTAACTGGCTTAAAGTAAAATGTTTCAAATATGAGAAACATTTGCCGAACACTTTACAATATAAATATGGATTTAAGGATGAATTTGAGAAAATTGATATTGGGTTCATAAGACGGATAACCAATAGAAAAGGCAAAGAGAATAAACCCGAAATCGCAATAGTTATACCCAAATTATATGCAAAACAGTTGCCAATCTCTGCTGCTAAAAAAAAAGATTTGCTAAAACTCTGTGAAAAAAATATAGTTCCTCAAACACTTCACACTTGGTTTAAAAGTTTACCAAGTTCATCTTCTGTTAAAGATAGTACTGTTGAACCAGTAGAAAATGACTCAGATGAAGAAGAACAAGAGGATTTTTAGCCATAATGTTGCTACTCTAGATACTTAGGTCCTTTCTGAAAATGTTTTAAAGTTTTACTCTAGTCGTAATATACTTACTATAGCGGTTTTATTTTTGTTTGAGTGTCAATAAAAAATAATGTTAAAACATCACTTTTTTGTTGTTATTACTATTATTTAACACAGCAAATAAGTCACCTGCTACCAAAATTATAACACGTAAAACACATTAAGTCAGCTGGTACAAGAAAAACACATTAAGTCACTGTATCTAAATTTTCAAAATGTCTAATTAATTATTTGCAAATCATAAATTAAATTTTTTTCATGCAGTAGTTCTTCTATATACTTACAAAATAAAGTTGTGATGTTAAAAAAAAATGTTAAAAACTTAAATTAATAAAACTTTGATCGCGGGAAATTAAAAACTCAATTTTCTCAGAACTCTTTTTTTTGACTTAGTGGGTTTTACTTGTAGACCGACGATATATATATATATATATTTATATATATAGATATAAATATATAACAGATATATATATATATATATATATATATATATATATATATATATATATATATATATGACTTTGCCTTTTACGTAAGAACAAAAATATATAATATAGTAAGTCCTCTGCGAACCACAGTTTCTTAGACCTCTGTTTTTTTTCCCAACGTGAAAACCAACTTTACTAATATGAACAATTTCTCGCAGAAAATGCAAGAAAAATAATTGCAATTCCATAAATAGTTTCTATATATGGGAAATTTAACTTAAAACATTTTAATAATAAGAGTTTCCTGAAGAACTACAGAGACAAGAAAATATTATATTTTATACATAAGACAATTTCTACATTGTATAACAGATATCTCGAACTATTGCAAACTAAATTAATCTAACCCTAAGTTAATCGAAATTTCTTGTTTTGTAAAATTAACTGAATACTGAATATCTCGGAGATGCCCGTGGGAGCTCAGCATTCCACCGTTTGGTCTTATATAAGCTGCTTTAAATTTATTTCATGAAATTTGTCTGACTAAAACCAAAAATAAATACGTAGGTTGGTAGTATTACGTATAATACCAGCCAAACAAAAACCACTGTTTATATTTTGCTTATAATACAGAAAATTTGCGTTGGATTTTCTGTGCTTATAATTATTTATATCTGGCTCAGCTACATCCGAAAATGAAAAATGGAAATAAACTTATCTTTGCCAATTTCTTCCGGTATGAGAGTAGGATTTTCGTATAAAAATGTAAATAGTTCAACAATAAAATTAAATGCCAGTCATATATTGTTGGGTATTTGTATGAAATGAAGATATATTTTTGTGTGATGTATATGTTACGAAAAGGTATGTACTACTTTATTTCTAAAATTAAAATAATTACAAGTAACTGAATTATATTTTGTCATTATTTTTATTAGTGCAGAACTATCACAAGCCGATAATTTAAAAAGAAAGGCTTCTTTTACATACTACCATCTAAACTGCTGGAACTTCGAAGTGCACCAAGGAAATTTTTACTGGAAATTGAGAGAGATTTCGAGTCGCTTTGTGTGATCAATATCCATAGAATGCCGCCCGATAGGGGCAGCCTCAGGACACCATCCCGACAGATTTATACAAGGGGTTATATAAGACCCTGTCATTTTTTTTAAGTTTGTTCGACTAGAATTCTCACTATAAAACATTTATTTTTCCCTTGGTGCAACCAAAATAATCTAGAGCTAGGTACGAAAAAACAATTTCTAGCAATTTTGAAATTTTTTCTTCGTTTTCGACATACGGGTTTTTTTCGAAAAATTAATTTTTTAAAATAATCTGCTGAACAAATCCCACTCGTAGTAATCAAAGGTATGTCTATCAAATTATGAACTAGGTTGGCACCTTTAATTTTTCCGACATGAATATTGTATAAAGAGTTCACCAAAAACTAAGAGGTTTACGTTGAATAGTGATTTGTTGGGTTTGGTTTTGTTTTATCAATCTTGAATTTGATGTTACTTCTAATGCCAGTTTAAGTAATAATGGACGTTTTTACCGAAACAGTTTTATACATTTGAAATTTTCTCTAGTTCTTTCAGATATTACCTTTAATTTAAAAGATATTTTTTATTAAAAAATGCCTTTAATCATTGCTATAATTCTCTTTTTCCCAATAAAATACCGGTTGACATGTTATTTTTGTTTATATAGACTTACTTAACCTGTTTACCCATCATTTCTAATTAACTGAGAAAATGTCACAATAATACAGTGGGTAACAAAGGTCTGGAATACTATTTACCTTTCGGAGCAGAAATTCAACATTGTTAATGTTTAGAATCGGTGCAATGGTTTTTGGTGCACCCTGTATACAATATTCATGGTGGAATACTTAAGGGTGCCAACTCTATTCATAATCTGATAGACCATACTAAATCTGATTGCCATAAATGGGCTTTGTTCAGCGGAACATTTTTTAAAAAACTAATTTTTCTAGAAAACCCTGTATGTCGAAAAGGAAGGAAAAATTTCAAAACCGCTGGAAATTGTTTTCTTGTACCTAGCTCTAAATTATTTTGGTTGCACAAAGAGAAAAAGAAATCTTCCACAGTAAGAGTGATCGAATAAACTACTCCTTTTTTACACCTTTTTTATTTTTTTTAAGCAACATCCGATATTGCCCGTTAAGGAACTTGACGAGAAATCCGAAAAAATGCTCTACTTTGAAAATTAACCATAGTGACCGGCATTTTGAATCATCGGAGTTTTTAAAAATGTGTCCCTGTCGGACGCGACTGTCGACTTATTATAAGCTCCAAAGAAATCGCGTTTCTACCAAAAGAAGCGCTCATTTATTCTTTACGATCGACCCCATAGAAGCATATTGCTCCGATAAACTGTTACCGAGCTGGAGCACTTCGAAGGTCATAAAACAGAAATTTCAAAAACTTCCGGTTCAAAAAGAGAAAGAAATGCGCGAACAGTAACAAGGATACTATGTTGCCTTTGGGAACATGTTCTGCAATGCCGCAGGCGTAATGATCCATTTTTGTGTAATGAAAATCATGATTTCCGTTTTTTTAAAGCTCATCCACAGACTAGCGAGCCTTGACTGAACATGAAATAACGCTGGGTAACACTATTGACTCCACTAATTTTAGTTTTAATAAAACGTTACTTCATAAACAACATCAATGTTATTTACAGAATGCTAAAATCACAGCAGCGTCAATGTACTTAAATGCTTAAAATATCGATGATCCTAAAAAAATAATCTGCCTAAAAGCGCTTTTTAACAAATGCTGTTTACGCTATTATTTTTGCTTACACTATTTTCATTATCTGGCGAAACTTTCGCAATTCTGTTTTCGATATCTGCAAACAAATGCTCTGGAACTAATTTAAGCGAAGCTTAGCTGAAATTAATCCTGCTGACCATTGGCAGCTCTCAAGGGCGTTTTCGCTTGAAGCAGATATTAGCAGCGTATGTAATTCCAGAATATATGATATTTCAATAGAGTTGCTAGTTTAATCTCATTTGGCAAGTCTCTTATCTAAGCGCATGACTTGGCTAACTCGTTTTAATTGTTTTGGAAGCGTGGCTAATTAAATATTGGAATATATTGGCCATAGTTAGTCGAATTGGTAGTAGTAATATGTTTGGTGTTAGATTTATGTGGGGATACATTATATACAGTAGCATACTACATCCTAAAGTTCTACTCGGTCACGGTACCTTGAATAGACATTGGCTAATTAGACTTGGCGACTCTTAGACAAAATTTATGAGGCCTTTAAATAATCGTTGTCTATGGTGGGCATAGTTAATGTGAAAAGACCTCTCAACTTCTTCTGGAAAATGGTTTTTGGTGAAATTCTCTAATTTTTTGATATATTGCAGTTCCTGCAGCATCCTGATTAGAAGGGTTACAATTTGGATTTTTTCTTTTTATCATCTCAGAGTCCCTGGGAAGATTTTGCTAATATTTTTATTAACTAATACGTTTTAATTTAACAAAATGGGCTTTATTTTAGGGTATTATATATTCGTTTGTTAGGATAAATAATATTTACAAAATAAAGCATGGTTCTTCGGATTATTCCGTGTTTAATTGGAATTACTTTCCGATTTTTCGCCTGCGATTGCCTGAGTCAACTACTCAATGGACTGATTTCAAATTATGTGCCACAACTAATTGCAGTAGAGATGAATTAGTAAAAATATGGCGCTAATTTAAGATGGTGGAACAAAATCGGGGCCCAATAAAATATATGTAATCATGAAAAAATCACCCTCTCAGGTTTTACATATCTTCACATTTTAGCATCCCTAGATGCCAAAAAATATATTTTATCAATTCCGTCTGTCTGGCTGTCTATCTGTCAGTTCGGGGCATAGCTTAAAAACTACTTATTAAGTTCAAAGTTTAGTCAAAAATTACGGCTCATATGGGGATGACCTGATAACATTTCGGTAAAAATCCAATATGCCGGAAAAAGATGGCGGCCTAGTGAAACGATAAAAAAGTAATTACTAAAAAAACGAATTTTACAATTTACCCTAAATTTTGCACAAAAATCAAGTGTTACTTAAGAATGAACTGGTAACATTTTGGTACGAATATAAGATAGCAAAACAAAATGGCGGTCTAATAAAATATTTAAAAAATCACTCTGCGAAAGCTACTTATTTAATTAATGTCACATTGTGTGCAAGCATTAGGTGTGATATAGAGGTTAACTGGTAAAGTTGTGGTACGAATTTAAGATGGCAGAACAAAATGGCGGCCAAGTGTTTTTTTTAAATCGACGTAAAAAAACCTTATTCAGTTCACTTGCACTTCAAATTTTGCAGTGAAATTAAATGTGATATAGGGATATACTGGTACGAATTCAACATGACGTAACAAAATGGCGATGTGTGTCAAATATTGGCAGGAATCTACTATGATGGATTGCTACCAATAAAAATGTTTGAAAAAACAGTATACAGGGTGTTTCGGGAAGAAAGGGAAATATTCTAAGAATGTGTTTAGGAGGTCAAAACAATTAAAAAAAGTTATATATTTATAGGTCCGCAAACGCTTAGCAATACTGGACGTAAAAGAAAATTTTTAAAAATTCGTTTTTTAGGAAACGATTATTATTATAATACTGAATGTTGAGTGTTCCGATCTCGTGGAGTAAAGATCCCTAAAGATGCTTCGTACAATCGAAGGTGAAACGTCGGATAGTAATTCCAATTTGACACGGTCTAATCACAAGAACCATTTCTTACGGTTTTCATAGTTTCATGTAACTTTTAGTGGCGCAATTTATTTGACAACTTTATCACATTGAACTTGCTAAATTGAATAAACTTCATATTATTCTTAAAAAAAGTCGTTCATTTTTCAATGAAATCGGTATTATTAGCATTTCTTCTTCAGCCGTTTTTAATAACTTGTCGACATCATTTTCTATACCAAATTTAAATTAGTTTTCTGTTCCCATCGCAATCCATTACAAACCCACCCTTTACCAAGCATAATTTAACCTGAACTGACTATAAAATTAAATTAAATTATTACAATTTAAATTATTATTATGTTTATGGTACCCTAGACGCAGCCAAACTACAAATATCAATCCTAACCTAAAATCTCTCAATATATTAAATAATTTCTAATGTCATTTATTAACTTAGATAGCTCTTAATTTAATGTAAAATACTGGAAATGATTCAAACTGAATCGTAAATACCTTACTAGATTACTTACCAAACGAACGGCGATATCAATGAAGCTCATATTACTTGTCATGCTCATATATATACTATATATAATATACTTTACAGTAAACAATTAACAAACTCTGACGAATACCAAAATTATATTTTAGTGTTTGAAAACGTTGTTGTCTGCTACGAAGACATAATGAAAGTCCTTTAAAAGTTCTGGATCTTAGTATTTTTGTTGGTATTAATGATTAGTGTTTTAACATTTACAGATCATTTAAATGTTTTACTTTTAACATTGCATATTTTCCAGGTATCTTCTTCATGTGGATCAGTCTATGTTGACGGAAGTGAACAAAGAGGCTCCGTAAATGCATCAGTTCTAGTGAAGTATGACACCTACACAGGTCTTGCAAAGTTCACCGTTTGGATGCCCCACTTTCCGTTAGAATTAGCTGTTGCAGACACTAGACTATCTCAGCTTAAGTCTTGGAGGGTTCCAGATTATCATCCTGTGTAAGTAATATTTGTATTATCCAAAGCACGTATTTTACTATTGTTTAGTTTCAGTTATTGGCACCATAAGTTAAAAATGTTTTGATTTAAATAGAAGCAGGGAGATCCTACTTGTTTTATAAATTGACAAGAGACGTGTGTATTAAAGAAAGTACAAGTTTCTTAATAGGTTTGCTTTTGTCAGATGTTTATTATAGAGTCAAAAAGCGTTCATTGATTATGGTCATTGCCATATACTTTATAGATATAGTTTAAAGATTAATAAAAATAGCTTTCATCGACAAATAAAACTAGGTGTTTTATCGTTCTGCATAGCTTAGAATAAAAAGTAAACTGAAATATTTAAATAGAAACAGTGGCTTATATCTAAACAACCAAATTTTTGACAAACCTCTCGGACCCATCAGTTTTGTTTTTATTTTGCACTATATTTTGCATATAATTCTTAACGTAATACATTTTGCAATAAGTCAAAACATTTAGCTATTACAATTTTATAATATCCCAAATTAGAAAAACGGCATTTCATTTAATAATTAAAATTTAATATATTGCCCTATATCACTCTCGGCTTGTTAAAAAATAGTCCCAAATTGTGTAACAAGATTGGTGTGTCCAAGTGTGTGTTTTTTCTTAATTCTAATTTGTATATTAGTACATCTTATACTATTTCCGATTCTCAAAAATTGGTTTATAGGGTTTTAGGGTGTAAATATGAGTCAAGCAAAACTTTGAGTAAAAACGAGATTTATTTTTTTGCTCTAAACTCATATTTTCCAGATAACAAAGCAGCAACATACACTACAGTACCATATTTATTAACATGTTATTGCCTTTCTTAGATCCCAGAAATACTATTCCATTAATATATTGAAGTTTTAGCATCATAATCTTTTAAAAATGACCGGCACGAATAGACGAATTTTGATCTTGTTTAAAATTTTGAGTGCACTAGCTATAGAAATCTCGTATGCACATCCCTCGCCTGGCCCACAAACACCTCCTCTATATCAGCATGTGTTAAAAAATGAATATGGTGTGATGTGATATGACAAATAAATATTGTTTTTTGTTATTCTTGGTTCTAATTGTACGATAGGATCCAAATTGTATTATGATAATACTTGACTTTGAGATAAAATATTTGAATGTAAGTTTTATCGACTACTGCAATATTTTAGTAATATAATACTATAACACTATTAAAAACGCATGTACAAAGTGTCCAGATTTCGATAGTTTTACGAGGTATATCGGTTATTTGGAAAGAAAATCTCCTGGGTTGGATCTGATAAGGGCAGAAAGTTTAAAGCCTGTTTCAGATGTTATATCCGGGCCTATAATTAATAAGTGTTTCGAGCAAGAATATTTTCCCAAATCATTAAAAACAGGAGTTATAAAACCGCTATTTAAGTCGGGAGAGGACAGAAACAGGTAACTACCGACCAGTGTCATTAACTTCAACGATATCTAAAATTATAAAAAAAATTATAAAAAATCGAATATTTAACTTTGTAAACAAACATAACATCATCTCACAGTTGATTGAGTTCGGTTTTATGGAACGAAGATCAACAGAAGATGATATTGGCTACTTAATGTCATTTGTATATAAAGCGGTTGATAGAAAAACACCAGCTGTTAGTATTTTTGTAGATCTCGCAAAAGCGTTTGATACTGTATATCATAAAACACTATTGGACAAACTCGAAAAGTATGGCATAAAGGGAAAAAGTCATGATCTAATGAAAAGCTATTTAACGGATCGACAGCAAATAGTTTCTATAAATGGCGTAAACAGTGAAAAGAGAATAGTAACCTATGGTGTCCCCAGGGTACAGTGCTGGGTCCATTGCTGTTTGTTCTATATATAAATAGTCTACTCAGTTTAAAACTCAAAGGGACAATTATAAGTTTTGCAGATGACACCACTATTTTTTATACCGCTGATAACTGGCAAAAGCTAAAGGAAAACTCCGAAAATGATTTTAAAATTATTAAGAAATAGTTTCAGCTAAACGGACTTACATTGAATATTGGAAAAACTAATTATTTGCTTTTTACGTCCTATTCAGCTAACTAGCCTAATTTGGGAGATCTTGCCATCGATAAATACACAAAAACACCAGTGGTTAAGTCCGTTAAGTGTCTCGGAATTACTATCGACAGACATCTAAAATGGGATTTACATATAAACAATATTGAAAATAAATTAAGGGGTTTAACAGGAAAATTTAGAAGCTTGAGGCAATATCTGGATCCGATATATTTGAAAACAGTCTATTATTCACTTGCAGTGCTGTGCAATCTCACATATATAGTATTTTATGATGGGGTGGAGTACTTGACTGTCACTTGGAGAGGTTAAACGTCCCACAAAAATGGATTTTAAGAATAATATATAATAAGACTTTTACTTTTTCAAGAGAACAACTATATAGCTTAAGCAGGGTTGCAGATACCAGGCAATTATACATATACCAGGCAATTATACATACATCAAAAGAAAATACTGCTTGAGCCTATATAACATACTTATCCAACGCTACAAAAAGAACATATATTTGTAAAAATTCCCAAATATGACAAAACGATAAGACAAAGATACTATTTGTATATAGCACCAAGACTTTATAATGTTTTACCATTAGAAATGAAAAATATAACTCAACTTTTAAAAAGAAAATTAAACTGTGGATACGATCGACTCAAAATATCTGTCAAAATTTAACAAATAACGAGTAATTGTAAAATAATGCTTAAAATACTAATAACTAAAATTTCTTGACCATATGGACACACCGCAGGCATGGACTACTTACTTACCCGGACTTGAAACCTTACTTGATTCTGACAAATCACCACAGCATATATTGTATGCATATAAAATGTAGATTAATTTATAACTTACTGTTGAGTCCTTAGTAATAAGTATAGAGTATATGGTAAATAGTTACCTCTAACTTACAAACTATATATAAATAGTTTCTGTGATCTTTTGTTAATTTACACACCTGAAATAATTAACAGTATGTAGTTTAAAAAAAAATATCTTGTAAAATGTTTTGTAAATAAACTACTTTATTATTATTATTAAAGAGGGATGCGGTTTTTACATCACTGAGCTACTTTTTTGTGAATCGAAACATGCCGTAATAAAAATTTTCATAGCTCGGTTTGTTTCTAAGATACAGAGTGAAATTGAAAATATTGCATTTTGGGACCCCCTCGTATTTTGATTATCGTTAAACGATCAGAAAAATAAAAAGCAGTTCTAAGGTAGTTTTTAACGTAGAATCCGGTGGTGTATTTTGATTTTTGCTGTGGGTATTCATTTTTATAATATGCATCAAAGTTAGTTATTTTTTAATGGGACACCCAATACATTTTAAATATTCTCTTTTTGTTTTTTACAAGCTTTTCAAAAATGTGTAACATTTTCTATCGGCGTTGTTAAATCCAGAGTTCAAACAATTTTTAAAAAACACAATTTTAAACCATATAAATTTCATTTGGTACAAAACTTACATCCTGGTGAAGCAGAACGCCGCACAATGGGTCAGAACAGGCATTTTTCGGCAAAAATGTTCTACTTATTTTAAAACTGCTTGCTTATACAGAATATGTGGGCAATCTCTCGGAAATGAAAAGTATACGTAAAAATAATGCCACAAGTTTCTATAAACTTTTTTCAAAAATTCGATATTAAGGTAGATACAGGGTGTTATAAATTTCTATTTTTGTTTTATGGGATTAACTTTTGAAATACTATCCATATTTGAGAGAAAATTGGCATCCGGGGATTTTTTAAGATACGAAATTCAAATTTAATGTTATTGCGACTCTAAATTGTAGGGGGCGCCACCTACATGTATTTATTACTATTTAATGGATCTTAACTTATTTTACGTACTTGTATTAAATTTTTAAGTAAAAAAAATAAGATAAAAATAAGAAAAAACAGATACATTTTTGTTCGATATAAATAAATAATTCGGTTTACGGAAAAAAAGCAATGGTTAATTTCAAAGATTTTGGTTGATTCAACATACCTTCTAATCTTAAGCATTCCCTAGCTTTAAGAATTGATGATTGTTGAATCCTCGAACTGAGGCAACATTGTTACTTAACTTTAACACCCTGTATCTTCGTTAATATCGACTATTTGAAAAAAGTTTAAAGGAACTTGTGGCATTATCTTTACGTGTACTTTTTATTTTCGAGAGATTGCCCACATATTCTGGGACACCCAGTATAAATTTTGTTGATAAGTGTGATTGCTTAGATTTAAGAAGTTTTTACACTTTACATTTTCTAAAATTAAAACCACAGAAAAAATAAAAAATTATAGACTATCAAGATTTTACTCCTTTTAACATATCATTGCAAGAAAATGGCTGTAGATAAAGGATTAATAATAACTGTTAATTATTAGTTGTCATAGTATATTTACAATAATATACACAACCAAAAAAGTTTTACACCACCTTTTATTTTAATTAAGACATAACTACATTTAAAAAATTACAGGCTATTCTTTTATACAGTATGGTGCATTATGTATGGTTGTATTTATGAAATAGGTACCTGACATTATCTGATCGCTATCATTTTATGATGATTATAATAAATAGAACTTAAGTGCAACTAAATTAAACGAGTTGAATAAAACAATAACGTGTAATAAACAAATTTAAGATTACAAAAATAATACGTTGTCAATAACTGAGTTTTAAATTTAATCTAAAAGTAGTTCTTTTGCATCTTCTGATAGATCTATGTGTTTTTTTAAAGTTGTAACTCTTAAACTTGATAAAAATGGATCAGAAGTAACTAAGAGTCTCTTTAAAATATCTTCGTTGGTTGAAGTTCGACTGCATTTCCTTGCGTAACGAAGGCGATAATTTCTATAATCCTTGTTTCGAGCCTCCTGCGCCTCTTCGGAGAGATTACCGATAGGTAGAAAAGAACTTCGGATTCTACTTTCGCCGTGTACCAGCATTTTATGTATTGTTACTGGCATATAATACCAGTTATACGTCCCAACAAATCGTCTAGCTGTATCTAAAGCATACTTTCCATATTTTACTGGGTCTATGCTCTCACCACAAGTTATTACTTCAAGTATTGTAGCCAGTCGTTTGATTAATTCCAGGTCAACCCTAGTTACCTCTGAAACTACCTCAGGATTTTGAAAAAATTTTCTGGACGTGTTTCCAGTATTTGTTGTACCTAACCCTTGTTGAACATGGTCAACCCTAATACCCAATCTCTGGCGTAATTCTGTCTGAATCCTTTTTTTGTTTTCTTCTTTAAGTGGTTTGGTTTCCGCATTAGTAGACCACTTTTGAAAAGTCAAATTATACCCAATATGTAAAATGAATTCCATTGTTTTGATTCTAGCATGTAATGGAGAAATTCCCATCTTAACTGCTTCCTGATTGCATGATTTTTTGATGACGAATTCTAAGTTGTTCATTTCTTTAGGGCTTGCTTTACATATGTAACAAACAGACGATGCTTTACAACCAGTTGCTGCTTGAGCTACTTTTGTATCCATCATGGTAAATAAAAGATTGTGACGAATTTCAATAACCTTGTCCTTTATATTCACATATGTTGGCAGTATGTTGCATATGGTTTCATTTATTCTTTCGACAATTTTTTTAGTATTGTTTGCGGTTTCCTTGGCATATTCAAATTGAATCGGCCGACAAAACTTTGTGGAAGAAGGTCTATAATTCTTCCATAACGTGTCTGTTTGATCTATAGTTTCAAGTACTAAGGGCACCATAGATACCATAAATAAATTTGCATCAGATATACCATTAAATTCGTTAGGTATGAATTGATGATATTGACTTTGATTTGACGAACCGTCACAACCCCATTTCGATGTTAAAGTCATTATTTCTGGAACATGCGCTACATTTGTAAAGTTTTCAGCGGCCAAAATAATTCTTTTAGCTGTGTGATCAAGCAAACTTTGCAAATCAACTTGAGCAGATATTGGTGTAATAGTAATATTTTCAGGGTAACAATGCACTTTTTCTTCCCGAACTTTATAATATGGTGGCAAAACATCACAGCCGAAGTTTTTAAGCACATTTCGAACCACTTCATATTGATGCTTTGATAACTGTGCATCAATTAACATCGCTAAAGCTTTTTGAGGTTCCAAGTAGGTCTTCTTAGCTGATATTTTTCCAGCGGCGACTTGTAATTCTTTTTTAGAGTACCTTTCTCGAATTTCTTGGATCTTGTAACGTTTAGCTCGTTCACTGCATTCTTCAAATCTCTTTACCGGTCGTCCAGCACTTAAACTACGTTTATTTGAAGTCCCGGGCATTAATTCATTAAGCATCTCTACATTAAAATTCTTATCCAGCCATACAGAATAAGTTTTAAATAGTGCCTTTTTTTTCCTATGACACTGGTTCCATTTTGAATTGAACGAGCTAACATACCTTTTTTTAATTTGTTCTAAAATTATCCTTAGCTTATCTTCACTAAAAGAAGGGAATTTATCTCTCAAAAATTGCATCAACATATCACTTTTACGGCCGCACCTAATAAATTCTTCAGTAAGCTGTCGATTACTTATGGAAACGGATGACATTTTACACACTTGCTAAGATTACTGTTAGTTTTTTTTATCACACAACGAATTTCGAAATTACACAAACGCTACTTTATCAATAATATTGATATTCACATATTATGTGAAGACGCGCACATTAAGTTAAACATTTGCGCTCGTTATCACAACAACTGTTCATAGCTAACTAGATTTTTACCCGCACGTATCCGCAGCTAATTTTTTCGTTTCCATATTCGTTAAAGTGTAAATAAAATAATAAGGATAATAAGAATATGTAGGTACATGTAGCTAATAGTGAAAATTATAATTTTCATGAAAAAGTTAATAAAAAATGGTTTCATTTTAAAATATTTCAAAACTTGAAATGAATTAGGCCTATAAAATGAAAATAATTATTTATCTATACACCTTAAAGTCACTTCTTTTTGGATAAAACGTAAAAACCCCACACGTCGTTTCTCATAGTAATACTGAAGAATTTAAGATGACAATATTTTTAAAAATTTTTAAGAGTTCTATTTTTATGTGACTTTAAAAATACGTGGTTATGTCAGTGAAATATGAATTCGAAAATACGTGCTAAATTAAATTACATTCATTATCTAAGAACACTAATGCAATGAAATTTTGTTAAAATTAGATAGTTTCAAATTATACATTTTTTCCGCCATTTACCCACTGTGCGCCGCGCCGATTAGAGTATTCCAATTGATGTTTGCCGATGCGGGACATGGCATTAATTTTGAAAGAACTGTTATGGTCCGATGAGGCGCATTTTTACCAGTGCTGGTATATTGAACCGTCATAATGATAGGGTTTGTCTCTGGAAAATAAACATATTATATTTCCACGTTAAAGGCAAGGCAGGTTTAGATTTAATGTTTTATTCATAATGCTTGGAACTTACTGCAATTAAATCCTTAGAGAGTCTGGAAATAGTTGTGCCTGAAATAACCGAAGATGTTCCTTTGGCGCGACTCAGTGATCTGTATTTGCAGCGAGACGGAGCCCCCGGTCATAATGCTCAAATGGTGAGAGACTATCTAGACACAAACACAAGGCCACTGGATTGGAACCAACGGACCTGTAAAATGACCACCTAAGATTTATCGGTTCTGGATTTCTTTTTGTGGGGATACCTTCAAAATAAAATTTTGTAGTATACACAGTAACAAACATACTACTGAAGAGGCCTTCAAAGAGTTACAGCGACGGCAAATTATTTTGAATGCCTTGAGCCGAATAGACACTATATGCGAAACTTGTGTAAGATATGGCGTCCAACAATTTGAACAATATTTATGAAAAATTTAACTATTAATTATTTTAGATTCATTTTTATATGTTTATTTATTTTTAGTTTTGTGTCAGGTTTTTAGTTTTTTAATTGAATTAGTAGGTACTGTAATAGTTGTAAGTAGTTGTCAATAATTTAAGTTTTGTGCTAATAAAAGTGAAAATTCAAAATCGTCTTTTTACTCTAACATGGCACAATACTTGAAATAAACATAGAGTATTAGCTCTAAAAAAACAAAAAACAGATTATTTAAAAATATATAGAGTGTCCCATTTGAAAAAACCTAACTTTGGGTCATATCGTAAAAAAGACTACCCACAGCAAAAATCAAAATACACCACTGAATTCTACGTAAAAAAACTACCTTAGAACTTAATTTATAACCAAGATACGAGGAGGGTACCAAAATCCAACATTTTCAATTTAACCCTGTATCTTAGAAACAAAACGGGCAAAAGTAGCACAGTGATGTAAAAACCGCAACCTTGTATCTTTCCATATAACCGAGATACCCCATTAGATCATTGAAGTACACGGTGTACTGCTGATTCATTAATTATATTATTTGATATACTTTTCAGAAAGTTTATAAAATTGACGCTAATACCGGACGAATAATATTTTAATTTTTCGTTATACTATTGTGTTTACTTATAAAAATTATGCAATTTTAGAAATAGAACAAGATGTAATAAGATTAGTTCTTATAATTTATTCAAAAACCTCCAAATAGTCCGTTTTTCTTCTTTACTATATTTTAATCTATTTGTTGCACACTAACTTCACAAGAACATACGATTTTATTCCTAAAGACTTAATAACGTTCCGTTACACATTTAATTCGTCTGACTTCTATGTAAACATAAGATAACGTCTCTTTTTACGTAATTTCATATATTAAACTCGAGTTGTACGAAGAGATACAGACTATTCAAGTTTTCTCGTAATACCTCTACTGAATGCAGGTACAACTTTTAAAAACTTTAATACCCTAAAAAAGAATATTACGAAGGAAACTTTAGGTATTTAAGGCCTGATGACATTCTCTGAGAGTCGCGTTCATATCTTTTATGTAACTTTACTTCTAATAAGAGAAACTTTGAACATATCTTATAAAGTCCAATGATAAAGTTTTTAGATTCCAGTCGTAGATGGCTTCCGGTTGTAATTTTCAAAAGGTCGACATCTATTTATTTTAAATTCAGATTTGAATTTTACTTCGGTCATGCTCTTGTTTATATACTGAATGGTACATTTACATTTTCGCTCCTTGAAATCAGTACTTACAAGAAATAATTTATTTTACTTCTATTTAAAAGTTTCGCATATAGAAATCAAATTTCGCATACACTTCTTCATCAGCAATAAAATCCGACAAGGAAAAGTGGACAATTTCCACTCCAGGATATCAAGGATTTCGGTGAGGGTACCGCAGGGTTCATGACTTTCAACTTTATATTTGGGACGTACAAAGTACTCAACTGCTGGGAGGATTCAACGCTGAAAGTTTGTAGCTGATCTAATATATATAATTAAGAAAATACAAATTCTAATGACCGATTTTAGGCGTAAAACTTTCATTAGCTAAAAGTTATTTAAACCGGGTGTTAAAACAGAATCTGCAACTTAATCCTTGGTAAAATTGTAAAGAACAGTTTACAAAGTTTTTTAATATTTTTTGAGATTAAAGCCAAATTTACCAATATATAGGTTCTTCACCTTAGCCGAATTCATTTATAATTGGTATATTATCACCGTTAAAGATTTAAAACCATAAACTAAATATTCACAAAACTTAATTAATAAAACTATTTTTGTTTATACGAAGTGCCCTAAAAAGACTAAAGCTCAGTTTGACGATTTTAAAAATATAGGATTATGTCGGTTTATACCGAATGCTCTAGAAGTTATTGACAAATGTTTGAAAAGAAATATTTTAAAAATGTCTTTATTTCATAATATAAGAAAAGAAGAACTACTTTTTAGATAAAAAATACAAAATAATATTTTTTCCAGTTTATAAATATGTAAGTTTTGTATACAGGGTGTATCAAAACGAATTTCCATCTAATTTTTTTTGTTAATCATTAATCAAAAAATGTTGCTTAACACGTAACTTTAATTGTCCAGGAGCAATATTTTTTTTTTAAAATAGTAATATGAATCAGCGCACTTTTAAATTAATCTTGCCATTTAAAAATATTATCTTAGTGGCAACCACGCCTGTAACAACTGAAACTTCACAGATAGAGGGATAGAAATATTGTAAGGCACACATTTTTTTAAATTGATTGTTAATAACTAAATATAAGTGTATATGAATGATAATCGCAAACAGTAGTTTCCTAATACTGTCGGAAATGCCTATAAAAATATTTAGAATTCTAAAATACACCAATTGATTTAAAAAAATCAGGATTTATGAATTATGATGTATTTTACCTTCTCGGTCTGTAATTTAACCCTCTCAACTCACAAACCATTATGAGCGTTAACATCTTATTTGTCATCCTGCAAACATCGTTTTCGGTTATGTCAAATGACAAACATATATTTCCGATGCATTTTCTACCATCTGATGAGTCATGGCTCGGCTCACTCTACTGGTTGTAAAGAAATTGTACTTAAAATATTTCCTAATTTTAAATGGACCTAAGCGAAAAAACTTTTTATACAGGTGCCCTAAGACTGCAAGTTTTTCAGTATTTTATTCGAATCATTGGATATATACCGACATAACCCTATATATTGGCAAAGTAACCCTTAAGCAAGTATGGAAAAAATAGAATATCCTATTTAAAAAAATGCAAGTATCTTTTTTGGGACGCTCTGTATACACAAAAATATTTTTATAAATAATGTTTTGTGCATACTTACTTTTAGATTTAAAGGCGACAATATACGATTTATAAATGAATTCGGCTAAGGTGAAAAATCTATATATTGATAAATTTGGCTCCAACAGTAAGACCTGCATTTTGAAAAATAATACGTATAAGATAAAATAAAAAACCCGTTTGGGGAGTATGTTCAATATTCCTTAAATCTTAAATAAAAGCTTTTAACATTTAAATTCGTTTTTATATCAGAGAGTTGAAATATTACATACATAATCATGAAAGATCGGCACGTTTTTAACTAATCTTTAAATATTTTTTGCACGTCTTGTATATTTTCCTCGTACTACATAGCCTACAAACTATTAAAAAAAGATTTAAATACTTTTTAGCAAGACAACTTTACATCAGAGGACTAATAAAAAGTTAGAGCTTAAAATGTATGAAGTGTAGAAGTATATTATTTAAAAAAACCAGTAAATTTATTTTAAGTACCCGGAACTTCCTTCATTATGAATCTTTCATTGTATTAGGATTAGTAAAAAGTGGCTCAATTTAGTTCCGCACATAGTCATTTAATAACACATATACTGTCTTTTCAAACATTTGTATTGGGTGCCATTTTGTTGCACCATATTTCATACCAATATTTTATAAAGTTCCAGTTTCTATTATCATAGAATAAGTAGTTTTTACAGTGATTTTTTTTAAGACTGTCATTTTGTTCATTTATGTTGAATTCGTACCAATTTTATCCCTCTATCACATTTAATTTTTGTATACAATTTGAAGTACATTGAATAAGAAAATTTATTTACGTTGATTTTTTAAACATTTTATTTGGCCGTTATTTTGTTTCGCCATCTTGAATTCTAACAAAAAGTTTTCTAGTCTATCTCTATATCACACTTAATTCTTGCACAAAATTTAAAATTATTCTAATAAGTAGTTTCTCAGGTTAATTTTTTATATCATTTATTAAGACGCTGTCTTGCATTAGCACAAAATGTTAGCAGTTCACTTATTATAACACTTAATTTTTGTGCAATATTCGAGGTAAACTGGATAATTAGGTTTTAAGTTATATTTTCTTTTTACTTTTCACCAGGCCGATATGTTGTTCCACCATAATGGATTTTTACCAAAATGTTACATGTCATCTCCATATAACCCTCAATTTTTGACCAAAATTTAGCTTTGCCGCGAATCTAGGATCTAGAGACGCTAAAACGTGAATATGTGAAATCTGGGAGGGTAATTTTTTTTACGATTACAAACATTTTATTTGGCCGCCATCTTGAATTCGTACCACAATTTTACCAGTTCATCTCTATATCATACCTAATTCTTCCACAAAATTTGAAATCAATCTAATAAGTAGTTTTTTCAGGCTGATTTTTCAAATATTTTATTAAGCCACCATTTTGTTTCGACATCTTGGCTTCGTACAATAACTTTTTCTTTTACTTTGTCAAAGGAAAAGTTTATTCTTTTGAGGTGCATTTGCTGCTTGGCTACATTATGCATAACCTTATGAGAATAGAGGTAATCACGTTTATGTCGTCTTCAGTTTATAACACTAAATTGAGTGAATATTATTTTCATAGAATATTGTATAGCCATAGACAGAGCTTGTTTTAAATTATATTTTATGTACTGAATTAAATACCTTAATTTCCCAAAAACACTATCCATCATAAGTGATAGCAACTCACTTATCAATAAATTTTAGTTATCGTATAACTATAGTTTTCGATAGTTGTGGATATATCGAAAAGAATCCCTAGTGCTAACTGGTTTTCCGTTTTTTTGTAAAGTTTTCTTAAAATCCTTTTATTCCTTCACTCCTTCATATATTTAAGTGTTTTTGTTGCAGCAACTCAAAAAACAAACGTCGTCGTCGTAAGCGTTCATTCAGCCCATGGGGCCCCAATAGCGATGACATGGGTAATATAATTGATAAGCCAGTATGCCGCCTACGTTACCAGCAAACCTCCGTAGACGTTTACGCGCACTTTAATGTAACGGACTATCAGTCAAACAGAAGGAGTCATTTCATCAGCAGCCGCACGTGGTTAAGGGTTACGGATCTTGTATTGCCATGGTTGCGCGTCAGTGACCCCAGAATTGCCAGTTTGCACGGCAGAATTCTCCAAGGGAGAAGTGTAGGACGAACAGAGATTCAGGTAAATATGAGCGGTCCTTGGCTGTTTCTGTAATGAATTACTTACGAGTTCTTATCTAATGAATGTTAAGTAGTTTGAATGAAAAAATCGGTAAATTAGCTTTTCTCAAAACTTCCCTTGTTAAGAATATTTTCTTCCGTCAGGCATTAAAAAGTATGACGCATACGAAGTTTTTTTATTAACTCTATTAACATCTCTGACAGGACCTCACTAGAAGGCACATAGATTACGCAACTTTGGCCGTTTTCAAAAGACCTACCGCCAGCTTTCCCTATCCAGCCCACTAACTGATATGGATGGGTTGGCGCAAGATGTAAATACAGTTTACACTATTATGTTACATATACCGCTCGCTAGAAACGTAATATGAGGCCAAGATGTGGATCGAACCTACGACCAAGTCTATCTCTTCCATATTATATCGGTGTATAAAAAAATATGAAGTGGTATTTTTCACATAGGGGCTTACTAATGAAGCACTTATTTGAATCGTTCGAATGTCGTTATTTAAAATTAGTTTATTATTTTCAGATTTAGCTGAGTGTATGTATTTTTAATTTTTTCGTATCAGTCGTCGAAAAATAAACTTATTCTTCTTCCTTCTAACTTTATTATTCTTCTTCTAACCACTAAATAATTATTATTTAGATTTTTTGCGAATTTAATTTTTTTATCTTTTTGACAAATATTTTTATATATTGACTTTAATTCTCAATTCGAACCTATGAATTTTTTTATGTATATACACCGATGACTCCGTGATGGTTTTACCAGTTTAGATGAAATTGTTAGGAAGTGTTCAGGATAGTGCCTGGGTGACTTCATAATAAGCAAAAAATAAAAATGTCGGAATGGCCATTTTCAGTTTTTTTATACGAGAGTGTTTCCACAATAAGTTTTAAATGCTTTAGCATATTGCTTTAAAATTTGTAGTATAAAGCATAATTGGCCAAAAAAGTCATTTGAGCGTACTTTGACCTAGGAGGCAATCCGTTTTTTTGTAAGGTTATTTTGGTTATTATAAACAAACCTTTGATTTGGCGGCCATCTTGTTCCGCCATCTTGAATTCGTACCAGAATTTTACCAGTTAATTTCTACATCATACTTAATTCTTGCATAAAATTTGAAATCAGTTATCAATAAGTAGTTTTTTCAAGTTGATTTTTTAAATATTTTATTAGACCGCTATTTTATTTCACAGTCTTGGATTCATACCAAAATTTTACCAGTTGATTCCTACGTAAAAAATTTGAACTGACTCGGGTAAGTAGTTTTTTAGCTATGCCGCGAACAAACAGACCGACGGAATTGAGAAAACATGTTTTTCAACATCTAAGAACCCTGAAACGTGAAGATTGCAAAAATCTTGGAGTAAATTATAATTACTTCCCTTTTACGAGGGAAGTAATTATAATTTACCCCATAATATCTCCAACCCTATAGATGTAAATAATTTATTGGGTTATTTTTCACAAAATATTCTGATTATAGTAAACATAAAATTGAATTTTATAATAATAATATGTTATTAATTTTAATTTTTCCCTTACCACTCTTACTCTTGAGTAAATAAAATCTAGTATTATGGCTATAAAGACATGGATGTTTATATTTTACACATAATTCATTTTTGCATAGAAACTTTCATGTTTTCCTGACGATTGGAAAATTGCCATTGGCGAATCTTTAGCAAAAATAACTCAAAAACTTTTTCAAACTCAACAATCATTATTATAGTACCAGTGCTTTCAAAAATTTTGGAAAAAGTTTTATACAATTAAGTGTATGGTTTTTTTATATAAATAATTAGCAAATGTGGATTTAGAAAAATAATTATAGAATAGCTACTGCTTTGATGTCGATGCTGGACAATGTAATTAGAGCCAATGATAAAGGATATGCCAGCTTACTAATACTTTTGGATTACTCGAAGGCATTCGATACACTCGATAATAAGCTCATGTGTGTCAAATTAGTCAAAGTATTACGATTTTGATAACAGGACAGTTAATTTAAACGTCGTTTCATAATTATTCTCAAAATATATCAGTACATAATATACGATCAGATACTATTAATATATCTTCAGGTGTCAAATTTCCAGAATGGACTTTTTTCACGGGGTAGTATCCTTTGTAAATAAAATTTTCGGTCCTACTGATTTTCTTTATCAACGTAAAGTTATAATTAATTAAAGGGACGAAAAAAATGCGCCCGTTTTCCTTTGCTGCTTCTAGGCATAATGTCTGTTCAACATCTTTAATCTCTAAAATAACTTCTGACGTTATGAATCTTACACGAAAATTCCAAAGTCAACGTGACATATTTTAAGAAATTTGAACTCCCACAAACGTATCGCCCGTATTATGTCAGTCAAGAATTGGACTTAAGCAGAACTTTATAAAACTATTTGACTGTCCGAAAATCGACTAGCGAGATGAAAATTCACAAAATTGCTCCAAGTAACGAGAAAACCAATATGTTAAGAAAGTCCCAAAGCTGAACGTTGACGGGAAATGAGAAAATATCCCGAATAACAGCGGTACGATAAATTCATATACTGATAATAGCCTTTGAGGGAATGTCTTTTACAATTGTTTAAAATATCACTTTAATTCTATAGCACTTAATAGGTTTTTGTTTTTATTTTACTCGATACAATGTAAATATTTAAAGCAGGATTTAATGTTTAAGTCGAAATATCTCCTAGACTAGAAAAAATAAAACGTTTGATGAGTTGCCGTTACTCTTTAGTAAAAAAAATAATAAAATTTACAACTTAAACATTGCTTGTTATAAATATACCAGGTATGAACCATTATCTTTAAAACCAATCGGGAAAACTTACAAAAATCCTGGCAGAAAAGGCAATGTATTCCTAATGACGTATTAGCTGTTTCTAACAATATACCTCTTATGGTAGGGTTAAAAAATTCTTGTATTAAAGTAAAGAAGTTTTCGATATGTTAACTAAAACTGAGCACCGCTCTATGATTAGAAATATTTGTAACCAGAATTGGAAATTATTCGATACACATGCAAACTTGTCTAGCAACTCCATTGGTAATTGTCCTAGATCACACCGTTGTTTTTTGTTTAGAAAAAAAAGTTAACAGATCTGATCTACTCTAGGGAATGGTTGGTTTGCTAGGAAGCAGTGCTTTTTGTTGTAAATTAGCTCGAAAAAGTGATACATCTTTAAATATTTGCTAACTAAACCGCTTGAATTCGGTTTCATATATGTTTTTTTAGAGAACGAGGAGCCTTGCTTTTGCTCCATATTACTGCGATGCCGACGTCCCATTCAATGTACTGTTTCTTTTCAGACTTAATAATGATTTAACTTTTCTTATTGCTTTACCCACATCCATTCTTAAAGTGCCTTTTAACTTTGCTCAAGTAGGTATGTCAATTATTTTTTGAGTTTTTTTTTCTGTATATCTCAAACGTATCACCAAAAAATAATACAACTCCAATTCTCAGCCAGAACAACATTCAAATTTAAGTCGGGTATTTCCTTACACTGTTATCTGCAATTGCCAATTTAGTTTCAATAACAGATAACGGACTTTCATTACACTCAGGTAATGCAAATCTCAGATAACCGGGAATTGAATAGCGTTCTTTTTAAATTTGCATGGTATATTAGACTGAATGCTAGCCCGCCCACTATGCAATTCAGTTAGTTCGACATATGTCATGAAATCTGCAGAATTATAATATTTTTAAACTACTAACCATTATTTTATTACAGGTTCTCTCTCCAATAACAAGTAAGCCCTACGGAGTAAAAGAGATAAGGGTAGACAATGATAAAGTCGTTTTGACAAAAATGTCCGTGCAGGTAGTTTCTGGATTACAGCTTAACATTTCACCCGACAACACAATAGAAAATGGTTATGTAGCTGAAACTAGTGTTACCAGGAAGCTCACTGCTCAGTATCAGGTATAGTTTTGCCAGTTTATAATTATATTGTATACGTTAACCGAAATAATTAATTGGCTACTTATTGTATTATACTAACAATTAGATATATTCTTCCAGCCCACCAACCAAAAGCATTATTTTCTCTTACATGTTAGTTTTTTTTGTCCTTTACTGTATATTCCCTGGTGGGGCAAAAAATACGCATCCTGTTTAGAGTCTTATGAAATCACTTAGAATAGAGACATTAATTTAATTTTATTGGGCTTTTCTTCAAATGAAACTCCGCATTTTCAGATATATATGACTTAAAATTAAAATAAGAAAAAGTAAAAGGTTCGAAGTTATCTATCGAAAAATTTATTTTCAGCAACATAAAACTAGTGCCTTTTTTCACCGGTGGGGGAGACTGCCTATTAGTAAGACACCAAAAATTTAGAATGGTTAAATTTTTAACTCTGAACAGAAATTTGATCGTCTTGATTGTTAATAGTGTTCGATTACCCTCATCTGCATTTTATTAGTAAATAAACGATATAACTCAAAAACAGTATTAAAAAACTGCTGTCAAAATGAATCGTACACCCGTCTGAGTGTTGGCAACTTATGGACCGCACTGAGACTCGCATTATACCTAACAAATGAGATAGGTTAAATACATTCTAGGAAGTGAAGTGGGAAAAGCAACACACAAGCAAGCAAAGTTAAACATAAATTTAATGTATTGATATATTAGTTATTATCACTTCGTTTTTCCAGAATCCGCAATATAATAAATTCTCTGACGTTCAAATCTACTAGCATAAATATATTTGATTCTCCTTTGGAGATAGGTTCTTCTTTTTGATTAAAATTTCCTTCAAATGTTTCGTCACTGTCCGAATTCTTGAAGAATTAAAGAGGATTCTTGAGCTCTCTATTAATATCTTTCTTTTTGCGTTTTTTCTTTGCTTAGGACTTAATATGCGTTTTTTTGACCTCGCCTCTATCTCATTTGTTTTCGGGATCTTTGTAGTAATCATATATTTGCCTTTTCGTTGCAATCAGCCCGATCCCGGTTTTGATTTTGGAAATCCCCGAATAACTTCAAAAGATCTGAATACAGTTGTTCTTTCTTCCGACGTCACACTTTTCTGCCTTATATTAAGTAACGGATTGTTGTCAGAATGTAGGTTTAATCTATTTGAACTTTTTGAGCTTGTAGAGAATACGTCTTTGTATGCTGTTACTGATGCTAAAGACCTGTCGGTAACAGTAACTAGAAAACCTGCATCAACTAAGATTTCTCGATTGAAGGAAGATATTCCGGTCGCTTTACATGCAGTATGGATAATTTTTGCCGTACCACACCACTCTTGTGCTTTTCCTACACATTCAGCGACTCCATAGATAGTCATTTTTTGTCTATTAACATTGACTTATTAACTATTAACAGATCTCGATTAGTAAAGTTGAACGGCCTTGAAAAATACGTAACGTAAATACCTAACGTCAAAATTCTTGTCATTTTCTTTTGCTGTATTTGCAGCGGCCAGGTATATATGTTTTTTCTTTGAAAGTGTTGCTACGTTTTATGAAATGTTTTACAAATGACTCATTATTCTTCTAGCCGGATTTAGAAGTCAGACTTAGCGTTCCAAGAGGAGCTCCATGTAACATGTGGAACACCATCACGGGTGGTAACCAATTGCCTGCTGTGCTAGTAATGCAGCAAATTGTTACTAGGGTATCTTTCTCTGCCCTTGTCACTTTGCTAACTTGGCGCAACTACTTTCCCTTGTTTATTTCGTACTGTTAAGGTCGTTATACATGTTTAACCTAAAAATAAATTTCAACCCAAACGTATTCTGAAGTTTACGGTATAGATTTGTTTTTTGCATAGAAATTTGCAACTAATACTTCCAACATTCTCAGGCCAAGCGAGACATTTCTCAAATTGTTATAACATTGCAGTTTAGTGGTCAAAAATTGATTTTTTTGTTGCCGATTTTCATCATGCGCTATTTAGATGTTTTTTGTTACAGATGCCCAAGATTTTGTGCTCTACAAATTATCGAGTTCCTCTAATATTTTCTGTATATTTCGAAACCATGCTATCTGCGATCTCATGGCGTTGTTTTTTGCTCCACCTGGTATCATAGTCTTCCAAACATTTTTATTACACAGTATCATTACTTTTTAGGAAGGTTTATTAGATATAGAACTAGAATTTTCCGATGGTAACAAGACAGCTCTACGAGATATATCTGACACGGACTACCATCTGGTCGTTGAAAGTCTGGATCCTGCAGTGGTTGCTTTTGCTCCAATGGTAGCTTCGCATCATCCTAGAGTCATTGCGGTCGGAGTGGGAAGTGGTGATCTCTTACAGGTAATTTCTTATGTTAATTTTCTTTCTGAGGCAAACTTAAATTAGTATTATTAAAAATGGTTAGCAACGTAACATTGTACTTTTTGGTCGAACATATTCCCTTAGAAACATATATTGAGACACATTTATCTCATATAGGTAACACTACTCCCATCCGAAGAATGCAGGGGTCATGGTAGGTCAAAAATGAAAACAGCTGGACCACTAGCCACTGCTGCGGCTCATATTACCGTGGATTTCAGTAGCAGTGATTTGGCACATCGACCGGACATTCTCCAAAACGATGGTGGAATTTACGGCGGATCAAAACTAAATAGAGATTTTAGTGATATGCAGGATATATTAAAAGGTACGTTGTGACTTCATATTTTTTAGTGTTATTATACATCTTATATAGAATTTGTAAAATTATTATTGCATTACATGGCTTCATAATAATTATGAAAAATAATGAAATTATCCTCGATTGTTCCATAATAATTCTGTTATATTAATGTTTCTTTTATAATGATAATTTGTAATGGATAATCATTATCTACTCTAATAAAGCTATATAGTTTTTTTTTTAACTCGGTTAAGTGACTATGACTAAAGACTGCCAAAACGGTGACGTGTCGCAAAAATTGAATAATCCTGTTATAGACCATTATGTTGTAAAATGAAAGTAGGTGTTACATGGAAGCGCTCAAACGAGGAACAAAAGCGGGTTTTTCAATATTTTGATAAATATTTTCGCTCAAAATTCGAACTTAGCATGCGTGACGTCAGAAACCGTAATGCGTTGGCTCTACTGAAAATAGAGAGGGACATTTTCTCGAAATTCGTAATTACGTGTACAAACAAACCGTCAACAAAACAAATTTGAATTTACTAGTTACGTGGAACACTATACACTTATGTTTTGTAAACATTTAGCATGAAAATCAAGCAACAGAAACGAAACGATAAAATGGGGTATACATTACACATTATACTTACATACTGGTAATAATTACACATACACAACTAGCTGGTAATTTTTTTTAAGTTAATACCTGTATTTCAAAAAAAATATTAAATAAAAAGCATAAACACACGCAAAGAAAAACTAATGTTTAAATTAAGTGATTGGCGTAATTTGCATTGTGTTCCATCTTTTATTCAGGAGGACTTTTTGAACATCAGTTGTCTATGTTCGAAACTACGGTTTTTGATGTCATACACATTTGCATTTGAAGTAAAAAATTTCAAATTAAGGTGCAAAGTTAATTCAGTTTGCAATCATAAAATGATAGATATGATTATAATTCTAGAAATTCCACAGTACAAGTATCAAAACCTTTTCATTGTACTAGGATTTACAACCCTATTAAAACAATAGTCAATATCCTTTGCATATATTAAAATATACTTACTTATTTAATAGTCTAAGTCCTGAACAGTGACGGCTCCTTGGGAGCGGCAGGGTCGGCCGAGCCGTACCAGGGAAAATTCTCTTTTTAAAAAAGTAAATATTTTTCAAACATCCTAAAAACGCACAAAACCAAAATTTAGTTTATTATTTCCTGGGCACATAGCAAAATAGGTAGGCATCCCTATTATAATTGCTTGCCTAACATACAAATAACGCCATTAACAGCAGTCCGCGGGCCACCGTGCTCAAATATTCTAATTTATTTATGGTAGACGGTGGCTCGGCCAGCCGATTCCATCATCTCACTCATCAGCTAGACTTCATATTTTTATTACCTCGGCTATAACGTTCGTCGTAGCTTATATCACCCAACACCGGCCCGTCTTCATGTGACCGTATCCCCAGAATTTTTCAAAACTGAATACTACCATTTTAGTTATTTTACAGGTATATAGTTAGTTGTAATTATTATAAAATGATGCTACTTATTTTTATAATAATTTTACTTAGTTCTTTACTTTAGTCATGACTAATGATGGTTAATATATTATATTAGCAATTTTTACTCCATGTTACATGTTTAAATGTGAAATAAGTGCAAGTGAATATTTTAAAATATCATTTGCAATTCGTTTTAGAAGTCGGCCGGACGCATCGTGGTTCTTGCTGGACAATATGCGTTTTTGGTTGTGTATGTAGCTTTCAGTTTGTTTCGCATATATTTTATTTTCCTCTTATCGAGGCAAGATACGTTACGTTTTACTAAATTTTTTTTCTTATTTATTAAATTTATACTCTAGCCTAGATCTGCTATATATAGGTTGACACCTACCTAATTATCATTAAAGAAATAAACGGAAAAAAATAAAAACTAGTATTTGACCATATTTGGACGCGGCACGAATTAACACCACCTTGGTCTCAAGGGCGATTTTTGGGAAACCATACTATATGTTATAATATTTTTATCATACTTGTGGCATAAATGAAAAAAACAGCCTCTAATGAATAGTTACAGAATTACGTCCAATTTTTTCCTGCAGCAAATTTATTAATTACATTGTTTATATTTACATCAATACTCTATCTATGGATATGCAAGAGACCCAATCTAACAGGTCGCTTTTGTGCTATAGTTTTCGTAGTAAGTTTTTAATCGCAATTTTCACGTAAAAATATGTAAATTACATATGATGTTTGACTGGTTTGGGCGGGAGGGGAGGGTAATTACCTCATTACCCCCTCACAGTAAAACCGCCCTACATTTTAGAGTACGAGCCGTCACTGGTCGTAAATAAAGTATAGGATTTTACTCTCCTATAATGGCTATTATTCTATATCAGAGGCTGTGTTAAAAAGAAAGGTGGTACTCTAGCTCTAAAAACTAAACTAATAAAACTAACTGTATATTACAATATTATGTAAATTCGATTTTGCGGTTTTTTTATTTCTAAAAATGTTCGATAACTTTGTTGTTAACACCTAGAATTTCTTAAAAAGGTTTTTACCCGTTTCAACGTCTAGAAACAGCTTTCACCCTCGGTAGATGACACAGAATCGTAATAATTATTAGTGATTTAGTAATTTCTTGAAAAACGGAAATTCTCCTCTTTCGTACATAAAGTTGGTTCCGTGCGCTAACTGCGGATACACCTCTGCTGTACTTAGCAAATAAGTTTCAGGGAACTGTTTTGAATATTCTTCAATTTTCGTGTACAGTAAAAGATCCGAAGCGACTAGATGACCTGTGAACTTGTATCTGGCTTTTGCTTCGCCAATTATGACATCATATAGGTACTTCTTTGGTCACCCTTTTCTCTTCAAGAATGTCCCCCCCTATAACAAACAAGGGAAACAAAACACATCATTTATAACGTCACACTGCATAAACACGTATGCTTTTGTACAACTCTTTGTTAAAACAATGTACAAACTTCTTATTTTTAAACTTTACTTCAACTTTGCTAGCAATATCAGGGATGGACCTTCTAAGGCGTTTTATTTCCTATTTTTCTTATAATTTTAGAAAACGAAACGAATTTTTTAATATATACTGAACAGAATTTATTTTAAAAAATTTAAATTGTGAAGAAAGAAGTATAAAATACTACCAATAATCGCAATACAGCGCGAACTTCCGACAAATTTAACGACTATAGTAAAATAACCTGAAAGTACTCTCAGTTCAAGTGCACCGACTTCCCTTTAATCGACACGCTTTTATTTTAATGATTCATTAAAACGTTTGCCGCAAATACGTGGTATTCGTGTGCTCTGTTTCTCGGAGCATTGTGTGTACGATTAGTTGTCTAGCTTGCTTAAATAACGGCGTCGTCGATAGAAAATAATAGATATAGTGTTTTATTTAAATAATATTTTTAGGATGATTACGACTTTTTGGGTAGTGCGCGAGCACCAGCTCTCTTAGACAAAAACCGTCACTGTTCTATATACTTGTTCAATAATATACTATTATGCCAACCAGTACTTTCATAGAATATTTTGAATAAAATGATGAGAGCAATATATTTTATTGCATATAAATATTGCTTTTATTTGGGTATGATGGCGTCACGCAATTTTAGGTTCTGCCCAAAAAGATGAAAATTCCCATGAACCGAATGTGCAAGCTAGGCAGTACCAAGGAAATAAAGGTATCCTCCGGAACAAACGACAAAATAATCATTTGACTCCTCTGGAAATCAGTATGTACGTGTTGTTAGCAGCATTTTGCTGTGCAATTGTGGTAAGTATTTTGTTTCCGTTAATATGAAACAAAATGATAGGATTAATTCCGTTACCCTCATGATTATATCAATTTCATACGAAAGTTTTGCGTAACTTTACATACGAAAGAAAATTAATTAAAACGACACCCAATATTTAATTTTCTCGTTTTGAGACCATATCGGAGTAACTCTAAAAGACGACTCCATTTCAAGGTCTTATTAACCGACAAAGAAAAAATTGTTCCAAGTAAAAGTATGCTATTTTTTCGGTAAGATTATCGGAAGGTCAGTATTTTTTCATAATAAATTTATTTTTGTTTTCTGTTTTAAAAAATTCTGTTCTGTAGATTTTCCGATATTCTGTGATAAAGTTTAGATACATTTTATTTATGTGCCGCAGCAGAATCGGAAATTTAACCTCACTCCGACGTCCTTTTAAGTTTTGTTTCGTAAATTGCTCTTATACTTATTAATTAACTAGAGTGCATTTTTGGCTACCTAGCAAGTCGAAAGCAAGGTGTAAAAATTAAAAACTTTTTATAAATCTGGAGCAAAGAACAGGTATTATAAAAAGAAGATAGTCGGTAGAAGATAGACTAAAATTAGTCAAACCTTGAAAACATTCGTATAGCCGAAGATTTTGAATGCTGGCACATTTTAACCTACAAAACCAACCGCTTTTCTTCGCACAGTAGTTCGAAATGTGATAGGATCAGTGCAAAACTCAGTAAAATGTTAAACAACCTTTAGAAAATTATTAAATAACTAATTAAATATTATTTTTAATGATTTTGACTTGAGAAGTTTATATATACATAAAAACATTAAACATTATGCTACCAAAAAAATTCTAAAGAGAAAAGCATTCGGTGTTGGTAATTTTAATCTAACTTTGCTCGTTATATGCTGTCCGTTTATTGTTACTTATCTATTGCATATTCTACAGAGTTATTTTCCCAGATCCTTGAAACGTGCATTTGTGCTTCCACTACCCAAAGTAAATAGTGCTAAAGGAGTAAATAGTTAAGATCAATATATTTTTTTGCCGATTCTGTCTAAAATTTTAGAAAAAAACTTTAGAAAAACAATTTCGAAAGCACTCAAATTAACAATGGTAGTTGGTTATCTTTAATGTTTAGGGGAAATTAAAACTAGAAGAAAACAGACTATTTGAGAATATTCCAACTAGGGGTTCTACAAATCTATATAAATATAAATATGTAGTAGTATCTACATGACAGATACAGAAATTAAATTAAAAACAATCATTACTGAAAAATAATATATTTTCTTACTGTACAATATCTGCCATTCAATTACGTCAAAGTTACTAACAACACTGATAAGTTCCAAATAATTTTCAGTAGGAAGTTTGAAGACTAGTTTGTGGCGCGCATAACATACCACACCAGAGCAACAATAATAATAATACCCTTAAAGCAAGTTTCTCACTTATAAAAAGCTGATATTGAATATATTTGGATGGCAAAGTCCAACACTAATATTTAAGAAACTTCCATCATTTACTCTAGAATCATATTTAAAGCAAACGTCTTTTTTTGATTGTTGTCGTGCACATAAATGTTCTTTTAGTTGTGCTTGTGCATGGTGCATTAAAACCGAACTGATAGACCACCTATTAATCTATCTTTTTAATCTTAAACTAAATGTTCTAAAGTAAACCCGTTGATTAAAGTTTTTGTCTCATGTTCTAGTACTTGATAGTGTTCCGCTTTTACATAAGAACTATACCAGTTCAATTGGTTTTCGTTTCTTCAGTCTTCCGACAAAATGTTCGCAGCTGAAGCGCTAGAAGCGCAAGCCTGTACAGTCTCTATGGATATCCATATTCCGGACGTACCACGGAGCATTGAGAATGTCTCTCAGAACTTGGTTTTGGAATTATTTGACGTCTCTAGCACATCCCCAGAGTTGATTTCCCTACGACCAAATGGGTTTGAAGATCTGATTATAAATCATAATTTCATTAGGTATTCCTAATTTTGATGACCTAACAGAAAACAGTGATATTTTTTATATTTAAGATTCAGCTCTATTCGCTTTTTTTAGATGTTGTTTCCATCTGAACTTGGTATCCAGGGTTATTCCAAGGTACTTAGCATCATTTTCGCCTGGTGCAGTGGTTCCGTTAAGATCAGGGATAGAGGGTCGAGAATTATTTTGTTTGTGAGGTTTACATGTATACTTTTGTGGCTGATTCTGTTTTTCTTGTAGATCTCAGTTAATACTGAGTCATCTGCAAAAGTCGCTGTTGTAATATCTTTCATGTCTGTCATTTCACATGTATACAATTAAGACAATATTGGACCCAACACGCTACCTTGGGCAACAGTACTTTGGGCAGCAGTTTGTTTAGCTTTGCTGATCAATCATTCATACCAAACGTTATCGAAGCCCTGGATAGCATCTAAGAACAGGGCTGTACATACTTCTTTTCCTCCAATGCTTTCTCGATTATGTATGTAGGTAATACGATGAACTTGATCTAGGGTCGAATGCTTCTATCTGAAACCAAATTGGTAGTCTGGCATCACTTGAATATCTCCAATTATGGGTTTTAATATTTTAGGCAAGATATTTTCAAAGAACCTTGAAATGATTGGTAAGAAGGATATTGGTGTTTACGATTTCACGTCCTTTGGTGGTTTACTTACTACTTTCCGTATTTCGGGAATGTACTTTTGTCTAAACGCTGCATTTATTAGTTATGTCAGCATGACTATACCTTTATGAGGCAACTCTTGAGCCTTTTCTTGGGGTTACTAATGAGATATTTTCTCATTAGTAACCAATTTTCAGTTTCTCCTAGGTAGACAGCATCGTTCGTTTCATTTGGTTGGAAGGTTTTCTCGAGGAAGATTGGCTTTTGTCTTTTATTTCTGGTCTATGTTCCAATTTCTATCCTAGTCGGTTAAACTGCTGGTATTATTTGCTGCTCTTTATTATTCTTGTGGTTTCCAAAAGGAACATTCCGAATCTGTGACTGGTGTTAAGTTATTCAAATAAGAGTGTATTGAATTTTCTTTCAATTTTTGGATATCTCTGTTGCAGTTGAGTTTATTGCTTTTCTTTTCTCAACCACGTCATGTCTTATTTAATTTGGATATTCCCTTTGGTATTGTGGGTAATTTCTCTTGTGTTAGTGAAAGCTGCTTTTTGGATAAATCTTATACATTTTCTGATTCTGTTTATATTTGTCATTTAGGCCGAAATGGAATGTTTAGGTTACTTTATTCTTGGAAGCATTTCCTGAATTTTTCAGTTATTTGTTGTTTTGACTAATACCGGCTTTTTTGATAGTTCCTTTTTGATATTTTTTTTCACTTAAGGTGAGTATGACAGCTGAATGGTCGGAGTCTAGGTCAAAGTTTTCTTCGATCTCAAGAAAATTAGTTGCAACTTTTCGAGATATAAGTTAATCAAGAAGATCTAAAGTTTCATTGTCGTGTCGGCCAGTACGTTAGTTTCCCTGTTGAATGGAAGTGTGTTTGCGTTTACCATTCTCCATAATTTACATTCTCTATCACGATTGCAACACTTCCCAATTTTGCATGATTGTCTGGGTGGTACGTGTGATAAGATCTAAGATTGTACATACATGTATCTCTGTTTTGTGAGTGTCATCTCTATTACTAAAAATACACCATCCAAGATAATTGGTTAATTACTATTTAGGACATATTTTTTAATATAAATCTTTTGATACCTTTTCAGAGGCGATTTCTCTGTTTTTAGTTTTATCCACATTTAAATACTCATCTTGTATAATAGTTTTTCAAAAATCAGTTTAAGATACCACAAAGTTTATTTAAAAAAAAAATATTGGTAAATACTCAAAAAAAATTGGAAGAATTAAAATCATAGAATTATGTTCTGCCTATGGCAGGAGGTCGAGATCCACAACATATATTATTTATTTATTATAGGTGTTTGTGGTTTCTTGTGTTGTTTATGCATCGAAGTTCAAGCCTATAGAAGCTGGAGTAACTGCAGGACTACACGCATCACCTGTTAACCCTAGTAATATGATAATTCACCGGGAGCCTCGCAAACCCCGAGAATCTACTCAGAACGCACATGATTGGGTATGGTTGGGTAGGGCGACCATGGATCCCCCTTCAAACAGGAACTCAGCGGTAAAGTAATAGTATTTTCTAGTTATGTGAAAGTTTAAAAATCGGTACCTTATAGGGAGTTGGCGATTTTTTCCAACTACTAATTATAACGATAACCTAACAGAGACATAACATAAATTAAGTCGCACGACTGGAATTTGTATGGGACTTTATCTATCCCGTTGCGCTCTTGTTTCTTTTTTCATCGAATTGATCGGATTATCATCATCACAGTTTTTCACATTCCTTTATAATCAAATGTGTGTATACACAACTAAAAATACACTGCTGAACAATAGTTTTGTTCAATGCAAGTTTGTCAGACAGTGTTAAAGACCTCTTATTGTAAGTTATTGAGATGTGATTTTCAGCTTAGTTTTAATAGTTCAAAGAGTCATAATTTATTGATTGATTTTATTGAATTATATGGGGCCGACAAGATTATGTACACACGCTCAAAAATATTTTACATATAGTCAGGTTAAAACTTGGACGAAATCGGAGATTGTTGATTCTATTTATATATTTATTTATTCTAAAACCCCTTCGTTCATATTTTGATTGGAGTTGGGCAACATGAAAAATGTCGTAACGGATATACGGGGTTTATCAGTATCACGAAACTGTTTTTTTTGTTTTTTTTTTAGCTTTATAAGTTTTTTAGAATATAAACTCTTCATAAGTTCCAATTAACTCCAGATTAAAAAGGTTTGTCAAACCAGTAGCACAGTAGAAATTTTGTAAACTTAAATTGTCGTTTTTTCGCAAGAACAGTAAAATAACAGTAGGATGGTGGCTTTTCCCTAATTCCTTCACTATATTTTATGTAATATATATTTATATTCAGTTTTCCTGGCAACAAGTTGTGCTACTGAAATATCCTCTTGTCTAACAAATATTAATACTGTATTATATGACAGGTCCTTACTAATAACAATGGTCAAGACATGCGCATAATTACAAACCCTCTGAACATGAACTACGTCGAACCGGACGATTCTTTAGCTACCAGTTTTACTAATCCAAATCATATCGAACTTCCAAGCCGACCACCTGTCACCGGTTCATCTTCATCTACGGATGAAACAGGTTCCAATGGCAGATCTATTGACAGTACTACATACTGTCGAAGCAAGAGGGATGGCGCTGGTCTAGGTAACAGGTTGAATACTGTGGAGATTGATACTGAAATGATTGGATGGTAAGTCAGTAGTTTCAAGAGAGATTTACTGAAAGAAATGGTTATTTGCAAAAAAAAACATATATTTTTAATGATGAAAATAATCATTTTCATTTGTACGTTTAGTGATTCTTCTGCAAACTTTTATTTACGGTGAAAGCGTAATTTGGCGTTAAATGACAGAAACAACAGGATAATTCAAATTATGCCCGCCTAATTAGAATTATAAACACATTTTGGAAACTGTTATTACATGTTTCGATAATAAATAGACGAAACTAATACATCGGTTACCGAAATGTTTCGAAATTAATTTTAATCATTATCGAACTTAACCACATGATGTTTCCATATTTAAGAACACAATTATTTTACATTTTATTTTTAAATCTATTCAGAAGGAAACAAAGATGACCTTGTAAAAGAAAACATATTCGCCATAAAAGCATTAAGGTAGTAATGACTTAAGTTTTAAGACTTATTTCAGTATGACTGAAAATTAGATAATTCAGACAAAAAAATGTTTAAATGTTTTCATTGATTTAAATTACCTAAGTCTTGAATATATTGAATTAAGTTTTTCCTTTTTAAGATTGAAATTAGAAATCAATTTTCCGTGTTAATTCAAAAGTGACCATATTTTTGGTATAGTTCCCAGGTTCCTTATAACGTTCAATAATATATTAATATTATATTCCAATACTATTTATTGTCACCCACGCCGCCTCATCTTGGATTACATATGTGCTCAGATAAGGTTATAGCCTTAGAGGAAGAATAAAAATAGAGTTCATTATTTACATATTTAGCCACTGCCAAGATTACCTCACAGTAAAAAGTCGATCGTACGACGATGCCAAGCCTAACCAGGAACACCAATGTTTATACCAATTTATATTACGGTGAATATGTTTAAACATGATGCAATAAAATTTTCATACAAAGAATAGTAATGTATTTCCAGTATTAGTTTCTAAGCAGTATAAAGAAATTACTTTTATTGGAAAATAGTAAAATACAAACTAAGATACCCAAAGTCTCAGATCAGATTTCACCAGTAACAAGAGTTTTAGTTAGCTATGGCAAACCCGATCGACAATTGCACGTATTAGACCATCCCACTGTAGTATTAGACCATCCCACTTTCATTGACAAGGGATCCTTATAGTAAAAAAGTATAATAGTCTACAGTAAACATTGTTACAGAGTCACGTGACCCGCGTGGCTTAAAAATCAATAGCGGGTCGTGGAAATACAATAAATTTTAACATTAAAGAATTTAATTTGCTAAAAAATATTTTTTTAGCGTCACTACTGCATTTGTTTTAATGTATTATTGTGTATTTGTTGATATGGCTCAAATCTTCTAATTATATGTTGCCTTACTTCAAGAAGCAGCGTTCTAAAAGTGCAGTGACATTAGAAGAACATTAATGTTTTAAATATTTAATAAATAAGTTTTATTTACTTTATCTTGGACATTGCGAAACTAGGAGCTTTATCAAAATACAAGAATTTTCTATATAAGTGTTGTCAGGTAAAGGAATTTAAGTGGTGATTCTTTGGGTATTAAAAGTAAAAATGTGTTCTTAAATATGTTCTAAACTGGTTAGAATTTAAGATTAGGATATTGAAAATTAAAAAAAATCTTTTATTTTTTAAAGTTTAGCTATTAACATCGAAAAACAATATGACAATTGGCTATTCTATTCGTATCTAATAGCGCTCGCTTTTTTTACTTTCCTCGCAAGAGGAAAGTATCCTAGTTACAAAAAAACATGTTTTCTCAGTTCCGTCGGTTAGTCTGTATGTCTGTCCGCAACAAAGCTCAACAAAGAACTGCTTGCCCTATTTACTATAAGTTTTGGTTAAAAATTAAAGGTTATATGATGATGACGTGGTAACATTTTGGTAAAAATCCAATATGGCTGAACAAAATAGCGGTTTATTGAAATGTTAAAAAAATATTACTAAGAAACTGCTTATCCATTTTATTCAATATTTGCAGAAAAATTAGGTTTGACATGACCATCAAGTGATAAGTTTTACTGCAAATCCAAAATGGCGGCCTAATAGAATATTGTGTGTCAATGCAGAAAACTACTACATCGATTATGTTCAGATTTTGCTCAAAAATCAAATATTATATAAGGATGAACCGGTAAAAATGTTGAGGCAAATTTAAAATGGGGGAACAAAACGGTGGCCTAATTAAATTTTTAAAAATATCTGAAAAAAGTACTTATCGGATTGAATTAATTGATGACATCCCCATTTTAAATATTTATTAAAAAAAATGATTTGATCAGTTAATATCGATTTTTAATCAAATCCGTATAAATATTAAAATTCGCTCGCATTCTAGGCATTCCTACTCTCATTTTTTAAATATTTACTAAAAATGTATGATATGTATTTTCAAATACCCCCAGATTCCTACTTTCTTTCAGCCAAATCTACACAAATGTTATGCCATGTTGGCATTACAATCTTGAGTTTTTAAAATGTTGACAAAAATTCATGATGTGCAGTCTTAGATACCCCTAAATGCCGAATTTTAATCAAGTCTGCTATGGTGATGCCGCCATTTTTAATTCTCAAATATTGACTAAAATTTCATAATGTTTATTCTTAAATACTTCTAGATACTGATATTTCAGCCGAATCTGTACAAATGGCAAAATTCGTTCGCTATATTGGCGCCACCGTTTTGATTTTTGTTGTGCATTCTTAAATGTTAAAATCATCCGTCCGACCTGTTGACATTGTCATTTTGACACCGCTATTTTGAATTTTTAAATGCTGACACTTTTAAATTTTCCTAGGCACTGATTTTCAGTTTTGGCTAGACAAGTAACAAAATTCGTCGGCCGTATTGGCGCCGCCATTTTGGATTTCTAAACGTTGACTAAAAAATTCGGATTTTTTATATCCGAAAGTGTATGCATGTCAAATTTGAAAATAATCGGTAATAGAAGTGCTAAAAAAGCCATTACAAGATTTGAACCAGACATACAAACATACAATCAGACGAATAGGAAGCCAATAAAAGCGCGTTAAAAGCATTGATTTTAGTTTAAAACTCTAACACCCGTATTCACTAAAGAGGTTTAACTTTAGACAAGGTCTAACTTGACAGTTACAGGTTTAAGATAACATTTTCAACAACTGAACAAATCATTTGTCTAAATGTCACAATTACAAAATGATAGTGACATAGGGCAAACATAACTGAAAACTAAAGTTTAATAATATAGAAATAACTAATTTCCTTTTAAACTTACCTAACTTAATGGTTTGATTTTAGATAGTGAAGTAGAGAACGATCATTTCTTTGAAGTTTGTAAAAATACCTATTTGCCTCTTTAAAGAATAGGTAAGAATCCTTCTTTTTGTGAACGACAATGAAGCATGGCCCATTTCTTCATTTTCGTAGAGATCAAATATTTTAACAGGTCGTCATTTTGTTTTGCCATATTGAATTCATACCAATATTTTACCAGTTTTTTTTATATCAGACGTAGTTTTTGTGAAAAATTGAATAAAATTAAAGTTAATCGAGTAAGTGAATTTTTTAGCTATACCGGAACAGACCGACCGACCGACAGTAATGGAAAAACATGAGGATCTGTGAAAACCCGGAACGATAATTTTTTCACGATTAATGATATTTCCTTATGGGGGAAGTGAAGAGTTCTTCTTGTTTCGTCGTAAACATTGGTCGATAGAATGTGAAAAACAGGGGAACCATGTTGGCGCATACCCCTAACGTGATTTATGAATGAGTTGTGATCTCTACTTTAATTCTTACTCTAAAGTTATAGCTGAGATGTAGGTGTGAAAGGAAACTAGGTTTTTTTATAAAAACAAGGTAGAGTTGTATATTCACTTTAAAGATATTTAACCGGGGGTGTACATCACTTGAAATTGATAATTTAAAATCTGGTTTGGGATTAGACATGCTTAAGAATGGTCCTCCCTAGTGGTTTTTCCGGATAAAATTACTTTGCGGACTCCTTGAAAGGAGGTAGGAGCTAGTGAATAAATTTTGTTATCCGGATTGCGTTTCCCCAGGTTGAGAGTACGGAGGCTCCGGAATAACTCCTTGGACTGAGGATAAAGTCAGGTCAAAGGTACAAACAGCAAAATTTGGTAGACTGTGAATTCGTTTTCGCATATATTAATAGTCCGGGCAAAATACAGATGAAAAAACCTTTATCTGAAGAGTATTATTATTATAGATAAATAGAGCAAAATGCATAATCTAAGAGATTTTTTACTTTCCCGCAGACATACACATACGTTCATATAGGCCTTAAATCGCAGAGCAAACAATTCTTTCATTATACACATAATTTTATTTTGACTTGAACCAGTTTTTAAGTCATTAACTTGTCTGTAGCGAGTTTAACGTTATCAGATGAAAATATTTTTGTGTGATCATAATGGTGTTGTTTGCCCAATTGACAAAGATTTCTTCGGCAGTCGATGTATGTTCTCGAAATAACTGCTGTTATTCGCTCATTCTAATATATCTAGTGATAAGTTTTTTTCAAAGGAGAATATACCTAAATCTTAGAACATACTTAATATTGTGACATGAAAACTTAACGGTGTAGGAATAATTTGCTGACTTACAAAAACAAGAGTTACAAAGATAGTATGAACCCACTGCCTATATAATGAGATGCTTGGCTAATCCACCTAGCTAAAATCAATATTTGCCAAGCACAAAGTACTGTTGTCCTAGGGAAAGCCATGTATACATTGCAAATTAGATTGAGATGGAATTTGCAAATTATATTCTAAATCGTCTTATGATTTGAGGACTACGTAAATTCCATTAGCTGCATTGCCTCATATCTAGAGAAGAGAACTTCTAATTTTTATTGGTGATATATCTTAATATGGACAATATAAATAGCTAATTGATTTGGATAACTGTTATTTAATTGTCAGAAAATTGGTTAATAAATGTGATATGTATTACTGCCCTCGTAAAAGTATTGTAATCGTGAAAAAATTGCTCTCCGAGATTGTTTCAAATCATCACGTGTCTGGGTCCCTAGATGACGAAAAACATGTTTTTTCAATTCCGTCGGTCTGTCTGTCTCTCTGTTTGCGGCGTAGCTAAAAAACTACTTACCCGATTGACTTCAAATTTTGGGTCAGAAATTAAGGGTCGTATGGGGATGACCTGGTAACATTTTGATAAAAATCCAATATGGTTAAACAAAATGGGGGCCTAGCGAAATGTAAATTATTGTTATTATTGTAAAAAAAAATATTATTAAAAAACTACATATCCAATTTATCTCAAATTTTGCAAAAACCTTAAGTATTATGTTGTAACGTCAAGCTTGTTTTCTAAAGTTCTGGTTAGACGATACACAAAATAATTTAGAACAATTTGTGATAAAATTAATTAAGTCTACATACTTCTGATGTCCTACTTTGAGGTTAAGTCTTAGTGCATTCTTGGTTGTACTGGTAGATTCATAAAATATATTTAATACAAGGTTTAGCCATAACTTATCAAGTCTATTAGATTCTAAGTCAACTGGTTTGGTACAATAACAATAATCAAATTATCTAACAGTCTCCATCTAGGATTACCTATATGCTATATTACACAATATTTGCAATATGTCACATATTTCAGTATTTTTAATTGTTCAGCTGCGCTATGTATACCTTTAAGAGGTAGCATTAGTTCAAAAATCTAAGAGTTCAAATATTATTTTCTTTTTCTACGAGCACTTATTTGTAAATAATTATGACTTCTACACATTTTTATTTATTCCATAGTTTAATTTTTTTTTAATATTTGGAATTTAACAATTTTATTACAGGAATAAACCCACTCCTCCGCCACCTCTTCCACCTCATGCTGTTCCACTTGCACCCAAGAAACCTCCTATGAACGAAACTGAGTACAGACCTCCTGTGCCTCCTCATCGAAACTTACCGTCGACATCCACTGCCGAATCCTCGATACCTCCAGCTGTGTCCACACCTAAGAAACATCATCACCACCATCATCAAAGGTATGAGCATTTAAAAAAAGTGTTACTTTTTCTCGCGTCTTAATCAAGGGTCGAGTTACTCTTCATTAAAGACCTAACACTAAATGGATAAACACTCGTTTTTTATTATTTATCGTGCAAAAAAAATTATTTGTTAACGATAGATTATAGTTTACATTATGTATTACGTCTTGTGATTTATTGAGGGAACTAAAATTCTCATTGGTATATTAAGTAAAGTCAGCTTAGACATTTTGTTTACTAAATTATGTTTGTATGGACTTTTAAAGGTAATTTTTATTCTAAATAATTTTAATTAATATTGTTATTACTGGTTAAAATTATAAAAATGTTATTAAACATCATCAGTAAACTTTGATAGCACCTTTATTTCTTTGACCTGACTCAGTGGCATGTGGTATTTAAAGCAGGATAGGCAATAATAAATCACTATGCACTAAAAATTATTAACCCTTTGCCTTAATGGTGTTCATGTCGTTATGTGCATAAACAGCTTATTTAAATCTAATTTAAAGTAACTCAAACACTAAAACTTTTTGGTTCTATGTAAAAATACTACAGTAAATAAGTTCAACGTGACGATCTTTTTTTAAAAACTCGTGTAACACATCGGCATAGATATTTCATTTACAAAAATTATTTTCTAGTTTTACCTAAAAACTACACTTTTTTAAACTTTTTTACACACTACAAGTTTGCATAGCACTCACTGCCTCTCTATGAATTCTTTTTTTTTTTGCAATAATCATCAAAATCCAGTTCCCTTCCGAACCCCTATATAACTAGTAAATTTCCCGAAAAATGGTTCTGACTGAATGACTGCAATAAAACTACTTGGGTCGTCCCTATTGTGTAGTCACTATAGTGAGGGAGGAAACTTCAGATATTTATGTATTTGATGCAGATTTGTGATTGTAAGGAAAACAAATATTGATACTCGTATGATATGTTTATATTAATTTAATCAAATAAAAAAAAACCTAAGTTATAGAAATTTTTAGATACTGCTTATAAATATTATAATCGGTTTAATTATATTTACCAGAGGAATATTTAAAATACTAATTTTTCGGAATAGAAAAAATAAGCAAACTTTGCAATAACGGTAAACCTGTGCTTTTTTTTCTCCTAATCGATGATATGTATTAAAACAGCATCCCAATCTTCTGTACTCCTTAAAAGAAATATTAGGTGGAATGCACAGTAATATGACCTTAGTTCATATTTATTAAATATGAGTGAAAAACCTGAATTCCGAAATAAATCAAACAAATTGAGACCTCTGGAATATGGACTTTTAATAACAATTTGGAAGAAAATTCTGGGACAACTTAGTAAAGTTAGCTATACTTTATAAATACTTTCTCCAGACAGACGAAAGTATCAATGTTTTATTTGGAAGATATAAGAAAAAAGTCCTGTAAAGTCCTACGAAGTAAAGACGAGACATTTAAGCCTCGATATTGAGGAAAGATACACAGATATCACAAAAACAAAAACTACAAAAATGTGCTGATGGAGAGCTTTAGCCAGAAATAGATGTACACATAGATAAATTTGGAATTGAATCGGAAACTGTTTATTGGATTCCTTAATAAATTAATAAAATAGGCGTCACTCTGTTCAAAAAAAATAAGGAACAAGGTTTAAGTTTTAATGGATCTTTAAAGGAACGCAAAAGTAATAATTTATTACTATAAAGATCTAGAAAGTACATTAGGCAACGAGTGCAAACAGTTTAAAAAGTATCTAGTCATATCAAAAAAAGCTGAAAATTATTTAAAAAATTATATAGTGGACATGTTTCTGACAGTTTTCCTAAAAATATTTCTGACATTCACTGTTACAAGCGAAGCTGGTAATTTTCGAAAGTGACTTTTGTAAAAATAAAGCAGAAAAATGAATAAAGAAGTTATCTTTGGTGGTAAAGTAATAGAGTTAAAAATCTGCCCTTTTTAAATAAGAATTTAAATTTTAAATTATAGTTATTTTTTACTTCATAGTATTGTTTCCTCCCTTCTGTTTTCATTTTACGTAAGATGTGGTTTGGTATATATTTTACAAATACCATGAAGTATGGGCATGTTTCGTGAGATTAATATAATATATGTATTTACTTTTTGTAGCATAGTTACAGAGAGGGATCCCAAAGGTTTATTAAGCTCTCTGATTCCACCACTATGTGCCAAATGTGTTCTTTGAAATTAAAAAACACTAGTAGAGTGTGAATTACAGCATTTTATGTCCGATTTCCTCTGCCAATGCATCATAAACATACTTTTTTATACAGAATATCTTAAAAACTTCTAAAAGATCACTTTTATTAAAACCTATATTTTTATATATATATATATATATATATATATATATATATATATATATATATATAATTGGTCGTCATGTAGTTTTGAATGTCAAATTTCCAGTTACTTGAGCCTAAAGCCTTATGTAATTGGCGACTGTAATAGCTAGCATTATCCATTATTATCACTATTTTCTGAGGAATGTTTGGTAAAAGACTATCCTTGTTCCTTTATGTGACGTAGCTATTGTTTCACACCTACCGGAAGAATTGGACCATCCTTTGGATGGTGTTTCATGCGTGTCAAACCATCTCTCATCGAATTAATTAATGGGCGATTTTCAAACGGTATTTTTTTATAAATGTTTTTTACTCAAGACGACTTTCTTCGCGGCTGCTGGGGCAAAGTCGCTGGAATGATTCCAGCGACAGCTGAAAAGTAATGACTAAAGGAATCTTATAGTGTTTTATACGTTTAATATTTCGTAAAATGATATCGCAATACAACTGAACACTTCTCAGGGGCAATTTTCAAAAATTATTTAAAATACCTACTATAGGTAAACATTAAAAATGTTTAAAATAATATTTTTATACCTACAGCAGAAAAAATTTTAGTTCTTTTTATACTTAGAAATTATTACAGTCCGGCCCTCTCAACTATTTTTATTTGTTTATTGCCAAGCTCTTACCTATACAAGGGATCGACACATCGAGTTTTATTGCAGTAATTGAGTCAGAATAACTTTTTATGAAATTAACTATATCTGGTTGTTGGTTCTCATAGTGAAACACTTATCAGTTTATTTGGTTTCTAAACTGACTGGCATTAAAATCGGACAACAAAAACATTAACAAAATTTGATGGTCAATACCTTTTTTGTTTTTGGGTCGACTGCATTAATTTTTTAGCACAATAGAGGTAAAATATGAAACTTCTTTCATCCAACATCGTCTTCCGAAGGGTGCTTATACCAGGAGAATCAAAAACTAGTTTTTTCGGTCTAACTTGAACACCCTGTGGAATTATTTCGCAGTGCAAAACATTTGCAAACTTATTCTACATCAAGGTGCATCTTTTTTCGAACATTTTGTTTTTTTGTTCACCTCGATAGATAGAGTTTTTGAAGTTTTAAAGAAAAGATTAAACATTTTCAAAAAAGACTATTATAATTTGGATTAAGAAACGTAACCAACAAAATGCATTAGCAATTAAAGTTTAAACGTAAAAAAAAGTAAAAATGTATTGAGAGCTTGTATAACAGCCTCCATTCGTCTTGGCATACTTGCTACCAAACGACGTATATCATCTTGAGGAATAGCTGTCCATTGCTCGAAGAGTGCCCTTCCTAATTTCTCTAGTGTCATTGGTGCAGTTATCAAAGCACCTATTCTTCTCCATAGTCTATCCAAGATATGCTCAATCGGATTAAGGTCCGAGCTGTGAGTCGGCTATTCCGTCCGCTTTTTATTCTCGTTGTCTGAGTATTCATGTACTATTCGTGCTACATGGGATCTGGCCTTATCATGCATGAAGAAAAAGTGTTCTCCTATCTAGCCACACAACACTCTTCCAACATCTCATTCACGTATCTTTCGGCATTAAGAGTACCCCTTCGAATAAAGTGCAGCTGGGTGCGTGTCTCTGCCGAAATGCCACCCCACATCATGACGGAACCGCCTTGAAAACTCTCGCATTAAAAGTGCATTCGGCATACCTTTCTCCCCTAGATGCCTGGCATAAAAACCTGTTTCCAAAAATCGAGAGTAGACACATTGCACTCTACTTCTCGAACATCCATATTTTCTTGCAACATACGTTTTGGTTTCTTCCGTCTTGTAATAAAGCTACAATGGCAGCCACAACTTTTAGACTCAAAACCATTTCTGCCTAAATGTATGACAAGACAACCACAACTAATAATGACAATTGAATTTTATTACTTGTCAGTTATTGACCTACCATGATTTTCATAGCTGCTGTGATTCAAATTAAATGTATGAGGTACAAATACCAAATTTGATATATTTGCAAAGATTCGTTAAAATCGTGTATCTCGAGGTGAACAAAAAAACAAAATGTTCAGAAAAGATGCATCTTGGTGCAAATTTGTAAACCTTTTGAACTGCGAGATAATTCTACAGGGTGCTCAAAATATTGACTGAAAAAACTCATTTTTTATTTTCCTACTATAAGCACCCTTCGAAAGATATTTTCTCTTTGATGAAAGAAGTTTCAAAAACAAGAATATCATACCTGTATTTTGCCAAAATATAAATAAAATCGTTAATAAACACTATTAAGATTTAATTTATGGTCTTATGGGCCTGCATTTCTCTTGATATTTTAACTAATAATCCAACAAATAAGCTGCGCCATGCAGATTCATACTATTCTTACTGCTGTATGTCTACTTTTTGTGACATTTTTGTCGCACTTGTACAAAAGCACTGCTTTTAGTTTCCATTTCCATTTGTTATAGCAGTGGTGTTTTGCCTAAGCCAGTACGTCTTATGAGATGCTTTTGCGGTGGAATATTTTTAGATTGCTGGGCACGTGGTTTTAATTTCAGATAGTTAAATCATGAACTGTATTTTATAAAACAATTTATATAAAAAAAGGTATAATTATTAAAAATTTAAAGAGATTCTTAAAAAGAAAAATTTTTGATTATCTATTTTTATAGGGTAGGCACGCTACTAACCTGACTGAAGTCACAATTTACTTATTTGAGTTTTGTTACCTTAAAAATTAAATACAATCGGCGGTATAATTTTTTTTTTCGGCCAAAAATTATTTCCTGGTAATTATCAATAATATAAACGTCACAAGGATACCATGATCCCTGTCTAGAACATGTCCTGCATTGCCGCAGGCACAATAATTTATTTCAGTCAACCGACGATTGTAATTTACCACTTGTTCAGGTAGCCATATACTAGCGAACCCCGTGTAAAGCAACACATAAAATAGAATCGCCGAAACAACTACTCTGCTGGCTTGCTGTGACGTTGGTGTAACGTAAATTACCGTTATTTCTCCCAATGAAAGTGAGGAATCAACAGTGTAATTCAATGCCGGTCGAGTTATTAACCAGCGGAGTAATTGTTTCTTTGACTCTATTTTGTACCTTGTCCTACACGAAGCTGACTAGTCCATGGCGGCCTGATGAGATCTAAAAAGAACGAAATCGCGATCGTCGTTTGACTGAAAAGGAGCATTGCGCCTGCAGCATGTTCCAGACATGAATCACTGAATCTTTGTGACGTTGGTATAAGGTGAAAAAAAAATACTTTAACATTATTTTTCCCAACGAAAGTCAGGTAGCAACAGTGTAATTCAATGCCGCTCGTGGTATTAGCCAGCGGAGTAGTTGTTTCTGTGACTCCAATTGTATATTTTACACTTACAAATCAAGTGTTAATAAGCCAACTCCTCAATGTCAAGATACTGAATTTAGAGATATTAAGCTGTCGAAGAAAATGCAGTTTGAATTTTGAATCTAAGGGCAATAGGTTAAAAATAATAAAATGTATAATATTGATCAGTACTAAATAGTTTTTTTTGTTCATATGTTCAGAATTCAAATCAGGATTCGTCGGAAATAAATGTTCCATTGCATTGTGCCACTCTCATAACCAAACTATTGAAGATACTTACTAAGTTTTTTTGTAAAGAATTTAATTCTCTATAAATTTTGTCTTTGCTGACTTTTTTTAAAAGCCAACCGTTTGGGAAGCGTTTCGAGTCAAAGGTGCTGACTCCCCAGTTTTTTATTGTTTTTGTTTTTTTCTACTTTTCTGATAATTGAGTAACATATTTTTTTAATATTCATATTCTATGCATTTTTTTAAGGCGTGTGGTATATTTTGCTCACCTTAAATGTAACACTGTAAAAAAAGAGGCGGCGCCAGCGTATTTGAAAATTTCCTTTGAATTCAAAAACATAAATTAATATCAATTAAATAAATTTAAAAATTCGAATAAATTCTTATTTGAAATGCAAAAGGATTTACAGGGGAGTAATGGGTAGTGTAGTTCCTCTCTGCTCCCTTGTCTGCAAGTATCTCATAATCACTGCGACTCTAGAATATGTATGTTTTGTGTTTAGAAATGGTAGTCGAACCGGTGATAAGCTTCTTCAGCAAGCATTGGATACCGGAATAAATGACAACCACCCCGGCAGTGATTTAAGAGAACCAATTATTGATGACACAGAGGACAAAGAGCAACACGTATTTGAATTTGATGACGAGCCAGAAATAAAAAAGGAAACGGGGGACAAAATGGAATTTGTGCAGTATCCGAGATCACCAAACTCGAAATGTAAGTAAAAAAAGTTATTGTAAGATATATATTTATATTACAATATAAATTATACAGTCATTTCATGAAAAAGGAACTGTTCTTTCCGTCAGATTTTTTTCAATAAACATGTAGGTATTATAAAGGAAGAGAGTCCTTTCTTTGCCTTTTGTAGAAAAATGACGTTTTTTTTTTAACAAAAACATAATAACGGCTGGTACTGGTCCGATCGGAATAAAAAAAAAACAATTTCTTCGTTTTCAAATTTCCGACAAAACTTTGCTGGTTTCAAACCTCTTTGTCTAACACATAACCTACAAAACAACAAATATCACATGACATAAAGAATTTTTAAATTTTCTTTATAATTTTATTTTTGTGAATTAAGTGAATTTTGGTAAAAATTTGTGAAAAGATACTTCTAGTGACCACTAAGTATCTTTGGGTATGTTTATACCAAACTTTAGCTGTTATATCTAATATATATAGAGAAAAAAGCAATTACATTCAAAAGAAAAGCCAAATATCTGTAACAGTGTGTTTAAAAAAAATTAATTAATAATATTTTATTTTTAAATAATATAAATTTTAATTCGTTTTTAATTTTTTTTTTCAATAAAAAGGAAGATTATTAGTTGTTTAAGTCATAAACTAAAATTTATGTTATTTAAAAATAAGCTTTTGTAACACTTTGACTTTCCTTTTAAGTATAATCGCTTTTTCTCTATATTTAGTTATAAAAACGTTAATAGTTAAAACATTACAACCAAATTTAATTTTTTGTTAATTAAGAGATTGTAAGCAGAAGAAAACCTACATTTTAAAAATATAACATTGAATTTGGCCAGTTTGCACAAACAATCCAATTTTCAAAATAAATTGCATACTATTAGATACAAAATCTTAAAATTTGGTATGCTTAGTATTAGTAACCACTAAAAGCATATTTTCACAAGTTTTTTTTCAAAATTCGTTAACTGTAACAAGGTTATAAAAAAATTTCGGAAGTTTTGTATGTTATGTGGTTTCGTTGTTTTGTAGGTTATTGTATTGGACACATATGTGTGTAAGTAACCAGGGCAGTCTTTCGAAGATATTAAAATTATTATATATTATATTAATGTCTATTTTAAAAAAAAGTGAAAAACACCATATTTTTACAAAAGTCAAAAAATGTATGACTTCCGGTAGTTATGCAATGCAAAAACTCAGGATTCCTTTGTTTACTGATTCTTCCAACATGTTCTTGTACTAAAAAATCCCAGGGAAAAAGCAGTTATTATACTATTTCAATATGGCAATATGTTTTTCCATGAAGTATCTCTATGTAATCTTGTTTCCTACTTCTTCTAGCACATAGAAATAGCGCAGAAGTTAAACGAGCAACGATAGTGGGCAATCCGATGTTTAGCGCCACTGACGATCTCGAAAACAAAATAGAGAGCACTCCGGGAGTAACTCCAGCTGAAATGCCAGGTCTGGATGACTTGCAGCTTGATATGGACTACGATCAAATTATGCATTACTTTGAAAACTTAAAGGTACGTTGGTACGGTATAAGGCCGCAGTCACACAGATTAATTGTGCACGCAGTCACACAGATTAATCGTGCTGCAACCGACAAAAATGAGCAGATTGTATCAACATTGTTTTAACTTGATAATTGTGATCAACGGTCACATAGCATCATTCACACGGCCAAGCATCACCGACGGTTTTGAAAATGGAAAAATGATTATTAATTAGCCGATTAGTCGACGCTTGATATTTATAATAACAACTATGGACGCTCGTTCGTATACATTTCTGACGCTAAAACATTTAAAATATCTTATTAAATAGTTGCCCTCAGTGCAGTGCGCCTACCCTTTTTAAAGCATACACTTATGTCTACAGCACTTGGTTGTACGCGACTGATCACGATTGAAGAGGTTCTAGTGTGACTGCCTCTTAAGGCTGCAATCAAATAGACCGATCGCGTACAAACATCTTAGACAGTTATCATATCAACTCTGGCTTCTTCGATCGTATTTAAGTTTGTCAATTACACATTTCTGATTTTAAAATTTAAAATATCGTAAGTATCAATATACGGTAACAAATCAAACAGCACGTTGCTTGTAACTACTATTTTCATTATTTTTTATATTTTGACTTTAAAGTTTGAATGCCAATGTCAAAACTGGCAAATATTAAACTACTGATGGCACTGGGTCCTGTGTGCCCACGCTTTTTAGAATGCGTATTTAGTAGACAGCATAGTTGTACGCGATCGATTACGACTGAAGACCATCCTGTGTGACTGCCACCTATCTATTACTCAGGAGAATTCAGACTAAAACGTTTTATTCGTCATATACTTATAAAAATAACATGTTTGAGGCTAATGTGCTTTTATATATCTATCACTTACCTAGTTATCATTATTATAAAACGGGGTTTCCCAGAATGAGTGTCTAATTTCTGAGGTGAAACGGAAATTTTTAAATGTGTTCAGATTGTTTGTTGCGTTTAGGTTGACCAACAAAAATCTTTTTTGGCTTTTTCGCAAATGAATAAAAATATTTAACTTTAAATTAATTGAAGCAAATATTTAATAAAATTACATACCTCAATATCTAGACTAGTCTGTCTACGGAATGTTTCGATACATAATATAAACAATATTATTTAAACAAGCATAAAAAATTATGTCATTTACATTAAGTTTTTATAGACACATAGTAGTTGTACTAATACTTTTATCCTATCGGGACTCATCAGTGCGCCGATCGTAAGAGAGAAACATTAAATAGAAAAGATTTCATAATTTTAAAATTTGTCAGTTTGTTTGACATATCACCTAGATATAAAAAAATGCTAGTTTGCAGCCATTTATAATGTTATTTTTAAATGGGTTCAGGTTATTTGTTGCGTTTAGGTTGACAAGCAAAAATTTTTTTTGGCGTTTTCGCAACTGAATAAAATTATTTAACTTTAAATTAATTGAGGCAAATATTTAATATTCAGTTGCGAAAAAGCCAAAAAAGATTTTTATTTGTCAACCTAAACGCAACAAATAATCTGAACACATTTAAAAATAACATTATAGATGGCTGCAAACTATCATTTTTTTCATATCTGACAAATTTTAAAATTTTGAAATCAATTCTTTTCTATTTAATGTTCCTCTCTTACGATCGGCGCACTGATGAGTCCCGATAGGATGAAAGTATTTGTACAACTACTATGTGTCTATAAAAACTTAAGGTAAATGACATAATTTTTTATGCTTGTTTAAATAATATTGTTTATATTATGTACCGAAACATTCCGTAGACAGACTAGTCTAGATGTTGAGGTATGTAATTTTATTAAATATATGCTTCAGTTAAGTAATTTAAAGTTAAATATTTTTATTCAGTCTTCAAAAGCCAAAGTCATTTAACATTTCCTCTCGGCTGGTTTCTAAATGATCGATCGAAAATTTAGAATGTGATTGATTTTTTCAAAATTTCAAGATTTTAGTATCTTTTAATGTAACTTAACTCAATATTGAAATTAAAAAAATATGTGTTTTCGTGAAAAACAATATTTTATGTTAAACTACGCCTAAAGCAATTGGCTTTTCTGAGAATTTAAATGATAATATTATAGCTTATTTGGGGAGCAGTAGTTTTATATTTTTGCTTCGTCAATTTCACCTTAGAGATTGCCCTCTTATTCTGGGACTCCCTGCATAATAGTTAATTTAAAAAATGTGATAAGTAGATCTTATTTTTTCTTTCTTTTTTATTTCAGGAGTCAAATGCCTGAGTAGAAGAGATCATTGCAAAGATCCGAGACATCTTACTGTCATTCAGCGAACAGTACAGAGCCAGTGCCCTGAATGGTAATCTACCAAGTCCCGATCGGATATGTCATCCCAGTCAAAGTTTTGACTATTTCTTCGATCATATGAGCGAGTCGTATGCTTAGGGACGGATCAGGTTATGCAGGGGTTGGTGTGGTTAACTAATCTTTGGTTAACCACGTTCTCCCCTATGAATGGGTCAATTAGATCAATCCGACAATGGCAAGCTTTAGCTGTATTTATCTGTACATTTTCATTTTAATGAGGCTGGGTTGCGAAAAACGTTAATGCTTACTTCGGTGGTAGCAAAGGGAGACTTTTTAAAAAAGTCTTATTGAGCCATATTGCATGTGTTTTGAAAACAAGGTTGTGATTTTTAAAAATTAATAATTTAGAATATACGGTGGTACAATTTTGATAAATCTTTTTCCAATAATACGGTATGAAAAACAATATGTTCAAATATAGTATCAGTACTTTCTTGCAAAAACCAAGAGCTACTATGTATTATTTGTTTTGTAAAAATTTGAGTTTCAACTAAAACTAATTGTTATGTAACGTCAGAAAGTAAAATGAATATTAACAACACTTTTGTTGCTTGCACCAACCCGCCATTTAATTTAGTGCATTTATCAAACATCTTTCGTATATTCATGCTTAGTTTTCTCTGTTTTTCTTGAGTAATTTCTGGGCAATCAGCAGTTCTTCTGCCTTAACTTTTGCATAATGTTATTACTAATAAAAAAAATATTTTAGTTCAATTTTAATTTCACTAGCTACCTGATTAGAAGAAATAAATCCATAGGAGAACAATTTTAATTTGGCCACATAATTATTATATTTTTTATAAAATTTGAAACAGTTTCACTTAAGGAGGTGCTTAATTCAGTAAAATTCTCAGATTTGTTGTAAAAAATCGTTATTAAAATTCTCTAAATTTTCATAAAAGGAATATATAATAGACCGTGGTTTTTGTAGAACAATAGAGACATTATGAGCTAAACTAAAATTTTAAGGGAGGGTTCTGCTTTTAAGTGAATCACACTGTATATTGTTACCTGTAGTTGATTGGAGCAGAAAGATTTGGGTGTCCTAAACTGATTTTACCATGAAATATATAAAATACGCTACGAATGACAAAAGTATTTGATCAAGTAATAAATAACCATAGACATAACAGGGGAGACCTTACATCTCGTATTGTTTCATTCATAAAATCGTGTACGTTTTGTTGCAATGATTAAAGTAAGTGTGAAAAGAGAAAAAAAAATCTTCTTTTTCGGACCTAATTTTAGGCAACGCTATAAATTTATAATGGTAGACCTCATTTCTCCCCCGATGACATGTCCATGGCCATGAGCATTAATAATATTTCTTAGCCCATTTGTATAACAATCGTTTAACTGCCACAACGAGCATATTTAATGACAAACTTAATCTATTTTTTTATATTATGCATAAAAACCTATAACTAAGCTCGTTTATTTTTGTTTTACTTTGTTCTGACTGCAAAACGAGATACGCTACATCTCAGTATTTTAAAATAATTTATTATAAGTAATTTATATTTTTGTATGTCAAATATGTATAATATGTATACCTGTATTTTTTGTATCTATACATACATCGTTTTGCATTGAAATATATTACTATGTAGCTTAGGGAAAATGTTCAGATATGTAATTTTGTCTTCAATAGAACGGTTAAATACCAATTACATGTCTTATTAACCCTTAAAATAATTAATTAACGGTACTTAGAAATTAATAAAACATTAGGAAGAATCTCGTACCGCGTACTCCAGTTAATACAGAGAAACAACAACAGTTTGATTTACCCGAGAAAAAGAATGTTAGAGCTTAAATAATCCAATTTTTGCCACACAAATATTCCAAAAACTCACAAAATTCGCCTAAAAAACAATACACTTAGGTGTTGACTCGACAAGAAATATCGCTTTGCTGGTTTTACTGACTTATCAGTTTCGTAAATTTGCAAATATTATATATTACCATTGAGAAAAATGTAATAATATTGTCGCTTTTTAAGCAATGGCAGTGTATGGTATTAAAAAACAGGTTATTTGAATAATTATTTTGTTAATAATAATTATATATAGTTAATAAAATATTATAGAGATTATTATTGCAGTATTTGAACCACCTATACATTTTGTTTTATCTAAGATAGCTGACAACACCCTTTCCAGTCAACCAAACCAAAATGATAAAATAGACCAAGCAAGTAATAATTTTGACAATGTATCAAAACAATTCATCCGTCTCCCTGTTATTATGACTTTGTTAGTAATACAACTGACGTCACCAATTTATAAAAAATAATCTCTGAAGTTTGGCAATATTGATAGATATTGTTGTGTTTGTAATTTACCCAGCAGAGGTCGAAACTTAATCCTAACCTCCCACAAATAACACACAATTTGAAACTGTGAATTTAAAAGAAAATTACTTGCTGGGGTTTAATTATAGTTTAATTTAATCTTAAACGCTTTTTTGAGTTGAAATCATTTAAAGATAATAAAATACTAAAAATAATAAAATAAAATCAGCTCAGTCTTCCGGTTCGTCTCCTCGAAAGCAGACCTCTGTGTTATTAACATAAGCGGTTCCACGTGTTCGGTTTTGCTGCTTTATTTCGGGCGGAAGCGGGAGACTCAACCGATGAAAGTGGAAACTAACGAACCCTGCTAGAAAGGGAGCAGACGCTGTGAACGCGTGAGGCCTAGTTGTTCCTGCATTCTATCCCGTTCGTCTGCCGCAGTTCTACATAGAATATTAGCGTAATGGTCGCTATATGCCGGGAGTGGGAGGGGTAACGGGATAGCTTGAAAGAAAAGGTCATCTCGTGAGACCAGTAGTACTCTCAAGGGGCATCTAGTGTAAGCCAAGATGCAAAAATTGAAAAGTTAAATGAAAGATGAAAAGTATAACTTGGAACAAGAAAGGACCTCCAGGACATGATTTAGAGTCAGACCAAATCCTGGACGCTGAGAGAATGGGCTGGAAAATTATACCAGTAGGAATAGAGCCAAAATCACTCTCAAGTCAAGTCAATAAAATCAACTAAAATTTACCATTTACCAAGTACACTCTGTTTAGAAACCTGTGACGTCAGAGGTGTCTTAATTCTAAGCGGGTTGGAAATAAAATGCCAACATTTTTTAAGATAATGCAAACATTTTTGAAAGCGTTTGTCATACTTGACAAAAAACTATTAATTTTAATTACATTTGAAAAATTGTCATTTACCTAATATTATAATTAAAGTGGGAGGTAATTTCTATTAATACAGTATATATATTATCAATACACTTAACTCTAGGCTTGAAAAGAAAACTGTTTTTGCAAATTTAAAAACTTTTATCAAATCTAACGCCAAATATTTTTATTGGAAAAATAAAATTTGATATGGTATATAATTAATACACTTTTTTTAAAATAATAAATTTAAGTATTTTCTTGTAATATGGCACACCGAACCGTATTTAACTAAAATGGTTCGTTCCTTGTCCTCACAAAGTAAAATGTACATATGTATTTCATCATGTATACCCATAAATGCCCATTAATAATACAGCAATATGCAAGACTGAATGTATTAAGTATAGTTAACATTGCAGTATTTTCTAAAACTTTTAAAAATTAGAATGTTAATACAGTATCTAGTTCTTTTTTCATAATAGTATCTTTTCAGTTTATAAGATCAGAATGATACTACAATGAAAACTATTCTGCTACGATTAATATTTATCAATTTCATTGATGTTGTTAACATATTTATAAAATATTTATTCATCATATATAAAGGAATGGAGTGTTTCTGAAACATATAATAGGTGATAGACGATGACGTTTATTGACGGCAGGGAATTATGTACGTAAAAAAGAAAAGCATTGCAATTATTTTAAATTAAGTAACATAAAATCGTTTTAGAACAGAAATCTTATGGACCAGGAGTGGTAAATATTAATTTTATTTTATAGGTATCTGTACCTCATCCACATTTCAAAACCGTACCACTTACGGTTATATGTATCAGAATTTGAAATTTAAACGGAGTACAGAATTCAAATAGCTTTCATGGAAGTCTTTGAAATCTTCTGACTTAAAAATATTATTTTGTTTTTTGCAGAAACACACAGAAGCTCATTGTTAAAGTTAAAATTTAAAATTACCTACGAAAAATTGTACATAGTGTCCCACGTAAGATAACGTATTGTCTTATCTCCGAAGCTGTTAGACATACAAACAACAAAAACATCACGTGTACGAGGTATTTATCTCGGCCTGACCAGGTATCAAATTTCTTATATTAAATAGGACACCCTGTATATTGATTAAAATTTAGGTATGTTTTTTTTAAATGTAGGAATGCAGAGATTTTTTATGTCAAACATCATATAAGATGCTACGTTTCTGATATATTAGTATTTATCTTCAGGATTTCACCTATATCTAATGTGATTTAAGTTAAATTAAAACGAAACAAAAAAAATACATAAATTTACTTTTTTAAGAAAAAAAAGGCTAGCTAAACTGTGCAAAATAGAAGCCAGGCTAGATGTGGTGCGATGTGCAGTACAATGTGGGGTGCATTATTATGGATTTACTCTTATGCCATGCATTACGTAAATACATCTTTGTTAGCCTTACCTTGGGCATTATTCATAAATCAAAAATATAACCTGTTTATAAATGGCGTAAATGAGTTTTATTAATTTTTATTTAAACAAATAAATTGTTAAAATTTCCTAGGGGGTCCTAGGCTTCAGCCTACTCAGCCTAATGATCAGCGCCTGATAATAGGTAACTATTATAAAAGAAAGTTGTTATACTTGCATTAAAGGCCAACTGCGATGATATAAGTGGCTTTTTTAAGGAACAAATTAAAAGTGAAATATCTTTTAATGACATTCGGTTTAAATGGAATTTTAAATAAAATTTTTTGTAAAACATTAAGCCTACACTTACATCACCGAAATTGCATTTGATCTTAAAAATAAAAGCCGTTTTCATGTACCGCTTAATTTGTTATTCATTAGGTGATTTTTATTATTTCATTAATTAGGTAGGTACTGTTTTTATTTTTAGAAACATCTGTGTTAGTGTTAATGATAAGACAATAAGATTAAAGTATGTTATAAATACCAGTATAATAGAAACGTAGCATATCAAACAAATACTATCATATATTGTTGGACTGTCGTTAAAAAATCTACCAAAACATCTTTCAATGTACAGGTGTCCTATTTAAAATAAGAATGATGATACCTATTCAGGGCAAGATAAACACCCCTTATACATAAAAGTATTATAATTTAAAAAAATTAAACCAAGACATTTTTATATCATCAAACGTACTCCTCTTAATGTGGGACATCCTGCATCAACATGATAGGAGAAAAGGCAAACTCAATTTGATGTTTAATAATTTGAAATAAAACCCTTTCAGAAAATAATTAATTAATTAATTATAACAATTAATAACAAGACGTTGTGAATAATTTAAATTAAATATAATAAGTCCAACAAGGGCATTTTATTTACTATAGTGGTTGATATGTGAAGGTTTATTTTTTTCTGGTTAATAAATAGAAGTTCTAATCAAGCAGGGATAGAGTACAATGATTACATCAGTAATAATGTTTTAGAGGCATGTTACTGAAAAATACATGATGATATTTCATCAGATTGGATCGTTTTGGATTGAAATATTTGTTCAAACACAAATATGTTCTACATGCTATTATTTTTTAAAAACTAACCATTCCTTACGCTGTATAATCTATATATTAATTATAGATTTAGAAAGAAATATTTATTATATGTATATGAATTATGTATGCATGTAAGAAAGAAATGTTCAGCAAATCGGGTATACTAGCTGATATAGGTAAACGCCATCTGTTCAGGATTTTTGCAGTGATCAACTAGTTATATAAAAATCAACTGATACAATTGTCTAGTCAAATGTTAAGTAAGCTTTATTAACACTGAATAATATTGAGCACTTTTACTGCTGTCTATGTGTGTAATTACTGAATGTTAACTTAGAACCATAATATTAAGAAAATCAGGGTACTTCTTGAACCCGTTTAATGATTTTGAATTTACTATATCGATGCATAATATTGCGAGGAAAAATTCAGTTTGACAATTGTTAGTGTTTCGTCAAAATGTCATAGAGTATTAAAACAAGCAGCAATATTTTTAAATTTTAAATTCTGAAAATGAATAATTTTGATCTAAATGGAAAAACTTGTCCCTACAAATAGATGCTACTAGATTACTACTTACAGTTCACAGCGTGGAAATGAAATATCCATGATTATGAACTCCAACTTAATTTTTAAATAAATGAAGGTTTTAAATTACAAAATACCTATGCCCAAAGCGTTTTCAGCTTGTTTCAAAAACCATGTACCATGGTTTAATGGCAGTTTTTTTGGCATAAGTAAGACGGTTATGTTATATATACATAGATCCACAACGGCGTCATTTTCAAGATACAGGGTGTCAAAGGTTTTTATTTGTTTTTTTTTTTACTGTGTTTTTACAAGCTAGTAAGATTAGGCATTTTTTACCATTATTCGACGATAACTTTTTTGTGATAGCATTTATAGCCATTTGATGTATGCAAATTATTCTGTGATTAATTTTACACAAAAAAATGTACTCTTTAGTGTAGTACCAGCTATTTTAATTTGCAATAATTTATTTTATACTTAAATTATTTTAGTATAATATAAATAATTATTACCAACGTGAAAAATAATAATCACTTGACATGAGTAACCACAGAAATTGAGCTTTAGTACTCTATTTAACATTTTAACGAACTCTTTATTACTTTTACTTGAATTTTGAGCTATTTAAAATTAAAATATTTCAGATACGGTTTGATTTTTATGTAAAATTATTTGGAGAGTATGCGCCATAATTATATTTCTTTATCTGTTTTTATTATACAGATTTGCATTCCAAACTAATAATCCCGATTGCATATATAGGAAAAAAACAATTAAAAAATTCTTGAATATCTTGTCTTGAAAATGAAGTCATTTTGGATCTATGTCGATAAAACATTTTTGTCTTGTCTTTATACAGGATAGAGGGTGTTATTTAAGTATGTAGACAAACGCTAAGGAGCAATCTTTTTTTGGTGTTAAGACAAAGGTTTCAAACGACTTCGTTTTGAAGATGCAGGGTGTGAAGGTTTTTAAAAAATTGTATATTCTTTTTTTATATTACCAATATTGTGAAAGCTATTTACTTGAAATTTGACACATTCCAATAGATAGTAAAGGGTTAGGTTTTGCAAATAAATCTGTTTTTTAGTTCAACTGTGGGCATGGATAATTTTTAAGATTTTTGTTTTCAATTTAATAATTTTGATAGTTAGAGAGGGAAAAAGTTTTTAAGTCTGTTTTAATGCACATCTTTGGTTCAATTTTAATGGGAATTGAAGTTGATTAAAATTTGCAGAAAGTTGATAAATGGGTTATATTTAAATAAAGAGGCGGTTTTTATATATAGGTTCTGAAAAGTTTAACTTCCTATGTACAAGGTATTACAAAAATTAATAGTAAAACACCATATATCTATTAAATTGATCTTTTCGGGGCCCACGTCCATAAAGCTTTTTTTATGAGACCTATTTTGTGTTCAGTTTTTCAGATTTTTGATCAACTGCAATTTACCATAAACTGATAGAGTTACCCATATGTACGCATATGATTGGGTTAAAAATTAGCTAATAGCTGCAAAATGCTCATTTACATTTCTGTTAGAAAGTGTAAAATGTTAGAAAAACAGTTTTTGCCGTATTAAAAATACAAAAATAATTATAATGCACCCTGTGTCTTCAGAACGAAACCATGTTTATATGATTTTCATCTTATAATCAAGGAAATTTATCTCTTAAAATTTGTCTTCATACTTAGTTAATACTCTGTATTTATTTAAAATAGGGCTTTCTAGCAAATAAGGCTAGTTAGGTAAGAAGTTTCTGAAACTATCGTTATTACTTAAAAAGAATTTAAAATTTCTAGTTATGGCTACCAGGCTAGTAGTTTTTATTTTCAGGTGGTAAATATTACAAACCTGCCAAACCAAACATTAAGTCGCTGTAATAGGCAGTATAATTGGTTTTATAGGTATCCCTATATTATTTTACCATATTCCTACTATGGCTTTCGAGGTTTCTAAACGCTTTAAGCAAAATATAAATAAAATTAATAACTTAGTAAGACAAAAATACGAAAGACTAAAAAGAAATAGCAAAAAAAACAACTTTTTTGGGCCAAATTCAATTTTTTCTCATATGCGCTGTACATATTCAACAGTTATGGTTCCTGTCTCTTTTTTTATTGCAGAATATGTTAATTACACATAGCTACACTAATTTATTTATGATGACTCCAGATTTTACAAAAGATAAAACATATATGTCATGTGACTGTGTATGTATGTATGTAGAAGTACTATATATAGATTTAAAGGAAATAAATTTATTAATCTAATTATGAACTAAAATATCTAATTGTGCACGTTCATGAAGATGGCAATAATAAATATGTTACATTTTAACGACTGTCCGGTATAACAAAGGCTCTAATTATTTTAGTGGATATGTTAGATTTTTTCGTTTGTTTCCTTGGTAAAAAAATTAAAACCCGAGAATTTTTATCTCTTGTAAAAACTTATTGTAAAAAATCTGTCTTTTTGTAAATTTATTATGTATATAATATAGATACCTATGTGTATTTGCCTGACTGATACTACCTTTTGTTTTCTACGTATTTTGTGAATATGAATGTTATATTAGTATTTCTAGAAGCTTATACGCATGTTTATGTATAGTTAGTTTTATTGATTTTAATGATATGAAAGTTTATTTGATTTTTCTTAATTATTAAGAACGATGTATATACACAAAAATATAGACTGCTTAATTCAAATATAAAGGATAGAAGTACATTCAGGTTTCTGTGCTTTATTCATATGCTTACAAATATGAAACTTAAGGTCATCCTCTCTAGTCTCCATTTAGGTTAAGAAACAATGTGTTTTTCAGAATTAAGAAATGTGACACTAAATGTTAGAGCTTTAAGAGCTGTTAGATAATATATTACCTCCTTATTACGCGCTCCATTTTCTTACGGGTCCTAACGTATTTTATTACCTTCAGATCATTACTTTCTTTTTAACAGTATTAAAAAATAATTGGTCAGAACTATAACAATAGAGGACGATAAATTTATTTTACAGAAAAAGGCTTTACGCTTACTTCCCCCTCTTTATTATTACGCTACGTTACTTCCACAAAAATCAATGGTATCATAACTTTAATAACGGGCTTCGATGCTCAATTGTTACCTATTTATCAGATATTTAAAATATTATGGAATCTACGAAATGTTTTGTCCCAATTTCGCACCACGTTGCAAAATTATCCTTTAAGGGTATCGTGGCTCGTTTACTCAAACTATTATTTTATCTAGTTTGTGAATGTGTACATAAAACTGTTGTTTGGTAATATGTTTAGAAAACCAAACAAACGATATTATGCTTAAATATCAGGGTGCTGTTGTTTCATTTATGAAATGACAACATAAAGCAAGAACAATACTGGATAGTCTTGTCTTTGACTAAGGTTACTATAATAGTACTAACTACAATCTTTTAAGTTACTGGAACGTACTAAATATACCGGGTTCCACAAAACCGTGGCTCACCTTTACAACTTCTTTCATTTTGAATATGTTAAAATATTAAATTAAAATTACAATTAGCTTAAATATACAAAAATATTGCATTTTTTGACACTTCCGGCGTTGTCATATTTTGTTTAAATTCAGTTTTTTTTACACCCTTATTTCTAGATTCTGTTTTAAATTCTAAACAAATTTTGTGTACCAAAATTTAATTGTTTTCATGAAAATTACGTCTCTGAGTCGTCATTTTGAACCTTTTAGGACCCCTCTATCATCGAAAGGCTTAGAACAACCCGGCTTGTTGTTTGAGGTCTTAGTAAAGACCATATTCACCAACCTTTGTTAAAAAGTTAGCAGTCTGTTAACATGAAAATTGGAGCTAACAAACTGATAAATTTAACAGACTTTGGTGAAGGCACGTAGCCAGAAAATCATTTCGGAGAGGGGGTCCAAATCTTTTTACAACAATTAAGCGACTAAAAAAAGTAGTGTTCATATAGTTCAGTTGTCAAATCTCAGGAAAATTAGGATGGTGTCCCACTTTTTTTTAATTACAGCTTTGAAAAGCCTTTTTGAATTAGATCATCTGCAACAATTGCAAATTCGTTTTTTGCGAAAATTGTTCAAATGTTGGCAAGGCAATTACGAAAACGTAAGAAATTAAGGTGGGGGATATACTGAGAAAAAATAACCCTGATGATTTTTCCTAAATACGATAGTGGTCTATGTTTCCCCACTGATATTTTTTACAAGGAATTTTTAATAAGTATAATAAATTTATAATATTCGCTATGTTTAAAAATGAATTTGTAAGGGTAAATCCATGGCTAAAGCATGTGATAATATGATTGTAGATGGTAAATAGTCATAAGATTTATTCATGTTACTTTTTAGTACTCTTTTGGAATTTTCGAAAATATATTAACAACTGCGAAAAAAAACCTTAAAAATTTAATGAGCCTTTTGATTTTTCTTAAGTGTTCAATTTTTGGAAAATCTTAAATTACTGTCAAAATTATTAGGTTATTTTTTCGATGTGGCCTATATTTGAAATCGTCTCTTTCATTTTTTACATTAACGTAATAAAATTGCTCTCTCGCTAACAACATTCTAACAGATGTTAACAAAGAAGAATTTTTTTGCACTCGCAGATGGTCTAGCAACGTAAACTTACGCTAATTTAAAAGAGCTCTCTAAAAGGTAAAATTTTAAAAAAATAGCCTACTTCTTAACTTTCCTGAAGTTCGAGTTAAACATTTTTATACTTTTCCGGTTTGACCGGAAGCGTGTGATTTTTAAAGCAACTAGATTTGTGATACACAAGGTTCATGTTGGTTAGGAATCAGTGCATTTGTTGATACGCTTTTTTAACATCATGACAAAAAGGGCGTAACCTGAGCTAACCAAAAAAGGAATCCGATAATTATGGCATTACTATTTACGAACTAACGGGAAAAGTAAAAAGAAAAGTGCCAACACACTAGAATCTAACCGCAGCCTTCCAAGTGACTGGCACCCATTTAATTACTGCATCGAGGTGGCTTGTATGGAAATAAACAAACTCTGTTTATATTCTGTCCAACTAAATTAATACAGGATTCATGACCAATAGGAGCCTTAACATTCATAGGACCGGTAGGCTTAGAAATCGAGCAACCGGGTAGTAAATAACATTTAATCGATTTCAAAAAGTTAAGACAGGAAAGTGCAAGTCATTTTTCCATGTTTAACCGTTAGACTGAAAGTGAGTGTAAACGATCCAAAATGACGATATTCTTGAAAAAAAAATTGAATTTAGGGGTAGGACGTAATATAAAATATTTTCAGAATTTAAAGCAGAATCGAAAAATGTAATAACATATGGAGTGTCCTATTTAAAAGTTATTAGCAAGAATTCGAATTGAAGTTTACGACTTTTTTTAATTTTCGTCCGTGTCTGCCGTGGCCAAAGTTTCTGCATCAGATCAAAAACAGACACATTTTACAGAGACAACATTGCTAGTAGACACTTCAATGCATGTTGATAAGTAATGTATCAATACCGATATGCGAAGCTTTATTTATTAAGACCATTATTATCATTGTACGTATGGTGCAACTAATATAATAATATTTATTATATTTGTATAAAAATGAAGACCTGTGCCTGCTCATTAGAAAAAATATCTAAGCAGTAGATCAAAATAGATACACTCTGTAATATTTTTGAGACGTGCTTATGTTTGCCCTCTTACCAAATTAAATCAAAGTTAAGAGAAACGCGTGTTTAATTGGGAGATCTAGACATATTTTAAAGCAGGCACGGGGGTGTGCTTTGGCGCTCAATGTATTAGCAAGATATGATAGGGCCGAAAGAGTAAAAACTGAGGCATTTTGCTTTATTTAAACTACCAAAATTGAATCTCAATATCTTCAAAACAAAAACGTGATCCACGTTTTTATGATACCTGGTTGTTATATATAAAAGCACTTTCTGTTTAGGAAATACAGAAAAAAAAAATTTATATCCTGAACGAGGCAAAAAAGAAAAAGTACACAACTTACAAAAGTCTAGAATAATAGTGACAACATGATTACATCGGTGAGGTCAGAATTTGGGGAATTTATTTTTTAGATCATAAATAATGCTTGTTTTCTAATTTCGTGTTGTTCACGTTGTGATACCTAGTTTCCAGTCATTAAAATGTTCAATATATAAAATATAGATTTCCCATTTTGGTGAGAATTGTGTTATAAAAAATACACCCAATATTAGAGTTTGTACTGTGTCGGTAATTACATCATTAAATTAGGTGATCAAACGGTTTATAGAACTAAAATGTAATTAAACTTATTTTAAATTTTCATTGTATGTATTTAGAACTTTTATTCACATTCCTCTTCTGTGTAGCTGTATATTAGTAATTTGTATATTTAGTATTGCCTGTCAGTTTTATTTCGTTGCAATTATGTATGTGGTAAGGGACATATCAAATAAAAATTAATACAAAAAGTTATTAAACAGTATTACTACTGCAAAATCCTCAAAGAATATTTTTTTATTTTATATCACATATTTTTAATTTTGTTATTTTTATTTGCATCTATAAAGTTATGAATCCTTAAATAAGTCGGTGTAACACTGAGTAAACTGATATAAATGTACAAGTACAATATTGTAAGTTACCACGTGAAATCCGTAAAATAAAAGTAATATTTGTAACTGGACCATTAGTTGTTTCATTTTCCAACAAAAATTATAATTTTTAGGTATTATTGTTATTCTTTTTAATAAGTATAATAACTTCAATTTGAGTTAAAATTTCATGGCAATTTTGTGTAAACTGTGTCGCTTTTCTTTTCAATTGTAGCCACAATAAACTAATATTTTCTCACTGCGTCGCCTGAATGATTGCGTCACCCATATGGGAATGAGAAGTGTGTTGCCCTTACTTAAAGTATTCAATAAGAGAACTTCATAGAAGCCTCAAGCTCGTTCGTAAAATAGAACCATTTAATAGTTAAAAGCATAGAAGTTTGATTCGATAAATAAAATATTCCATAAAAATTAGCAAAATTCATTGGTATATCAAAACCAGTGAATTTAGTAATTATTAGAAACAGATATAAATTCGTTTTATCTTGCATATAAATGTATAAACTGTGTGTTTCAATATACTGTTAGTTGTAGAAGAAGAATTCGTAACAGTGACTTTTATTTTTGTTGTACCGCCCCTTAAAAGTTTAGTTTTTATGTACCCGTAAAACGTACATAAATTAGTCCTTGGAGTTGAATATATAATCTGAAATATGTCTGCGAAAAACGACAAAGTAGTTAAAGTTTCAGTTAAAAAAACTGTGTTAAAGAAAAATAAAGTGGTGTTTATGTTAGAAGACATAATGGTGATATTTATGGAAATTTATATGAAAAGTTCTAGATCCAGAAAAAATCACAAGTAACTTAGAATTAAGGAAAGTTATCAAAACAATTTGAAAATTAAATATTTTTCGTTTTTACCAAAGGCTTTCAAGATTGTTCCCTAAGTTTTATTTTATTATTAAATTAGGTTATACCTTTAAAGTATCATTAGTCGTAAAATACCACATACCACCACATACAGTTAGATTACCTGAAATAAAAATACCAATCTTTTCATTTTATGATTTAGATTACGTTCAAAAATTAATATCGTTAGTGGGTGCTAGTTTACAAATGCACTGAAAGCATTAGACGACAGATATAAACACTCATACTTGCATTGAGGAACGTATTACAAATTGATTAGAAAATTTACCTTCTCTTATAAAACCTAAAAAATAAGGCTCAAAATATATGAAAATTTGTAATTAAAATTAATCAAAATATCGACAGTTTCAAAACCTAAATGGTCCCAGATATCAGTGGGATTTAATATTAATTCATGAATTTTCAAAAAAAAATAGATTTTCAGTTACAAAAATTATATCGTTTACAGCGAGCAGCGGATTTTCTTGGGTTCTTAGAAAAACTGTTTAAGGCTTTCGAAGAGAGAGCCCAAAGCATACAAGAAGGATTTCACATTTTAATAGTAGCACATCCCAAGTTAAGGATCACAGTTTAATCGTAAGTATGTTTATTGTTCCGGAAATCATTCAGTCTATAAATGTTAAATCTTTAAAAACCTAAATATAAAAAGTAGAAATGATTTTATTTCAAGCCAAGGCTTATGCAAAACCTACCTAATTCAAAAACATTCGTTATTTTCTTGCGCTGGAAAAAATTGCATGCGGTAATACGCTCTTACAAATTATTTTTAATTCAGCATCGATCGATTCCAAAAAGGCTAATGAAAATTGGCGTTCACAAACAACTAGTACAAACGGAGACATGAATCAGAGTTTCCAGAATTCGGGCTCAAACCCACCAATCCCGCTGGAAAGTGGTATGTTTTTTGGTAATAATAATAATCAAACTAATTTTACTAATAATAATAGACAGCCACATAGTGGTTCGACGATCCAGAATCATAGGTTATTTGTAGATCAAGGCAATGAAAGATCTCAAAATGATCCAAATAAAAAAAATTTGTACCGCTATCAAATATGTCGAATCAAAATGTTCATGTGTTATTAGCCACAGCAGTGGTAGAAATTAATGATAGTAATGGTGATGCCGTGCCGTAAAGGCAAGGAGTTTGCTGGATTGCGCAAGTCAGTCGAGCATGCGCACAAATGAACTATTTGACAAATTAAATTTAAGCACATCACAAATTGTTATAAATTTCTGACATATCACAAATCAGTATATGCACTCCAATACGATGGTTGATTTAAACATTTTTTGACGGCAAATAAAAAAAAAGCATAAATGTTTTTGGTGCAGTTTTAGAAAAAATAACGTGAGACCTACCGCAAATAAATTAAAACATTTCAAAATTAAAAATTTTTGAGCATATGTTTTGAGCTGAACCAGAATTTTACATTTCGTCAAAAATAGATATACTTCTGGGTGCAAATGTTTATTATGATTTAATTGTTCCTGGCATGATTAAAGCACACACAAATTTTACCCATAAAATCACAAAATGAAAAAGGCGAAAATAAATATTTCATGTCAGATCACGCTGTTATTCGCGAAAATAGTTAAACCTACAAAACTCGTGTAATTTTCGACGCATCTATGAAAACATCTTCAGGTTTGGCATAAAATGACATATCATTAAAAATATATACCATACAACCGGAATTTCCTTTTGGTATTATATGCAGACTTCGGATAGATAATTTCGTTGCTATAGCGGACATAGAAACGACGTACCTAATATAGCAAATTGACGAATGCTTTTTCTATGGATGTACCGCCAAATACAGATAGATCTAGAACATACATTTTTACAAAACATTTTACGGAGAAAGAAACTCTGATTTCCCCAGCTCTTCGAGAGCCTTAAACTGTTTCAATGTATAGAATTATCGACGGTAATGTACCGTACTAATTTTGTGCGTGCTTAAAAGAATTAGCCGATAACCAAATGACGCCAATTACGCATTAGTATAGGCGCTAACACACAAAATGATTTATTTGTACTAGTTTACAGTTAGCAAAATTACTACGTTGGGCAGGTTTTAGTTTACATTCGAACGCAAAGGAATTTTGTAATATTTTTTAAATAACAAATTAAATAAAATATATTATAAAATGTCGGAAAATACATCTAATAAGGTTCTGGGATTACAATGTAATCAGAAAAAGACCTTTTTTTCAATTTCACTTCCTAATTTATTTCCGGAAAGTATAAACAAGTTTGCTTGAATGTTCAGCGAGGGCTTTCTGGTTCTTTGCTGGGATACTCAATAGAGTTGTTCTAATTCACAACTTGCCAGATTGCTCTTCGTCTGGGGCTTAGTCAGAACTGGAGCGACCCTTCCAGATGATTTACATCTTATTCCAGTTTGGAGACGTTTTCTATAGGATATCCGGATGGCGCGCTCTAAGCTCGTTCTCTCTAAATATTCGTTCTTTATAGATCCTTCTAATGCAAATCAGCTTCCACTAGTTGCCCCTTGAGAGTAGTACAGGTATCACGAGATGATCTTTTCTTTCAAGCTAACCCCTCCCACTCACTCCACATAGCGATCATTCCGCTAATATTCTATGTAGAACCGGGCGGACGAACCGGATAGAATGCAGGAACAACTAGGCCTCACGGGTCATGCGTTCACAGCATCTGCTCCCTTTCTAGCTGGGTCGTTAGTTTCCATTCTGAGAGGCTGAGTCTCCCGCATACCCCCGACCCCGAAATAAAGCAGGTAAAACGGAAACGTGGAACCACTTATGCTAAAAACACAGGTCTGCCTGCGATGAGGCGTTCCAAAAGACTGCAGTCTTTCGAATCGCCTCGTCAGAGTTGAGAACTGGTAAAATTGCTAAACAAGGTTCTTTCCTGAAAACATATTGTTACGAATTTAGCCCTAGTTATAGATTTGTTAAGACTTAGATGAATTTATTTATTGTTTGTTATTTTATTGAAGTAGACTTACCTTAATTTTTATCCATGTAACGGCTATGTTAGTGTCAAAAATCGTTCTCGAATGTTCTGTTAGGCTTAATTCATCCCACCCTGTAGTATTTAGATTATTCTAGAATTTTCTAGATCATTCCATTTTTTTCTAAATGCTATATAACCGCGCCGCGAGGCCTCATTTGGATTCAGTTATAAATGAGATTTTGAAGTGTTAAAAACCTGACACTGACAAGTTTAAAGTTACCTTAGTTACGATTGTTAAGTATAACCAGTTTGATGATGAACCTTTGATACCTGTGTTTTGAATAAAAGAAGTGCATTCAGAATCTTCGTGTTTGTGTACCGGCCAATCCGGAACATTTGGTGTCGGAAGCGTGATTAAGATCCGGTTGAAGCTAAAGAAGTAAGAAATAGTTTCTATTAGTAGCAATAATCATGGCAGCAAATTTGGATTCTTTGATGAACTTGATTATTGGAATGCCTAATGACATTCAGAAAAACCAAGAAGATGTAAAACAAGAAATAAAGAAGACCCCAAGAAGAAATGAAGAATGAACTTAAAGAAGATATGAAGATAAGTCAAGAAGATATGAAGCAGGAACTTAAAGAAGACATAAAGAAAACTCAAGAAGACATGAAGAGGGGCCAAGAGGACATGAAGCAAAAACTAGGCGACCTGAAGAAAAATCAAGAAGACATGAAGCAAGAAATTAAGGAAGATATGAAGAGAAACCAAGAAGAACTAAAGCAAGAACTTCCAGATGGCACGAGGAAAAACCAAGAAGACATAAAAAATGAACTTGAAGATATGAGGAGGCACCAAGAAGACTTAAAACAAAGAATGCAAGAAATGGAAAAGAATCAAGAAGAAATCACTAGAAAAACGTTACTTGAACTGACGCTAACCAAAGAAGATGTAAAAGAGGAAATGGGGCAAATGGAGAAGAAAGTGCAAACGCAAGTTCAGGAGGTTCATAACTAAATGCAGCAAGAAGTCCAAAGTTTACGTTCCCAGATGCAGAAATTGGGTAAGCAAAGTGAGTTCAAATCCAACGTTGTCTCTTTATCAAATGTGATAAAGCCACTTACGTTTGATGGTAAGGTGCCTTGGGTTACTTACCTGAAACAATTTGAAGCTGCCGCAACAGGAAATAGTTGGGATTCTACCGAAAATGCACGAGCGCTGGTTTGTTCTTTGCGTGGCGAAGCAATGGAGGTGCTAAGGAACACACCCGAAGATATACAAAATGACTTTGGGACATTAGTAAGCCATCTAGAAATGCGTTATGGGGAAGCACATCTTCAAGAGGTTTATAAAGCACAACTTCAATGTCGAAGACAAAAATATAACGAAAGTCTTCAAGAGTATGAAACCGACATTGAGCGACTAATTAACTTGACTTATTCATTTTATCCTGAAGAGCAAGAGTTGGCAGTAAGCAGTTTTATCGAAGGCCTTCGTGATCCTGATACCAACCAAGCTTTGAGAATGGCTGGAATAAAGAAGATTTCAGAAGCTCTGGCATATGCCCTTCAGTTCGAAACAGCTAAATAAAAATCCAGGGGTCAAGGAAAACTACGTAGACTACAGTACACTCCAGAATACCGAACTACAAATGAAAATGCTTCGAACCTTTTAAAAGAACTGCGAGAGATTCTTCTTAAACATCAGAAAGACGAAAATAAATCCTTAACTTTCCGATAAAGAAAAGATATCCGTTGTTGGAAATGTGGTAAAGAGGGACATGTGCAAAGCCGATGTACCAGCAATGGGATTCCTGAAGATATTCAGGAAAAGTCCCATTAGCCGGTTTTAAGGGGCGAAAGCTGGCTAGGTGCTACCAAGTCCCATCGACATTTATGACTCTAGCTTGGTAGTACCGGGGAAGATATGCGGTCGGGACTGTGAAATGGTACTGGATACCGACTCAGCACATACTATCGTGAGGCCAGACATTATAGCTCCTTGCAGGACAGAAAATCCATACAAAAAATATGTTTTGGAAACCGCCAACTGTGAAATTATACCTGTGAATGGCATTCATGAGGCTGAAGTAACCCTGGGGAACACTACCTTCATACACGCTATTTTCGTCGCAGCTATAATGGATGATGTCATACTTGGTCTTGATGTTATGAACCAAAATAAGTTTATCCTTGACATACCTCAACGAGTCCTCCGTACGAAAAATGAAGAAATAGTTAGGAACCTGCCACAAAGAAATAATTCCACTATTTGAGATGTGGTTTTGCTAGAAGATACTACCTTACCCGCCTGTTCGGAATGTGTAAGTAAAACCGACGCTTGATGATTTTGAGGAAGAAGTACCTTCAGAATGTGGAACTACTTTACCTAACTCCAAGACCTGGTGAAATCGCCACATTAACTGAATAAGGTTCAGATGACCAAGTTGGAAGAACTTTTGAGAAGAAATCAAAATGTTTTCTCTCTGTCTGACAGCGACTTAGGAAAAACTAACATAGTTCAACATAGGATTAATACTGGTGATGCAGCGCCGATAAAACAGCCTCCAAGACGAATACCTTTGGCAAAGCGACATGAAGTTAATCAGATGCCTAAGGATATGGAAAAACAAGACCTTATTAGAACGACCTCAAAGTCCATGGTCGTCACCAGTAGTCTTAGTTAAGAAGAAAGATGGCTCCACCAGATTCTGCGTCGACTTCCGCAGGCTGAATGACCTCACGAAGAAAGATAGCTTTTCCTTACCAAGAATTGACGATACCTTGGACACTTTAACAGGATCAAAATGGTTTTCAACCCTAGACCTGAAAAGTGGTTATTGGCAAGTTAAGCTTAATCCAGATGATAAAGAAAAGACAGCTTTTTGTACTGGGACTGGACTGTGGCAATTTAAAGTTATGGCTTTTGGATTATGCAACGCCCCAGCAACTTTTGAACGTTTAATGGAATGACATGGGAAACATGCCTAGTATATTTAGATGACATCATTATTCTTGGGAAAACATTTGAAGGTCATTTAAAGAATATTGAAGCTGTTTTCCAGAAACTGAGAATGGTTGGCTTAAAACTCAGTTCCAAAAAGTGCCAGTTTTTTCAAAAAGAAGTAAAATATCTAGGCCATGTAATTACCGAACATGGAAAAAAAAACCGATTCTGAGAAGACTGAAACCATTCAAAATTGGCCAATACCAAAGGACAGACATGAACTAAGGAGTTTTCTGGGACTTTGTACGTATTACAGACGATACATAAAAGGTTTTGCTAATATCGCTAGACCATTACATCGACTTACTGAAAGCAGTCACAGCTATGTATGGACCCAAGAATATGGAGAAGCATTAAACAACTTGAAGCAAGCCTTGTGTAATACTCCAGTGTTGTCATACCCTGAGCCATCCCAGATGTTTATTGTAGACACCGATGCCAGCAACGCCGCTATTGGTGGTATTTTGTCACAAGTACAAAATGGCGAAGAAAAAGTAATAGCCTATTTCAGCAGGTTCTTTCTAAACCTGAACGCAACTACTGTGTGATAAGGAAAGAACTATTGGCTATTGTTAATACATTGGAGCACTTTCATAAGTACTTGTATGGGCAAAAATTCCTTTTAAGGGCGGATCATGCATCTCTCAAATGGTTGCTACAATTTAAGAATCCCGAAAGACAAATAGCCAGGTGGTTGCAGCCTCGTACTCGTGGCAAAATGAAGCAGTACAACGTGGGAGCACCCTTCGAACGAATTGCCATAGATGCAGCAGGACCATTTCCAATTAGTAAGTCCGGGAATCGCTTTGTGTTAGTAGCGATGGATTATTTCAGCAAATGGCCAGAAGTCTACGCAATACCCAATCAAGAAGCCATCACTGTCGCCGACGTACTATTTCATGAATCGATTTGCAGATATGGAATTCCAAAGGAAATACACTCCGACCAAGGCAGACATTTTGAATCCGATGTATCCAAAAGCCTGTGCAGCAATAGGGATTCATAAGACAAGAACAACAGCTCTTCATCCGAAGTCAGATGGTATCAATAATCCCCAAGGTATTTGAGTCAATAATCACCGATGAATTATTTAATACATTTAAACATTACATAAGTCCCAAACAGCATGGTTTTTACAAAGGCAGATCTACAGCCACAAATTTAGCAGAGTTCCAGGATTACCTCAACGAAAATATAGAGAAAGGCTTTCAAATCGATGTCATTTTAACTGATATGACAAAAGCATTCGACCGTGTATCACATGATTTGCTTCTAATGAAGTTAGAGGCACTGGGATTGAATGGGTCCTATCTTGGTTGGATTAGATCATACCTAAGCAGACGAACCCAAAGAGTGAAGTTGAGTGGTGTACCACAAGGATCGCACTTGGGTCCAGTACTATTTTTGTTGTTTGTGAACGATGTTGTCTCCACGTTTGAGAACTGTGAGTGTCTTCTTTATGCAGATGACTTAAAATTTTTTCGTGTTGTTAATACTGTTGAAGATTGCGAACTTATACAAAGTGACATTAATAATTTTTACTCATGGTGCCGCAATAACTTTCTAACTCTGAATACGACAAAATGTAAATTTATGAGTTTTTCCCGTCGTAAAGAGCCACTTAAACTTCATTATCGACTCAGTGATGTTTTTTTGTCCGAAGTGGAAAGCTTCAATGATTTGGGAGTAATTTTTGACTCTGAACTTAATTTTAATGCACACGTAGATAACATCATACTTAAAAGCTACAGAATGTTAGGTTTTATCAGAAGAAACTGTGATAATGTTAATGACACCAAAGCCTTAAAAACCTTATATAATTGTTTAGTTCGTAGTATTCTGGAGTATAATTGTATAGTGTGGTCTCCTTATTATAACTTACATATTAAACGCCTTGAAAACGTACAAAATAAGTTCTGTAAGTTCCTTTTATTTAAGATGCATTTTCCTTACAAAGATATTCCTTATCAAACAAGAACTCTCTTGGTTGGTTTGGCCACTTTAGAAAGGAGAAGGCGTAATGCGGTGATGTTTTTCCTTTTTAAACTGTTAAATGGAATGATCGAAAGTAGTGAACTTCTATCGCGCATTTATTTAAGAGCTCCGATCCGGATAACTTGTAACAGACATCTGTTTTATGAAAGACCACACCGTACAAATTATGGCTTTAGAGGAGTAACTGACCGCCTGGTAAAAACCTACAATGATTTCTATACTGTTCCTTTGCAAATTTTAAAAATATTATCTTAAACACTTAATTTTTTTTTTCTCATTAATTTATTATTGGTATTAACTATGCGGTATCGTTTATATATGTTAATGCATTGTACTTGTTTATGCATATTGGTTCATCATCGTCCAGATTTATAGTATATTAATTTTATATATATATTGACTAACTGAACTGTTTTGTATGTTTTTGTTTTATATTTAGTTTCTGTTCAAACGTTTTATGATATGTAAGACCATTTGGAGTTTGTTGCTCTGTAGTGTATGATTTGATAAATAAAAGATTTAATAGAACTTTCCACTGGAAAAACCCCTGCCAGTGTAATATTTGGATCTGATTTACAGCTTCCAGTCGACCTCTTGACTGGACGTCCTCCTGACAATAAGATAACTACTACGGATTATGCCAGCCAGGTTAGTAAACGCCTCAGAGAAATCCATGAAGAAGTTCGCCATAAATTACAGATAGAAAGCGGTAGAATGATGTCACGTTATGATCTACGAGCCAATCACACTGGATTTACAGTCGGTGAAAAAGTTTCGTTATACAATCCAAAAAGAACTAAGGGACGCTCGCCGAAGTTGCAGAAATCATGGGAGGGCCCGTATCGTGTGGTGACCCGACTGAATGACTTGGTATACCGGATTCAGAAAAGCCCTCATACAAAAATGAAAGTGGTGCATCTCCATCGATGAGCCCGTTACCAAGATACCGAAGATATTTGATCGGGACGATCAACTCTGGGAAGGGAGCAATGTTACGAATTTAGCCCTAGTTATAGATTTGTTAAGATTTAGATGAATTTATTTATTGTTTGTTATTTTATTGAAGTAGACTTACCTTAATTTTTATCCATGTAACGGCTATGTTAGTGTCAAAAATCGTTCTCGAATGTTCTGTTAGGCTTAATTCATCTCACCCTGTAGTATTTAGGTTATTCTAGAATTTTTTATATCATTCCATCCTTTTCTTAAGGCTATATAAGCGCGCCGCGAGGCCTCATTTGGATTCCCTAAAGACTGTCTTTTACCTAGAATTTAAACTATCCCCCCCTCCCCAACTGAGATCCTCCCTCCTATGACTTTTTCCCCTATCCTTACAATTTGATTGTTTTCCCGGGGAATGAAGGGATCTAATAGCCATTCGGCTGACATAAGAATCGAAGAGGACCTCATTTGGATTCACTTATAATTGAGATTTCGAAGTGTTAAAAACCTGACGTTGACAAGTTTAAAGTTACCTTAGTTACGATTGTTAAGTATAACCAGTGCCTACCTTTGATACCTGTAACCTACGTTTTGAATAAAAGGAGTGCATTCAGAATCTACGTGTTTGTATACCGGCCAATCCGGAACAATATTCCGTAAACCTGTTCTTTTGATTACATTGTAGCATGAATGCATTAATTAGATGTAAATAAATCTTCACTTCTCTCTTCTCTGCTCAAACTTTAAATTTCCACTACTAAAATTTTACCCTTTTTCCCATTTTTTTAGGCTAAATGGTTGCTATTTCACAAATCTGTTTAAAATTAATTAAATAATGTGTGTGTAAATGTGTCATTGACAATGTGGTGAATGAACGGTTTTGTCCGTTTTTTTACGTGATTACATACTAATTTATTATATTTTATTATTTGCCAATCAGCAGTTACCGATTGTGGAATATTATACCGTTATGCCTATAATACTAGCAATTTAGTGTTTATATTTAAAACCAAATATCAACAGGTTTTATTTTTTAATATAAAAAACTAAATTATTATAAGAAAATATTTGTTAGATCCTTATTTTTTTTACTTTCTGATTTTTGTATTTACATTATATTTTATGTTTTTGTTTAGTAATGTCAGTAAATACTGTAAGGCTGACGCTAGAGTTGTTTTTTTTTTCTATTTTAAAATTATTTTGGTAGATCTGATCTCATTTTTTATGTATAATAAAATAAATTAACAAAATACACGTTTTTGAAAACAAGCAGATTCAGCGCCGCCGCACGGCGCCGTGTCGGTCGGTTCAGGCTGGAAGAAACGGTTGTGCAGTTCTTTTAGAAAGAACAGTTCACGGAACAGACATCTCAGAACCTATTCTTAAGAACACTTCCTTTCTTTTCTTAGCAACTCTAATACTCAGCTTTGAATGCGGCGCATGCGAGTAATAAAAATGCTTATTAGGTTAGATTAAGATTGGGCGGTCCAACAAAACAGCTGACGGCTGTCAGTATGGCTGGCATATGACCAACATTGTTTTATTCAATATGAGTCCGTGATAATTTAAAAGCAAATTTCAAGTATTTTTATAAATATTTAGTGCATTTTTCTATACAAAACAGTGACAAGTATGGACATTGTTAATTACCCAGTTGTTAAATTTAAATTATGTATCTCTAAGTTAAACTTAGTTCAATCTGTGTTTAATATTTTGTACTGCACCCAGTACATATATTTTTTTATAAATAAAACATATATATCAATAAAACAAACATGTTTTTATTTAAATAAATTGCCTTTACAATAAACCTGATGACGAGTGTAAAGGAACACAAATTTTATCAGCATAATGAAACCTTTACCCTTTACTAGACTAAAACTTACTTATGTCTAGAAAAAATTATATACTTTTGCACTCTAGAACAGGATTATATTATGGAGTGAGCTCCTAAAAAAAATAGTTACATTTTGTTGCCTTCTTATTTTTTTCAGAAGTTATCGAGAAACTCAAAATTTTGAAAAGTGTCCAAGCCTTTATCCTACTTGTAATCCTGAATCTGGAATTTCCACCCTTCATAATTTAAAAACTTCTGTCCTGAATGCGTAACAAGATCTTTCTTTATTCGATCATAGGTTTTGGCAAATCTTAATATAAATTTATTAAAAAAAGTAAGTAATAGTCCTGTATATGGTTATCGTAGCTTCATTTATTACACATTTTAAAAAAATTGTAGACCACACTCGTGCTAGGATAATATCAATATAAAAAGCATACATTATTTAGTTCCTAAAGTACGAAATAAACTTCCAGCTTCTCCACATACGCTGAATTCAGTTTAAGATAAAATATAAAAAAGTTTAAGATAAAATATAAAGAAATATGTATTACTCGTATAATGAATTTAAGAACTATGAGTCTTTTAGGTAGGATTACCTCACTTTCAGAAATAAATAACAAAACTCCTATATACTCCCGTATAAAAATTCAATTTGTTTGTCCTACGCCCGTCAAAAATAGCTGATCGGTGACGTTCAACTGACAGATCGTTGGAGTGCCCAATTTACAAGGATTTTTTAACATAACCTATACTATTAGGTTAGGTTATGTTATTATTCAGTCCAACAAAACAGCTGCTTGTTCTAGACAGCTATTTGACCAATATTGTGGGACTTATCAAACCAATATTTCAGCCTCATTGGCTAAATCAGTTTGTTTGTCCTACGACAACCCAAAAATGACATGACAGTGACAAATCGTTGAAGTGCCTCATTCATTTGTCTGCTTATAAAACTTACTAAAGGTAACAGACAAGAAGGGGGAAAATGTGTGTATAACTTCGATGATGGTTATCTCAGAAACGAAACGTCGCTGAAAAATGTGATTTTGGATTCGTTATCAGCGTTTCAAAATCTATTGAAAATTCAAACAATGATTTTTTAACAAAACTTATGTTCAAGTGGATTTATTCTGTTAGCGTTAGGTTAGCTCAGGTTCGTCAATAAAATCATCATTAAAGCCGTAAAAATACAGCACAAAACACCGGAATATCAGATTTGAAATACGCGCGCACTCTAAAGTGTTGTCATAAAGGAAATTGGATAGAATTCAAGGTTCTTTATAAAAAAGATGAAAGTTAAATGAGGTGAGTATCTTTCAAATTGCCTCGTAGAAGGCAGAGTTATGTTAAAAACACAGAAGTGGTTTCCCATGTTCGGCTTTGCTGCTTTGTTTTGGGGTGAGGTGAGAGACTCAACTACTGGAGTGTGGAAACTAACGATCCTGCTAGAAAGGGAGCAGACGATATGAACGTGTGACGCCTAGTTGTTCCTGAGTTATATCCTGTTCGTCTTCGTCTGCTCAGTTCTACATAGAATATTAGCGTAATGACCGCTATGTGGGAGGAAGACTGAGGGGATAGCTTGCAAAAAAAGGTCATCTCGGGATACCAGTTGTGCTCTCAAGGGGCACCTACTAGAAGCCAAGATGCATTTTAAAGATTTTCAAAAAGAGGAATGATTTTAAAAAATATTTGTAAGAAACGGGGTGTTTCGGGAGGTCCCATTATGAAGTGTTATCCGGATATAACTTCATAACGTCTACAAACTGGAATAAGGTGAAAATAATCTGGGAAAGTCACCCCCAGCTCTGACTAAGCTCCAGACGGAGAGCAATCTGGCATATAGACCTGTGTCCGCGCCAACAATCTAAATATAGAATAGAATAAAGTGAGGTGTAGTGATGAGAAATCTGGTCTTTTTAAAGATCCGAGTCAACGAATCTGGGTCAATTTAAAGACCCGGATCAGCGATCCGGATCTCTTTAAATTCATATAGGCGGGTCATATTCATCATATTAGGCATTGCGTAGGTGTGTATGCGTAGCTTCATCCATCGGAAAACTTTGTAAGCACGCAACATCGATTTTATAGACAGTACTGTCCGAACATTTTTTTAGTTTTTCGCGACGAGTAAATTGAGTGACGACCTCACCTGCTCACCAGTCTAGTTTTTGTTTACAAACTTGTATGCGATTTACAGGGATGCGTTTTAGGTGAAATAATAATTTTTAAAGATATTACACTTTTAACTTACAAGGCTTAAGAGTCTTGCTATAGTGGTTTTGAAGTTGAAGTTTTTTATGTTTCCATTTTTATCTACTAATTTATTAATTTATTTCTCAGAAAATCAATTTTACATATATGAACTATGTTTTGACCTGTTTTTTTTTGTTATGAAATATAGATTTTTATATTTCTTTTTATTAACTATCATCCTATTATCATCACTAAGTATAAGGCCATCTGAACTTCAATATGCACATCACACAAAAAAGTAGAGATTTAAATCTATTATCTAATCCACACAACCTAAATCTAAGTTTTAAAAGACTGGTGTAATATGATGTTTTTACGATGATTTACGAAGTCAACGAGCTAATCAACCCCAAATTAAATTCTTACACGAGACTCTGGCTATTCAGAAATTCATATTTCATGGCAATCATCATTCAACAAGTTAATGACCGACCGACCCATCTACCCTATCATCCTGCTCTTCTTATCAATCAGACCGGTTCGAAAATCGGGTTATATCGGTCGTCGGGTCCGCGGTTCAGCTCCCGACTCGTGACCTACAAACAATGATGATGAACCATAGACAAACGCACATGGCCGCTTCATTTTGCTTTCTCTCTATTTCAAATATCCGTGATCCGGCTCGCAATATTTTCAAGACCCGTCTCCCGTGGGCCAGTGTAAAGATCCGGATCAGTCGTGAACGACACATCTGTAGTGAGGTTTGAGGTTATGTGGTCTATATTTGAAATTTGTGATTTGCCACATATTTTTAAATAAATATTTATTGTTTAATTATTAATTTAAAGCAAACTGCTAAAATTATGTTCTGGAATCAAAAAGACTTGCTTCCGCCTCCGAACAACACATATAGGGCCACAAAAGAAGATTTAGGTAAGTACTTAAAACACATGAAATTGCATATCACCCAATAGCTACAGACCTGGGGGGTCATGTTGACCCCTTGATGGCCCCAATTAATGATTTTCCTGTTACAAATACTGAGTACGTGGCTAGAGGCTCAACTCTAAATTTTTTTAATCGCTAACTCTACATTTTTTGAGGAATCCTAACTATCCCTTTTGAGTAATTGACACACTTATTAGCTATCAAAAGAAAAACAAAGACAAGCAATCCTATTTTGAGGTCATCCCTTTCTTAATGTTTTTATACAGTTCCATCTCTGGTGTCTTGTTACCATTTCGTTCACCAGGAATGAGCTTACAGCCTGAATTTTTTTTCACAATTTTAAGGTGACAGTTATTGTCTTTGTAAAATATATTTTTTATGATACTTTTAATTATTAAATTGATTTGGTACAAAAAAAACAAAATCAGTTAGTTTTTTTATTAGGTATATTAGTTAATGTTACTAATAATATTGTTTTAAACTCACTGCCTGTATCACCAAGGCCACCTGCAAAGGAGGGGGGGGGCAATAGGGGGTGCATGATCCACCCTGGGAAATGGAAATACTGTATATTATATTACATATGTATTATTATAATAACACTATTAAAATAGCTTTTATTTGTTTTTATCTTATCCCTCTGTGCAAAATCGTGTGGTTGTCAATGTCTATCACTTTCGAGAAAATGACAAACTTTTGAAGTACCAAAAGAAAGACAATCAAAGACAAACAATATCGTTTTTCAGATTATCTTTCTTTATGTTTTATAGAGTTTCATCCCTGGTGCCTTGTTACCTTTTCGTCCATCAGAATTGAACTTACAGCTTGAATTTGTATCACAATTTCAATGTTTGATGGGTTCAAAAAATTTTAACATTTGTACTAAGGTGACAGTAAATTGTCTTTGTAAAATCAAATGGATGTTTGTATTTTTTATAACACATTCATTTATTTTTTATTATATTTGTTAGTTATGTTACCAGAACTTGTAAACCTCTTGAAGTTGTGTTAAAAATGTTAGTGATAAATTATTGTTTGTGATACTTCACTGTATGGTAATAAAACTTACAGAGACAGATAAAGAAATGTTTTTAGAATGCTATATTTTTTTTGAAAAGGTTTTTTAAAATTTATTAAGTATAGAATTGTAAATAAAGGAGTCATTTCGACTTCACATCTGTAGGCTATGTTATTAAAAAGCCAAGTCTGTAGCTACAGGTTAAAATTACATAAGCATAGAACAAGTACTATTTAACTTTTAGATCTTTCCAAGCTGCGTTATTCTCTAGAAGATGGCATAAGACATTTTGAAGATGCGAAGTTTTTGACTAATGAGACTGTGATTCTATCACGAATATTGTACAGAATGAAATTGAAATTTCGAAGTTCAAAGGATTTCAAGTTGATGGAACAATTAAGCCATTTATTACAAATTTATTTTAAGACAGATATGAGACGTCACCTTAAAAATATGTTGGAAATGACCCCTATAAATTATAAAAGGGAGACATATCTGCCAACAAAAAATATGTTGCATTATATTTTAGTTAGAATACAAGGTTTGTTATATTAACTCATTTTAAAGTTCTGTTTATGCCTTCAATGTATCTGTTTTGTACTCAGGTCCCAAAAAGAATTTATTTCTTCCATTAAAATGCACAAAAGAGACATAATAATTGAAGAAAAAGTCATGTAAGGTACCTATATAACTATTAAAAAATGAGAATTGAAAAATTTTAAAAATATATTAAATATAGAATTCATTTAAATCATAAAAATTCTTATCGACCATCTTGCAGGTATCCAAATAACATGCGGGTACTGCTTTTAACATTTATTTATTTAAATAACCAGAAAATTAAGTAATAACATTGCTACAAAAACAAACATGCCAACTTAACTTTGGTTATGTTATCAAAGTCATACCAACCTAAATTTGAAAGTTCTCATGAGATTAAATTTGTCAATGCCAAGAGGACACAAATATATGGCAAGATAGCACTGTATATATATATATATATATATATATATATATATATATATATATATATATATATATATCTAACACCCTCTCTCAATGGCAAATTTCTGCTGTAAATAAAAATTGAAACATATTTATAATAAGTATAAAAACAGTTTAAATCACATATCTTAAACTAAACCACTAAAATTACTAAACAAAGTAAAAGAAAGAGGTTTAGTGAAGAAATTTGCCAGTTGCTTATGAGTTGGAATATGTTTTAAAATAACAACCTTTTCTTTAACCTTGTCACATATGAAATGATAAAGTATGTCTATGTGTTTTAAATGTTTGTGGAACTCTGGGTTCTTACAAACCTTTATGGCTGATTGATTGTCATATCATATCCAGATGCTGATTTCCTATCTAATCTGCCTCCAGCCCAGTCTGAATCTGCATGGCCTTCATGTTCTTGAAATTGGTTTTATTAAAAACTAAGCTTGACTGATACCCACTCAAAATGCTGATTGATATACATAAACCAGGCCTTGAGCATAATATTGCATACATCAGTGAGCCTATAGCTCTACTGCATTTATCCTCAATCTCTTTATTCTCTGATTTATTAAATTTTAAATCATCATGTTTAAAATTCAAATCCATTGAAATATTAGTGGGTTTGCAATTTCACTACTTGCCATTGCATCTGCATCTTGCAGCAAGGTTCATATTCATTGCATATCTTGGATTTCGTCTTTTTATTTAAATCATATCTTCTGTTCACTATTTCATCATCACTATAGAGTCATCACTTCCTTCATTCTCATAGTAACTGTCACTTCTCATTATCACTATTTTCAGGCAAACTATCATTATTTTCTTCCTCTTGTCTCTGTTCTTCTGTCTCAGTTTCACTTTTACTTTTTTCTGGTATTGTCCAAACTTCTTGTGGATTTTCTGTCATATTTTTCTTATCTGGCAAAAATACCATATCAAGGTGTATCTCTACCTTGTTTTTCTTAAGAATAAACACCCTGTATCCTTTAGTATCTTCTCCATATTCTAGAAAGATACCTTGTTTATTTTTTACATCCCACTTCAGCCTTGTTTCCTTAGGAACATGTATAGACACATTGGTTCCAAAAATTTTAAAGTTTATCTCAATATCCTTTTCATGCCAGAGCTTGTAGGGACTTTCTGACCTCTGAGTGCTTGGACCCATTCTATTTAAGATGTATGTGACTGTGTTAATTGCCTCAGCCCAAAAAGTATTGTCTAGTTTTTTTAATACTGCTTAGAAGTGTTCGAGCAGCTGCCGTTCTGCTGTGGGGTGTATACTACATTTCTTTGGTATTTAATACCTCTTCTTTCCAAGATGTCTCTCAGTTCTTTATTCATAAACTCTAGTCCATTATCTGTCCTTAGAATTTTCATCTTGTAGCCTGTTTCACATTCTGATAAGTTAATCTACTTTCCAAGTATATATATTGCAAAACAAGTAGAAGGATTATATTGTTTATTTACTGATGTAAAGTACATTTTATACAGCTTATTGATTGTTGCTTTATGTCAACAAATGTACATTTTTCATGATCAGACAACATATAGTAACCCTTATCAAGAGCACTTCCTGCTGAGAATAAATTGAACTTCAACTCTGGCACTTATTAGCTTTTCTCTGTTGTAGGTCCATAACACTATTTTACCTATGCCTTTGACTTGAAGCTTCTGTCCATTTCCAACCTGCACACCTTTCTGTTTTTATTATATTTATGCTCTTGAAGCAACCTTTGTCCCAGGACATGTGTTGGCTTACACCTGAACCCAAACACCAATCATTTATTCTCATTTGCCCTGAAAAGACCAAAAATGCATTTGTTTCAGATTCTGTTTGTTTTGTGCTGCTATCTTTGCCTTTCCTTAACCAACACCTGTCTATATTATGGCTTTTCTTTTTACAGAAAGTACAAAACTTTGTATTTTTATGGTCCGTACTTTCACCGGTCTCAAGTCTCAGGCTTTTTGTTCTTGTCTCTAAAATAACAGTTTCTTGCAAGGTGACCAGTCTTTGAACAAATATGACATTTTGACCTTGTTTGGTCCTTGTTAAATCCTTTGGTACTCAAAGCCATTGTTGAGATTTACACCTCTCTTCCTCCAGCAAAAGGCAGGATGTTAGTTCTTTGAGGGTTTGATCATCTGATGGCACTGACTCCCAAGCTGACCAGAAATGTTTGTACTTTTCTGGGAGGGGCATTAAAATTTTCGTTATTATCATTTTCTCAGAAAGTGTCTCACTTGCAGTTCTTAATTTAGTTTTAATTTTCTCTATCTGTGCACTGAATTCTGACACAAAGTTTTGAAATTCTAGCATGAAGAACTTTTGCTGAAGAAAATGTATACTGACTGTGGATTCCCTGTCTTACACAGTTTTGAGTTTCTGCCACATATCCATCGATCATGTCACATGACAAGATATGGGTTAGAAGGGTTTGCTCCATTCTGGTGAAAAGGAGCTCTTGTGCCTTAGCATCTTCTTGCAGCCATTTCGTGAGTTCATCTCCTGACTGTGTTGGTCTAACCCTTGAGCCATCAACAATATCATAGTAGCCTCTGCCTTTAAGAATGATAGTGGTTTGAAACCTCCAAATGGCCCAATTGCTAGTTAATTTTAGTGTAGCACTGTACTCGCCCATTTTTGGTTTTGTTTTTATGTTTGTATGCTTTACACCACACTTATTTTACCCGAAAACTGACTAAACACTTGGTGAGGTCAACTGTCAAGCTTTTTTGAAACTTTCGCATAATCTGGGTCCATAACCTCTTGCGGGTATCCAAAAAACACGTGGGTACTGCTTTTAACAATTAATTTATTTAAATAACCAGAAAATTAAGTATTAACATTGCTACAAAAACAAACATGCCTACTCAAATTTTTATTTTATGACCAACTTAACCTTGGTTATGTTCACAAAGTCATATCAACCTAAATTCGAAAGTTCTCACGACAGTAAATTTGCCAATGCCAAGAGTACATAAATATAGGGCAAAATGGCGTTATATACATATCTCTAACAGAGCAGATAGTTTATTTAGTCTCTTGTTTAAATATTGACATTAATAGCATTTCTAATGTTTTTATTTAATTTTTAACATTTTGGCCTGTAGCAAAATAAATATGATTTTGGAAAAGAGCAAATTGATGATTTACAGGCAACAGGAACATTTTTAACTTAGTATTATACTTACTTCCTGAATAGCAAACCTGTGCTGATAGGAAGAGCAACAAACCTAGTAAATATATATGCCTGTCACACTTAAAATTCTTATATTTTTTAAAAGTGGTTCTGCATGTTGGATTATAGAACACCAACAATATGCACTGCATACTTTGCGGCATACATTGGCATTACAAAATGTATGTCGGCATAATCAAGAGATAAAAGTATTTTCTTACTGTAGTGCATAGATATAAAATTAAGTACCTAAGAACTACTGCATGGTTTATTGCAGAGACCGTTAATATGGAAGTGTCATTTAAGTTTTCATCAAAAATGATTATCAGCTGATTAGATTGATGAATTGAATATAATCTTTAACAATAACAAATACTTGCTTGAAGGATGCTTCCCAGATGCATTGAAGATGGCTAGGGAATTGATCCCTATATAGAGATAATGACTTGAGAAACCATTGACAAATATCAATTCTACCCATTTTCTCAAGCATCTTCTCTAAAATTTTCGAAGTTGTTATAAGAGAGAGTATAGTTTTTTCTTTGATGAACATAAAATTCTCTCAGACCGTCAATATAGTCTACATCTGACGCAAATGAGTGGACAGTTTTGAGTATGTGTGGAAATCTTTTGAGGAGAGTCTTGACAGTGAATGCTTGTTGACAGACCTCTTGTGTTGACTACAGCATTCTGCTCAGTAAGATAGAACACTTCAATGTTAGAGGGAAAACTCTTGACCCAAGTCTTAAACTATTTAGGTCTTATCTTAGTGATCGACACCAACAAGTTTTGATCAATGGTGAGCTGAGCTCATCCTTACAAATAAAAAAGGTTATACATGAGGAGTCTATATTGGGACTCCTGCTATTTTCTTATCTTCATTAATGATCTCCCATGTTCCATTTCAATCACATAAATCAGTGTTGCAAGCAAAGGCTTTCTGCAGATGATGCAAGCTTTATTGTAAAATGCAATAAGGACTAGGTCCTGTCTGATTTAACTTAGAGGATGTTTGGTGAGACTAGGTTGTGGCTTACTACAAATAAGTTCTTATTAAATTACTGACTTCAAGGAGGCCTTCGATAGGTTGCCTAATTCACTGTTAATTTATAAACTGTCTAAGTATGCGGTGGGTTGCTCAATGATTGTGTGGCTTTATTTTTGTCTCACAGGTCAGAAACAAATAGGATCAAATCTTTCTATTCTAGTGAGATTAAGGTTACCTCTAGAGTATCTCAGGTGTTCAGCTGCCTGAAACGACTCAATATCAATCTTAATATTATTGTTTCATCATTTGAGGCAATTTTTTAAAGTAATTTTGTTATCATGTTTGTATATTTTATTTATCACTCTTTTTTATATTTTTATATTATTATTCTAACAAATTTTATTGTGAGTTAAATTAATTATGTAGATACTATGGAAGTGTTTTGTGATTTCTGTCAACATCTTGAAATTTTAAAACGTAATTATATCTATATGTATGTTAATGTTACTTTTTTTTATCTTTAATGTTAATGTGTATTAGTTTTGCATAGATATCAATTTCACTAAGCATATATATATATATATATATATATATATATATATATATATATATATATATATATATATATATATATTTTTTTTTTTGTAAACTTTTTGAAAATTTGAATATTAGTTATAGTAGTAATTTATATGATTCGGCCAGTCCCGTTTATTAAATGAGTAAAGGAGTCTAAACCATGAAGTTCGGCTTATTAGGTGGTAGAACTGAATGTCTCTCCGAAGTTCTTTGGCTTGCAGCTCGATCCTGCTTTGTCTTGGATTGAATATATTAATTTTCTCTGTAATAGACTTCTTCTTGCCTATATACCATGGCTTATTCCATTCAAAAATAAGCTATAAAATGCTCCCTTGGGATAGTGCAATACACACTAATCTCCTGAGGGTATTTTTAAAGCAGAAACAAATCATCATAATATTTTTTAACATGAAATCCACAGAGAGATGTAAGGCTCTTTTTGTTCGATATTCTATATTGACTCTCTTTGGTCAGATAGTTGAGAGTTGAGAATATGTTACATAAAAAAACACATTCATCAGCACAACACTTATTCTGAAAATCATTACCATGATATCCGACACAAAGAAAATATTTTATAACCACTGAACAGACTTCATCAGGCAACTGGATTCCTTACGGTTCAGAAAATAATTTAAAAAATATTTAACAACTATTCCTTCTTATTCAGTAACTAATTTTCAGAATACTAAAAGAGAGAATAAGGGAATGATCTTACTATTAGTGTAGTTTTAGTAATTATTCAGTGTATTTTAATTCAATATTTTGTATTTAATTTTAAGATTTTGAGTCTAGTATGTATTATATTTATTAAGTATTTATTACTATATATTTTATAAAATTGCTTGATGATGTGTCTATGAAAATGTATTTTTTTCTTGTGAGTAATACACATAAATTAAAATGTATATATATCTTGGCAACCAGAATAGATATTTCAATACACTTTTCAAGATACTAGGGTGCTTTCTTGTAGAACTGGCCAAAGGTTTAGGCGATTTTTTAAATTTAGCAGCATGCTAAAGATATTAGCTTCCGTATTCACTTGATGACCGCCAAGCACGGATACAGGTTTTTCAATAATCATTCTTGCGGGCGGCGCTGTTGCCAACCCTGCCACTTTCTCGGTAAAGCTACGGCTTTTTAATAAAATCTACTAATCTAAAACACTTTTCGCCGCCATATTGAATGGTCATTATGTCGGTGAAAAGGCGTTCCATGTATGGCTTTTATTGATATTTCCTATGCTAGGTACTTATTTTTCTTTGGGCCTAGAGCAGGAAAACCCGAGCTTTTTGGAGGGGGGGTATCATTGTACATTATACAATGACAGTATATATACAGCTAAAATGCCTAGTAAATGCATTGACTATGTTTTGAGCACTGTTTATTTCTTGGTGATTTAAAAGCATAATATCTCGAATGTTAGAATTTATAAAAAAAACCACAATGTTTTTAGGTTTTTCTCATTTCATTTTGCACCCATTTTTGATAAGAACGATATGCCCTTTTTACGCTGAGCCTTTACTAGCTGCTTGTACTCCTTATACTTTAAGTCCTATCTCGTATCACTCTCAAACTTTTTCCTAAATTTAACTTTTCATTTTATATTTTTTTCTGGGTTTCGTACATCTATAATCCTTCAGAACTTTTTAATACGACATTACTGGCCATTTTTTCAACAAAATGAAAATCTTCAATCCGGTCATTAAAGTATTTTTGATAATTTGTACAGTTTAGAAGTGTTTTAGCAATTAGCAAATTGAATATTTTTTGAAAATGACATTTGCTATATAACTTTCCAGGGTGCAATTATTTAAAAAATCAAAAGAAACCAAAATTTACAAAACAAAATAAGAATTTTTATATTTACATTTTTACAACAAAGTTAAATTCTTTATTTAGTTTAGAAGTTATGTAGCAAAAAGTATAAAATGTACATTTTTCAATTTAACATTTTGCTAAATAACTTCAGTTAGTTGCACAAGACTACAACCAATTCAAAGTAACGAAAAAATTACAGAACAGAAAAAGAGATTTAATAGATGCACGAGGTGGATCAAAAGATGAAAAAAATATTAACATTTGAAGAACCTGTATCTCAAAAACTAAGCTTTGTGCTCCCTTATTGATGTGACATCTTTATCTCTATCATTGAATTACTTTTCAAAGTTTTGGACATTATTTAATTTTCGCTCTTCTTTTTAGATACTCTATAATGGGGGACATGAGGTAACACATTTTTCCTACCTCTTCAGAGTGTATCTAAAAATCGAGTCTAAGTGTACTGAAAATGTAATTTAGAAGCTATTCATTTTTAAAACTTTAAAATTTTTAAACGAATTCGTCAGGCACATACAAAATTATCAAAAAAAAAATAGAAGATTGACTTTTTTTACAATAATTACTTCAATTTTTTACTCAAAAATAAACATGGTCACATTCCATATGTACAAAAATGTGCACTAAGACTCATTTTGCACCAGTTTTCAACCTCTCTGCAAATAAGACGATTTAGGTAATCAAGGAAGAATGTAGCTAGGTATTCGTTAATTGCTCAAGAGCTGGAGCATTACTTTTTAATTTGACAGTCTAATTTAAGTAATTTATAGAAAATTATTAAAAAAATTTCTTTTTTATTTGGGAATTTTGCAATTATTCTCTTGAAATGTCTTGTAGTTGTAGTTAAATATTTGGAATCTGATGACAGTTTAAACATTTTAAATTAATAAATGTAAATTAATTCATGCTTAAAAAAGTTTATATAAACAAGGGTGCTTACTTTTTTAGATGCAGGGTGTCAAAATTTTACAAACACCTAAATTTCTTATTCTGTTCTGCAACTTTCTAGTTATTTTAAACATTTTTGATGCACCATTTCAAAATTATTTAGCAAAATGTGAAATTGGAAAAATGTACATTTTGCTGAATAACTTCTAAATGATGCGAAATTTCGAAAAAATCTAAAGGATCAAAGAGTTACAGACCATGATGAAGAATTTTTAAAAAGTCAAACGGCTGGCAACCCGGAAAAAATAACACCCTGTAGATTTTTCTAAAACTTATTTAGTCCTTTCATGAAAATTATTCATAGTATAACGTGTACCAGATTTAATTTAAAAATATCTAGAATGTATGACGAAAACTAAAAAAACTATAAAAAAATACTTCTTGTTTTAGCATTTTGGGTATGGATTAATTTATACCCTGAATACTTATTATATTTAATTTGTTGTAACTTTGTTTTGACTTTCAGGTTCACCCTATAGAATTAGAACTTTTGCACAATATTTATAATATTTTTTATATTGTACTTAAACCTTTTGTGAGGAGCTTTTTAGATATAAACTTTACCATATTTGGTATTTTAAATGGACTCTACAGGTACATTACAAATTTTATTAATGTTATAATAATTAACAGAGTTATCAAAAAAATTCTCAAATCGTCTCGAGTTTGAGGTGTAACCATAAAAAAAATTAGTAAAGTTCTAAAAAGTCTGCTTTGCTTTTCTGATATCCACGTGAATAAGCCTAATTTGATCATAAAAGATTTTTTCATTAAAAATATTTTCTTTTCAAATTTTAAAATGTTTGCACACCTTGTATACATTTTTGGTAACATACAATAAATTTCTTTAACTAATTTATGAAATAAAAGAAACATCATTTGATAAAAAGTACTTGAATTACAGGATAACAGGCAAAATTAGCAACATTTTCATAAAAAGATAAAATGTCAAAAGTAAGGGGATATATCAAGATTTCTACCAAATTGGTTTTTGTATTTAATCTGCCAAACAACTCCACAAAATAAAATTTTTCCATGATTACCACTTAGATGAAATTTTGGGCAGTCTTAAAGCTACCTGGTACAGAAAAACTACTGAAGTTACAAAAGCTACTAAACCTTTAGCCTTTCTACAATAATGCTCTCTAATATGTTGAAGAAAGGATTAAAACATCTTTCCTGTTTCGCGAGATATATACCTTTTAGTTTAGATCAAGATTTTTCTTTATGCATTTGAGGAGGCCAGATGTTTCTTTAGTTTCACTATTCTGTAAAAAAGTCCAAGAAATAAACTTGCCATGGCTGGCTTTGCATATATGGAAAGCCAAGATATTCGCTACTAGAATTATTTGACTAAAACAAAATAATAACAGATAAGTATGGGTTAGTGGTAGAAAATATTTTTTAGAAAAAATTCAAATAGTAAAATAATTATGGTAAAAAAACTCGCAGATTAAAAAAAATAAAAGAAATTGATAATTGGGGAATCTCGCCTAGCAAATAAGCTATGTAAGTACTGAAAGTGTACATAATAAATTAGATAATATTATTTTCCTAGAGAAGCTAGGTAAATTTTACAGTACTAACCCAGCAACATGTATGTAAAATTACAAGACTTTATGTAATTTGAATGTTGGATCCAATAAACTCAGTAGCTTCCATATACATAACATCAATTATGTGGCAGTGAATAGATACTCTAAGAGGGTTGCAGATAGAGAAACTTTAAGACTATTGATGAGGTACTTTAATTGCACCTTTTAAACTGAAGAAGAAAATGTAGGGTTACCAAATTTCTTTTCTCGAAAAAGAGGACAATAACTACTAATTTTTATTGCGCATTCACCATTTCGTAGGAAGTTTTGTTTAATTAAATTATTAGGGAATTTTGGTAAAGGTAAAGAAAGTCTCTATAAGGTATTTAGCAGCATATTTATTATTTTTTAGATTTTTTAAATTTGCCTATTTTTTTCAACAAAAGGAAAATATAAAAATGTCAAACAACAAAATTACATATGAAATTAAGCTACATTTGTATCATAACATTGTGACAACAAATAATAAAAATTTAATAAAAATAATAAATAAAAACGCAAACTACAACTTTAAAATGAGCTTCTATTAGCACTCATTACAAAAAGATTAAAAACTTTAGAATGCACCAATTAAAATAAATATATTAATAGTCTTAAAACACAGTCTTAAATCGAAGTAGAGGGTGGAGTTGGAACTGGTTCATATTTAGCCAATCCACTTATTTTTTTAAGCAAATCCCTTTGTGTTAATAAGTAATCAAAAAATTGGGAGCAGCTAAATTCTTTTAAATTAAACTGCGTTCCCAATTCGACTTAATAGCCGACACGGAAAGTCGATTCCTTTCATCGATCTATTGGGCACCCATTAAAGAAAAAACATTCATTCATAACAGCATTCGCGTTATGGGATGGAATGGCAAAAAAAAATTGAGTAAGTTTGAGAAACTCGCAGTGTGCGTCTTCATTAGAAACAGTAGAAAATACTTCACCCATTTTTGAAAAGAGAGTAATTTATGAAAAGATTCATCGTTAAGTGAAGATGAAACAAATTCCTTTAAATTGCTAAATTCGTTAAATAATTTTGAATCATTTACTTCAATATTTTTATTTTGAAAAAACGGTAGAGAATTCTCGATACTTTTCCATTCTGGAACAGTTTTTAAATTCATCCATACAAGTAATTTAAAATCTTCAAAAGAGATGGTCCACGATCTTAAATATTTCAGAGATTTTTCGTAAACAAACAAAAATTTTTTTTCTAAGACGGTTACCTCCACCATGTGGCCAGTTTTCGAAATATTTGCCTATCAGCGGTAAAAATTTTTTTATTTAGCCGCTCTAATATCGATTTTTCAGTTTTGTGCAATATTTCTAAGATTTTCAACAATGAATTATCTTCTTTTTGCATATTCTTGATAGAGCCCTCAAAAAAAAAACATTAAAAAATGGCAGAACCAAAAATAAGCCCCATTTAGTTTATTGGAAAAAAAATTATTTAAAGTCACGGGAGAAGAAGGATCGGATAGAAAAAATGACTCCAGTCCTTCATAAATTTCTAAAATCTTATTTATACATGGAAATAAGGAAAGCCACCTAGTCTTACTATGGAAAAGTAGCTTTTTATATTCAAGATTCACAAAATCACAGAACGATTTCAGTTTCTCCGTTCTTACTGTGTAAATAGAAAAATGATTATACATTTTTAATATGACTGATTCGATATCTATAGGAAGTGAATCCATTCCGTTGTGAACACAGTTGTTCAAAATATGGTTTGGACATCCGATTCCAATTAAGGTATTTTTAACAGTTTCTTTAATATTAGCGTAAACATTATTTTTTCCTGCTCTATTTACTCCACCAAAATTAGTGTTGCAGTTGTCTCCACAAAACGCAATACAATTATTTTTTAAATCAGATTTACACATTTTACAATAAACACATTATTTAAATATTGTACAATAGTTTCAGACTTTTCGTCACTTAGATTTTGCAGCTCAATCATTTTAACAGTAATACCTTAATTTTGTCAAAATACTGAATTAATACCGGAAACATTTTTAAATTGCCGTGGTTACTGGCATCGGTACTTATTCCTATAAAATTATTATTTTTGGATTCTGCAATTCCCGAGTTTACTCCGTGTGGCGCCAAGACTGAAACTATAATCGCTTCTGTTTTAGTACGCGCACAAGATATTTTCTTTGCCAATTCGGAATCAGGTATAATTTTTTGAATAAGTTTAGTATTACAATCTGCTGATTTAAAACTAAAATGATGTTTAACTGTATGAAAAGCAAGCGCTCCTTCTGCCGCAGCAACTTGCTCCTCTACTTTTGAATTATTTCACGAAAAAGGTCGTTAGTTTTTGCGAAGCTGATCCGGCACTGCGTATTTTTTGCTGATGCTTATTTGACGACAAATGTTCTATATCACATTTTCCTTTATTGGCTATCGAAAAAGTCATATTGCATAGTGAACATAGCACTTCATATTCTAGTGTTCACTTTTCCATCATTTTAAATTGCAGAGGTAAACATACATTTTCTCTTTGGCATTTCATAAATATATCAATCTACAAGTTAAAAAATACATTTCACTATCATTACTGCAAAACTGTATAAAAATAAACTTACTTCTTGTGTTGATCGGCAAAATTTACAGAAAAACAGGTGAAAAAACAGTTAAAATAAAATAAAAAATTTGAATTGCTGTTAGCTAAAAGACAACACACAATGCACCTTCTCTTCCAAGAATCCAGAAGCGACATACTGCTGCCTTTTCATAATATTGGAACTTCACTTCATGATCGATTAAGGTCCGAATTGACTGACTGTGTATTGTCTCTTTTCGATATCAGATGATAGAAAAAGAACGACAGCTGAACTAAGTGATCTTAGCGATTTTCGAGTGACTTCAGTCGTACTATTGAATATGCAGGGCCGTGGTTTAGTTAAATAACAAAAGCGGCGGAGTTCGAAATGAAAAAAAAAATAAAATGCATTATTCATTAATAATATTTATATATATTTTTAATGTAGTTTAACGGCTGTGGTCGAAAAGAGGACGCCCGGATGCATGCCTAAAAAGAGGACATGTCCGGGAAAAAGAGGACGTCTGGTAACCTTGAGAGAATGTTACCACAATTTCAAGCACTTTCCATAAAAAAAACAAACATGGAGTGTTTATCAATAAAAATGTAATTGTTTTATGAATAGTTAGTCTTTTATATGCTTATCTATGTTTGCTTGTGTTTTCTTGTAACTTGTTCTTGATAAATCTATCACATCAGTATTAAATATAGATCATAGAGCCAATTGAAATATATATTTTGTTGATTCATGATCTAATATATTATGAATTAGACACTATAGTTTAATTTATTTCTAGGACTTGTAAAACTTATGGAGAGAGTATATGATACATGTCTGATAATAGGAACAAAACTGATGGAAAGATTTTATATAGGGCACTTTTGGAAAATGTTCCTTATTTTATTTGCCCTTGTCTCCAGAATATCTGTTTTGATAAAATATAATACCAAATTTCTTTGTGAGTTGTATGGAAAGTTATTACCACATTCCTATAAAATGGGAAATGCCGGTAAAAACTGGTTGCCAGAAGGGTATATTTTGCCATCTGATTTGCGAACATGGCTGTCCGTCCAGTGGGTAAGTCAGCAAATCCAAAATTTAAAAAAACCTGACGTGACAAAACCAGATATAATGAAGATAATATTAAAGTTCAAAAACCTGACTAATGTCATCAGGTTAGCTATATGATGTATTAACACTATTGTTTCAGGAGTTTTATAAATTTATTTCTACAAAATAGAAGTAGTCTTACATAATAATTAATATTGATGTACTTCCAAGATACTTAAAATTGCTATTCTTTACATTTTTTTTAGGTATATGAAGAGGAATTTGTTGATTTGACATTACATGAACCATTAAATGAAACAATGAACTTTTTCAATTTAGTTGAGGGTGATGAGGATGATGATGTCTTGTTTTGTGATGAGTACATTCTACTTGATGATGAGGATAAACAAATTATGAATGATTTCAATAAACTCTCACCTATTAAAGAAACATTAAATAGAAACAGAATGCGAGGATTCAGTATAAATGAAGATGATATAGGTATACTTAAAATAAATAAACTAAAATCTGTTTTTGCAAACATCAATGGTTTTCCCATGTTACGTTTTATATGCCAAAAATATAAAAAAATTTGCCACTTTCTAAAAATAATAATAATTTCTGAAATAAAAAATACTTTTTTGTGTGTTTCTCAAAAACTTGATGTGTTTTGCTATCAAAAGTCGTGTAGTGGCCCATCATATGATCAGCTTATTCCCGCTTGCGTCTACACAGGTCTTAGTGGATTACTCATGGGATCTTGTAACACCATGTGACAAGGAATTCTGTATTTAGGTACTTATTCTCAACAATTTCCTACTTTGTTGTTGTAGCTGTTCTGTATGTTTAGTACCAGGATTCCCTATGAACTGTTAACTCATCCCTATCTATTATTTTAGTGGCTTTTATGCTTGTTTTTTTTTTGCCAAATGGACAGTGTGTTGGGCAATAGAATGGTGTTGCACAAAAGGCTTATATTTCAAATTATGTACTTGTCACAATGATTTGTAATAGATTGAACTCGACCGGCATGCTAAAGTAACTGGTTTCCGAGCCGAAAATCCGTGCGAGTCGTGAGCGCAGACATTTTGCCGGCCGAATTTATTGACTTATAACCCATTTCAGAGATTTTTTTATAATGGATTTTAAAGTTGCACTGGAATCTCAATAATCGCGACTCTCCAGTTTGCCAACAGGAGGCACATCTAATTTAAAAATTTATGTACTGTCAGACCCAAATGTCTATAAATTATTTTAGATTTGAAATAAACCAAAACTATGGTTGAAACGTCAGACTTAAAATAAATACATATTTCGAAGTCATTTTTATTAATTTAATACACCAAATGACATTAAACCGAGTAAAATACAAAAAAAAGAAATATATGTATATATATATATATATATATATATATATATATATATATATATGAAAGTAGATTTTTTATTTATTATTATTATTATTATTATTATTATTACATCGGATCTTATTACTTATTAATTTAATTTTAGTTCCACAAATGTTCACTATGAATCCTAGTTAGTTTTATACAAAATTGATGAGGCTTCTTATCTAGGGTTTGCATCCTGTGTTTAAGCAACCTCATCAGTTGTTAGCATTATACTACACGTAATATAAGTTAGGTTATATAATTATAAGTTACATCACTTAAGAATATAAAATCATGTACACAATCGTAAATCGGAGTGGATTTGGAGGAGTGGAAAGATCAGGAAGATAAATAAATATAAAGAAAACAGGCACAGGCCAAGTTAGGCTGACCGGACGAACAGGGCCACAACAACAGCAGAAACATATGAATTAAGTGACCTCATTGCAACATAACAGAGTAAAAGTCGTTATAATTTGTATGAATATATTTTTTTACCATATTTTTAAATTTATTTTTGTTATTACTCAAATGCCTTATATCTAGAGGAAGAATCGTCCTCTACCTCAGTATAAAGTTGATTCCAATTACAATCAGAGAATACGATTGCCGTGTCATCTGCGTATGATATAATTTTACCCTTAATCGGAAGATCACCGACATCATTAATATATATTAAGAAGAGAAGCGGTTCCAATACGGTTACTTGCGGAACACCACATTCTATAGTTTTACTTGAACTAATTGTATTATTCAAAACAACTTTTTGAATTCTGTTTTTTAATATGATTTAAAAAGTTCTAAAGCTACTCCCCTTATGCCCACATCAAATAATTTTTCCAAAAGAATTTTGTGTGAAACGTTATCAAATGCTTTAGCAAGGTCCATAAACACACAGATACTTTTTTTGGTTTGGTTAAGCAAGTTTTAAATTGTATTTGTTAGTTCAAAAGTAGCATCCTCGGTATTTTTTTGAGGTCGAAATGCAAATTGATATTTGTAAAGGGCCTTACTACTCTCCAAAAAAGGCAGACATTTATTTTTAAGACATTTTTCGCAGATTTTTGCAATGTTACTTACCAATGATATTGGTCGATAGTTAGTCGTATCTGCTCGATCGCCCTTTTTTAGTATTGGTATGACGAGAGAGGATTTTCATTTTTCTGGAATTATAGCGGAAGAAAAAGTTAGGTTAAAAATATGCTTTAGTGGTTTTATCAGATGTGTGTGAGTATTTTTTAATATTTTAGTAGTTATTTGGTCATCTCCTGGGGGTGAATCATTTTTCAACGATTGTATTGTATTAATTATTTCAGAGTTAGTTACTGGTTTTAGAAAAAAAGTTTTTGTTGATGTTTTATTTTTTAATTTAGTAATAGGTGGATTTCGTGGGATTTTTTTAGACATTTCCTTTCCAATATTGGCAAAAAAAGTACTAAACATTTCAGACATTTTCTTATTGTCTTTATGTTAAAAGTATTTAAGAAATTTAAATAAGACTGTTGAACTTCAAGTCAAAGAAATTAACTTTTTTTATAGTTTTCTCATTGTTCTTTAAAAATTTCAATATTTATAGACAATCCTATGATAATGATGAGTTATATCGGTATGAACGACGAAGGATTGGGAATGTTTAACGTATTTTTGTTCCTTAATAAATATGTGATCTATTTGACTACGGCTTCGATCTGTAACGCGCGTTGGATTTTTTAAACAGCTAAACATTTCATTTTCATTTAATATATTCGAATAGTCATTAGTAGTGAAATCCATAGTCGATGGTAAATTTATGTTCGTATCGCCTATAAAAATGTGTACCTGATATTTTGGTACGGATTCCAAATATTTTTTTAAATCAGTTAAAAAACATCTGAGAAGTTGTTGATGGGGGTCTATATATGAAGTGATTAATACGTTAACGTTATTTATTTCTAGAACAGTATGCATTAAATTTGTTTCTGTTAAATTTATAATTTTAGTATTTGAGGTTATAGAATCTTTAATGTATAAAGCCAGTCCATCGTTTTTATTTTTAGTTGACTGGTTATCAAATAGGTTATATTCGGTTATATTAAAATCTTCCAAATTTTCAATTGAAAAAGTTTCTGATAAAATTAAGACATCAATATTTCTTACTCCTATAGATTCTAGATAGACTTGTAGTCTATCAAAATTTGTCCGTAAACCTGTTTAAATGAAGTATGTTAAATTTGTTTTCACCCTGTAATAAAGTTTTCACCTGGCCAACTTCCTCCACGACGGTACAGATACACTCCTCCAAATCTCTCAGTATCTCCAACATTTTCTATAAGCTAAAAAATGTTATACCTAATTACCTCTAACATTAACATATATGTATAATAGTATAAATATATATATAATATATATATATATATATATATATATATATATATATATATATATATATATATATATATATATATATATATATATATATATATATATATATATATATATATATATATATATATATATATATATATATATATATATATATATATATATATATATATATATATATATATATAAATAAATATATATATTTATTATTTATGTATTTATATACATATATATATATATATATATATATATATATATACTCCCTTATAAAAATTAAACTAGCTGTCTCAGATTTTTTTAACTTTTTTGATGGCGTCAATTATTTTTATTAAAATTCGGTAATTATTGATTATAAAGTAACAAGTTAATTAAGATGTTAACTTCCTAGTAGCTTTAATTACTCTAATTTTTTTGTAGCTTATAGATAGTTACCTTTTCATTACAATTTAACCTTAAGATTTGAGATAATTTTTCAATAATTAATCAGCTTGCTTTATTATGCCCTTTTTTGTTTTAGGTGAAGAAATTGCATATATAGTGGAATTAAATGAGACTACCAAAGGTGCCAAAGATTCACTAAAAGGATTGAAATTTGCTTTAGATCTTAAAGACAATAATAATAAAGTAGAAGATATAGGAGAAGAAATATGTTTAACTGTGGATTCTTCAATATCTTTAGATGATAATAGTAAAAATAATCATAATGAAAAATCTCCTAATGCTAGAATTTTAAACGAAACCTATAGTGGCAAACTTGACAATGTTCTTAACGGTGGTAATACTGATGTTATTGAAGAATTTGGTCACACTAGTATTGTCAATTTAGTAGATGAAACTCAAGAAATAGAAGAAAGTTGTAAGATACCAGATTACCTATTTGACAAGTCATTTCATTTTAATGGACACAGTGAAGTTATAGATTTAAATGCCAGTAATGAGGATCTCTTAGAGGACTCGAGGACCTATAGTAATTTAAGTGCAGATAAAAAAACAAAAAGTAAAAGGAAGAAGTTAAAAAGTTCTCTTATCTTCCAGAAGACTGAGCAACAGAAGCCATTAGGACTTACAGAATCAAGGCACTTAGTTTTAAAGGAGGGTAATATTATTTTTAGTAGTGATGATAAAAATAAAGCAGTTAGTCCTACTAAAAAATCAAGCATTCTTCAAAATACTAGTGAAGTGATAGATTTAAATGAAAGAATACAAATTGAAGAAAACCTAGACGATACAACAACAAACAACAATCTGACGTCAGATAAAAAGAAGAAAAGAACAACAGGGAGAAAAGTCAAGGAATTAAGTCAAATTTTATTAAATTTTGATGAATCAATAGAAACAAAAAAAAATGAACAATATGCGCCAGCTTCAGCAAAAAGGAAACTTAAGTTTGGAGATGTAAGTCCCAATAAAAAGTTTAAAATCAAAGATGAACCTTCAAAGTTAAATAGAACTATAACTGCATCATCAATCAATAACAAAAGTCCCAAAACTACAAAAAAGAACAAAATATCACAGGATGATTTATCATCTAAATATAAAAAATCTGTTAAAAATAAAAATTCAATTGTAAACCAGGAAAAATTTGGTGTAAAACGAAAATCAAATAATAGTAAAAGTACAAATATATTTTCTAGTTTAGATATGTCTGTAAAATTGCACGAATCAGATTTAACATCTAACAGTGAAGATGTTAAGAGCAAAGACAAAGAAAATTTGATACTCACAATTCCTGACACATCCATTGAGGAACCTGAAATTAGTGCTTTTCACAGTAAAATTTTATTGAAATCACAATCTAATACTAATAAAAGGGGTAAAGGAAGAAAGCAAAAACATAAGAATACAGTTATGCAAGATCAAAGAAATTCTTTATATAAATCAAGAAAAGACAGTCGACCCTTTGAAAAAAATAAAGTCATTTCATCTAAACAGAAACCAGAAAAAAAAATATTAAATGATGAAAATTTACATAATTTGTTTTCAAATATTAACGCGGGTGAAGGAAAAAAGAAAAAAATCAAGAAAAAGAAAGTTGAAAATACTCTAGAGGAATTCCTGAAGCCAGTTGGATATATACAGGGAACTTCTTCAAAGGATCTAGAAAAAGGCAGACTAGATAATAAAACAAATGCCTCAAAACGAAAACTTCATCTGGAAAAAGAACATCCTTATAAAAAATCTAATAAATCAGATCATATGGGACTCAATGAAACTACACCAGGAAAATGCAAATCTGCAAAGAAGAAAAAGGATAAGAACAAAAAACAGAAACATGGATGGCTGGAGCGAATTGAGAGACAGGTTAAACAATCGGAAACAGAAAGGGATGATTCAATTGTGAATGGAAGCAATTCAGAACCCAACCGAAGTATATCTAACTCAACAACAAAAAATAAAAAGAAGAAAAAAGAAACCAAGGAAAAGCAAAAGCATTTTCTTGGGGAGATAAAATCTATTAGAGTACAAACAGTTACACAAAAAAAGAATATAAAACTTGAAAAAGCAAATAGAAAAAAACAGCAGAAAATGCAAAAGAAGTTAAGTATTATTGAAAGTAGGCTCAAGAAATTAGAAAGACAGGCAGATTTAATTTTATTAGACAAGGCTAAGTCATTTGTATTGTAGAGTATCGAGATACTTGGATCCCCTTACGACTCCAAAAAGGAGATAAAAAGTAGATGGAAGAAAAAAATCACTTGAGTTAAAGAGGAAATGTTGTACAATTTTTAAAAAACCTTTGTACCTAGTTGTGTGGAAACAAATATGCTAGAAAGTGAGATAAGACATTTGCTATATATTGGGTGACATTGAAATCAATTTCCTTCCGACTATTATGCTACCTTTTTGGGAATTTATTTTAAAATTGAAACATTTAGATAGTTCCATATGACATGTAGTGCCCAATTTTATTTGTAAAACAATATAATTCAAATTCCAGTTAAACCAGAAAAGATAATTTAGAACTGTTAATGAAACTATTGTTGAGTTTTAAAATTCTACATAACTTTTATATATTTATTTGTCAGATATCAAGTGTGTCAGTGGAAATGGCAATTAAAAGTTGTAGTTTTTAATATTTAATCATATTTACTGGGAATTGATGTTGAGCAAGAAGCAAATCACTCCATCTAACATTTTCTAAGGCCAACACTTTATTGACACATACAAAAGAGTGCTAGAGTTTACTTTAAAATTTTCATTATTTATGTTTATAAGATTGAGAATTCTATCTCATTTATCAAAAAATCTGTAAGGGATTAAATCTTACTTCCAAATAGAGACTGTATTCGAACGAGAGAAACAAAGTTTCGAAAATACCAATATGATTAACAATAACAGTGACTTTCATCATCATAACTATTTATATTATAACAAGGTTTGACAAGATTATTAAATATAATGTTAAATAAAGATTGTTTCTTGTATTTATGCAGAAAACATTTTTAAGTTAACTAGGGTATCAGAGGTTTTACAATATTTGGCAAGTCATTATATTGCATTAATCCAATATAAAAGAAACTAATTTGTGCTAACCTTATTTAAATTAAAATTGCTTTTTTTTTTCGAAAAAGTATATCTGTCTGTATTATAGGCATAAACAATCCTGTATTTTTCTTATTACAAGTTCTTGGAAATAAAAGTTTTGCATATTCCCTGATAAGACGTAGGTGGTCATGAAAATCATATTTCTATACATTTCCGAATTACATTTTTCAATATAAACAGAAATGTAACTTATGGGAAAAATATTACAAATTTCTTGCTTCCTTTGCATATTTTATCTGTGGTGTCTATTGAGTACTATTCGCATTATTATATTATTTAGATTCAATAGATTATGTAGATTCAAGACTTTTGGGTATTCTTATTTAACATTATGAATTTGCTCCCAGTTGACCATTCTATATAGGAACTCTATTTCAGGAACGAAACTACTGTTCTCTGTTTTATCTAGGAGATATCATAAGAAAAGCACAGCTATATGGTCGCTCTGCTCCAGTGATATAAGAATGTCCAATAGTTGAGTTTTGCGCTTTTGCATATCATGACTAGCGTTTTGATAGCTTATCCTTAGAGTTACAGTGTTACATCTGTGTTGTAGTTTTATAGATAAGATATAATTTATATGTTTCAAAAGTGTTATAGTGATGTAGTAAAGACCAACCAAGATCAACAATTTTTTCGTTTGTCTTCTTCCTTATCTCATACTTTTTAATAAAATTTTTACCAGAAAGTACATGAGCCAGGAGAAGATGTGAATAAAAATGGTCTAGTTGATTGTCCCATTACCGTCTTCACCACATCCAGGATGTTCCTATATCTGGAAGTCAATGGCCAAGTTACAGATATTAAAACAGGTTATTACAAAACTTTTATTTATTCAGTTAGATACAGGTATCCCTTTTTTATTTCTTTTGCTGCTTTTTTGATATATATATTTGTATTCCTTGCCTGACCCAGTCACCTACTATGACTTCAATTTTTTTTTCGAGTACCCGAGCTATTGTCAGTTTCAAAAGCATCTGAAAAAATCCGATTCTGTATTTTCCTGTATCTAGAAATTGTTAAAAATTCTGAATTATAAATTTTTCTCACCTTTCATTGCACTAAATACTTTAAAAAGATTATTTAAATACAGAGAGATGAATATTTAGATTAATTAGGTATACTCATATTTTATATAAATCAATTTCCGGATTCTGCCAGCATTTTCAATTTACAACAGTTCCATACAATTATCCGCCAAAAGTCGTGCTTTGTTTGACCAATAACAATACGTCTTTTACATAAAAACTTATGTATACTAATATTTGTTTAAAGTTTGGTAAGGTTAGTATATTCTACTTTAAAGGTTTTAAAATGTGAGTTATAAAATTGAAAGCTGTATTTTTAAATTATTTTAATGTATTATATCTATCATAAATACAAAGTAGCGTTAAGAAATTCTATGTAGCAATATTAGATAATATCTATATAGCTGCGAGATTAAATGAAGAGCGCGATACGTCACAAATACGGATCACTTTTTGGATGAGATTCATATCTACTATAAAGAAAAACTATGTAGCAATGTGCTTTTTTCAATCTATATCTATAGTGCAGATATGTAGCTGGTCACTTGGGCTGTGACTTCCAGTTTAACCAGAAGTGGGATTCAAGTGATTTACTGATCAAGTAATCACTTGAATGATTAAGCTACGATAACCGAACTGTAGAAAGGGAAACGATTTCATTGTCATTCAATATGTGTAAAATGGTAGATCAAAGTGTGCCATTATCACAAGTCATCTACATTAATAAAGAAAATTCACAAAACCAGCAGAATATCGTTTTGAAAAGAGACTGCTAAAAGAAAACAATCTTCAAAACCAAACTGCTTTTAATCTGCAGTATTCAAATCTAACCAAAAATAAATTATATTTTATTAATATATTATTATAAATTTAACGTAGTTTTTCTTAAGAGTTTAGTAAATTATTGTTGAAATGTATGGCCTATTTTAGGAGACGAAAACGATGACCTTATTTAACTTGAACTCGTCTTTATTCCCATATTGGCACGGTAACTACCTTCTGGTGTAGCCAGAAAAATTGTAGGGGAACAGGGGTTTAAAATTTAGGGCAGATATTGAAAAAAGTTTTGACGATTTTGTACTAGACAAAATGTACCGGGTGGTCGAAATTGGTCTGTTTTAACAGAGAAAACCTATTTCCTGACTAGATAGAGCAAAACTGACTTAGGTGTCATGGGCTCGATTTCTGAGAAATGTTTAATGGCAAAAACCGCCTGCCGATATTTTCACTGCCAACTGAGATATAGGGCGTTTTTCAATTTTCGGCCATTTTGAAAATTGTCCATAACTTTTTTATTTTGCGGAATATTAACATTCTGCAAAGACATTCTAAAGGCACTTTTTTATGTGCAATCCAGTGGCGTACTCAGATTTTTTCTATAGTTGTCCGTTTTATCATAAATAGGCAAAACTTTTTTTTTTCAAATGGAAATCATAGTTGGCTATAAATTATAAAAATTGCTCGCGTTTAGCCCTTTTCAGTGATATAAAGTTGTAGGTACTTATTTTCAAAAATAACGAAAATATTAGGTGTTTTTGGTTTACATCGAAGTAGGCCTTGGAATAATGACGCGCGTTCAATATTTTGAATATATTGCTGTCAGATTACTGTAGTCTGGTGTAATTATTGCGTTTTGGTGTTATCTTTATAAAGTTGTATTAAGTTGCTGACAAAATATGTTTGAGAATTATGAAAAGTATGATATGTTAAAATGTTACATATTATCTAACGAAGTTCCTGAAGCAGCTAGTGAATTATATTTTAATACATTTCCCGAGCGACGTCAACCGGATAACCGAATTTATCAAACATTAAAAAGTAATTTAGTAAATTACGGAAGTTTTAAAAAGTTAAGAACAAGACATTATGAACTAAAGGAAGAAAAGGAAATCCAGCAGCTAAATATAATTGGTGAGTTATTAGATCATCCTGGCACCTCCTCTCGAACATTGGCTAATATAACGAATGTTCCAAAGACCACCGTTTTAAAAATACTCAAAAAACATAAATTCAAACCGTACAGAACGAGAAGAGTTCATCAACTCCGTGAAGGGGACGCCGCTAGAAGATTGAGATTTTGTCAGTGGTATGAGCAAAAATTCATGGAGAATGAGAATTTTCCATTAAATATTATTTGGAGTGATGAATCCAGAGTAGATACTTCTGGTATATTTAATAGATATAATTCATATCACTGGTCCACTGAAAATCCACACGTAGTTGTGCAACAAGACCGGCAAGGTCGGTGTGGATTCAATATATGGGTGGGGATATTCCGAGGAAGATTTGTGGGACCTTATTTTTACGATGGAAATTTAACTGCAGATGATTATGTAAATATTTTGCGCACATATATTGTCCCTTTGTTGGAAGACATACCTTTAGCTGATGCCAGAAATATCTACTATCAACAAGATGGTTGTCCCCCGCACAATGCAAGGATCACAACTGATCTTTTAAACTTCGAATTTCGAGAAAATTGGATTGGTACGTGGGGCCCCATACCTTGGCCTGCTAGGTCCTGTGACTTAACTCCCTTAGATTTTTTTTTGTGGGGAAGATTGAAGGACTTGATATTTAAAGGAAGAACCTTTCACACAAAAGAAGAATTGCAAGAGGCCACTAGGCAAGCTTTTGCATCTATTAGCCCAGTTGAACTAATAAATAGTTGCAACTCGGTACGCAAAAGATGCTTAGTTTGTATTCAACAGGGAGGGGCTCAATTTGAACAACTTCTCTAAATATATTTATCAGAAACCTATCTAACTAAATACCTAGATTTTCATAATTATTTTTTATTTTCACTTGTAGCTGTAAATAGTAGTTTAGTTTGTTAATTTTGTTCAACTTTGCTATGTAAACAAAAAAAAATAAAAAAAATTAATAATAAATAATTAAAATAACGTTAGCTAGTGTTATTTAAAGTTGTGTTTAAGTTGCTAACAAACTATAAATCTTAACAATACATAATTGAGATATTGTCATCACAAATCAAAGCCTACTTCGATGTAAACCAAAAACACCTAATATTTTCGTTATTTTTGAAAATAAGTACCTACAACTTTATATCACTGAAAAGGGCTAAACGCGAGCATTTTTTATAATTTATAGCCAACTATGATTTCCATTTGAAAAAAAAAAGTTTTGCCTATTTATGATAAAACGGACAACTATAGAAAAAATCTGAGTATGCCACTGGATTGCACATAAAAAAGTGCCTTTAGAATGTCTTTGCAGAATGTTAATATTCCGCAAAATAAAAAAGTTATGGACAATTTTCAAAATGGCCGAAAATTGAAAAACGCCCTATATCTCAGTTGGCAGTGAAAATATCGGCAGGCGGTTTTTGCCATTAAACATTTCTCAGAAATCGAGCCCATGACACCTAAGTCAGTTTTGCTCTATCTAGTCAGGAAATAGGTTTTCTCTGTTAAAACAGACCAATTTCGACCACCCTGTACAGAGTGTGTAATTTTGGTTAACAAATATATTATTATATAAATTACATACAAACAATTAAAAAATATAAGTGATTCTATATACAGGGTATGAAACAAATACAAAAATAAAATTTTGTAAACAAAAAACTGAAATTCAAATTTTAGAAGGAGGTAAAATTCCTTTCAAACGAGGCCTCAGATATTGGACCCCATGTTTGCTGTTTGTTGCTGTGTAAGTTGAAAACGTGTTATCCAATGACTCTGGCCTTTACGTGGCCCTATATTTTCTTTTATAACAGTTATGGCTGTTAGTCTGAGTTCAACAGAGTTTTTAGTTGTTATTATTTCTAAACTACTCCTTTGGTGTCTAGTCGGGCCTGGTTGGTCGTTATAGGGTGTTATATATTACGTGTCGGGCGAAAACTAAGATTTAAGCATAAACATGTCATTGGATTTAGGTTTTAAAGCTGCACGTCTAAGAATGGAAACATCGATGTATCGAAAGAAAAACATCGATATTAATTATTTGGTTTAAAATATTTAAATGAATTTTCTTTATATTGATATTTAAAAATATGTAGTATGATATTCATAGCCTCAAATTAATTCAAATAAATTTTCTCCAAATAATACAATAACAATATATATGGAACGCCGTTTTACTTTTTAGTCATACGCGTCTTTGATACCAAATTTAATTGCAAAACATATAAATGATGCTGCCTTCATACAATTTTTATTCTTTTTAATTCTTCCGATATCGAATTTTTGTGGATACCGATTTTACCGAATGACATTTTTATGATAAGCAATTTCTTTGCAGACCATTTCAATTGATACCACAAAAAAGTAGTTGTTTATCCTTTTTTAACACGTATACAGCCTACTTAAAATTTCTATATACATGCGTCTTTCCTTAGTTATTGCATTTCAACAAATCGATGTTAATAAAAATTGGTATGAAATAAATGCTATATACAAAAATCAGTTTAAATATTTAATAAATTGACTCTTATTAAAATGTAATCGCTTCAAACGGGATCGCATTAAATTAATATTAATACCGAAAACATTAGAATGCAATAACGACTTTGTGGAGATTAATTTATTTCAACCGTATGAAGGCAAATCTGATTTAAGAACTCATGTAATAAAAAAAATTAATTTATTTTTATCGCATATCAAAAAAAATTAAAGCATCTCTTACGATATCATTTCTTTTTAATGTCAATTCCATTAACACCCTAAAAATGTAAATAGAATAATGCTCATTATTTTGATTTTGATTTTCGTTTATATGTAATTTATACTACATCAAACGGATATAACACGGGCCCTTTACCATTGAAATTAAAATACTTGAATATACATTTGAATAAATAAATAAAAGTTAATACGAGATTTAATTGTACAAGAGTTGTGGAATTTAAATGATTAGCGGGTATAAGGTAACTGGTTTTATTTAATATGCATTGTTTTTATTTCGAATTTTTATTAATGTCGATTCTTCTGAATATCAATTTTCATTGAATGCAGCCACCTTGTTTCAATTTTAATTATCGGACGTGGAGCGATCTAGTGCAAACTAAGAACAACAAGAGCAGAAATCTGTAATTTTTTAAATACCCGAGTTTCTGGCTAGGCATGCGTTCGAAGATTTAAAAGTGAATCTAAAATTAAGACTGTGTTGTGCATGACGTTATGACGAGTCGGATGCGAATAATGAAAAACATATTCGTAGGTAATCAATGACAGTTAAAACGTGTTTAATTATTGTTCGATTGGGAACACTTAGTTATTAAATCATTGCGGAATACGATATACACCCCTATATTTAAAATGTGACCACGTACAAAATTACAGATAATAATGAAAAAAAGTTAAAACGAACTTATCTACCTGCCAACATCCTATTCCAAAACAAGCTATTCTATATATTTATAACAGAAAAAAGAAAACAAGGTTTTGAATTTCTCAGCTATAATTCACAGATTACCACACAATGTAATTTGTAATGGCAAATTGCAATTTCTCCTGGAAGCTGTGTGCCGGCGACATGCTCTACCACAATTTTTTTTGGCTTCTTAAACGTGATTTAAAGTAGGCTGTCCAGATTTTTTTAAAATGAAAAGAGTATATTTCGACGAAATGTAAAAATAGGTACCAGCGTATAATAATTAAGTAAAGTCTTATCACTTTCGCAGAATTCAATAACTTTTAATAATAATTATAATACACATAATAATATGGACTAAAAATAACAAAAATAATTAGAAAATGGCACCAGATTTCGCAAAATAGAGATCATTTGTCCCAGATTTTTCATAATAGAGGATATTTGTCGTATTTATGGAAATAGTAAGAGTACCAGAGTACATGGACCCGAAAAAGAGAACATTCCTCTTAAAAAGAGTATATGTGGTCACCCTATTTAAAGCAAACTGTAGTGAGGTTGTATAGGTATATCACTATATCTTTATTTACAATATTTATTTGATAATTAGGACACTATTTTCATGTTTGTCTCCCTTGTTTAATATGTGAGTAATTATTATAATTTATAGGTATGTTCACTTCACTTTCAAAGCTGCGTGTCGATCAAGATACGGATTTACAAAAATGAACACATCAGTGGTATATTTAGAATGCCGTCTTAGAGGGGGAGGCAAACATTTGATAACTAAAAAAAAGTTCTAGGTTCTTGTTGGAACAACATAAGCATGAAGACTAAAAAAAACAAAGTTCTCAATGTTTGTGAGGTATAAGTCCCGAAATGCTTTATATAATGTAATTTTTGCTTGGGTTATTAGCTCGGGGGAAAGGGGGTGCAGGGTGCATTTGTCTCCTGCACGTACTCAAACCGAAACTGTCGTATGTTGGAATGCAGAACATGTTATATTGAAGAATACCCCAAAACAAAAACATTGCATTCATGCCCTATTATCTTGGTAATTTTGTTCACAAGGTCTCTTTACACACAGCTTTGTAGGTTACACAAGTTTAACCTACAAAGCTGATTTTGTTTTCTATTTTTAGTTTTTACATTCTGGTACTCACGCACATATTATGAAATCAAGGGCTTTTAAAAAACGCAGGTCTATCTAAAAAAAAATTAGTTGATCTGACCGCGAAAAAGAAACGTCGGATTTCAAATCTATGTGCACCATCTTGTTGATAATGGAAAGTAGCTATAAAGATATAAAATTTATTTTGTGATATCTCTTCAAATGCAGCCTGAAAAAAATAAAATATGTATAGCTGATTTTTCGGTATTTTACGTACCTATATCCTCGGAGGTAGTCATAATTGTCTAACTTTGTCAACTACTTATTATTCGATGTTAAATTGCGCAACTTTGCTCTATTTTAACCGACATTGTATCAAATTTGTAACACCCTGTATATGTTTGCGTGTTTTCATTCGTTGGGACCATTCCAATATACTACCTCAATGGTTGAGATATTCCAAGTACAACTATATGTAATTCTCACATTGAATGCTATTTTTTAACTAATTTTTATTCTAGAGTGCTGTGATTTGGCAAAAACTATTAACTTACCTCCAAGAACCCCGAGAAAAATAAAATTATCTGTCTATTCACTAAACATCTTTTACGCCCATTTAAATATTAAACGATTTTTTCTAAAAAATCTTTTTTTTAATGTCGCTCTTCGGGTTAGCCTTTGCGAGTAATATATAATGATACCCCCCACAACAATATGCAGTATTTTAAAAAATCGGCAAATAAAGGCATAATATGCATTTAAGCCTAAGCAATTTCTAGTCACCCTGATATACGAAGGTTCTGGTTTGACACGTCATGGTTGAAGTTACAATATCATAGTAAATCAAAATAACAAACAAATATAGGGCGTCCCATTTAAAAAACAAAAGTTAATAGCAGAAATTCGGAACTAAAAGAAGATACGGCAACACTGTTACAGTAAGATATATCATAAAACAAAATAGATAAAAACTCAAAGTGGAGGTGCTACAGATAGAACGTTTAAACACGCATTTCAGATTTCAAAACATAAAAATAGCTTTCTGGATAAAAAATCAGATTCAGCTTTTGCTAGTTTATTTTACACCTACCAATAAAATAAAGGTTATGTTGTTTGATTGAAATTGTTATATCATTGTATAAACGGGGGCTTAACAATAATGGTTGTATACATATATATATATATATATATATATATATATATATATATATATATATATTTGATAAATTAAAAAATAAATCCGAATTCAATGGTCGATTCAAATTATAAACCTTTCATTAACATCAGAATCAGACACTATCACTAACCGAGAAAATAAGTGTTACTTCACAGATTGTTTTGTAATCTGTGACAATATAGCTTGTACAAATTTATTTAAAACTAAAATCTCGAAGTGTTGAAAGTAGTTTGCCGAACCATCGACGTCGCACGTCATGCGAATACTATTTTTTGCCTTCGCCCTCCCACTTCATATACTAACGGCCCGCCACTGACTCAGGCCCCCGCCGTCGCGTCGGCAGTGGCCCCAGCACAGAGCTTGCGCGTCTTGTTTTTGCGGGTATTTAATGATTGAAAAGGCCACAACGCGTAAGGCTCAAATATGTGGTGGGGGCCCCGAGAGACATCAGCGAGCGAAATACAAAACTGAGGATCTTTTCTTTTTTTTGTCATCATGTAAATTTTGAGTTGCTGCCGAAGGGCCCCCAAATACGTAAAACCCATTGACCGTTTTTTGTCATCGCAAAACTTTGCCTCGCCCAGATGAGCCCCAACCATCGTAAGTAGTTAATTCGGCGTTGTTGCTTTTAGAAAAGCAGCCTCTATAACGCAACATACGAATCGCCTTTTAATACTCATTGTTTATAAAATTATGATTAACACCACGATACACTTACAACGGTATGCCCACGCCGGCCGGTCTCTTCAGCATTCAGCAAGAAAATAAAATTGAGGTTTACAAATGTCAGATTATCTAAAGTGCTCATCGTGAGGATTCGTGATATTTATTTTGATTAAAATAATTAATTAATTTAAAATAAAAGTTAAGAAAGCTGCAAGTAAAATAATTGCAGGGGAAACTTCCATTCATATTTTATAACATTTGTTACTTGAGTTGCTGCACTAGTGCCGTCTATTGACATTTTTAGTTTTTACTTACAATTGAAAAATACAAACCAGTTTCAAAAGTGCCCTATACAAGTAGCTAAAACCATATTGTTCTATTATTATAGTAAATATATCCTAAATTACCATTTTTTAAATTTATCTTAACAGCTTGACGGTAAGCACCAATCCACATTTTTGAAAATGTATTATTTTGGAAATTTGAAATATCTTATATCTGTCACTTTTGTTTATCGATTATAATTTCAATCTCGATTTCTACTGCCTGCAACTGCACAGGTAGAACGTAATAAACTGTATTGAAAATAAAATCTTTAGATTCAAAATAATTAGTTTAATAATTTTAAAAACATTTTATTGAAGCGTAAATTCTAGAATTCAGAATACCAGACCAGAGAAGCTCCAGAATTTTACAAACCTTTTTGAGCGCGAAGACTTCTCTTTGGTATGACGACACATTCGCAAATTAATTTGAGTTATCGAACACACTCACGCAAACACATTATATTTCTTTTGGGAGGCTATAGATGGCGAAACTTCCGATAATAAAAATGCATTCGAGGTGCTTGTATTCAATCGAAATTGATATCAATGGAAATTGGTTTTAATGAAAATAGATAATCATAGAAATTGCTGTAAATGAAAATACCATTCATAAAAATTGATAATCGGCTATATTGTTTCCCACAAAATACTACAAAGGTACTCGTTAAATATTGGATAAATATTGATATCAACAAATTTGTAAGTAATAAAATTATATTATAATAAAAAAAATGCATTTTAATTATAATAATATAATGAAAATTGAATTAATTTTGTAAAGACCCATCCAAATATCCTGACATACATTTTAATAGCTAAATCAAATTAATTGATTGTTAAAAATCTATATGAAGGCTTTAGCTCTAGATGTTCCAAGGATTCAGTTAAAATTACATTTTTATTATAATATTATAAAATAAATTGCCATAATGAAGTCCTATTCAATTTAAATTAATACCGGGCATATAGCAGACTAAAAAGTAAAACGGCGTTCCATAAATATAGTCAACTTTTTTAACCCCTTCAGTTCTAATAAATCTATTTATTATATCACTTTACTTTAAACATGGAATAGTTACAAAACCTACTTGTATAAACTCCGAAATGTATGGTATTTTCCAGACAACTAATATTTTTACAAGAAATACGAATTTAAAAACTTGATACATGTGTCAATATAAATATATAACTACCTTTATCATAATAATAACTAATAATCTACTAGATGTATAAAGGATCCTAATTTAAAAAGAATGTTGGAATAAACCGTTATAGACATCATCAACAATAAAAAAAACATGTTTTTCTACAACAAAAATATAGAGAAACGTCTGATATTCACCATTAAACTAAGAACTATAAGAACCCAGGCACAAATATGTTTGCTTTTCAGAAAAATAGGATCCTAGTTTCCTTTTATTTATATTTATACAGAAGCAGGCAAGAAATAATAGCAAATGATATATTAGACATAAACGATTGTATGATAATCAACCAGAGATCAGAGGAACTCTCAGATATGTCAACTGAAGAACTAAAAAAATTTTCTAAAGGAAATGAAAAATAATAGAGGACCTGGAGAAGACTAGACTGTGATAGAAGCTATTAAATTGGGTGACGACAAACTATAGAAAGCAATAACATCTCTTGTCAACCTCTGGTTGGAACGTAGTAAAATTCCAAGTAAATTGAACAACGCAATACCAATCCTTATTCACAAAAAAAGGAGATATCACTGATTTAGAGAACTGAAGACCAATCAGCCTGCTCTCTCATCTCTACAAATGGTTCCCAAAAATTATAATTAACCGACTGGAATAAACCTTAGGCTTTTACCAACTTAAAGAACGGGCCTGTTTTAGAAGAGAGTATGGTACAAATGATCAATTTACAGACAATAATCTACGATTTGCCGAAGATATGGACATAATAACGGACAATATAGGTAATACTTGACATGTGATTACAGAACTGGCTTCCATTCAGGTTGGACTGGACATCAATTTCCAAAAAACCAAGTTTATGGGTATTCTAGTAATAAGCAATATTATCGAACTTGATGGAGCAAGTGCATAAATATAAATATCTAGGCCACGGAATAAAAATAGACCACCAAACTTAAGAAATATACCGCCGTAGATATTGCTGCCTTTGAAAAACTCGAAGCCTTTTAATTTTCATAAAATTTTCTATATTCCCTGTATTTTCAGTTGAAATCCTAGGGTTGCTTTTATCTTAAGCTTTCAAATGACACCAAATAAAGTTGCTCTGTTAATTAAAAAAGACAGTTAACTATTTTTTTATTCCACAGTTATTTATAAATAATTGATACCAGTAAAAGACCGGTCATTTTAGGTCATTATTATTGTACAACCATTTTCGAAAATTGGCAAATTTCAGCAGTGTTGCCAGGTCGAAATTTAAAAATCACTAGCAATGTAGCCAAAGAGTTGCTAGATCAAATAGAACATCACTAGATTGCTTAAAATCGTGTATAATCGACAATTTAAAAAATAATGCATTTTAAAACATTTTGGATGTTTGTATTTGTAAACAATCATATTTAAAATAAAATAACAGAATATTATAAACAAAACTAAAACTATATTTGGAAAAAAACAGTCATAAATAAAATCAGGTACTTAACATATCTCTCGTTTAACATTATATAAAAAATAAAAAAGGGGGATTCTTAAGTTAAGAATACATATTATTGTTGTGTTTTTTTAATAATATCATTTGTGATAGGAAAATCAAAACAATTCTTGGTGCCAATGTTAATAAGTGCCTTGTTATGTAAAATGCCTAAATTCCCTATCCAAAGTGTTAATGTCGGTAACTATATTTTCCGTTTTTGAAATATTTGACGGATGGAGTATAGTTAGCAGTTTTAGAATTTTTATTTCTCGGGAATTAAAGAGAAATTGTTTGAATATTTGGCTTATCGCCTCAATATAAATATTCAGACATTTTAATCTAAAATTATTTTTTTCATTCAGCGTGTTTTTAGTCATTTTTTCAAATACTTTGGGACCCAAATAAATTTTTTCGAGTAGTAGAAAATTGTTTGGATTTCGATATAAAATATTTTCTATATCTGTATTTCGTAAATAATCTGGTTTAATAAAACAGCTTAATAAAAATTTGAAAGCATCAAAAATTCGAGGATAAAGATTATAGACTTTAGGAGTTTCGAACTGAAACTCTAAAATTCACATCTTCAAAAGTCGGTAATATAAGTTAGAGAAATTCAAGATACAATTTATTTAATTTATTAGTTAACATGTCGTTGATTTCCGCTGCTCCCGAAGCTTGATCAAAGGCTTCAATTCTAAAGTAATTCTGCAGTGCATCATACTGCTCAATAATTCTACGAACAGCGGAATCAAAGACAGCCACTGGTCTGTGATGGTTGTAATAATTTATGAGGTTTGATGTTAAAAAATGTTTGGATTCAGAAAATCGTTTAAAACTGCAATGCATGTAATTATATAGGATGCAGGCAGAGCCAAAGAATGACATATAAATCAGGTATATCATTAAGCAAAAGAGCTTTTAGGAAATGTGCATTTGCACCATCTGCGGCAAATACTAATAAATTCTCTTTATAGAGAATATTGTTTTCCAAAAAGAAACTTATAACATTATATAAATTTTGGGCAGGTGCATCTTTAACTAATATAAGGCCGAGAAAATAATCTTTTATAATAAAATTCTTATTGTAGCGAACAACTATTGCTAAATGCTTTTAAGATGACATATCTGTCGACTCATCAACTAATAAAGAAAATTTGTGGAATTTCATCATCAGCAAGATTGTCAAAATTTGTTTTTCCTATGACGTTATTTATGACTGCCGTACATTTAGTTCTACCACAAGACATTTTTTTTTGAGACTTGACTAGGGCTCATTCGAGACAAACAAATAGATTTAATAAGTTAATTAAGATGATCTGCCACATTCATTGCAATATTGTGTTCTGCAATAAAAGCAGAAATTCTAATTTAATTTTTTTTTAAATATTCTCAGAAGGAAAATTAAACGTTTTTTCTATCAAAGTTGACTGCTTGACCATTTTATTCATATTTGTTGCGTGTTTTTTTGAAAAATTGTGTTTTTTAGGGCAGCTACGCCGCCTGTGTAATCTTTACAAACCCTGCATTGAAAAAAATAGATACCGCGCGAACTTGGCTGTAGCCACTTCCTAAAACTTTCGTGTTGCTCCCACTCTGTTTTGTATTTCTAAGAATACATTTTTTTCTTCAGAGGTTTTTTTTCTCTTTTTGACTAGGCGCAAGATGTTCAGATTCTTCAGAATCAGAAGTAGAGTCCGATTCATTTAGTGCACCCTTTTCTCTAGAGTTGTCTTGAACTGAAGTAAAAGAGGTTTTGCTTGTACCTGGTTGTGGAGATAGTGGACTGACCGGGTCCTCCTTTTCTTTAGATATCACAAATCGTCTCATTTTTCTGGTCTTATTGGCATAAAAAAAATATAGTATAGGTACTTAATACTTAGCACCTGCACAACTACAAAATACATAAACTAATAATATACACCAAGCAATTAGGTACTTATAATGCTTACTTAATAATGTTTGCTATAAAAATAAATTTATTACATAAATTAAATAAATAAACATTTACTTACCTTACCTCTTTATTGTCTATCAATTGCTAAAACTAAAGAGTACAAAAACAAAGTTTAATTATTTTTACTTTTGCTAAAACTCTGCAGTCTGAACTCTGAAGTACGTTCACATACAATAATTACAAAAGAACGGAGAACAGCTAACCATTAACAAATAAGCAACAAGCAGCGACGAGATCGAGAACGATGCCGATGTTGAGAAATGTCTGTAAATCTCCGCTGATTAGGGTATTCACCGGATTTTAAAGGCCGTTTTAAAAACTTTAAATTTTAGGGCAACTTTATAAAAGTTTATAAATCGCATATATTTAGTACTCATATATTGTGTTAAGAACTACATTTGCCGAAATAAATACGGGGCAGTCTTTACCCTAATTAATTACTAACTGCATCATAATTTAAAATAAAGTGTAGGTATAAATTACTGTATTCAATACTTCTGCAAGTATCATCTCATACTGTATGAAATTTTCATTTAATTGCCAAACAGCACCATCTGTGAGGATTTCTTAAAAATGACGGATCGCGGATTGCACGTTTAGCAGAGAACATACATACGCGACCGCGATGGCGATAGCCTGACAGAAACAAATACATCCGCACAGACATGCCGCGATAGTGATGGGAAATATGGATCTTTTTAAAGATCTGGGTCAGTTTAAAGACCCGGATCTCGGATCTCTTTAAATTCATTAAAATAGGCGAGCCATATTTGTCATATTAGGCATTGGGTAGGTATGTATGCGTAGCTTCATCCATCTGAAAACTTTGTAAGCATGCAACATCGGTTTTATAGACAGTACCGTCCGAACATTTTTTTAGTTTTACGCGACGAGTAAAATGAGTGGCGACCTCACCAATCCAGTTTTTGTTTACAAACTTGTATGCGATTTACAGGGATGCGTTTTAAGTGAAATAATAATTTTTAAAGATTTTATACTTTTAACTTACAAGGCTTAAGAATCTTGCTATAGTGGTTTTGAAGTTTTTTATGTTTCCATTTTTATCTATTTATTTATCTACTAATTTATTAATTTATTTCTCAGAAAATCAATTTTACATACATGAACTATTGTTTTTTTTTTATTATGAAATATAGATTTTTATATTTCTTTTTATTAACTATCATCCTATTATCATCACTAATTATAAGGCCATCTGAACTTCAATATACACATCACACAAAAAAGTAGAGATTTAAATCTATTATCTAATCAACCCCAAATTAAATTTTTACACGAGATTCTGGCTATACAAAAATTCATATTTCAGGGCAATCAGCATTCAACAAGCTAATGACCGACCGACTCATCCACTCCATCATCTTGCTCTTCTTATCAATCAGATTGGTTCGAAAATCGCGTTATATCGGTCGTCGGCTCCGCGGTTCAGCTTCCGACTCGAGACCTACAAACAATGATGATGCATTGAACGAACTGAAGAACTGACTGAACCATAGACCATAGCACCTGGACGCTTCATTTTGCTTTCTCTCTATTTCAAAGATCCGTGATCCGGCTCGCAATATTTTCAAGACCCGGCTCCTGTGGGTCAGAATAAAGATCCGGATCTCAGATCCTGATCAGTCGTGAACGACACATCTGTATGCCACGACCAGTACGCGATTGTGCAGCGAACGATCGCAGAGTCTTCCGTGATATCACAAATTTGGCAATCAAACGCAGCAGGTTACGTTAATCGCACGATCGCGTCGAATTGGAGGTTAGAAAATAGCTGATATTACCGAAACTTTGATAGAAAATGTTAAAACGCGTAATGTTTTATGCTAATATCATTTCTAATCAGATTTAGTATTTCATTAAAACTATCAAAATTTATTCAGAAATACGTATAGAACCAGTTTTCATCCTTACGGAGTTCAGGATATAGCTTATAAAATTCTCTTTCTTCCTTTTGCTTTTTGTTTATATCATGTACCCAAATAGTCCTTCTCTCTCTTCTACGATATAAATTCTCAAAACAGGTATAAAAGAAAACACATAAAAAATGCAATAATAATAAATAAAGGCTAGTTACTTTTTTGTGTCAATACTGTAATTTTCTTCATCCAGTAATATTGCATAAGCAATGCCTCTTGCTCTACCAAGCTACACATCTTCCAACGGTTTGTATGTTACTGAGTCGCCATCACAATCGTATATGTTTGTTCACTAACATCCGGCGATCCCAATCGCGATCGTGGTTGCGGTCGCGTATATATGTTCTCCGCTTAACATAGATTTCTTAGTGAATTTCATTTCTGAATATAGGCAGTTTCTAGCAGTTGCTTTTACCTGATTGGCTCTATTGTCAATATTATTTTTTTGCATATTTTCCAAAATCACTAGAGATAGGGTTTTTAATGAAATTTTTTTACTAAATCACTAGATTGGTTTCCAAATCACTACATCTAGTGAAATTTCACTAGAACTGGTAACACTGAGTTGGACTCTCTTTCCTTGTCTAAGGTTGGAGCTGTTTTAACTGATTCACACTTTTAGGTTATGTTACCAACATAAAAAACCCTGCATTTTTTGATCATAAACATGGCGTTTTATTATTTAATTTAGGGCAAAGTTTTTAATATAAAAAAGTAGTTAAATGAAATGGTTTGCATTATTCAAACAATGTTGGAATATTTATTACCAAGTTATGGTAGAATAAATCAACCACTTTATCTAAAAAAAGGGCGAAAATAGTGGAAAAGTGACATTGAATTCTTTGCTAGTGAATACCTCAGGCTTCAGAAATAAAACGTCATCGAAAAAATCTGACTTCGGATTCGTGATGAGCGGCGAAAATCTATTGGTATATCAAAATTCATCAAAATCGGCAATGGCAACTGTAAGTAGATATTTACCAAAAATTCATTAAAATTCCCGATGGTAGGCCGAAGTGAACATTAACAGGCGTTTTTAATAATTAATTTTAATTATTTGGTAGTAAACGGCATCACTGAATGTAAAGGCTAGTCATTCGAGCCTCAGCCAAGCCTCTCCGTTTTGAGCTGGAAAGTTGCCTCCGAGCAGAACCCAAAAATGCCGAGCCAAAATATGGAAGGTCGATTCAGTCTTCCGGTTCGTCTCGTCGAATGCAGACCTCTGTGTTGATAACATAAGTGGTGCCACGTGTTCGGTTTTGCTGCTTTATTTCGGGGGGAAACGGGAGACTCAACCGCTCAGAGTGGAAACTAACGACCCCGCTAGAAAGGGAGCAGACGCTGTGAACGTGTGAGGCCTAGTTGTTCCTGTATTCTATCCCGTTCGTCTGCCGCAGTTCTACATAGAATATTAGCGTAATGGCCGCTATGTGGCGGGAGTGGGAGGGGTAAGGGGATAGCTTGAAAGAAAAGGTTATCTCGTGAGACCAGTAGTACTCTCAAGGGGCATCTAGTGGAAGCCAAGATGCATTAGAAAAGTTTTTAAAGAAAGTCAAATTTAAAGATTTGAAATACACGGGGTGATCGGGAGCCCAGAGCTCGCCATCCGGACATCCCACCGATAACGTCCCCAAACCGGAATAAAGTGTATCTCGCTCCGAGGGTCGCCGGATAAAGCGAGTAAGCTCCGGACGGGGAGCAATCTGGCAAGTTGCGAAGTGCAGTGCCAAAAACATATATTGGAAAGGAAAGGAAGGTCGATATAAAAAAGAAGAGGTAATTCGGGATAACCAACAAAATACAATAGACCTAAAATGTCAAACGAGAGCTAGTGCTTTTAAATAGTTTTAAAAATAAATAACACAAAATGGCATTTGCAGTGTCTTGTACTTGTCTAAGAGTATTTGAAATTAAAAAAAGTTCAGCCATTCTAAAGGTAAATAAATATACTCCGCCTGTACTGTTATGTAACTTAGTTAAACCAAGTTGCACCCCGAAATGTTTTAATTTCCATAGTATTTTGAAACTGTTCTGTTTAACGGATTTTTTCCTTTTCGTTTATGTTTTAATAGTAATTTTTGCATCTAAATATTAACTTTTTAAATAAAATAAATATATTTTCAGTTTTCAAAAAAGGTAGTCTCTACTAGAACCCCACAGAGTATTTCTAGAAAAAATTCTAGAGGAACCCATGCTTTATTAGTAATTTTTGCATCTAGATATTAACTTTTTAAATAAGATAAATACATTTTCAGTTTTCACAAAGGATAGTCTCTACAAGAACTCCACAAACAGTATTTCTAGAAAAAATTCTAGAGGAACCCATAATAGTGGTCCGCGAACAAGATGACATTGATATAATTGGACCTCCAGATCCTGTGTCAAATCTAAGACCAATTATACGTAAAATAACAAAAAATGAAACCATTTTGCAGAGAAAATTTAGGGAGACTGCTGATGCCACTCAGAAGTGGAATCAAGAATTTTGGGCATTGCACAACAGCAATTTTATAAGGGTAAGTGAACCAGAATTTTTTTTTGTAAGGAAATGTATCTTTTTTTTTTAGGAAAAAGAAGCATACCTTAAAAAGCATATTACAGATGTGAAACCACATCTTAATGCCGACGAAATGAGTGAATTTTACAAGGACTTTCTTAATAAATATTGGAAGAACCATGTATCTTATAATTTTGAATGGTATAGCAAGAATTTCACCTTATTGCTTCTCGCCTTAAGAGTTAATATAGAAAAATTGAAGCATAGAGTTTTATAGCAATATTATTTTGTGACTAATTCTTGAACAATTTTGACTGTCAAAAACATTGGTACATTTGTACTTAATTTGATTTTTATGTCATTTTCCAATATTTCTTAAATTTTTTTGAAGGGAAGGACATATCTAGTAGGTGCTTGCAATTATCTGTAAATGCATAACATATTTGCTTTCCTTTATGTTAATGTGGTTAATTTTTGAAATATTGTAAATGATGAATAATTTTTCTAGTGTTTTTCATATTAGGTCTATTGCTTGTCAAACTACAAAAATATGAATATTGTTACCTTATTTATGAAGTAAAAAGTTCCTTTATACTTATTCTTTTTCTTTAAATATTGTCTTATAATCGGGTACTACTTTCCTTTTGTAAGATAGTTGTATCTTATAGTGCTAGCATTTTTTTAGGCTTAGAAAAATTCATAATCCTGTGTATTTTTTTAAATAGTTCAGCTGTTGTAAAAATCTTAAACACAGCTCTTCTATGCTCCATCAGAATAAGGCATATGTATTTGCACAGCAGCAGTAGATATCCTGTGCCCAGGATCTAGTTGCCTATTTTTTTGTTTCTTTAAAGGATAATGGCCATATTTATCTTTTCAAATACTGTCCACTTTTGTCAATAGAAAGAAATATTAATGCCGTTTTACATGCTGCAATTCTTCTTTGCAATATGCAATAGTGTTGAACAAAAGCACGTGCAGTTTGACAAAAGGTGCAAATGTCTTGCCACTGTGCATGCTTTTGTTTAAGCCTATTGCAACTTGCAAGAAAGAATTGCAGCAACTATAAAAATAATTTATTTTACATGCTGCAATTCTTCTTTGCAATATGCAATAGTGTTGAACAAAAGCATGTGCAGTTTGACAAAAGGTGCAAATGTCTTGCCACTGTGCATGCTTTTGTTCAAGCCTATTGCAACTTGCAAGAAAGATCTTTGCAATATGCAATAGTCTTGAACAAAGGCATGCGCAGTTTGACAAAAGGTACAAATGTATTTCCACTGCGCATGCTTTTGTTCAAGACTATTGCAACTTGCAAGAAAGAATTGCAGCAACTATAAAAATAATTTATTTCTTTTTTTACAAGCCAAATCAGCAATTATGTCAGTTCAATTGCTTGAGTGTAAAATGTAAATTACTTTTCTATGCTAATAGATAAATATGAAAGTCTTTGTTGTGAAGTGGTTCTTAATAACTTCTAATGAGAAACTTCTTGTACCACTAGCAGCTGTACTATTTGCAAAATTGAACAAAGGCATGTGCAGTTTGACAAAAGGTACAAATGTCTTTCCACTGCGCATGCTTTTGTTCAAGACTATTGCAACTTGCAAGAAAGAATTGCAGCAACTATAGAAATAATTTATTTCTTTTTTTACAAGTCAAATCAGCAATTATGTCAGTTCAGTTGCTTGAGTGTAAAATGTAAATTACTTTTCTATGCTAATAGATAAATATGAAAGTCTTTGTTGTGAAGTGGTTCTTAATAACTTCTAATGAGAAACTTCTTGTACCACTAGCAGCTGTACTATTTGCAAAATTGACAAATAAATTGAAATATTGATCTCCCCTGGCAAATTGTCATTGTTAATGACAGCGCCATAAAAAAAGAACTGAACTGATCTATCACCCATAATCTGAAAGAAAAAAACAAATACTTAAATCAATTCCTCAAATCTAACTCATAGATTCATAAATGTCGGGATAATGATGAGAATAATGACAATGGCCCAACATCGCCTCATTGTTTGTATTCCTCGTTCTCATGAAAATGTAGTAATACAGTGACTTTATACGAGTAATACAGTGACTTCCTCGTATAAAGTCACTGTATGTGGAGTATTTGGGCTGCCCTCTAACGAACGTTGTCTGCGTAGAACCAGTATATGGAGTGCTTATTTTTTTTATTCTTAACCATCCGCCGTATGCTGAGTCTTTCGGTTGACAATCCTTGTTTTTAATATAGTTACTCTTTTTTACATCATCCCAAAAAAAAAATAACCTAATCAGGGCTAACCTAAACGCAATCCGCTTTTGAATAACTCGCACAAAAAAATATCTACGAAGGCTCGGCAAGCGGCGGGACTCGTGCAGATGGTTAGGAATAAAAAAAATTGCATACGAGGTGCGTCAAAGCAGCAATGCCTGATAAATACGATTTAAATCGTAAGATTGGCAACACTGCATTAAAGAGTTATATAAGGTTCGACACGAGGATAAACTAAATCCTGCTATAGGAATAAACAATCTGAATTCAGAGCGTCTTCTGTCAATCACACCAATTTAGTGTACGCGAGTATTTCAAATCTGATTTGAGGTTTTTATGGCTTTAATGATGGTTTTATCGATAAACGGGCTAACCTAACGCTAATGGTACAGATCCACCTAACAGTATGGAGAATTTGGTTGGCGCGCTTTCTTTACAACAAACCTAATCAATTCTAACGTAACATATTCCGCATTTGTATTATTAGTTTTAATGAAAACAAATTTAAAAAAAGCCATCCGTTTGAACGCGGATTCGAGCACAGAACCTTTGCATTGCTAACCTGAAAGTGCCCGAAACCCTATAACTGAGTTGACGTCCTCTTACGAAAAAAACTATATTCCCAATATTTTCAATACGTGAAGCAAAGTGGCGTTAAATTATTTTCGAGACGTGCACTAATTGGAACATTTAATACTAGAATAATTCTGCAGCGTCTAAAGAGAGCCAGATATTTTTGATTAATCATTTCTGTAGCGTAATTGTTTATTTCGGCGAAATGTAAACAAGGTTTGTTAACCTCTCGGTGTTTCTAATCGAAATAGTGTTTTTTTTTAATCTTATAATTTTGTATGTAGCTGTGTTTTAAAAATCGGATTGCCTTTTGGTTAGGACTGTGTAAAAAACAATAGGAAAACAATGATTTATTTTAATAAAACCTATACTGTTAGGTGTATCCGGCCCGTTAAGCTAGCACCAGGTTTGTCAATAAAATCATCATTAAAACTATATTAAATTATAACTAAATAAAACTATAATATCATTATTAAAGCCGCATAATTAATAATAAAAAGTGAGATGCCGATAATCAGAAATCCTAGAATCGAGTAATACATTTATTGATTTGTCCGGATAAATAGTTACCACTCACAACCAATTGACAAAACTCGAACCTACCAACTACCTACCGGCCAAGCGAACAAACGGCAGTAACCCCTTTCTATTTTTGGCTCCTTGTTCTTAATAGACACTTTTTTACATCACCTCAAAAAAAATCTAACAACGGTTATTCAAAGGGTAGCACGGGTTTTTAAACACAACTACAGAAAAAAATTATAGGTATAAAAAAAACTAAAGTCTAGATTGTTGTTTTAATATAGATATACTTTCTGCATCACTTAAAAAAAAGGCCTGGCTAGCTAAAATGCTGTCTAAAACAACTGCATACAAAATTACAAGTTTTGTTAAAAAAACTAAAAAAAAGTCATCGGGCACGCCGGGATTCGAACACAAAATGCTAATCCAACACTCTACCACTGAGCTAGTACTAACTAGAAGGCCTAACAACAAAAAATTAACGAACCTTCCAATTCCAATATATGTTTTTGGCACTGCACTTCGCAACTTGCCAGATTGCTCCCCGTCCGGAGCTTACTCGCTTTATCCGGCGACCCTCGGAGCGAGATACACTTTATTCCGGTTTGGGGACGTTATCGGTGGGATGTCCGGATGGCGAGCTCTGAGCTCCCGGTCACCCCGTGTATTTCAAAATCTTTAAATTTGACTTTATTTAAAAACTTTCTAATGCATCTTGGCTTCCACTAGATGCCCCTTGAGAGTACTACTGGTCTCACGAGATAACCTTTTCTTTCAAGCTATCCCCTTACCCCTCCCACTCCCGCCACATAGCGGCCATTACGCTAATATTCTATGTAGAACTGCGGCAGACGAACGGGATAGAATACAGGAACAACTAGGCCTCACACGTTCACAGCGTCTGCTCCCTTTCTAGCGGGGTCGTTAGTTTCCACTCTGAGCGTTTGAGTCTCACGCTTCCCCCCGAAATAAAGCAGCAAAACCGAACACGTGGAACCACTTATGTTAATAACACATTCTGCCTTCGACGAGACGAACCGGAAGACTGTTAACGAACCTTGTTTATACTTTGAATAAGTAATATAAGAGAACGCCGCAAGTGACCTGCCAGTTGTCAAATAGCAGAGACCTTTTTCACGACAGACTAAATCGCACATGATTCCTCGAATCGTTTTATGCCGAGTCCACATCAAAGCAAAAAACACAACACGTTCGGCAATTATAGGTCAAAAACCATATTTTAAACAAAGGTTAGGAAATCAAAGAATCGTTAAGAAATCATGGTTCTTGGGATTAGACTTTCCGACGTTTCGCTTTCGATTGCACGAGGCATCTTCAGGGATCTTTACTCCACGAGAGACACGGGTCTCTTTACTCCAATAGAGACACGGGATACGGTCTACATCACACGTGGAAACCGATCTTAACACAGGGTCACGGTTCGGCGAGCACAAGTCGGGTATAAAAGCCCGTCTGAATCTCTTCGAGGTCACTCGGTGTTCAGATCTCGTGTAGTAAAGATCCCTGAAGATGCCCCGTGCAATCGAAGGCGAAACGTCGGATAGTAATTCCAATTTCACACGGTCTAATCCCAAGAACCATGATTTCTTAATTCACTAAAGCCGTGAAAGCTTCCGTTCTATGTTAAAGAATTGTTATTTAGCCATACTTAACCGTATTTCTAAAATTCAGAAACTAAAGTAATGATAGAATATTTTGAAATAAAATAGTAACTATTAAAAATTTCAAAATTACGATAATATATCTAATATATAGTAAAAATTAAATAGAGACCTTGCAATTAGAAATTTTTTACTGCAATAGACAAAACAAAAGCATTTATCTTTCACGTCTCCCGTCCCATCCCTGTCGTGATTTTTTTCGTGTATAAATTCTGTGGCGGGGTAATCTACTTTCCATGGCTCGCTGACAACTTCCGTGTTTTGTAATAATAATTTCACAGTACCTTAAATCCCCTGTGACTTCTACCAATCGCCCCACTTTAGACTGCTCGCATATTTAAAACCTGAATTTCCGATGTTTTGGGGTGTGATTTTATAGCTCTAATGATTTACGGTTTATGACTTTAGTGATGGTTTAATCGACGAACCTGAGCTAACCTAATACTATGTTAAAAAAAATCTTGTTTGAATATACACTCGAAATTTTATTGGCATGCGGTTGCGCGCTTTTTTTACAGCATCACCTAACCTAAGCCGCATAATTACAAGTTTTGTCAAAAAAAATTCTAAAAAAAAACATCCGTCCTTCCAAAGCCGAGAATCATACCACCGAGCGAGGAAGCTCACACTGAACATTCAACAAAACTAGTTTATACTTCGCAGAAATAAATAACGCACCAATAAGAAGCATATTGCACAATGTGCGTTATGATTGGTGTGCGAGTGTTGTTGTCTTGTAAGTGGATCGATTAAATTTTGTTCTGAGGTGGGCATTTCCTCTTTTGTCCCTTCCTCTAAATACGCTCATGAAATCATTCTTCACCCTTCCGCTTTTAATAGAAAAAGTGTCCCGACGGGGGCCTTGACGACTGATAGAACGACGGAAGGCCATTAGTTATTACAGAATATTGTTAAATACTCCCAGTCTGATATCACTTTTGCATAAAGTTTATCCAGAGTATTAACTTAATTAATGGTTTATTAATTGTTTACATAACACAAACTTATTAACATTGATATTGGGAAGGATACTGCAATCAGCAAGCATTTTTCTTATTATAAATAGCTTTAGTTTTTGATCCCAATCAGCCTCCTCTGAGCATTGGCGGCATAAGCTTCTGGTGCACTATTTAACTTCAGTGTTCAGTGCCTATCCCTAAAATGTCCTACCCTAACACAGGAACCTTAAGTAAAATACCCAAGTCGTTATGATTTTCAGATTCTAGTATTTAATATATGGAAAGCTCTAATACTAAAGTTACCTAAGCTTTAGTTATTCTAAAAGTTAGATAAATAATAGTTATTCTTAAAAGCCCCGTTAAGTTGTTCGTGTATTTAAAGAACCCAAAGAAGATGATGCTTTGCCTAAATCTCTACAGCCGCGTGTAATAATCAAGCCAAGCGGATACCATTATTTTATTAACTGCAAGTTTTATTCCACAAAAACATAAGAGCTACGGCAGAGGTTTCAATATTGACCCTTGGAGTACTCGTTTTCTGACAATACTCATGTCTGACTTAACCAGCACACCTATCTCGTTACGTTTCACCACATCCACCTTTCACTCAAATATGATAGAATGAGTCTAAGGGCCGCCCCTTAAAACCATACTTTTCCGTCTTTTGGATGTTGGATGCTATGATGACGAGCAAACCGCAATAGCATGTACTTATGCCTATTTTGATTCATAGTTTCATAATTATAACCACTGCTAAATAAATTACTTTTATTGTCGAATGACCCTTCCGAAATCCAAATTGACACTTAGTGGTCACAGTATTCCCATTTAGGAATTCAATAAGTCTTTCGTAGAATAATTTCCCAAAAATATTTTAATTTCATTAAGAAGAGCCACGGGGTTTAAGTTCTTAAGATCATTAATTTCGTATTTTTTAAAACGGATTCAGGAATATTCCATTCAGAAGGCGAGCCGGTGGCCGAGAGCGTAAAGCTTTAGGTTTACACCGGAGTCGGTGTCGCAGGTCCTGGGTTCGAATCCTAGATGGGTTCACGATTTTTCAAGTCTGCAGCTAATATTAGTGGTTTAAAAATCCAACAGGGAAGGGTGTAAAATGAATTTCACTGTCTACGCTGCCATTCACGCCGGTTACCAGGACGGGGGGAACCGGATGTTCTCGTGGTAGTTTGGGGGTAAATTCACACTCCCCGCCATCACATACTCTCTCAGGTGAAGCGGATGGCCGAGGTTCGGACTCCTCGATAAACTGTAGGGCCCGTAGACGTAAATTCCTTCCCCCATCCTTGAAGCGTGATTCTAGTCCTCCTTTCCGCGCACCTTCGTTTCACTCCAAATGTACTTGTCTGAACAAAAAGTGTAACATTTTTAATAATCGGATATTCGGGCAGAGTCACGTTACCCGAACAGTCCCGAACATCCACGAACAATTAGAATATGGGTATTATGTACCAGTTTAGGAGCCCGCAACCAAAAAGATTTACAAATGAGCCAAAGGATTTACAATACGAGCCAATGGCTCTGATATAGTCTCAGTTACGCTTTTTAAAACAGAAACAGGTACCCATCCCCCGAACGGTTTTTTGGTATGCATTGAAACCCCTTGTACGGTTATGTACCATCTAAGACAGATTTAATCATCATGTTCCAGATAAGCGGTGATAGCACTCCGCCTTGGGGGCAGCCTTTGCTTATCAGCTTTCTCATCGTGATGTAGAAGACAGGTAACGGTTCCAGTAAAGTGCCAGCAATGCTTTCCCAAAGCAGCTAAAAATATAGCGATTGTTTTTTAGGTTGTTTGCCCTCTAGTCACAACAAGTACTGCTTTGACCTTCTTGAGCTCGGCAGCTTAAAAAGGAGTATATCTGGCCTATATGACAATGCACCATCGCCAATTTTATAAGAATTTGCTGATTTAAGGCCTAGAAATTCTAAAATGGTTATGTTTCATGTAAAATGACGTATTACCTTATCTCAGAAGTTGTATGATGCACAAAACCAGTTAAATATAAAAGTTTCCTGATTTAATTTGAATTTCTAAATTTTATTTATACAGGGAGTTTATACTGCTCTGACCAGGTATCAGGTTCTAATTTTAAAAGGAAAGCCCGTATATTTATAAATATTTTAGTAGATACTCTAAAGGCGGTACCAATAATATACAATATGGATGGTTCCCAGATGCTACGTTTCTGATATATTGGCATTCATCTTCACCTATATTTAAAGTGATGTAAATGAAACACACAATTTTTAAATATCTGTTTGCGCCGAAAAATTTTCTAGTGTATCTAATATCAAGCATTCAATTTTTCAAACAAAAGAAATGTATTGTCAAGTTTTGAGTTTTGACAATTTAGATATATTTTTAAACATAATCTTCTGTATATTTTTCAAATTCAAATAAAGTATTGAAAAAAGAATTGGTAAAATTAAATTAACTAAAAACACTGTTATATCTTCGGTACGCCTTCTTCAGTAACTAATCACTAGATTAGTTTGTGGAGTTCAGATGTGTAAGTTTAGGTTAATGGTTTTGCTGCTGAAAGAGATACCGTCCTGCAGCGCTGGACCTTGAGGACGCAAAAAGGGCGACAGCCACATTTGCAAAGGCACAATGATGACGTCGTTTGAAATTCGTGACTGAGTTGTGCATGATTTGCATTTTTGTGGATTATGTTATTTGTTCCTTTAACTTTTGTATTACTGTGTGTTGTGCATGATTTTTATTTTCTGATATGTATTATAGATACCCTACAGCACTGCATACACAAATGCCCAATATTATTAAATCACTAGAAAACTTAATTAAAAACCAAAATACCAAACTAATGGTATCAACTGCTTAAAACCATTTGGCACAATAATCTTACTGAAATTGACAGAGTAAATACCGCCCTTCAGAGTAAAAGATTGTCTGTTTTAACGTAAGCATTCTCGTAGAAGGTCTAATAGAGAAACTACTTGAAACTGTGTGGACGGAAGTTTTGAAAGAAAAAAAAAATGGAAAGTTCCAAAACAATTTAGCTATGAGGCGCAAGATGCCGGTCCAGCGCGTACCGAAAACCAGAATTTTATAAGAGCATATATTGAAGTCATTGATTTAAATATAAACCAGCTAAAATGGAGGTTCACTCAGTTAAAAAAGATGGAAGACGAATTTAACTTTTCGACCTGACTAAACTTATCAACTATGAGCACAGAAGATTTTCATAGTTTGATGCGCTAATGTTGTTAAAATATGTATAAGTGTTTAATCTAAAATGTTTAACAAAATATATTTAATTTTAATTCTTAAACATATTTTAAATCTTATGTGTTCCAAGTTGGAATGACCTATTAAATTGCTTTATACTTCCAAGTTTTAAGGTTAGAGGGCTACTTGGAACATCAACAACAAATTCTTTGCGTGTAAAAATCAGTTTGTAATAAAACACAATATATAGAGGAACATGTTTAATTCGTTTATTATCAACATTTCAACATGTGATTATTACTTAATATATAAATAATAACATCGTTTTAACAATAAACTTTTTAGCCATCTTTCTTTGTTGTTTTTAAAAGTTCAACCACCTGAGTTTCTTCAATCTCGAAAATATCATCAACATTTGAATAAATAAAAATTGTTTTAAACATTTTGACTTGTAAAAATTTACATTCGTAGATTTTCTAACTTTCTTCGTCGATGTGAATAATTTTTGCAACAAATTTCCGATCTTTCTTTTTCCTTCCTTAATCGGAAACAATGCTGACACAAAATCAACTGTTATATCTTCTTTTCATCATACACATCTCCGCGGTTAGCAATGTTCACATTTTCGTCAGTTTTAATATTTAAGTGGTCTTGAATTTCGTGTAGAGAAACTTCATCGGAATCTTCGTTTGAATCACTTTTATGATTAGGTTCGGCGAAACTTTTACCTAACTTGAGTGTGATCCGCTTCATTCTTGTTTGAGCCTGGCTGGTGTCTGATTGTAATAGCGCATAGTTTGAAGCATCTGCTTGAGAACAGCTGTCAATGCAGGTTCATCTGCGTTTCTGTTTTGTTCGGGTAATCTTTTGAGAATTTAATCTATATTTAATGGTTATTCTACATGTTTGAAACCTAGATTTTACTATTTCAGACTCACTTTCGTTTAGGACATCAAAGGCACTTTTGAGTAAGAACGGAAACTGTGATTTCGTAATGTTTCCTCTCTTTGATAGTTTCCCTTCAAGTAATTTTTTCCTCCAAGCTGCGTAACAGCGACATTTCATGATTGATATAAGTGGGTACTCTTTGCAGGCAAAGGTATGAACTTAATGTTATTTTCTTTATACAGATTTATCACAACTGGTGAATGGGGGCTCGATAGGTGCCGCCTATCATTGCTTTGGGCCCTTGTTTTAATTGTTGAAAATAAGAAAATACCAATGATCTAAACCAACACTTTTGTATCTAGCCAACCAGATTTGACTCTATTGTATCTAACGTATTTTGGACCCCTTTCTGTCCAGGAATCATATTATAGGTGTTCTGCCTTATATATTATATAAGGTGGCAACAATTATTCACTGCCATCATATTTGGTTGCACATTTTGGAGGGATCCAAATACCTGGATGTTTTGATCCCCGTTTTATTAGAACACTTCCAAGGAGAAACCACAGCTCTGTTGCGTTTAATATTTCCCCCTAAACGGTCTTAAAGTTCTTGCTGACGTTTCAGAAAATGGTATATCCAGTCTTTGCCAGGTTTGTTTTATCTAAAACGGGATTCTCTCTTACCTAACTCCTCTAAATAGGAACCGACAATCCCGCTTAAGTCCCGTTCTGGTGACGAAAAACCCCATTCGGAGGTTACCAACAATCCGTTGACTACATGACTCGGATGATAAGACTGTAGGACGTCCAAACTTCTTCATTTGTTTTTTTCTATTCTTACGTGATAAAGGGAGATTTGTATCTTTTAGATGCTTTTTGAAATGAAAGTGCTCCTGATCTAATTTCCCCTAAGGCTTCATTAAAGCTTTCTGTGGTATATTTTGCGTACGTTCGACGGTTATTTCTGTGATGTCTTGACATTTTCTGAAACAGAGCCAACCTAAAAAGCATAGCTCAAGAACTTAACCTATAAAATATTTGCGGGTTGAATGTTGAGGTCGATCTAAAGAAACACAATCAAAGAAGATATTTTGCTTGTGTTTACTTACTGATTTTTTTACTTCCCAGATTAGATACCCCATTATACAGTATAGTACCAACTTTGCCCTTATTTGTAGTTCTGATGTAGAGCGAAAATAATTTATAGCAGAGGTTACACATGCAAAGAATCTTAATCTTCTAAGAATCTAAATCATTTAGAAATTTTGCAATTAATATAATTGAAATTGCTAACAGCCGTTAAAGCCCGTAAGGTAAATATTATTTAGGGTTATTCTTTGCTTTATCTATTATGTCCTATAGTCAGCCTATTAATATATTATACAGTGTCTATTGTTTATTAAACATTCGGCTAGTTTTGTGGAATGTTTATCTTAAAAATGTATTAACCTGTGTTGCTGCGCAGTTAATAGTTATATTAGTTTGAAAAGATAAATGCATTTTTAATTTGATTTTTTTTATGATAGGGTCGATAAACTTAGAATTCGCCTTGGGCGCCGCGCCGGCTGTTTGTACTAGATCGACACTGTTGTCCTGTCCTGTTACATGTGCGTTTCTGTAAGTAGATTAGAAAAAAAGAAACTGGATATGGTTCATTACGTGATCAATTATTAAGTGTAAAAAATACTAAGATTAAAAGGCAATTCTGAATTAAAGGAATTATATTTATTATATATCAGCTACAACGTTTTTCAGTTTTGGACTCTTGTAATTCAAAAAGTTGGCAACGCTAATTAACCTACTATGGTTGATCAGTTGGTAGCCCTATTTTAAGGGACAAATTTTGATTTAGCGATTTATCCAGTTTCCTTCGTTCAACAGAAGCGTAACCAGGCAACCTGATCACTCAATTGTCTAAACTGTCAAACAAATAATTGCTAAAAATTTAAAAAATGGCAGACCAAAGCAGAAATTTTTGTGTAAAATGCGATGAGACGTTGAATCATAACACTAGCGAGAAAACGCTCAAATGCAACTCCGATTCTTGTAACAAAGGATTACATTACACATGCAGTTCCTATAATACCAACGAGTTACAGTTTCTCGAGAGCAACAAGGATAATGTTAAATGGTTCTGCGACGGATGTAAAGATAGTAGTGTGGTGAGTAATAATGACTAAATTCATATTTATTATCAATTCCCAGTAAATCCTTTTATTTACAGAAAATTTCCCAGTAAGCTTCTGTTTAGTCCTCTTTCATGTGTTTCCTATGATGCTTGTTACTACTTTATTCCTTTATTCCGGAAATATACATATGGAAGAGAAGCATACCAAACAAGATAATCAAGAGTTTAATGCAGATAATATTTTAATGATAGCAATTTTGTTAATTTATTATCTTTTATTACTGTAATATTTATGTTTTCTTTTCAGTAAATAATACGTTTGTGATATTAATGGTTTAGTTTTCATTATTTGAGAGTTGTGTTTCTAGGTATATTTGACTGGTGTAAAAATAAGAATTTTTAAAGTAATTTTTAAAAACTACACAAGTACAAGTACAATATGTTGTTCAGACAAAAATATTTGCCATTTTAACTTTCTCTAACCATTTTAATAAATCGCATTAAAATACAACAATAGTATATTACATAACAAGTGTTGAAAGTAGTAGTTTTCGAACAAAAAGCTGGTTCTTGTAAAGATTTATACCCACGAAATTTGACAAATTTGAAATATATATTTGAAAGATTACCTTTTTTTAATAATTCCAACACAACAAAATTGTATGGATGAACAACTTTTTTTCAAATTAGAATTATAAAAACTAAGTTTTTGGAAGGTTGCACTTAACTTGTTTTTGGATTATCGCTAAAAACATATTTTTCACAAAATATAACTCATGAAATACGTAAAAGATTGATTACATAATGCCTTCTAATTCAAAAATGTATTAATCCAACTAAAAGTACCTAATTGATATGTGAGATATTACAAAGCGTTGACCACATTTTTTGGTAACCGCTTGACACAATTCAGCGGGCTGAATGACAAACGGACATTTGATGTGTTAAGGATGTCATGTTGCCAAGTTTATTTTTAATATCTGTATAAATTATATAAGAAAAACTGAATAAAACTATTTACACATTCGCCGATTTTGATGATTTTTTGTATGTAGGTGGATTCTGGGGTCTTGATCACGAATCCAAAGTCAAATTTTTTCGGTCACGTTTCGGTTTTGAGTTATTCATCCTCAAAATTCGTAAATTTTCTGTATGAAACTATTACAAACAATTATAAAAAGATGTAAAAAAACTATCTTTTTGTTTTTTTTTGCTTCATTTATCTAAAAAATTTGCGATCTTAATGTTTTTTGGATTAATAAATTTTCTTTCATGTTGGCATCTTGACATTATGAAAAACCATCAAGAACCAACTTTCAAGAGACACATTAAATGATAAAAATAATTATTATTAACACATTTTTTACATACATAGAAAGAGCGGTCCCAGCAGGTTAGGTGCCGTAGGCATCACCGTTAAAACCTCAACAGAATAGGCGTATAACAGCTGCTGATTAGTGTTGACCGCCTTTTAATGTGGCTTTACTGATGATGCCTACGGTACCAATTCACCCAGTTGGCGCGAAAAAAAACTTTATTTAAAAATACCCAACTTCGTCGGCCAGACGTGAAGACGTTTTTTTTAGGTCGACGTGTGTTATAAGGTAACACGTTTATTTTTCGTACGTGTTCTTTTCGCTATGCAACTATTTTAATGTAGTTTTACTTTGGTGCCCTTATTGATGATTATGATTTTGGATTCGTGATCAGGACCCAAAAATCCACCTGTATACAAAAATTATCAAAATCGGCCGTGGTGTAGTGTATTTCCCGAAACTATTTGTTATGGTAATAATAAATGTGGTATATTATCTACATCAATTTTGTTTGTTTCAGATGAATACAAAAAAGAAGTGTATTTGGTCCCCGCGCAAAATGAAGAGGGCAATTAGAGATGTTCAAGATGGTGCTAAGCTGCGACCTACTGCTGCGAAATAATGCCCCTCCATGATTATTTAAAACGAGGACCTGATTTTGCTACAAGACTAGGAAGAAAGCCCGTTTTTACGCCTGAACAAGAAACTGAAATCAAGGATCAGCTATTAAAACTAGCCAAATTATTTTATGGACTTACGCCTAGCGTTTTGAGGAAGAGTGTATATGACTACGCTGAAATAAATAAAATAAAGCATTCGTTTAACAAAGACAAAAGAGAGGCAGGTAAGGATTGGCTTTATGGATTTTTAAAAAGGAATCCAGAAATCAGTATCAGGACACCAGAAGTAACAAGTCTCAGTAGGATAACTGCTTTTAATGCGGATGAAATGAAGATTTTTTTGATAACTTAATGGATGTTATGTCAAAATATTCTTTTGCTCCACATCGAATATTTAATGTGGATGAGACTGGAGTAACCACGGTCCATAAACCAGGAAAAATCCTTGCTCCTAAAGGTCAGAAACAAGTTGGAGCAGCTACTAGCTGGGAACGTGGCAAAACTATAACAATCTGTTGCTGCGTGAGTACTATAGGGCAATACATCCCGCCTCCGGAAGTAACGAAACAAAGGATCCTGTGTGTACGATAATATCCCAAAAAAGATAACAGCAAATTTACTTCGTTGCTAAATATATTGCCAGAAGCCTGCTTTTTGAGGATTAGAGGATAAATAATTATAACATGTTATATAAAAGTGAATCAATCATTTCATTAATAAATCATAAGATGAAAAGGTTTTATAAATGAGGGTTCGGTATTATAGATAAAGGATTATGTATGGTGTTTTCTCAACCCATGAGTAGTAATTTGGTCGTTTTTAAAAATGTGGCTAAATTCTTGTCAACTCGGGCTGTCCCAAAATTTTCATATCAAGTAATTCTCATCTCAAGAGTAATAATAATTAGATATTTACTTGTGGAATAAAATTTTCCCTATACTTATTCATAAATGCAACTTACTTGGATATATTTCGTCACAAAAGCCATGAAGCATTTCTTTGAACATACCTATCTATATTTTTGTTTTGTACATTTATTAATTAAATTATGTTGAAATTATAACCATAGGTTAGGTTTGTTAAGGTTTCGGGTTATTTATTTAAAAGAAATAAAACGATGAATGCATGAAGGTAAATTATGTAATAGATACTATTATGTTCATTTCATTCAAGGAATTTTTCTTTCAGGGCCGTGTTAGCTCATTAGGCAAGTTAGGCCGTGTAAGCTCATTAGGCAAGTTAGGCCGCGTATAAGGACGACCAATAATAGGGGCGGCTGCAAGGGCGCCGTACTATATGTAGGTATTACATAAATTGCTACAAAAACAATGTTTTGCTTGATCTGAAGCTTTTATCTAGTTTTCAAATTATATTTAAAAGGTCATATTAAATTATTTGCAGCTGACACAACAACTATTTATTTTGCTAATAAATTTAAATGAATTATTTTCTGATATAAACATGATCGACAAAAAAATCGTCTTGGCCTTAATCTCACAAACTTATTTTAAGTTTTAGGAAAATCTTTCTTTATGTAACAATTGCCCTCACTATTCATAAACAATAATAACATTAAATATTCTAAAATCTCAAAATTTTTGGGATTGATTATAGATGAAAACTTAAGTTCGAAAAATCATATTCTGACAATTTCAGTAAAAGATAAAAGAAGTTTTATAAAGTAAAATATTTCATATCATTAAAAATTTTATTCTTTAATAAATTCCAATTTTATGTTCTGCTTAGTTCGTTATAATATATTAAACCTTAGAAAATGCGAAATAAAACTCTGAAATGTATTTATAAACAGCCAAATTTAGAACTTTTTATTAAACCTATATAAATCTATGGGATTTTTAAACTTTAAATACTTTAAAATATTTATAATTTAAAATAGCATTTTATTACATTCTTTTATTTATAATAGAAAAAAAAATCAAATATAATTAAAATCTGTTACTTTACACATGATACTAGACCTCGCTTACAATTTCAAACCATTGCAGGAGAAGTAACTTTGGACGAAAATCACTTGAGTACAATGGATTAAATATATATAATAGCTTGCCAGATGGCATACGAAATAAAATAAAAATGTAAAATATTTAAAAACAATTCAAAATGTTTTTTCTGAAAAAATAAAAGAGAATAGATTTTTTATATTCAGTTTAATTTAGTTTTATATTATATTAAATTAAAACATATGCATTTTTTATTTTATACAAGTTTTTTTATTATTTTTTAATGGTATACATTACATTTCAAGTGATAAATTTGTATAGTTAGTTTTTGAATAAGTGCCGCTCACAAATCTATCTTCGCAGACAGATGTCATTAGGAGGTTGATTAAGCGCACGAGGAAAGAAAAAAACGAAAAAAAGGTGCTTTTGCATATTTAATTATTCTCGAATACGAATGAATTAGTTTGATGAATTACATTATAAACGTAGTATATTTATACTCGAATTTATTTGTACATTTTAAAATATACCAATAGGTACCTAACGTATACATCAATTTGCTTATTTACCACCTTCATGCTGTTTCTGCTCTATTAAACTACTAAAACCCGGCACCCGGCAACCACGCAGCTCCCACGTTCCCGCAAGTTTTGATTTTCTGTAGCAATTGTGTGTCTATTTCAAAAAGATCCATGGTTTAGATCTATATTTTATAATACCGCAGTAAGCCAAGCACAGGTTGTGTTTTTTTGCAGGAATAGTACGGATCTACCAAGTATTCCTGTTCATAGCACATTTACGGTATAAATAATACCATAACAAGCAATGTTGCCAGGTCAAAAAACTGAAAATCACCAAACACTTTCTTTAAAAGTTGCTAGATTTTGAAAAAAATCCCCAGATTTTATATTTTTTATATATTTACACGAGATATATAAATGAAATTATATATTTACACGAGATACATACATGAAAAATATTGCCACATGGATTATAAGCCATAACAGAGCGCAATACTACACTCAATTTAGGGCCGCATGAAAAATATCATTATATCAAGTACACGGCAACTCGAGAACAGGAAATTGTCAACAAGATATCAAAATGGCGGTTAGGTTAGTTCCCTTTTGATATTGATAAAATTATTGAGTAAAAGAAAAAATTGTAATGTAATATTAATAATATTGCGTTTTAGGGGCGCGTAGGTGCACACAAATTGTATCAAAACTTTCATAATTAAATTAAAAATGTATTATCCTAGTATCAAGCAGAATTAACAAATGTACTACTGCGGCACGGGTAAACGTCAAAGTCTACCGAATAAATTATGTAAACTTTGCCTCCGTTTCTAACAGTGAAGTTTTCGAAACATATAACGTTACAGTCGCGTACCAAATATATAAATTGGAGACTTTTTGTATGATACTATGCTGAAATTTTTAATAATGAAGAATATAAAACATAATATAATCGTGTTTTTTTTAATATAAATTGACATTTATGAATAGGTCAGTGTCAAAAATCACCAGAAATAAGGCTTCTTAAAAAAGTTCACCATATCACCAAATGGGCCGAAAAATTACCAAATCTGGTGACTTTGACCAAAGCTGGCAACATAGGATATGTGTTATAATAACTGGAGAGATCTCTTAAATAACAAAAAACTTTTTTTGTTAAAAAGACCGTGGCCGGCGACTGGCATAAAAATATCAAATTAGCTAGTATTCTGCCAGACAGCCTTCTACTGGCATATTACTAGCATATTGGTTTCCTTTCCTTTTACATTTATTTTATTTAATCAGATGATATTTTCTCTTTGTTACTATTGCAAAGTGTATATGTATATAATGATTTTATATATCGGTAGTCGGTCGGGGGTACCGATAATAACAAAGATGGTATACAAGTTTAAATGTCATAGCCGACTACTGAAATGTGCATCACTTAATCAGTTTGCCACTAGTCGGCCATAAGATTTTAGAACTCTTTCGAAGTTGTTTTTAGGCTGCAAATTTGTTTTTTTTTTACTTTTAGGCCTATTTAAACACAAAAAATATGTAAAAACCGCTCGAAGCAGCCTGTAACGGCGCCTAAATGCAAGAAACATGCTTTAGGTACCATGACCGGCTTAAAAATGAAATTCCAAATACAAAACCAAGAATGGGATCAAAACCATTCTTAAGTTTAGAAAATGAAAACAAGATAGCAGAATGAATTAACTAAATGTGGATTTCCGGTTAAAAAAAAAAATGCTGAAAGTTACTGAAAGCATCTAGAAATTTCAATTAGGTCTGCTGAGTGAATAAATAGAGTTCGAGCTAAATTAACAGTTACCATTGGTAATACTACCAAGTAGTAATGTTTGCTAAAATAGGAATATTTTAAGTTTATTTTTTAATAAAAAATAATTCGTGAAAGCGCCGTGCGACGCGTACGGCTTTGGCCAATATGCGATTATTTTAGATTTTATAACCTCTCAAAATCTGAAATTGACAATTTTTAAACGTGAAATCTGGAATAATAGGTGAAGCTAGAAAAATAATTTTTTTATACTACTTGATATATTAGCCCTACTTTTTTAAGGGTCTCAGGAGCTCTCAAACAATCTTGGGCTAAGATCCCTTGGATTGATAATCTGCCCCTGAACATTTTGTTATATCCCTGTATTCGTCAGATCTTTGGTTTGTGATTCCGAATATACTTCCATATATTTTTTGATTTTTTTTGTCAGGTACCTGCTGTTTACTATTTTTTTTACGTTGGTCCATTTTATGTTGGCTTATGATGTTCTGATTGTCTGAGCTCAGATATGGGCAGTCATTCCTTTGATGAATTTGGAGACTATTTTTTCGTTAAACGGTTATCAGCATTTGAAGATCTTCCCATCACGCTATTTTCTGGAAGAACATGTTTGTCTTTTTTTTTGGTTTTGAAATTCTGACTTTATTATTTTGAATAACGTAAGAACTATGATAAATATAGCTCCCTTAATGGTGATGTGAGGATATATGATACACCACTGGCCTGGCTCAACGTCAATACGCTGACAAGAAAAGAATTACTGTCGTAATGACACATCATATGCATGTAGCGACAAATTTGGGCGGTTATTTAAAATACAAGATGTAATATGCTGTTTTTTCCAAATTTCGAGTGATGTAATTTGTGCGGCTAATTTTTGCAATCATGGCAAAGGTAAGAAAATATAATATCACTAATCTCTTAAAACAATGAGGGATAAACAAGTTACATTTTGTTTTGATACCATGACATATTTATATTGTAGTTAATAACTGTAGCAATATTTTCTAGAGTTGTCTCAAAAGAGATCTTAAAAAACTCGGCAGCGAAATCGATGATTTGATAATGTTAGAAGATTCAGCTCGAGGCACTTTATGTGCCATACATAAAACGATTCATTCAACGGATAACTTCCCATGTTCGAAACATAAAATGCTTACGCTTTGCCCTATTCCAAAAACCTGTGTACATCAAACCAGAATTCCTATAAGGTATGTTAAAATACAATTTTTTTAATTTGGGAAAAACAAAAAATACGTTTTTCTTTCGAAAAAAAAATTCTAATTTCCAAAAATGTGTTTTTTTAACAATTTATATTCACACACTTATATAGTCGTACACATAATATCACAATAACTTTAGTTAGCCTAGTTGACACTACTAGTGTACTGCGATTACCACTGACGCCAAATAAAAACGAAGATGACTAACTAATTTGTTAATATACTAGCTGGCCCGACAGACCTTGTTCTGCTTGTTCCGCTAGATGACGCGATGAGTTTCTAGTGGAACTATAAAAATACGGGGCGCATTCACCACATTGTTCAGAAATGTTATTGAAGAAAAACATATTGGTTTTATAGAAAAAATAAGCAATAAAACAATACAAGAAATAGAAATAGAAACCAGACGATCATTTAAAATGAAATAATCAATTGGTGCAGTACAACTATCTTACGAACTTGCTGAAAAATCTGGCTTAGTGTTTTAAATATATAGAAGGTGAGTTACCAATATATAGTTTAAGAGCTCGTGAACTCTCTGTGTAAGGGTCTTTCTGTAAGGCTAGACATTTTTAGTGATGAGTCATAGCATGCTAAATTGGATAACTACGACCTGGCAGGCATCAGCATCAAAATTAAAAAACATCTCGCTGTAAGCTTGAAATTTTAATACGACTTAGTAAATTTATTTTTAAGCATAAAGAAATTGACAGGCGATGAACAAAAGTAATTGACAGATGAATCGAAAGTTGAGCAGTAAAGGAGGTAAGATTTATTATGACAAAAAAATATATTGTTTTTTTTGTTTTTAGTCAGAGTTAATAGTTTTTCTTTTTTACAATTTTCTGGAAAACTATTTGTTTTTCTCGATGAAACGAAACTTTTTTGATTAATTTTTTTCTGGTATCTTTAAAAATTAAAAACTTGGGCGTGGGTGGCTGAGTCAAGATTAAATTTAGGTTGGAATAAAAGGGGGATAAAAAAACGGATTGGGGAAGGGAAGGGTACTTTTTTGAGATTTCTTTCCCTATTTTCCTTTGTGAGCAAAAGTAGCTGACAGGTAACATCTAAAGCTGTACAGTATAGGAGGTAAAATAAACTTTGTTCTGCAAAGTTCAAATTTATATATATATATATATATATATATATATATATATATATATATATATATATATATATATATATATATATATATATATATATATATATATATATATATATATATATATATATATATATATATATATATATATATATATATATATATATATATATATATATATACAGGGTGTCCGGGAAAATGTGGGAGATCTCTCGGACTCAGATAGAACATTAAAAAATAAGATGACAAGTTCCCATAAATTTTTTTCCTAGCGGCCCTCCCTACGGAGATACGGCCCCCTAAAGGACCCCACTGGAAATCGGTTTTTCTAGAATAACTTTTAAACGACTCAATATAATTTAACGAAAATTTAATATGATAAATAGTAGTAAGGACCTCTCAAAATGCTTCCCTTAAAACATAATTAGCTTGTTTAGTTTACCAGGGACGGACTAGATTGTACATTTTAACGCTCAAATTTTTAACACCCTGTATGATAAGGAGTTAAAAAAAATAAATTTGGATACCTTGAACATTAAGCTAAAGAAAAGGTGCTCTTGTTCATTGTCGATAAAATGAACCGTTTTCGAGAAAAAAAAAAATAAAAGAATACAACTTTGGGAGTATTAAATATGTTTTGATCCTGAACAACCTAATACGCTAAATAGAAAAAAGTCAATTAAAAACTTCATAAGTGGGTTCAACATGTGCTCCGTGATTTGTGATGCACTCGCGGGCACGACGAATAGAGGACTGCTGTACTCGCCACAACAACCCAGCATTGTTCCTTATCATATCGCAATGAAACGTGATTCTCTGTAAAAGTTCCTCCCTAGTAGCAACCGGAGAGGAATACACCAAGGTTTTGAGATGACCCCACAGGTAGAAATCCATTGGCGTTAGGTCGGGAGACCGTGGAGGCCAGGCAATGGGACCTCCTCTGCCTATCCAACGGTTTCCATAGACGTTATTTAGGTGGTCCCGTACAGCAACGCTAAAATGGGGTGGGGCTCCATCATGCATAAAATGCATCCTTTGGCGGGTTTCAAGTGGCAAATGCTCTATTGAATCTAGAAAAGCGTTCTGAAGGAACTCTAAATAAAGTTCACCATTCAATCGTGCCGGTAATACGCATGGTCCAATGAAAAAATTGCCGATTATTCCTGCCCAAACATTAATGGATTGAAACTGATGTTGATGATGATGAACGACAGTGGCATGAGGGTTTTCATCAGCCCATACATGCGAGTTATGTAAATTTACAATACCATCTTTGGTAAATCCTGCTTCATCGGTAAAAAGAATAATGCTAATGAAGTTTGGGTTTGTTCGTTGTTGATCTAACAACCAGTTTGCGAACTGGATTCTTCGAGGAAAATCTTCAGGAAGTAGTTGATGCACTTTTTGCAGATGATAAGGGTATAACAACTGTTCTTTAAGTACTTCAGCAACTGTACTTTTTGACACATGAAGCTGCGCGGCTAATATTCGAGTGCTTATTGAGGGAGTATCAGCTACAGTATCCAAAATATCTTCCTCCAATTGCACCGTACGTACTGTTCTCCTCACACCAGCATCAGTACTCCTTTTCCCAAAACTTCCTAAAAATAATTAATGAACGTCAATAATGTTACCTTATTAATTGAGAATTGCCCACCAGTTTCTCTTAGACGTTGGTCAATTCGCTGAAATGTTTTCTCATTTGGAATATTGCGATTAGGATATCTTTCTCCATACAACCTTCTTGCTTCATAAGCATTGCAAGATGCAAGTCCGTACATAAGATGCATATCTGCATACTCACTAAATGTGTATCCCATTATCGAATTAAATTTACCAAGGTATTCAAAATTTAATAAATTTGAGCGTTAAAATGTACAATCTAGTCCGTCCCTGGTAAACTAAACAAGCTAATTATGTTTTAAGGGAGTATTTTGAGAGGTCCTTACTACTGTCTATCATATTAAATTTTCGTTAAATTATATTGAGTCGTTTAAAAGTTATTCTAGAAAAACCGATTTCCAGTGGGGTTCTTTAGGGGGCCGTATCTCCCTAGGGAGGGCCGCTAAGAAAAAAATTTATGGGAACTTGTCATCTTATTTTTTAATGTTCTATCTGAGTCCGAGAGATCTCCCACATTTTCCCGGACACCCTGTATATATATATATATATATATATATATATATATATATATATATATATATATATATATGTTATAGATTGGCCGGTAACCAAACACGTAGTTTCTGAATGCACTCCTTTTAGTTAAAACACAGGTAACAGGTATCAAAGGTAGACACTGGTTATAGCTAACAATCGTAACAAAGGTAACTTTAAACTTGTCAATGTCAGGTTGTTAACACTTCGAAATCTCCATTACAACTAAATCAAAATGTGTTCGGGGTCCTGTTCGATTCTTATGTCAGCCGAATGGCTAATAAATCTCTTCATTCCTCGGAAAACAATCAAATTGTAAGGATAGGCGAAAAAGTCATAGGAGGGGAATCTTAGTTGGGGAAGGGGGAGGATAGTTTAAATTCTAGGTAAAAGACAGTCTTTAGGGAGCTTGTATTTGTTACGTGGTTGGGAGAAGTCGTGAGTTTTGGTAATGAGGTCATTGTTAGCAAGTTCGGCCCTTATGAAATAATTTGAATTAAGTTTGTTAATGAAGTCGCCCAAGCTTTCAAGGTTTGTATCCCTGTGGTGAATTGAGTTTCTGATAAATCTGTCTGCGTTTAGAATGAGCCTGATTATTTCATTTTGGAGCGATTGAAGTCTTTTTGACTGGTTTTTATGATGAGTACTCCACGTGGGTGAAGCGTAGGTTAGAATTGGTCTAATATAGAGTTTAAAAAGTGTGACCTTACTTTTAATATTAAGACTACTTTTTGGTGAAATAATGAATATAATTGAGCTAGAACACCTTAGCTTTCTTAATACTATAGTCAGTATTCGCAGACCACTTAAGGCCTCTATCAAATATTACTCCCAAATATTTAATTGCTTAGACCAATTAATCTCCTTTCCTTGAATTTTGACTTTTTCAGCAGTAGGGATTCTACTATTTTTTGTGAAAATAATAGCTTGAGTTTTTGAGGGATTAAGATCCAACTTCCAGTGATTCATCCAGGCTTGAATGGCACCAATGTGCCTTTGAAGCCTGGATGATAATATGTTTAAGCTTTTATTTGTAAACATTAGAGCGGTATCGTCTGCAAAAAGATAGAGATTGGTGTAATTGTTGGTCGGAATGTCAGAAATAAACACGTTAAATAATAGGGGAGAGAGGGAGAACCTTGTGGGACTCCCGCCGTTATTGGTCTAGGAGTGGAAGTGAAGCCATATATATGTACCACAAATGTTCTACTGAGTAAAAAAAGAGTGAACTGCTTTAACTAAATAGTTTGAGCTCTAATGGGTTTTAGCACAAGGCCTGTGTGCTACGTTTTGGCAACGGCTTTTTTTATGTCAAGGAAAATAGCGCCAGAGCTTTTTTTCCTGTTAAAACCATTAATAATGTCAGCTGCTAGTCTAGTTGTTTGATTAATGGTGCTAATCGAGTTTGTAGCAGGGTTATCGAGCGGTTGATTATTATATTTAAAATTATTTATTTATTTGAGACGTAGCGGGCAACCCTGTCACAATACTGAAATTAACTAATATATGATAAGTAAAATCAAAGGTATTCTGTAGGCTTCTTCGTAAATGATAATTTACAATTTTATTAAATATATTTGTTAGTACAAATTGGATAAAATATTTTATCTCACCAATTCTGCGGCCATATAAACTCGAACAACAGCAAACTGCAACAACGATGGTATCTTCTTCTTGAATATATATTTATTTAGCTATCAGGTGGTTTATTTAAATAAAAGATTTGGTTTTTAAAAACAACTTAAAAATCTATTAACAAAAATAAAGAAAGTGAAATGCTGTACAAAAATAATAATAAATAAAAATAAACCTAATAAACAAAAATTTAAATCTAAAAAAATGAGGGAATTATCTTAAAATCCCAACTTTAGTACAAAAGAAAAATCTTTAAATAAAACGTAAATTTAACTCTTGAAAACCCAGTTACTAAAATATCTTTGAAAAATCCCCTAACTTTAATATCCCACTATATACGTAAAGCCCCATAAACCACCACAAAAGAAGAATTAAAAATCAACTATAAGAATTAAAACTCTGACACAGACTAACTTTTAAACTTCCCGTAAAATACAAAGTTAGCTCAGCTATTACTAGATCCACCCCTTAGACCAATCCCCTCTTTGATTTTATTAGTCAGGACGAAACGAGTAAAGCTGTGAATGGTGAAGCTTAAGTCCCTACTCTAAACTTTAAGTTCGGAACTTCGTCCTAGAAACACGAGGTGTCACCAATTAAAAGTGAATAAATAGATTAAAAAAAAGATATTCCCTTCAATTCTGCGTCTTAAGATTATGTATATAATTTAATATATAAGCCTATAGTAACTTATCCACATTATGGGTCCGAAAAGTCATGGCGAAAAAAAGGCACGAAAAACCCTTTCAGTTTATCTTTTCTGCAGGGAAAATTATGCCCCAAAAACATGGCTTTTCGGTAATGCTCCTATTATAAAATACTCTATTGTAGAAAGCTCATACATAAATCTGTCTATACTCTAGATTGTAGCATTTGAGTTATATGATACTTATCTAGGGTTTTAAATTCTCGAAACTAATATTAGATAAATTTACTTATAATTCTTGTGAAATAATCAAGCCTGATTAAGTGTGAACGTGAGAACCAACAGTTTTAGTAACATATTGCTTGATTTATATTTAGAATATATAAAAAATTATACTCTATATTGTGATTATAGTCTATTCTGTTACAAGTTTCTAAAGCCGAACTGAAAGTCTGGAAGAAGGCCTTTGTTTGCGACTTCTTCCTGAAGTTTAATTAAAATGATTTTTTCCGTGATTTAACCTAATACAGGGAGGCGACTAATTGGTCTATAGCTGTTGCGTTTTCGCCTTTTTTCCTAATAACTATTATATTTGCTTGTTTCCACAAAAGTGGAAAATAACCTAATTTAAGAATAGTATTAATAATTATAGTTAAGTGTTTTAAAAGGTTCAATGGGGATTTTTAATGGCCATATTTGTAATAATATCTAGGCCTGGGGCTTTCTTAATATTTAGATTTTTAATAACAGATTGAACCAAAGCAAGAGGAATTGAAGGTGCAATGCCAACCGGAGTTTTTTCGTAGATTCTGATCGTGTGAACTACGTTATTTCGTGAGTTAAATTGACTGGCCTAAATGTGGCCTCACGGCGCGCTTATATAGCCTTTAGAAAAGGATGGAATGATCTAGAAAATTCTAGAATAATCTAAATATTTCAGGGCGAGAAGAATTAAGCCTAATAGAACATTTGAGAACGATTTTTGACACTATCATAGTCGTTACATGGATAAACATTAAGGTAAGTCTACTTCAATAAAATAACAAATAATAAATAAATTCATCTAAATCTTAACAAATCTAGAACTAGGGCTAAATTCGCAACATTGTCCCCTTCCAGAGTTGATCCTCCCGATCAAACATCTGCGGTATCTTGGTAACGGGCTAGTCGATGGAGGTGCACCACTTTCATTTTTGCATGAGGGCTCTTCTGAATCCGGTATACCAAATCATTCAGTCGAGTCACCACACGATGCGGTCCATGATTTCTGCAACTTCGGCGAGCGTCCCTTAGTTCTTTTTGGATTATATAAACAAACTTTTTCACCGACTGTAAATCCAGTGTGATTGGCTCGTAGATCATAACGCGACTTCATTCCATCGCTTTCTATCTGTAATTTATGGCGGACCTCTTCATGGATTTCTCTGATGCGTTTACTAACCTGGCTGGCATAATTCGTAGTAGTTATCTTATTGTCCAGAGGTCGACGGGAAGCTGTAAATCAGATCCAAATATTACGCTGGCAGGTGTTTTTCCAGTGGATTCATGGACTGCAGAGCGATAGGCCCGTAAAAATGGTTGAATACATTTATCCCAGTCACTTTGTTGTTCATTAACTTGGATTTTCAGGTAGTTCTTTAAAGTTCTATTAAATCTTTCAACCATTCCATCTGACTGCGGCTGAAGAGGTGTTGTTCTTGTCTTATGAATTCCGAATAGGCTGCACAGGCTTTTGAATACATCGGATTCAAAGTTTCTGCCTTGGTTGGAGTGTATTTCTCTTGGAATTCCCTATCGGCAAATCCATGAAATAGTACGTCGGCGACAGTGGTGGCTTCTTGATTGGGTATTTCGTAGACTTCTGGCCATTTGCTGAAGTAATCCATCGCTACTAACACAAAGCGATTCCCGGACTTACTAACTGGAAAGGGTCCTGCTACATCTATGGCAATTCTTTCGAAGGGTGCTCCCATATTGTACTGCTTCATTTTGCCACGAGTTCGTGTTTGGGGTCCTTCACTGGCGGCGCAGTCCTCACAGGTTCGGCACCAATCTTTCACATCTGTACGACTTCCCAACCAATAAAACCTTTCTCGAACTTTTTCAAGAGTCTTCATAACACCAAAATGTCCTCCGCCTACACCGTTGTGTACGGCTTGCAACACTTCAGGAATTCTCTTTGGGGGCAAAATAGTTTGATATTTGTTATTTTTGCCGTCAGAACTTTCCCAGATTCTTTTTAACAGGTCGTCTTTTATCACTAAAGAGTCCCATAAAGCCCAGTATCCTTCAAATTTCTGGGATTTGGCGGCAATTTGTTGGTAACAAGGCCAAGACTTTTCTAATTTCAGCTTAATTATAGGGCCAATATCTGGGTCTTCTTGCTGATCTTTGAATAACATTTTAGAGTCCCACTTTTGAGATCTTTGAAGCGCTGTTCTTCGGCAATGAAAATCGTCAGGATTTTCTCTTTCCTCATGTCTGTTACAGTGTTTACAACTTTCTGGGCATGGTCCTCTTGATAAAGCATCAGCATTTTTATGATTTAACCGTTTGCGATGTTCAACTTTAAAGTCATATTCCTGTAGGCGCTGCAACCACTTGGCTATTTGTCCTTTGGGAGTTGGGATTCTTAAATTGTAGCAACCATTTGAGTGATTCATGATACGTCCTTAAAAGGAATTTTTGCCCGTACAAGTACTTATGAAAGTGGTCCAATGTTTTAACTATAGCCAGTAGTTCTTTCCTTGTCACACAGTAGTTGCGTTCAGGTTTAGAAAGAACCTTGCTGAAATAGGCTATTACTTTTTCTTCGCCATTTTGTACTTGTGACAAAATACTCCCAATAGCGGCATTGCTTGTATCGGTGTCTACGATAAACATCTGGGATGGCTCAGGATATGACAACACTGGGGGATTACACAAGGCTTTCTTCAAGCTGTTAAATGCTTCTCCACATTCTTCGGTCCATACATAACTGTGATTGTTTTCAGTAAATCGATGTAACGGTCTAGCGATATTAGCAAAACCTTTTATGAATCGTCTGTAGTATGTACAAAGTCCCAGAAAACTCCTTAGTTCATGTCTGTCCTTCGGTACTTGCCATTTTTGAATGGTTTCAGTCTTCTCTGGATCGGTTTTTACTCCATCTTCGGTAATTATATGGCCTAGATAGTTCACTTCTTTTTTGAAAAACTGGCACTTCTTAGGACTGAGTTTTAAGCCAGCCATTCTCAGTTACTCAGTACTAGTATTGGGCAAGTTTCCCATGCCATTCCATGTAATGTCAATTCCATTAAACGTTCAAAAGTGGCTGAGGCGTTGCATAATCGAAAAGGCATAACTTTAAATTGGCACAATCCAGTCCCAGTAGAAAACGCTGTCTTTTCTTTATCGGCTGGATTAAAGTTAACTCGCCAATAACCACTTTTCAGATCTAGGGTCGAGAACCATTTTGATCCTGTTAAAGTGTCCAAGGTATCGGCAATTTTTGGTAGGGAAAAGCTGTCTTTCTTTGTGACGTCATTAAGCCTGCTAAAGTCGACGCAAAATCTGGTGAAACCATCTTTCTTCTTAATCAGAACTACTGATGACGACCAGGGACTTTGCGATGGCTCTATAATGTCTTGTTTTTCCATATCCTCAAGCATCTGGTCAACTTCATGCCGCTTTACCAAAGGTATTCGTCTTGGAGGCTGTTTTATCGGCGCTGCATCACCAGTGTTATTTCTATGTTGAACTACGCTCGTTCGCTAAGTCGCTGCCAGACAAAGAGGAAAGATCTTAAATTCTTCTCAGAACTTCTTCCAATTTGGTCACCTGCACTTGATTCAGTAAATATTTTGATGATATCACCACGTCTTGAAGTATCTTAGGGAGAATATTTGCAGGTCCTGAGGGTGGCAATGTTGTATAGGTAAATATGGTACTGGCAGGTTGGCAAGTTCCAATCTTGTCACCTTTTTTGACTTGCTGAGGATGATCTTTAACGTTCATCATTTTTACAAATATTGTGTTTCTTCTACTTCGAGTTAATGTTCTTGCTAGTAAAATTCCCTTAGCGTGTAGTGGATAGTCTTGAACGGGTTCGAACAAAATTACTTCTTCTTCATTTAAGTCGTCCAGCGTGGCTTTCACTACATATTCCTAACTATCAGGTAATGTAACATCTTTTAACAAAACAACTTCTCGTATAATAGAATCATCTCTTTGACGCATGTTGATTACTGTTTCTTCTTTTTCGTGCGGAGAACTTTTTGTGGTAAGTCGAGTACAAACTTACGTTGATTCATAATGTCAAGACCAAGTATGAGGTCATCCATTATGTCTGCCACAAATACAACGTGTACGAAAGTAGTACTTCCCATGCTTATTTCTGCTTCATGGAGACCTTTCACTGGTATATATTCACCATTAGCTGTTTCCAAGACATAATGCTTACAAGGGTTTTCTATTTTACAAGTAGTTATAACATACGGTTTTACGATGGTGGTTGTAGAACCAATATCCAATACCATTTCGCATTCCCGACCACAAACTTTCCCTGCTACTACCAAGCTAGAGCCATTATTCTGCAGCCTAGTCACCTAGTCAGTTTTCGCCCCTTAAAACTGGCTAATGGGAGTTTTCCTGATTATCTTCAGGAAGCGGCTTGGCACACATTTCCAACATTCCCACATTTCCAACAACGGATGCCTTTTCTTTGCCGGAAAGATAGATATTTTCTTTCATCCTTCGGTTGCATTGCCTTGCCTCTTGCAGCTCCTTCAGAGTTTTCGAAATGTCTTTAATTGTGGGGTGTTGTTCTGAAATATACTTTAACCTTCGTAATTTTCCTTGACTTGTGGATGTTTACCTGGCAGTTTCATACTGAAGGGCATATGCGAGAGCTTCAGATATATTTTTTAATCTAGCCATTCTTAATGCCTGGTTGGTATCAGGGTCACGAAGGCCTTCAATAAAACTGCTTACTGCCAACTCTTGCTTGATCTCTTCAGGGTAGGACGGATAAGTCAAGTTAATTAGGTAGTAGTAATCGGTTTCATACTCTTAAAGACTTTCGTTATATTTTTGTCTTCGACATTGAAGTTGCGCTTTATAAACTTCCTGTAGATGTGCTTCCCCATAACGCAATTCTAGATGGCTTACTAATGTCCCAAAGTCATTTGGTTTATCTTCGGGTATGTCCCTTAGCACTTCCATTGCTTCTCCACGCAAGGAACAAACCAGTGTTCGTGCCTTTTCGGTGGAATCCCAACTATTTCCTGTTGCGGCAGCTTCAAATTGTTTCAGGTAAGTAACCCACGGCTCCTTACCGTCAAACGTAGATGGCTTTATCACATGTGATAAAGAAACAAAGTCGGATTTGAACTCACTTTGCTTTCCAAATTTCTGCATCTGGGAACGTAGACTTTGGACTTCTTGCTGCATTTAGTTATAAACCTCCTGAACTTGTTTTTGCACTTTCTTCTCTATTTGTCCCATTTCCTCTTTTACATCTTCCTTGGTTAGCGTCAGTTCAAGCAACGTTTTTCTAGTTATTTCTTCTCGATTCTTTTCTATTTCTTACATTTTTGTTTTACGTCTTCTTGGTGCCTCCTCATATCTTCAAGTTCATTTCTTATGTCTTCTTGGTTCTTCCTCATGTCATCTGTAAGTGCTTGCTTTAGTTCTTCTAGGTTTCTCTTCATATCTACCTTAATTTCTTGCTTCATGTCTACTTGATTTTTCTTCACTTCGCCTAGTTCTTGCTTCATGTCTTCTTGGTTCTTCTTCGTTTCTTGCTTTACACCTTCTTAGTTCTTCTTCATTTCTTGTTTTACATCTTCTTGGTTTTTCTGTATGTCATTATGCATTGCAATAATCAAGTTCATCAAAGAATCCAAATTTGCTGCCATGATTATTACTACTAATAGAAACTATTTCTTACGTCTTTAGCTTCAACTGGATCCTAATCCTGATTCCGACACCAAATGTTCCAGATTGGCCATTAACCAAACACGTAGTTTCTGAATGCACTCCTTTTACTTAAAACACAAGTTATGGGTATCAGAGGTAGACACTGGTTATAGCTAAATCGTAACTAAGGTAGCTTTAAACTTGCCAATGTCAGGTTGTTAACACTTCGAAATCTCAATTACAACTGAATCAACATGTGTTCTTCGATTCTTATGTCAGCCGAATGGCTATTACATCTCTTCATTCCTCGGGAAAACAATCAAATTGTAAGGATAGGCGAAAAAGTCATAGGAGGGGGGTAGTTTAAATTCTAGGTAAAAGACAGACTTTAGGAAGCTTGTAGTTGGGAGAAGCCATAAGTTTTGGTAATGAGGTCATTGTAAGCAAGTTCGGCCCTTATGAAATAATTTGAATTAAATTTGTTAATGAAGTCGCCCAAGCTTTCAAAGTTTGTATCCCTGTGGAGAATTGAGTTTCTGATTAATCTGTCCGCGTTTAGAATGATCCTGATTATTTTATTTTGAAGCGATTGAAGTCTTTTTGACTGATTTTTATGATGAGTACTCCACGTGGGTGAAGCGTAGGTTAGAATTGGTCTAATATAGAGTTTAAAAAGTGTGATATTGTTTTTAATATTAAGACTACTTTTTTGGTGCAATAATGAATATAATTGAGGTAGAACACCTCTAGCTTTCTTAATAGTATAGTCAGTATTCGCAGACCACCTAAGACTTCTATCAAATATTACTCCCAAATATTTAATTTGCTTAGACCAATTAATCTCCTGTCCTTGAATTTTGACTTTTTTAGCAGTAGGGATTCTACTATTTTTTGTGAAAATAATAGCTTGAGTTTTTGAGGGATTAAGATCCAACTTTCAGTGATTCATCCAGACTTGAATGGCACCAATGTGCCTTTGAAGCCTGGATGATAATATGTTTAAGCTTTTATTTGTAGACATTAGAGCGGTATCATCTGCAAACAGATATAGATTGGTGTAATTGTTGGTCGGAATGTCAGAAATAAACACGTTAAATAATAGGGGAGAGAGGGGAGAACCTTGTGGGACTCCCGCCTTTATTGGCCTAGGAATGGAGGTAAAGCCATCTATATGTACCACAAATGTTCTATTGAGTAAAAAAGAGTGAACTGCTTTAACTAAATAGTTTGAGATACCCGCTCTAATGAGTTCTAGCACAAGGCCTGAGTGCCATGTTTTGTCAAAGGCTTTTTTTATGTCGCCAGACCTTTTTTCCTGTTAAAACCATTAATAATATCAGCTGCTAGTCTAGTTGTTTGATTAATGGTGCTAATCGAGTTTTTAAAGCCGAACTGAAAGTCTGGAAGAAGGCCTTTGTTTGCGACTTCTTCCTGAAGTTTAATTAAAATAATTTTTTCCGTGATTTTACCTAATACAGGGAGGACACTAATTGGTCTATAGCTGTTAGTTAGATATGCGCTTTCACCTTTTTTCCTAATAACTATTATTTTTGCTTGTATCCACAAGAGTGGAAAATAGCCTAATTTAAGAATAGCATTAATAATTAAAGTTAAGTGGTTAAAAAGGTTCAATGGGGATTTTTTAATGGCCATATTTGTAATGTTGTCTAGGCCTGGGGCATTCTCAATATTTAGATTTTTAATATCAGATTGAACCAAAGCAAGAGGAATTGAGGGTGCAATGCTAACCGGAGTTCTTTCGTAGATTCTGATCGTGTGAACTACGTTATTTTCGTGAGCTAAATTGATTGGCTGACTTTCACTAAAATGTGGCCTCACGGCGCGCTTATATAGCCTTTAGAAAAGGATGGAATGATCTAGAAAATTCTAGAATAATCTAAATACTACAAGGTGCGAAGAATTAAGCCTAATAGAACATTCGAGAACGATTTTTGACACTATCATAGTCGTTACATGGATAAAAATTAAGGTAAGTCTACTTAAAACACCAAATAATAAATAAATTCATCTAAATCTTGACTAATCTAGAACTAGGGCTAAATTCGCAACAATATATATCTATGTATGTATGAGTAGGTGATTTAGGAAATATGGGTCAAATTACAGGAGATTCTGGCCAGCATAAGTCCTTGACAGGCGAGGGGAAAGATGCTATGGAAGAGCAAGCAAGAGACACAATGGTGGGAGTGAGATAGTTTATCTAATGGAAAAATTAAGGGTCGTATAGCTGCTTTCTTATAAAGGTGTAAAGAGAAAAAATTCGATAAATTGTAACGATTTATCTCCGTGAAGTGGTAGTCATTTCTAGTAACAGATTATAACTATATACTATATAAGAGTTATAATCTATTATTAGAAATTACTACGTTTTATATTGTGAATTATTTTAAAGTTTAAAATTTAACTTGTATATTAATTGTTTGTATGATTTCCCAAAAAACAAAAAAAGGGTCCACCACATGGGTCGTAGGGAGGTTAATTACTCCCATAAATCTCATAATAGAGATTATGACCCTCGAAAAAAAAAAATCAAGGTCAAGACGGAATTTTTTGCCTATTTTTTCCATAATCAGCGCCGAAAAATACGTCCGATACCATTTTTTTTTCGAAAATTGAAAAATATTATTACTTTGACTCGTTAATAAAGAAAAATGGGGAAAAAATCTCAAAAAAGTACCGTCTGGGGGTACTGGCTACCCGCTGAACCTGAATCGGCAATCCGTTTTTTTTTTTCATCTCGCTTATATTCCTACCTAAAACTTTAACTCAACCAGCAACGCCCAATTTTTATTTTTTAAAGATACAAAAAAGTTTCGAATAAATAATTTCCTTTTTTTTCCAAGAAAGGGGCGTAAAATAAATAGTCTTCCAGAAAACTAACTAAAAAACAAAAAAGAGTCCACCACATTTATCGTTGGGGGGGGTTAATACTCCATCATGCAGTTTAAATCGTAATACTAGCATGCACGCAACAATATTTAGCGAGATGTTGCCAGTAGCAAGAACTATATCTATATAGTCATATGAAAAAAAAATGCTATAGAGACAAATAGTAATACCAGGTAATAGTGTTAAACCGATATATAAACGAATTTAACCAACATGGAAGTACGTAAGTATTGTTTTTAAAAAATGTTATTTTTTTCCTATTAGTCTAAAAAAATACCTAGAATATCTCTTGTTACTAGTTTTGTGTCATTCGTTCATTTTTTATAAAATTGTAATTTAATATATTAAAAATATTTAATATATTAGGTTTGTCCATTTTTTACAAAAGACAAAACAATTTGTTTTCTAAGGAGTAGGCAGGGTCAAACATTACTTAAAAATATATTTATACATATTAATTCTCATTTTTTTGTCATATGTCCGTTACTAATTAACGTTACTTAGCACGGGGGTGTCAACATTAAAAAGCCTTATGGACCGCACTCAAAGTTGAAAAAGATTGAAACATTGAATGTGTTTAGAAGGTGAAATATTCCACCGCCAAAGTGTGTAGAAGCGACTAACATGAAATGACGCTATGTTGGTTTTAATACTGAGCTGTCATTCTGGAAACTGAGCACACGCCTTGACAAAGTTCATCACGAGTTTCTTCAAGAAGAATTGATGTTATTTTTAAATGAAACTAAAATTTGCTATTTTTTAAAACACCCTATAAATAGCCCATATGACATGCGGGTCGCGAGCCGCGTGTTAGCAGGTTCTAACTTGAGAACGTAAAAGTCCTTAAAATAAAAAAAATAAATAAAAACATTATTTTTATTTTTTGCATTTTGATCGTTATGTATATACCTTACCGAAATATTTAGATTTTTGCACATTGTCTACTCTTTTTAAACTAAACTGCTGGAACTTCGAAAATTTATTGGAAATTCAAAAGGAAATATTTTCAATACGGTCAGTTGCAGTTTTGGGCTTTTGTTCGATCAATATGCAGCCCGATAAGGGCCGCCTCAGGACACCATAACAACCGTCTTATACAGTGGGTTATATAAGACCTTGTCATTTTTTTAAAAGTTTCTTGAATCAGAATTTTTACTATAGAAAATTTCTCTTTCTCTTTGCGCAACCAAAATAATCCCAAGCTAGGTACGAAAAAACAATTTCTAGCGGCACCCTTAAATTTTCCAACATAAATATTGTATACAGGGTTCACCAAAAAACTAAGAGGTGGACGCTAAATAGTGATTTGTTGGGTTTCGAATTCGATGTTGCTTCTAATGTCAGGTTTAATAATAATGGACATTTTTACCAAAACAGTTTTTTTATATTAGAAATTTGCTGTAGTTCTTTCAGATATTGCCTTTAATTTAAATAAATAATGAAAAATCGCTTTTATCATTGATATAATTCACTTTTTCCCAATAAAATAGAGTTTCCCATTTTATTTTTGTTTATACATACTTACTTAAACTGTTTACCGATAATTTCGAATTAACTGAGAATATGTCCCAATAATACAGTGGGTAACAAAGGTCTGGAACACTGCCTACCTTACGGAGCAGAAATTCAATATTGTTAAAGTTTAGAATCGGTAGAGTTTTGGCGCACGCTGTATACAATTATTCTGTACACTTTAAGGGTGCCAACCCTGTTCATAATCTGATAGATCATACTGAATCTGATTGTCATAGGTGAGCTTTGTTCAGCAGACCATTTTTAAAAAATCAATTTTTCCAAAAAACCCTATATGTCGGAAAGGAAGAAAAATTTCAAAATCGCTGGAAATTGTTTTTTTGTACCTAGCGCTAGATTATTTTGGTTGCACAAAGAAAAAAAGAAATCTTCCACAGTAAGAGTTCTGGTCGAATAAACTTTTCAAAAATGACAGGGTCTTATATAACACCCTGTATAAGACGGTTACAATGGGGCCCTGAGGCTGTCCTTATCGGGCTGCATACTCTAGGAATTGGTCAAATAAAGACCGAAAACCGTAATTCAAAATCGTCATCCGTATTGAAAATATTTCATTTTGAATTTCCAGTAAAAATTTCCTTGGTGCACACACGAAGTTCCAGCAGTTTAGTTGTTAAAATTCTAATAAAGATATTTTGCTATAACTAAATAGCACTTTAAATAAAAAACCATTAAAGTATTAAATAAAAATTTGATTAGAATGCACTTAGTAAACAAACAAACAGTCGGCTTATTATTTGTGAATATCAATGTGTTAAAATTATTTATTTACTTATTTATTTATTTATGTATTCACGGTTAACCCCGCGTTAACGTTTAATACAATACAATTGCTATGTAAATTGGTAGTATAACTTTAAAAAAAATGTACTAACTAAAAACTAAAATTAAATAAAATTTATATTTCGACTTCAATTCCATTAAATCATCAAAATCAAGAATTATCTGGTTCTTAATAGATTTTTAATAATAATAATAATAATATAAATATTTACCTACATCTACGGAATACTTAAGTGAACCAAAAACAACCTGAAAGAAATTGATCAAGGTACTAGCAGAATACTTACCAAATTCGAAATGCAGCACCGTTCAGCGTCAATAGATTGCTAGTTTGCCCTGGAAAAATACAGGCTACATGCAACTAGTAAGTAAACAAGTTCCGTACTTACTTTTTAAGTAAAGAAGATAATATTTACAAGGCTTTGAAAAGAGTAGACAAAAATTACTCACCATTAAATATAGAAGCAAACATTGTGGTAGCGCCATGCATCTTCCAGTGAAATCGTCGACGAGCGAAACAGGAAACCATACCTAATGACATAATTGGATTCAGAACATATAGACGAAGCTAAATCAATTACTTACGTGATGAATGGACAGCTTCCTGCAGAGAGTCAGGGCTTTATTTGCTCGATTCAGCACCAGGTCGTAGCAACGAGGGCATATATGAGACATATTGCTGTAATGCAAGACATTAGCGACAAGTGCCGACCATGCCAAACCGAAACTGAGAGTATAAAATACGTTTGCTCTGGCTGTAGTGTTCTTATACCTACACAGAATACTGTAAGATATAATAATATAGCAAAGGTTTTTTACCTTCATACGCCAAGCTGCTAGACTAAAATTAGAGAGAAATCAGTTCTTTAAACACAAACCTGCACCGGTAATTATAAATGATGTTGGTAAAATATATTGAGATACGCAACTCATAACTGACCGAACTGACACCTTACCAATACCCTTTGATTGATGTGGCATCACCTCTGGATCAGAACACGCAAGAAACGGACTCAGAGAAAAACTTAAATCTCAAAAAGTCGTCGTAAATCCATTGGTCATATCATGCAACGGGTTAGTATGAACATTTTTAGAGAATAATAGATCTGGGTTTAAAAAAACATATAGCCGATGCCTGCACTAAACTTGCATTGTATTAGGTACATGTGCATAGTACGGAAGTTACTGCTTATATCCTAAAAACCAAATAAATCATTAATTATATAATAATAATAAATGTGGGATTAAAACAACATATAGCCGATGCCTGCTCTAAAGCTGTATTGTATTCGGTATAATGTGAATAGTACAGAAGCTACCGGATACAAACATGTGAGTCTTGAATCTTGTGCGTCCCTGCTCATATCCTAAAAACTAAATAAATCATAATTAATACTAATAATAATAACTCTGTTGTTTTTGCAGATCAAGAAGAAAATCTCGGAGTAATAGCCCATGTCTCGAGCGTCCAAAAATATATCGAGCTCAAAGTTTGAATAGTCCGTACAAAAACACATGTACTGCGCCTCATATTTATTGCCAAATGGAAAGTAAGTACACTTCTCGGTGTATTGGTTTTAAATTCATAAATATAATTCTTATTTTAAATATTATTTAAGGAAGCAAAACATCTATTCCTGATTGTCGTACTACAGACTACGTAACTGTGGAAAAAACTATAAGTTGTCCAGAGAAAATGTGTTGTTATAATTCAAATTCTAATAGAACATGTACGGTTACATCCCGAAGTTCAGTTCAAATTGATCAGGTATTTAACACTAAATAGTTTCAATCCGTATTATAGCGTTAATTTACGTGTCTTAAAAATTTATTATCGTTTATTTTAATAACACTGGCCGAAAGATTTTTTTAACACAGGCCAGCTCATTATTTTCACAATTTAAATACCCTCCCAATAATAAAAAAAATATTCGGAAAGCCTTAATACGTCCCATTTTTCAATAGCCTAATTAGAACCTTTTATATTGGCAGGTAAACAATTTTATTGTGGGGCGGCTAAAATGGGTCCATTTTACAGCGGAAAAATTACCTATACTGGGTTGTTTACAACATTAGACATAAAATAAACGTTAAACATCACTCTTCTGTTGAGTTTCGAATTGAGTGGTTCTCTGTGTATCGATAAGCAAGTGTATGTGAAGACGAGAATGTCGAGTCAAACACGCCGAAGTTGCAAAATTTCTCCTGACAAATTTTGTTATATAAATGCAAAAAAGCCTACTTTAAATATTTTGGACTGTTAATTGGGGATCAAGATAAGCGGTGGGCTCCCTATGTGTGCTGTGTTAGTTGTAGTGTATCATTGGTGCAGTGGATGAAGGGAAAAAGAAAAAGTATGCCTTTTGCAGTTCCAATGGTATGGCGAGAACTCACCAATCATTCTGACGATTGTTATTTTTGCCTGACAAAGACTGAAGGTTATTCCAAAAAGGGAAAGCACAATATAGAATATCCAAATTTGCAATCTGCCATACGACCTGTTCCTCATAATGCAAATTAGCCAGTGCCGATTGCGCCTTTGATTTGGGAGATAATGGAGATAACGCATCATCAGGCAGCTCAGAAGAACAGTGCACCGATCCCACTTTTGCCACAGGTCCCAGTTCCGGCGAGCCACATTTGATTGTTCAAAGTGAATTAAATGATTTAGTACGTGATTTGGGGTTATCCAAGCAACAGTCAGAACTTCTGGGTTCTCGGAATTCATTGTTAATGTAGTAAGAGGATTTTTAGGCAACAATATAGATGAAAATTATGAACTCTTAGATGCATATAAAGCGCTTGGTTCCAGAATTTCATTAAAAATTCACTTCCTCCATTCTCATCTGTAATTTTTTCCTAAAAATTTGGGAGCCGTGCAGTGACGAGCAGGGTGAAAGGTTTCACCAAGATATCAGAACAATGGAAATTCGGTACCAAGGACGATGGGATCCAGCCATGATGGGTGACTAGTGTTGGTTTTTGAAGAGAGAAGATAGGTCACCTTATAAACGGCAAAAATAAAGTTTAATTAGTGTTTTAAGTTAATATTTTTCTCGCTTGCTTTTTTCTTAGATGTATGGTATGTTTAATAGGCGAAAACTGTAAACAGAGTCAATAGACAGCGTTAAGAATTTTCTGAAATCATTTTTTCTATAGATATTAAGTATCGTAACATTCGATATGATTCTACAACTCTAACAAGAAAACCCTACGTGCTACAACTTTCTATTTGTCATTTTCGTATTCGGATAGGTTCATTCTATTAAATTATGCTATTCTGACTTGTGTTACAACCAAAAAAAGGTTTTTGTCGGCCAGTGATTCGTTTCCCCTTTACAAATTCTTGTTTTTTCCTAAAAAGTAAATTTTTCTGATGTCAAAAATGATTTAGTATATATTCTTGACCCTAAACATTTCGATATCATTATTAAATTTATGTTCTTCTAGATCTTTAAATTCTAAGAATAGGTAGCTTATTATTAATTCTTCAAAAATGTTAAGGCGTGTAGTTACTTGTAAATGTATACAAGTTGTCTTATCTTTCGCTTTTTTTCACAAAAGGGCGCATTCATTATGAGGTAATTGAGTAAAACCGATACATAGGATTTTAACCGGGACTTGAAAAGCGATTAAGCTACGTCTAAATATTTCAAATATTTCTTATATATCGTACTAAATCATGTCGAAACTGTATGTTGGCATGACTTCATGGTCCTGGTTCAAACGTTTGTGTGTTAAGCTCTTGATTCATTAAATGTATAGCAGGTGTCACAGATAATTCATATGTTTGTATTTAAAGAAGCGCAAATTTTTTATGGTAATATAAACGAAGGCTTAGTGCTGACGTTAATAAAATAAAAATATTATAAAATCGGTCTGATCCACATCCAAAGATAATTTGCGGCTATCCTCCGATGTATACATTTTTCTATGGTGGCTATATTAACCTATATTAATTAAAAAAAAGAGTCATTATATTTTGACACCTACCTAAAGGGTTTATTAATGAAGACTGGAAAAACTGTAAATATAAAAGACAGAATCCGTTAAGGATCACATGTCTATCTATATGCCACAAAAATATAACGAAATACATTTTTTTAAATGGAACACCCTGTATTTTTATAAGTTTTATGAATGTTCTTTTTTTCCTGATTTCAAAAATATATAGTTAGACTACTTTGGCGCAACCCGTTTTCCAATTATTTTGGTTTAATTGTAACAAGTTTTGCATTATATTATAATATTACCTTATATGACAAGTAATTGCAGTTAAACTAAAATAATTATAAACGCTTTGCGCCAATATAATCAAATTATATATTTTTGAAATCAGTAGAGAATGGCCTTTCATAAAAATAAACAATATACAGGGTGTTCAATTAAATAAACTTATTTCTTACCCTACACTTTTTGTACTTACACCTTTTCTTTATCTTTGTTAATAAATAATTTTGTAGGTGGGTGTCATAATATAATAACTCACTCCGTCCATACAAGTATCTCATTTATTCAGATTTTTCTAGGAATAAGTTTGTTTTCTATTAAAACGTATGCTTACTCTTAGAAACCTTATTTCAAGCTAACCTGTATCAAATTTCAACCCCAAAGATTAACAGCCAAATTCAATATTCCTCGTTTAACTAAAAGATCTCTTCTAATATTTAGTGATTGGAAACGCCGCACTCGTTCCCGTTCGTCGAGTCTACGGACCGATTCAAGGCGTCCCGTTTAAATGAGTTATCTATTGCGTAAGCTATAATGGATCTTTGATATTAGTAATGAGTACTATTCCGATTTTATTCGGATAAAATATTATTATTATGTCCAAACTAAAAACTATACCACAGTATACTAAATATTTTTTATTTAGTAAACTTTGACTATACATTGCTTTATTTCAGCTTATTAATAGAAGATAATATTTTTTTTATAAAAAAAGGGTTAATAGCTGTTTCAGAAACCTATTCTTAAACATTAAAACATACCTAACGTATTTAATCTAACATGCACGCTGCTGTACATCACGTATCAGTCTAAAATCAATATGAACCTCAAAAGCTACCGGAAGAATATTCAATTTTGTTCAGAGGAGGAGGGGAAACCATTTTTTTACCTAAATATATATATATATATATATGTAATATACAATATTTGCATTTTCCCTTGCCCCTCCTACCTAATTTACTCAAATATTGATAGTAAAAAATTATTTTTTTAGAACCTTTAGAAAAAGGCTTTGGACATACTATAGGCAATTCAATTAGAAGAATATTATTATCATATTAATAGTTCATAGTTCAGTTTGAGTTGTTTGAACACGTCGCTTAGCTGGTCTAGCCGTTGTTCGCTTCCCGTGACGGGATCACTAATGAATTGACAAAGTACCCAGTTATACGTCGCTGCCTGTATTGATCACAGACTTTGACACCTGAACCGCATTGAATTTCTTTATTGAAATCATTTAGTTGTTTTAATCCAACAAGTGTGGTGTTCATATTAGTTTATTATTTAAGGCAAGCCATGTGGCTCTGGAGCTTAGAAGTGTTATTCTTCACATTTCCTATGAAAGGATTTTACTAATCATTCTGTTGTATCCAGTGATATACACTTTCTAGTTAAAACTACAAGTGTGTGGTTTTTTAATAGATCTCAGTTAATTAAGTACATTGCTATTTTCATAATCCACTTGAGATGAATTCTACTTAAAAGTAATAAATAAATTTTCACTTGTTTAACCAACAGTAAATATCTTAAAGTGCTTTAGTGAAATCAAGTGCAAGAAGAAGACGTCGATAGTAAATCTGATCCAGAGTAAGATCTTGTTTAGTCTGACATGAATGAGTTTGTTAATATTATTTCAACCAACTAAAACAAACTATAAGGAAGGAAATCTGTGGAATGCAATTTCGTCACGCCTTCCCTCCTTTGTTCGTTTCCCTCTACATTTACACTTACTTATTCCAAAAAGAAAGAAGATTCTGTCAGGAATGTAGAAAATGTACACCAGTAGTGCATCATAACACATAAAACTATTAAAATATATCTATAAAAAAGACATAGTAAAACACATGCGTATACCAATTTACAATCAACTGTTGACTGATACTAAGGTAGCGAAGGGGAAAAGGAACAAAGTAGAGAAGGCGTGACGAAATTACATTCCACTTATTTTTTTTTGTTTTTACCGATTTTGTGATGAGTGTTTTGTAATTGTTTTATTTTATTTTAACATTTAAGTTGTACTGTGATAGCGCTTCACAGTTATTTTTATGATTTTTTTCTTTGTTTAACCTAACCTGTTCTAATTAATTCATTTTTAGTACGTCTTAAGAACGTATATAGTCACTGTTGTTATTGTCGTTCTTTATATGCTGCCGCCTGAAAAAAAATATAGCATTTTTATATGCTGTAATTTCTTTTCCAGTCTTGATAAAGACTCAATAAAAGTCTAAACGTCAGCATTTTCTAAATATAAGGAAGTTTCATTTGTTGTCCTGAAGCCACAAAAACAACCTACCACGTTTATTTGTTCTACTACGAGTATATCAACTTACATTGAGCTGATACAATATATATTTAGTTTTTTTGGTATAGCTGAGTTTTATTGATAATACATATAGACATATAGAATTAGCATCTATGGTAATACCACCAAACCGATCTTTTTGTTTAACTATTAATCTAAATAAATAAAGATAATATTAAACATGTTCTTTCGAAATTATAAAAAGGTTTTCATTCTTATAGGTCGTATCTAAGATTAAATAATCATTTACGCCCCAATAGCGTTTCCATTGAATAGATTCTAAAAAAAATACAAAATATAATCAGTTCGTTTTGTTGCCGGTTCAATAAATTTTCCTTTAAATACAAATATTTCATGGCTATATCTTGGCAAATGAATTATCGTTGACTCTTAGTATATTGATGACGGTTTGGCATTATACGATAATAAGTTATTTGTCTGACATGACGTACAATACTGAATTACTATTGTATATCTAATTCAAATTGTTATAATTTTTGTACGTAAGTTCTATAATAGATTCATAATATTGTAAGGATATTAACGCAGACTTGGTACTCAGTTTTTTAACTAAACTTGAAATTTAAAGTTTTTCAGAATTAATAGAAGACCCTGATTTTAAAATTGTAGAAAATAAATATATTTACAAAAAATTCGATTTTTGCTCACTGGAAAACAGAACAAAACAGAAACAATGCTGAGTTTGCAGCTCAAACCACCGGGCACTTATTTTACTTTAGAAAAGGTAAATTATTAATAAATAAATTTAATAATCTAGACCAGAAAATACCTTTTAAAGCAATTCGGATCGTAAATTTATTCATACGTAATATCGTTTTATCAGATTCGGCGTCTTATCTGACAAGTGATAATATTCAGTACTGTTGTCATAAACTCATATATTCTTACAGCATAAATTAATTATCATGTTTCTTGCTTAACTTTGTATTGTAACCAGTACGTGCTCACAAAGTATGCTAAAGTATGTTTTACTAATAGTCTGATACAGATCGGAAGATTTGGGAAAATTATTAGGTCGAAAATTGAATTGTTTGTCTTTTTTAAGGGAGCTATCTATAACTCCTTAAAATTCGATCAAACGTAATCAGTATTAACTTAAAAAATATACTCGTTGCATTTCTCTCGAGTACTTTCTTGAACGTTTCTCTTTATATTTTTTAAACTTTTTACTTCTGGTCTCTTGTGCCCCTTCTTTCAATTGACTGACTAAAATCTGGTTTCGATTCCATAAACTGCAATCCATTTTGTCTTTAAACGTGATGTGAGATGCGAAGTATTGCTATCCAGTTTACCCATCCTCCTGTAAGGCAATTTGTGGCCTGTGTAAAGTTTTTTTTTAAATACTCCATTTTTGTTCTTCCAATTTTTTTTATTACTGATTTCTTCGTCGTTGTATAAAATACTTCTTATAAAGAAGCCATTTGAACCTATAACAATAATTGGAATATATAATATATCACAGAACAATTCACTAAACAAATTGTATATATATTTGAAAAACAATACTTTCCATTTGTACAATATACTCGTAGAGTGGGATAAAATTTTGTAATTAATATAAGATGAACTGGAAATGTACCAAAATATGGTTAATGTAACTGTTTGTATAAATCAACTAATATTTTTTAGTTTCAACAAAGTTTGATAAATACAGATGAAATTGTGAACGAATTGAAAGGAGAAATAGAAAAAGTGAAACACCAGCTCCACCATATTTCTAAACAAAGAATAGCAGAAGTTAAAAAGAGCAAAATACCGTGTTTAATAAAAACACCACCTGCAACCCCGGAAGATTGCGATGGAAATACAATGTACAAGATAAAAAATGAAAACAAAAAGTAAATAATTTTCTCCGTATTGACTAAGAATTTTTTTTTCTTCGATGAATTTGTAGGATATTTTAAAATCCTAACTGATTTATATGGCTACTTTTTTCTTTAGAACATATCTAGTTTCAAATTGTTTAAAATATGGTCTTTGTTTATCCCCTAGAATCACCTCATGATTTTTATTACGATATACTATTACCTTTACGAGATCCTGGCTTGAAAATCTGAAATCAAAAACTTAAGAGATATATCTCTAAGGTTATATAAGTATTAAAAACTAGTTAACTTAAAATTACATACAAATAATACAGAGAATCTGAAGCACTTAAAACACGAGAAAATTGCTTCTTTTTTTTACAACGCCGACAAGATTGACGCAAAAATGTCAATCGTTTAAGATTCTGTTCTTAAGGTATTCTAGTGGCCAGATCCCCTCCCCTTACCTTTTTTAGTATTTCTAAGCAACTATGTTTATGTTTATAAAGGTTAAAAAGAGAACTAGAAGCAAAAAGAAAATTGTTGGATAAATCGAGAAGTGACATGACAAAAGCTAAAGACATACTTAGCGACTACGAGAAGAAAGTTGGTCTTCTTCACCTACAGGCACTGAAATCGTCTAAAGCTATGAAGTTAAGTAAAACGAAATTTTGCCTTTGCTTAAAAGAGCGGGAAGAAAAAATCAAACAATTGAAGGAATCAAATGACGTGTTAGAAAGAACAGTTAAGGAGAAAGAAAACTTACTAAATGAGAAGGAATTCAAGCTACAAACCTTAAATGAAAGCATTGATAGTTTGAAAAGGAGTTATGACGAGACGTGTGAACAATGTTTAAAGTTGAGTGAGACAAATGAAAATTTCCTCGAATCTATAAACCTATTAAGACAACAACTCTTGGATTCTTCTTCTGAGTTGTCCAAACAAAAAGAAACCGTAGAAGTTTTAGAACAAGTAAGAACGTTATTTTGTGTTATCTTTTTGTGTAATTCTTGCTTCAAGCTTTAGCTCTGGGATTGTGTTTTCCTTTCTGAATACCTTCCATTTCCAGATACATTTCATAAATTCCTTATTTTTTCGCTAACTTTTTGGTTTCTTAGATTTTTTTGATATTTTGAACCGTTTGGAAGCCAAAATGTCCGTGTATGCAGAGCTAATTTAATGATCATAATGCATGTGTGAAATGGAAAAATGTACAATTTGTTAAATCATTTCTACGAAGTGCAAAATATGAAAAATACCTGAGAAACAAAAATTTACATAACTGAATGAGGAATTTAACATTGTTTTAAAAATGGCTAGTGACATCGTAGTAAAAAGTTCTGGAGGGTTAATAGGTCTCAACTTTATTGGCATAAACTGTGGCATAATGTGTACCAAATTTGATTTAAAATCTTTAGAAATGTACGAGGTCTAAGAAATATAAGAATATAAGTAATATAAGAAAATATTAAAACATGTCTGAGTTAATTAAAAAGTAAACACAATTTTCTGTTAAGCGAGTGTCGCTGAAAATGTTGCAATTTTAAACTACTTCAAATCTATACAGAAACTATATAGAAACATATAATATTTATATGTTTTCTATATATAATAACTTAATTATCTTTAGATTTTGAAAATAAGTCAGTAAAATATAATTTTTAATTTAATCGCTAAGACATATCATGTACTAAGTCAAATTTTTCAGATTTACAATTTCTTTCAGTTAGTTAGCTGTTTAAATAATTGTCGATTAAAGATTTATTTTCTAAAGAATACTTGTACTTCAGCCTATTTCGCTATACCATTAAATTTCACAGTCAAGTTAAGAAATGATAATAACCTACGATAATATTTCATGAGGTTCTGTCAGAAGGTTGGGATTTTGTCCACAAAGTCGCAATGCAAGTCAAATTTTTTTCATATATTTTTAATTTCATGGTCATCGAATTTACTCTGAAGGGAATGGGAGTTACAAAATTAAAAATAGTAGACCATTCTGTTACGATTTTCAAAATCGTTTGAAAGTATTGAATATAGTATTTAATTTTTTGGCATATGTTTATCCTTCAGGATCTCAAAATTAGATGTTTTATTTATTTTGGACTTTTGTAAGAACTATTTTTAATTATCATAATATCTCTTAAAAACATAATTTTTTAACTACTAAAAGAAAAACAATTTAGATATTAATTTTGTACATGTTTTTAGATAATATTTTAAAGGCCCAATGCCTATATTTACAATATAATTTTACAAAGGTAAGCACCCTATCGTTTTCAAGCGAATGTCCTGCAGTACCTTCAATATTTAAAGTTACACCCTTTAATAAATTAAATTTTTGTAGAAAATATGTGATTTAAACTGTATATGTAAAAAAGTTATAATAAAAACGAAAAAGCAGAAAGAAAGTTATGATTCACTTATTAAAAGCAATGAAGAAGAACAAACGAAAATGTCAAAACAAATTAGTGATTTGTCGGCAAAACTTGAAGAAGCTGAAGAACAAAAACAATCCTTAGGTGGGCTTCTTTCTAAATGTGAAGAGCTTCAGGAGAAAATACGCGAGTATGAGACCTTTACAGAAAGGTAGGTTGGTTGGATAATCAATGGCGGTTCTTCGGACTCTTAATCTTACTTTAATAATTTCTGATTGTTTTCAATTAATAATATATTTGTCATATTTAAAATAAAATAATTACTAAAATTTTGAAAAGATCTTATCTTCTTTTTTTTCAGATATGAGGATTAGATCCTGTTTCTCCAGCATGTTTACTATTTTTTTTGGTATGTCGAAATGTATGATTCCATTCATCGTTTTGGAGGTCTTCCCAAGTCTTTTGGTATTAGGCATGTCAATACATTGGTGCCTGAGTTCAGAGTTTCTGTATCTATCCCATAAATTTATTCTCGAAATTGTTCTTTACATCTTCATCTCCGTTGTTGTGAGAAGGCTGTTTTGCTGGTATCGTTATGGTTTCCACGTCAATTGAAATGAATTCCAAGCATTTGTCATTTCTTCCGTCTTGTAATATCCATTAGAAAGAAAAAGTTCCACACTTGATCCTGCAAAGCATAAAAGGGTTCGTATGAGTAGGTTGTGGTAACACCTTGTGATCCACAGTATCATAAACTGTATCATAAATTAAAACCAAGTTTATGATACTGTGGACTAGTTAAAGAGTACTTTTTTTAGTATACTACTATTTGGAATAAATTAATTCTATCTCCTTCGTTATTGAAAATGGGTACTTTATCATGTATTATTATAAACGTTTACATGAAAAATACATTTTAGGTGTAAAATACTTGAAGAAGAGTGTAAAAAGGAACACGAAAAATTGGTAACCTCTGAAATTAGTTTTCAAAAAGATAAGGAAGAAATGGAAAAATTGATTGATGAGTTATCAACGGTTGTCAAAGAAAACAAAGTTACTATTTCGCAGATGTCTGAAATTAATAAGCAACAAGAGATTGTTATCAAAAGTCAAAGTATGGCGCTATTAACAAAGGTAAAGTATTTCTTACAAAAAATGTGTTTTAGCAAATATACTCCTTCTTCTTAGCTTTACCAATGGCCTTCACTTGAGGTTAAAGATATTTTTTTTATTTATTATTTTAATTAAATCTGCGACTTAGGTTGTACCATGATATTTACCTACACATATTTTGTTATTAAAAAAATGTATACCCCAATTATCAAAAAATGTGTACCCCAATTATCCACGGCAATGATTCTTACAATATTCTAACCTAAGGACATTTATATAGACGGTTTTTACTTTCAATTAGGTAAAATCGCAATACGCGTTATCAAGATGATATATTTTTAAAAATTTTAACTTAACTTTGTAGCAAATCATTTAACTTTTAACCGTTCTCAAGTTATATGGTGGAACAAAATAGCGGCTTATTAAAATATTAAAAAAACTACTTTATCGATTGTTTTCAAATTTTGCACTTAAATCAAGTGTTATCTAGGGATAAAATGAAAATAAAATGAAGTTTTAGTGTTACGAATCCAAGATGGCTTAGCAAAATGGCGGTGTAATTTAAATTTTTATAAAATTAGTCTGAAAAAACTAATTCGATTAATTTTAAATTTTACACAAAAATCAAATGTCATATGAAGATATATTGTTAAAATTTTAGTGAGGGATCATTAGGGTGGAAGAAAATGGCGACTTAATGGAATGTTTATAATATCAGAATTAATTAAAAAACTATCCATTCGAGTTGAAATGTTGCACAACTGCAAGTGAGAAACAGGATGAACCAGTAAAATTTTGTACATTATAATATTACGTAAATAATCCGTATACGTATCCATAATCTGCTACGAGGAAAGTTCCAGGTGAAGCGACTTTACCGATTTGCTTTTGTGTTTGCTTAAGAATTTCCAAATGATCTAGAGCATATATGGGCAACCCCCGGCCCCCGGGCCGGATCCGGCCCTTCACCAGCTTCAATCCGGCCCGGGAGAGATTCAGAAATTTCAAATAACGCGCAAAAAATTAAAGATTTAGCACACATAGTTTATTTGTAATTACTGTCAACCAACCTAAAACAAGTCATAAATCCTAAAATCGATAAATAATCTTATTAAGCCTACATAGCGGGACGCCACAGATCGAGTCAGAAATAGTCGTTAGAAAGATAAAAACAGATAAACATTCCGAGCGACACGTTATGAATAACAGTCGGCTCTGAGCACTCGCATCGCCTATTCGCGTACGATTGAGACTCTCGATTCGAGAGTATTCTAGTTGCTTATTGCGGATAATATATAAACCGCTCAGCGCGCGTATCAACTCATTACTTCTTAACAACTAGTAAGAAAACACTCGGGAAATATTCAAGCAAATTCAGCTCAGAGGAAGAAAAATCTAACAAGATATTTGGTTTAAAAAAGCTGCGTCATCAGCAGATGATATAAACTCTTAATTTATATCATCTGCTGATGATGCTTACTTGGTTAGCGAAACGCGCGTCCAGAACGTAACAAGTTATGGTGTAGTGTGGTTAGAACTCTTGTATTTTGTTCTGTTAGTACTTAGGAATTGTATAGTATAGAAATATTATTCGTAAATACTGGAATCACTGATATCATCTTCAGTATTTATTATCAAAGGTAGAACTTCTTGTGCTGAAATACACGTCCTCTATTATACCATTTCATTATTTTATTTTCTCAATGAGTTTGTACTAAATATCTAAATTTACTTCTCTAACAGCCGTTAAGGGTAGCAATGAGTCATTGTTTTCGCGTTCTTATTTAAAATAGCATATGAAAGATGCTATCAGCTTTTGGCAGCGGCTGTTTTACTGCATTGACATTTTTCAAAATTGTAAATAGGAGCCAGGCAACATAACACTAACATGATTGTTCTAAAAATATAATATCTAAAAATTGTAAAAAATGAAATAAAACGCGTCATATCGTATTTTCTGCCAAGTTCATAACTGTGTCTATGTCTTTCTCATTGCCGCGGTTCCATTACAGTTACATGTGTGCAGTGGTATTAGTGCGTCATCGATGACGTGCAACGGTTTTTAATTTGTATGAACTACATAAAATATGCTTTAAAATTATAGTGTCCTAAAAAATTTATCTGTTAAGGACAACAGCACAATTTCACACAAGCCCATTCTATTAATCTCTTTTCTATATTTCAATCCAATTTGCTTGAGAGTTTTGTAAAGTATTGTCATCCCAATATCTGTTATTTCTTTTCTTTTAATTTCGAGGAGAATACTACACATGTTTTTTCGATTGTTGCATTTCCTATATTATACTGCGAATGTCCAACTCTTTTCTTTCATCTTAACTTTAACCATTGGCCGATTTGTAGATGCTTTTAAGACACTTTTTAATTGAGTTTTGCTTTTCTACTAGCTTCAGTTACACGTTGATGAATTTGTTGCACTAACCTTACAGGTAGACCTTAATTATTTTCTTGGAAAAAATTATTGAATGTATTTACGATTATGTCATCTATATCTACGTGACGTCGAAGTATTCTGATGAGAGACAACATACTAAATTTTCTACAATAGAGCGTGATAAAGTGTTTTCTATGAACATGCCTCAAAGGCCGTTTCGAATAATGTGACCTAATGACGGCAATTGAAAATCATTCGATACCAATATCATGACTTGTTAAGGGCGCGTCTTAACTTGAATGGAGTTGTATGGCTTGTAGACTATATTTTATAGTCCGACACACGATACATGGTCATGACTAACTAATACCTTTTTACTTTATGCCTGCTTGAGCATCTGTTTTGGCTAGTAAATCATTCCGAACCAGGGTGGTAGTAGGAAGACTGAAACAATGTTTATATATGTACGTACTAAAATTTATTGCGTATTGGTGACTTTGACATAAATTATAGATATGCGGAAAAGTAATAAGCCGTACTATATAATTTTTATTTAGTTCCAAACAAAAAAGGTTATTCCGATATCTTAAAAACTAAAGAAAATAAAAAGGAATAGAACATATGAGTAAAATAGATCATCTCAATCAATGATTTAATAACTAATCTCAATAGTCTGAATCTGTACTATCACTATCATCCACTGATATATTGAAGGTTTTACATTTTCCCAATATTTTTTATAATTATTTTCGACGTTAAGTACATGATTAACGCATGCTCTCCAACTGCTCTCTGGTATTAATTCACATTGAGTTCTAATTACTTCAATTACGTTAGCGGACATTTTTGGGTTTACATTATTGAGTATTGTTTTTTAATTCAGACCAAATCATTTCTACAGGATTCTAATCGCAGTGGTAGGGGGCAATCTACGTGGTATGTTACCGGATGCTTTTGTAGCCTCATCTACGCAATATGTTTTATCATACGATTTTTTTTTAGTACATCAATTAGTTGTTTTTTTGTATAATTTTCTTCAAAATAGAGGTCATGTTGGCTAAAGAACTCTTGCAGCACCTCTCTTTGCTGCTTATGATTGGTACCTTTTCAGCTAAGGTGCTGTGATAACTAGCATTATCATAAACGACTATACTGCCTGGCAGGACATTCGGAAGAAGAGAAATTTTCATCCAATTTTCAAAAAGCTCGCTTGTCATGTTCTGATGGTAGCCTAACGAGCAGTCCTTAATGTTTTTTTGCTGAAAGTAGCAAAGCGTTCGGCACCCAGCCACAGCAGTGTAAGATGGATATTCTCTTTCCAACCTTTAATTGTAGTGTCATGGGTGTCGAACCAAGTCTCATCTAAATAGCGAATATTTCGGTTTTCTGCGCAGAACTGATGAATTTGGATTAAATATTCTTGTCTAGCCGTTGGGTCTCTCTAATGCAAATACGCTTGTCAGTTTTTTTAAATCGAAATCTTTTATGAAGGAATCGGCGCAATGTTTCGCGACTAGCAGTGAATTGACCATTTACTAATAACTTTTGCTCGCAAAGAATCAAGTGACGGAATCTGCTTAAGCTCATACATCTCATACTCTTCCTTGCGAATTAATTCTGCATCACCATTCCCAAACACTTTCATTGTACCTTTGTCAGATCTGTTCTTCCTCTCCAGTGAGTTGTCTTGGTCAAGGAATCGACGCAAGGTAGACCTGACGCTTTTAGAAGTCATGCAGACAAATATTTGAATGTTACTGGACGTTTCTTGATTTTACTGCAGGTAAATATTAGTGAATGCGGTTTAAAGCTTTGCATTAGTATGTGATTTATTATTGGCGGATGTGCTATAGTAAGAGGCACTGTAAGGAGTCGCAAAAGACGTCATTGTATGAATCTAATTGGAGAAAACAGAGATAACAAAAACTATTTTAAAAATATTCAAAATGGCCGCCGGCCAACAGCTGACTTTGAAGTATTTAAAAAAAAATGGCTTAGGTATATTTTGAAGTACATTCCAAAACTGAATTGTATGGAGCAGCGATCTGTTAATATTTTTTTTTCATATTTTTAGTGAATGTTCCGAGGAATGTTTCTTTACATATTTTGAGCATTTATAATACATAAATATTACTATTAAATTATAAGAATGGGTATTATTTGCAATAATTTAATTTTCCAAATTAAGTTTTTTCGTATTTTTAGAAAAAGAGAAATGGTGCCCCTTATTTATATTGTTATAGCGTAAGAATCGTTTTTAAGTAGTTTATCGATAGAACCGTTTTACCTCTTCAGACTGCAGATAAAATGTTTATATTTTTTTTAGCTTCTATTCAAATAACAGTAATTTGAGCATTTAAACAAAATAATAATTTTTTATTTCGAGATTCATACATTTTTAAAACTACCTATTTAATGTTATTGACCGTATTAATTAGAGTGATTGTTTTATTAGATATATCTAAGAAACAAAAAAATATATACATTTTACCTGGATATACTCGTGAAACAATTCTCTTGTAACACATCGGTAAATGGCATTTTGTTTTTTGCTCGTTTATCTCTTGAGTTCATCACGGTCTAAAGATTTTAAAAATTACTAATAAGACCTCACAGAAAGATTGTTACTCTAAAAATCAATAACACCACTGAACATCTTTAATGCTACAGTTCTAATCATTTAATCATAAAAATAAAATACCGACCAGTACTGCGAAACGCTTGAAAACGAGACTTTAATTGCTTTATGGGGGGTAAAATCCCACCTGATTGTTATGAGCCCGTCAACTTCATGACCGTTTATCGTGTGTCGGACTATACTAGCTGAACTCGTGGCCAGACGGACGGCAGGCGCGGCGGGCCTGAGTGCTCACCATTTCATCCAGAATCATTTTTGACGAAACATGAATTAGAAATTAGGAAATTTTCGCTAAATACTGGAACAGTTTCATAGATCTATGCCAAATTTCATGTTCATGTCGCAACTAAAAGTCGGATTTCCTTTCCAGACAAACATAGCGATTTTGGAATAAACAAAGTAAAAAAGTTGAAAACATTATTATTATGATATTTCATATTTCTCAATATATAATTCTTGTTCTTAGGAGGAACAATTAAAACTTATGGAAAAAGAATCGGAAGATTTTAAAGAGAAAAACAAATATCTGGAACAAGAAGTAGAACTGCTGAAAAAATCTCTTTCTGAACCATGCAGCAGAGAAGCTTGTCTGTGTATATCACAGGAACTGGCCCAAATTAAGTAAGTGTTAATATTTCTTAAGAGTTTTTTTAGTCCTTATTCCAATTTTTTACATATATTTAAACACATTAATTTTTGATATAGCAGGATTTACAAGTTCATAATTATGTTAGGTCTCGACCAAGTTTAAGCGTTACCACCAAGAAAAAGGCTTTTTCGCGGTAGTACCGGTTTAAGCCCCCAGCCGCTCTACTGGCAGAGGAGAGAGTACCAAAAATAACTAATGTTTTAATAAGAGACTTATTAAACTTATTTATTTGGTATCCCACTTGGAGAAATCGCTCATATAAAACCTTAGAGCCTTTATTTCTTACTCTCAGTACAAAACTACCAGGAAAACTATTCGTATAAAGTAGGTGATATGGTGTCCTAGGCTATACCGTACCCAGAAGTCTAAGGGCGGGCAAAATAGTTTGTTAATAAGGGCAACAACCAAATTATTTCAGTTCATCGATAATTAAGTTATTTATTTACAAAATTAACACATCTTAAAATAAAAGTAATGAAAATGTAACAATGCATAATTCGTTAAAACCTAAAAACCTTCGGTAGCAGAAAAATCACGTTAGAATAATATTAGATCATTATCATATTATAACAAAATGATGTTTAAATAATTAAGTTGTGTAACTTTTTTTTCTTTAAATTGAAAAGTAAATAAAAAATTAAAATACTTATTTAAATCTATGTTAGTGGCCTAATCGTTTTAAAAGCTCAAAACGGGCTACTAATAGATGTTAATCTTTAAAACTGGATTCAGAAATTGCTGTACTGCAAACTGCAACTAAATAGCCCAGCTGACGTTAAAAGTTCAAAGATATCGTGAAAACCCTGTCTTGAATTAATATTTGGATATTCATTCTAAATTGTGTTTCATTTATGAAGTGAAAACTTTATATATGAAAATAAAAGTTAAGAAATAATGGTTCTTGGGATTAGACCGTGTCAAATTAGAATTACTGTCCGACTTCGATTGCACGAGGCATCTTCAGGGATTTTTACTCCACGAGATCTGAATACTGAATGAGCACAAAGAGATTCAAGCGGGTTTTTATACTCGACTTGTGCTCGCCGAATCGTGACCCTGTGTTAAGATCGGTTTCTACGTGTGTTGTAGACCGTAACCCGTATCGCTGTTGAAATTTTGTGTATGTTTAAATATGTCAATAGATTCTCTAATTTTTCGTTTATAAAATCCTGGATCCGATGCTAGAACCTTGGTTTTCTTTACATTTTTAATATGGCCAGCGTTATGCTGGTGTTCAGCTACAGCAGATTGAAACAATTTGCCGAGCAAGGAATTTTATATACACCTTCTGTTTGTAAAGGTACAATATCTTTCGGGGATCGCCAGTATTGTCCAATCTTCCTATGTGTATTGAAGTTGTATGTATGTTGGACCGCGGAAGTAATAGTCCTATTTTGTCTACTTTGTAATGCCATGTATGTAGGAAAGAATAACACTACCTAACCGTGGTTCTCCTCATCATTCTCCTTTGGCGGAGTTGGATTACTATATCTTTCAATTGAACGCGCAATATCTTCAGTGCGATAGCCATTCCCTCTGAGAGCTTCGGTCAATTTCGATGTCTCCGATGTTAGAGAATCTTGATCTGAAATCGAAATAGCTCTGAATACTAGGGAGTTAATAACCGATTTCTTTTGTGCTGGATGGTGATGGGAATTTGCATTTAAATATCTATTTGTATGCGTCGGTTTTTTATACACAGAATGTCCTAATGTACCATTTTCTTTCCTTTGAACACATACATCTAGAAAGGGAATCATTCTATTAGATTCAATTTCCATCGTAAACTTGGTATTATGATGTTGTTGATTAAGGTGGTCCAGAAATATGAGGAGATTTTTCTGTCCATGAGGCCAAAGAACAACAGTATCATCTATATATCCGAATCAGTGTTTTGGTTTTAGTGGAGCGGATGTTAGAGCAATAGCCTCAAAGGCTTCCATAAAGATATTCGCTACCACAAGTGATAGAGGAGATCCCATAGCTGCCCTTGAAGTTTGTTCATAAAAAGTTCCTTGAAAATGAAATAAGTAGATATAAGACAAGCTTCCACTAGGTTTATTAAATTCTTATCAAGATTATTATGAACCAGTATGTCTGATATAATTGTAATTAAATCGTTGACAGGATCATCCAACTGGATTGCTTTACGTTTTTCTACGAAATGTGCAGGTTTTTGATAAAAGGATCTGTTTTTATAGTAAATGGATTAAGACTGACGATCGGTCGAAGTGGTACATTGTCGTTGTGTATCTTCGGAGTACTTGGAAATCTTGTTAAAACCAATTTCTTTTTTCTTCTCCGCTGGTGGTAGACTGGATGCGTTAATCAGATTGGTAATGCGTCTTTATATTCTACTTGTAGGGTCTGCCTACAAAACCTTATAGGTGTTGTTGTTCAAAAGTTGAGTCACTTTTTCCACGTATTCCATCCTGTCCATGACGACTATGGCATTGCCTTTATCTGCTGGAAGTACCAGAATGTTTGCGTCTTCATTTAAGGTCTTCATTGCTGTTTTTTCAGCTGCGGAGATGTTTGACTTCGGGGTCTAATCCCAAGAACCATGATTTCTTAATTGATCAAAGCCATGAAAGCTTCCGTTCCAAAATTACAGTATTATTTAGGAATATTTAAATATAAATTTTCTTGAAAATGCCTTTTAATGTTGTTTATTTTGTGCATATTTATATTTATGGAGTACTCAGTTGGTAGGAAGTAAGCTTTGTATCCATGAATTTTCAAAATCTTTTATTCACCTTGCTGACATTGCATATTATACAGTAAATGTATTTTGTTGGGAGAATTTTTGTAAAATTCTCGGAATTATTTAGTTTCCCTCGTAAACGGGAAGTATGTTAATCCTGAAAAAATTACCCCCAGAGATTTTCAGATCTTTACGTTTCAAGGTCCCTAGATGACGAAAAAAACGTTTTTTTCGATTACGTCGGCCTGTCTGCCTCTTCGCGCTTAGCCCAAAAACTACTTACCCGATTGACTTCTAATTTCAGTTAAATTAAGTGTCACATGGGGACTACCTTGTAATAATTTGGAAAAAATGCAGTAAGGCGAAACAAAATGGCAGTCTAGTGAAATTGTTACAAAAAAATATTTATTCAATTTACCTCAAATTTTGCACAAAAAATCAAGTGGTACGAATACAAGATGGCGAAACAAAATGGCAGCTTAATAAAATATTTAAAGAATCAGCCTGAAAAATTGTGGTATAGAGATCAACTGGCAAAATTTAAGATAGCGGATCAAAATAGCGGTCAAATAAAATGTTTGTAATCATGCAAAAATCATTCTCCCAGGTTTTATAAATCTTCATGTTTTAGCGTCCCTAGATGTCAAAAATATGTTTTCCTAATTCCGTTGTTCTGTTTGTCTGTCGGTCTATCTTGTCTGTCAGTCCATAAAGATATTCGCTACCACAAGTGATAGAGGAGATCCCATAGCTACCCCTGAAGTTTGTTCATGGCGTAGCTAAAAAAACTACTTACCTGATTACTTCAAATTTTGGTCAAAAGTAAAGGTTATATGGGGATGCCCGGGTAATATTTTGGTAGACATCCAATATGGCGGAACAAAATGGCGGTTTAATGAAATGTTAAAAAAATATTACCAAACAACTAATTATCCAATTTGTCTCAAATTTTGAACAAAAATAAAGTGTTACATAGGAATCAACTGGTAACATTTTAGAACCAATCTAAAATAGCAAAACAAAATACCGGTCCTAAAGAATGTTTAAAAAATCAGCCTGAAAAGCTACTTATTAGACTAATTTTAAATTTTTTGCAAGCATCAAGTATGAACATAGAGACAAACTGATCAAATTGTGGTACGAATTCAGGATGGCGAAACAAAATGGCGGCCAAATAAAATGTTTAAAAAAATCACCGTAAACGAATCTAAACTGGTACGATCAACATAGCGGTCTTTAATAAATAAGTGCAAAACTACTTATTCAATTATTTTAAATTATGCCCAAAAAGCAAGTGTGGCATAAGTAGAAACTGCTAAAATATCGGTGCGAATCCAATATAATGGAACCAAATGGCGCCCAATAAAAATGTTTGAAAAGACAGTATGTTTGTGTTACTAAATGACTATGCGCGGTACTAAATTGGGTCACATTTCACTGTTCCTAATAAAAGGAAACATTTAAAATGAGGGAAGTTTCGGTTACCGATTTTTCTTAATATATCTTCACAACTACCGGCAGCGTCCTTAAAATTGGCATAAAAATGTGAATACAAACAAAGCCATGTCATTGTCAGATTTTCACATGGTTGCCCATTGTTGTATAACTGTTTAGAATAGTTGAACTTGATTTAATAATAATTACCTATATGACGTTTCTTTATAAACAAATATTGACTGCTAACGAATATTAATTATAAATTTTCGTATTACAGTTATGAAGTGCTATGAATATTATTTTTTTCAAATCTAAATTCGCAACAGTTGCCTAAATTTGTAGATCAAAATTAAAATTTGACAACATGGTCTGCGCCTGCGCATATTCGACACTTTCGTTAAGATATTTTACAGATGTTTCACTTTTCAGGCTTGCGTTTGAATCATGGAGTAAGGACTGCTAAAGAGATTAATGAAATACAAAAGGCAACACTTTTTTTTGTCATCTGTTTATGACAGTTGCTTTTTCATGAACGTACAAAAGGGGAGATGTCTTTTTTTCATTTTATGCTTATCAATCAATACCAAAATATATTTTTTTTGTTCTAAAGGACGGTCTCGAGAAATTATCTTTGTATTGGGGTCGTTAATATACCTTCGAGAAATTGAAAACTTCCTAACATTGCCGGAGATATTGGAAAAAAGTCTTCACAAATATTATATATTTAATGCACTTTCTAGAGGTACTTTTTACGAGAAATTTAGTGACGTGCGTTGTTTTTCAAAATTACTTTTTAATTTGTAGGTATCATAAACAAGAATTTTTTAAATGTGAGCCTGAAATTTATATATAGATTTTTGAATCTTATTGTCTATCAAAATCCTGATCCAATACCAACAGACTTCAAAGACAATATATTTTGGGTTTAACCTGGTTTATTAGACATATCTATCAACAAATTCAAAAACATTTCCTGATGTAATGGTCTAGTGCAATGGATGAAAAACCCAGATACATCTTGATAAATGATTGGAAGGCAGGACCTATGAATCGGCAACGAGTTGAGTACGGCATTCGAAGAAGAAGAAAAAATATTCAACTTGCAATTGTTTTGCTTCAGTATTAATGTTAAATAAAACTCTGAGAGTTAGCGGCATATTACGGGAAAAAACGGTTTTAAGACACCCCCAAAGTTAGAAGTTCAAAAAATAAAAATCTGGAATTCTCTGTGGTTACATAGCAAATCGTGGCTTCCAATCCAGTTATTGGGAAACATTTCATTTAATAATTAATAATTCAATCTCTATTGTAATCTAGAAAGTCAAAATAATATATAGTTAACTCGGCCTTTGGGTTTCGAATAATTTATTTGTTCTACTTGCCGACCCATACATTAAAAGTGTCGCCTAACTTCTTTATTCTGCCTTAGATTTCAACGGACCAGAAATGTTCAATTTGTGAATTAAAACGCATAAGTAGAAAAATAGCACACATTTTATTTATCCTCAACATTCCCAACCAACTGTAAAAAAAAAGTTCATTATAGGGAATTCTAACAATACTAATATTATAACTAACAATTAAGAATAATATTAAATAACAAAATAAATAATAAGTAAAGAACAAAATAAATAATATTAACACAATCAAAATTATTTTTTCTATAAATCACGTTTCGATAAAAAAATGTTTTTTTACTTCCTTTTTAAATTTTATTAAAGTTTTTATTGTTGGTAATTGAGTATATATTAATATACCACCATATAATAAAGATTTTTTTGCAAAATTGCTTCGAATATTAGTTGTATTTAATAAATCTGTTTCTCGTGTGTCATGATTATCTATAGTATGTCTTTTTTCTAAATCTATATTGGATAATTTATCTTTTGTAAGTATTGAATGGATGAAAATGCATGCTTTTAACTTATAAATATGGTTAGTATCTAAATAGCCAAATTTTGTATATAAATTTATTCGATTTGTTCTATTGGCCATGCCTACCTGTGGCTTCGCAATTTGTGGGACGACGTGGGTATACCGTCTAGAATTTGTAATTTTGCCGACACGCATAGTGTTGAGAACTTGCAGTTTTGCCAACACGCATTTATTTTGTCCTAGGTGCATGGAATTGAATGAATTGTGGGGGAATGGAGTGAGGTGGGTGGAACTGGGGTTAGCGAAAAGGGCTTTTTATTTCTAGTTGCTGGACTTGTTTTCCCTTCTTACTAGTACTAATATTACGACTATTACCGAATAACTAAATAAATGCATATAAAAATTGTATGATCTGTGTGTGGTTCTCTTGGAACATTTTTTTTTTCAATAATAACCTTTTTTTTTCTAGTTTTGATATCTCCTCTTAAATGAACGTCTAATATAAATCGAAAGTATCTAAAGTTATTTAAATAATTTGTACCAAAATATATACTTAATTGAAAAGAAAAATAATTATTTTAGTAAAAGACCTTCTATGTTTCAGATCTCAGTATAGCAATCAATTTGGTGCAAATAACAAAAAAGTCTTAAGATACGTAGATTTCAAATGTATTTATTAGCATGTCGCATAATGTTGTTTTACCATCGCAAATAGAATGTGTGTCATTATATTTTGTCGTTTCGAAGATACTTAGTTTCAAACATAAATGCTGTTAGTTGTTGTTTGGATTTTTGTTGCTTGGCTTTTATCTTAAATGTTTACGAATTATTGTGGCCCAGGCTTAACTAGCAAATTCAAATTAATGTTAATTTTTTGTTGACTATTCTGACATAATTTGAATTTCGTGAAAATGTCGCTCTTAATTTCCAGCAATGCCAAAGCATATTGACGGATTTTTGTGGCGCGAAAATATCTATTGGAAAATCGTCTTAATAAAAAAAAATAAATTCCTCGTTTGTGCGCTTTTATATGGCTCTACTTTGATTTGATAGCATAAAAATTGGTTTATAACCGATATGTTTTGTTTTTTCTTGGCATCGTAACGTCTGTACTGATTTTTTAATAGCTCCAAATAACTACATTTTACTTAATTGAATACAAAATTTGACAACCGCGTTAATTTCCGAGAAGTCAGCGTTTGAAATTTAACTATAGTATTCAAGTTTAGTACAATTAGTAAAAATGTCTTAAAAATTGGCGTATATTCGACGTTTGAAAGTTTTTGCATTTTTTCTGGTTTCTTCTTGGCATCTATTTTGCTTTTGATACACTGTTTTCAATACATTATTGAATAGTGGTTAGATTATATACTAATGATATCATCCTTCTATCAAGGACGACTGAAGTATATTATTTATGCTTTAGTAATTAAATATAATAGTTTATTATTGTCTAAGTAAGTGGATTAAATCATCGTGTTTATATAAAAAAAAATATTTAAAACTAAAAGTTGTATGTTATTTGTTCTTTTTTTCTCAGAGTTCTATACCCGAAAAATTGGAGGTAAATTAAAAATTGTAGACATCCATAAAATTTCAGTAGAGATACCGGTTAGTCACACATATAAACTTATTAGGGGATCTCGATGAATAAAAATCCCCGAGAGAAACATCAGAACATAATCCCACTTTTAAAAGGTCTAGAACCATGATTTATACTTTTTTTCGGCAATCAGCCTATTCTTGCAGATAAGTGAGGACATCGCCTAGGGGAACCGCTCCTATGCTGCCACGGTTAGAGTTTTAGCCGAGCACATTTAATCTTATTATTTTTTATTGTATATTTTAACCATAGCGTAATCTCGATCACATATGCTAGAAAACTAAATACGATATTTCAATTAAAAAACAACACCATATCAGCTGTAGATTCCTTCGTAGTCTTAGATTTCTATTCTAGTTAGGAAAATAAGAGTGTTAGGGAAAAACATGCAGTCTTACTAAAACAACTATCAAAAAACAGTATAACTCTTTTTTCTCCCGTAAATATTCGCATCGCGAATAAACGTTCTTTAGCAACAGAAATAACATATCAGATATTTAAAATCATTTAAAATCTATTCAATAACTTGGTAAAAAAATATCTACAGTATATTAGAAATATGTATAAGCAAATATATTTAGAGAATGTAGCAAGAGAAATAATTAAAGTAAAAATAAAATAAAAAGAGCTAACTTCCAAAATTAGATATATAAAAAAAATATTTATATTTAATTATACAAGAATAATCCCACTATCTATGGAGTCACCCAATATTTAGAAACATTGAACAAATCACTGGAATACTCGATTGCAACTGACTTTTAGTTCTATCGAGAGCAAAGTTCACTTAGACTACTTCTAGAAACATTACAACTCCTCACATGGACTGTTTTCAAGCAGAGTAAACAGGTTTGTGAATGGTGAAGCTTGAACCCCGCAGTAGTAGTAGTAAAGAAATCAATGAAATGTTATTTATAGAGGATAATTTCTGTTAAAAACAGTTCTGTTCATCTAATACAAATTGTATAATTTCAAAAAAAATTATACTGCCTTATCAGTAGAAAGCACTATTGATTTTGTTTAGATCATATGTTTTCAATATATTACTTAATCCGCTAAAACAAAGACCGCAACGGTATTTTAGTCTAGTCACTCTAGTCTATCGCCCCTTATCTAGAGAGGTGTAATCTCTCAAGGAGCACTTAATGCATGACATTTACTTACCTGAATGGACGAAGGTCTCGAGATTCTCGAAAACTGTTAATGGTTGGGAACCAACTTTTAAACACCATATTAATAATCTAAACGACAGAGGATTCCACCAATAACATCTTTCGGTTACAATAACGAAATTAACCTTTTAGAAAAAAGACGAGTTTACAAATATTTAAACTGGCCTGCTCAGTATGACAGTTTCATTGCTACTTCTGCATTGCGGCTATCCTTTATGTAAACGTAACATTTTCATGTTATTCTCGTAAAACTCTATCCTTATTTTGTATGTTTACGCTTCTTTATGCTGCCAGTTCACCTTTGAAAATTTCTAGTGACCACTTATGCTCTTAAATAACATATGTTTTCTTTCTTCAGAAGCATAACTTTAAAATATAATAAAAATAATCGGTTTTATAACTGCATAGTACGTCAATATGACACATTATGTGAAACATGCCTTTTTTAGTATTTCTAAGTAAATGTTATACCTGGTTATATTACACCTAGTGTGACCTAGTTAGTTGTGGGTTTGTATGTCTAAATAGGAAAATTAATGTCCTCTAGGTTTTAAACTCCTCTTCCTAGTATAATGAGATAATATTAAATACTTTCACGAAATAGATTCCATTAAGATTGATAAGGACATATTTTTGTGTGGTATTTCCTACATTGATTTGTAAAGCTCTTATTGCGAACATGTTAAATTTTCAGGTCTTAACTAATTCAGGAACTTTTTTTTTCTGGAAGCCGGTTTTATCAAATGAATCATCGATATCGATGCCGTAGTAAAAGATGAATTTTATTACACGTGAATGAAATTCTTAACTTAAAAAATAAAATAATTCTCCTGGGAGTCCTAAATGTTAGATCCGGTAAGAAAAGCTACGACCGGGTTGTGAGTATGTTCGGTGGAGACATACTAAATGAAAATGGGAAGATTATAATAGTAAGCAACACAATCTAAAAATGGTTTCTTTCTTTCAACATGCAGAAAGGTTCACCTGGCACCAAGAAATAAAACAATTTCGCTTAAGCATTGATGAAATTATCATGCCTCAAGAGAGCTAGTGAAAGTGTCAGTATGTTAGAGGACTCAGAGGCAGTGAATATGGAAGCGACCATTACTTAGTAACGTGAAACATTAAAGTTTCATGTAATAGAATAATTTCTCTACAACAGGAGGACATGGCAACACCGGACACTGCAAAGATACTAATATATAAGATGGAGTTATTTCATTAAAAAAATACCAAAGACCTGTACCAATCTCGCTTGGACCATAAACTAAATGAACGCCTATCAGAATCACCCACTAAAACTTTATCATATGTATATGCAGTGATGATGTCAGACAAAACGGAAATATGCTTTCGGGTTACTGGAACGATAAATTGAAAGAAAATTACAAAACAGAGACTCTATAAGAAATGGTCCCAAAAAAACACACAATAATCCAAGCCGCAAAAAACTTTTTCAGATTGGATAGTCTCTATTAGAGCTATTTAAGGTCACTAAAAAAGAACTGCCACAAGAATACTATTTATCGCAAACGCTATTTAAGATTTATTTGGACCACGCTCTACGGGATCTAACAAAAGCTCATCCTATAGCAGCATACAGTGATCATTTTATTGAAATAAAAGAAATACCAGCACCACTTAAGAAAACATGTAAAAAAGTCTAAGTATTTGTGTTTTATTAAAAAAAAACACTGGGTTCTTCCTATAACTTTTTAATATCTATTTGAAAACCACAATACAAACAAATACTGTTGATTTTCTATAATCTATCTATAAACAAACTACGAATTACATCTGATGAACCTTGTCAAGTAAACTGTTGTCTTCATCAGTTGAAGTTGCAGAAATGAAAATGTCATCTAAATAACAACTGACCTTAGAAACTCCTGAGAGAATTTGGTCTGTAACTGCCTGAAATATAGGTAGAGGCTATCTCTACAGCAAAGTCAATCTAGTAAACCGAAATAACGAAAAATGAGTAGTTACAGTTAAATATTTCTAAAGATATGGAAGTACTTCCAATTGGTTGCACCAGACAAATCCAGCACTAAAAAAACTTTTCCTCCTCTTAGGACTGCAAATATTTCATCAGGGATAGGCAAGAGACACTGACTAATAAATTTAACTTTATTAACTGTAACCCTAAAATCAGTACAACTACTATTGGAGAAGCTCATTCACTATACACTACTTGCTTTCAAAATAGCAATATCTACTATTGACATAAGTTTCTGTTTCACTTTTTTTTGCTTTTATTGCAAATTTCATTGCATAAGCTCTTTTAAAAATAGGTGTAGCATTATCTCTGATAATAAATTTAACTTCCAAATGCTTGATTGGACTGCATAAGTTCATGTCACAAACATTTTTGTACTTATTTTTATATCAATGTATTATTACCGTACCAATATCATTGTCCACTCGATCGTATTGATTTGAGAACTTACTTTGTCTGTCAAAAAACGAGAAACTGAGCCAATTTCTGCCTAACAAAGGTTTAGAATCCTTTTCCGATTCTATCATTGTTAATGGTAATAGCCAATTACTTATTATATAAAATATTAACAATGCATTTGCCTACAGCTTTCATACATTACCCTGAAACTACGTTACAGTTTTTATTCAACAGGATAAGAGCGCACTAAGGTTTTAGTTGACTTCCATGCTCCTGTATCAATTTCAAAATTAATAACTTTTCCATTTACTTGTACTGGTACTCGATGAGGTGACATTTCGCTAGTGCTCACTTGATTTAAACTAAACATGTCACTATTTACTTTTTCAGATTCTACATCCTCAGATTCAGTTCGTTGCTCCACTGCTCTTACTAAGGATGCTCCCCCTTTCGGATATAATTTGCTGAAGGGCACTTATCCTTGACATGTTTTTCGACCACATTACCTTGGTACAGTCTTCATCTTTTTTTGATCCACTAAAATTTGTTTTGACTTGACTTGTTTTGACCTACTCTTGATTTTTTGGTAAATTTGAAATATTATTCATTTTCTTCACGAAAGTGACAGTATCCATTCCACTGTCAGTTTATGTTTGCACTTGTTTCTGAGCTAATTCAGATGGTTGTGTAAATTTTCACGTGTTAGAGTAAATATTAATTTCAGTCTCTGATAATATTTTGAATGCTTTCTGAACGCAGACCACACACGAATCTGTCTCGGAGAGAACTACCCAAACTTACAACTACTAGCCAACTTACTCAACTCGACAGTATACTCTAGAGATATTTTTTGATCTGCTTTTTCATTAGATTTATACACACACTTTTCATGAATTTCAGAGACCGGTGGCGCATAAGGTTGTCAACTTTTCTTTCACTTCTGCGAAGTAAACTCACATTTTATATCAGACGTTACCAACTTCTTAAGAGTTTGGTAAAGCTTCAATCCTGCGAAAGTGACAAACAACGACTCTTTCTATATTAATGTAAAACAAATGTTCTATTCGCTCCAAATAGTTCTCGAAATCTTCTGCTGATCCCTTAAAAGGCTCTATATTTTCAATAAGCGACATTTGCTTCTAATTTTTTTTACGTCGTGCGAACTTCTCTACTTTCCGATAACAATATTACTAACTGACTGACCCCATCGCCAAATGTTGTGCTTGACTCTAAGAAAACAATGGGTTGTTTTTATATCTTTTTAATATTCATTCGGAAACCACAATACAAATAAATACTGTTGTTATAGAGTATTCTAAAGTAATAGATAACCTTACTTTCCTAACTTTGTTAATATAAAAAAACAGACGGCAAATGACCTCGACACCGATGAGTTGAATAAATGAAATATTTTATTCATCTCTTCGGTGAAGGGAAACTTCACTCTTTTATATGAATAGCCATCTTGGTTTTGTGTATTAAGCCCAAAAATACTACGAAAAAATACAGTTTTCGTATTTTTTATAGGAATGCCTTGAATGCAGAAAAAGACACTCACTTGTTGAAGGAAAAGATAATTGAGGATCAATCGCAAACGATACTGAATCTTCAAAGCCAAGTAAAGGAAAAGATGACAGAACTAAGTAAGGCACAAAGTGACACCAAAACTTTAGAGGAAGAAATTGGGAGAATAAATGAGAAACTGATTAGAAAACATGAAGAATTAGACATGGAAATTGACGAAAAAGAGAATTTAATTGAAAAACTAAGAGTAAATATTTTAATAACGCTTGATATATTTTTTTCGGTTTACTGTTATTATAGTACAATCAGTAATTTTAGATTTAAAAAAATGCGGATAGACTGAATTTTTAGTATGTTGCTTATTTATGATGGTCTGAAGCTCAAAATTCCAGTTCGGTGTATTCTCATCTGTTTTCGAATCGCCGCTATCTCTAAAAAAATTTCAAACCGCTTATCTCGTTTGTTTCTCTGGTTATATATAAAAAACTTTTAATTAGCTAATTTTAAACAACTTTTAAAACAACAAATCCAAGTTCATAATAAGAATAAAATACAAAACATCAACGCTTGCTTTAGGGTAGCTATACTTAATATTATTTTTTAATTGTACAATTAGTATATTAGGTTTTTCCAATATCGTAGGTCCGATGATGTTGGCAAGAGCGAAAGACGGTTTTTAAAATATTTGTTTTGACTTTGTGTTTTATTTAATAGTATTTCTAGAATATCATCGTGTTGATGAAAATGGAAATTATTTACTTGCTACACATTTTTGCTTACTTTTAATTAGTATCCATTGGCGCGCAAAAACAAGAAGTGGAAAAATTAATTACTCATTTTACGTTATTTCATTTGCAGTTTATTCAGGTACGTCTTTTTTGTATAATTTTTGCTGTTTCGCACTCCAATGATCGACAAAATGAAAGGAATGATTTTAAGCAAGTAATCTATTTTAATTAGGTGTATAACCAAATTTTTGATTTTTGGAAATCTTAGTTTGAATAATTTATTTGACGTAGAAAAATCTGAAGCATCCTTCTTCTCAAGCACGTTCACTATCAATGCTCTTGTATTATTATTGTTGATAATTTTCCAACTAAATATTCGTGTAAGAGTCAATAATGGATGAAATAATTTTTGTGTTTCTTGTGAAACGATATAACTTAGTAATACGTAACAAGTATTTTGTTTCAATTTTTTTATGAAATTATATTTCTATGAGAACAAAATGTGATACTACTTATTATTTCTCTATAATATTTTTTCCATTTCCATTTCTAAGAAAAACAATCATAATTTTCTTAACCCATCAACCTTTCTGGACTAGTCGACTATAGAGTGACCTTTGGTTGCGTGAAATGTCAAGGGTCGAGTGGCGTTGTACGTTTCTTTATATTGGCGAAACGACTTCATTATGATCTGTATCACAAGTTATAACATTAAGTAAAAATGTAGCATTAATAAGCATTAAATTATCAAAGATGGGGGAGAAAATGAAGTTGAAAAATTGTAAAAAGGAAACCGACCGTCTTCCAATCTGTTTTTCGGTAACAATAGCTAACAAAAACAATTTAATTTAAATGTGGTTTGTAACAATTTCTTTGATAAAATGTCCGTAAAATAATTTACTTCTGGCGGGTGTATATAATTTTATATAATTTATGTGGCTCCTTGTCTCTACAAAGAAATAGCTCTCTTTAAGATTCTTGAATGTCAAAGGAATCAGCTGTCCGAAGAAATTAATGATTTCGAAGAAATGCTTCAACAATATAAAGAAAATTGTGGAGATAATGAGAAGCAACAGAGGATACTTAAACATTTAGAAGAACAAATCACTGAACAAAAGAGAGAATGGGATATGCAAAAGCAGTCGATGGGTAAGGAGAAAATGTAATTTGCTTGAAAATATCTCATGCTGCGTTATTACCAGTATATAGTTGTTTTTAGATACTATAGGAGTAAGTATAATATAAATTTACAATATTGATTTAAAATCGTTTACTTCTAATTGTACGTCATAGGCAAATGGGATTCTGAAGCAATAAAGATGGTGAAATTATGTTTAAATATCCAATATATTTATTTTATTTAGTCATCCAATTAATTTGCAGATAATAACAGTAAGCTGAGCTTACATCACATTCAGTTTTTACATTTCCTATATGTTAATGGCATTTCAAACAAATATATTTATACAAATTGGAAAAGTGAATTAATCTTCTCAAGCTACGAAACACCCAACTTTAATACGTTTACTAAACACAGCAAATTTGAATATTTTTAATAAGTTTATCTAGGCAACAAATAACTTAATTAAAACTTAAATCTAGTTTATCTTCTTTTTTATAAAATTTAAAAAAAGGCCGCGAATTTTGTTTTTGAGATAAAGGGCGTTTTTGAAAATGTTGCATTTTCAAGAACCCCTCGCATCCCAGATATCTAATAAGTTATTCAGAATTCAGTGCGGCTTTCAGAGTAACTATACGAGGTCAGGTCAAAAAGTTATCGGACCCTACTTTATTTTTTTTAAATGGTACATCCTGTATAGTATTCTTTATATTTATTAAGAACAATGTGGGCATTCCAAAAATATATACATGTATGCAGTTATTTTGAAAAACAAGCTCAAAATCCGAGATTATTTTTTATCCAATTAGTAGGTAGTAGGCTATGACTAAAATGTTTAAAAAAAAATCATATAAATAATTATTATACTAAAGATGTAATACTTTCAAACTTACTTCAAAAAATCTTTTTTTTAATTTTCCACCCTTAATTATTATTATAGTATTTTAACTTAATTATGATAAAATTATTAAATTTTACTCAAAACAAAACAATAATTACCCGTCTTACTTAAAACTTAAGTTAGGAAAAACAAAAGAGAAACAAAATTTTGAGAAAGCAAAGAGTTTTCAAAAGTGGTTTTCAAAATGACGGCCATTTTTCTGTTTGCAAAATTGGCTCATTTTCGTTATTTTCCTAATAGCGTTCAGAAGAATCATAGGCCTTCTTTGCAAATTTCGGAAAGCAAAATCGCTGCACAAAGCTCCGCTAGAGACCGATATCGTGTTTTATATATTTTTTTTTGCATGAAACTTTATACGAAAAAAATCCAAAATCGAAAGATCCGGAGATCGGCCATCTCACAGATGGCGAGAAAATAGAATTTTGAACAAAAATAGACATTTTTAAGCAAAACTGAAATTTTTCGAATTTTTTTAGTCATTTTCTTTTTTATAAAAAAAGTTGGCATCTGGTCAGAATACTAATTACTGTACCGGAAGGTGCTTAAAAAACTACACGAAATAGACTATCTAGGAAGGGTCTTGGATAATATACAGGGTATGCACTAACGAGGTGAAGTTTGCACCAAAGTTCCCAAGAATAGGTACATTTTTTAACATTATCCTGTATTACAAGGGAACTAATACATCTAAGCCCGTAAGATATTTTTAGGTAGACCGTGACCAACTTTCGAGTTAATGACTTTAACTGTTAGATTAATGCAATTTTTTAAAGTTGACAATTTAAATTCAAACTTTAACCTCATTTTGCCGCTTACTGTGAATAGTAATCCAAATTATTCCCAGACCCGCGGATGGAGCATTTATTTGGCTATAAAAAAACTATAAAAACATTTTTCTCTAACTACTTAGCAAGTGGGTGAAAATTCGATTTAAAGAAAAAAGTGCACATATCGGTCGACGGGTACCGATCCATATACGACGCGAAATGATAGGTGGCCTTGGCCTAGGATGGTAATAAAATTTAGAGAGATATTTGACATGTCAATTGTGATAGATGTCAGGGCTGAGTTTTGGTTTATTTAAAGCAATTATTTCTCTGATATTTTTTATTGCTTCGATTTATGTTTGTGTATTTACGCGTTAAAGAGTCATTTTCACGTTTTGCATTTTAAACTTACGAGTTAAAGTCTATGTGCATTTTTATTGTGTTCAGAGAAATTTCTTGTGAGAAGAAAACTGTGTTTTTCAACGAGAATTTGCTCGAGTTATTGAAAAATCGAAGAAGATATAAACGTAGTTTAAGGCATCTGCCCAGGCAGTTTCTGTGAAGTGACCACCATCTCCGTTTTATAATGTAAGCGTTTGATTATACATTTTTTTATATCCTAGTATCATATTTTACATATATTTTTTTTATGTATTTTGAACCGTTTTTATTTGATTAATTAGTGTAAATTTGAATAAGTTCTTTTGAAGAAGTTATCGACCTTTGAAATTCTCATTTTTGTTACTGATTTAGTCTGTTTGAATTGTACTATTAAATTTGTAGTAGTTGTAGTATTGTGAGTATTGTAATATTAATACATATAATTAATATTAAGTATTTTCGAGGATATTCGTAAACAAACCGGAAATCATCTGTATACTGCATTTGAAAAGATATTTCAAAATAAATTTTACATCTTTATAATAACTTTTTCTTATCTACAAGATGGTGCACCTAGATTTGAAATCATTATCAACATAATTTTTTTAAACACGGACCTAGATTTTTTATTTTGTTTTTTACAACCCCTTGACCTCTCAAAACTAATGATGTAATGCACTTATACATTTAGGATATTTAAAAACCTCGTTTGTGTATTTGGCGAGATTCTGGTTTTCCGTCTCTCTCTAACACATTATATTTTATAGCACAACCTTAAATCTGTTCAAACGTTAAGTGTAATACATTGTTAGTTTTGTGAAAACGAACGCTTAAAAAAAATGCAGGTCTGTATTTAACAAAATGAAGTTGATGATGAGACCTCGAAGACAAAACGCCGGATTTTAAATCTGAGTGTGTCATCTTGGAGAGGTAAAAAGTAGCTATAAATATGCAATTGGTTTTAATACCTCTTTAAATTCAGCTAGAAATAAAAATCCAAAAGACGTTTTGAGGATATCTTCGAAAGTAGTCGTAACTTTACAACTTCGTGAATGTTATATAGGACATTGAATTGCACAACTTTGCCATATTTAGCCGAGCTTGTATTTCTTACCGTTTCCAAGATCTCTCAAATATTTTTGCAGATGTCCAAAAAGACGTCTAGTATCCCTAACTTTTAAAAAGCTATTTTTTTTTAAATGAAATTTTTATACTAAATGTATACCATATATATCCGTAACCAGATGTATCCGACTAGCGGACGTCTTTTAATCAAAAATAGCCGTCAAAGTTATGATAATAATAAAATAGGATCAAAAATAAGTGTGTAGGACTAGACACCTAAGGTCACGCACACGACTAATACACGCACCCAGAGTCCACAGGGAAAACATGACCTATTACTTGTTTGATGTATGCTTTAGAACGGGGCTAGATAAATGATCCGTCCTATACTAAATTTTATTTAAGGCGGGCAAATATGTCTCGGAAAGGCTGGCTTCTCACTGGATATCTGATATGAACAAAGAGGATTCCTAAGATATTATCCTAACCATAGCGCTCAGAATACGTTAGCTTCTCGGAGATTTTCATTAGATGGTATGAAACAAAGAAATATATGCATACTTTAATTTTTTTGCAGACCTCTATTATTATAAAAAAAGTAAATTTACTATAGTATATACTTAAATAGAAACACCAAAGCTATAAAAATATTTTAATTAATAATCAAAAACTGACAAAACCGCAAAGTTTTTGACATTTTGCTTTTTGTTCCAAATAAATTAGCCACGGCCTACTACCTACTAATTGGACACAACAGAAAATGTTAGAAAATATCGAATTTTGAGCTTGTTATTCAAAATAACTGCATATATGTATACATTTCTGGAATACCCACGTTATTTCTAATAAATATAAAGTTTAATACACAGGGTGTCTCCTTTAAAAAATAAAGTAGGGTCCTATAACTTATTCTGGAAGCGGAATTCTACGGAAAAGTCATATAAGGAACAGTTTTCGTCTTTTTGATAACTTATCAGATAGCGGGGATACGAGGGTTGCCTAAAATGCAACATTTTCAAAATCGCCCTGTATCTCAAAAACAAAATAGGCTATGAAAATTCTGCTAGTGCCCTCTTTAATTTCACAAAAAAGTAGCACATGTCGCGACAACCCAACCCTCTATCTTTAAAAATAATTTATTTATTTTATTTATTTATTCACACAATACATACAGAGTAATAACTCCAAATTGTACATAAAAAAAAGTTTTAACTAAAGATAATCAAAATCAATCCTTGGTGCTTCTAACTAATGCTGATCTTTAATTCTACATTTAAATACCTCAAAGCTGAACTTAAAAAGATCTATTTCTCTAAAATTATCGTTATAGTTCCTTATAAGCCTATCAGTAAAGCACTGGTGCATGCCATAATTAGTTCGATGATACATATTTGAAAGAGGTTTCTAGATCTTGTTCGCCTTTGAGGTATGCGAAAATATATTTTAGAGAATAGATGGCTGCAATCAATTTTACCATTTAGAAGCTTGTGCAAAAAGCAAGTTGAATGCGTGTTGCATAAGTTAGGTCCTTGTATGGAAATCTTAACTTAAATAAAAGAAACTTAACATATTTATTTTGGAGCATTTCCAGTCGCTATATGTGACAGTTATAACTAGGACACCAAATAACACTGTTATAGTCTAAAATACTTCGCACCAAACAATTATACAATGACTTAATGGCCCTAACATCACAGATTCTGAAACATGTGCGACGAACAAAACCTAATATCCTAGAAGCTTTCATTAAAATTTTGTCAATGTGTTTGTTAAAGCTAAGATCCCTATTAAAAGTAACACCCAAATCGTTAAAACTATGTATAGATTCCAAGACAGTATTTCTAATGGAATATGGATATTCTAATAGACATGTACACTTGTAAAAACGCATAATCTTATACTTAGACACATCAATTTGTAAAAAATTTAAGTCACACCATTTAGCTAAATTATTGAGGTCATTATGGACAGCCACATAGTCCTCAAAGCTTCTCACAGCGTTAAACAACTTTACGTCGTCGGCATATAAAAGATACTCACACTTCTCAAAGACAGATGTAATGTCATTTATAAACAGTAAAAACAATACTGGCTCTAAATGGTATCCCTGGGGCACTCCCGACGTCACGTTTACCTCCCGGGATGCTACACTGCCAAGTCTTACGCACTATTTGCGGTTCCTGAGGTATGAGTCTATCCACTGAATGTATGATCCAGTTACGCCCATAGCAGAAAGCTTTGCTATAAGTAGTTCAGGGCATACCCGATCAAACGCTTTTGCAAGATCGGTATAGACCACATCCACTTGTGAACCTCCCTCGATGTTCGTTACTGAGTATTCCTGAAAGACACCCAGGTTGGTGGCAGTAGATCTTCCTTTGAAAAAGCCATGTTGTTTTGGGGTTAGGCGATGCTTAAAAGTCTCAAAAAGTTCTTCTGTTATGATGGATTCGAAAATCTTGGACATGGTTGGTAACAATGAAATTCCACGATAATTCTGAATTTCCTTTTTCGACCCAGACTTAAAAATAGGAACCACCCATGAATGCTTCCACAGGGCTGGAAATTTTCCCTGATCGAATGAGGCCTGAAAAACCATGCTCAAAGGAGTAGCCAATGATGTGCAGCAACTCTTCAAAAATTCTGGCGGTATTCCATCCGACCCAGTGCTTTTAGTCACATCCAGGGCACTCAACCGCTTAAAAACTTCTTCAGATGTAAAATGGTGATCAACGAGGACAGCAGCCTCCCGGGAAGGCCAAACACCTATTGGGCGACCCGAGTAGTCGTCATAGCAGGATTCAAAATGATGTGCAAAAGCATCGGCTATTTCTTGTGGTGTTGTTTTTGTCTCGTTGTTGAATTCCATGATTTTGGGGATCCCGTGATCTTTTTTTAGAGACTTTACAAAAGAACAGAAATATTTAATATTTTTAGGAACCATCAACTTAGTATTGGACACGTAGAGGAGGTAGCTTAGCTCAATCAAATACTTTGACTCTTTCCGAAGTCCAGAGTAGTGTGCGTCGTCTTCTGGACTTCTTGAAGACTTGTATTTTTGATACGCCTTATTTTACTTTTTCAGAGTTCGTCTAGTCTCCTCTGTACACCATGCAGGATATTGATTCCTCCTATTACATCTTTTAGGAACAAATCTATCAATTCACCAAGTAAAATCCGATAAAATTGGTCAACCATACTGTCAACGTCGACACGGGCCTCCAAGCACTTCTAGTCGACCTCAGAAAAGTAATTGTTAAGGTCTTGGTATTTTGCTTTACTAAAATTATAGAAAACCTCACTGTCATTCTCTAAGACAGACATAGTTAACAGGGAGAATTGGACTTCAATTGGGATATGGTGTGGTAATGTCTTAATAAGAGGCATCTGAGCTAAATTTACTGTTATATCCAAAAATTCGTCGCAGAACACCAGATCCAGATATCGGTTAAACTCGTTAGGTAAATCGTTGACCTGTTGCAGTTCATTGATAAACATTCCCGTTACCAAGCAATCGGCCACGGGTGATGATAGATCGTTTGGAACAAGAGTACCTGCATCACTTCGCCAGCTCACGGTTGGCATATTGAAGTCACCCAAAATCATAACCTTGGCGTTTTTATGCTTGCCCCGTAAGTTCTCTAAATGACTTATAAAGTTCACATATGACTGGGTGCTAGTATTTGGTGGTATATAGACGCATCCGACAATTACAGTTGCCTTATTTAGTCGCAACAAAACCCAGACGTCCTCAAAAGTTGGAACGTTAGAGCTTTCCAGTTGATAAGAATCAAGTTCAGACCTTACAGCAGCCAAGACTCTACCTCCTCTGGTACAGCCCAAGGCTTCGTAGTTTCTGTCTGACCTGTATACAGTGTAATTAGAGTCAAACATCTCGTAAGCCAAGTCTCTGTCAGTGTTATAAAGTCATAATCTGCTGCTCGTATGGATGTCAACAGCTGCAATGTTTTAGTCCTGAGTCCTCCGACATTTTGATAGTAACCACAGATGGTTCCAGGTTGATGTGCTACAGACGAGGTCCTCTATTTTCCGGTTGCATTTTATATATGTTATTTAAAATACATGTTATTAATTCTCTTTTAGTATGAAAATTTATTCTGCCTTGTCTGTTAGTACTAATAAGTGGTACATAGACAGCATTTTTGTTGGACAAAAATGAACTTATAAACTCATTTTGTTCATGTATTAACTTATTAAGAACTGGTCTGTTTGTATGATAGCTGCAGCACACAATAATTAAATTACTTTTAGATGTACATACCAAGAGCTTATTAAGTTCATCCTCAGTTATTTTTATTCCTCGTTGAGCATTATAGCTGGAAGTAAACAAAATGACATAGTCTTCCCTACCAAATGTACTACATAATTTTTCGTATTCATTAACAGTATCTGAAAAAAGTAATTTTAAATTAATTTGACAGTTGGTATCGAATTGGCCATTTAATCCTCTTTTAAATAACATAACACTCCCTCTTGCAGACTCACCTCCCAAGATTAGCAGCTGTCTTTTTTTTTTCAGCAACATTCTAGTTATTTACTGGAACTAGGGGGACTGGTTCAGGAGAAGCAACATTCGGCATAGCACAATGAGTATACTTTTCTTCTGCTTCTGCTAGCATTTGCTTTAGTTTCTTGACATCCTCTGAGTAAATTGCATTATCATGTTCCAAAGCATTTATGGTTACTAACATATTTTTATTCAGATTGGTCAAATCCTCAATTTTTGTCTCCAGGGTCTTCTTGATTTCTGTACATGATTCTATAGAGGCTAAAAGTTCTATTTCTTTACTTTTAAGAACCTGAACTTCATTAGTTAAGGACATAATATTCTTGTTCAGTCCATCAATAACGGTAGAAAATTTTGTTTCAGCCTCTAGAACCTCATTCTCGAATGCCTTGCTATTTCGCTGCAGCTTGTGTATGTATCTCTCTTTTTCTTTTAGTTCTTCTTGTGGTTTATGAATTTCTTCATTAAGTGCCTTCTTGTAAAGATTTTCTTCACGTAAATCACACTAATAAAACTCAAAAAGATACAATGAACAAGTAAACAAACAACATCAAGTAAACAAAACAAAAAATAAGGGCGATACCCCGCAAAAGTGCTGATAATGGGATACCCTGTACACGCAGGATAAAAATTATTTAGGAATAGGCTTCTAAAGTATACATACAGCCTAACAACGCAAATATTTTTAATGTAACATTAAGGACATAATGTCTTACAGCCAAAGAAAAGCAAAAGGCAGTATGTGCAGCAAAATTTGCTACCCAAAAATTATTGGATACTGTCGCCGATTTCCAGAGACAAGTGGATGCCCAGAAGAAGGTACAGCTGCTTCTGACGAAGATGTTACACGAGAAGGATGAACAACTTCGCATTGTTAAGTCAAAGGTAATATTGTTTTTTAATTCTTTCTAAAACTGGCTTAATTTATAATGTAAACTCTGGAAACTCCCCTAGAAAGCTCGTTACTAAAATATTAAATTATGTATCTTTATTATTAAAACATTCGGATGAAAGTGTTACGACATGACTTCTTCGGAAAAATTTCCCTGTCAATAACAAAACTAAGCAATGATATAAGTAATATTAATTTAGGAACAAAAAACAAAATTGATTTAGTTTAAAGATTTTTGATATGAAATGTGTAGATAAAACTATGGAAATACGTCGACGCAAATATATAGATAATTTTTAATTATTATTATTTGATATAATTATTTCAAAATTACATATTTGTTTTGCTACAACTATTGGTATAATAGAATGACGTTTAAATAAAAAAAAAATGTACATAATAGTTATATTTTGTAGATAACAAACATCAACAGCATAACAAAAGATGTCACAGGTTCAGATGGCAAGGAAAGTTCAATGAAAGAACTGTTCTTTAGTACAACCTTAGAAAAAGGTGGTCCATCTGATCAGAACACGGACACGTCCATGTATTCGTCTTGTTCAAGCTGTTGTAGGAGAACAGACTGTCTGCCTAGATATGCAAAGATTCCTAAATATGACAAATCTTGTGAGTCAGTCGGCCAAAAATCAGGTCTTCAACCATGTGCAAATGTACAAGAGTTTATGAAGATTTTGAGCAGTAGTATACACAAAATTCAGGAAGAGCCTAGCCGGGATCTGAGTTAGATATTTTTATTAAAACTGTTTTTTGTAATCGTTTGTCAAGAATAAAGTGCCTTGTCGAAGGTTTTTTTTATTTTTTTGCTTTAAATATACAGGGTAGGCAACTGAGAAAGGAGGCCGGCTATATGTCAGAAACCAGTTCTCGAACAATTTTAGGAAATAAAGTTTCTTTTAAAAGAGGCCGAATGAAATTGCTGAAAATTATTTTCTGATTCCTATGATGGCCATAAGGGGCGTAACAATAATGGCTAACTATAAAAACAGGTGTGTATATAAGCTTCATATTGTTTGAATAATTTTGTTCTAGTTCCTCAGGTACAGTGGAGGGGAAAACTCAATTTTCTAAAATTTGAATATTAATAACTTTCAAAATTTAGCAAATTTGTTCTCGTTGAAAATATCTCTTATTGCTTTGTAATTTGCTTTACAAGTTAGGTGGTTTTTCTCGGAATTTTCACACATAATGATTTTTTTATACAGATTAAAGGAGGACTAAAAATCGTAAAAGTCTGTGAAAACCCAAAGTTGGTATCTTTTTTATAACCAGAGGTATTATCATAAGAATTGCAACACAAAGGATTTTAATGTATATTCTAGGGTCCATTAAGTGTTAAAATCGCTACAAATTACCAAAATGTTTATTTTGTTTGTTAACTCTATATAATATTAAAAATAATAAAAGGCGTAAAGCAAATAATTATTTAACTCTTAAGTTATTCAGGTTAATCTATATTTAAGTAGGCTTTGAAACCATTAAACGTAAGTAGGCTGTGACATATTCGAGATATATGTCAAAATATTATTGAAGTTTTCACTGAGTTTATTTATTTTAATGCTGATTTCTAACGAAGAAATTTTCTTATTTTAAGTGCATACAGAATGCAGTTATTGTCTCAAGAATTTACGCAGTACGGCGCCGATATGATGAAAGGTATTTACCCGGTTAGCGCCACGGGAAGTATTCGTCGTTCTGTATAGAAGACACCATAGCGGTTGCACAGAAGAAAATCTAATAAACGTTTTAGTATCTGTTGATTCAAGTCTTATGTGGGCAACAGAACAATCTCTACAGATATCGGAATAGCTAGGACTTCCGTTACAATAATTTAAAAACAACACATGTAAGTCTGTATATATATATATATATATATATATATATATATATATATATATAAGTATATATCTATATATATATATATATATATATCTATCTAAAGTAGTAATAGCATATAGCTGCTCCGTGGTAAAAAAAAATCCCTTTTCTACTATATAGTAGTGGCAACGTTAATCTTTTTCTACTTGAGATTTAAATCCCCTCCGAGATTTTTTCAGATCTTTACGTTTTAGGGTCCCTAGATGACCAAAAACATGTTTTCTCGATTTCGTTCGTCTGTCGGTCTGTTGATTTGTCTGTTCGCGGCGTAGCTAAAAAACTACTTACCCGGTTGACTTGAAATTTTGATCAAAAATTAAGGGTTATATGGGGATGATCTGGTAATATTTTGGTAAAAATCCAATATGGCAAACAAAATGGCGAACTAGTGAAATGTTAAAAAAAGTATTACTAAGAAAGTGCTTATCCAATTTATCTTAAATTTTGCACAAAAATCAAGTGTTATGTAGGAATCAACTGGTAAAATTTTGGTACGAATCCAAGATGGCGGAACAAAATGGTTGCTTCATAAAATATTTAAAAATTCTGTACGAAAAAACTTATTAATAAACTGATTTCAAATTGTGTGCCATAACTAATTGTAGTATAGAGATGAACTAGTAAAGGTGTGGTACTAATTCAAGATGGCGGAACAAACTGGCGGCCAAATAAAATTTTTGTAATATGAAAAAATCACTCTCTCAGGTTTTACATGTCTTCACGTTTTGGCATCCCTAGATGCCAAAAATATGTTTTATCAAATCCGTCGGTCCGTCTCTGTCAGTTTGTTTGTCTGTCGTCTGTCACTTCGCGGCATAGCTTAAAAATTACTCATCAGATTAACTTCAAATTTTAGTCAAAAATTAAGGCTCGTATAGGGACGACCTGGTAATATTTTGGTTAAAATCCAATATGCCGGAACAAGATGGCGGCCTAATCAAACGCTAAAAGAGTTATTACTTAAAAACTAATTATCCAATTTGCACAAAGATCACATTATGTAGGAATCAACTGGTAAAATTTTGATACAAATACAAAATGGCAGATCAAAATGGCGGCTTATTAAAATATTTAGGAATTCAGCCTGAAAAAAACTACTTAATAAACTGATTTCAAATTGTAGTGAAACGTTAAAAAATTATTTCTAAAAAACTAATAATCCAGTTTACCTCAAATTTGCAAAAAAATAAAGTGTTACATAAGAATGAATTGGCAAGATTTTGGTATGAATATAAGATAACAAAACGAAATGGCGGCCTAATACAATATTTAAAAAACTAGTCTGAAAAAACTATTCATTAGATATAGAGATAAGCTGTTAGGAATTCAAGATAGCGGAACAAAATGGCGTCCAAAAAAATTTTAAAAAATTAACGTAAAAAAATCTCCTTATTTAATTGACTATAAATTTTAGAGAAAAATTAAATATGATATAAGGATAAACTGGTGGGAATTCAACATGATGTAACAAAATTGCGGTGTATGTCAATGTAAAAACTACTTCTTGAATTAATTTTAAATTTTGCCCAAAATGAAGTGTGGTATAGGTAGAAACTGGTAAAATATTGGTAGGAATCCATTATATTGGAACAAAATTGCATCCAATAAAAATGTTTGATAAGCCAGTATATATGTGGTCCTAAATAACTATGTACTGAACTAAATTGGTTCACACTTTACTATTCCTAATAAAAGGAAATCTTTATAATGCGTTCTAGGTAAGGAAATTTACCGATTTTTTCATCTAAGTTACCGATTGTAAGGAAACCTGAATTAAAATAACACAGCACTATTATCAATTGAGTCGTTGGATGAAGAATTTGTTCAATTATTTTCTTAGTCTTCTTTATAATTTAGGCTTTATTTGAAATATTTTATTTATTTTTAGAAACGACGATAGTAGTTTTGTTTTTATTAAAAAGTAAATAAATATGTTAAAACTTAATACATAATGCATTCCAAAATTATTTTACATTAAATTGTGGAAACTGGATAACTTTGGACCCATTTATGTTTATGTTTTTATCAACAAAATGGTGTTTAAATATAAATATTAATTAAGAAAATGCATTTGAGCAATGAATTTATCAAACATAGGTAGTTTAAGTCAGGGTTGATTACATTTTCAAAAAGTCAAAAAGCATCAAGTTAAAAAAAAATGAGAAAAACTTGATGTCAACCTTTAGCTCTGAAATTTGTCATATAGCTATAAAATCAAAAAAGAATATGACGTGTTCTATTGTAATGTTCACGGGATTACTGATGGTTTAGTTTTCCTAATATGCATCTTGGTTTTGAATATATTATAGGCATTTGATTTTTTACTCATTGGTCAAATTTGTTTAAATGACTAATTGTAAGCACTTAATGCTTCTTTAATATTAACTATCATTTATAACTAACATTTTTTAAGGCTGTATCTATACTATGTTATCCTTCATCAAGCTTTAATGGAATACGATTTGGATGATAGACTGAATTACTTTCCCTGACTTTTAAATAATATGAATGAAGAAATTCCTGGAAAGCTGTCAAATATTCTGTGGACAGATAAGGTTACATTTAATAGGGATGGAGGAGTAAACTTGATTAACCTGCACTACATGTTTGGTGTGGTGTTATAGGCGAAAGAATAATTGGTCTCCTTGTTTTTCATGAAAAGCGTAATGGGAACATATATTTATATTATTTGTAGAATGGTTAACAACTACTTCTAGAAGATGTACCGCTGGAAACCAGATTGAGTGCATTTTAAGCACGGCAGTTGTCCCGCATATTTTACAACAAATGTTTATGAATTCCTGAACATCGCATTTCATGACTAATGGATAGAAAGAGGAAGTTTTTTCCTTGGCTAGCCCAGGTCTCTTGATCTAACTTGTTTAGGTTCCTATTTATTTATTTTTCTTTTTACTTCCTTCGTAAAAAAGAGGTATTGTAATCGTAAAAAATCATCCTCCGATCTTTATGTTTCAGGGTCTCTAGATGCCGAAAAATGTTTTCTCCATTCCGTCGGTCTGTCTGTCCGTCTTTCGGTCTGTCGGTCTGTGTGTTCGCGGCATAGCTAAAAAACTATTTACCCGATTCAAATTTTGGTCAAAAATTAAAGGTTATATGTGGATGACCTGGTAAAATTTTGGCAATAATCCAATATGGCAAAAACAAAATAGTGGCCTAGTGAAATGTTAAAAAAATTATAACTAAAAAGCTACTTATCCAATTTATTTCAAATTTTGTACAAAAATCAGGTATTATATAGGAATCAACTGATACCATTTTGGTACGAATATAAGAAAATATTTAAAAATTCAGGCAGAAAAACTACTTAAGGGCTTGATTCAAATTGTGTGCCATAAATAATTGTGGTTTACAGATGAACTATAAAATTGTGGTACTAATTCAAGATGGCGGAAGAAAATGGCGGCTAAATAAAATATTTGTAAACGTGAAAAAATCGCTCTCTTAGGTTTTACATGTCTTCACGTTTTAGAGTCTCTATAGATGCCAAAAAATATGTTTTATCAATTCCGTTAGTCCGTCTGTTGGTTTGTATGCATGTCTGTCTGTCAGTTCACGGCATAGCTTAAAAACTACTTAAGGGATTGACTTTAAATTTTCGTCAAAAATTAAGGGTCATATAGGGATGACCAGGTAACATTTTGATAAAAATCCAATATGCCGGAATAAGATGGCGGCCTAGTGAAACGTTAAAAAATTATTACTGAGAAAACTAATTATACAATTTCCCTCAAATTTTGCACAAAAATCAAGTGCTATAGGAATGAACTGGTAACATTTTGGTTTGAATATAAGATAGCAAAACAAAATGGTTGCCTTTTAAAATATTTAAACATCAGCCTAAAGACACTACTTGTTAGATTAATTTCAAATGTTGTGCAAGTATTAAGTGTGATATAGAGATAAACTGGTAAAGTGGTGGGACGAATTCAAGTTAGCGGAGCAAAACGGAAGCCAAACGAAATTTTTAAAAAATCAGCGTAAAAAATGTATTAGCTTTAAATTTTGCAGAGAAATTAAATGTGATATAGGGATAAACTGATACAAATTCAACATGACGTAAAAAAATGGCGGTGTGTGTTAACGTAAAAACTACTTATTGAATTTATTTTAAATTGTGCTCAAAAATCAAGTGAGGCATAGGTAGAAACTGGTAAAATATTCGTAGGAATCCAATATGATCTAATAAAATTGCGACGAATAAAAACGTTTTAAAAGTCAGTATATATGTGTTACTAAATTACCATGTACTGAACCAAATTAGGTAACACTTCACTATTCCTAATAAAAGAAAAGATTCATAACGAGGGAAGTTCCGGATAAAGGAAATTTACCGATTGTTTATTTTATTTCTATGTAGGAGGTTAAGGATATTGTAGTTATAATTAGAAATACCGTTGGCCGTATTCCCATAGCTGAAGTAGCTGTAATCCTTGAGAGAGACTGTACCTATTCGGCATTCTCGACTACTGAAATCTCTGCTTAAACTCAGTTTTATGTTATTACTTTATTTTCAGTATTGTTATTACTTAAATAAAAAAAAATGATAAGCCCTCTTTAAATTTCGTTTAAAAGATGGAAAAAGATTGTTTAAAATATTTTAAATTGACGTACTTTTGAAACTACAGAAGAGCCAAGCATATTTCTGGAAAGTACTATTTCGCAAACTAATTAGATCAAGTCAGCCATAAAGTTAATTGAATACATTACATATTTATATAGGGATTTGTTTTGGCTCCAAAGCTCAGAATATTTATGGTATTTTGACAGTAAATGGACCGAGAGACAGGAAAATTGTAGATACCTGCTTTAAATAGTAGATAACTTACAAATAGCAAGAAGACACTAGCAGATAGTTTTAATCAAACGGATACTTAGAGTAATTATAATATGATCAGTAATTAATGTAAATGATTTCTAGAACTAGTTACGGTAATATGCATATTTTAAGTGTTTGTGGTTTTGTACTCAATCAAGGCACTTAAATGAACATAATTATAAATTACAAATGACTCAGCCAGTAATTACAAACTGTTATAAATAATAAGAAATTTCTATCGTAAATTAATAACATAATAATATACGTTAAAATAAATAGAAAATGGTTGCGTCGATAATAGTGTCAACAAGGTGACGTGAATATACGTTATTTCAGTTATAAAGTTCACAACCGTAGAAATTGGTGAAGTAAGTTTAAATAAAGCCCCTGATACGAAAAGATACGTTATCGATAAAAATCTTTACGTTTTTAAGTCAATAGATATGTTCACAGTTCATTGACCAAAAGGAAACCCAGCAATATAAATGAAGTACATACTTATATCTAGCAAATATCTTAAGGGTTAAAGATCCGTCCATACCAGAATACGATTACGAACCAATTTATTTTATGTTCTAAAATTAAAGTAAATGAGATATAAAGGCTCACAAACGAGAAACTAACGTTAGGCGTGGCGTGCCGAGTTTTTAGGAGGCTCCCCCCAAGACTTTTCTTGGAGGCCCCCTGCAAAATTTCTCCAAAAAAAATAAGTAAACTGATAATTTCGTAAAAATTATTTACAAAAACCATAACATAAAATAAAAAATAACTCAAGTAAAAAAAAAATAAAAAATAAAAAACAGGAACGAACAATATACATTTTGAGATTAATAGGTATAGGTAAACCAATAAACATAAAACAAAAATTAACTAAATATTAAAAAATGATAACTATACTCTGGTTCAAGCAAAACTAAACAATCATAAAAAAACATAGAGTACAAGAATCGTTTTCTTTGGCGGTAGACGAGACTTTTTTATTTTTGTATCGTCTAGATAGATACTTATCAACTAGTTCGTCAATATTTACTTCTCTAGCCCTTTCGTGCTCTATTCAGATAAAACCTAGAGAACTAAGACAACTCTGAGTCATGGTCGACCTAAGGACATTTTTAATTAATTTCAACTTTGAAAATGATCTTTCCAATTGAGCTGAGGTTACAGGAAGAACAAAAAATAATTAGAATGCACAGCACAGTTCTGATATACTACTTAACAATAATTCATTTTTATAGTTTGCGAATTCACGACTGGTATTAAGGTTTTTAATGTTGTTATACAATAATGATTTTATCTGAATTAGCGCTCAGTTGCTAACTGAGAAATTAAATCATTTCTCCACTAATAACTGAGCTTTTCCCAAAATGTCTGAATCATTTAATTTAATAATAATAATAATAATAATAATAATAATAAGACGTTTTTATTAAATACAATTACATATAGGCGATATTTAGCTGTTATAAAGCTATTCTTACATATAATCTAAGTGTAAAGGACTTTCCACGAAAATAAAGTTATTGACAGCGCAATATAAAGAAAATATAAGTACAATATATGCATTCTATAAACACCAACCGACCCGCCAGAAAACAGGCACCTAAATATATTAAGGGGCAAAATGGTCGATTGCGATATTACCCTGCAAACAGAGATATAGTCCAAACAATGGCGGATGATGAAATCTTCAAATACCTCGGATTCCAACCAAGAATAAGAGAGTCAGAGCCCTATACTGAAGACCAAGCTAAATGCTTGAAATCGATCTACAAGAGATTGAACGAAACAGCCGAACCATAATGACCAAATAAAGGGTATAGCATCTCAATGTATATAATATGCTCAGGACTACCCTGCCTAGAAACGAAGGAAGAAGAGCTCTTGTTGACCTAAAAACCCTACATTATAGCCAACGAAGTAAATTAAGTTGGTTTTTTATGAAGGCTGAAACTTCTGATCTGTATAGGATGACAAAATTAGCCGACCGGTCATACACACCACTTAACCTTGCGAACCACCACATGGAAATAACGACAATCTTTAATGCTGATAAACGGTAGCAATGGGCACAGAAAGCTTTGCACCGACGACACTACAATTATTTAAACCAGACGCATATAGGTAAATTAGCATCAATGGAGTGGCTAAGTGTAATGAGTTGTTGCTCTTTCCTGAAACAGAAGGATTCATGGTTGCGATTCAGCATCAAGTTATACAATACTAACAACTACAAGAAATTTATAATTAGAGATCCTAATATCCAGTAGGATATATGTAGAAAATGCCACCAAAAGTAACCATCGTATGCAACATTATACTTAGCCAACAAGTAAGTGCTTCCTAACACCTACGTTCGTCCTCCCGTATAACAAATACCAACCTGTTCCGATATTGCACAACGACTCTTTTAGACTCTACTATGATCGGGCGATAAAGGTGAAGAATAACCGACCAAAACTCATGCTGCTTGATAAGAGAGTTAAGTCCGCATACCTGATTGATATTGCGGTGCCCAATAATTGCATTAATGTTGAAAAATATCGAATGAAGATTACTAAATATGCAGATATGGCTATAGAGATCGAACAAATGTGGCAACTTGGCAGCATCGAAGTGACACCCGTTCTAATGCCCGTAACGGGTTTGATACCCAAGATCTTGGAATAAAGCCTGGTAAAAATAGGAATGCGTAAGAAAGCAGTCATTTTGGATACTTGCCATTTTTTACAGAAAGGACCATTATGTTTTAACTGACTCGTTTTGATACGGGATGGGTGATGTATAATAATAATAATAATAATCTTAATAATAATAAAATCAAAACTTAACAGCAATAATGTGTCTAGGGCAATTAACATTTACGCTTGTTCTGTGCTCGACAATTCATTTGGGATTATTAAGTGGTTCAAAAGTACAAAAACATCTAAGAAGTATGACAATTTCACGGGAATAAGGCGGAAGAGGATTAACAGGTATCCCAAAGCAGCTAGACCAACAAATCACCAAACTACGAAGCTATTTTCAACCAAAAGCACGCACATATGACTGACATCGGATTATATGTGATGTCAGTCATGATTATGTCGACAACATAACGTCGAATTACTGGCTGACGTCGGGACGGATGTTGCCTGAAACTAGTTGCCATACAAAATCAGGTAATTCCAACCACAAACTACTTAAAATATATAACGAAAGATGCCACAGTAGTAAATGACAGCTGCAGGTATGGATGTCGGAAGTCAGAGACCATAAAGTTGGCGCATTACCTTTCTGGAATGACGTCATTTTTGGTTATTTTTGTTTGATTTATGTTAACTGACAGTGACAAAAACATTTTGAAAAAACTCATTGTCGTTTCTTTACAACAGTCAATGCCGGTTTTGGTTATGTGTCTTTCAGAATATATTCGTCAAAATTGACATTGATTTGTTGTGATTCTTTTTAAACTTTTGCAAGATGCCGCGAAGATATAATCAGCAATCACAGCTAATAGTTTTGAATATCTTGGCTTTTTTTCAATTGGAAAAAGAGCAAGCTAAAAATGGAATCCTTCCGCAAACTGATAATATAATTGAACGAGCTTCAAATGCAACAAAACTTAGCCATACAACAATCATAAATATTAAGAAAAGAGGAATAACGAGCGATGAATCCTTTACCTCCAGAATGTCTCAAAAGCAAAAAGAGGTAAAAACAAAAATTACAGATTACTTAAAGAACAAAATAAGAGATACGATCTACTGCATGTATGCGAAAAATGAATATGTTACAATGCAGACTTTGCTTAAAAAACTAAAAGAGATAAATGAATATTTTAATTTTTCCATCACCTCGCTAGGAAAATACGTAAAAAGTATTGGTTTTAAGTGGAAGAAATCAACTAATAGAAAATACCTGATGGATTTGCCCCACATCGTCCACAAGAGAATCAATTTCTTGAGAGAATATGTCAAAAATCAAAATCTAGGACAAGATGCTTATACCACCGTATGATGAGACTTGGATTTTTAGTAAAGGTTCGTTTAGAAACAGCTGGCAGAATAACACTATGTCTACAAGTTCTAAAAAAGCTAGTGAAGGTCATCGATATATTGTAGTTCACGCTGGATCAAAGGAAGGATTTATTAAGGGGGCCAGTTTAATATTTAAAAGTGGACTAAAAAGCGGAGATTATCATGACAATATGAACAAGCAAAATTTTGAAAATTGGTTTAAAAATCAGCTGGTACCAAATCTTCCTCCAAAAAGTTTGATAGTGATGGACAACGCAAGCTATCATTCCGGGCCTTTTAGAGGATATTCCAAGAAAATCATGGACAAAGCAGAGATTGATTGGATGGTTAAAAGAAAAGAACATTGACTTCCCAGAGAGGGCCATGAAGGATGAAATATGGAGCATTGTAGAAAAAAATTGTAACATTGAAAAAACATTCTACCTTGACGAATATGTGAAACCTTTGGGCCACAAAATACTAAGACTTCCTCCATACCAGAGCTGCAACAAGTCAGTTTTAAAAAGACTGAAGTCTTAAGTCTTAAGTCATTTCTAAAATCAAAATGAATTAAGTTTTATGTCTTATTCAACATAAAGTTCAATTGATTTAAGTTTTAAGTCTTTGACTTAAATAATTTTTTTCAAGTCAAGTCATTTTCGTAAAGACTGAAATCAATATAATGTAATTTAAGTCAGTTTTATTACTTTAAGTCTATATTTTTGACTGAAATCATGCCGATCTACGAATTAAGTCAGTAAAATGACTCAAATCAAACTATTATAGTCTTAAGAGTATATTATACAGTGATATAAATTATAGCTCCAATATCACTAATAATGGACCTATATGGGAGTCATGAAAAGTGAAACACACTATAGTACAAGCAAAATTCAATTTAAGTAGATGTAACTATGTTTTTAAAATGTTTATTATTTTTCTTGTATTAACGATATTTAGTTTATTGGTGGCCGTATTATTACGTTTTTGTTTGACTCGGCCTATTTATATTGTTAATATATTTTAGATACAGGTGAGAACAGAATACAACCTCTTAAAATAAAACGGTTTATTTTTAGAATGGGTACCTTACCTATAAACCATAAAGACTATAATGAACTATATGCTATATATATATATATATATATATATATATATATATATATATATATAAATAAAAACTAAAAACATAAAACATAGTTATTGTATGTACTTATCCAGTTTTCAAATAAAACTAAAACAACAACTACTTATAATATAATAAATAATATTATGTAATAAAGTGAATAAATTATAAAAAATTATATTTTATTGGCTTTTAGTATTACAAGATTTTCAAAATTTTTGTCAGACAGGGCATGCCGCCTAGGAGAATTGATAAAAGTAGCGTACGAAAACAATCTTTCGACGGGAGCAGAAGAAGGCAAAACTGAATTATACTTTATAAACGCTCGTTTAATACTTATTTAACATTGCGATGTCTGTCTCTGGATCTTGTATGTATTGTAAATATTGCAGCTCAAATTCATTTAATGAACTGGTTGCTACTTTTGAGTTTGTATCATTAAAGTCGAATTCAAAAAAATCATTTTCGAACCTATTTTCAGGAGATATTACTGATTTCGGTTGAGCATTTTCTTCTATTGGGCTAAGCTCAGATATAGCCTGAATTACTATGGTTTTTATTTCACTGGTAGTTAGGACGAATCCATCAGTACCTTTAAAAGCAGTTAACCAACGTAACTTGAATTTCGGGTGTGTAACAGAAGAAATTAAAGCAAACCGAGACAGATCTGTTAAAGAAAAATAATTCTCAAACCGGGTTGTAAGTGAAGTTAAACAACTATCTACTACAGTATTTAAAAATCGGAAATTTTGACTCTTAAGTTTTTGAAATTTAGTATATAAGCTACCTATTGTTGGGAGAACGCTACCAAAGTAAGTGTTTTGATCACCTTGCAGTATGTCGATCGCATAAGCTAAAGGCTGTAGAATTTTAAGGTACTCTTCAATATATTCGAGGTCAATTTCTTTTAAAATGTGTTGTTTGATGTCTAATTTTTCAAACAAAGTATTTAATTTTTCTTTTTGCTTAAAAATTTGGGCTAACGCATCATAATAGGAGTTCCATCTAGTCACCCCAGGGTAGCTGAGATAATGACCTAAAGTTTCTTTTATAATCTCTGCAGACTTTGGGCGACCACACTTATTCCATAATAAAGAACACTTATTCATTATGGCTGTATGCTTACTACGTAAAGAATGACTTTTGTTTATTACTTTAATTATGTCGGTTGTGGCTATTAAATTTATGGTATGAGTCACACAGCGAAAATGGTTGGGTAAAACTATGTTAGTTGAATTGGTTTCACTGTCATTTTCGGAGATTGATGCTGGCATTACCAATTCATCTTCATCATTTACTGCAGAATCCTCCAAAATGATTTCTTCGTCAAACTCCATTTCTTCCTCATTTATGACGGTTAAAATAATATCCCTGTGTAGATTTATTTCAAATTCTTTAAAGGCTTTGACAAAGTTAAATCCGTTGTCAGTGACTGTTCCTATTATTTTTGTTTCAGACAAGCCAAAAGAATTGTTAATATCTTCTAACATCTCGGCAATCTTGTCAAATGAGTGAGTCCCACTGAAACGTCTGCATGCTAATGCGATTGATTTTCGTTAAAGTGATTCTTCATCGATCCAGTGGCATGTCACTCCTAAAAAACTTCTTTTCTTGGATGACCAAATATCAGCTGTGGTACATACAAATGGCACATCTTGTAGAGAAGATTTAATATCACTAAAAAAACTTGTGCATAGCATCGATATTTTTTTCATCGCAGTTGTTCTTGACATAACATTTAAATTGAGTCCATCAAATATCTGGACAAAATTGGGATTGCTAAGAACTGAAACGGCGCTCATGGTATTAATGACAAATTTAAGAAGTCGCTGATCGAATTGATCTTGCGTAATGGCACTTGCTTGAGCCACACTATATCTGATGTCGAGTTGTTTAGTGTTCTTAGATGGCATCTGGACCATCTGCTTGGGGGATTTTTCATTCTCATTCTTATTACGTTTTGACTTTGATACACTTTTTTGTTTTTTCAAGCGTTTGTATTTAATATAGTCATCGAACGCTGTGGCGTGTTTAACCTTTAAGTGTCGTATAAAATTTGTTGTTATTGTAGTCTTTCCTTTTATTGACCTCGAACCCTTACATATTTGACAAATAGCAGCGACTTTGGAATCATCAGTTCGACTTACGATTTTAAAGAATTTTCCATCAAATAACGCCGATTCATTTGAAGTCACTTCATGCTCATGATGACATCCAATACTGGAGGTAGATGAAGCTGTTGACAATGACAATGTTGACATCGTAGCGTCTTCATACTCGTCATCAATATCCATTATTACACTGGGATCACTCGGTTGATCACCTTGCTGATTTTGCGGCTTCACTAATGATTTTACGTTAAAATAATCCTTTATATTGCTTCTGGATCTTTTCTTGGTCTCAGTCTCAGTAGCTGGATTGTAGTCAGGGTCTTTCTCATCTTCGCTTGGAGCAAACGGATCTTCTAGATCTTCACTGTTCAACATAATTTCTTCATCCAGGACGACGTCCATGTTTGCTTTAGACATTCTGTAAGTATACAGCATGGTCACTTTTTCAGTGTAACATTATGGGAAACGATATGGTAATTATGGTATACAGGAACACCCTGTATCTACATGGTGACACTTTTAAAAGAGATAGACCAAAACTAATGTCAGTGTCTGGAGCTCAATTTTTATCAATAATATAATGGTAAAACCCTCACATCGATATCTGTTACCGTTAAAAAGTTACAGGGTGTTTTTCAAAAATAGGCATTTTTAAAAAATTTAGCAACTTTTAATTTATATATATATTATATATTATATAATTATATTATATATATATTTAATTTATTTAGAATTAATAGTTAACGAGTTATTAACAAAAAAATCGATTTTTTGGGACACCCTGTATATTTTTCCGTCAAAAGTTACTTCTCACCAATCCAAATTCAACGATGTAACACACTTAATTTAAAACTTACTATTTTTCACACTTCTCATAAGACCTCAACGTGTTAACGAGTCTTATGAAGTGTGAAAAATAATAATTAATTAATTAATTAAATAATAATTAAAGTGTAATCTTTTGTGATATCTTTTGACGCAAAAATAAACAGGGTGTCCCACATAAAAAAAAAATTGTTAATAACTCAAAATTATTAATTCTAAAAAAATTAAATCTAAACCATTCAATTCTACCTAGAAATTTGTGTTGGAAATGTTTTTACAGAAACTCAAAAATTTCCATAGCAAAAAAGTTACGTTTTTTTAAAAATGCCTATTTTTGAAAAACACCCTGTAACTTTGTAACGGTAACAGATATCGATGCGCGGTTTTTACCATATTATTGACAACAATTGAAAAAAAAACTTTCACGATGCCACTGATGGCGGTGCCTGCCCCTTAGTAAAAAAGTCTTTGACAGTTTTTGACATGATAAACTCACAAAAGATAAAGTTAATTTTTTAATTAAAGCGAAAGTGACAGTTCAAAATGTTAGGTTAAAGGTTGGCAATAGTTATTTCGAGAAACTGATCACAAATTAAAGTGATTTCGTTTCATTTGGAGTATGTTCAAAGATTTTTCCTATACAAAAATCGATCCAAAATAAATCGGCAAAAAAATACAATTGTTAATTATTATTAATTATTATAAGTACATAGGATACTATGTATAGTACTTAACTTAGGTACCTATCTAAATTATGTAAAACTTCTATAATTAACTGCTATTTCATGTCGCGAGCATTTTATGGCATTTTAATTTTTCTGCCAACCTTTAACCTATACTTTTGAACTGTCACTGTCGCTTTAATAAAAAAATGATCTTAGGTCCTAACCCATTTTTAAAAAAATTAATTTGAAGCACTCGTCTCGTCTGGGCAAATTTTACTTAAATTTATATCTGTAGAATAACGATCACGTTTTCCAATTTAAATAACACAAAGTGAACCACCCCCTGCCCCCTGATAATATATGAACATAAGCACATCTGTAAAATATGTATTCTTTCTTACCTGTTAATCGTTTACCTCCACTTTCCAATAAATTCACAAAAAAAGTTAATTATTTTATTATTTACATACAATTACACTGCACTAACTGCACACTTAAAATATCAGCCACATCGATGTAAATAATAGTAATCTGGGATTCACTTGGCAAAGACATCAGACGACAGGCTCACTACGCACGTGTTACATGTCGATATGGTTCTGGAAACTAACTTTTTTTGTATTCGCGGTATCGCGGTAACGATTGTCTTTGATCTGCTGCCGCCTCGGCTTGCCGCGTAAACAATTTACTGGCTAAAAAGAATTATGATTTTTTAAAACAAGACTTAATTCTTCTTTTAAAAAGAATTAATTCTTTTTTTGATTTAAGTCGTTTGTAGGACTGATTTAAGTCTTTTCTTACTGACTTAAGTATTTTTCTATTTTTAAATAAGTCTTTAATTATCACAAGTCATTTCAAAAGACTTAAATTTCAAGTCTTAAGTCAGCTCTTGAGAAATGACTTAAAATCAAATGACTTAAATCATTAAAATGATTTAAATCAAAAAAAAGAATTAAGTTTGAAATTGGTATGGTCTGAGTGTAAGAGGAAATACGACCAATACATTGCTAGTCTGAAGGGGACACCATCGGAAGTTTTGGCCATGTGGGAAAAAGCGATAAATGAAGTATCTTCAGAGCATTGGAAAAATTATGTCAGCCACACAGAAAGGGTAATCCAAGAAGCTTGGAAGACAATACAGATATGTGATGCTTCAGACATTGCGCCACTTGTAATTAGTACCGACGAAGACAGCAGTGACGATGAAGAATTTAGTTCTGATTCTAAAGACAGTGAAGGGGAGTAGTTTTTATTTTTAAAGTTAGTTAGTTATACATTAATTTCTCTCTTTTAGTTTTTAAAGCAAAGTCTGCATTGTAACATATTCATTTTTAGCATACACGCAATAGATCATATCTCTTATTTTGTTCTTTAAGTAATCTGTGATTTTTGTTTTTACCTCTTTTTGTTTTTGAAACATTCTGGAGGTAAAGGATTCATCGTTCGTTATTCCCCTTTTCTTAATATTTTTTTGGTATTGTCTGTAATTGAGAATTAAAATAATTTTGATGAAAATGGGTAACTGGCGTCAATTTATTACATTGCAAACAAAGAATAAGACTAAGATGAAAGAATTTATATTAGTAAAGTCTTATTTGCAAAATAATTTTAGTTTTTGAAGTTATAATAGTTATTTTTGTATTAAGTGTGCAAAATGAGGGTTTTTTTATGGCAATGAGAGTGTTAATTTTTTGCCAGCCATTTTCGACAAGTTGCAGCGCTCTCTGTACAGAAAATGCCAATTTTAAATTCGCTTTAGCCAGTGCTGAACGCACCCCTCCTATCTACATCACTGCATACGTTTAGGTTAGGAATCATCGCTGAAATATAAATAATATAAGAAATACGTTATTTGAAACCAGCGTGACGTCATTCCAGAAAGGTAATGCGCCAACTATACTACATGTGACAGAGGCATGTGAAAGGTTCACTGCGAGTGAATACAAGTTGAGACACGATGCATTAGCCAAAATTCTGCACCAACAACTAGCAGAGAAATTACAGCTTTTGCAGGAACAAAGAGTGCCATATTATATGTATGTATGATCAGATCTTATTACTGTAGATAGAAAGGCAAGAAAAACAAAAACGGCTATACCGAATACCGAAATTTACGTCAGAAATATGCAGATTGGAAAATATCATGACTCAGAGGAACAGATCAGGAGACTGTTGGGAATGAAGAGCGCCGAACGCTGCCTTTCATTATGTCAACAGCAGGAGTTATCCCAAAAAACTTGGTCCAGAACACCAAGGAGCTTGGTCTTAATGAACGTCTTTTCCAGGCCATGCAAAAGGCAGTGCTACTCACGACATACCTAGTAGTTCGCAAGTTTATGGTTAACCTAAAAACCAGTCACCAAAATGGACCCAATAACACGGAAAGGGCCCCATCAGAGCTCAATCCTTTTGATATGTAAATATCTGGAATGAGTGAATGTTCCCCTCTGTTTACAGAGGGAGTGCGAATGCCATCCGGCATTTTAAAAAGAATACAATAATAATAATATTAAAACATCTACCACCCATGAAATCAAAATAATACGAAAAAATTTGCAGGGAGACTCGTTAAGTTCTTTGTGGTTTTGTTTAGCATTGAATCCTCTCTTCAGACTTCTAATCAGGACAGAAATAGGATACTTTATGAGGAAGAATAAGCTTAAAAAACTTATCATATTAATTTTACAGTTTTCAGGGCATCTGTATGAAATTCGACTTGGATAAATGTAAAATAATTAACATAGAAAAAGGCAAATGTCAGGAAAGTGAAATCGAGCTAAAGTATGGAGGACTTATAGAATCAATGAGTGAGGAAGACGTTTATAAGTACCTGGGATCCAACAGGTAAAAACTATAGATCAGTCAAAGATTAAACAGGTACTAGCGCAAGAATATTTGCACAAAGATAATATAATATGTCAAACTAAGTTAAATAGCAAGCATCTTTTTAAAGACCTTAATACTGTGATAGTGCGTGTATTAACATATTCGTTGGGGGTAATCGCATGAAAAGAAACAGACCTTGAATCTATTATGAGAAAAACAAGATTCGAACTAAGAAGATTGATGGAGAAACAACAGGAGTGATGAAAATGAATGACAGATATTCCATGATCTTGACCATTTCTATGTCGATTTACGAATGTCGATGTGGGGAACTCTTCCCGGGAACGGACCAGATTTTGAATACAAAAAATTATCTCAAATATATAGTCAGGTATTCCAGGTCTAGAAAAAGAAATACCGGAACAATCCAACACATCACAGCAGCATGTTATCTCAGAATGAATATTTACACAGGCACAACCAAGTTGATGCTGTGATTCATCAAGACATATCCTATAAGCCTGGACTCAAAAACTGAGATACCCAAAACACCTTTTTAAAAATATGAGCCACATGTTCATTTTAACAAATCGCTTGCAATAAACCTGACATATTAGTAAGAATTAGACAAGTTAAGGAGGCTTTTATTATTCGTGTGTTAGTACCTGACACCAATAGTATACTTAACCTTCGCAGAGATGAAAAGAAAATACACGGATTTGGCAGATGAAATAAAGAAATAAAAGAAGTGATCATCCTGCCAATTGTCCACTATAGATGTCATACCAAGGGAGGTGCACAGAACCCTGGAGATATTGAGTTTACAGAAAAACTTTTGTATGCTACTACAGAAAATTGTCATTCTGAAATCAATGAGGATAGTCAACAAGGACGAGAGTGCTTGGTGCAAACCCACTAGGGAAAATACCCGATAAGCCAATAATAATATTAATATTAATAGTAATAATAATAATAGTAATAACAATAATAGTAATAATAATAATAATAATCTTCAAACGCAACACACATAAAATCCTAAAGACCATCAACGAACACATAATTCCCGAGTACATAATGAATGCGAGCAGAATTGAGGACATTCATACAGTGATCTACGCAGCAGCTATAACCACGATAACACCGAACAATTAGAAAATTCTGCCACGACACGGAAACACCAACAGCATAAATCAAAATTCAAATGGCAGATAAGGATCGAAAACAAAATTAACAAAATTAGAAAAGAATGGGGACATCTTACCGAATTCATGAACGGCAACAAGTCAGAACGTATCACACAGAGTGTAGAGAAAATTAAATCTGCATCTCCTGATCACACGCTTACAGAAATCCTTGACACTCTGAGGTAAAAATTTATCCGTGTATGCCGCAAGACTCCGAAGATACAAAGAGTCAAATGAAAGAAAGGACGCTAACAACCTGTTTCGAAGAAGCCAAAAACAGTTCTACCAAAAAATCATGAGCAATGAGGAGGCACGAGTAATTAATAGAACTACCGACCAAATAAGAGCTCACAGAATACTGGAAAAGCATTTGGTCAGAACCGAAACTATACAATAATAACGCTTTATGGATTAAAGCGGAAGAAGATAGACATAGGTGCTTGGAGGAACAAGAGGACTTTGCAATGACAACACAAGAAGTTGCAGAAACTATCAAATACACGCATAACTGGAGATGTTCTGGAATAAATAACATTCATAACTTCTGGTACAAACAGTTTACCTCCACACATGAAGCTCTCACTCGCCAAATTAATGAAATTATTTTAAAACCTAGTACACTCTTCAGTTTTCTCACCCAAGCAATAACATACCTTAAAACCAAAAACTCAGACAATAAGGACATAAGATCATTACAGTCACAATTACCAAGAGAATAGAACAACAAAAACACTTTAATGGAAAACCAAAAAGCTTGCAAGAAGCAGCTAATTATAGACAACGTCATCATGGAGCAAACCAGGAAAAATTATAGAATCCTTAATACTGGTTACATCGATTATAAAAAAGCCTTTGATTCGATACCCCACAGTTGGCTAACCAGAGTGCTACAATTATACAAAGTCAATAAAAACATCAGGCAATTTCTTACGCAAATTATGAGGTAGTAAACTAAAATCAACCCGAAAACACAAAAAGAACACATCGAAACAGAAGAGATCTACATCAGACGAAGTATATTTTAGGGAGATTCTCTCAGCGCTTTGTGGTTCTGCCTCTGTCTCAATCCACTCTCACACACACTGAATACCACAAACTTCAGGTTCCAAATTAAACACAAAAAAAAATAACTTACACAAAATAAACCATCTCTTGTTGTACATGGATGACATAAAATTATACGCAAGCACAAAGGCACAGCTAAAAGAACTCCTTAAAATCACAGAAACGTTTACCCTGGACATCAACATGGAAATTGGTATAAGTAAATGCAAGCTACTTTATATCAAAAAGGAACCTTGGAAAGACCACAATCAACAATGAAATTACAGATAACATGCTCAAAGAAGAAACATATAGATACCTAGGCTTCCATCAAAGCACCAAAATTAACCACACTCATATCAAATCAGAGCTCAAGACGGAATTTAAAACCAGGCTCACAAAGCTACTAAAAACAAAACTGAACTCCAGAAATCTAACGAAAGCTATTAACATCTTCGCCATACCTATTCTTACGTATTCATTTGGTATCATTAAATGGTCACACACAGACAGAAAACATTCACATTCTCATACACTCTGAATTCACTAAACACAGGAAGTTACATCCCAACGCATGCAAGGAAAAACTCACCATCGAGAGAAAAGAAGGAGGGAGGGGAATTATAGATATACAATCGGTAAATAAAAAAAACAAATTTTCGAACTCAGAAAATTCTTCCACAACAAACAAACTAACCTCCACAAGGCAATAATGAAGGCAGACAAGAATCATACACCGCTCGACCTGTCTCAAACGAGCCATTCAGCAGACGCACACAGTCACACAATCACGACTAGAAAAGATGAACACCTGTCTGAAAAAACACTTCACGGAAGACACAGATACCACATAAAGCAAGACCACATACATAAAAAGCTTTCATATACGTGGTTACCAGAAGAGCAGCTGTTCCCCTAAACAGAAGGCTTCCTGCTTACCATCCAGGACCAAGTCATAGCAACCAGAAACTACCGAAAGCACATCATCAAGGACACAACCATTGAAGACGACAGGTGCAGGAGATGTCACCAGGAGAGAGAAGCGATCGATCACATAACGAGTGGATGTAGAATAATGGCCAGAACTGAATACACCGCGAGACACAACTCAGCAGCGAAGGTCGTTCATCAAGCATTAGCCCAACGACGAGAACATCCAAGCGAATACAGTGAAAAGATCGCCAAATACACCGACTTGGCAATGGAAGTAAAAAGGCTGTGGAAACAGGAAAGAGTCATCGTTGTTCCTCTCGTCATATCAGTAACAGGTCTCGCCCCAACAACATTTACACCGCATTTGGTTCAATTAGGACTTAATACAGACATTCAGAGGAACATCCAGAAATCGGTTACTTTGAAAACATGTAACATCGTTAGATTATTTCTTAACACACAATAGTTGTTTTTTTTTTGTACTGACTTGGTATAATCCCGTCAGTATAAAATATAACCACGGGAATACTGTAAGACAACAAGTCGAGATAATAATAATAATACAAATAATAATAATATAGTAGATCAAGGAGATTCCCTTTTACCTTTACTACTTTGTGTAGTTTTATTTCCATTTCGCTCGCAACTTCACAAATCTAATACGGTCTATACAAGTAAACATAAAAAAGAGAAAACCAGTCACCTCATATATATTAGTGATTTAAAGTTAGTGGCGGAAGTCAGGGATGAACTTAAAAGACAATTGAAAGTAGTGAAAGAATATAGTGACGATATTAGAATGAAATTTGGAATATAAAGGTATGCCAAAACCTCTTTTGCCAATGGTAAGATAGCAAAAACATAAAATGTACAACTAGATGAAAACAAAATTTAGATCCCTTGAACATCATGAATATCATAAATATCTAGGAATTAAACAGGTTAAAGGCATTGAAAATAAAAAAATGGAGAAAGAACTGGTCAGAGAATACTTTAGGAAAACAAAAGAAATATTGACGACCGAACTAAACTCAATAGTAATTACAACACTTGCGGTACCAGTAGTACAACATAGTTCTGGAGTTTTAAAATGGACTACAGAGGAGGTAAGGAAACTAGACAAAAAATATGAACATTATTAAATATTCATAGCGCAACAAGCGAAGTAGATCGAGTCTATGTTCTAAGGCGCGAAGGAGAGTCATGTCTAGTAAATATTGATGATAGTGTTGATATTTCTGTACTCAGACTTAGAAAATATATAGAACTAAATAAAAATTAACAATACCTAGGAATGCTCTATCAAAACGACATAACACAGACGAAAAATATAGAAATCTTACTGCTGGCAGATTGTGGTATCATAAATAAAACGGAAACAATGCAGATAAAATAAATAAAAAAAAACTAAAAAAAAAACAAAGTCATGGCTATGGCCCAAGTATGTGGATCTCAAAGCTGAAACTGTGCTTCAGATTAATCACAGCATGTCAAAAACAGACAATTACAACCAATTATCTCAAATTCTAAATGTAGACTTTGTCGGAAAGGAAACGAAACCATTCATCATGTTCTTTCTGGATGCCATATTCTTCCAAAAAAAGAATATTTGGACCACTATAATGCAGTTGCCGCACATCTGCATTGGAATATATGGAAGGAATTCGATATTGATGAGAGCGACCAATTGTATCGACATAAACCTTATCTAGTTGTTGAGTCAAATAACGTAACTAGGGTTGCCACCTGTCCTTTTTTGAAAAGGACAGTCCTTTTTTTGAACAAATTGTCCTTATGGCTTTTTTTGTCTTAAAATGTTCTTTTTATTTACGTATTTTCCCTAATTAAATTATCTGCATTGATTATCACTGACTTCGCCCGAAAACAATTTTTATGGCTTTGAAACCAAAGTTTAGTTGAAATATCTTGACGCGTCTAGCAAAGATATATTACAAAGTGATTTTAATGCAGTTTATGAAAGATCTATCCAATACATTCAAAAATGGTATGCATTTTCTGAAGACAGTTGGCACAGTGTGGTCGGCAAATTAAATTTAAAAATAAAATTTTCATTATTTTCAGATTTTGAGGAGAAATTAACAATCCAAATTTGCAAATCAATGTGAACCAGCTTTTTGATAAGGTGATGTAGATTTTTGAAAGTTACCAGGAAATTCAAAACGATCGTTTAAATTTAAACACACCAATTCTTTTTAATCGTTTTGATAATGCTGCTTTTTTGTTAATGTCATTTTTGTTAAGTGTATCTGACAGTTCGGCATTTTCTGAACGATTTTTTTCTGTGATGGCCACCAAATCGCGAGACGAAAGAAATCGTTGTTCTATAGAATTAATTCGTTCAGAATAATTAATTTATTTTAATTTTAGAGAAAATTGCCAGGAATTTTATGACTCCATAGAAAATAATAATGCTGTTTTGCAGACAGCAAAATCTAATAAAAAATTATTCCTTTAAATTTAATTAGGCAATAACATGTTATAAATTTTTTGCTTAGAATCGGCAATTTTATTTAGAAAACCTCGTTAATCTCAAATCATAGTTTGATCTTAAAAGAGCTTTTCAAAGTAGCAATTTGTTACCGGCGGTCCGCACGCGGCACAATCAACCGCTGTTCCCCTCCCCCCGTTTCAAATTTTTGTAAAGTGCAATGTCCTTTTTTCACTTTGCAAAAAGGTGGCAACCGTAAACGTAACTTATATATGGGATACACAAGTACAAACTTACAAACTCATTACCACAAATAAACCAGATATAATACTCAAGAACCAGAAAAACATGTCTCTGTTTCGATGTATTATAAGACCCATCTAACTATAACATGATTCAAAAGTGAAAGCGTTTTTGTATTCGGCGATTTGTGTAAATCTGTTTTCTCAACTCAAAAATGATATAAAAGTGGTAAGAGCGAATACATCACAATCCATTTACAACAACTATATTCGAGCGGCTGTTTTTTTGTTGCTGCATATACATCTATGATATCTGCAGTGGGTCATGTGAGTCGTCGGCAGAAACCTTATTAATCTAGCGAATGAGCCTGATGTTCAGCCTACAGTTTTTCAATAAGTAAAAACAAAACTTTTTGAAATAGAAAAAAATAAAATATGAAAAATACTGATTTTTCGATAAGCTTAACCAAAGGACAACATATTTTTAACCGAGATTTTTTCTTCGTCGGTTATTAAGACGTTGAAAAGCCGACACGTTTTATTTTAGAGTGACTCCGAATACCCCGATGTCTTCTTAAGCAGAACATGTCTATTTTAAAGTAATTTTACACTGCGAAACTTTAAAATATTTTCCGTTCATTATGATCAAATATTTAAATTATTAGGTAACTATTTTGTTTTTGTTAAGATAACACGGAAGATATTTTACGATTGTTTCACCACTTAAAGTAATTAATTTTTTTTATTAATTCATGAAAACTATTTTTAAATATTGATTTTTTGTAGGAAAATGTGTTTTGGTATTGTTCTCCAAAATTAGCAAAAGGACAATACTTAGCTTAAACGATTTTTATCTTACGATAATACGCATTTGAAAAAAATGTACATGACCTCACATAAAGGAAGAATTACCATCATCAATACAAAGGTAGCAATAACACGTGCTTTTATGTCAGTTATAGAGTGCGTCAGATAAAACTCCAATAGTTTCGAGTTATTTTATTTTACTTCTGCCTAGCACTAAATAATATAAATAAATGAGAGTTATTTTTACAATTAACAAATGTGTATGAATTACAATTTTTTCTTCCCTCGTAAAAGGAAAGTATTGTAATCGTGAAAAAATTACCCTCCCAGGTTATTATAGATCTTTCCGTTTTAGGGTGGATGGAAAAATATTTTTGTTTTTTTAATTCTGTCGGTCGGTCTGTCTATTTGGACATAGCTAAAAAACTTCTTACCTGATAGGATTCAAATTTTGTTCAAAAATTAGCCTCAAATTTTGCACAAAATTCAAGTATTATATAGAAATGATCTGGAAAATGTTGGTATGAATACAAAATAGCAAAACAAAACGGCGCCGCGCCGGCGGCTTAATAAAATATTTAAGAAACTACTTATTAGATCGATTTCAATTCAATGTACAAGAAGTATAACATAGGTATGAACTGGTAAAAGTTAAGACGGCGGAACAAAATAGCGGCCAAATAAAGTGTTTGTAATCGTCAAAAAAATCACCCTGCATGTTTTTACATATCTTCTCGTTTCGGGGTCCCCTAGATGCCAAAAAACACATCATATCTAAAAAACGACTTACCGATTGACTTCAGATTTTGATCAGAAATTAGGAACTATATGGTAACATTTGGGAAAAATAAACTATATAGAGGAACAAAATGGCAGTTTATTGAAATGTTAAAGAAATTATTACTAAAAAAAGTAATATTCTTATTTACCTTAAATTTTGCACATAAATCAAATATTTCGTAGGAATGAATTGGTAACATTTTAGATGGCAAAATAAAATGGCGGCCTAACAAAATATTTAAAAAAGAATTATTTATTAGATTAATTTCAAATTTTGTGCAAGCGTTAAGTGTGATATAGAGAAAAACTCGTAAAATTATGATACGAATAAAATGGCGCGAAAAAAAAAATGTTTAAAAAATGAATGTAAAAAATCTTATTTAATTGACTAGATATAGGAATAAACTAATACGAATTCAACATGACGGATCAAAATATTTATATTTATTCTAAATTATGCCCAAAAATCAAATCTGGAATATTTAGAAACTGGTAAAATATTAATACGAAGTTAATATAGTGGAAATAAATGACAATTTGCGGAATTAAATTGAGTCTCACTTCACTATTTCTAATAAATGGAAATATTCAAAACATTAAAGTTCCGGCTAAAGGAAATTTAGTAATTTTTACTTCCTTCGTAAAAGGGAAGTATTTTAATCACGAAAAAAAAATCAACTTGCGAGATTTTTTCAGAACATGTTTTCTCAATTCCGTCCGTCTGTCTCTTCGCGGCATAGCTATAAAACTACTTACCCGATTGACTTCAAATTCTTGTCGAAAACTAAATATTAGGTCGTAATTAACTAGTAAAATTTTGGTACGGGATGACTTGGTAACATTTTGGTAAAAATCGAGTGAAAAAAATTATTACTAAGATACTACCTACCCAGTTTATCACAAAAATCAAATATAAGGTAGTAATTAACTAGTAAAATTTTGGTACGAATCCAAGATGAAGAAACAAAATGGCAGCTTAATAAAATGTTTAAAAATTAAGCCTGAAAAAACTATTTAATAGATTGGTTCCAAATTTTGTGCAACAATTAATTGCAGTATAGAGATGACCTGGTAAAATTATGGTACGAATTCAAGATGGTGGCCCAACGAAATGTTTGAAACTGTGAAAAAAATTCCACGTTTTCTTAACGTTTTAGCACCGCTAGAACCAAAAGAATATGTTTTCTCAAATCCATTGGTCTGTCTGTCAGTTCGCGGCGTAGGGGAGCAAGGGGTAATGAGAGTCATCGGGGATTGGTAGTCAGTCTATTGGGCCGATATATACTCATAGTAGGCTTCTCAATCTGACGAAGAAGGGGTACCGGGACTTGATCCATCCATCTAACGCATCAAAATATTTTTAGTTTGCTTTAGCCAGTCGTGGCAACCACATGTCGCTTTCACGCCTAATTCACGTAATTTTTCTCGAATTTTTAGCGCAGAGGTAAGTACTGAAAACTATATTTTCTTATGTTGTTAATACGTTATGCTTCAACCGTGATTTTTATTGCTGTTTTCATTATTGTATATTAAATATGTAGAAGATTTAGGGTTTTATTTGTAAACAAAAAACCTGCTTTGGGGATAACGATAGTCAAGTGACCCCCCCATTACCCCAGATGGTAAAAATATTCTTGAGCTATATTTTTCAGAATATGTATATATATATATATATATATATATTTTTTTTTTTTGCTTACAGATGCCTTGAAATAGAAAACAGACAACCTAGAAAGCCGGGTGGTCCCTGGAAACTCTTGAATCGCCAATAAAATTGGTCCAAGAGGGCGGAAAATCAATGCGTCAGGCTGCGAAAGGAAGTGGAATACCATTTAGCAGTATCCAGAAGAGGTGTCATTATCACCAACAATTACCTCCAAGACTTGGAAGAAAGCCTACCTATACTGAAGAACAAGAAATAATACTGACAGATAATTTGATTAAAATTTCAAATATATTTTTTGGTCTAGACACCAGAAAATTTCGAAGGGTTGCTTTTCAATGTGCTGAAAAGCTCAAAATTGCTCATGTTTTTAGTAAAGACACTCAAACAGCTGGTTTTGATTGGTTAAACAGATTTTTGAAGAGAAATCCAAATATTAGCATCCGCAAACCCGAAGCAACGAGCCTAAATCGAATTCAAGGTTTCAATAAAAACGAAGTTAACCTATCTTTTACAAACTTAGAAACCCTCATAGCTTATAAGTTTTTACTCCATCAAATCTACAATATGGATGAGGCGGTAACACCCGTCTCGCGTGAACGCGCCGTTCAAAAACCTGAGAGGTTTTTAGCAAAAATGAAGCAAAATGGGTGGGTGCTGTGACTTCCTGAGAGCGTGGAAATACTATAACTGCATTGTGTGCAATGAGTGCTGCAGGGAATTTTGTCCAACCACTTTTTATTTTTCCGCGACAGCGTCATTCTCCATTTCATGAAAAAGATGGACCACCATGTGCTGTTTAGGCATCAATCGATAAAGCCATATCGGGCTTTCGTAATACTGGCATAGTTCCCATGAACCCAGAGGTTTTCACCGAAGATGATTATCTCATTCACAACTTCAGTGACCATGGCGGATGATCCCGTACCTTCAAGTTGTAGTGCTATAGATCCGGTCCGTTCTACAAGCGATGCACCCGGTCCAGTTCCTTTTACAAGCGGTGCACCAGATCCGATTCCTTCTACAAGCAGTGCAGCAGATCTGTTTCCTTCAAACAGCTTTGCACCAAATATTCAGCCAAATTGTATTTCGAATACCCCAGCCGATATTTCCATTTTATTAGACACAATTCATTCCCATTTTCAACGATATCCAATGATAATAAGCAAAACCGAAAAAGCAGCATTCAGAAATACTTACCAGCACGCCCTTTAAGTCTATATATGAAGGAAAAAAGATTAAAAAACAAAATAAAAATGTGCCAATAAAGAAAAAAAAAGTCCAAGAAAAAAATAAAGGCAAAGAATCACGAAAAGGGAAAACGATTTTTATTTCGCGATGAAGATAAATCAACATCGGAAGAGTCTTTTGTAGATGATAGTATTTTGTGTGATGATGGCAGCGATGATAACCTTTGCTGCTGGAAAATCAAATGAACTTTGGTACCGTTGTAGATGGAGAGAGAAAGGATGGGATGCAAGTAAATACATTTGTGAATTTTGTTTCGGAAAATATTAATAATTTTATCTATAACCATGTTAAACTGAAACCTTTTTATTTATGCTACATGTTTTTTTTTTGTATAACTTTACACTTTTTATGGTAAAACTGAGTTGATTATTATTTCCGTTACTTTTTGCACGAAAGATTTTATGACTCTCATTACCCCCAACCGTGATTATCATTACCCCGAGACTTGGGTAATGAGAGTCAAAGCAACTTTTTTTTTTAATTACAAAATGTAGTTGTACTTTATTTTTTTAATATATTTTTAATAGAGGCGTTTAATAGCCTAATAAATAAACTATTGAAAACTCGAAAGACATTCAAAAATAAATTAATTTAATGCAGTTTTTTTAAGTTTTTCTTAACTGACTACAATTCCCCCGTGTTCCCCTACTTAAAGACTACTTACCCCATTGACCTCATATTTTGGTGAAAAATTAAGGGTTATGTGGGGATGACCTAGTAATATTTTGGATAAAAATCTAATATGACGGTGAAATGATAAAAAAATTATTACTAAAAAACAAATTATTAAATTTTGCACAAAAATGAAATGTTACATAGGTATCAATATGTACTATTTTGATAGGAATCCGAGTCAACAAAACAAAATGGTGGCCTAATATTTGTTCATCAGTCTGAAAAACTACTTATTAAATTAATTTCTAATTTTGGGTATCCATTAAGTATGATATAGAGATAAACTGGTAAAATTGACGGCGAAACAAAATGGCTGCGAAATAAAATGTCTAAAAAAATCAATGTAAAAAAAATCTTCTGATTCAATATCTTGCGGCAAAATTGAATGTGATACAGGGATTAACTGGTACGAATTCAAATTAACGATAATGGCGGTCTTAAAAAAATCAGTGTAAAAACTACTTATTCAATTTATTTTAAATCATGCCTAAAAACTAAGTGAGGCATAAGTAGAAATTGGTAATATATTGGTACGTTTCCGATATAGTGCAACAAAATGGCACCTAATAAAAATTTTTGAAAACAGTATATTAAATGACTGTGTGCGGAACTAAATTGAGTTACATTTACTATTCCTAATGAAAGGAAAGATTCATAACGAGGGAAGTTTCGGGTAAAGGAAATTCATCGATTTTTTTATTGGTGAAATCAGAAATATTTCATATATTTTAAAATATTATTAGTAAAAATATCAATTTCCATCGATTGTCGTAATAACGTAATAATAATAATGAGTTTTTGACCACTTTATCTAAAAGTGATAAAATAATTTAATAATTTTTCGTTGTTTATGGATGGTGTAGTATATTTACAAAAAAATTTAGTTTGATAATTGGTTAAATATAAAAATGAAAATATTAATAACTATTTAATGCTCAAAGAAAATTTTTTGATCTTTGATATCGATAGAAAAATGATTTTTTACCAGTTTATCTCTATATCACACTTAATGCTTGCACAAAATTGGAAATTAATCTAATAAGTAGTGTTTTCAGGCTGATTTTTTAAATATTTTCATAGTTTTGTTTTGCTATCTTCTATTCATATCAAAATATTACCGTTTCATTCCTATATAACATATGATTTTTGTGCACAATTTGAGGTAAATTGGACAATACATTTTTTCAGTAATAACTTTTTTAACGTTTAACTAGGCCGCCATCTATACCATACCATGTCATCCCCATATTACCCTTAATTTTTGACTAAACTTTGAAGTCAATCTGATAAGCAGTTTTTAAGCTATGTCGTGAATTGACAGACAAACCGACAGACGGACCGACGGATTTGAAAAAACATATTTTTTGGTATCTAGCGACGCTAAAACGTAAAAATAGGTAAAACCTGAGAAGATGATTTTTTCACGATTATTTAGCCACCATTTTGTTTCGTCATCTTGAATTAGTAAAACAAAATTTGAAGTTACTCTGATATATAGTTTTTAAGCTATGCCGTGAACTGACAGGCAAGCCGACAGACGAACCGACGGAATTGATAAAACAAATTTATTGCCATCTGATTACAAATATTATATTTAGCAGTCATTTTGTTCCGTCATCTTGAATTAGTACAACAGTTTTACTAGTTCAGCTGTATACCACAATTATTTATAGCACACGATTTCAAATCAGGCCCTTAAGTAGTTTTCCAGGCTGAGTTTTTAAATATGTTACTAAGCCGCCATTTTGTTCCGCCATCTTGGATGCGTACCAAAATTTTACCAATTTATTCCCACATAAAATTTGATTTTTGTGAAAAAGCAATACTTCCCTTTTACGAGAGAAGTAAAAAAATGGAAAATGTGAAAAATTTTTCAGATTCTCAATTGATTAATTCTTCTACTACTCTGCATACCGTATATTTTGGAGAAATACCAAAAAAATATAACATAATACTTTTAATGCCCTACTGCTACAAGCTTTAAATCAGTTGACTCGTTTTCAAAATGCAGACATGCCTTTCGCTAGAATTCACTGTATCGTTCTTTCTGACGAACAGTTTATTTACAAATTTATTTTACTCTCCCTATATAGCCAACCAACAATTCTTCTGTCAATAAACGACACTGATTTTAACGAATTACAATAATTATTATCAAACATACAAGATGTTCAATGACTAAATCCATGCTTCATGTGTCATGTCGATTTTTGCATCCTTTATAAACACTATTTATACGAGCTTACTCAATACGTCTTTTATTTTGTGGGAGTATCTAACATTGAAGAGAATTACCGGGAATTGCGTAAAAAAGGTTCAATAATCTTTAATAATCACTGCTAGTTTTTTTCTAATTAATAAATTTAATAGTAGTCGGAACAGTATTTAAAAATAGTGCAGTCGTGATTTTGAATTCATAGTTTGTTCGATAATTGGAAGAATGTTTTTGTCGCAAAATTTTTCGTATTTTATCATATATCCAACTGTTCTAAACGTGTTCGGTTTTTTCGGAATTTTGGTTAAAGGGGCAGCCCTGCAAGATATTTCTGAGAAAAATTTAATCCTAGGCGTTCCTGGAGAAGGAAGACCACTAAACATTAAAGCTTATCCAGCTATTGAAAATTATCAAAGCGATCTCTATGAGGTATATCAGGAACCTTTTAACTTTGTAAGTTTCGTTTCATTATGATTAATTAAATGAACTGCGCCAGTGAAGTTTTAAGTTTATTTAATGTCAGATTCGCAGTTTGCTCAAATATCTTTGAAATAAATAGGTACTAGTTATAGGGTTATTTTAAAAGTCCCAAAAACTTTTATAATTTGTAATACATTATTGGTTTAGAAAGCTATAATAGGTATGAATATTATTAACCACAGACCATTTTTCTACACTAAGTAAAGAGAGTTAATTTGATTATTAAAATGCGGACAAGGATAGAAAACAAAATAAGTTCATTAGTTCAATAGTGGTGAATAACAAACACACTTATTATATTATTATATTTCGCAGTTGGTGGCTTATTAAATACTTAGGCAATTTTTATTTACCATATATATATTTACGTATTTAATACTCCAATGCTCAGTTTGGTATACTCACTCGTTATTTTCAAATAAAATTTATATTTGTGGGGCTTGCTAAAAAAGTTTATGGGTTATGCCAGATAATGTATTAACAAATCATAATAACCAATATTATATGGATTCGAGAAAAAGAAAACATGCAGATGAAATAATTTTTATTTTAAGCTATATTTTAAAATATTACTCAAGCTAAAATTAGATTTATTGTTATAGGTTAATTGTTAAAATTTTGACCTATGAACAGAAATTCATGTTTATTTTAAGTCACTTTCATTAGGTTCTTTTATACATGCTTTTGCGTTTGATTTATGAATACTTTTAAACATAACACAGGTTCGAAAGTATTTTTATTTTTAATCTAATAGTAACTAAATAATTCTTTGTCCTTCCTAAATAAGGCCTGATAATGGTTTAAGTCCAATACTGAAATATGAGTAAACAAAAAAAAACTTTACCACTTTCTTTATAAAGGTACCGTGAAGTAGAAATGTATGTATTTGGAGAACATCGACGGAAACTTTGACTCACAGAACTTGGAGTCACTCAAAAGGTAACCACAGGCCTTATGCTCCAAACATAAAAAGACTCAACAACCTGCTTACGATTATTTTAGACACACCACATATTGTGGTTTACCTTAAATTTTTACAGACGCGTCATAACGAATTCAGAATAAAAAAAATAATGTGTTGTTTTTGTCTTTTTTTAACTAGTCAAGATAAAAATTTGAACCTTGATACATTTTAACAATAACTCAATACTTCGTTTTTGTGTGTATCTTATGACTGAACATCTCAAGATGGCGGATGGGCTAAGCGAAATTAAACGGAAAGGGAAAAGGATCGAGTGGCACTTTAACTCTTGTCTAAAATATGGAGCCATCAAAATTATTCATTACAAAATGGCGCCCATTCGTAACTGGAAACTTATATGCCTCACGCGCTCCCTAACTGAAATGTTTTTGAGATTGTGTGATCTGAATATAGTACTTTCCTAGTTACAGTGTGTTTTATAAAAAAAAATAAAATTTCACTTAGAATTAGAACACCCAAAAAATAGAAAATTACAGCTTAGGATCTACGCTCACAAAAACATTTAATTGAAAAATCCGTTTAGAAAATTCTTTTTAAATTTTTGAAAAATGTTTACTCATCAGATATTTAGGTTCTGTAACATTTGCGTATGGCTGCCATTTTAAAACAAGTAATTTTTATAACCCAATATTTTGTGAATAAATTAAGCCTAGGTTATAGAATGAAAAACTTTGCGTCTTGCGTCGTCCCTTTGAGCTAAGCGCTTACGCTGGTTCTTAGCCCGTCTTATAAATTAAAAACGTTTGCGCTTTGCGTCGCCTGTAGCACTAACCTTACTTTTGTGTTTATATTTTTGTGTACAGCAACTTTGCCTTGCTTGTTTTTAAGTTTGTACGTTTTTTTAAATTGCTTTAAATTACTATTAAGAAATAATGACATTATGTCAAAGTAATTTAAAAAAGAAATAAGGCTCTAGGGCACTTCTGTAGGTGAATAACGCCGTAGAGCATTAAACATAATATTTTGGTTTATTAATATTAAAACTAGATTTTTCTCAAAAAAAGTATTTTACTTACTCGGACATTAAATGTTGAAGGCACCACGGGTATTATAAGGGATAACTCTTTCGATCGACGACGACAACCCTGTACCATGTGTCAACCTCAAACGTTATTAGCCTTATAATACCCTTGATAACTTAATAACTATAAAAGCCGTACTACTCGCCCTTCTTTTTTAGTCTGCTATTGAAGTGTGTCGTATTTCAACTTTTGACTGGTTCAAAAAATAAAAGTGTGGGTCGTTAGAGAGTTACATAATCGTGCCTACGATTGTTCTAAAGAAGAAAAAAAAACAGACAAAACAATGTAAGTATTCTATTTTTTTTTTATTAAAAGAAGATCATGCTTTTAATGACAACTTCGAAATTGAACAGAACACTGGTCTCAACGAGGTCTCAACTAATCTACACATGATATGTTAGGTTAGATTAAAAGTGAGTGGATCATATTGACACTCCCCTGTAACTTCTTCGTCGATTGCTTAAGTATTCCTTCAACTCTTCAATAAGTCTCATCATTGCAAATGGTTCCGCTGCGTTCGGGTCTTTTGGCATCAGAATAGCCCTAACGAATATAGAGAGCTGATCTTGACAGCTACCGGGCAATCACATAGCTGGCGATCTCGTCATCCTCCTTACATAGATGGTTCTTTTTAAATTTCATCCTGGGCATGTAATGTCTCAGGCCGTAATGGTCAGTGTACAGACTTTTTGCAAATTTGAATCCTGCTCCGTTTATATTTAACAGGCTCTATGTTATTCCCATTTCAATATAAAGTGGAATAAAAACTTTTGCAGGAGATAGACCCGACAGTCCAAGCCAATATTTATTACTTTTTCAACTACCTAGTCCAAAATCATAATTTTGGCCATTTTATTGGCTACACCCAAAGCTGTTTTAGGTCACATGAATTTTATTTCTGCTCCTTTCTTTGCTACGATCTGCAAATTTATTCCTCTGAGAGCAATATGTCCCGGAATCCAGATTAGGGTGCTTTTTCAGTTCCTAAGCTAGAAACTGCTTTTTGGCAGCTCTAAACTCGTTCTTCGATGGCGTAAATTTTTGCCTGATATATAGAAGTACTTTTGCTTTAGCTCACTAAAAGGGCAATCTTTGTCCTAACTCTATAGATTTCATCTGCTACGCCATTACTGGTTTGGGAGATCAGATTTATTCCAATCCCACTCGTCCCTTTCTAAGATGATCACGGAATAAGGTTGCTGTCGGAGTGGGGTGGGTGGCTCCCATAATTGACAAACAAGCATATCTCTGTAGGTTACTCAGTTTAACGTGGGCAATTTTTTGCTGCCCTTTGCTCCACCCGGATACAGAACCACAAGCTGTTATTGATTTTATAAGCGTTGTGACGTTATTCCCGACACCTCAGGCTAGATAAATGTATATAATATTACTGAAAGTAGACTTTTCCTGTCACAATAATTTGTTCGATAGTCTAAATCAGGATGCAAAAAGTAATATGGTTGTCTAAAAGCAGGCATTGCGTCTTTAGTTCTTTGTTTTGAATGCCAGGGCAACAGTTGTGAAAATATCGAGATTGTAGAAATTTGGTCAATTAAATAAAAAAATTAAAAATTGTAACATTGTAAATTTTATGATTTAATTTAGCATTAACTGACGGTTTGGAGTTCAATTTTATGAATTTCTGGTCCGTATTCCCCACACAAGCAAAAAATATAATCGAAAAATCGTAGTTTTTTTATTTTCACTCAGTTTAACCTAAATGACCCTATTAATTCAAACCTCTGTCTATTTCTAATTCTGCAAAGTATAGGTAGATTCTTCTTCTATAAGAATTGGTCTATTAATTGAACGTTCCAATTCATCCTTTTATCTATATTTCGCTTCTGGTGAAAATGGTATTGTTTGTCTCCATAAGAAAGATGGTCTACCAAATTTCCTTTTTTAATGGGAAACAATTGCAATTTTGCTAGTTTTAATACACATCTACTCTCTGATGAATTGCTAGAATTTGAATATATTATTATGAATCATTGTAATAGTTCCAAATTAAGAAAAGGAATTTGGAAATAAAGATGAAGACCACCTTCCTTACGCGGACTAACAATACCCTTCTGACCAGAAGCCATATATTTAGTGAGTATCTTGAAAAAAAAGCTGAACTGGTACGGCCAACTGATAGGCTAGTTCTTAGAGACAAAAAATCCAGGTATACATTACAGAATTAGAAATAAAGAGATTTATGATTTACTAAGTACATTTAGTGCACACACGAATTAAGAGGGGAAGACTGTTAAATAAAATTAAAAACTACGATTTTTTACTTTTTTCACTATATCTCGAAAGCTATACAAAAATTCGCCAAAATTGTAAATATTTTTCTTTTACTTATTGTGTTGATAAAATGGAAAAATCACCTGAAAATCGTTATTTTTATATATTGCTTGTGCAGTCATTCTCAGTGTATCTGGCTAGAAAAATGTATAAAACATTATTGTACCAAAACTACAAAACTTTTAAAGTGCGGGACACGAAAGAAAACCGGGCGGAGTCAATCGGTTTAGGAAGGTCGGCCAAGAAATCTCTTTAAACCAGTGGTGTCCCGTCATTCTTTAAATAATATGGCACTCCTTTTTGACTATTCGCATTTCAGATAATTAAAAAATGTAACTATGCTTAATGAACCTTTATCTATATTTTTCTGTTTTCTTTCGTGTACCGCACTTCTATATCTCTTTTGTGTTGCAAAAACGGCGAACTTTCGAATTTTAAAATGATTTAATTTTGATTTTTCTTGATCGATTTACCTATAAATATATTTTTTCTTGAGTTCTGTCATCAACGGTTCCCTGGCTACTGCCTACGTCCACTATTATTGGAACACCCAGTATAGTCCAATTTACAAGTCCAGATTTTACAAGGGCAGCCAGCATCAGATCCAGTGAACGAGATTTATCAAAATTTTAATTCATGCAGTTCGGCTTTGGGCTACTCGGGTATGCCAAAAGTGGCTGTCTGTCTCCGTTATTACTTTATACAGGGGCCGTCATTGTGAAGTACTATACAGGGCGTTTCCTAATTGCGTGCTGATGTTAAAGGGGGTGTTTTCATGTCCTAAAAGTCTTTTGAGATACAGGATGGTAAAGTTTAAAAAGAAAACATTTTTTTTTCATCCCTATTCTGATGCTATTGTAGAAAACTGCATGAAATTTAATACACGTCTTCTATGCATTAAGGAGCATATGGATTTACCCAGGTTAATTACATATGCACGCCACTGGTAGAAATTTAAAAAATTGATTGTTAATAAAAAATGCTTTTTTATGCATAAAAGACGTGTATTAAATTTCACACAGTTATTTATCTATAATAGCATCAGAATTAGGATTTAAAAAATTTTTTTTTTAAAACCCTGTATCTCGAAAGTTAAGACTTTTAGGTTCGTACTAAACTTTTTTCTTAAAAAGGTCAAAGAATCACCCCCCTTTAATATTAGCACGCAATTAGGAAACGCCCTGTATAGTACTTCACAATGACGTCCCCTGTACAAAGTAATATGACAGACGGAGACAAACGTCACTTTTAGCATACCCGAATAGCGCAAAGTCGAACTGCATAAGTTAAAATTTTGATAAATCTTGTTCACTGGAATCAGTGCTGGCTCCCCTACTATAACTACATTGATATGTTAATTTTGGAAAAATAAGAGTTCTGTAGTTTTTCAAATATTAATTGCAACATTAGATATTTTTTGACACCCGGTATTGAACAGAAAATTAATTATTTTGAAGCAATTTATTGACAGCTACTTTATGATCAATTTTACAAAATATATGAAAAAAACTAAGCCATTTTTGAGGTTGACGGCTGTGATTCTAATGGTTTGATTCCTTCTAAATCGTCGTCTTCCTCTGAAAATGATGAGGTTTCGTCGTCACTTCTTGAAGATCCCAGTGTGATAACCGTGTCAATTTTGCCATCTACTTCCCAGTATTTATCTTCAATAGAACGAACATGTTTAACATACGATTTCCAATTTTCAGCCGATATTGAGTCAATCGCTTCTAATATTATTTTATTTAAATCTTTAATTGAAAGTTCACCGGTGCGCGGTGTTGCGCTCTCGAATATATTTTTTTACTCTTGCCCATGCAAATTCAATAGGGTTGAGGTCGCACATGTATGGAGGCAGCCTTAAAGGTGTATGACCGAGGTCACGTAAAAGACCGTCAATTTTATACTTTTTTTCTCTAGGCTTGTTGGCTGATATTACTTCATATAATTGATATTTTCTTCATGTTGGATCATATACAAGATTGTTCGATTTAAGCCACGATATCATATAAGCTTTTGTAGAGTATTTAATAGGCACTTTATCTTCTACGTGAGAATGATAAGACGCATTATCCATTACCACGACTGATTTGGGAGGAATGTTAGGTAGAAGCTTCTCGAGCAACCACTTTTCAAAATTATCTCTATTCATCTATCCATGATAGTCTCCAGTTGTTAGTCCCGAGAGAAAAACTAAAGCAGAACCTGGAACAAATCCGGCTTCTGTACCAGCGTGAACTATAATTAAGCGACTACTAGAGCGGATTTCCTAAACAACACCTGTAACACTTTCACTTTGCCAACATTTGTTCACTGTCATATCATTATCTACCCAGGTTTCGTCTAGATACACAATACTGCGTCCTTCTTGCCTATATTACCTTACAGTTGATAGATATTTCATCCGCTAGTGAAAAATATTCGGTCTCTCAATGAGCAATTTTCGTTTATTTTGGCACTTGCGCCAAACAAAACCATTTGATCGTAAAAGCAGCTTAAGGTTTTATATCCGTACGGAAAATCTATTTTGTTCTCTACAGCACGAAGCAGGGGTTTGCAGGTCGGAACCTTCTTCAAGTTTATATAAAAATCCTCTATTGTTCGTCGAATTACTTGAAAATCACTATCGTCAATTTTATTTTTGTATGATAATTGGGGTCTTTTTTTACCAGGAAATTTTAAAGGTGAAGTAGAACGTGAGCGATCATTATGTTCCCTATGAATTTTTCTTACACTACTTTCCGAAACACCAGTGTAAAATGCAGGGCGCTCTGTTCGATTTTGAATAGTCAAACTATTATTTTCAGCTACAGGCCTCTATAACGCTTGCAATAACTAATTATCACGTGCACCGCTTCGAATTGTTTTTCCTCTTTTGCTCGCCATCGTTACTTCGAAATAATAAATATGAAAACAAATGCTCGAAATGTATAGGCGCCACTGGAAATAGCTAGAACCTTCTAGCGGCAAGCGCATGGAGACTCTGGGCACATTCCAATTACAAGTGGACCAGTGCGAAATTTACTAAATCCTCGATTAATTTTCCGTACCGCCTAGCTGGCGCACTTTGTAGGTTTAAAACATAAAATTTATTTGCGTACACAAATTTTACTTTTCCGCTTGCTTAAGACTATGAACCTTTATTTTAAGGACTGCCCGGTTTTTTTTCGTGTCCCGCACTTTAGCAGGGGGATTTGTTTTGTGAACAGAACCCGTTAACAGAAATTCTCCAACGAAAATCAAATTAGAAGTTACCAAAAAGTGGAAAAGAACAAAGGATGAATGAGTTTTTTTCGGAAATATTGTTTAAACTTATTTAGTTTGTCTAAATAGTCTGATAGTTATTTGGATTTTCTTCGTATAGTCAAATAGGGCTAGTGGTCCGTATTTCATTTTGATTTTCAACAAAAATCAAAATGTTTAACACTGGAATTACAAACTTTGTTTTACTAAAAAAATCATCCCAATGTCTGTGATGAAGATATCTGATTTTTATCAGAGGCGATATAATTTAGGTCCAATATAAGTTAATTATTCAAACGAAAACTTTAAAAACATTTGTTAATAATCAGAGAAATTTTTTTTTCAGTGGGATCTTGTTCCTTCAGGTGTCGAGATAATATCATAATTTTTTAAATTGTTAGTTAATAGTATAATTTTTATTTTTTCTTGTTACGACTTAGCGCTCGCCACGCGGAGATCTATTTTTAACATTAAATTAGAATTATTAATAATAGAGATGAATTTTCTTAAATGTTATTAGTTTCAGAGTTATTTGCAAAAAAGTTCTTTTCTTAAAATTTTAAATTGTTAATGGCTTTTGAAATTGTTTACGTGCCAGTTTAAAAGTTTTGCACATTTTCTAGATGTCATTGCGAATCCAACAAGTAGGAAGACCAACAGCGCTTTCTGCGAAATTTTTAACTTTTTTCTTGACAGTGGCGAAACTACACACTTTGGGTCCACCGTAATTTTCTAAAATAGCCCCTTTTACGCACGATACGGCTCATACATAATTCAAATATTAGTAAATGAAGCACAAAAAACGGATTTAAGACTTATGGGACCCAGGTCTTTAAATGTTTAGGGGTCCCAGATTCGCACGAGGTTTTGCAAGGAAGCCCTGAAAATAACTGACGACTCAAAAATAAGTCTGTACTTCGCTAATTATGACCGGGCCCTTGGCATCAGTAGTCCCTTTTGCGGTAAAGAGCTAGCAGGGGTGTAGCTACGCCACTGTTCTTAACTATATGTACACTCTTATCTAACAATAGCAGAAGTTTATTTCTCATACCTACGTTAAATGTCTATAGGACATACGACAACAAGCTGCTGTAGCAGTACTGACAAGCCAAACAGAAGGAGAGGTAAAGGGAGAAGTCGTGTTTGTCCAGAAGCATCCGCCAGCTGGACCTATATTCATTAGAGGAAATATCACAGGTGAGGTTATATGTAACAAATTAAATATAATTCCAATGTCTAAAGATCCGTATGTTTTTAAACGGATATTTAATAATTTTATGAATGAAAATGACCCAACTTTGGATTTTCAAATGGGACAATTTTGTCAATTTTTGACAGATCGAATAATTTTTATTATCATTTTTTGATTTTCAATCTAGGATGTTTGGATATCCAAAATTGGTTCACTTGTGATCAACCGGATCAATATCGGAAAAATACAAGCTGGCCTTAAGAATCTTTTTATGCAATTTTGAACTCAGCAAAATCGGTATTTTTATGTTTACTCGATGTATTCGAATAGAAAGGGGGTGGTTCGTGGGGATTTTTTAACAGACCATTTCCTTCCAAACCTTTTTGATACCACACAGTGTAATATTATTTTAACTCACTCTCCCAAAATAATCACAAATATTGTTACTCGTTATTACATACAGCATAATCATGGGTGCTTGGTTATGACGTTATCTAGTTACCCTTACCTATGATTTTAAACAGTTGATGACGTTGCTACGGCTACACCTATGTAAATAAAATAATACGGACAGTTTGGAGAAGCCATGAAATAAAATAACTCAAATTACAGGTTTATCTTCTGGAAAACATGGTCTCCATATACACCAAGCCGGCGATCTACGAGAAGGTTGTGAGAAGTTAGGAGGACATTTCAATCCATATCTGGTGAGTATATATTGAATTGAAATAATTTCAGGTTTTACATATCCTCACGTTTTAGCGTCCCCAGATACTAAAAACTATGTTTTATAAATTCCGTCAATTCGTCTGTCGGTCTGACTGTCAGTTCGCAGCATATCTTAAAAGATACTTACCAGATTGACTTCAAATTTTAGCCAAAAATTAAGGGTCATATGTGGATGACCTGGTAATATTTTGGTAAAAATCCAGTATACCGGAATAAGATGGCGACCTAGAGAAACGTTAAAAAAGTTATCACTTAAAAAACTAATTATTCAATTTTACACAAAAATCAAGTGTTACATAGGAATGAACTAGTAACATTTTGGTATGAATCCAAAATAGCAAAATAAAATATTTAAAAAATCGGCCTGAGAAAACTACTTACTTAATTTCAAATGTTGTGCTATCATTAGGTGTGATATAGAGGTAAAGTGGAAAAGTTGTGAAACGAAAATTCCTATTCAATTGGGTTTAAAAAAGGAGAAAAATTAAATGTGATGTAGGGATAAACCGGTAAGAATTCAATATGACGTAATAAAATAAGCGCTGTATGGCATAGGAAGAAGCTTGTAAAATATTGGTAAGAATCCAATATGATGGAACAAAATGGCACCCAATAAAATGTTTGAAAAGACAGTATATTTGTATATGTTACTAAATGACTCTGTACTTCTATTGACCACAACTTGGTATTTGTAATTTATATGGGCCTTTTTATCAAGCAATATATTATTTTATATATATGCGAATAAATCGAAAATGGCTAATTGAAAACATAAACTGTGATATACCAATGAAATCAGAACAGAATATGGTACGCAAGCAGTAAAAAATATATAAGGCGTTCAATCAAAAAACAACTTATGTCTTCTTTTTTTAATTATTAGAAAAAAACCCTACAATTTGTTTTTTTGCTTCATAGGGATCACTTTAAAACTAGTTAATGGAGATATGGCATGTTAAAATGTTTTCAAAATAAATTGATCACACTATACACCAGTTTATATCCTGAGATATTAATTAAAACGGCATTCATACCGTATGTATGTATTTAGTTGTAATCTTTAATAGTTAACGGTCTTGAAATATCTTAAATTTATTAGATATGTGTTTCTTAATTATCCTGTTTATTTAATTCCAGTTGCATCATGGAGGACCCAGGTCACCGCTTCGTCATGTGGGTGATTTAGGAAACATCGAAGCCAAAGAAGATGGTGTGGCTGAAATAGTAGCAATAGATCCTTTAATGTCATTGTCAGGAGGACCTAGGGGAATCGTAGGACGGGCACTCGTGGTAACAGAAAACGAGGATGATTTAGGGCGAGGTGGAAATGCTAATAGTCTAGTTGATGGGAACTCAGGCAAGCCAGTTGCTTGTGGTATAATCGCATATATAAGATAGTCTTTCACCACTTGTTTAATTATGATATTTAAAAGACTGTACATTTAAGTAGCGTTATTTTTTTAAAGAATTGGTATTTATTATTTATTATTATTGAATAAACGAACCTAGATGATATAGGTAAAACTATAATCTGAATGACCTCAAATCAACAGGGCAACTTCTATAACAATAATTAAAACAAATGTACAACATATACAAGGTATTTTTTCATAAATGTCCGATATTTCACATTTCCTCAATTCCTCAAGTAGTTCTAATATAAAAAGTTCATAGAAAGATGCATTCCAAGACACAGGGTGTTAAAAATTTATTTTAATTTTAATTTTATAGTTATGACTCTCTAATTTTTTAAGAAAAACGAATCAAATTTAGTATACTCAATAATAAAATTGTTACTACAATGCTGCCTTATTACTAATTAATATTATCTACAGGATTGTTTTCGAGGCCATGACAGGTTTAACCCTCAAACCTTTTTTACGGCGTCACTGATTTACGCCGTTTTGATAATTAAGTTTCTAGTCCCCTTATAAAACTTTGTGATGTCACCATTTTCCAGTTATTTACCAAGATATCTATTTATGCTTGTGACGATCTTAATTAACAATGGTTTTTGAAGATTTAAAATTTTTATCACATTTTAAAAATAAATTTTATAAAATAATTTTTTTTTCTAATCAACATAAAAACATTTTAATCCCTAATTTTTAAACACAACAATCGGCGAAACATTAGATAAAAAACTAAATAAAAATTTCAATAAATGTTGGAAATGCCCATTTTCTGCCAAAATGCATGCATCCAATCTTTTCATTAATTCGCGCACTCTTGGAGTATTTCGGATCGTTCGACATGAATCTATTATTTGATTTGTTCTTTCTTGTTAATTTTGAATAGGTGTTTGGTTAACTAGTCTTTATATGTCTCTAAAGGAAATAACCGAAACAGCTAAGATCTATGAGCCCATGCTTGAGTCCCTCCTCGACCTATCTAACGATTATATTATTAAAAGTTCGATCCAAAAATTCTCGCACTTGGAGGATAAAATGTGGTTGTTCACCATCATGCATAAATCACATTTCATTCCGCAGTAAAAGTGGCACAACTTCGAGTAAATAATGATCTCCTAAAATTACTACAGCCAGATAGGCAGATCTTCTTTAAGAAAATGACTATATCTATCGCCGTTTAATTTTCCCGGAAGGAAGAATAGGCCTCTCAAATAATCTAAAAGAAATCCAGCCCCGACGTTTACAGAAACAAAACTTTCTAGCCCAATTGATTATTTTATTTCCTTATCACAGGTTACAACACTCCATCTGATCATTCAGGGCTTAGTTTTTGTGAGGACTATTTAAATTCAATCTTATTACTTGAGTTATGGATATCTTGGTAAATTATTGGAAAACGGTGACAGTCTAGGCGCGTATACAAAGTCATATAACATTACATTATACGAAGAAAAGTGGTATAAGCCTGTATGCTAATGAAAGGGGCTACCTTTTTTTGGTCTTTGAAAAACATCACCAAATAGGAATAAATAATCTTAAGTTAATTAAAAATATATCTATTAATAGATTATTGAGATTGAGATACATTTGAGAGTATAGAAATAGTTAAATGTGGTAAAAAACCACTAAATAAAGACATAGGACCTATTTCCTATTGTCCCCTCTATTGCTTACTTGACAATGATGCAGTCGGGTGCAAACAAGTGTGACCACATTTACCTATAAATAGTCTCGGTTAGGATAAGTTACTTTAGTTTGTACCATCTGCTGAACGTAACAAGTTGTGGTGTAGTGTGGTTAGAACTCTTGTATTTTGATAGAGATACAACTGGCAAAATTGTTTGAATTTCCAGACTCCGAAGAGCTATAAAATAGATACAAGTTGTTTATGAGAATGTTTTAAAGCCCTGGTTGATGTATCAAAACAAAACATAATTTCTATTTGTTGGGTTCAACGATGCTCGCAGTGCGGAGACAACAAAAAAGATGATAAAATGACCCATAGGCAGTCTATACATTTTTAATTTAATTATAAAATTAGCACGCATGGAACAATATTTGATACAGTGAACTAAGATTGCCATATAATAGTAGACAATCGATCTATAAACGAATTCAACCAGTAAGTCGGAGGCCGTGCAATAGAGACAACTCTGGCAATTGAGCAACGCGACAACCTCTCAATGGCCATGGATCCCAGCAAAACTGAATACAATGCAAAGTTGAGATCCAATTAAAGGGTCTTTTATTTTTCATTTGTTGGATATTTTCTAAGGAGTATAATCAGTCTTTGGTACGATATTCAAAAATTTATTATATTTTCAGATTTCTTTGTACTTTATACTAATGCACTATACCGATGGTTTTCAAAGTGGTCAATATCGACTCCCAGGGGTGGATTTCGTCTGGCAGGGGGTTTACGTCAGTAACAAAGAAATTTGGAGTCTACCCACATATTCAAAGGAAAATCAGGAAAGCATCATATTAACGTGGAACAGCTGATTTTGCCAGCCGTTAAAGGAGTTGAAAAAAATACTCTACCCAAGCCCCCATATATCATAGAGGATATACTATAAAGGAACTGCTTTTGGCGATAAAACAGTTGGAAGGCTTATTGAAGAAATTAGTCGCGTTGTGGAAAGCTTTTGTAATTAGTAATTCCCTTCAACTTAACCTGGAAATGAGGCAGTGTTTAAAGGCATATATTCGTTTTGTTATGGTCCAAGAAATCAATGAAAAATTACTTTTTGGAAATTATTTAATGGAAAAAGCGATGCCTTTAACAAATATTATATCAGTGGCAGCAGAAGAAGCACCAGCCAAGTTTGGGCGCTATCGCGGTCTTTAAGCTATTTAAGAGAAAATGTACCGGGATATATGCTGCACTTCGTCATTAATCAACAACATTTCATAGCTAAAAATCTCCTGAGTGCCAGATTTCACCAGTCTCTCCAATTTCAGCTTTTGTTGCTAAAATTAATGTATTCAGGCACAACAGTATAATGCTCGAATTTTTGCGATTATTTAATTTGACATTGACATCATTAAGATGATGACGTTTCATAGAGACTTGAAATCAGGAACTTAATATGCATTTCAAGGGGTGTCAGCAGTTCTGGTTTTTGAAAGATATATCTGTTGCTTATCCCGTATTACAGACAACACCAAGAAAGTTTAATGCTTTTCTATCGTCGTACTTCGTGGAAAGGCGTTTTAGCGAAGTAATTAATCTTCTCAGGAAAAGAAGGGAACGATTACAAGTAACTGAACTCCTACCTTACTCATTTAAACCAAATATTAATCAACTGTTATGAAAGCATCAGATTATGTATGTTTTTCTTTCTAGTTAATGTTTTATTTTATGTAAAGTTCTGATCTGTTTTGTAAAAATTCAAATATTCTCTTGCTTTTATGTTGAATTTTAGTTTTAAAATTTAAATATTGATTTTGTTTTTAATTTTGTGTTTGGTTTATTCCACCAAAATATTCACAACGTAACGTAATATAGTGTAATTTTGTAATATACATAAAAAAGACTTTCGATGATTTCATTAAAGATCTGAATTTAAATTGTAAGTACTTTTTTTTCAAACAGTTTAGTCTCCAAAAAAAGCCGTATTAAAGTGAACAACACAATGTTAGGCATCCAGGGAGTCACGTGGTCTACAGGATAAAAAAGTTTGGGGAAACTTTGCATTATACTATACTGCAATACCACACATATTAATATATTATTATTTTTGAAAACAAATGTATGGTTAAACAAACCAGAGTTTTTCTAATTGTAATCAACTTCTTTATATCTTTCTCTTCCTCTTTCTTACGTAAAGTTCTAGATTAGTCATTTCCAAAATTAAGTGCTATACTATTCTATTATACTTGCTAGGTGGTAGGTCACTTGATAAAGGCGAGCTGCAGCCTCACCCGAACTCAAAGATGACGTTCAGGGTCCATGTTAAACCGCAAGTCTCGTCCAGAGCAAGATTTCAACTCTCAGGGGACTTGGGTATTAAGACTCATTTTTTATTACGGATCCACCTAAGAGAAGAGGTTTCATTAGAAAGAAAAATCCTAATTTTAATATAGATACCCCTTTTTACATCACCTCAAAAAAAGGCCTAAGTAGGGATAACCAAAACGCAATCCGATTTTTAAAATACTACATACAAAACTATAAATTTTGTTAAAAATAAACTAAAAAAAGTCCTCGCCCGAACCGAGATAAGAACACATATCCATTAGAATGCAACTGGAGCACCGTACCACTGAGCCACCAGGCCAATAGTAAAAAAGTTCCCTGAGAACTGAAATCTAGCGTCCAAAAAATACTTTGAAGTGTACGAAACAAAATTAGTAGTTTAAATAAAAATTGTAGTTGTATGAAAATGTTTTTTTTTCTACGACTCTTATGTATGTAATCCCCGTATCATGCTTGCATTGAAAATTCCTAATTTCTCCCGACGCACAGTGGGGTAATTTACATCCAATGTTGGAAAATATTATTTACCTAAATATAATAATTTGTTTTATATTAGAAGACAAGTTATAATACATAAAATGTAATGTAATGATAAACTACAGAAGCATTTTCACCGGGTATATCAGAATCAGACTAAACAATTTTCTTTAAAAATGACTAAAATTATTTATTCTAAAGAAACCATTAAAATGAAACAGTTTATAATTAATTTGAACCATAATTTTTTTATGTGCTGTATATGTAGGTACATATTTAAATGGACTAACGCTACAATTTAATGGGGTTATACAAAGTATTTCTGTAGTTAAACTCAAGTTTCTTTAAAGTGAGAAAAACTTGTCTTGCAATTTTTATTGAAATTTAATAACGTACTATATTAGTAAATTATTATATAAGGCTGGTGAAAAATAAACTTAATACTGTGAATTTAAAAAAAGAAACAAATTACAAAAATCTGAAAATAAAACATTGTTTACTTATTTAACAAACTATTCAACAAACTGAAAAAGGATATAATGTATGTAATGTATATAATAATGTAAAGATGTATTGTAGTTAAGAAGATTAAGATTTAATTTGCGAAATAACGATCGATGTTACACATTTTTATGTCTAAGAACTTCTAATATTTTTATACAGTGCGTCTACTGAAGTTCGCAGCATAGGGGAAACTTTATTATTATTAATTTTACGAAAAAAAGTTATTATTTATACAAAAATTTTGCACGGTCTAAAATCGAAAACGCAACCATCAGATATCAAAATTTCTTAATCATGTACAGGGTTTGTCAAAAAATATGAACTACCGGCCGGTTTATATTAACCTTTGTTCGCTTAAGAGCATTTATTAGTGACGATTTCCATTTCCTCTTTAACTAGCTCAACACTTTCATGTCTAAATTGAAACCTGATTGGGCGGGAATATCTGGTGGAAGAACTCTTGGAATTTTGCCAAATCACTGTTGTTTCCTTATCACTAGATCCTGGATTGCCAGAAATTATTTGAACCGGAATCATGCAAGATATAAATAGACTAGCATCACTAGCATTAGAATTACCCAAAAACTTTTGCTTATAATGTGAATGGCCAGAAAAGCCGTAACTCGGGAAATGTTATAAAGACATCTAACCAATTAGAGTTATCTAATAAAAGTCGGTTTTCTATTCGTTTAGGTTACTGTCATCTTTTTTTAAAACTGGCCAAGAAAGCATAAGTTTGTTATGAAATTTTGCGTAATTCCGATTTTGGACATTTCGTAAGTTTTTCAATAACCTTTTTTAAATTATTTACTTGCTCCTTATGATCATCAAGCCCACATTATTTTGAATTTTCAACAAGAAATCCTCTGAAAAACACTACGTTGGTAAAGGGTACTAAAATAAAAAAACATGCATTTATAAGCGTCTTAGGCCGCGTACAGACTTGACGAGCGAAACGAGCACGAGACGAGCCAAAACTTTAAGGGTGGACGTGGCTTATAAAGTAGGTTCTTAAAGTGTTACGACTTGAATACAACTAGTGGACTTAAGCCAATCAAATTGTTCATCATCAGAGTTCGCCATCTTAAAAAACACTGAGCTGATCGGAATAGTTACAAGAAATATTGCCAGTCAGATTTTACAATATTTAACCCTTTTTGGTTTCATTAAAATTAAAAAAAAATATACGAAACAGTAATGATTCATTTCAACATAATCTATTCTAATTCCTGCTAACTTTTCTTAATTATGGCTTGTATAAAAATTTAGTATTATTGAAAAGAGGCAAAAACGGGCACCTAATTTTTTCTGTATTATAAAAAGAAACCTTAAATTAATGATAAAATCGAAATTTCAAAGCTTTGGCAAATTATGCCACAAACCATATTTCTAGATTTTTAAAATAATTAAGAAAGTGATCTTGTTAACTAGAAAAAACCGTCATGTCTTTAGTCTTAAGGTTAAATAGTAAATTAATGATTGTTGTTTCCTTACCTGTAGCCATTATAATAATAATTATAACTTCAAACTATAAGCACATCAGCACAACTACACAATTGCTAAAGTGTTAAATCTTACTTTGATAATAAATTGGTGATTTTGATTCGATACGACCAATGCAGTTTTAGACCTGTTAAAACGTGTCACAAAATAAAAACAACTTATTACAATCAATCGGCGTCCAGCTCCTTGTTGTAGACTTTATTATTTGAATGAAAATAATGGATAATTACTTTATTTTTTACAATTTTTTCCATCTCTTTTGTTGATTAGCCCCCCTGAGTGATGTGCTGTCAGACTGTGCGAAATAATACCTCTCACAGCTGAACCAGTCACAGATCATCAGTAGGTCAGCTGTTGGCTATAGTGAGGTGCCATCATAGACTGTGAGAAATATTATTTTGCATAATGTGATATCACACCGTAAGAAATGAGGAATTCTCAATTTAAGGGTAGTATGCGGATTAGAAGCATCATAATTTTATTACTAATTTAATTTTCAAAATTTTCCTATCCGGTCGTAGAAAAAGTATAGTGTTAAACACGTGCGAAAAACGCATTTCCTACTCGTGTGTTTGTTGCCACACTCGTATGAAATGTGCGTGTTTCGGCACTTTTTGCACAATATACTATTTAAAGCGTAGGTATTATTATTATTATTTCACGCTATTGTGTATATTCCTCGAGACGAGCTTTCATTTAGAAATGACTGGAATAATGATACTATTTTTATCCTGTTTATGACTTTTAATATCTTACGTGATATGCTACGTATGTGTGTTGTACAGTAGGAAAATTAAGTAGAGATTACCTGTATTATGAAAAGAACTTAATTGTCGGACTTGCATTGTCTTTATTGTTGATTTCCTCACAACGTTTCGACTATTGTAGTATCTCTAATCAATATCAAGCGCAAAGTAAAGAGACCATTAAGTGTACAGAAGGGGTATCAAAATAGGGCTGTGAAAACTATTAACATTTGATGGAGTATTATCGGACTTTTTTAAATTTCACCAGCGTTAAATTTAAGAATAATTAAAAAATATTTTATGCAATTCCATTTTATATATTTATTTGTGCTTTTTATTTTTTTGGGACACCCTACATACAGAAACATTAATGAGCCAAAAATTAAGTAATAATTACTTATCATGCGCCTGTACATACATTATTTAGTTAAAAAATTGGTATTATTATGCTTATTATTACAATTAAAATATATTTAATGGCACAAAACCAAAATCTAAGAAAGACATTTCATTTTCTAAAAAAGACTAAGACGAGACGAGTATTTTCACTGCAAAAATATGAAATATAAACTATGCTAAGAATCTCAAAAACGAAGGCGTTGCAGATACATACTTAAGGGACTCCCTGTATATATGAAAACTGAATTTTTCTGAAAATGTTCAATATATTATGTATTGTTATTTCAAATTGAATACCCTACCCTATACAGGGTGTAAAAAATTCGAGTGTATGCTTGGGGCTCTCCGAAACCATAAGAGATACGAAGTTGGTTAAATTTATAGCAAAGTTGCGCAGTTTGGTGCTAATTAATATGCCACTCATAAATTCCAAACCATTTCGGAAATATTCGTCTAAATACGATTTTTCCCGATTTCAATTTTATTTTTTTCATATTTTGTTTTAATAAATATTTCAAAATAGATTTTACATTTTTATTGCCACTTTTTCTCTATATGTCTTCATTATTAAATTTTAAATGCGACGTCTCATATTCAATCCACCATCGTCAACTGGATTTATTAAATGAGGAGCTGGATTTTTATTTAATTTTTTTAAGCTTATGACCTCCAAAATACAATGATGACACTTTCCCACAAAAAAGTTGTTTGTGTTTTACATACACGAATTAAAAAAAATCCGTATATCCGGAATTTTTTTATTATACATTTTTTGTAAAAGTGTTATAGGTCATTGTATTTGATAGGTCCTAGCTATTTGGAAGCTTTACAAAAAAAATAAAAAATCCAGGTCCATATTTAATAAAATGAAGTTGATGAAGGTGTCCCGAATACGAAAAGTCGCATCTAAAATTTGATAATTCCATCTTGTAGAGGAGAAAAAGTAAATACCTATTGAAATAAAGTCCGGAAAAAATAAAAACTAAATCGAGAAAAATCTTGTTTATGCGAATACCTCCCAAGTGTTTTGGAATTTTATCAATTTCTAAACGGCACATGAATTAGCACTAAATTGCACAACTTTGCCTCAATTTATCCAACTTCAAATCTCTTATGATTTCCTTTCCAAAAATATAATAACATGTATATTATGTTTATTTTATTCAGATTTATAGCTTCTGAGCAATTTGACTTTAAAATTTTCCTTTTTGGTCAAGAAAACATCCACAAAGATCTAGAATGCAGCCACGTCTAACTAGATATAATATACACTACGCGGTAGTTTAGCCAAGTAGTAGGCCAAAAAGGAACATTTTGAAGTTAAATGGCTCAGAAATTTAATGGTTCAAATATACATATATGTTATATATTTTTAAAAAGAAAAATAAGAAGAATTTGAATTTTTGTAATATATATGGTGTTCCATATAGTTAGGTAATGTTTAACTTTTCTGTAATACAAATTTGAACGCTGATGAAAGTGATAAAGTGGATCGAGCCATAGCTAAGGAGCCCAAAAGCACAGAAATTGTTTCACTAGAAGAGTCTCCGTTGGAAGAAAGTGATGAATATAACAGCAAAATTATTTTGAATTAAATTAAATACAGATCGTGAGCTGACTGAATTTCTAAAATATCATTCCTACCGGCCAAAATAAATTTATGAGAAGTGGGACATTGAGAAAGTTTTTTTGAAGAAATCACTAGTTTGCTGGATATGTCTCGCTTTCGGTACTGAAGATATTCCATTTGTTCGAGGCGGTCGCTGAGAAATTCAAAATAGCCAGTCAATATATTTAAGCTCGAAGAATTCGATAATTGTAACAAAAAGCGATTGAATGAGAAACAAAAGACTTATGCCAAGGATGTTGCGTTTTTTAAACGGAACACTCTATATGTTATTACATTTTTGGATTCTATGGTCAATTTTAAGTGTTTTCTAATAAGGATACTATTTGTCTATCTTCAACTGTTTTCGATCTATTGATGTTTGAAAATTGATATTTTTGCTTCTTTGAGCCGTCATAACACCTGAACGGTTGGACCTAGAGCAAAACAACTTGCACACTCTTGTCTTAGTTTTTGATAAGCTATCTTATGACGCTAGTCGAACCAAAAAACGGTGACCACCTGCATCACCTGCATTTCATATAAATATATTCAATTAACATGGACATAACCTAAAGTAATCGAGCTTAACTTAAGAGGTAATTGTTTTATATTTATCATTTTTGGTTCTCTGTCCTAAATCAATCTATATTATTAAAAAATACGAACTTACGTTGGTTAAATCCATATCTATGGATAAATCTGTTATAAAATATTAATGTATGATCATCTCTAACATTTTTATATAAAAAATAACAATATTGTTTTGATGAACCTATATGAAATAATTACCCAAATTTATTCCGAGGAAAAAACATTTTTCTATTGCAATTATCTTTTTTAAATATCTGTCATTTATTTGTTTTATTAACCCTTGGTCTTTTAAGAAGCCGTGCATTTGAACATTTTGGCTTGTATTTAGATAGCCCGCGTTATTTCGAAAATATCTTCACGCAACAGTGACGTCTTTAGTATTTTATTTCGGGAGAGGAGAGGTCTTTGCTCATAATTTTTGTTGACCAGTCCTCACTATATATATCGACGTTCTCAGCTATCGGCAGTTATCGATAACTTAACGATATATCGATATTTTCTTATTCTCAGTACAGACTCCCTGAACAATAAACAATCTAAAAGTATTTCATCATCACAAGGGGGGGTCTGGATCTTCTGGAACCACCCCTTAATTACGCCCATGACACGGAAAATGGCTGATAAGTTATTGTTACTTAATTTTATTCATTTAAGTAAGGGAGATAAATATCATTGATTACTTTATTTTTCAATTGTATAACAAATAGATGTGAATCTATTTGATACTATGGAATAATTTCAGTTCTATCTCAGAAAAATAGTAGAAAAATTGTATCTTATTTGATTCGTGTGACAGGTAAGTAAAATTTGAGTTTTTACACCTAGGTTTTTATTTTTAAGATGGCTGCTTTTACGTCCACCAACGCGCAAACTTTTCTTTCGACATTCTTAAATTGTTAAAGTAATTTCGGACGTCATGGTCACTTAATTCCTTGGAGAGTGTGAATTATAATCTCTCTTGAAATATTTTTCAAACATATAATCTATAGCTCTTTTTTTGTTTTTTTAGCGTATAGCAAGCAACCCTACTATAACCCTTTTTCTCCATGGCATTGCCACAGTATAGAATACGTCGTTCAGTTCTGGAAATGGATCGGAACGCACAGTCCGCCGGATGGCAGCCATTCGAAAAAAGGCAAAATTAATTTAACTAAGAAAAACATCAGGTGTATTTAGGAGAGAGGGTGGTTCTAGGGGGTCTGGACCCGGTAGCTCTTAATATATTAAGGGGGAACTGCACGCAGTATTATAGATCATTTGCAAGCCTTCCGCCGCCGCAATAATATGTAAAAGCTGTAAGAGATATTTATTAGCTTCAAGGTGATTTAATTAGGAAAATATGTATAGTTGGGCGCTAAATACGATTTTTTTACGAAATAATTAAAACTAGAATTATAAAACAGAAGTCGATTTGTCCATTTTTGACCATTTTTTCACCACTTTTTGACGCAAATTCAATCGCATATAATTGTTTTATCCACAAAATGGCTCTTTACCGCCTTGCATTGATCCTTTGTCTACGTAACTGTTTGAAATGGTAAATCGTACTCATGTCTTTGTATTTCTGGAGCGCGTGAACCCTTTTGAACCCATTTTTAACCAAAATGTAATTTAAATTGCCTATACATAACACATTTTTTTGAAGTCGGACACGCAGGATGTTTTTTCTAATACATAGGTACCATTTCATCTTACTTTGAACTTGACTAGACCTTGTCGCTGATTTTTCACTTTTTGCGTGCAGTTCTTCCTTAAGGAAAATAATAAGTTATTATAACACGCACGGACATAAATGATAGCCTTTTAGATTTTTCATTGTTCCAAGGGTCTGCAACACGATGATCTTTTATTTTATTAAAGAGAGGTATACCCTTGTTTTTTTTTTAGCCAACAATAAAAATTACAATCTCGCATCCCCTCTACCTCGGAATAAAATCCTAAATATACACATGTTTATTAGAACGGAAATATCTAAATTCGAGCATAGCGTTCTGGTTGGTAAAAAAACTATTTTCAGCACTGATAGAATTCCACTCTATACGTACAGATAACACAATTTAAATCTTATCTTATAACCTAATTTATTTCAATTGTTAAAATTATTACTAAACAACTATATCAAAGTGGGTAAAGGCGAATTTATAGATTTTTTTATATTTTTAGAAACATTTTAGTAGACCGCCATTTTGTTTCGTTATATTAGAATCTTACCAAAACTTTACCGGTTTCCGCGGATGTCACATCTAATTTTTGTGCAAAACTTGAAGTCAAATTAATTAAAGCTTTGACGGTAATTTGTTAAAAGTTTTGTTCCGAAACCTTGAATTCATACCAATATTTTACCAATTAATTTCTGTATCACACCTAATTCTCGCCCAATATTTAAAAAATATTGAATAAATAGTTTTCCAAAAACTTCCAAACTCATTTTTATATTATTAGGACGGTATGTTGTAGCAGCTTTATAGCAGAATGTTACCAGTTCATTCCAAATAATACTGGATTTTTGTGCAAAATTTCAGCAAAAAAGAATAAGTAGTTTTTTAGTAATATATTTTTTACCATTCTACTAGGCCGCCACTTTGTTCCGCAATTTTGAATTTTTGCCATAATGTCAGCAAGTCAACTCCTTATGACTCATAATGTTTGACCAAGTCAATCGGATAAGCAGCTTTTTAGCTACACCGCGAACAGACAAACAAACAGACTTATAGGCCGACAGAATTGAGAAATCATGTTTTTTTTGCGTGAAACATGACACATTAATCGAATAAGTGGGCTTTTCAGACTGATTCTTTTAAAATTTTATTAGACTGCCATTTGGTTTCACCATCTTGATTTCATATAAAAGTTTTACACGTTCATTTTTGTATCACCATGATTTTAGTGCAAATAGGACAAGTAGTTTATAACAGTAATACATTTTTAACATTCTACAAAGCCTCGTTTTGTTCGACTAAATTGGGTTTTTAAGAAAACATGACTGTCATCCTCATATGACCCTTAATTATTGACCACAATTTGAAGTCAATGGGGTAAAGAGTTTTTACTCTGCAAACAGGTAGACTAAAGGTATTGAGAAAACATGTTTTTTGGCATCTAGGCCATGAAACGTGAAAATCTGAAAAATCTAGGAGGGATTTTTGCACGATTACATTTTATTTGGCCCTCATTTTGTTCTACCATTTTGCATTTTTACCAATTTTTTATCAGTTCATTACTATATCACACCTAATTCTTGAGCAAAATCTAATATAATAGTTCTTTCAGACTGATTGGATCGGTAGTTTTTTTTTATTGTAATATTTTAAACATTTCAGTAGGCCGACATTTTGTTTCCCTGTCTTGGATTTGTAGCAAAATTTTACCAGTTCATACCCATATCAAACCTAATTTTTCAGCAAAATTTGGGGTTAATTGAATAAGAAGTTTTTTTAGTAATATTTTTTTTTACATTTTATTAGGGACCCTGAAATGTAAAAATCTATAAAAATCCCGCAGGGTGATTTTTTTACGATTACAATATTTCCCTCTTAAAATCTCATCAAAGAAATATTATATCAAATATTATATTAATGTATATTTAATATTAAATGAAAACCGTGCAGCTCCAGGGTTTTAGCTCAGTGGTATATATAAAGATGTTTTTCAGGGTGTTTTCCTTTTTTAGTATATTTTTTACTCATCTCGAACAGGGTCCCTAGATCCCAAAAAACATGTTCTCTCATTTCCGTCGGGCTGCCTGTACGTAGCATAGCTTAAAAACTACTCATCTGATTGACTTGGTCAAGAATCAAGGTCGATATGGGGATGATATGATTACATTTTGATGAAAATTCAAGAAGTCGCCAGGTGTTGACCATATTTAAAATTTCTGGTATAAGAAATTTGAGGTCCTCCATGAAGCTTTGACCCGTCAGTTTACTAAAATAATGCGTCACCCGAAGACAACTCCCGCATTTCTAATTCTAGACACTACAACTATGCTACCCAAAAGCAATAGGACAGAAGACCCATCCCAGTACAAGCCCATCACCTGTTTGTCCACCATGTACAAGATCCTAACAGGATGCATTGCAAATCGTATCTATCATCATATTGCCAGTCATAACCTATTAGTCGATGAAGAGGGATGCATTCGAGACCATCAAGTATGCAAAGAACAACTTACCATCGACTCTGTGGTACTTAAGCAGGCACAGAAATAACAACGCAACACACACTACTTTTATAGACTATAAAAAGGCGTTTGACAGTGTACCACATTCCTGGCTCATAGACGTACTAGGAATATACAAAATTCATCCTATGATCATTAATTTCCTGGCAACTATCAAGCACTAGTGGAAAACAAACCTGAGGATCTATAATGGCGATCAATCTCTTACCACCGATGAGATACATATCAATAGGGGAATTTACCAAGGAGACTCGTTAAGTCCTGCTTAGCGATGAACCTCCTACCCACGTTGCTCAATAATACAAGACACGGCTTTAACATCAAAGCCAATAGAGACGATTCCCGAACCATATACCACCTTTTGTATATGGATGACATTAAACTCTATGGTGCAAACCATGGCCAACTAAAAAAGCTTATTGACGTGACATACACCTTTTCGAAAGACATCCATATGGAATTTGAAATGGAAAAATGTAAAGATCTTCAGTTTTTATTATACTTGGATGTATTACCTGTATTTTAGAGAAAGTATAGAGTATGTCTTGTAAGACTGAATCGATAATTTCGTAAACATTTATTATTTGGTTTAGAATGTCTTTAATGAACATAGCATTTTCTCTATAAGCAGTTTTTTGAACTATTAGACTAATTTGATTTAATTTACTTTCCAACATTTTTTCATTATGCCTAATTTGTTGAACTGTATTGTTAAATTTTCGAATAATATTAAGAGAAACAGACTTTTCTTTTAAAATGCTTATACTCAATTTATTTTGATTATTTTGCAAGTCGGCAATTAGTTTTTCGTATTTTTCTCCGTCCGAAGCATCTAAGTTACCAGTAACGGCTTTAAAAACTGATCCTAACATATTTATCAAACCTCGCCTAATCCTATTTGGATAAGGAATAATTTCTCTAATTTTTGTTTCTACCCTATTTTGTGTTAAATTTGAAATCTTAAATATCGAAAAAGGCAAAGTTATTAATTAAAATAATTTCATAGAAATAGGGGTCCGCAAAAGCTTCGTTTTCGAGATACAGTGTATTAAAATATTTAATATATCTTTTACATACATTTTTTTAGTTTTTTTGTTATATTCCTCATACATTCCTAGAGCTTTTTAATCTACAGGTTGTTATCTTTTATTCCTCATTCTGTTCCGTAACTTTTGGTTTCTTAGATTCGGAAGTTATCTGCAAAATATCCATAGCTAATTTCACGGTCATAAACATGTGGGAAAAGGGAAAGATGCACATTTGATTAAGTAATTTTTAAACGGTGCAAAAGATCGAATAAATCTAAGAGACCAAGAAATTACAGAATCTTAACAGAGAACTACGGACCAAGATCTTAATGTGTTATGAGAACGAGAAATTTGACTGTCGCAAGTCAGAGATGCTGCCGGAACCGGATCCGGAATTTAGCAGATCCGATCTATAGTTACAGATCAGATTTCGTGTCATATTGACTAACTTATTTGTTGAAAAAATACGTTGCCGAGTTAATTTTATATCGGCCAACCGAAAGTCGTCGTTTGATTTGTTAGTCGCCTAGAAAATTATTACCCACATTTATTATTATCCGGAACTTGATTAAAAAGTGAGGTGGTATTCCTAAGTATTCTTCATTCGCTATTTAATTCAGTTATATTTTCATGAAAAATAATGGAGAAATTCAGCCAACGAGGGCACATCATTTATTTCGAAATGAAGAATTGCTTCTGTGTTTAACATGTTTAAACTCTTTAAAGCTTGTCGATCTCTGCAGAAATCTACGTTTAATTTATCGGAAGCTTCCAAATAAAATTCTTTATACTTTCCATAGAAGTCAATACCGCGAACAGACAGACTAACAGACGTATAGACAGACAGACAGACAGACAAACACACATATAGACAGACCGACAGAATTGAGAAAACATGAACGTGAAGATCTGCAGGAGCAAAGAGTTAAAACATTGAAGTCAATCGGATAAGTAGTTTTTGTACCGATAGAATGGCAGACCGCCACCGTGACGGAAAACCGGATCTAGAGACCTTAAAAAGCAAAAATCTGGGAAAATCTCGGAGGGGGATTTTCTAAGGATTACATTACCTTCGTAAACGCCTAATTATTGACCAATCCAACAATATTTCAATTTAAATACAAATAGAAATTCGGTAGCCTTTGATTTTGTTAGTCATCAATTTGGTAAATTTTTGGAAAATACGTGATAATAATAGCATTTTAATTCATAAATTAACACACAATAAAAGAGAAACTAATATTTGCAACACCGTTCATCTATAGGCTGTTCAACTAATTATTGTTACAGATATTATTTTTAAAGCTAAATCCCACATGAAGATTTTCATAGTAAACATTTTCAGATATTCATAGGATAAAATGAATTTGGTACATTACTATCTCCGCTGTAAACATTGTAGAAGATTAGAGAACTTTAAAACCAAATAAAAAAATAGGTAAATTCGTCTTTACCCAGGATTTCCCTCGTACAGAATTCCATTACGGACAAACCTTTTATAAAATACGCATATAATTATTTGGTAACACCATTATACAAATTCTAGAAACTGTAATGTATTTAAACATTTTTTTTTTAGTTATTATCAAACACCTATATGGATTCATAAAATGTGTTATCTGTTTGTGTGTGTAGTGGAATTCTGTACGAGGGAAATTATGGGTAAAGGCGAATTTAACGATTTTTTACTTTCCTCGTAAGAGGAAAGTATTGTAATTGTAAATATCCCCCTCCTAGATTTTTTAGATCTTCAGGTTAGAGTCCCTAGATGCCAAAAAAATGTTTTCTTAATTCCGTCGGTATTTTTGTAGGTCTGTTCCTGGTATAGGTAAAAAATACTCCGATTGATTTCAAATTTTGATACAAAATTAAGGGTTATTTGTGGATGAAATGGTAGCATTTTGATACAAATCCAATATGATGGAACAAAATCAAACTGTTTTATACAAACTACTTAGATATACAATTTTCCTCAAATTTTATACCAAAATCAAGTATTACGTACCGATAAAATTATGATAGGTATCCAAGATGGCGAAACAAAATAGGGCCTTAATAAAATATTCAAAAAATCAGGCTAACTTATTAGATTAATTTCAAATTTTGTACAAGAATTAAGTATGATATTGAGATAAACTGGTAAAATTGTGGTACGAATTCAAGATGACGGTACAATATGGCGGCCAAATAAAAGGTTTGTAACCGTGAAAAGTCACCCTTTTAGAGTTTTATAGATTTTCACGTTTTTAAGGTACCTATATAGATGCCAAAAAATATATTTTTTTCCCAATTCTATCGGTGTGTTTGTCGGTCTGTTCGCGGCGTAGCTAAAAAACTACTTACCAGATTATTTTTAATTTTGATCGAAAATTACGTGGATGACCTTTTAACATTTTTTTAAAAATGCAACATGGTGGAACAAAATGGCAGCCTAGTGAAATGTTAAAGAAGTTACTACTAAAAAAACTAATTATCCAATTTACCTCAAATGTTGCACAAGAAACAAGTGTTACATAGGAATGAACTGGTAACATTATAGTACGACTCCAAGATGGAGAAACAAAATGACGCGTTAATAAAATATTTAAAAAACCAGCTTGAAAAAACTACTTAGATTGACTTCAAATTTTGGGCAAACATTAAGTACGGCGTAGAGATATACTGGTAAAATTGTGGTACGAATTTAAAATGGCAGAACAAAATGACGGCCAAATAAAATGTTGGTAATCATAAAACAATCCCGTGGGCATGTTTTTCTGTTCTGAAATTAGGAGTCATATGGGGATGACCTGCTAACATTTTGTTAAAAATGCAGTATGGTTAACATTAACAATTATAACTAAAAAATTAGTTATCCAATTTATCTGAAAGATTATACATAAATTGTGTATTAGATAGGAATGAACTGGTAAAATTTTGGTACGAATCCAAGAAAGCAAAACAAAATGGCGGCCTAATAAAATATTTGAAGAACAGCCTGAAAAAAACACGTATTGGAATGATTATAAATTTTATATAAGAATTAAGTGTAGAGATCTGGTAGAATTCAAAAGAAACTGATAGACAAATAAATTGTTTACAAAATCAACTTACAAAACCTTATTATTCAAGATGTGATATAGAGATACCCTGGTAAAATCTTGGTACGAATTTAACATGACAAAACAAAATGGCGGAAAATTAGTGAAAAAAAACTACTTATTCAGTATATTTTAAATCATGCCCAAAAATCAAGTGTGGCATAGGTAGAAACTAGTAAAATATTGATACGAATTCAATATTGTGGAACAAAATGGCCCTCAATAAAAATCTTTGAGGAATAGTATAATATGTGTTACTAAATGACTATATGCGGCACTAAATTGGGTCACACTTCACTATTCCTAATAAAAGGAAAAATTTATTGGGAGAGAAGTCCCGGGTAAAGGAAATTTACCAATTTTTAAAATTTGTTTCTAATTTTTCTTTATATTATTACTATAATTATGTTTTTATGTTTATTAATCATTTGTTTATTTATAAATTCTTTAAAATATGAATTATATAATTTATTATATTTCTCCAAAAAGAGAAAGTTTTATTCCATAAAACAAAATTCCACCGAACATTTTATTAGGGCGTCATTTTTTAGCCATACAGGTCGCACTAAAATTTTGTCAGTTTATCCCTATACCAAACTTGATATTTGTTGAAAAATTTAACGTCCGTTCGATAGGTAGTTTTTTTGCATTTTGTGAAGAATGTTACTATTCCGTCCTTTTATAACCCTTGACATTTGACCAAAGTTTGAAGTCATTGTGGTAAGCAGTTTTCAAGTTATGCCAGGCATAGGCAGAACAACAGGTCGACGGACATTGGAGAATATGTTTTTCGGGATCTAGGGACCCTAAAAGGCAAAGATCTGCGAAAATCTTGGAAAGTGACTTAATAAAAATTAAGAATTTAATTTTTCTATACTTACAGCGTAGATTACCAACCACTAATCTGGCTTATAGAGTTTGTTCTGAGCTGTCGGTTCATTTGCATAAGGTAACGAAAAGTATATCATTTTTCGATTACAAAAGACAATTTAGGTTCGAGATTTTTTTGTTGTAGCCAGGGTGGGCCTGCAGGTAGTGGAGTTTTTCAGGGTCCCTATAGAAAAAGTGTCTTCCAATAGTATTTACATTTTACAATATATTACACGATATCAGTATATAATTGAAAAAAATTAACAGGTAGCAGCAAATGCCTAGGAAAAAAAAAATTCTAGTACCTAGGTTCTGCCGGCCCGGGAACTCTGCACTCCCTAGTCCTTCTCTTCTTTCCCACCATTTTCCTCGGGTATTGGTTAAAGAAAAAGTTTATAGGACTTAGGTATATGTTTTTCGTCATATTTTATACTAATAAAAAACTGTTAATGTTTTCTTACGGATTTAAACAAAAAGACATGAAGATGATGACGCAATTTTGTTTATTTCTGTAGGCTGCTAGATAATTTTGCAATACTGGAATATTTTTTACCATCATAAGATAGTGATTCACATACCAAATAATATAATATTAAACAATTCTATTGTCAAATTATTTACGTAGCATTTGATTTTTATCGTAATCGCAGAAGCATTTATTTAAATTGCGATTATTTTTTATTGTAATTGGCGTCACGCATCAAAAAAATTAAAATGTTAACCATATATTAATTTATTAAGACGTGCGGTTGTTGTTGCGCCCATTTTTATGTAGACGTTTTTGCAGAGGCGTAGAAATGTCTTATTTATCATCAATTCTATTTATTTATGTCAAGAAATCATAGTTCCTAGAATTAGTGTCAGAGTGAAATTAATTTTCAATATTTCGTGTTTAGTGTTTAATTTCACGTCTGGATCTTTATTCAGAACTTTTGAAAAATGATTTCGATTCGACCGTAAGGCAGTGCTAAGATAGGTTTCGACATAATATATGTGATGTATACCATAACCCTAAGCTAACCTAACTTATACATTTAAAATAGGCTTTCTGTGACCAAAGCCATTGAAATCTTGGTTTCTTTCATATTTATAAGGTATTGTATAATTTATTTCTTTTTAATACATGGTTCGAAGTATACATAGATTTCACCACAGGAACAAAGAATTTTATATATGTATTTAGTCCTTTTGTTTGAATTTGAAAAGGAATTACTCATTTAGGAAATCGCAAGCATTCTCTAATATTTTTGTATTTATGTTTTCTCTGTTTCCGATGATTACGAATCTTAAATCAAAAGGTCTCTAAATACTAATGTGTTGATAAGCTTCGTTTTATGCTAGATCATGAAAGCAACTTACATTTAGATATCTAATGACATGGATTTGTTTTCTATATAATGTTCTAATCTACCATTGAATAAGTACCTCTCTATTTGATTCAATATTTATTGTAGGTATAGTATTTTTGGTACTAGGTGGTTCAGACATGTTAGCAGATTTTTCTGTCTGTGAGGTTAAATCACGAAAGTATCACCTACATATCTGAAAAAAATAGAGATTATTATAAAGTATTTTTCTCCAAAGACTTCACGAAGAGATTCGCTACCCCAGAAGACTGACGTCATGTTATGGATGCTTCCTAGAGGGCATATATAGCGTTCATAAAAAGTGTTCTTAAAAGAGAAGTAATTCGATGCAAAACAAGTTTCAATTGGTTTTATCGTATAACGACTATATATACCCATATAAATACATCAAAGGAAAGGGAATAGTACAATAGGTTAGGTTATATGATATGATTCAACATATTTACAATCTTTAACCCCCATAAGAAGAATGGACAATGCTATTTAAGCGAAGTAATGGGTTATTAACTTATTTTTTTCCTACTTCTAACCACCCTTACCACTTTATTTTTTACATTATCTTAAATGTCAAAGATATTAACATAAGTTAGTATTTTTAATTGGAACACCCTGGTTGTTATGTGTCTACTAAATGAGTCTCTTCTTGCAGAATACGCATTTCTCATATTTGAAACCTTTTTTTTAATTGACAATCCAGGAACTTGAAAAAACCCTTCCATAACAGGCGTAACCCCATCGATTGCATTATATTATGCATTAGAACGTTCACATTTTTCCCGCTGCCTTTAAAGATCAAAATATCAATATTTATATTCGGCAAGAAGACAATATTTAAAAGTTTAATATTCAGGGTGTACCATTTAAAAATTTGTAATCAATGTTAATATCTTGGACATTTAAAAGTGTGTTATGAAAAGTGAATGTCACTTTTGAAAACACACATAAAACTTGGCTAAGAATATTACCAATTATCAAATTCCAAAAACCATGATTTATTAATTTACCAAAACCACGAAAGACACTATTGGTTTTACATTAATAAGAGAAAACCAAATAAAAATTGGGTGAATAGCTTTGCTTTTGACAATGTTTAAAAAATAATATATTTTGATATACATTATGTGGCATTAATATCATTAAAAACGTTGTCATGTTGCCGTAATAACTTAGCAAAACAAAACATAAAATATTTCAAATTTCGTTACAAGAATCCGAGAACATAGCTTGACAATTTGATAACAATATTTTGAACTATGTTAAAAGTTACGATGTGAAAGTCACTCATATATTATTAATGAAAAGGTTAATGGATTCAATTCCCTTGACCTTGAATTTTAATAATTTCAGCACATAGTAGGTAGTAACAGATTGCTATTTGAATTAAGTATCAACCCTTAAATTGAAAACTACTGGTCAGCGACCTTGATAGGGTTTGATTAACAAGAGTCATAAAAGACAAGGAATTTTCTCTAGTAATGTTTAATAAACGGTCATTTAATATATAAAATAAATGGGAATTAATTTGCAGAACTATGTTTTTGCTTTACTAAACCGAAAACAGTGATTTCTACAACTCTTACAAAAAATTATTTTACGTTCTCAGTTGGCCGGGCAAATTTATTCTCAATTAGCTAACATACATGAAAAATAGAATTTTCTGTCAAAAGACAAGTTTTTAAAGCTGCCGAAATCAAAGTAAAAAATAGTTTCTTGAATAACTGCGCAGATGCATTAAAAATAACAGTGTTTGATAATATGAAGGTAATGAATAAATGATAAATTTTGTAATGTACGTCATTTTGTAAAGTTGCACGTCACTTTACTTCATTTGAACCAAGGCCTCTCAAAGGTCAATTCATGCTTTTAACGCAAATCTTATAAATCTAATAATATATAGAAAATATATATATTTCCTTTTTACTCATGTCAATAATATTATAAATATATAATGTAGATGACCACATTTGAGAACAAGAATAATTTAAGTTTATTACCGAAGTGTTACTACATAAATTGCATCCAAGTTTTAAAATTTTGTATGACGCTTTGGTCCAGTAGCTGAACGTTTGGGAGGCAGAAAAAATTTATCGTTATGTAATTTTAAGTCACATGGGTGGGACGCAGCGTTTTCTAAGAAAAGTAATATTTGTGCTTTTCGCATCGATTTTTTTTATTCAATTTCAAGAAAGAAGTTGTCATATCATGTCATTCACGATTCAGTATCATTTTTCCACACGAACGAGACCCCGTAGTTTTACCAATGACAAGAAGTCTTCCAGAAACTCCAACCATGTTAGACAACACAATATAGTTAAACTTTCTTTGGCCATTTTATCAACATCACATTCTTCTCCACCAAATGCAATTTTAATTTTAGGTAACGCTTGAAAAATAGGCCTATCTTATCGTCAAATTACAATTTTTTATTAATTCAGCATTAAATACCAATATGCAATATGTGTCTGTCTTCGCTAAAAATTACTTTTAGAAAGAGCTAAGTGTATGTATATATAGGAAACAGATAGTGCTAAGATTTTCAAAAGAAAAGATCAGATGCGATTTCGCTGTAATATTAAAAATTATTTAAAGTCCACTTAAAAAATAGGAAATCTGAAAAGGGGTTATTCTAGAGAACAAGCAGTTACAGGGACCAAGCCGGAATAAAAGAGAAACATGTGGGTATGATACTATGAGGCATTGGCTTTAAATAAAAATAAGGTGCTATGTAAGGGCAACTAATTTTTTTTTGCGTCAGGTTGCTCTGGTGTTGATAACAAAAAAAACAGATATAGATTTTTTAGATGTTTAGATCTCGGAAGCTATAGCAGATAGAAAAAGTTTAAATTAGAAAATCTTTGCAGTTTTGTGAGCTCTGTTTAAAACCTATCTCGGTTTTCGAAAATTTGACAGCTGTCAATAGATATTTTTGAAAAACCGATTTTTGTCAAAATTTTAAATCACCACGATCCTTGCTCCGTAACGAATAATTTTAGAAAAAAAAATAAAACAAAAGTTTTACTTAGTGTTAATCTAAATGAAATGACGAAAAATAATTTTATGTAACAGTTGTCATTTTTGACATATGACATAAACTTATGTTTTTTAAAATGGAAACCATATCATATTTTTGTTTTATCAAATAGAATTTTATAACGATTCTAACGATATATCACACTTCACATTTGTCGGAAGTTTCGAATTAAAAAAAACATCATCATTGCAAGTTGACGATAGTTGCAAAGAAACGAAATCAAAAATCAAATTCCGGCATCTTGTAGACGAGAAAAAGTTGCGATAAAATTGTGAAATTTATTTTGTTCCAACTTTTTTAGCCGAATAAGTACACTATTTAATACAGAAAATTCCCGTACAGTGTGGACTTTTTGGTAAGCACTGTATAATAGTATGTCAACTTTTGACCCAACGTTTTATTTATCTATTTTTAAGACTTTCAATAAGCCCTTAGACTATTAACCAACACGAGAAAATAAAACAGTTATTTGTTTTTGAAGGCAATCCAAAAAATTTGGCGCACTATTTGGTGAACTTTTCATATTCCTGAATGTATCTGGATTTTTCTGGAAGCAAATCTAAATCTACTTCTTTTGCTGCGTTCATAATATATTCTGGAACCCTGTCTTGCATGACCAGATTGTCAAATTCACTTAAATTCATTGCAATAATGCAAAATTACGGAAGGTACGCACCTATAAAAGCAATTAATGACAATTAAATATGTCGAAATGTCAGATCACCTGGTAACTAACCAAAACGGAATGCATACACACTCTGAGATATGTATCAAAGACGGTTAATTAATAAATTAATAAATAATAAATTAATTTTGAAATAACAAAAATTTTTCCGCACTAGTGCGGGAAACCCAATTTTCTGCATGGATATCGGTGCGGAAAATTGATTTTTCCGCATGGGTATAGAAAAAATACTTATTCGACTGACAAAATCATGACCCTTAAGTAGGTATAGACCTGGTAATATCCAATATGGCGGCCTAGTGAATTGTTCAGAAAAAAGTATTACTAAAAAACTAATTATCCACTTTATCTCAAATTTTGCACAAAATCAATAATGTTACATAAGAAAGAACTGGTAACATTTTGGTACAAATCCAAGACAGAAATATTTTACCTGAAGAAACTATTTACTAAATTAATTTCAAATTTTGTTCAAGCAATAAACTGGTAATATTGTGGCATGAATGCAACATGACGGTACAAAATGTTGGTCTTAAAAAAACCAGTATAAAAACTATTTATTCAATTTCTTTTAAATTATGCCTAAAAATCCAGTGTGGAATAGGAGGAAACTGGTAAAATATTGGTACGAATCCAATATGGTAGAGCAAAATAGCGCCCAATAAAGATGTTTGAAAAGACAGTATATATGTGTTACTAAATAACTATGAGCGGAATTTAATTTGGTCGCATTCCACTAACAAAAGGTATTAATAACGAGAGTAAAGGAAATTTACCGATTTTTTTTTCCCAATATTTTTAAAATGCGACCTTAGGGACTCATGAATAACCCAGATACCTTTATAGGATGCACGCCACTGTTTCACTTGATAAATCCTTCCAACGTCGGTTAATAATATAAACAATAGATAATATCTGCATTATTCCGCGCATTCCTAGTACTACCTCAAGTCTTTAATAAGTTCCCTAGTGGTGAAAAACACAACAAAACAAACCGGTTACCTTGATTGCATATAAGAACATGATTCAAATCTTGTAAGGTTAATTTTCAAGTCTAAGCCACATAACTTGTGTATTACATAAAAGGTAATTATTCAATTTATCACATTAATCCTATCTACGTATATAATATAGTATCGTATTTTGCATCCTCACATAGTCGTTACTGAAAGTGTAGTATATTAAACTGGTAAGTGCAGACCTAATTCTCCTGTACTCAATATTTATATTTTCTTTTACATGTCCTGTAAGTGGTTCAAAGAAAGTTTTTTTAACTTATACAGGGTGTGTTAAAATTAAGGGTTAATATTTTTACTACTTACCAAGTATATATATATATATATATATATATATATATATATATATATATATATATATATATATATATATATATATATATATATATATATATATAAATATATATATATTTATACATATATATATATATATATATATATACATATATATATATATATATATATATATATATATATATATATATATATATATATATATATATATATATATATATATATATATATATATATATATATATATATATATATATATATATATATATATATATATATATATATATATATATATATATATATATATATATATATATATATATATATATATATATATATATATATATATATATATATATATATATATATATATATATATATATATATATATATGAAATTTTAGTCTTACTTTATGAAATAGATCACTTTATAAAAATTGTAATCCTTAACTTTGGTACACCTTCTATATTGTACAAGTATACAAAATCCTTGAGCATAAAAATGTAGATCATCTAAATTTTAAAATAAAATCTCATTTTTTTATACAAAATATTGGACTGTTATGATTATGAATTTCACAAGTAAACAGAGAGTAAATGGAGATGCATATATATATATATATATATATATATATATATATATATATATATATATATATATATATATATATATATTGATCATTGGTTGCGTAGTCGCAAAATTTTAAATAAACCTCCCCTGGTTTTCAAAACCTGAATATTTTAGTACAGAGTGTATATTTTTACCATGGTAAATAAAACAGTTATATCTGGCGTGTTTTTACGTTATTTTTAATATATTATTACAGTTTTTATGTATTAAAAAATTATTTTGTTTATGGATCGTATTTTCTTTGGACCTTTAAGCGATTTTTTGAATCCTTTAAAGTAGAAAGTTTTATGCTTTTTCATATTCTGCATTGATTACTCTACTGCAGTTTCTATTTAGTGCAATTTTTTAGACTTTGTAGTAAGTAAAGCAACCGTTAAAATTCATTGTCTATGTTTATTTTCCAATTCATCTCTATAGGTAAGTAAAGACTGCACCCAAGAAAAAGTTATTTTGTTTCAAACGGCACAGATTAAAATACTAAACAACTAAGTACAAAGAAATAAATAATTGTAAATACAATATACCTTATTAGGATGAAATACTTGGAACAGGTTATTTTATCCGTAGTACTGTTAGGTCTAACTAGTTAAACTTGAATGAAATAATCACAGCAATCAATTATTTTGACGTCTTGTGTTTAATAAATTTTATTCAAGAAGTTAATGAGAATTTTAATATCGCAATAGCTGTTTCGTTCTTAATATAAACTGTGGATAAACTGGAGATATGAATGCCTCAAATTAAAATAAGAATAAAAACCAAATATAAGAAGAACACCCTGAGTAAATAGAACATGAAAAAATAATGTTCCTACATTCTGTTCTTTTTTAAACTAAGAAGCGTTATATTAGTAACTCTTAATAATATTTTTTAAAATTTGTATATCATATGATTATCAGTCTCCCGGTTCTGGTATTCCTATGGCGGCCGTTTTAGAACAACGCCAATTATAACACATATTGTTCAATGTACTTCCTATTGATTCGTCGTTTATTTCCGAGAAGTATAAATATATTGTGGAATGTTCGGCATAAGTTTCCTAGTTCTGTGGTAGGATACTCGGCTATCAATGCGGCACATATGTGTCCGAATACTCGTTCAGGCGGATGCCTTTCAATTAATAAAATTACCCATTAGGTTAGGTTACCCAACATAATTCCGAGTCTATATTAAAACAAGATTTTTTTTAACATAACTTATAGTGATAGGTGGATCTGCCTCGTTTGCTTAACGCAAATTAGCTTAGGTTTGCCGATAAAATAAACATTAAAGCAATAAACCATCATTAAAGCCACAAAATTACAATCAAATCATCGAAAGTGATGTAATTTTAGGGTCCTGTTAATGCTAGAGTCATGCATAAGACCCTACATGTCCCTTGTAATCCGCCAATCACACCACTATAAAGTAGGGCTGTTAAAGGTTACGGTTAACCGGTTAAGATTTGTCACGGTCACGGTGAAAACAGCATTTTGAATAATCGGTGCTCGGTTTACCGGTCTAACCGGTTAACGAAAACTCGATTAACCAATCTGTGAGCCTCCTGGGACATCAAAACCCTTGTATATAGTTATTTCTATATAAAAGTAGGGGTCTTTTTTGGTCAGCAGAAATTTATGAACTCAGAACACCGAAATACAATTGCTTAACTGGTTAATTAATTATCCGGATCAGATAATTAACTGGTTAAAAATTTACGATTTATGTTTTAAATGACTGGTTAACCGGTCACAGTTAATAATTTTGACAGCCCTACTCTAGAGTGCGCGTGTAATTCAAGTCTGATTTCGATGTGGCCAGCACGCTCGCCAGATCTTACACCCATTGATGATTTTCCATAGGGCTATGTAAAATCTCAAGTTTTCAAAATGGCTCCGAATTCTCTGGACGAACTGCGTGAACGTATCATCGACGTGCGTGCAGGATTAAACTCTGAAACCCTCCATAATGTGAGGGAAGAATTTACTAACAGGATGTTCATTTTTCAATTTAAAATGAAAATTTGTCGTTTTTCTTCTTCTGTTTTTAGTTTTTTCCAATATAAAGGAAGGCTAAAATATTTTTTATCTTAAAGCGGCTAGTTTGAAAAAACGGTGAACCTGACAAATTTCTTTTTGATATATAAATAATTTTTCTTTTTGGCATATAAATAATTTTTCTTTTCCACTCTACAGGGTATAATATATACTCTTATGCATAGATTTTAGTTTCATTTAGAAAACAGTAAAACCAAGCAAATTTATTTTTTTTGTGTATGGTTATCTTAAGGGGGGCGAACTAAAAACAAAATTAAATTTTAAGTTTTTTTTTAAAGGTGGAAGATGCCAGATTATTTTAATTTTTTGTTTATAATGTTTTTTCCAACTATACAGGGTTCAAGAGGCGTAACACAGCTTTTAAAAATGGAAACTATTTTTTTATTTCAGAAACTAATAATATTTTTAGGTAACGACAAAACACGTCAATTTTATTATGTTTTTTTTTGCATGTAAATCTTAACTTGGGAAAACCTTTGACTACTTATATGGGGAAGTACTATGTTTGCTAAAATACATTTGTTTCATATGTATTTAAATTTTTAGCATGCGGAATATTTTAAAACTACAAAACAAGTTTGCTATTTAGCTTATTAGTGCTGTACATATAAATATATAATTAATTCTGATATAGTTTTCTCAATAAAGGCAATTTAATAGGGATTTCCCTTTCGATTGAAAAAATAATGTGTACAATTTCAAATCTAGAAATTAACTTAAGGGGGTACTGCACGCAAAAAGTGAAAAACCAGTGACAAGGTCTAGTCGAGTTGAAAGTAAGATGAAAAGGTACCTAAGCATTAAAAAAAAACTTCTTGCACGTCCGACCTGAAAAAAATGTGTTATGTATAGGTAATTTAGATTACATTTCGGTTAAAAATGGGTTCAAAAGGGTTCATGCGCTGCAGAAATACAAAGACGATTAGATGAGTACGATTTACCATTTCAAATTTTGCAGTTACGTAGACAAACGATGTAACGCGGTAAAGAGCCACTTTGTGTAAAAAAAAATTATATGCGAAGGCATGTGCGTCAAAAAGTGGTCAAAAAATAGTCTAAAATGGACAAATCTACTTTTATTTTATAACTCTAGATTTGATTTTTTCATAAAAATTCGCATTTAGGGCCCAACTATACATATTCCCCTATTAAAATCACATTGAAGCTAATACATATCTCTTATAGTTTTAACATTGCAGCGGCGGAAGGCTTGCAAATGATCCATATTACTGCGTGCAGTTCCCCCTTAAAAGATATATAAAAAGTTTTAAAACTTAACGGACTCCAAGGACTTTTCTTTGCGACCTAATTTTTTTACTTTTTAATTCACTTTCAAAAATTTTAAATTTCTTAAATATATATTTTTTATACCAATTCGTATTTTAAGATTCAAAGTTCAAAATCGATTCTAAGTATTTATTGGAATGAATACTTTGGGCAGTTGAAAAACTATTTAAAACGGATTTTAGTTTAGAAGGTTAAGGTTTGCTTATTTTAAATTCCTATATTCCATTCGTATTACGGTTTAGAGTACAATGAATATGTATTGTTTCGTGTGTTAAATAAGTTTTTGCACACATTTCCATATCTAAATTGAAATTAATTGTACGGGTAAGGTATATTCTGTTTCGCGATACATTCCCCTTTAATTATTTAAGAGTAGTGAATTTAAAGGCTCGATTCTGGTGCGTTGCACAAACCATATGAGATCTGCAGTGTGAACCGAAAAATAACGCACTAGTATATCGAGCGAGCCTGATTACAAGGCCAATTACGAAATATGCTGTTTGACATTGAAAACCCCTTTCTTCTAACAAAAAACCGTCGAGCTTTTTAAAAAAAAGTTAATATGAAATGTATCTAAATTTTGTAGCAAAATAGAGGAAATCCCACAGTTTTTCAGTAAACAAAAAGATTAACTTTTATGTTAAATTAAAGTTAAAATGTTTATAAAAAATCTGGAATTACTGCGATATTCTCTTAAACAGCAAAAATAATAAAACATCTAGACCTTCAATTTTTTAAATTAAACTAGGGATAATAATTTTGATTTTTAAAAATGTTTATAATCAAATTGGGAAATATGGGAAAATCTCGCGATGGATCTTAACTACAGGGAATACAATACAAAGTTGGCAAAACTGGCGGTAATATGGATAATAGAAAAGTTTTTATGTAACTATTGATTGATTGATGTGAAAGTAATTGAAATCAAAAATAATCTTCAACAATAATATTTTGACCTAATAAAATAATTAATTATTTTGTTTATTCTTATAGCTGTTTAATTAGACTGAGGGAATTTTTTAAGTTTATTGATAACATTATTATGTTTGTAAAAACTATAATTTTTTCTGTTATCTTTAGATACTTCGTTAATTTTAATTTTGCATAAGCAACCTCTATGCAAAATTTTACACTTTTACCCCCAAGGCAAAAAAAATGATATTCTATAGATGTGTATGTGAACCAACAGCGGGTGATATTTTAAGCATAGATATTAATTTCGTTACTCTTTATATATGCCCTAATTTGGTCCCGTATAAATGTTGTGGCAGTATCTAGTTTTAAGTACGATATGTCAGAAAGATTTAAAAGATATATATATATATATATATAATAAATATATATATATATATATATATATATATATATATATATATATATATATATATATATATATATATATATATATATATATATATATATATATATATATATATATATATATATATATATATATATATATATATATATATATATATATATATATATATATATATATATATATATATATATATATATATATATATATATATATATATATATATATATATATATATATATATATATATATATATATATATATATATATATATATATATATATATATATATATATATATATATATATATATATATATATATATATATATATATATATATTTGTTTATTTTTTTTGTTCTGCGTCGTATTCAAAGAAAGAGAAAATTTATTTACATAATATTTATAATTATTTAATTGATTTGAAGATTTATATTTACCGGTAATAATTATATGAAAATTGCCAAGTAAAAATTTCTTTGACAGTGGTTTTAATAAATATTATTGTTTTTCCCACTTAGATTAGATGGTTCTAGAGTAAACATCCTTCAGAAACTACAATAATTAAGAGATACGCATCCTCGACGTTAAAAAAATAAGGTCATGTCATTTATCTCGATCACATTATATACCTGCTCGTAGAGGCAAGCCTACAGTAATCTTAATACTATCTGATTAATTAATTTGCTGTTTACATACACATGTGGAACGAACTATACTTAGTGTTAATTTCTAAACGATTATCGACTTATCTGCCTTATACAGCGACTACAAAGATACCTCAGGCTCATTCGACTTTCAGTTTCCTTGGCACATTTGTCTGAATTGTCTTATTACTTATCTGTGCTCGACCAATTCGCGTTTTATAATTATTTAATTTACCAGTCGTTTTTCTTCTTTTTTAGAATAGAAACCAAAATGCTTAAGCATCTGATTGTATTGGGTTTTGTAACTTTTGCTTCTGCACAGGTACGTTTTTAACATCCTTAGCCTATATATTGTCTTTCATGTATATTAAGATGGAGTTTATATTACTGATATTATTATATTATTCAGATCTATGAAGTATCGAGTAATAATTTTAATATTATCTACACAACTACATTATCCAAGAGAAATAAGTAGATCAGCTTTTATATAGAGACTTTTTATACTGCTCGTCATTTATAAATCCCAAGCAAAATCAATTATTTGAGGTATATTAATTCAATCTTTTCTACAAAATAACGCAGTCTCTAAAAGTTGTTTAAAAGAGCATATTCTAATCACTTTAGCTAAATTGTTTTGTTTTTATAAAACAGTTTGAGTCTAGCACATACTTATGTAAAATAACAATTAAATACACATTACAAATTTACTACCTTTTAAATTAGTAATCCAAAATATCGTGCAAGGTAAAAATGATCTGCAGCTTTTCTGTTTTACCCACCATTAACATAATTTACCTTCCTATAATACTTAGTTGTAAAGTGTGTTCCAAACATTGGTAATGTAGAAAAATATATAATTATGTAAACAAAAAAAATTAGAATTTCCAATATTGTTTAGTAATAGTTTGGGAATCCTATTGTAGTACAATTAAAAGAAATTTTCATGCCATTTCCATAAAGTTCAACTACATATTGCTAAAATGTAGAAGTTATGACCTATTAATAATGCAAGTTATTTCAATGAAAAGTTTTTTACCTACAGTCACCAAAATAAATTTCCGGAAGAAGCGGTTCAACCGTGAGGGACAGAACTACTGGTTACTTGCACCACTCTCCATTCTTAATTATTGCGTAATAATGGTTAAAACCTAAGCATAATAGTAGGTAGTAAACAACTAAAAACAAAACAGAAGTTTCCCTTTTTTGCAAAATTTCTCCCATATTTCAATATGTATCTATTTATAGTTCTAACAGTTCTGGAGTAGTTTGATGTTTTTTATAATAACCTCTGAAAATTTAAGCAAAGAAAAAGCGATATCTCAAAAGTGTATTTTACATATATAAGAAAACTTTTTAGAAAATTGTTTTAGCTTCTTTGGTTATATTATATTTCTCCTCTGTTCTAAGTCTTACATATATAAGATTACCAAGAGTAATTTTCTATAAAACACACTGTTACATTTTTTGCCTTATCCATAATTTAATTTCTAAACGTCTAATCTTCTAACGGCAGTATTTCCAGCAGTCTTCACCTTACCAGTATTTACCAAAGCCTCTGGTAAGTTCAGGGTATTTTATTTGGTCTATGGCATAACTACTAACCAAATTTTAACTTGATCCTAATTAATTTTGATAAACGTGTATTTCTTAATATTAATATATTATAATAAAAATGTTCTTTTTAATTACTAGTTTTACATAAGGGATTTTTGAGAATAATGAATATAAGTTAATAAATAAATAAATAAAAAGGACCCTAGAATATTTTAGTTTGCAATTTTATCTTCAATCAGTCTCTATTCGCATTAGTTTGATCTGTGAAGGAGATTTGAAAAGTGAAAAGGTAAATTCGTTCTTAATCTATATTTAAAGTTGTTGCTTCCTTTTATTTACTTTCTTTTTGTCCATTTAACGGTTCCTTGAGGGTTGCTTTCTTCAAACATTTATATATTTCTCAATATCTTTCTTTTTTTTTCGTATTCTAATAGTTTGTATTTTTATTCAATTCCCCATTGGAAATTGACGGAAATTATATAATTTTAGAATTACACATGAAAACTATAAAATGAAAAATACCCCTATAGCCCAAAACTTGACAGTGTGGATTTTAACAAATTAATTTGCGAGCTTTATAAATATTTTTGGTTGCATTATATTAGGGTATACTTCAACTCTTTGAGTTTTAAATAAACAGACTCGAACTCAGCTTCTAACAATAATCCTATGATAGCTAACCCAGCACGATAAAACTAAACTTTCAAAACTAATAGAATAAAAATAATAAGCAAACCGACAAAACTTCCGATAATCCACTCTAAAATAACACAACCCACTGCTTTAATGCAAGTTCAATAAAAACGATTGAACACAAAATCCAAACGAGTACTGTCGGATTTCGTCGAGTGGTTAGACTAAAAAATGCCGACTCTTCATCAAGGGTCCTTTACTATTCCCAACAAAAAAGGAGGTTAAGGGCTCAGAATGTTTTGTTTCTAAATTAACTTCACCCACCATAAATATCTATTGATATGTGGGTTTCCTCATATGTTTTATTAGGGACAGTGAATTATCCCCTATTTCTAATAATTTCAAATGTCAACAAATGAAAAATTAAACCTTCAGTGACCGGTCGGTACTCCGACCAAATCCGCTATATTCTGATAGCTCCTAAACAGCAACCAAGTAGCCCTGGTATGTAACGGATACGATAGCATATATTTTGATCTCTAATAAGCACTTGTTTTATTCCAGGCAAGTTACTTTTTTTTTGAAGAAGAAAAATATGATTTTGTTTTTTTTGGACCTTTGTTAAAAAAAACTATAAGCACTTCACCCTTAAAAATGTACAAAACTATAAAAATGCATTTTTTAACTAATTGTACAATAAAAAGTTCCCACGAGTATATGGATGAAGTTTCTTATTTTTTTCTTTACATATTAATTAAGCATAGCTTTTTAACACCCTAACAAATATTGAAGTTAGCATACATGCTGACTTTTTGTTGTAAAATCAGTTGAAGAATGTTATTTTAACTTTAAAATGTAAAATATTTTTTTTAATACCTAAAAAGGAAAACATTTTGTGGATTGGCCAAATTACCTTGTATATTAGGTTCTGTTAATAATCGTTTAAAACTTTTGGTTCTTTAGTTCGCACTGCCCCTGAACGATATTAACTGCCTTTATAACTTATAAACCTAAGCATGGTAAAGGATGGTTAAAGCTGCCCGAAATAAATAAGAGAATGCTTTTGGTCCTAGTACGTCTAGTTCTAGTACCTTGTTTGTTTTTACCTTTGATACTCAATTATGGTTTTCGTTTTTAAGATGCTACAAGAACTACTCAAATTTAATCTAGATCAGTAGGTTGGGCCGTGAGCTCTCAAGTAATCTGGATCGATTGCTTGACTCCCCAGATGACTAGATCTTAGTCTGCTAGAGTAATTTCTTTTTGGCGATTTGGTAATCAACGGAGTAAAGTGGGATAAATGCTTAGCAAAAGATACGAATATAGTCAATAAAAACTGAAAAATGAAATTAAAATGAAAAATAGCTGAGGAATTATTTTTATCATTGAATGGCTCAATACTTAATTTATTTACGTATTTTTTATGCTATTACGTGTGTAACAATAATTTTTAGACTATAAATAATTAAACCTATTTTCAAATCAAATCAAATCAAATCAAATAATTTACACAAGTCATAAATAAAATAAATGGCAGCATATAATTTTTGTTGCTCTAATAATAAATAATTATACACACTTAAAACTGTAAAAAATTAAAATTCAAGTTCAAAATATTCCTCTGCACTATAAAATGATTTCTTTATTAAAAAGCCTTTTACTTTGTTTTTAAATTGTGCCAAAGGAAGTACCCTGACTTCTGTTGGTAGTTTGTTAAAAAGTTTTACACCTATTCTACTCACACTTTCCCAGTCTACAGTAAGATGTTACCAGGTGAAAGCAAAAAAACAACAGATTTTTGTCTATATGTAATCATTACAGAAGGCAAGCTAGATGATTTATGAAATATTGCATAATAAGCAGTTTTTGACTCTTGTGACACACACCCTACCAAATTTCTCAGCACAAAAACAATACTCACCACCTCCACCTGGCATAAGTTGTCCCCAGAAATCTGACAGAATTGGGATGGTGCATTTATGAAAACATGATGTTCTGGTTTTATCAGCGTTGACTCGACAAAAACCAGTCCTCCACAACCACACGTCCCAGATCTCAATACCCAATATTTTCCTTTTCTCATGTATTAGTTCAATTTGTTTAACATTTATCACAGGTAACTAAAAGCAAAAAAACAACAGATTTTTGTCTATATGTAATCATTACAGAGGCCTTATTTCTGTGCTGCTAAATACCCCATATGTTGTTTCGGCATTTAGCTATGGATTTGACTCATTATAATATTTCGCTTTTATCCTGACATCGCTATAAGCCTATTTTTATGTTTCTGTTTGAATAGCATTCATAGTATTAAGTGCTTATGTACTTATTTGGTTTCAGCTATCTGTTTTATGCCGGAAATACTATTGAAACATTATTTTTTAAAATAATTTCGGAAGAGCGGTTGGAGAAATACTAGTAAAATGTGCATGTTTGTCCAAAGGTTAGACTGAAGGTTGCTTGAGTAGAATGTGGAGTATAATTTAACCCTAAATATTACAACAAATAAAACAAATACAATACAAAAACCATTTAATTAGTGACCAACAAAAACTGGATAGAACGAACGAGTTGACAAATAATTTTTATTAGAATTTTGCAAACTCGTGGTCGATTACTCTAATTAAATTTGAACAGACAACAAGACATTTAATGTCAATTGCAATATGTTCTTGAAATTCTTGGTTCTTGGTTTTTACCTTTGATACTCAATTATGGTTTTCGTTTTTAAGATGCTACAAGAACTACTCAAATTTAATCTAGATCAGTAGGTTGGGCCGTGAGCTCTCAAGTAATCTGGATCGATTGCTTGACTCCCCAGATGACTAGATCTTAGTCTGCTAGAGTAATTTCTTTTTGGCGATTTGGTAATCAACGGAGTAAAGTGGGATAAATGCTTAGCAAAAGATACGAATATAGTCAATAAAAACTGAAAAATGAAATTAAAATGAAAAATAGCTGAGGAATTATTTTTATCATTGAATGGCTCAATACTTAATTTATTTACGTATTTCTTGAAATATGAATAATCAGATTCATATTGTTTCTTACTAATTTAGTTCAGTACATCAAAAATATTCTAAAAGTGAATATTTCTTTAAAAATTTCGTTTGTTACAACTTTTAGAAGCATTTTTTTATATTTAAACAACATTCACTCCAGCAGTATTTTTGGCTTTATTTTAAAACATCATTATAATATTCTGCTGTAATATGATTTGGTTTGTTTTTGCAACAGAAGAACGATATTTCACCAGAGTACAAGTTTATCAATAGAATAAAAGAAATCTTACTTGTTCTCAAGAAAATTTGACTTAAACAGAAAATGCATGTTTTTATGAAAAAAATTGCTCTTTAGTGTATAAGAATATGTTGGTTTCCACATATAAAAAATACTTAGGGTGTTGGCTTTAAGCCTATTATTAATCTGATTTCAGAAATTTTCCTTGCGTTTTCCTAATTTTGTTTTCTTATATAGAGAAGAGCTGTTGTTAGTATCCAAGGTAATGGCACAAATTCGGTAGCCGGATCTATATACTTCACAGAAACATCTGACGGTATTCAGATAACTGGGACAATCAGTGGACTTGCACCAGGTAAGAAACTTTATATCTGCGATCACATAGAGCTGACTTAATTTTTAGTGATACTAATATTTCTTACAATAATTTTTAGTTAAATCTAATGAAATTTTATATAGTTCACCACAGAAGCTTTTCTTTAATTCATTAATAAAATAACGACCCAGAATACTATCCATTCAATGAATAGTTTAAAAATTAATGCCAATAAATTTGAAGAACTATTGGCAACCACTGTTGGCAGATCTCACAGATCGGCATTATACTTTAACATCCAAACTCAGAACGCTCTTTATTGATTTGGTACTGGAATCCCTAATCATATCTTCCAAGGGTTCAGTGAAGATTTACTGCGTAATCATGGACAACCGAACCTTGTACCCTGACATTGGCGCCTTGTAAGATTGCGTTTCCAGTAGTGATACAGTACGATGTATGGCCAAAAATGAGCGAGACATACCAATTTTCGTAGCACTACAAAGTTATCTATGTTTACGCAGGTGATTTTCGTTCATAAATTAATGTCGTTTTTTTTTTGTTGATCACACCTTATAACTAGCTGCAACAAGTTGTCAAGAATTAGCACTGTGATCTACACTAATATAGACATGAGCATAGTATGCGAAAAAGTCACAATACGAGGTTCTGTTACAAGTGAATTCTCGGCTTAAAATATACTTGAATACTAGACGAAAAAATAAAAATCGATGGCAATGATTCCGTCATCCATCTATATTATTTGATGGCTAAAATCTAAAAATGTGTGAACAAAATCACAATGTACTTGCATTAAACATTTTAAATAGCAGCCTTTAAAGTGTCTAAGTGTAACGATGTGACACTCGATAGTATTTCGTTTAAAAATGGCGATGCAGATTTAACGAATAAATGAATTTTATTGAAGAAAATAGGGCAGAATCATCCAAAATTTCAACCTCTACTACTGACTACTTACATTTTTTGAATAAGGTAAAAATATTTTTGCTACCCTTGATTTACATCAAATAGAATTGTTAAAAATTAGTTTAAAACATTACATAATATAATTAAATGTTCTTCAAGTACCTTCTATTTTTATCAACAACTTCAAAAAATAAAACGAATTATGTTTTCAAAATATGTTTCAATAAATCAAAGGTTAAAAACAGATTACGATCAGCTCAAGTTATTTCTTAAAAGAAAAACACCGGTACGCAATTTGCGTGTTCGATTTTTATCTGTTTGGAATTTATAACCAAGCTAATATCAACGTCAAATGGATTTCATAAAGCGCCACTGTTGGTCAAATTTGGGATCATAGCCAACTATTATGATAAGCCAACACAATGCGGAATAACAGCACAATTTTCAAAATTTGTCAGTGGCTGCACGTAATCTTAGAAAGTGACAGTGCTGCAAGCTGCAGTTTATGTCAAAAATAGAATATAATATAAAAGGTGCCTTAAACTCAGTGGCCTTTTAGAAGTATCTGAAGAACCAGTAAATAGATTACTTTAAAAATTTGGCTCTGGCCATAGATGATCATAAATTCTCTTTTTAAAATATTTTAAATTGTGCGGTGTTGCCGCTTCTACCATAAACCGGTGGCAACATCCGTTTTCTAAATGGAATGCCCTGTATATTATTGAATTTTTGTATTGTACTACAGGCTTTTGGTGTTATGTTTCCTCTATCCAAATTCAACTGTTTTCGAGAAAATGGCGCTTGCAAATTGAAATTGACCCCTTGGGGCTTTGTAACTCCCAAAAGAATTAACTTGCAGCAAAATGGATTTCACTTTCCTATCCCAGTTAAGTCGTTTGGAAGTTACAGAGCTTCAAAGGGGTCAAAAATATCAATTTCAAGTGCCATTTTCTCGAAAACCGTTGAATTTATGTATAGGAAAAATAACACAAAAAGTGTTTAGAATATCCAGGACATTACTAAAATGCAGTATTATACATGCTATTCCATTTAGAAAACGGATGTTGCCATCTGTTTAAAGTAGAAACGCCAACACGGCACAAGTTCAGTTTAAAAAATTATTAAAAAGAGAGTTTATGTTTATCTATGGCCAGACCTAAATTTTCAAAATAATCTATTCATTGATTTTCCTGATAATTCTAATAGGCCACTGAGTTATACAAGGGCACCCTGTATAATTTAAATAATTTTAATGACTCATCTATCGGCTTTATTGATATGCATTCAATATACAATATGTCTAGCAAAATTCAAACAAGTCACCATAAAATTTATAAAAAACACTGTTTTTGATTGTCTGTACTCCACATAATAAAATTTGTGATAATATTTTTTTGTAATGACTTTTATATAATAACAATAAAAAAAACATTTTATTAATAGGTTTTTGTTAGACAAATCTTATTAAGAACACCAAATTAAAATTAGCATTCTAGATTACCCGAATGATTTCGTTCTAACAGGTCTACTATTACACTGTGCATGTAGTACCTAGTGCCACTGAAATCCATAATGAACATAAATTAATTTACTGACCTTTTGCATTTGTTAAAAAACTCTCCATTTTTATTAGCTAAAGCTCGTTTTTGATCCCCTAAAATTATCCAGTTCTATATTTTACATATTAAAGAAAAATCGTTAAGGATTATTTCTAATCACCTACCTGGGCAATAAAAATATAGTATGAGTTTACTACTCCCTTTCAATATACAGGGTTCCCTATAATAAACTACCCATTTTAATAGCCCAATAAAATTCTTAAAACATAATAACACAAACATTTTATTACACTTAATTACAATCTTGGAATTTGCTGTAACATACAACTTATCCTAACTTTTAAAAATTACGTGTTTTAAGTGACCGCCATCAACTTCAATGCACTTTTCAAGATTGGATAAGAAATGATTCATGACACGATGAAGCAAACTCTTATCTATTCACAGGACTTATTCAGCAGTTGGAACTTTGAGTTCTTGGATGTTTTCTGGTCGAGTTGCAAAAACCTTCGTCTTTAAATAGCTCTACAGAAAAAAGTCTGGTGAAGTTAAGTCCGGGGACCTAGAAGGCCAATTTAAATCCCCAAATCGTGAAATGAGTCGCCTATTAAACACATCTCGCAGAACTTTCTTAGAGTTTCTAGAGGTATGGGCTGTTGCTCCATCTTACTGGAATAATAACGCATTATTTAGGAATTACCTTCTTTCTAAATCAGGAATAAAAAACATCTTTAGCATATTTACGTAACACCCGGACGTCACTGTTAGTGGATGCTTATTTCCATCTTCAAAAAAATATGGACCAATAATGCCAAATGATCCTACCGTACATCAAACAATAACTTTTGGATTATAGAGATTGTTTGTACTAATTGAGGATTTTCGTTTGACCAATACCTAAAATTAAGTTTATTAACCATGCCATTCAAATAAAAATTTGTCTTCTCACTCATTAAGATTTTAGATGTCTCCTCGATGTAAATTTAAAAATTCTTGGCAAAAAGCTAATCTGGCTTGTTTATCTTGAACTAAGATGTTGCACTATTTGATATTCCCAAAATAAGGAATTGCCTATTAGCAGACTTGTGGGAATTCTCGTGAACGCAGTTCTGACTCGTTCAATAGTTTCAGGATTACGAATTGTTCTTCGACGTTCAGGTTTCTACAAATTGAGCACAGAACTATTTTCACGCCAGTGGTGAATCCATGACATAACAGTCTTACGGTTTGGAGCATGACCCCTATTGTTGTTGTTAAATTGACGAGGTATGCACGCTTTACTTCTTCCACTGAGTTACTTCTTATGTAAGTTTCTATGCAAAACATTCATTGTTGAAGTGAGTAATCCATGAGGATTAAAACTATATGTTAAATTATCTATTAAAACCTAATCACAATTAACTAATTTATTAGAAAAATGACGTTTTACGAAAATCAATATTTTCCTAGTTTTGTTACTCGATTAATAACATGTTGATTCAAATCCCAAAGCCCATAGAAGATAGATAAGGCAATAATATTATGGGGACCCTGTACTACCGCAAGATTTTAATATACTGGCTAACTGAGATTCTAATATCAAAAAATTATCATTTAGTTATTAAAGGCAGATTTTACAAGTTTAGTTCGTACTGGGTTAAGGTTTACTTAACCCAGTACGAACATTCATAGTCACTAAAGTTTAATTTTTTAAACCTCATTTTTATTTTACTAAATCACTTTCAGGTCTTCATGGTTTCCACGTCCATGCTATTGGGGATCTCACTGGAGGATGTCTCTCTACAGGAGCACATTTTAATCCATACAATGTAAGTGGGTATGTTTATGTAAAATTAACAGACCAGTAAGGCAATTTTAATATTGCTTATTTTGAACATATTTTAGTTTTGAGTTTTTTCTACATAATTTATCTAGGTTTAAGGTTTAAAAAGTGAATCCACATAAATTGCAACATTTTACTGACTCAATTGTAGCAAGATCTTCTAAGTTTTAGAATGTAGAAGCAGTTTATTGTAGAGTGTATTTGAGAACAGAAACTAAAAATCCTCTCTTGGTGGTTATGGTTAAATATAAAAAAACACATTTATTTATTATTTCTTTCTTCTGTAAAGCGTTTCCTTATCTCAAAAACTCCTAGATATTTAGTTGACAAACAAATAATCTGAACACATTTAAAAATAGATATTTAGTGTCAGAATTAAAGTTTCGAAATGAACTACGCGAATGTCAACGCCACCACACAAAACTTCTCTTTTCCAAAGATCCTTTTCTTATTACACTGGCTATACAGGGTGCTTCACGGTGGATGGAACCTTAGACGTTTTTGAAGAATGGGTGAATGGATCTTTATAATATTTTGGTTACAAGCATAAATGACATTGGCCTAGCGTTTTAAAATATTTTTAGGCTTACAGTATTGCCGCTTCTACCCAAAACAGGTGGCAACATCGCTATTTTAAATAAAACACCCTTCATTTTTTTACTTTTTCTGAAACTACACGTATTTTTGAGCAACTTTTCTAAATACTTCCCTATACCTATCTGTAACCGTTTTCCAGGAATTAATTTATTTGAATTTTTCTTATGGAAAACAAGACTTCAAATAAATCCGAATTTCTTCCAACTCTAAAGAAATTTTAATCGGAAATTTGGGCAAAGATTAAATAACACCTTTAAGTATTTGATTTTTTTTTTCATATCTTGGTTGAAGCATACAGGGTGCTCCAGAAATAAATGTATGTTGGTAACTTGTAAAAGCTTAAATGGGGCACCCTGTATATCAATACTGATTTGAGAAGCTGATAAAAGTAGCTTTCTAATAATGTATACCTTTTCTATACCTAACTCTTTACGTTTTTTGTTTATAAGCATTTTTTTATGAAATATTATAATAACGGGTCATTTTCAACGTGTAGTGTGCCATGAAAATAATTGTTGTGAGACGCCATGATAGTTTGCTTTGACAGAAGTTTTATTCTTGCGCTTCTGATTCTAAGCCAAAGTTGGAATGGAAGTATTTATTCTGCATGGTCAGTGTAATAAGATTATCAAGAGAACGTGTAGAAAATGTTATAAAACCTATCCAGATTTACCACAAATGAATATCAGAAAATTTTTTTGAATCAAGAACAATTTTAAAGATTTTGGTTCAGCTTTAAAACCACCAAGAAACTTGCCCAGACCGGTGACTTCTAATGAAGAAAATGAAATTACCGTTTTGGCATACTTTTACACATACCCTCACTTCTCCATACGTGGCGCAGAAGAAGATTTGGGCATTACATTTTCATCAATACAAAGAATTTTAAAAAAGCATAATATGCACGACTATCAGTTCATCGAAGTCCAAGCACTTAAACCTCAAGATTTTCCGCAAAGAGTCGAATTTTGTGAAATGTTACTGACACGTAAACAAGAAGATCCTCTTTTTTTAAGAAAAATTATATGGACCGATAAGTCAAAATTTTCGAGGGAAGGCATTTTTAATCGACGGAATCGTCACTGTTGGGCCAATAAAAATCCGCACGCTACAAGAGAGGGACGATTTCAAGAAAAATTTAGTTTTAATGTCTTCTGTTAGCTAATGGATAATCAAACTAGGTATTTGATATACGATGAACAACTCACTTCCAGAAAATACTTAAATATTCTATTACAAGTGGTCGAGGAGTTCACAGATGGTCTTGCACTAGAGGATTACCGAGGCTGTTGGTACCAACTTGATGGAGCTCCAGCACATTGTACGGCGGAAGTGACTGTAGAGCTATATCGAATTTTCGATGACCGATGGTTTAGACGCCTAGGACCGTGGAACTGGCCCCCCAAGGTCGCCTGACATTACTCCTTTAGATTTTCATTTATGGGGTACACTAAAGGAAAAAGTTTATCACACTCCAGGAAATACTAAAGAAGAACTAGTACATCGGGTCATTCAAGCATTTCAAGTTATTGATCCCAATGAAATAAGAAGAGTTACAACGGATGGTGTCAATACTCGTTCACTGAAGTGTTTAGAGGTTAATGGACAACATTTTCTGTGTAGTGACATTTTTCAAAATTTCTATTTAATTTTTAAGGCTATAACAAAATCTTTAAAATTGTTCTGGATTCAAATGAATTTTCTGATATTCACTTGTGGTAAATCTGGATACATTTCATTAAATTTTCTACACGTTCTCTTGATAATCTTATTACACTGACCATGCAGAATAAATAAATTCATTATAATTGTTTTTTTATTTATTTACCTACTTATTTACTTTGATCTTAACTATGACTTAAAATCAGAAGCGCAAGAATAAAACTTCTGTCAAAACAAACTATCATGGCGTCTCACAACTATTGAATTGTTTATTATTTAAAGGTCAGAGGTTCACATTTTTAAATTTTACATCAGACATAAAAACTTCTCTAACTTTTATTTTTTTATTTTTTTTATATTTCAAATTGTAGCCAATAAGTTATACCAAAAATAAACTTTCAGACTGTTTTTGTAAGTAACTGTACTTGTATTTTTACACTTTTTTAACTTTTTAGTATATGGACTTGTGCCCTTTTAATAAGAAATTCGAAAAAAAAAAACATAAAAAAAACGAGTATTAAGAAAACAATTTATTCGTTATTAAATATACATAAACCAATACAAATAAGGATATAAAACAAAATATTTTTCTCTAGTTAGCAGTACTTTTTAGAGTGTATGATTAAATAAATTTTTAGAAATAATGTTTTAAAAATCGGTAAAAAGTTTGAATTTTTACAAAACAATAATAAACCAGGTTGCCCCTGTGATTAGAATAGAAGGCTTTGCCAAAAGTTCCAAAGGGGAGGGGGGCAAATATGGGCAGCTGCCTCCCTTCTAGGCGCATTTCGAATTTGTATTGAAAATATATTTTATGATAAAATATCCTCGGTTTTATACTCAATGAACAACATAATTAACTGTCTGCCTCCCTAGACAGTTTTTCTGGCTACGCCAGTAAAATTTTATACATACTTTTCTTTATGGTAGATTTTCTTTTTTTTATTCCCGGTCTCTAAATTATCCAGACATGCTTACACTCGAAAAACATTAACAAACTAGAAACGTACTAACAAAAATGAAACAATATCTTTGCAGTCCGCATTAGAGGGAAAAATAAGTGGCGGTGAGTGCATAAAATACGATATACGAGCCAATATAAGTTACGGTATTGGCTCGTATATCGTATTGGGTAAAGATGGAAGCGTGCTGTTTTAAAGCCAAATAGGTCTAGGTTTAAAGAAATAATTGAGATCAGAATGTAATTTTTGCCCAAACCTAGACTTGTGCCCTTTTATTAATATTCGATTCAATTGTTTTCATGGCACACTACTATTAGAATCATTGAAAATGACTCGTTATTATGATATTTCATAAAGAAATGCTTATAAATAAAAACGTGAAGAGTTAGGTATAGGCAAAGTATACATTATTAGAAAGCTACTTTTATCAGCTTCTCAAATCAGTATTGATATACAGGGTGTCCCATTTAAAAAAAAATCGATTTTTTCGCGCTTTTACAAGTTATCAACATATCTAAAGGTATTATTTAACCGTATGCTTCAACCAAGCTATGAAAAAAAAAATCAAATACCTAAAGGTATTATTTAACCTTAGCCCAAATTTCTGATTAAAATTGCTTTAGAGTTGGAAGAAATTCAGATTTATTTCAAGTCTTGTTTTAGTTAAAAAAAATTCAAATAAATTAATTCCTGGAAAACGGCTACAGATAGGTATAGAGAAGTATTCAGAAAAGTTGCTCAAAAACACGTGTAGTTTCAGAAAAAGTTAATAAATGAAGGGCATTTAATTTAAAATAGCGATGTTGCCACCTGTTTTGGGTAGAAGCGGCAACACTGTAAGCCTGAAAATATTTTAAAACGATATATCAAAGACATTTATGAGGGTAACCGAAATTTTAAAAAGAACCATGTACTATTTCTCCAGAAACGTCTAAGGTTCCATCCACCGTGAATCACCCTGTATAATCAATTAGATGCCAATTTAAAGTCTTTGAATACTATTGGTAATTAAAAAAAAACACTGACAATTCAGTTACTTTCTAACCACATGACCTAAAAGAACCTTTTTTAACCTTTTTTGTATTTTTCGATCAGTATGCCTGAACAATTGTTACATTTTATTATCTTTTCTGTATACTATTAGGTTAGGTATTAAATGTATCACTGTAAATAATACGTAGGTATAACTCTTAATGTATGTAGGTATAATTTTTTTGTTTATTTGGATTGTAATAGAAGAAAAAGAAAATAGACTTCGTTTAGTTATTAAGGAATACGTCAACATGAACTATGCATTTAATTGCAAATTTGTTTCTTAATAATAACAAAATTATTTTGCAAAGTTTATTGTCAAATACTGCATATCTCAAAAATATAGTTGTTCGATGAAAAAGTATTTTATCTTAGGTAGTCAAAAAATAGACAAAATAACAAAGTGTATATAGATGCTCAGAGGAATACTCATTTTTGCAACGATGTTTGGTTCTTGTAGCATAAGCTTATACATTTCCTTAATATAATAAAAGATACAGATTCCCTAATATAATGAGCTCCCGGATGGTGTCTAGATCCTCTGGACCCACCCCGTATATGATATTTTTTCTTAGTCAAATAATTTTACAGCTTTACTAATATAGTTTGCGGTATTTATGCTTAATTCTGCCTTTTTTCGAATGGTGGCAATCGGAGGCACGAAGTTGCTGCTTTTGTTATCGATTAATTCGCACATAAGTGGATTTGAGAATTTAAATAACAAAATTTTATATAATTTTATATAGTCTTTTAAAACCTAGCCATTTGTTGAACTACGATGAATAACGCCTGGAACGCAAAAATTGATAAATAACGAACCGGAGCCTACTAATTTAATTTTTTACGAATCGGAAAGCCGTTCCGGTGCGTTCTGGTCCACCCTGAGTGTAGATTAAAAGAAGTTGTGCTCTTCTAAATTTTCATATGCAAGTTTGCTCCGGTGGAAAATTACATATTGACTTTAAAAAAAAATGCTGACTATTAAATATAGTAACCTCACGAACAAATATATTGCATAAAATATAAAGTTTCTATAAAATTCAATAGAAACAGGTTGCATCAAAAAAGTGCATATTTTCTATAAAAATCGGTAAATTTTCTTTACCCGAAACTTCCCTCATTAAGAATATTTCCATTTATTAGGCGTAGTGAAGTGTGAACCAATTTAGTTCAGTACATAGTTATTTAGGAACACCTACATACCGTCTTTTCAAACATTTTTATTGAACGCCATTTTGTTCCAATATATTGGATCGCTACCAATAATTTACCAGTTTCTACCTATTCATACACTTGATTTGGGCATAATTTAAAATGGATTCAATAAGTAGTTTTTACATTGACATACACCGAAATTTTGTTACGTCATGTTGAATTCGCACCAGTTTATCTTTATATCATGTTTAATTTTTCTTCAAAATTTGCAATCAATTGAATAAGACGATTTACACAACTTTACTTTTGCTTTTCAAACAATTTTATTGGACGTCCTTTTGATCCACCGTATACCAATATTTTACCGGTTCCTACCTATATAGGTGTACTTATTACTTAAGTAGTTTTCACACTAATTTTTTAAGACCAACTGTTGTTCTGTTATGTTGAATTTGTACCAGTTTAACCCTATATCATATATAATTTATCTGCAAAATTTGAAGTCAATTAAATAAGATGTTTTATTTTAAGTTGGTTTTATTAACATTTTATTTTGTTTCACCATCTTGAATTCTTAGCAAAATTGTACCAGATTCTCTCTATATCATGCTTGCACAAAATTTAAAATTAATCTAATAAGTAGTTTTTAATGCTAATTTTGTTGCCTTGGATTAGTATTAGAATATTGCCAGTTCATTCCTATGTAACACTTGATTGTTGTGCAAATTTTTATGTAAATTGGATAATTAGGTTTCGCCAGCTTGAATTCGTACAAACATACCAGTTGATTCCTAAGTAATACTTGATTTTTGTGGAAAATTTGAGGTAAATTGGATAAATAATTTTTTAGTAATATTTTTTTTGCAAAATTGTATTTTTACCAAAATATTACCAGCTCAAGTCAATCAGATAAGTAGTTTTTTAGCTATGTCGCGAACCAACAGACAGACACTGGAATCGAGAAAACCTTTCTATAGACCTTGGAACGTAAAGATTTGAAAAATCTTGGAGGGTGATTTTTTCTCGATTACAATACTTTCTTTTTAGGAGGGAAGTAAGAATGTAGTGGAGGTTCCACCCTTTGGCCTCATCCTTTATAAAGAGGGGTGTGACTGAACTTCATTTTATGAAGATATTTCCTTAGTCAACAATATCAGAACTAATTTTTTTTTCACAAATTTTTACTTTAATTGGGAGTTTAGGCTAGGGGGTACTAGGGTTAGAAATATTTCGACTAGCCGTCGTCCTGTTCAATTTATTAGCTTTCTGCTGTATCTGTGTTTCATGACTTTTATATGATCATGTTTCACAAATCAATATTCAGATCTAATAAATAATAAATAAATAAAAATGAATAATCTCTTATTGCATCCATTATTCAAAAAGTGATCAGAAGTAGTAGCCGTCAGTCTATCAGTCATGTGATTTATGAAGGTCCTCTTAAAGGGAAATTTATGAGGGATAATGTTGTTACTTACCTATAGAAAAAGCTTTTTATGAATTGACTCATTTCGACCAATTTTTCCGCAGCCTTATTTTTTGTGTGTTTTTTTTACCAATGGATACTCCATGGCTCTTGTTTGTTTAATGTGCAATACCCCATTTGGATTCAATCATAGAAATAATATATTTCATAATATTTATATAAATATGTAAAGAATAAAAAATTTAAAAAGAAAATAAAAAGGTTAGGGTTTTTTTTAAACAAATCCACTACACTCTCTAATAATTTATAACTAATAATAGTTAAATATGTATTTTAAAATTTCTTAATTTTTAGGCCAGTCACGGTGCGCCAGATGCTGCTGAACGTCACGTAGGTGATTTAGGAAATATCGAAGCTAACGCTACGGGTATCGCTGTAGTTAATTTCTCTGATAATATCATTTCTTTAAGCGGAGATAACAACATAATTGGTAGAGGAGTGGTTGTTCACAATGACGAAGATGATTTGGGATTGGGTAAGTAATTCGTATTTTAACCACATGTCTAGTCAACCCTACCTTTGTCTTGAAAGTACGATTTTTATTATCTTTTTTTGCAAATATAATGTTGCATCACTTCGACGAACAATGAACTCATATTTGATTATAGTTTTTCCAATCTTGTTAAGTCTGTAAGCTCTCCCTCCGATAGTAATTTTTACGGGCCTTATCATCCTGTTAATAGACTCGAAATCAGTCGCTATGTTTTATTACAAACTGCGGCAATTACTTGAGATTAATCTAATAATCAAAATTAAGGGTGTTTGTTACATACCAACACAGGAAATACTCAATGAGCAAAATAAAGCAAAACAACGCAATGTGCCAGTCTTCAACGACCAACAACCGAAATATCGCAGTAATTTTGATATAGTCAAAAGCAGTGTTATCGTGCGGGTCATACGATTTATCAACGACAAACTTTTTAAGTTTGTTTTTCTTTTATTACGTGTAATCATATCCTCCGCATAAAATCCGGAAGATGAATTAGATAGACCTATGATATTTTCGTACGAAAAAAGAGGATAAACATATAAATAGCGGCAGTTGAAAAAATCTTTGAGCGATGTCACTTCAAAGTCAGATTGACAAGTCAGTGACTAAATGAGTAATAGAAAACAATTTTCGGGTTTTTTGCATCCACAAACGAAAAAAATGGTGTTAAATCTCATAAAATATTACGAAAATGAAAATTCATCGGCCAATATCCAGGAGACAGTAGCAAAAGCTCTGGGAATCGGTATAAGGACTGTGCAGAAAATTGTGCATGAAAAAAAGCGTAATTTACTACCGAAGAAGATTTAGAAATGTACACGAAAAAAGCTAAAGACAGAAGACTTTAGTGACAATGTAAATATGAATGTTCGTAATGCAATTTACAATTTATACACATCAAAAACTAATATAACCCTTCAAGAAGCTTTAAAAAATCGAGGCATATTGGAAATTGGACTAAAATCGTTGTCAAAATTAATAAAAATCTTGGGTTTTCGATATAAAAAGAAGTATAATCAAAGATTTTTATGCGAGTTGCCACATATAGCAAGTCAGCGTATCCAGTTTTTAAAAAAATACACGGAAAATGTAAATTCAAAATTTAGAAAAGTGGTATTTTTAGACGAGACTTGGATATTTTCTAATGAAAGTGGTTCGAAATCTTGGCAGGACGAGTCTGTAAATAAATCTTGGCAGGACGAGTCTGTGAAAAGTGTCAAGAGAAAAAAGGGATGTGGAACGGGAAAACGGTTCATCATTTTACATGCAGGTTCTTCAACAGGATTTCTCCCAGGTGCAAGTTTACTGTTTTCTTCAACATCCAAAAGTATGGACTACCATGATAATATGAACTTTGAACTGTTTGAAAAGTGGTTAAAAGAACAACTGATTCCAAATTTAGATGCTCCATCTTTAATCATTCTGGACAATACATCTTATCATTCAAGAATCTTAAATAAACAACCAACTTCATCCTGGAAGAAAAGTGATATTTATGACTGGCTAATAAAACAAAAACAAAATCCTTTACCCAATATGCTGAAACTAGAACTTCTTTTAATGGCAAAATCTATTAAAAACCAACAATATATGCCGTAGATGAAATATTACGGGAAAATGGGAATGAGGTTTTACGACTGCCGCCATACCATTGCCAGTTTAACGCAATAGAATTAATATAGGCTGGGGCAAAATCATATTACGAAAAACACGTGAACGATGGTCTTACATCAGATGAAATGCAAATTGTTTGGCAAGATTCATTAAATTATATTACGCCGGAGTGCTGGAAGAAATCTGTGGAACATACGGAGAAACTAATATGGGATTGGTGGAATCGAGGACGAGTTCTAGATGTCGAAATAGCACCAATGATCAATGCGCCATTTGAGGACGACTCAGAAGATGAGGACTTTTTAAGTGATGATGATATTTTTTAGTCTATAATATTAAAAAGTTTCTGAAGGATTATATTAGTCTTTGACGTGTATAAATCATAAATTGCATTATGAATATCCATTTTTGCATTGTAACTTAAGTCTTTTGCCTTTGGCTTTTTTCGTGTATATTTCTTAATCTTCTTCGGAAGTAAATTATGTTTTTTTTCGTGCACGTTTCTGTACATTCGTTATACCGATTTTCAGAGCTTTCGCAACTGGCTCCTGGATATTAGCCAGTGAATTTTAATTTAAAAATTTTTTTATTAGATTTGACACCATTTTTTTGCTTACTTTTTTAGTACATTTGTAATTTTGTAGGCAATAAATAAATAATTATAAAATACTTCCAATTTTAAAGCGTGTTAAAGTAAATGTTAAGTAAATTTCAAGACAAAATTTGATATACTAAAATCGGTAAAATCGCTTTTCCAGAAACTCGCTGCTAACGAAAAATACAGGCTATATATATATATATATATATATATATATATATATATATATATATATATATATATATATATATATATATATATATATATATATATATATATATATATATATATATATATATATATATATAGCCTGTATTTTTCGCATGTATGGCCCTTAATTTTAGACTGAAATTTGAACAAATCTGATAAGTAGTTTTTTAGCTATGCCGCGAACAGACCTACTGACGGACAGACATACCTACAGACAGACCAAATTGAGAAAACATGTTTTCCGGCATCTAGGGACCCTTAAACGTTAAGATCTGAAAAATTCTCACGAGGAAAGTAATAACTAATTATTTTGTGTTTTTAACAAAAGTGTATCATATTTTTGCAAAATAAAATTTTTTTGACAAGTTTTCTTTGCACAGGGGTGGCCCGCATTTAAATAAATGACACTGTATAAGTGGTTAGATTTTTTGGTCAAGCGGGGCTCATAATTTTTGGTGATTGATAAAAAAATCTCACTTTCATTAAGTGGCTGTATAAACAGAACATATCCTGATTGTTCCACTGATTCGAACCGATTCCGACTTTATTAAGGCGCTTGCCATTTTGTGTATTTTTGTTTTTGCCGACCACAAAATTTTAGCCAAATACATATTTTCGAATTTTCTTATTTAGTCCCTCGGCATTTAATATATAAAATAATATTAAGTGGCTATCTTAATAATATTGCGTAATATAATAAAAAAACTATTTTCTTTCTCCCTGTATTTTTGTAAATAGCCCATCGAGATTTAATAGCTCGATAAAAGAATCACACAACATTTTGGTATTCACTATGTTTTCTGATTTGATTCATAATGTTGGTGACCTTTGGACCAGCACGATAAGACCGCATTCGACTATAGTGACCGTTCCTGTCACTAAAAACGCGTTGTATTCTAATTTGGTATTTGGTCGTTTAAAAGCGACAACACCAGATTGCCATTTTGATTTCGCTCAGGGAGCATTCTCCATGTATAATGAGGTCGTAAAAATCCTACCTAAGAAATTTTCAGAGCGGAACAAGAAATCAACTTCGGATAAAAATTAGGCACCAGTATATCACTTTTACTGTTTTTTTACATAGAATTGGCATTGCCAGATTTACAAACAGGAACAAACAGAATTTGGGATGCTGATCACGAATTCTTTGGGATAAATTTCGTTTTCTACCATTCAGTTTTTTCAGTTTATTGCGTTATTTTGTAATTTCTATTTTTATTTTATCGAAACCTTTAATATTAATACTACGATTAAGGTAACTAGTTTGAAAGGAAAGTGACAAAAACTATTATAATAGGGTGTTTCTATTCTGTTTTATATTTTTTTAATACGTAAATTATTAAATATCTTTAAAATCAATAACTCTAAGACAAAACGTAGCTATACAAAATTTCGAATTCAAACTCATCGCCTCAAAATCTACTAGCATACTAAAATCGTTAAAATCAGCTACAGCAAAATTAAAGTCAGAGGATAATAAAAAGTTCTTTTGCCACCTTTCTAACAGCCTATAAAAGAAACGTGGATGATATTTGTACTGTGTGGAATGGCAACAGATAACAGTTGAAAGAGTTTTTACAATTCGTTAACTCGTTCCATCCTAAACTTGACTTTACATTGAAAATGGAACATAAAGGAAAACTACCGTTTCTTGATCTTTTGCTATCAAGGGAAACACAGTAGGATAGAGTTTGAAGAAAGCATCGTCCAGGGATAATATTATTCAGTATGCTTCAAACTCTCCTTACACATATAAATTCGCCGCGTTCAACTCTTTTTTCTACCGGTTGTAATTTACCATTGTCAAGGGAAGCGTTTAATAAGGAGCGTGATGAACAACGGTTTTCCTTTGGAGTATAACAAAAAAGTATATTATACATTTTGGAACAAGTATAAAATGTCCTATAGTGTCATACATTACTTTTTTCGTAAGTATTTCTCTTCAATTGGCTAAATTTTTTGAAAATATCAATCTTTTATTCAAAAAAGTAAATACTCTCAAGAGATATTTAGTAAGGACAAAGGACACAACCTATAAATTGTCCAGATCTGGGGTTTACGCTCTAAATTGTGGCGAATGTTCCACCACCTATGTGGGACAAACAGAACATGTCTTGTCAACAAAGTCCGAAATTCGGATGTAACTGAAACTGTTTCAACTTATGCCAAACATTTGTTAGAGTCAGATCATGATTTTTCCATTTCTGACGTTGATGTTTTACATGAATGTCTGAAGGGGAAAAAGCTTGACCTGCTAGAAAAAACGGACATAACCAAAGCTATAAAAAGTCCTCTTCTCACTTGCGTTAACGACGTTTTAATTTCGAACCAACCCTAATATTTAACAATCTATTGGAATAATTATTGCAGGTAACCTCCATTTTATCTATTAATTTATAGAGATGAGAGTTTTTGTTTATAAAAAGTTGACCAGTCTAGGGGTTTATAGGTACTTACTCCGGCCTCTCACTCAGGCGGTCTGGGTTCGATCCCAGCTAGGGACATGCAACTCTCTTAACCTGTTTTAATATTTTATTGTGTTTATTCACGTGAGACATAACCTAATTTTAGAGTCAATCAAATATGATATAAGTAGTTGTTTGTTTTGTTGTACTTTAGTTTGTTTTATTCCATTTGTAAGGTATTATTTTTGGATTTGTGAGTGTGACTATTTACTAAGGTTCTCTTTGTTGTTTGTAAGTATGATGATGCTCGAAAGGGCGAAACATATGTCATGTTAATAATTATAATTTACTGAGACCAAGACTTGGAATCTTTTTATACGTTTGTCAAAATTAAAGTCATATTTCCCAAAATTTTCTTGGAAACGAAAATTAGAGTCTCATAACTCTTAAATAACTCAGCAAAAGTACAGAAACAAGTAGGGATAAACAGAATTGGAATACCTTTCAAATGAGATATACCAAGTTCAACTTTTACATTTAAAATGTTTATGTCGATATCTCCCTCTTGGCAATGTTAAATATAACAGATCCCAGTTTTATGTCAAAAAGTATTTTAAAGAAAACCCTAGTACTTGGTTTTTATTTGAGGTTGTTATCTTTTTACGTTCTAAACATTTCAAGAACGGGACTTTTTAGAACCACTGCATAATACGATGTTAAAATTATTTTATTTTTTAGGTGGTGCAGAGGATTCGAAAACAACTGGTCATGCTGGAGCTAGAGTTGGATGCGGAGTCATCGGAACACTGTAATTATTATTATTATTTTAGTTTTATGCTTTGTGTTGTTTTGTTTCGTGCATATTGCTTAAACAACGACTAACTGCTAATTTGTGAATTTTTGTCTCACAATAAATCGTATGCTTTCAAGTGTTTTGTTTCAATTTGTTAGTCACCTGGTATGTGTGAATATTTCTTGTTTCTCATTGTAATCGGTTTAATGTAATAACTAGATTATTTTCACCGAATGATTAATTTCTAAATACATATCTTCTAAATATGTATTACCCTTTTCTTTTAGCGAATGTATAGATGATGTCAAAATAACACAATAGATCAGTCCTAACACTGGAACCCGTGGTGGAAGATAGATCAAAATACAAGAGTTCTAACCACACTACACCACAACTTGTTACGTTCTGGACGCGCCATTCGCTAATCAAGTTAGCATCATCAGCAGATGATATAAACTAAGGTAACTTATCTAAACCGAGACCATTTATAGGTAAATGTGGCCACACTTGGTTGCACCCGAGTGCACCGTTGTCAAGTAAGTAATAGAGGGGACTATAGGAAATAGGCCCTCTGTCTTTATTTACTGCTTTCTTACCACTTTTAACTATTTCTATACTCTCAAATGCATCCAATAATCTACTATTAGATACATTTTTAATTAACTTAAGATTATTTATTCCTATTGGTGATTGTTTTCCAAAGCATGTTGGGCAATGCTTGACTTTTCTGTTCTTCTGTATCTTAAGTGTATCATTTGTTCTTTAAAACGAATGTTTATGGAGCGTTTAGTTTGCCCAACATATTTTAGATCGCAGCAATTACAGCTAATTTCATAGATGCCACTCCTCGCTTTCAAGTCGTCTTTGTCTTTAGGGTCTCCAAGGAGATTTTTCAAACTGTTCTCCGTTTTGTAGGCTACTCTAAAACCTACGTTTTTAAATACTTTATCTAAACCTCTCATATATCTGGGATCATATGGGATTACTATGAACTTATTGGGAGCCTCAGGTGCTTGAAGAGTAGTGGCATCTTTTAACATTTTCTTATACTTATGTCTGTTTACTAATTTATGTACAAAATTATCATTATCTATTACTTTTAGCTATATTTTGAATTCGATTTATTTCAGTGTTAAAACGTTCTTTACTTAATGGAAAATTGACTAACCTAAAGTTAAGAAATGAAATGCTGCCATTTTGTGTTGACGGCAATGAAATGAGTCGAATGATATATACCTATCAGTATTAGTAATTTTCCTATAAATATCAAATTCATTGTTTTCTATTGTACCCATACCACTAGCTTTAAAGAACCTAAAGAAACTACTTGAATTCAATAATTTGAAGAAAGAAGTTATTGATGAATATTTGCTTCTCACAAAATTATGTATGAATCAATTTTTTTTTCAGTTCAACAATAAATATTATAAACAACTTGAGGGAACTGCGATGGGCAAATGCTTTATCTCCGTTCCCTGCAAATTTGTTTATGGGTAGATTAGAAATCCAATTCAAAAAAGAACTCAAGTGTTTCCCAAGGGTGCGGTATAGATACGTAGACGATATATTTGCTATTTTTGATACTAAAACAGAAAATTTGGACACTTTCTTAGAAACATTAAACAATAAATATCCTTCCATTAATTTTACGTACGAAAAGGAGAACAATTGGCAATTACCTTTTTTTGACCCGTTAGTTATTAATAATAACGATAAATTAGAATGTTATATTTATAGGAAATTTACTAATACTGATAGGTATATAACATCCAGCTCATTTCATTGCCGTCAACACAAAATGGCAGTATTTCATTTCTTAACTCACAGGTTAGTCAATTTTCCATTAAGTAAAGAACGTTTTGACAATGAGATGAATCGGATTAAAAATATAGCTAAAAGTAATGGATATAATGATAATTTTGTATATCAATTAGTAAATAGACATAAGCATAAGAAAATGTTAAAAGATGCCACTACTCTTCAAGCACCTGAGGCTCCCAATAAGTTCATAGTAATCCCATATAATCCCAGATATACAGGAGGTCTAGAAAAAGTATTTAAAAACGTAGGTTTTAGAGTAGCCTACAAAACGAAGAACAGTTTGAAAAATCTCCTTGGAAACCCTACAGACGAAGTCGACTTGAAGGAGAGGAGTGGCATCTATGAAATTAGCTGTAATGACTGCGATCTAAAATATATTGGGCAAACTAAACGCTCCATAAACATTCGTTTTAGAGAACACATGGCTCATTTAAGATACGGAAGAACAGAAAAGTCAAGCGTTGCTCAACATGCTTTGGAAAACAATCACCAAATAGGTATAAATAATCTTAAGTTAATTAAAAATGTATCTAATAGTAGATTATTGGATGCATTTGAGAGTATAGAAATAGTTAAGCGTGGTAAGAAAGCACTAATAAGCCTATTCCCTCTATTGCTTACTTGACAACGGTGCAGTCTGGTGCAACCAAGTGTGACCACATTTGCCTATAAATAGCCTCGGTTAGGATAAGTTACTTTAGTTTATACTAGCTGCTGATGATGCTAACTTGGCTAACAAAACGCGCGTCCAGAACGTAACAAGTTGTGGTGTAGTGTACTTAGAACTCTTGTATTTTGAACTATAGATCAATTTAATAAAACTTCTTGTCAGACTTTAATGAGATACTGAGCATTTTAGAAAATAGCACAAGGGATCTAAAGTTAATCTTATTTTCCAAAAACGGGATAATCATTGCCATTATAGTACCACAATTTTAATTTTAATATTTATATGATCATTGAATAATGACATCAAAACTGCATTTACAACTTGACAATATTTCATATATTCCTAGTAAAAGATATTTTTTATTGCACAATTTGACACTTACAAAAATGTATATAACTACTAACGTATAGAGGGGAGCATTGAAAATACGAGTGTTTACACACCTATCTTACGGGCATGTTGACGGCTTGGTGAATAGGGAAGATACCAGATCAAGGAAAAACGGGGTTGTAGTTAAGGGAGTAAAAGTAACTTTTACCTTCTCTAAAATTTCTCACAGCTTATGACTGAACTAGGAAATCTTTTTTGCCTTAAGTTTTCCAACTGAGTTAAATTAAGGACTGTATCCATATGTCTGCATAATTTTATAATTTTATGTCAACTGACTTAATTATTGGAGGGTTGACCTCACCGTATCTACGCCTTTGCAAAACTTTGTTAATCTAGAGGGAAACGAAGAAAAACTATCAACAACCAGTTTTTTTTATGAAATGTTAGTTTAATAGTCCTTTATCAAAACATATAGGACAATCGTCATGTAGCTTTCAACGTTACGGTAAGATTATAATATATAAGTTGAGTCCGACCGAATTTTAACATATGTAAAACCAAACAACTTTTGCTTTGATACAATAAGAAAATATCTGTTAATTTACCTGGAACTTTCCTAGTAACGGCGTTCACAACATATATATATATATATATATATATATATATATATATATATATATATATATATATATATATATATATATATATATATATATATATATATATATATGTATATAGTAGAAAAAATTGACGCAGCAAGAACTATTATATAATAGAAAAAGGATTTTTCTTGGAACGACCGCTAAATTTTGTGTCCAAGTACCCAGAGCTTACCTTATAATAAGACTCTCATATTAATTTCTACAATATCTATCAAGTTACTCCAAAATAAATATATTATGTTTATATAAATTGTGTTGTGTGTGATGGAATACCTTAGAATTTATCGATTTTTTTAAATTTATTTTTTTTATATTAATTTTTATATATTTTCTGCCGTTTTTGCTTTATATTGCGTTATATTGTATTTGTCTAGCCGAAGTTCTTTTAAGGAGTTTTATGGCGGATATTACATATCTAACAATCATTCACATTGAATCAAATATATATTTTTTATCTCCACAACTTTTTCGTCAAGATCACACATATGTTTAAAAAAACATTCATTCACTTAACCATATTTTTCTAAACAATACCCTTGCTACTCCAGAATACCATTTTTTAAATTTTGTTTTTATTTGTTAATTTATTTTTTTTTATTTTTATTATTTTTTATTTTTTGTATATAGGACTGACAAAGTTCTACCAGTTCATCACTATTTCACATTTGTTTTTTGTATAAAATTTCAACTTAATTGAACTAGTAGTATTTTGATACTGATATTTTATTTTAAACATTTAATTAGGCTCTCATTTTGTTTTCCCATAATAACTTCTCAATAACATTTTCCCAATTTAACCCTGTATCATATTTGATTTTTGTGCATTATTTTTTTAGTAATACTTTTATAACATTATATTGAGCCGCCATTTTGTTCCGCCATATTGGATGTTCTCCAAAATGTACCATGTCATCCCCATGTCACCCTTAATTTTTGACAAAGATTGAGGTTATTAGGAAAAGTAGATTTTTTTAGCTATGTCCCGAACGGACAGACAGACAGACCGCCGAAACTGACAAAAAATGTTTTTCGGCATCTAGGAACCATGAAACTTAAAGATCTGAAAAAATCTCCGAAGATGAATTTTGTACGATTATAGTACCTTCCTCTTATGAGGAAACTACAAACAAATAGCATTCTAGTTTATAGTGAATTCAAAACAATATCACCAGATCATAAATCATATGTAATAATAATAATAAAAAATAACTAAAGAAGATCAGAAAAGTGAGTATCTAATAATCGAAATTCAAAAGTGGTATATTATGTAGAGATTCCTCTGTTAGCATAAAGTTGGCTAGCTAAATTAAAGAATTAATTGTTCACTAGCTACAGATTAGAGATGTTGATAAAAACGTTTTCACAGCGTACATAGGGACTAAAAATACAACTGCATTTCTCAAGGCAGACTTCAATTTAAATAATATGTCAAGTATTCATCTAAATATAATAATATTAATTTTAATTAGGGAGAGTGCACCTTCGGCTAAAATTGGCCATGCCGATTATTTGCCGAACATTGGAAGCCGATCGGTCGGACTCTAGTCATAACTAATACATTTCGAAATGTGAAACGGATCCCAGTCCCCTATACGTCTGGAGATGAATCTGCATAAATACTTAAAGTGTGTCAAAATATTCAAATAATCCATCAAAAAATTGTTTTAAAATCCGATTTTAAATCGGAAAACGTACAGAACTTGAACTCCGTACAATTTCTATAAATATTTAATGATATTTTGATATCTTTGTAAGTTCAGTCTTAAAATTAGATCATTTCTGCTTTTAGCTAGTTTCGATTTAGCTCAAGGGTATCGATAATATATTTCTTGCGCGAGAGGTAAAAAAATAAAGAAAATATATCCTAAAAATAACTACTTGGTCGGCTATGCTCCTTCTTCATTCTCTACGTTTTACGTGGACAAAAATACAATACCACGCCGTTTTATTGACGCCCTTGAATTACCATGGGTTCTATTTTTTTATAGCTAAGTTTCTGTTTTAATTATTCTTTAGTAAACTAATGTCACAACACTAAATCGTCATCAAACAATAACCGTACGTTTTATCAGTGACGTATTTAGAATGCCTTCCTGGAGGGGGAACAAACATTTATATCTGGCGACTAAATGAAAAGGTCATTGCTCTTTGTGTTTACTAACATACCTAAGATTAATCGCAAATTCCCCCCCCCCCCCCCATCCTATATACGCCAAAAAAGTTTGTTACATGTTTTTGATGATTTATGACTGCAAATAAATTCATAAAATTTCCAGACTTCTAGAAATGTACAGTTATCTGCAAGAAGACAATTTAGGGGTACTCATCAAGAGTTGTTTACATATTATTTTGATTTAAAATCTTGTAAACAAATAAAAAGCAGTTTGAATAGAGATTGGGTTTCGGACAATTTTAAAAAACGAATTATCTGCTTAAAAACAACTCTGACCAGATTGGAAAATTTAGTGAGTGGCAATTTAAGGCATTTCAAAAAAAGCTATTTTATTTAGACATAAAATTACAAAATAAAATTTATATTACTTTCAAAATATGATAATGGGGCAAAAATCAGCTGAACAAACGGATAAGACGAATAAATACTTTAAATTATAGAACTTTGTTTGAGCTGTGTAGTCACGATTCACTTAATTTAGTGGTAAATTACTTGGTCAAATCAAGCTAGAACAGAAAAAATGAAAATACTCTGAATATGAATGATAATAACCTGATAGATGGTATCTTCCATAAAAATTGCACCATGGTTATTAAAAAATCAAAGTTTGGTTGCGATATGATCCGGTAACTATGATACACTGAACAAACTTAATAATTAAACATGTGCACTGAAGTTTATTTATATAAAACACTTTGATTTACGTTTCGTTACTTTATAAGATTTAGTTTGGGGCATAATCGGAATTTTTCAGTGTATAGTATTGGGTCCGTCTCTATAATGTCGCTAAAACTTGCTATGTTTCTAATATTTCTACATGAATCTAGAAATAAATCCGTGGAATTGAGCAGTTATTCTTTGAATTGTCTTATGAACTACTTTATGTTTAATAGAACTTACAGTAAAACAATTTTTACTAAAAAACGAATATCGGCACTTGCTGGAACTTCGAAGTGCACCAACGAAATTTTTACTGGAAATTCAAAATGAAATATTTTTAATACGGGTGACGAGTCTGAGTTACGGTTTTCGGCCTTTGTTTGACCAATTTCTAGAGTATACAGCCTTATAAGGACAGCCTCAGGACTCCATCGCAACCGTCTTATACAGGGTGTTACATAAAACGCTGTCATTTTTTGAAAAGTTTATTCGACGTTACTGTTCTTTTTCACTTTGTGCAACCAAAATAACCTAGAGCTAGGTACAAAAAACAATTTCCAGCGGTTTTGAAATTTTTTCTTCCTTACCGACATACAGGTCTTTTTAGAAAAATTGATTTTTTTAAAAATGGTCTGCTGAACACAGCCCACTTATGGTAATCATATTCAGTATGGTCTTTCAGATTATGGACAGGGTTGGCACCCTTAAGTATTTCACCATGAATATTGTATACAGGGTGCACCAAAAACTCTACCGATTCTAAACTTAAACACTGTTGGATTTCTGATCCGCAAGATAGGTAGTATCGGTGAACGTTTTAAGTCTGTATTAACAAAAATAACATATGAAATTGCATTTTATTGGGAAAAAAATTATATCAATGATTAAAGACAATGTTTCATTTTTTATTAAAAAATCTGTTTTAAATTAAAGACAATATCTGAAAGAACTAGAGCAAATTTAAAATGTAAAAAACTGTTTAGGTACAAATGTGCATTATTACTAAAACTGGCATTAGAAGCAACTTCGAGTTCAAGATTGATAAAAAAAACCAAAACCAATAAATCACTATTTAACGTCCACCTATTCGTTTTTGGTGAACCCTTTATAAAATATTCATATTGCAAAATTTAGGGGTGCCAACTATGTTCCTAATCTGATAGATATACCTTTGATTACCACAAGTAGGCTTTGCTCAGCAGATTATTCTAAAAAATCAATTTTTCGAAAAAAAAAACCTGTATGTTGGAAACGAAGAAAAAATTCCAAAATCGCTAGAAAATATTTTTTCGTACATAGCTCTAGATTATTTTGGTTGCATACAGAGAAAGCGAAATCTTTTATAGTAATCTTTTATAGTAAGAATTCTGGTCGAACAAACTTTAAAAAAAATGACAGGGTCTTATATAATCCCCTGTATAAGACGGTTGCTATAGTGTCCTGAGGCTGCCCTACTATGGATATTGATCAAACAAAAGCCGAAAACGGCCACTTAAAAATCTTAAAAATTTGAATTTCCCGTAAAAATTTCCTTAGGGCACTTCGAAGTTTCAGGAGTTTATTTATAAAATTGAAAATTAAAGTTATCTTCTACCAAAATGAGCCTTAGAGACTTCTAAAATCTACAATAATAAAACACTAGTTAAGAGAACACTGGATACAAACATTTAGATGGGGAGTTTTATCAGAAATTCGTAATTATGAGAAGAAGTAATTAATCTGGTATTAAATCTTTACGCGCAGTGGTAAAGTTTCTTTACTAGCCTCAGTTTACCCACGACCACTCTATATATCCTTTCTCTCAAATACCGTTCTAGAAACTGTGTTTTGTTCCAATCGTCAGATCTGTTGGGCATGGGCGGAGTTATAGCCGAACCCTAATATGAAAAGACGTATATATGTTTTATTCGTGCTTTAGTGTATGTATCAAATTCGAATATTTTTGGGGGCGCTAGATGCTGTTGGGTGTCATTTACGTAAATCTATGTAGTTGGTTTACCATCCAGACTGGTTATAAGATCAGCTCGTCTAAAGAGATGCTCCATAGATTTTATTGAAATAAATGCTATATAGAACACTAAGTTTAAGATATTGAAAATAATTGGCACATACATGCTAAATCATTATAAATTGGATGTAAACGTTGTAGTTGTAGTTAGCAGAACTAGTTATAGTTTGCAATAGACAGTGCTAAAGCGGATATATATATATATATATATATATATATATATATATATATATATATATATATATATATATATATATATATATATATATATATATATATATATATATATATATATATATATATATATATATATATATATATATATATATATATATATATATATATATATATATATATATATATATATATATATATATATATATGTAAATTAAATAACATATAAAAGTCTAAAATATCTTCTTAAGTTGTGCTGCGATAAATCACCATACGACAGTGGAATTATGAATAGTTAGGCTTATATTGATATTTTATAATTAACTGAAGAAGTGTTGTTAGTATCACGAAATTCATTCGAAGTATATATTTTTATTTTAGATTACCTCTTAAAACATCGATAGATATCGATATCGCCGAAACTAATCTCAGCTGTTTCTACCACAAAGTTAAAAAAACATAGTTTTAGATAATTTGAAATTGAGGTACTCTAAATATATGTTACTCTACCTAACAGCTACCAAATAATAATGTATAGCTAAAATATATTTTTATTTTTAGCAACACTGATACTCCAAAAACCGACAAACTTGCATTTGTAAAAGAAGAATTACGATAATCAATTTTTAACAATAAAGATATGGCCACAAAAATTGTTTTTTTGTCTGTTACCTGGTATTACTATTATCAGTACGGTATTTTGTGAAAATATCTAATTTTTGATAATTAAAAATAAACCATTTTCAAGAATAAATATTGAAAAATAATATATTAAACCATGTAGAAAAATTTTATTTTTTATATGTGTACTAAATCAATACCTATGTCCTAGAAACGCGACATTTTCGTTATTTTTAAACCCTTCACATCTTCCGGACTTACTGACGTAGGAAATGTTTGGTTTTCAAAATAATGTGATTTAATATTATTTCCACTACTGCACCGAAAATCTGCAGTTAAACAATTTTTTGATTAAGTTGGTTGATCTGAAAATCGCCGCTTTATTATAAATGAATATATGTTTATTATAAATAAATATATGTAGATGGTTTTACGTGAATAGTAATAAGTTAAATTGCTTGTTTTTCAAAAATATAGTAGCTTGTGAATTATGTTAAATTGGCTTAATTCATTGTTTCAGATTATACTCTTTATTGACCAAACCATCTTAGAGATGAAATTTTACGATTTTTTTTTTAAATTAATTAGTCCATCCCTTAACACTTATATTTACTAGAGTTTTACATTTAGACCGATTTAATTTGACTTTTATAGGTTTAGGATAACTGATATATTAATTAATTTTCTTAGTGTTCTAATATTACAAAATGATCAGCAAATAATAACGAGTAAACTAAACGTTATAATCCGGTTATAGACCATTATTTTTTTTACTTTGTTAAATAAAATTAGATGCAACTTTTTTAATTAATTATTTTTAATTTTAATATTTCAATAAGTATTGCCTCACCACAGAAATCCGACAACACAGCGAACCTGACGTCACCGCAGAAAATCGAGAACGAAGTTTATTCGAAATTCGAAAGTCGAAGGCGTCAAAAAAAACTAAAACTGAATTTGAATTTACTGCAATTAAACATAAGTTTCGTAATCATCTTAACGTAAAAGCTAAACAACAAAAACGAAATGTTAAAAAGTACATTAGTGTTTGAATTAACCATAACCAACATTTCAACAAATTATTCAACATAACAACGAAAAACCCGCATAAAAATACCGTTTAAAGTAAATATAACTAGCAATATGTTCTAACTTTTATCCAATACTCATTTTTAACATACAGTGTGTAACAAAAGTCTGGAAACCTCCAAATATCTCGAAAATCGCTTATCCAATTTTAACTAAATTTGGGCCAGCCATGTATGGAAAAGCGAAGAAAACGTGGGTGATATTTACAACAATGCTAAGTTTTTCAGTAATTGGTAGAAACTTTAATTTTTTAAATGGAATACCCTGTATTCTATTTTATATTTCGACTCGATTATTCTAAAGGTGTTTCCTAAGATATATTTAATTCCTAAATTGAACGGTTTTTGAGTAAACGATAATTTTGAACGGAAACCAGTATTTAAATAGTATTTGAAGTACTGAGTTTTATCAACGTCAAATTTGAAATAATGAATTCAAATATCCTAATCGAAATTCAATAAGTCTACTGTGTGCAAAACTTCGATAAAATTCAATGTAACAGGACATGTGAAATGCTGTGTAGTCTGGCCGTGCTGAAATAGCGACAGAAGGCTATAGAGCTTTGGATTATTTAGTTGAAGGAATCTTCCGATCTTTCCAAAAGACCAATTGCTCTAAACCAGGATGTATCCCACATGTCCGTGCATTGACCAATACATGCTGAAAAATTCCACCCCATAAAATAACGCTAGTCCAAGAACTTTTTAATGTTAATTAGTGATTACGAAAGGTGTTTAGAATTTTTTGAGACGATGATGAAAATTTGTAACGCCAATACAAATTGCATTTTGTCAAATAATGTTTTCCGATGAGTCAACTTTTACTTTAAATGGAATTGTCAACCGAAATAATTGTCGATATTGGGCGAGGGAAAAGAAAGAACATCACACCCAATTGCCACAAAAATTTATCGGATGTGATAATAGGTGAGAAAATAATTAGGCCCATTTTCTTGAAGGGGAACCTGAATGCTGCCAGCAATTATTAAGAATTGAAATTATTCCAGCTTTGGCGCAATTCTTTCTTTCAAAGTCCATTTTTACCACTGCAAAATATTTTTATGAATTTACATCCAAAACGTTTTTTTAGATAATAATGCTGTATCAAGTAATGACATCTAGTTGAATAAGGATGGTACCCCCCTACACTACGCTCGAGAATACCTTAACAATGTGTTTTTTGGAATGTGGATGGTAGAAGGGCCAGCTCGGTCCCCTGACTTGACGCCCCTCGACTATTTTTGTGAGAACACCTGAAAAACGTTATTTTCACAAACTAAGTCGTTAAACCTAGAGGATATAAGATGACGAGTCGATAACAAAAAACTCACACTTAAAATTTTAAATGTAGCTCACTGTAAAAAAAAGTAAATGGATAACACTTTAAGTCCTTGATATGGATTTCTAAAAAATCTTCTTTCTTTAGTTGAATTTAGTATTTCGATTATGTATTTAGTATTTAGTATTTTTATTATTTATTTGAAAATGATACTTTATTTAAATACCGATGAATTTAGGAATTAAATGTATCTTAGGAAACTTCTTTAGAATAATTTATTAGAATCGGAGAATGTAATGGCATTAAATTTGTTCGAAATTTTGCACACAGTAGACTTTGCTGTAGGTCTCCATAACCCAGTATCATTAGAATTTTGCTTAACGAATCCATTATTTCAAACTTGATGTTGACAAAACTCAACTAGTATTTAAATACTGGTTTGCAATCAGGAAGACAATTACCATTAATAGTCTTTAAAAATGATCATTTTCTCAAAAACAGTAAACTTTGCAAATTCTATACAAGACTGGTCCAAATTTAATTAAAACTAGATGAGCAATTCTGGAGATATTTGGAGGTTTCCAGACTTTTGTAACACTCTGTATATTTAAAATTAAGACCAAAGTTTAAATTATATTTGTGATAACTTAACAACCTTTTTCTACATAATTTTTAAATTTGACTCTGACTGTTAGCAATGATACGTGTATATCGCAAAAATGCATATGCTTCAACCAATCCACTAGAATGGCTTTCTGTAAATCCCATATTTTTGAAGTTTTGCATCCTATTTATAAATCCAACTTTTAACTCTGTAAATTCCAACAGAGAAGATACTTAAAATCAATAGGCAGGTATGTAAATCTAACCCTGTTTTTTTTTCTTTAGGTATTTTTCATTGGTTGTGTTATTATTGCATGTATGTATTGCTTGTAAAGGCTTCATATTATTATGATCATTTAAAATAATGTAATAATTTTGCAGAATAGACAATATTAAATTATTTTATATACTGATTAATCAGTCGTTTGCCATTATTAATAATAAAACCAAGTAAGTATCCCTTTCCTCGTCAGTGATTTTGTTTACGGTCCCAACTTTTCATGGCTGTTTGGATGTGGTTTGTATAGTATGCTCAGATGCGCTATGTTTGGAACAAAAGACATTTAACAAAATTTCTATAGTTACATTATTTTAGCTTACATTTCTTAATAAGGAGAGAATTGATGTAATTACCCTCCGATTCAAAGTTATAGGAAAATGGTGTAATAATGGAATTTTCTTAGACGACATAACAATCGTAGCAAAAATGAAACAGTGCAGCACAAAATATTTATTTATACATATAAGTTTTACTAGAAAATACCTACTACTTATTTTTTTTAAAATAAGCAGTAAAATATAAACTATGGTTTTAAACAGTAAATGCAGCTTTGATGCTAAAATAAAATAAAGAATAAATGAAAAAAGTGGTATCAAATACAAACTAAAATCCAAAGATGTTTTCGTAAAGATAGAACATGTGACGAACCAAATGTTCTGAAAATAGCTCTATCACACTACACAAGAAAAAATTAGGCCTAAACGTAAAAATGTCTGCTAAAATAATAAATTTAAATACGATTACTTTTTTTTAGGAACGAAACTAATACAGATACCTCAGGGGCAAATGGAATATTCTCTGCACTCTTACCTACTACGCTATCACTGGTTGCTGCAGCGATTCATCGAATGATCTAGTTTTGTACTACATATGCGTGTAAATCTGTTTCTGTAAACCGTCCTTTTAAACTTAATTTTTATAAATTAATTATATTCTTATGTATATTAATAAACTGTAAATAAGAATAGAAACATTATTGTCTAAACAAATATTTTCTAATATAAATGTAGTTTTAATATTTTTTCCTACTCTAACATATTGCCCCCTGTAGGTAGGATATTTATAACCATCAAGAAAAGACATAAAATATACAGAGAGTTTCAATAAAACATTTTAATTTGATATCATTTCTTCAAACCAACAGTTAAAAATCGTACGTTAATATCTCTTTTGTCTGAATTATCAGAATTTCACTACAAGCAAAAATAAAAAACATTCAAATAATTATTTTTTCGGATAAGGTTAATGTTTTTTTAAATGGAACACCCTGTATATAATATGACAGGAAAAAAGGACTTTGCCCTGATTTCAAAAATATATGGTTTGTTGATATTACTTTGAAAAGTTCCTTAAATATTTAGCCTCAAAATCTTAAAAATATGCAAATATACCCCAATCACTATAGCTATGGTGGAAGAAAAACAATTGAATGCGGGAATAGCTAATGACGTTAGTTTGGCCGCTTCTAATTAAAAAGCGTTCTTTTTTTGTGTAAATAGTTGAATATACATTTATTATTACTTTACTTTAAACAATGCGGTTATATAATGAAAATAGAAATATGATATTATACGTTTATTCTATAAAAATATTAACTACATATCTCAAGCAAAAAGAGAATACAAGGAATTATTTGGCGAACTTGTACCATCAGGCATCTTCAGATATATATAAAACAACTTCAGAAGAAGAAAATCACTAAAAAGGAAGCCATGAACAGTTCAAGTCGATAAAAATGAGGAATTGGATATTTTACTTTTTTTTGAAGGTAAAAAAATCTTTTTTGAAAACAAAACTATTGAACTTTTATATTAAAAGTGTTTTTCTATCTCTTCAAATAAAAAAGATAAGAGGGGTGGCGAATTACGAGGAATGACCTTGTACATTTATTTTTATTATTTCCCTCTACCACATTTCTTAATTATAGACCTGGTATTATTAGCTAAACTCGACTACACACACCAACTGCTTTTTGTGTGAGTTCTTTTCCTCGAGATATTTTTAACAATGAGCTCTGTAATCTGTTTTGTAAAAGTTGATAACTTCATCTTTAAATTCCTCTCTTTAAGACTTCTTCTTCGGATTTATCTTTACATCAGTACCGTAAAGTCGATACTGATATAATACCAAACAGATTGCAAAAAATTGACCTAATAGTAAAACAGGTTTGGCGAATTCTTCAAACAGTTGATATTAAAAAGTTATCTGATTTTGAGGGTATCCCGGTCATATTTATGAAAGTCCGAGCTAATGAACTATTTCTTTTTAACAGCTAAAAACTGCTCGTATATAATCTGTTTCTAAAGAAGGATAAACAACTGTTCCCTCTAAATACAGGCCGATATCCCGAGTTTCAACTATGAGTGAGGCAATTCAAATAATACCAATTTTGATCTTTTAATTACCTGAAAATGTTTAAGCTAATCCATGACATTCAATCTTATTTTCTCTACCAAAGATCCATCTTACCTTCGTAACTCACAAATGGAACAAATTCAGAGAATTCTATGGCGAGCCCCAGATTACAACCAAAAAGTAGTTCTGTCAAAGTTTGCAGATGTAGTGATTGATGTCCATTTATCTCGCATCCAATAACATTATAGCAATCAGAAGTTTTTCTTTTGATCAGGATTTCCGTCAAAAGACAGGGTTTTCAGTTTCATGCTAACTTATTTATCCACGCAGGAGAGTAACCAGTGGGAGGGGGGGGCATTAGGAGGCACATGTCTATTTCTTGACTAACCTTGATTTACTTTTATACATTTTATTATACAGAGAAATTCAAATGGTCTTATTTTGATATTTCCTTTTTGGTCTGCGCTTAAGCTACTGCTTGCATGTCAGTCAAAGATCGTGCATTGAGAATGTCTGTAATTCCCAAAACATTACATAAATATGAACGAAGCGTCCCCTAAAATAAACTAAGTAGGGTTTTATAAAAATATGTTTAAAATTTGTTGACTCAGGAACTAAATTTGAGTAGGCTTTGTCAGTATATCTTTGTCTCGTCAGTCCTGATCTGTTCTCTAAAATAGTGATAGACCATTATAATAATATCTATAGTGCTCATTTGGTTATTTAGGACTAAATGCCCTCGACACACGTTACAATGTGTTATAGTACTTCTCGTACAACATAAGTCGGAACTGCCGCTTTAACGACAATCGTGTCATATGTAGGCAAGATAGATGTCGTGCAGTATAATGTTGAAGTGACGTAAATCATCTTACTAATGATCGTTGGTTGAACGTTTAACCTAACCTTAAACGTGTGTAATGATACCTACTGCTGCAGCTACTACAGGCTTAACGATATCGTGGGTTTTTAGGTGTGGTATCGGATTTTAAAATGCATGTTAAAAACAAGCAATTTTGGGAGTGTTTATAATAACAATTTTAACTCTAACAAGTTCATAAGTATGTGTTCACATATTTAATGTGTGAGCAAGTTTAACAATATGGTATAACACTTGTTGCAGTTCAACACATAGTACCACATATCGTATCGTGTGTAGGGCGTATTAGTTACATCACGTATATACTAAAAAACGTAATTTTGCAAATATTAACCAACTGGAAAGGTCTGATGCCTATTTAGAGACCCAACATTAGTTCCCCGATAAAAAAAATCGTGGTGGGCAGGTATTTAAACAGGATCGGTATTGAAAATTTTACGTTTAAACAGTTAAAATCAGACTGGTTTTTATTTTGTAACAAGGGAAAAAACTTTTAAAATTCCACCCGTATATAAAAAAGAAAATAAGTTTCATTTTTTTCGTTTCTGCATATTTAACAGCCGCATAAAAATGTATTAAAATGCACGCTGAAACGTATAGTTTGCGACTAACAGTCACGAAATAGGTTAGAAAAATAGGTCAAAGTTAATTACTTGACATACTTTTCCTTCATACATATAAAGGGAAAATGTATATTAGGCGAAGGCTGAATATGTTCTACTCGATGCAATTTCTAATCTTCATTGTGGATTATTTTCCTGTGCGGTGATACTGGTATATCTACGACTATATACCTTCCCCAATCTTCTTTAACCAATAAAATAGATTTTTTAGCCAATCAAATTAAAATGTCATCGAATAGTTTTGCTATATTATGTTTCTAAATGGACACAGTTATAGAGGATATTACTTGCCTTTGTCAAGGATTGGCCAAAATTTTGATTTTACGGGAATGTAAAGTAATGGTCAATCGTGGAAAAAAAATTATAGACTCCGCGTTATCTAAAATCTGACTATGATACAGTATTTGCAGTTGCTGTGGAAATATATACATAGATTTGAGACATTTGGGGATGTAAAATTACAGCAGTATGTTAAGAACCCTAAGGGATTTAGCTCTTCTGTTGACGGTAAACAGATTGTCTTGCCCCTTTTCTTTTTAACCTCTTTTATATTTTTTGTAGTCTAGAACCCACTCCATACATATATCAACCATTTGGTCTACTCTGTATAATCTATCCAATATTTTATGTGCATATAAATACTGATTTGAGCAAGCACTTCTTGCAGTTGCGGCACTACTGCCATTGTTTTTTACTTCCCTACTAAAAGAGAAGTATTTTAATTTAATCATCATGTGCAGCATCTTTTTGAAGCACCAAGTACATGTTTTCTCAATATTTTAATTTTAAAATAGCAAGCAAGCGGCTTCTTATCTATAACTTAGCTTTTGTCATTTTTTAACAGACATTTTGTGTTGAAGTTTGTGGTTTAAAGAAAATCTCAAAAATATGTTAAAAAATAGAAAAGCCTACCCTGAGTGCTGAGTAGTACCATCGTATAATAAGATGACTTATTACAATAGTAGTACTCACTGCTGAAACATTTTAGGTGTTTATAACCGTAATTTTAAATCGATTTTGAAACAAAATTAGAACTTCTTTTGTATAAATTATACACAAACTTGAATTCAAAGCTGGGTAGGGCTCTATAGTTTCGTTGGAATAAATGAAATCCAATGCAAATTGACCAATCTATTATACATTCTTGAAACAAACTGATTCATATGTATTTTGAGGCACTAATTCGGATAAAAAAGCCCATATTGTTTGCAGTGCCCAAATTAGTAAAAATTTGATTTTTTTTTGGTTTTACAAAGAAACTATTGATACTAGGAGGGATATGCAGGAGTCAAAAAATGCGTATTTTTTTATTATCTTTCGCTTGGTATAGCTTGCGTCTCGAAATCTAAAAAGTTTTTAAATTTCCAGAAAATCAGTCATCTTTTGACCCTCTTTTAGAAAATATTTTTTGAATTTCAAAATCGACTTTCGATCTGAAAGAGCAGAAAAATTCATTTACAATGTATGTATATTAATTTACAGTTAATGCCCAGTCATTTAATGAACAGAAAATTAATATTAATAAATTGGTAAAAGTTAACTAAAATCATTTATATAAAAATAGATAGATAGAATAAATATCTTCTTTTTATAACATTTATCAAAATTATATGTCTAAACATTACATATTAATTCTCTGAATTATGAAACACTGTCAACTTATACAAATTTTCACCGAAGAAAAAACCTTGAAGTACTATAATTTAACTATTTATTAATAAAATTAAAAAATCCTGAGATATATCTACAGTGAAACAATCAAAAACTCCGAAAAATAATGTGACAAATATTTCATCCAAACTATTCTTTAGGAAATTCAAAATTATGTCGCCCGTCAGCTCCACTATGGGAATTTTTAATAAATTCAAACTGGAGACAACCAAGTTGAGACGCCCAACTCTATGCAAATAAATCATCCGAGAGAGAGAAAGATAGCTACGTCGCGTTCGTTAGTTACTCTATCTCCAAGGAAAGTGAAAGCAGATGGCGCCGTAGATTCACGCTGCCGTTTGCCCACGAAATTCAAAACGCTTTTCTATTCTTTTCTGTATTCTAAAATGTTCTACACTTAATTCAATAAAATAAACGCGTAATTCAAAAAATTATTTATTGGGAAATCGAAGATTAGGGACAGTAAATTGCAATGCTAAGCACTTAGTAGCAGAAAATTTCGATATTTGCCATTAAAATATAATAAAATCTGTTTTTTTCTAAATCACTGACATGCGCTAAAATTGGTGGTTAAAGGTTGGCAACGTCATCTAACCTAAACGGAAAAGATACACTAAGTGAAAATTCACCGAAATATATCTTAGAGGAATACCATTCTCATGTCAAATCATTCAATCAAGCTATAGGGAAAGCATTTACCTTCAGTAATACAATTATATCGCAGACTATTTCATTTTGTAAGTATGTTATCAGTATCAATAATGCCAATATTTCAACTGGAAACTTGACAGATGTCAGGGAATTAAGAAAACAGACTTTAGGTACATATAAAATATTTAGCCTGAACAATAAGAAAATGTTTGTTTTATATAAAACAAATTTTTTATTTGAGGGTGGTTATTATTGTTATGGAGTTTTCCTAATAGGTATTTGTTTTCTTTTATTTCCAAATATTAATACAATTTTTCATTCACAGGGACATATAATAATAAAGTTAAATACTAATTCTAAATTAAAAAATGAGGCTTTACTTGCGAGGCAGATGGAGCATTGACCTTGGTACTGACAAAAGAAATTGGAACTGCATCTCTTCGAAACTTGTATGATATTAAATCTAAATAAGCATCTCTGGCAAATTGCTTACTGCATATTTTTCGGTTCTTAAGTGATTCCCCAGTGAACCCAACGTTTTTGCCAAATCCTAGAAATATAAAAATATTATTTACTTACCAACTAAAATGCTTGGTATTTTTTATGTTGACGCAGTAGTTACTTACTTCAACTAAGTTAAGCCTTTCTCTGTGAGTTGACTTACTTTCCCAATTTTAAAATACTACTTTAGGGATAGAAATCCTATTTTATTTCGCTGTCTTGAAAAAATGAGTGGAGTGAATGTGGATTTAGCAAAATCAATATCATACCTTTCAAGATTTGCAGGAAAAGAGTGCAGTTTGGACAACTCGTGCTCAGGAGCACCACAAATAAGGTAAGTGGTAGCTCCCATGATCAGGCCTGTCGTCGTATTTCGTCTAAAATACTTTTTACAAAATTGCAAATATCAGCTCACCGCTTATTTTACTATTACCTTTTATTGTCTATAAATAAGCAAAACTTTTAAAATATATACACTAACACTACACAATGTCAAATAAAATAGTCCATGGAAAACTGAATAAAACACATAACGAAATGTAAAATACCACAATTCAAAAAAGGCGCAAGGCGGCCATTTTCAAATTTCCAAACGGGAAACGGAGCGACGCGTGACGGGCGTCAATGTGTTTAAGTTAAACTATTTTAATAAATGACAGTTCTCCTGTCGGATAAAGATAAGTGAGAGTAGACATATAAAAATTAATTTCGTGCATTTTTTGGGACACTTCAAAATTTTCATAAAAAAAAATTTGTTTTATTTCGTCATATCTTTGTTAAATACTAGTTTTTTCTGCCCTTTCGAGTGCCTTTAACGGCGTCCAAAAATATTAAGTAGTTTTTGAGCAAATTTTTACAATATTTTAGATACCTAATTTGGGTACTTGGCAATCACAAATTCTTCCCGATATCTGCGGTTCTGAGTTTTGCTGGTCAAAATGCAAGTAAGGGATCGGGTGTATGATTCGGTCACTTCTAAACAAATATTGAAAAAATATTGTTTTTCAAAATATTTTCGTTATGTAAGTAATTGAAACCATAGAACATACGGGGTGTTAGGGGTTTGACTACAAATATTTTAACATAGCATAGTATGAACGATTTTACAAAATATTTTTATAAACCATCGGTAAATTCGAAAGAGTTTTCGAGATATTTAATTTTAAAATGTTTAATCTTGGAGAAGTTTTCAACTAATTCAAAGACAACATGGCAACATTGCTATTTGCTTGGACATCAATGTGATGGCAATCTCATCACCTGCGTTTTGTCAACAAAGAAGTGTAAAAAACTTGTAGGTTTGAAAACGATTCAATTATTTTATTTTGATTATTTTTTGGAATGTATGAACTAATTTTTTTAATAAATTGTCTTTTGGTAGCATAATATCGCGAGTATAAAAAAATAGTAAAAACCTGTTATTAAAACTTTTTAGATTATTTATTCGTATAGTTTTTAATTGCGCAACCCTACTTAAATTTATTAGTTTCCAAAAATTACTAAAGAATATGAACTTGCCAAGCATATATTAATTTATAGCACTAGAGAGCTAATTCAGACAATTAAAAAACTATTTTAAAAACTTAAAGTAAATGCTGAAAATGACTACCGCTACTATTTAAACACGCATGAATACGGTCAAGTCAATATTCTTGAACAGATTCAAAAACATTAGATCTTTGTCTAATTTGTTTCGATGCAGCAAAAATACGGCTAAAGGAATACCTTCTAAAAGAGTGGGCGAGTCATTAGTTAAGAATTGGAGGTATGCCTCTCCTGTTAAACGCGTTGGCAGCTCAAAAGGTCTGATTAACCGATTGTGGATTATTCCAGCCCAAATATTTATTGAAAACTGGTTTTAAAATCGACCTTGTTGAATCGTGTATGAATTTTCTTGAGAGCAAATATGAGTGTTATGATAATTTATTCCATCCCTCGTAAAACAACATTGATCGGTTGTCAGTATGTTTAAAACATGTTCGTGTTCTTGTTTTTTTCGGAGAAACCACCTGCAAAATTCTCTTCTTCGGGGTAAGTCCACAAAATCAAAGCTTGTACTTGCTGCACACGATAAGGGTACAGAATGTTTTCACAAAGGCTACGATGAATGGTCCAATTAGAAAATCCAACTTGTCGCGAGATTTCTCGACTGCTTAAACCAGCCTCGCCTCCACTAGGGCTAAAATATGTTTCTCGGTTTTAGGTGTTATTTGCACTTCAGGCCCTTGATTAGTTTGAAGGACGTTTATACTTCCCATATCGCGAACTCTTTTTAAAACCGTCACAAATGTTCTGTCATTAGGACACCGCCTGTTAGGATATCTTTCCAGATATGTTCGAAACGCCAAATGAGCATTCAGTCTACACTCTCCATAAATAAGCAACATACGGCAAAAAATTAAGGTAAAAAAACCAAAAAACAAGACAACTGCAACTGATATGTTTGCGAATTGTTATGTTTGTTGAAGCCTGCTCGTTTCTCTGCGGTGGGCAGTGTTGCCGTTTCCAAATAAGTATCCTATTGAAAAATAAAACAATTTATTCGTTTTTTATTTTTTAAATTTAGGTCGTTCAGATATTTTACTAAGAAAAAATTTGTAGGCATTTTGTAGAAAATCGTATAATTAATTGTTTTACACAATGACGTCAAAAAGTTATTTTCATGTCGTTGGTTTTACTTAATAAAATTAATAAATGTGTTAACGTGTGCTTAAAAATTAATAAAACAAAATACAACTTTAAGGCCGTTTCTCTCAAAAATGGTAAGGATACTATCACGTGTTAAAATATTTGTAGTCAAACCCTTAACACCCTGTATATGTGTGTTCCTAAATATACCACATGGTCACCAGATTACGCATCGGTTTGTTTCCTATATTATTGTTTTTACAACTGAGCATATGGTCGAATGATCCCAACCAGTAGAGTACTTTCGGCCAAGGGGTGGGGCACATTCGTCCTATAGCAAAATCGTGATAGAAAATATCTTTAGCAGGACTTTATTTTCATAACACATAATGTATTTTTTCTTACATAATAAGGCAACAAAATTTTTTTCAAAACGTTAAATAAGACAATAAGCAATGTCTATAAAAGCTTCTAAAATAAAATAATTCTATTTAACAAAAGTTAATCAACAGAAGTCTATTAACGAATATCGATCGAATAAAATTTACACCAAAACAGAGGAAGCCTTGCTGCCACTTTGAATTGATTTTGGAAGTATCATCTTTATCATAGACCTTATATAGTAATTCTTTATATCCTTAAAAACAATTACTGAGATATCTTCAATCACAAGTTGGACAAAGCAATTGCTGTTTTTGAGTTTTTTTCTGTAGAAAAAAAAATCTCAAATAGTACATATATTTGTTGTTATTTAAAAAAATAACTAAAATAAACTCCCCTACCAGAGGATCTCGTGATTTGTTCTGGATCTTCAAAGTTATCTATAAGTGTTTCTTCTTCAGAATTATCGTCATTACCTTCGATTGTACTCCTTTTATTTTGTTTGTCCATAATTTAAGTTTGACATTTTATATGATTAGTCAATTCTAATGATTGGTTTTTGGTAAACCCTTGATTCAGGGTATTCTTATTTGAATATAGCATTTGATCTTCCGATTAATTTCTTAAATCGGAATCTAAATCAATAATACCGTCGATAGCTTTGGATTTCATCTTATTTATTCTAGACTGCAAAATTGATTTGATTCCGTATTGCCTTGTAGCCTTTAATAAACTACATACTTTTTTAGCTACATCGCGTATGGCCTGTTTCATGTCAATATTAGGTCCATTTGTTTTATCTGAGAACAGTAAAACTATTTATCTACAGAATATCCGCGGATGGACCTTACAAGAGGAAAAACTTTTGATAACAAGTTTTGTTTTATGAGAAAAAGAGGTAGAATCAATAAAACTTGACAAATCTTTTACAGGGAGGCACGAAACCACAAATATCTGACTTAACAAAATGAAAAATTTTAGAAATTAAAATTACTGAAACCACCAAATTAAAAAGTATGAAAATTCAAGCAAAAAAGCTTTGCAATGTTTTTTTGTCTTTTTTTGCTTATTTATTTGTAACTTTTAATTTAAAATTTTTTTGGTGCCTCTCTGCACAACATTTGTCAAGTTTTATTATTTCACTCTCAGTTTCAAAGCAAAACTGAGATATAAATAAGTTTTTCCTTTTGTAAAGTCCATCCGCCGTAGGTACTACGCCTTTTAGCCGAATATACCCCACGATACATATTTCGTTTGATGAGCCAATACAACAGAATCTATCATTAATATTAGGTTAGGTTAGTAACCGACGTAATTACTAAATTATTACTGTTTCACCAACACAAAATCCAAACTTGATATTTTACAGCGTGCAGGAAAAAATAGATTTGAAATTAATGAAATTCCTTACCAAATAACTTCTGATGTCTTATAGATTTTCTAAATAAATCCACCCACCCCCTTGTGCCAAATTTCAGTGTCGTACAACATATTGCGGTATTACAATGTCGCTTTTATTGGACTACTAAAACAAAAAATTTTACGTTATACTCTCATTAAACAATAAAGTGAAACCCGCATTTTATGAATTATTTTATGAATTAAAACATAAATCCTGTAAAAATAACATTTCTTCTTTGTCATATTTATTTCAGTAATCTTTACCACTGACAAATAAAGAACCCAGATTAGAAATGAAACTTAAATCAAATTATTTACTTATTTCTTTGAATTCAAACACATTTAAATAATCAATAACGTGAAGGAAAACCATACAAAGAAGAAAATTACCTTTGCATGTTCCTATTCAAGAACAAACAGGTCACTTCTAAAAATACCGAAACACGCTATACTTACATACTTTTAGTTTCGCGAAATCACACATTCAATTATATCATATTTTACTAGTTTGCTTGTTTACACACACAAATATTGTACTATAAATTCACATAATTTTTTTATTATTAACTGCATTTAAGGCCTTTTTTTACGCTCGCGCTGGTAATTTTTATTTTTATAATCTATTAAGGAAGTGGAGTGAACCATCCACATTCTTGAGCTTTTTTTTAAAGTTCAGGTTATTTGTAAGACTACATATGCTATATAATTCGGGGCAGTCCTTCCTTTTAAACTTTTACTATAGACGGACTTTTAATTTTGCTCCCCATCACTCTCTCAAACGTTATAGATTAAACCAAAATAAAGACAATGCACGTTCGACAAAATGGTTTTACTGAAAATCTTATATTGTATATCACGTTCATCTATAAATTTCCACAAAATATCTTAACACCATCAGGTAAAATTTATTTTATTACCTCCCAGTTTAATGCAATTTTTAGAAAATGTATTCTGAACAAAAAAAATTAAATGTATTAGAGTATTATATTTAAAATAAAGTAAGTATTGCTCTTACAATCAGAACTTATCAGGACCCCCCGTAATTGGACGTGCGACACTCTAAAGAGGCGCCAAACCGAAGGTTTGAGGCTGCGTTGGGAAAATATAAAAAGACCATTTACTTTTCTACAACTGGAATTTTTAATATTCAAACAATTGGCAACGAACAAAGCACTAAAATTTTCCTAATTACATATTATTAATTAAGACATTAATTATTATCCTTAATATTAATGAGGATTGGTGTACAAATTTACAATATTAAGAATCGGTAAGCTTATGATTTTTTCTTTTATTAGGATTAGTAAAGTGTGACTTAATTTAGTTCGATACATAGTCATTTAGTAACACATATATACTGTCTCTCAAAACTTTTATTTGGCGCAATTTAAATCCACCACATTGTGTATGTACCAATATTTTACCAGTTTCTACCTACGCCACACTTTATTGTTGAATATAACGTAAAATAAATTAAATAAGCAATTTTTTACTTCAGTTTTTTTTAAATTTTATCAGTGTACCAATATATCATATCTATTTGTTGTGCAAACATTAAAGTTCATTAAATAAGAGGTTTTTATTTACTTCATCTTTTAAACGGTTTATTTCGCCGCCATCTTATTTCTCCATCTTGAATTCGTACTGAAATTTTCACTAGTTTATTTCTATATCACACTTAATTTTTAGACGAAATTTGAAATAAAACGAATAAGTAGTTATTTCAGGCTGATTTTTTAAATTTTATTAACCGACGTTTTAGGTAAACTGGATAATTAGGCCAACATTTTGTTCCACCATATTGGATATTAACCAAAATATTACCAGGTCATCCCTAATATGACACTAACTATCGACGAAAATTTGAAGTCAACGGGGGCTGTTTTTCAGCGATGTCGCGAACTGACAAAGAGACAGACAGACCGATGGAATTGAGAAACACGTTTTTTGCCATCTAGGGACACTAAAACGGGAGTGTGATTTTCTCTGGAACACAAACAATTTATTTCGACATCTTGAATCCGTACGACGACTTTATCAGCATATCTATATCACAATTAATTCTTTCACAAAAATTGAAATGAATTTAATAAGCAGTTTCTTTCAATTTTACCAGTTTAACCCTACATCAAAACTTGATTTTTGTGCAAAATTTCAGGTAAACAGGATAAGTAGTTTTTAAGTAATAATTTTTTAACAATTCACTATGCCGCCATTTTGTTTCGCCGGTTTGAATTGGTGCCAAAATTTACGTAATACTTCATTTTTGTCCAAAATTTCAGGTAAATTGTTTAATTAGTTTTTTTAGAAATAGTTTTTCTAACATATCACTAGGCCCTTATTTGTAACCCTTTAACAACGCATCAAATTTTAGTTTTTAAAATTCCTGTTGTTTTCATTACAAGATTAAAATCAAATATACCGAAAATTTCATATGAACATGGGTCAGCAGATGTTTAAAATTTAAAAACAAAAATCACTTTATTTAGTTATACTGAAACAATAAGATCGATTTATTAAGATTTGGAGCAACCTCATAGGTATCTAAAGGGTATATTTTTTGAAGTATTCAGAAGTTTTTAATTTAATCACGGCTAATCTTTAACATTCTTAAAAAAAATGCGACGCCAATTATTTTTTTAAAAACTACTAACTTTCTCGTTTAGGGCATGTGACAATACACAAAAAAATGTCTGTTAGTATTTTGTAATCAATAAGTCCTTTTCGAGCAAAACAAACAAATTCTATTTTGATCCATGCCTCTGGCACCTATGATCCAGTTTTAGTTGAAGTCAGATCTGTTCAAATGTCTACAAAAGTGATTTTTTAGATCATTTCAAGAGAAAAGTTTTATTAAATGTATGTCCGCAAATGCCCTTTTTTTGAAATACAGGATGCTACAAAAATAGTTTTTTCTAAATTTTAACACCCTGTATCTCAAAAATAGCACATATATTTATTAAAACTTTTGTTCTTAGAATGATCCAAGGGATTACTTCCGTAGAGTTTTGAGCAATTCTAACGCCAACTAAAACCAAAGGTGCTAGAAGCGTACATGTAAATTATTTTCTCGAACACGACTTATAATATCGTAAAATACTAAGACGCATTTGTGTATTTTTACTTGTCGTAAACGATAATGCTAGTGGTTAAAAAAAATGAGTGGAGGACTGTTTGCTTATTAAGAAAACAGGGATGGTTACCCACCTTTGCCCACCATTGAAAGAAAACTGCTGAACACTGTAAAATATAGCCTTTAAATACCTATGACCTTGTACAAATCTTAATCAAATAACTCTTACTCTTTCGGAATTAAAAAAGAAATGATACTTTTTTGTAAAACTTTAACAACCTGTATCGCGAAAAACAAACATCTGCATACCCATATTTATATGAACATTTCGTTTTATTTTCTTATAATCTGGCGTTAAACGTTGGCGCATGTTTTTTTAAACACCCTGGATATTACGCTAAATTTTTTAAACTGTAAAAAAGATAAATCGAGCAATGAAATTTAAAAAATGTAAGCTTCTTAAAAATATTATTACATACGATAATACGCCAAAATATTTCCGGTACGCTGACGCCGATAACCCTTGCGGGGGCCCTGGATCTTATCAACTAGCAATTCAAAGAAGAACCATTCCTGAAAAATTGATTTCTGAGCGAATTGAACGGGATTTACGAAATCACTGTGTTTTTAAAACATAAAAAGGGAAACAAGTCCGGGAATATTTTAACAGAAGAAATACAGCAAAAAATTGCCCTATATTTTGAAGAAATGCCAGAAAATTCATTGAGGGGTGCCAGAAGGTATGTAGATATTTCCAGATCATCAATACAAATTTCCATGGCAATAAACTGACACAATGCACATAAATGTACGAAGTTACAAAGTTGAGGCCAGGAGATTATGAACGGCGATAAGAATTTTGTTCTTTAATGATGGATCGTTCACTACGCTAGGTGCATTTAACAGAAAAAATAGTCATATTTGGTCAGGGAGAAACTAGAAGAAATATAAAACAAGTCGGAGGCATACTTCCCAAGCGACATTTAAATGATCAAGAATATCTGAATTTATTGAGAACCTATATAATGCCTTTTTGGATATGGAAGAAGATGCCAATTAGATCATCTATCAGATGGATGGGGCTTTATGCCGTAACACAATTTGTGGAGTGGATAGGGCCAAACGGAAATGTTCTATGGCCACTGAGAAACTTGAATTTAAGTCCATTTGACTACTTGCTCTGAGGCACATTAAAAGATCGCGTTTGTTGAACTCAGAGCAAAAATATAGTTGAAATAGGGAATAAAATTAGAATGAAAATCGAGTTTCTTAATGGAACGGGTTCTGCAGCAAACGCAGAAAGAAAGTAGACGTTATATACACGACATGCATAGTCGAAAACAAAGGACACGTAGGTCATCTAATTTCATTTTTTGTCTTGACCCTTTATTTCTGATCCAAACTATTTAAGTTAGAAATAATTTATGTTTATTACATGTTAATATTAAAATGATTTTAAAGTTGAAAAATGTTATTGTTGTTTAATATTCTTCTTAAACTTCACCTAATGTGTGACTAAAATAAGATATTTTAAATCTAAATAAACAATTATATTTGGACTCATAAATAAGATATATATTGTTTTTATATTTTCTTCAATATCTCGAAAACTATGCACACTGGGTATGTTGAATGTATTAAAATTTTATAGATGATTCAAAAATATAATAATATACACTAATCAAACATATGCTTGTTTGGCCTATCTCTCAAAACACCCTGTATATCAAAACTGTAATATTGACATGTCTAAATCCTAATGACTATAACACGAAAATTAGCCTCTGTTTTTTTGACGTTTTATTTGTTTTTTCTTTGACATTTTTTAAGAAATCGTTTTTCTCATATTTTTTTGAGATGCCAATAGATACTGTAAAAAGTAAATATACAAGGTTATTCAAAAGAAACGATAGTTCATCTTTTTGTAATATTTTTTTTTTCAAATGGCAACTTACATCATATAGGGGCTCTATGAGAAGGTCTTCTAAAATTAAATCCGATACTAGCAACAAATTAGGGGTCTCTCATTTCGTTACAGTAAAACGAGTCCACATAAGTTTTTTTTAATTAAAATTAATATTCGAGGGAGATCCTTAAAACTGACTGATTCGGCTAATGTAACAAATGTTGAAAGTGATCTCCACCTTCTATTTGACATGCACTAAGCCTTTAGTAAAAACTATCAACCCCACTTCGAATACTTTCGGTTGGTAAATTAGTAACCTCCATCCTTATTCCATCTTGTAGGTCCTCAACGCTGTTTAATTGTTTAAACATTCTCTCCTTCAAATGCCCCCATAGAAAGAAATTTAATGGTGTAAGGTCCGGACACCTTGGTGGCCGTTCAATGGAACCTCGTCGACCTATCCACCGATTTGGAAAAATTTCGTCCAAGTACCTTCGGACATTTATACCAAAATGCGGTGGTGTGCCATCTTGTTGACGCCATATTCTTCCATGGGGAATATTTGGACCACCCTCGTTAGAAAACGTTACTGCTAATGCAGGTATTAAATCGAAGGAGAGGAAATCTAGGTAACGCTCAGCAGTACGATTTTCTTTAAAGAAATATGGTCCCAAAATTCGGTTATTTATTGTGCCAGTCCACACATTGACTTTTTAGGGATGTTGTCTATATATGCTTCACGTATCCGCTGTAGATTCTGATCAGACCGGAATCGATAATTATGTTTATTGATCATTCCATTTAAATAAAATGTTGCATGTCATCGGAGAAGATAATACTTTGAAAAAATATGTTATTTTCATCATATCTTTACAGAAATCTATCAGTCATTTTCAAGAAGTTCCTGTACAACATGCACTTTATACTGTTGATACTTCTGGCTCTTTAAAAATCGCTGTACAGAAACTCTACTGACATCGTTATTTAGCGCTAAGATATTAGTTGAAGAATTGGTGAAAAATCCTACTCACACTTGACCGCATAATTGTATTATCGGGATACTTTTGATTGACAGCACCCAACTTCATCATGGCACCGCACTTTGACTCCACCACCTACCAATATCAAAATTTCAATACGCTGCCTTTCTGAGAGTAGCATAATTCAAGTCGGGCACGTGTGGGATCATTGCTCACTTCTTTGACAATTTTCGCAGCTTCTAAATTTCCAGCAGCTTTTAAACTCATACTTGTAGAAAATGAAAGTTCTTGAAGCGGAATGATGTTTCTTATTTTTTCTGTTTTTCGTCTCTTTGATCTTTCACACAACTCATTAAAACATTTTTCGGAGCGACCAGGACTCGGGAAATATTTTTAATTTAATTTAAAATTCAATGATCAAACTCAATTATTATTTGGTTAGACTCTTACATAATACCTTACGGAGTAAATCGCACTATGTTAAAAAAAGTAAAACGTACATAAAACGAATCAAGAAATACACGTATAAAACAAATATAACAATATATAATTCTAATAATAATAAAATAATAATTTCAAATATTGGACGCAAAGCATAAAAACCATAAGAACCAAGAATCTCATATAAAAGAAATTTCTTTTATGAAATTTTCTTTACCCGGAATATTACTTATGACACACAATTTGAAATCAAACCATTAAGCAGTTTTTTCAGGCTGAATTTTTAAATATGTTATTAAGCCGCCATCTTGGATTCGTACCAAAATGTTACCAGTTGATTCCAACATAATACTTAATGTTTTTGCAAAATTTGAAATAAATTGGATGAGTAGTTTTATCATAATATTTTTTTTAACATTTTCTTTCGTCATATTGGATTTTTACCAAAATGTTACTAGGTTATCCCCAACCGGGTAAGTAGCTACGCCGCGGACAGACAGACAAACAGGCAGACAGACCGACGGAATTGAGAAAACATGTTTCATCTAGGGACCCTGAAACGCGAAGATCTGAAAAAATCTCGAAGAGTGATTTTTTCACGATTACAATTCCCTTTAACGAGGGAAGTAACAAATGTTTTCATACAGTCAATAATATGAAGAATTAAAAAATAAAGAAAACAAATGTCAAATCACAAATACATAAAATAATATATCTACTATCGTAATATGCTTTTGGCTTAAGAACGTTTTTGGGAGCCCGTCTAAAGGTTTTCTCAGCAGCAATTGATTCAAGTTCGGGGGCAAAAAACATTTTCATAAAAACAAGTTTTTAGTTATGACAAATTTGGGTACCGGAAGAGGAATGCTACTAGTGTTTCGTGTAGCGTAAGTACTATTTCTAGAGATATTTATTTTAAGAATTTAAGATAAAAATGGCAATAATTATAATCAAATTATCTTACTAGCGTCGGATAAAGGCTGTTTTAGGTTCAGTAGAAATGTAAGTAAAAATATCAAAATATTACACAGTATGACAAAATCTGTATGATTCGAATATAGAAATAACATTTTTCATTAGTCAACTTATATCAGTTCAAATAAAATATAAAAGATAGTAAAGGATCTAATGAATTTATGACAGCAATATATTGTGGATTAACTAAATTGCAATACCAAAACAATGTATTTTTGCCCGTGATACATCGTTAATTGACCAGTATTAATTCATGACTAAATTGAGTTATAATAAAAAGATAGAATACAGTTCATAAACTTTCAATCCTATAAGTCGAATGAAAACCTGAACATGCCTGCAGTTGGCCTAGGTAGGACAGAAGGAGGAGGATTCGGCCAGTTTGTATTTTATAACTTATGTTGAACACAAAATAGGAAACAATACAAGTTTTTTACATCTGATCGCTTAGTAACTTGTATGTTTTTAAAATATATAACTTTTTGCTAAGTCGAAAAACCTCCTTGGCCCCTGAAAGGTTTCGGCTAGGGTGATGGCTGCTTTCGGCTTAAAAAAATATAGTACTTAAAACATTTATGTTATCAAATATAGGATATTTGGCAATAAATAAAACTTAAAATATTTCTAAAAAAGTCGGTAAACTTCCTTTACCCGTTCTTAATATTTGAATAATAGTGAATTGGGACCCAATTTAGTTCCGCACATAGTCGTTTAGTAACACATATACATATATTGCTTTTTCAAACATTCTTATTGCGCGTCATTTTGTTCCACCATATTGGATTCATACCAACATTTTACCAGTTTCTACGTACGCAACACTTGATTTCTGGACGTAATTTAAAATAAGTTGAATACGCAGTTTTTACATTGATTTTTTTAACACCGCTATTTTCTTCCAACATGATGAAGTCTCGACAGTTTATTCCTATATCAACTTTAATTTGTTTTAAATTTGGAGTCAATTGATAAAACATTTTTACATTGATTTTTTAAACATTGGTGGCCATTTCGAATTCGAACCACAATTTTACAGTTTATCCCTATATCACACTTAATGCTTGTACAAAATTTGGAATTAATCTAATGAATAGTCTTTTCAGGCTCATTTTTTAAATATTTTATTAGGCCGTCATCTTGGATTCATACCAAAATATCATCAGTTTATTCTATGTAACACTTGATTTTTATGCCAAATTTGAGGTAATTTGAGTAATTAGTTTTTTAGGGATAATTTTTTTAACATTTTACCAGTCGTCATTTTGTTCCGAATTATTGGATATTTACCAAAATGTTACCAAGTAACTTTCATAAGATCTTTAATTTTTGACTAAAATTTCAAGGCAATCGTGTGAGTAGTTTTCCCGCTATGCCCAAAAATTATCAGACAACAGACAGACCGAAGGAATTGAGTAAACCTTGGGCATCTAGGAACGATAAAGCTTGAAAATGTGTAAAACCTTGGAAGCAGATTTTTTCATGGTTGCAAACATTTTGATTTGGCCGCTACTTTGTTCCGCAATCTTAAATTCGTACCAAAATTTTACCAGTTTATGTCTATATCATACTTAATTCTTGCACATAATTTGAAATCAGTTTAATAAGTAGTTTTTACAGGCTGACTTTTTTAATATCTTACTAAGCTACCATTTTGTTTCGCCATCTTGAATTCGTACCAAAATTTTACCAGTTGATTTCTAGGCAATGCCTTTGTTCAAAATTTTAGCTTTTGTTCAAAATTTTATCTAAATTGGATAAATAGTTTTTTCAGAATATTTTTTTAACATTTCACTAGGCTGCCATTTTGTTTCACCATCTTTGATTTGTACTAAAATTTTACCAGTTGATTTTTAATGTAATGGCCTATACAGGGTGTTCAAAAAAACTGTTCCAATATTTAGAGAGGCTATTCTACATATAGAAATAATAAAAAGGTTGCTATGAAGATAAGTCTGGAAAAGCATCGTTTACAAAATACAGGGGGTTAAAATTTCACATTTTTTTGTGCTTCGTAGTTTTCTATATACATTTAATTTAAATTTGGAATACAATAAACCTTAATTAATGGCTATAAAATGGTATATGATATATATTAGAGAATTAGAGAATCATACGTTGTGCTACTTGTTAGGGATCTCGACCCTTTTGACTGTCCCAACAAATTTGCTGCAGCGAAACTGACTTAGTTTGGTACTACTTATCGGAATGTCTGCTTTATTTTACACATTTTATATTCTTGGGACTTTTTTGACATCTTGCATACTCTTGAAGACATTTAGGAAAACGTGTTCAAAACAGGGAGATTTTTAATGGCTTTTGTAAAAAGCTGATTGTAAAACCATTAAAACCATGCTCTTAAACATATTTTTCTAAATTATTTCAAAACGGTACAAAACATCAAAAAAAGATCCCAAGGGATATAAAGTTTGTGAAATAAAGTAGGAAATTCGATAATAGTACCAAACGGTTCAGCGTCGCTGGAGCAACTTTTTTGAGGCGGTCAAAGGCTCGTGACCCCAAAAACGGTGTCACGATCCCTTTGTCCGCCCTAAAAATTAATTATTATGTTTTCTAAAATAAATATAGATATTAATTACAGTTTAACGTGTGTCTAATTTCAATTATATATCTCTAGAAATGTATGAGGCACTAGAAAAATAACTAAATAAATATTAAAAATTTTAACACTCTCAATCTTGGAAATGAATAGTTTCTGGGCTCACATTCACAAAAACTTCTTTAGTATTTCCATATTTACAACAGCCCTTCCAAATATTGGCACGGAATGGCTGGAGATCCTGTATATGTCATTACATGTAAAATAATTCTTTTAAAAAATCCAAGATACTTTTATATTTAATAAGATGTTTTTTAACAACGGAAATATAAAGCATTTTTATTCTCCTTTGGATCAACCTGTACAGTTTTTTAATTGATGGTGGATGTATTAGAGTGTGGAAGTAAATTAATTAATTAAATTGTTCATACCGGTGGCTATATCTGTAATTCCAATTTTTTTAAGCAAAATTTCGAAATCATTCAATCCAAAAAAAATTAGATATTGATTTCAAGTGGAACCATAAATGGCAAAATTGTTCGGCGATTTCTGCCGTCGTCTTAACTTACATGATGTAAAAATGAATTGTTATCCAAACTTATCCAAAAACCCCAAATTTACTTTTACAAAAAAAGTTGAGCTAGTAATTAATTTGCAGGGAAAGGTTACATTTTTCCATTAACCCTCGTATTCGGAGAACAAATGTAAATAGGCAAAATCGGCAAATTAGTTTTGTTTTTGCATTGGTCATTTAATCATTATGGCTTGAAAAAAAATTATCTAAAATTCTCGGAAGAGACACACTTTTGCAAAAAAATAAGGGTTTTACAAAACAGTCTGTATAATATAGAAGTCATGGAAACTAAATAATGTGGTGCGAAGAAAGGAAACTTGAAGAATCACATGCTAAAAAAGTTATTCGAAATCTTTTTGCGATTCTAAATTATGTAACTTTAAATTTTACTAAAAATATTATTTCGTGCACTTGATGTGTCCAAGCATTTCGCTTAGAAGACTACATTATAAGAAGGTTATAAATTCTACACATTTTTCGATTAAGATAAAAGTAACCAAAATTAATCTTTTGAAAAGTGTACCTTGCTGTGATTTCAACCGAAATTTAATTTGTTTATTAGACGTTATGTTAACTCTTTTTTAGGTCAATATGACTGACGCGACGATACCTTGATTCGACGAAAGGAGAAGGCAGTGTAAAGGATAATTTAGAGGTCCTAAGAAGGCCCCTGTCTCGAAAATTTCGCCAAAATGAGCAAATCTAATCCAAGATATAAATTCACTTTTTGTAATATTTATAATCTAATAATATATTAATAATAGGAGAAATTCCATAATTTACATAATCGTCTAAGTCTATATATTTTAAAACAAATTTTAATCCGAGTTTGAGTCAACACTACCAAACTTAACCTTAATATATAGTAAGAAATCAAACGCTTACAAATAAATTAATGATTGTTTTCCTCTTAGTACAAAAAGACCTACCGTATTTATTATTTCCCAAACAGGTAATTTGTACATTATTGAATGTATTTTAAAGAAATAACATAAATAAGCAAGGCGTGCATCTCGTAAATGTCTTCATCCATTATGGTGCAAAATAACGATATATATATTTGAACAAAAATAAATATGTAACACAATCTCCACTTGTTTTTTTTTACAATATGTGCATGTAAAATAAAAAGGCACAATACATGATTCTGAACCTTAAAATTGCTTATACCTTGTTGACCAGTAAAAAGTTACAACCCGATTGTTTATATTAAAAAAAATCATCCATTTCTTCCTTTGTCAAATCTACTACAACTAATACCAATGTTGTGACTCAAAAAATCGAGACCCCTACCACATTGCAGACGCTGAAAAAAAACGTTAAAGCATTAAAAGTTAATTATTAAATGGGGGCTATTTTGACACTGATTTCAAATATACACGGTGATTCGTTTAGATGTTGTGGCATTAATTGTTTTTTAAACAGAGTACACCATTTTTACATATTTAAGACTGCACAAAATTCAAAAACATATTTTCATGTACTATACACTATACCTAAGTTCAATTGTTTTCAAATTATTGACACTTGAAAATTGACAGTTTGAAACATAAAGAGGCTGTAAAATTTAATGGTTCAAATGAGGGCAAAACGAATTGCACATAGCACTTGTCTCAGATTGGTATTGATTTTATTATATATTAAATTATTTTTCGATTTTTTTCCCGAAGCAAAAAACAATTAAACTCAGGTATTAGAACATGAATGAAAAATGTGTCCATTTAAAAAATTACAACCGATGTCACAGCATCTAAACGAACCGCACTGTATACTTCATATTATTTTTTTAAAAACGCAACTTTATAAATCACGCTAACTGAATATTAATCAAATTTCTGTAAAACTTTAAGAACGCACTGTATGCACATTCAAAATAACTAAATTATCTCTGTAAAATAAAACTCCTGTTTAGCAAGTTTGTACAAAATGTATTAACAGAAGGTATATAGTAGCACAGAATTAAAAAAATAATCAGTATTAAATCTAATTTGATTTTAATTCATTTTTATTTCTAGGAATAATGGGTACATTAACTACATCTTGCAATTTGCGTGTCATTAGCTTATACCGCATTACCATCCTATTTTTTATCTTAGCAGGAATCACTAAAAGCGTGGTTATAAAATTACCAATAAAAAAGGTCAGCATGAACAAACATGTTGCCAGAATATGCCAAGACGATTCTAGATGATTCATATACATGTTAAATAACACGTAGGCATTAACTAATTGATAAAAGTAAGCAATGAACAAGAAAGGATATAGAAACGCTAAACCTCTCCACATCCAGTATTGGAAACCTTCGATAGTAATATCCATATTATCTTTTTTACCCAAAGCTCTAAGTCTATATAGAGATCCTCTTTGATAGTTGAACTGTAAAAATTGTACTAAACAATTATATAGATTGTATCTAAAGAACTGTCCCTTAAACTCGTCCCAAGCACTATTTTCTGGCCACACTAATAACACTATAGACGCAAACACTGATAATCCATGATGTACCCGCCACCACAACTTGATTTTTGATCCATTAGCTCTGAGAATACTTTCACGAATTGTTATTGTACAATAGTACCAAACCAAGTAAAACAAGTAAATTTTTTGGAAAAATCTTAAAGAAAATATCATGTTCAAAATTATTAATATAAATGCGATTATAAGACAAATAAGTTTAAATTTCTCATACTCTTCTTTATAATTAAACTTTTCTTCTTGGCCCAAAAATCCAACGTTGATGTTGCCCAGAATGATTTTGAGATACAAACCGCCTCGCCTAGGAAGTGTCTCTTCAATTAACTGAAACTGGGCTTCCCTTTTGATACATTCCTCTTTAATTTCTCTGATTTTTTCTGTACTTATACTATGTTTCAAAATACTATTTATAGTTTTAAGTCGATACCTTTGATGATTGATTTGAGAGAGACAAGTATTTTGATTAGCGGAAAGATCTTTAAGTTGGTTCAGATAAGATTGATGTACGTCCTCGAGCTTCTTATATTCTTCGCTAAGCTCTTCCCACTGTCCTTCTACATCATCACTCATTTTTGCAATGTGGTTATCCTGTCGCACTTGAAAAAACGACTAAATATTAAGTTCACTACACCAGTACACTAACACCAACATTTTTACATATATCGCTGAATGAAATTATCACGCTTTGTCGAAGACTTATAAACCAATGAACGCCAGCTAATTTATTATTTGTAAGGTAAAAGTGCGTTATACATCGAAATAAAACGTGGACTAGATAAGATACTGGAAGCTCGAGTGGTCACGAATTACTGCAATATTTTTAGTAGTACTTTGCACCGATTTTATTAAAATATGACCGTTACCGTTAGGACAATAAAGAGTTTTATTTTGTGACTCGCTTTGTCATTTTTATTGAGTTTAATTCCAAAGTTTAAGGTCGATAACGTTTGTATAAGAATAAAATACACTAATAGTACTGGGACCAAATTGATGGAATATTTATGCCTAGGTATTAATAATCTTATGAAAAAATGAAATAATAATTAAGCACATTAAGTAAATTTATTCCTAAGCTTATGTAATGCTTAATAATGTATGAAGTATGACTTAACTACAAATCTGTTACAGAACGTTTCTCATATGTATTATAACATATTCGAGAGTTATCGCAAGGCTGCAAAAGAGCAGGCAGTATTAAAGTCGTTCTTATTTTGACAGTTATACATGCGCAAATATGAGGAGCACTAAATGTCTCTTATTAAAGATTATGTTTGGAGTTACTTGTGCAGGGTTAGTGTCGGCTTTTATTTTGCCGTTAAAATGCGAACTTAGCAGTTCGAGTTGCGTTCGGGTATAAACGTCAGTGTCATAGGTTTTGTTATATAAAATAACTAAATTTTATCTCGTTTATGTGTATTTTTGCTGTACAAGAAAATATATCTAAATATGGACAAGGAAAAAATCGACGTCTTCGATTTACCTACGAAAGAGTCGTTCTTTTTTTAAGAGAGGTTGTTGCTTACAAGATATTAGAAATAGTACAAATAAACATTCAGAATATTGCAGCCCACTTACAAACTTGAAATTTAGATTACAATTCAGGCCACCACTTTTTTAAAAAACTGTCATTAAAACTGAACTACGATAACTTAAAATTGCGCCAAAAATTAAGTTAAGGCAGTATTTAAATAACAATAACATAACAGCGTCCTTAATAATACTTGGCACTATTAAGGACACCGGATCTTATCAGTAAAATAATATTATTAATACTATTTCTATTATAAAAAAAATCTTTCGAACACTTATGAAAGAATTTTTAGGAGGAATTGATATTTTTGGTTGCGCACAGCGTGCCTTAAACACTTAAACTTTTTCCAGCAGTTATCATTAAGCAACAAAAAATGTTCGAATTACTTTTGCATCATAATCAACCACCATCAGCAAAGCAGAACAATCCGAATCAGAATTTTGACATTATACCCAGAGTCATACCCGTAGAAGGTATAATGTCGTCCGTCGAAGTCACAATCAGAAGACTCCCAGCGAAGGAAGCTGAAGCTAATAAGGTATGAGACAGTGAAGATTATCAAAAATTCTATAGTATAGACATTTCGGTTTTTCCAATGATCAAGGAAAATGCCGCTGTCGTCATGAACAAAAGAGATTACGTGGACAAAATACAACTAACTTTTTGGACGACAATACCTACGGAGTAATCTAGACAGACTCGACAAATAAAACCGAGAGGTAGCAGAAGAGAAGAAGACCAAGTAGGTCTGTTCCCACGGTTTTACGGGCTATCTAAATTACACAAGGTTAATGTACCACTTCGACCTATGGTCAGTGTTCTTAGTAATTTTATGGGAAAAACACATTCTTTATATAAGAAATTAAAAGCAATCTAATTAGGTTAGGATATCAGACTTTCGATGTGTAATCGCTATATACAAACACGCTTAGTGATTCAATTTCAATAATATCAGACCTGTTTCACTATAATAATCTTGATAACTCACTTTCGGATCTGATGAAACTTATAATGAACACACCTCAAGAGCAGCCATAGAATCTCCGCTGTACCTGTGGTAGCCAATATCTTCATGGAGGTTTTTGAGGAGGAATATAAACCTAATATAAAATTTTCAGTCAATGGAAATTGATTCAGAAGGCACGATTCCCTTTCTAGATGTTCATGTACAAAGGAAAGAGGTTTCTTAGAGCACTCATACTCATAACACATACGAAGATACCTAAATGCAAATTCACATTCCACATCCCAGTACAGAAGCAATCACTTATTAATTGGCTGGATTATAGAGCACTCGCGATTTATGACCAAAATTCTTTACAATCGGAAACAGAGAAACTGCTTTAAGATGAATGAATATTACACTGAGGATATTAGACTGTCAATTACAAAATGTAAGAATCCTACTCCATGACAAGAAAATAATCAGGAATTAACGATAGGAAGCTTAATTCTTCCATTTATATTCGAAACCACAGACAAGATTACAAGGTTACCTCGCCAGTCTAACATATGTTATCCTTATTATATTATATATTCCGTTATTCCTTTCCAAACAGAAAAAGTATATGCAATTCTTTGTTCCCGTGGTGATATCTATATCTGAAAAACTGGAGGATCCGTATCCACAAGGCTTAAAAAACATGAACGATGTATTAGAAAGAAATAAATTGTACAATCCGCTGTTTCTGAACTCAAACTTTCCACTAGACATATCATAATTGATATCTATAAACATCGTATAGTAATTTACGTTATAAATCCTGAAGGTGAGTTATATGGTACGAGTTTTACTGGAATATAAAAGAGTACTTTTATAAATATTTCATTTCATACTATCTTTATAATATTTTTTTAAAATGAATAAAAAGTTATATTTAATAAAATTTAAGAAATGTTAGTTGGCATTCTAACAAGTGTATCAGCTTAACAATGTTATAGCCATTGTTCTCCATAATAATTATGATTATCTTCTGTGGAACACGATGAAAGTTACGTCATTTGTTCCCGTCCATTTACGTCAAACTTAATTTTTCATTCTGTATTTTGCTGTGTTTTGTTAAATACTTTTTTAAATACAGGCTATAATTGATTATATTTACACAAATGTATATTTCCTTTTTAAGTTTGGTTTTTGTAGGTTAGTTTTTATGTAAAACCATATACATATATCAAGCCCTGCTCGATTTCCTACGTATATGTGTGAAACGAATACGGAAGTTTTATTGTGTTGCGCGCGTAAGTAAGAAACTGTCAAAGTCAAACCTGACAAATAATTACTTCCTAATAACAATAACATCGTAGTGTTGCTAGGTAATCAGTCACTGTAATGTCACATTACGGTATCAGATCCTGTAATGTTCGATTTACCGGTCGCAAATCACTACATGGTAAGTAAGTAACATATCTAAAAACCAACTATTTACCTGTTAAAATACATCCCAGATGCTGCTTCACCATTTTTCATTACTTAAAATAAAACAAACTAACATTTCGTATTTCTCAAAGTGTTCGAAAGTTTGGTTTTCTGCCATAATCACAAATATCCTTCTACACAATAAATAAATGCGAAAACCAAAATTTAAAACTAAAACACAAAATTTATATAAATAAGACAAGTAATGACACGGCATAGAACAAAATTTGGAAACTCTCACTTGCTTCCAAGTAAACAATAAGAAGCAGCATTGTTTTGCGTGACCTATTGCAACATTTTGAAGGCGAATTATAAAAATTAGGATTTTTGTTGTTTATTAAAATATACCCGTACTGTAAGATATTTTTGGAAAGCTTGTAAAAAGGCTAATTAATTTCTGTCCTATTTAAAGAACCAAGCATTGGTAAATGTTTAAAAAAAACGGACTACCTAACCTAACCTAAAAAGTTTAAAAGAATTCGTTTTTATCTTTTTGACGAGTTGTGAGCCACATGAGATACAAGAGATAACTGAAAATCCAATATATTACGTTCTTAATTGTGAAGATCCGTTTTCAAAATAGACAGTGGCGCACCATCTTACGTACCAAATTCAATAAAATACCTTAAAGAGTTTTGTAAATATTAATAAAAATTCTTATTTTTTAAAAAGTTTAATAGGATAACGTGTTCAGAATTCGTTATTTTTCTCGAAAACGATTCATTATACCAAAATACAATCAGCTTTCAAAACAGACAGTAACGTATATAGTATACACCACTTCTCTAATGACACGAAAAAAGCTAATACAAAGAAAGAGACAAAAAACAAAACATAATAAAAACGCTGACAATCGACAGAGTTACAGTTAAGACATACCATTTCGATCAGTAACCTCAACATTAGATTTTGGAGAAAAATCTTGTATAGATATTAACAATAAATTAATTACTACAGATCCACTGACACCGATTTTAACAAGAACCAATCCACTGACACCGATTTTTAAATGTGAATGAAAATTAAAAATGTGAACTGTACTGTTCATCGACCTACCTGGGCAAAAGTCATGGTGAACAATATTGAATCTGTGATATAATTTGTCAATAACTGGCTATCATTTGTAACTTGGTATAGTGCGCATCGTCTCAGTTGCGTTCGAGCCTTCAACCCTATAAATTCTGTTGAGCTTAAGCTTTGTTGTGATTACTTGGCTCTTCCCTTACTAGACTAAAGCTCCATAGGCAACCATCGGTTTTATGATGGCAGTATTTATTCTTATTGCCACCTTACTCCTAGGTATATCTTATCGAGCGTTGAGGGTTATTCCTAGACACTTTGGCTCCTATGTGAAATTTAATTTATTATTTAAAAGAATATATGCTTTTATAGGCTTAAATTTTCTTTCTCTAATGAGGAGGCCCACTTTATAAGTCTTCTTGGGGTTAATTAATAAAGCGCGATTCCTGCATCATTTGTGGATATCCGCAGCGCTTCCAGTATTTTCTCGACTTTTTTAATAAGCATAATGACTATATTATATGGGTAGAATTTGTTGTAGTTGAGTTAGTCCAAGGGACTGTCAAACTAGGTCTCATAATCTTTTTCATGATGACAGGTAGGTATTCTAACTTCTTTACGGCGTTGAAAGGCTTCGTGAACTGGTGTTTGGTACAGCCTTTTATTTTAAGCAATCTCTGCTCTCGCGTAAATTCTTTTTTTGTAAAAGTGAGATTATCCTATGTTTTGACGAATACAAATTTCCATCGGTGGTAATTGACGTGGTAAATCCGTTCAGATTTAATATTCCTAGAGTTTATAAAATTTATCTCAGTTTTTCTTGCATTTCGTTTGCCTGTTGGTGATAGTTGGGAATATTATTTTTCAGTTTTTTGACATATTCTTGCTATTATTCGATTGCATTCACTGTGAATTATACAGATTAAGAGTGGCAGAACAGAATAAGGATATAGGGAAACTACACGTCTTTAAAATGACCATGTTTTATAGAAAATATTTCTTAACAAATATACAGGGCATTCAGTTTCAAAAATCGTAACTATTGTAAAAAGAAAATTTGAGCCACTCGATATTAAACCATATTAGTGCTTCAAAATACAAAAAATTTATTTCGATAGATGACGTGGTTCTAAGAAATAAAGAAAATATAATATTTATTACATACAGGGTGTTCTCCCTAGAATAACAAAGTTGATTTAACCGATATCGCCATGCAAAATTTGAAAAAAAATCGTATGCCTGGTTTTTCATTTTCGGTCAAGGGAACCATCGAATTTGTGTCACCCTGTATAATGATATCTATAACAAATATTAAAACTGGCCATAGCAGTAGCATGACCAAGATACTACTTTATCAAATGCAATAAACTGGATAAATATTCTCATCAGTGTCATATACCGACTTTGTTTGTATATTAACAAAAGCCGCTGGATAACGGTTTAAATAGGATTAACAAGTTTATGTAGCCCATAGTTATTAATTTTTTGTAATCGAGTGTTGATTCTAATGTAACAATATATTATTATATTAAATAAACTTTTGGTCACGGCTGCAAGACAATAAAAAAAATGGAATTACAGAAACACTACTTCGCTTGCTAATTCCATGATCGGTATTGAATTACACTGATAGTTTCTGACTTTCGTTGAAAGAAATAATATTAATATTTTTGTTTCACGTTGCACCAACGTCAGAACAAGGATACCATAAGCCCTATTGGGAACATGTCCTGCAATGCCGCAGGCGCAATGATCTATTTCAGTCAAACAACGATCATGATTTCCGCTGGCTGGATTTGAATCAGCCATATAATAGCGAGATTCGTGTAGAGCAAAGGCACAAAATGGAATCACAAAAACAACTACTCCGCTGGCTAATACCTCGACCGACATTGAATTACACTAATGATTCTTGTTTTTCGTTGGGAAAAATAATATTAATATATTTTTGTTTCACGTTACACTAACGTGAGAACAAGGATACAGGATACCATAATCGCTGACTGGAACATTTCGAATCGGAATACAAAAATCAAGACGAACTAGACAAGGTACAGATAACAAATGAATATAATCGTTTTGAACAACTTTACAAAACAAGATTAATTATAGACTATTCTAAAACTGGAACTTTAAACTCCCAATTCCTAGATAAATGTCACAAATATATAGTGGCCTTCTTTGGACACACAAGACTAGATCTACACTTCCAAATCATATAAGATATTTTTTGAAGAAAATCATAATTTTTTACCTAACCAAATAAATATTGTCTCTAGCAAAAGTGTAAAGGATCATAAACATTTTATAATTCCCTTACCACTCGAAAATTATACTATAGTCCAACCTCTCTTTATGCTTTGTATAAACTCCCGATTAAGACTAGATTCTCGTTATACTAGATCAATATCATCCAGAAAAAGTAACTTATACCTCAGAATAAATGAAAAGATTAAAAGTACAATTGACATGGTCTAACCAAAGACGTTGAGAATCCCATAAAAAAGTTTGAAATATGGCAAAAAGTAAAAATTTGTCTAAAAAAACTTAGTACGTAATTACCGAAACCCCGAACACTCCATTCGAGAGGATTAATATCGATCTCTTTGTTATTAATTATGATCTAGCAAATAGAGATGAAATGACAAAGTTCACGCAAGCCATTTCAAACAACGACAAAATTCTCTCCGAGTTAATAGACACATTCGAAGTACGTACACCTAGAATTTTAGCTTCTAAAGTCCACGTACAAATACACAATGACATTGTTACTGTCTGAAAATCGATTAAGGGTAATCTAGATGCTTCTAACGGAAAATGCTTTAACGATTGTATAGTAAAACTAAAACGCGATGAACATCACATCTAAAATTACAGAACCAAATTTCTGTAAATAGACGAAAAAACTTTTAATAATAACATCAAACATATTCAAAAAAGAGAGATAAAAATGATTAGCTTATGTGAAGCTCTAATTGAAAGCAGTGTCTTTTTAGAAGATTCTCTTAATGACATTTTGGATGCAATCCTACATCGCTACAAGAAATATCTCGATCTTTAGTAAAAAAATAATTGATATTTACCGACTTATTCATCAAATATAGCATTTGAAATTGGTGTAAAATGTACCTACATTATACGCCAACCCATTTATGTCAGTGAATTGGATAGTGAAAGTTGGTGCAGATACACATTGTTTGTCAGTTGGTAAGTCACTTGATAAAAACCCTAGACATGACACATCGAGGATGGAGTGCGGGTCAGGGCTCAAAAAAGTGGCTTAGCACCGTAGTTCGGAGGTATAGGTTTAAAAAATACATTTAGCAAAGCAAAAATATCTACATTAATTGTTAGTAGTTTTACGTAGATTCATATTATCCATCATTTAAGCATAATTAAAAAGTCATTAAAAATTATTTTGCAGGCATTTAATTTACAAATTGCGCAACTATAAATATCATTTAGACGTTTTTTGCAACAAAGTTACGACCGTTAAGGTCAATACAAAAATATAAAATTAACGAGTTTAATATTAATATGATCAATGTTTATAATAGGTAGATTTAGGTATCCCTTGATTAAACTTTATGCTTAAATTTTGTGACATAAAACAATGAAACCGATAAATTCATTTTGAAGTATACTAGAATAAATCATTGTATTCAACGTGTTAAATTAAAGCCAACAGGATATTTCTTTAAATATTCCAAACTGATTTACAAACAAATCATATTAACTAGAAAAAACTCTAATTTAGGTATTTTAACTTTAACTGAGTTAAAACAAAGACAACAAAGTTATTAATCATGAACAATGACTGAAGTGTAATTTTAGAAACAGTTATTGTAGAACAGTGAAAATTTGACGTCACTATTTCACAGTTTTTCAAATTCATTACTTCTTTGGTTGTTAAAACATCGATACTAAGCGTTTTTTCGATTTTTAATAAAAATATTTAATATATCTCCTAAATAATATCTAAATCAGGGGCGTGCGGTGAAATTTTAAGAAAGGGAAGCAATTTTTAGAAACTTACCTATTTGTAATGTAATTCGATTCTTTGATAATTTTTTACAAATTCGTCAATGACGTCATCATAAAAACGTCGATGCTCGACATATTTTGGAGAAGTTTATTTTCAATGGACAACAGCGATGTATGCGAAAGTCTCTCCTGCCCCGTTGAATTTCTCACGAAATTTTTTATACGTTTAAGTGTTGAAAAACTGCGTTCTACTGACGAACTTGTGGCAGGTATTGTCAATACTAATTCACACCATTTCGACACTTCGGTGTAGGCATCTTCTAGCTCCTTGTCTTTTAAAAATTGCATTAGTTCCTTAGCGTCAATTTTTGCGCTAATGTCATCAGTTTAGTAAATCGCTTTTAGTTCAGATCGCAGTAACACTCGGTCAAAGAACTGGCCATAATGAAGAAGAGATTTAAACGCATCTTTTTTCGCAATTTTTTCTTTAAATGCATCAAAATTGCAGAGCTCGAGGAATTTAAAATCATTTAAACCGTTAAATCTATAGTTTATTTGTTGCTGAATTTATTTCATAAAAGAGGCATCTGTATGATGTTTGAACATCTCCTTGTGGCTCTACATTTAATGTCATCGTTTTCTCCCAAAATAAGTCAAAGTCATCTCTTTTTTGGCTAAACATGGACTTAAAATCATGCACTTTTTTTAGGCAAAAAGCAATAACATTTCTTTTAGTTTTTAATATATTACAAACATTGTCCGAGAATGGAAATATTTCTGAAAATATGTTCAACAAATAATTAAAATTAAAATCTCGTTTCAAACAGTCCAAAATAGTTCATTATAGTTCCACCTAGTAGGAGCTACTTTGGCCAATCGTTTGTGTACAATGGTGTTCAAAGCTTGTGTACGTTTTGTTGACTTGGAAAAAAAAGCAGCCGTGCCACTTAAAGTAACAAAAAATACTTTACACTCTTTAATGTGATTGATGGACTGGGATAAAACTAAATTTAATTTATGAGCAAAACAATGGACAAACACAGCACTTGGGAAACTTTCTCGAACTTTAGCTTACAGACCCCCTAATTGTCCTGCCATCACTGCAGCTCCATCATAGCTTTGAGCAACTAATTTTGTCTGTCCATTAATTTCTTTAGTAACGTTATAAACTACGGTATATAATGCAACTGCTGCACGATTTTCGGACACATTCTTAAAACCTAAACATCGCTCTTGAATACTTCCGTCTGTTTTAACGTAGCGTATTACTATAGATAATTGGCTAAAATTAGTGATATCATTTGTTCCGTCCAGAACAATAGCAATGAACCGCGCCTCGCCAATCGCCTGCTTAATTCTTTTTAGAATAATGGTTGCAACAGCGGAAATTAAATCATTCTGGATTAGATTCGACGTTCCGCGAAAAACGCTAAAAATCTCTAAAATGATTTTTTAAGCAATGGTCATATTTAGCCATTAAACTAAGTAAATCTCGAAAATTTCCTCTATTTGAAAAGCTTGTTTCGTCATGACCTCTAAATCCTAATTCGTGCTGTCCGAAAAAACAAACAACATCGATAAGTCTTATTAATATTTGCATATTTTTATCGACTAGTTCATTGTGTTGGCGGTGACTAATTTCCAACTGTTTATTAAGGCTGTGTTCAATTCTGGTTTTGCCGAAGACTTTTTCTTTTATGACGGCCTGCAAATGCGCTTTGGACATAATGTGTCTTTTTTCAGCTTTATGGAAATTGTTTAAATCGGAAAAACCAGTTTTATTCCAGAGACCTTTTTCATTTTCAAAAAGTAAACATGGCCAACAAAATAATTTACTTATATTTTCACACCCTGTTAGCCATTTAAATTGTTCGTATTGTTTTTCCGGATAAAAATGTCTAATACAGTTTTTCATTTTTGTGGTTAAATTTTTCATAGGCGGTTTTGCCCTTCCTTTGGAAATTATTTCAAGCTTATCAGCGAAGTTTAATGTTGAAAATCCCTTTATTATTAAGATACACACCACACACTCACACACTCTTCTTACTAAATTCTCCAACATTTTCAACCTTATTACCGACATGACAGCCGCAGTTGACGGTATTTGCATATCCACGTCCGTATTATTGTCTTCCATATCGTACCATGCACCACGCGACGTACGTATCACACAACACACGGATAGCCTTTCAAACAAAGAACCTACTCCAACGATAGCTTCCGCCCCCACTTAAAGCACGCGATTGAAATGCAAAAATTGCAAACAGCCGGTGGAAAGTTCAATAACCTCTGGCTCGATTCACAGGAAATCAAGCATTCCGGACTTGGCTGCAGAGAAGCTAGCGGCCCGCATAGGTTCTATTCGATTTTCTATTGTGGCGCGCTCGGAGTCAAGGCCGCATTTATTATGGGCTTGATAATTAAGATAATATTTTAGCATTTTTAATATAAACTAAATTAACGGTTTCCTATTTCAAAAATTACATTTTAGAAGATGTTTTGTAATTTTTTATGGGGAAGCACTGCTTTCCTTGCTTCCATGGACTGCACGCCCCTGATTTAAATTTGTAAGCTTTTAAGTCTGGAGTGAATAAACAAATCACGACCCTTAGGTTTAGACTATGTCAAGTTGCTTTTCGATGTTTCGCCTGCGATTTTACCTTCAGGGACACTATAGGTTGCAACTGACGCTAAGCCGTTCTCAATATTCCGTCATCCTAAGCCCATTCATTACGAACTGCAGCCACCTTAAACTGCTCTGTTTGGTATTTCTTTGCTGACACTGATACTTTTAGTATTTCTTTCTCCTGAATCGAGAGACCGATAAAGAAAATGTATATAGGCTTTTCTCACCTCCTAAGGAAAGCTCATACAAAACAGAAAACTATTGAACAAAATGAAGGTCAACCGAGGCCTCGGAGAAATGCTACTGCCTGGGACTCGCTAGGACATCTCTGGAGCTGTCCTTGAATCTGGCGCTGGATGTGCCAGCATGCGAATTGTCTGAGGCAGAGTACTGATGAGGCTGGCGCCGGCTACATGAACAGCTTCAGCCCAAGAAGAATAAAACCTGTTGGAGGTGCTACTCAGGAAGTTCGAGACTAACTGCGAGTAGATTTCTAAAACGGCATCCACAACTTTATAAAAATATTCCCAGACTCTCGGAGCAACCCCATTAAATAAGAAGTTGAACCTTAAGAATTCTGATTATTTTGCTAGCCCATATCACTTCACATCTTCTTCAATTGTCAGATCTGTATTTTATCAGATGTTGCTATAGAAAATAATAATGGAAAAATGAAAATAAAATAGATAACTAGAAAAATATTATATCTATAATTTTATTTCTCAAAAAAAATAAAATAGAAAAACAATAATATTTTAAATAATACCCACTTAGTTGCATTCGTTAGAGAGAATTTATAGAAGCGAAATGTGAGCCGCCCAGGCATGTTGAGAATACTGTAAACCAAGTAGTAAGTAAGCGTAAAGAGGAGAATGACGTTTATTTGATATTCGTAGTTGTGAGTGGTTTAAAGTTCTGTTTTAGTGTCTTCTAAATGATTTTTTTTTTTGAGTTATAATTAATAAGAATTGTATTTTTTATATTATTATGGGATTTAAGTGTATAGTGTAAAAAAAAGCTAAAGTATATTTTTCCAAATTTTACATTTCATTGATAAATTCTTGCGTGGCTAGATATAGTTGTTCCCTCGTTATATTTCGTTACTTATAAATGGGTAGGGAAGTGCCTATACTTTATTTAGTATTGAACAACATCTAAAACGTCAAAATATCAAACAACACCGAAATAAACCCTGTACATCCAGACGCTGAAGATGAAGAACAATTCAGCGATGGACTACATATCGAAGAACTGGTGAACACTGCACGAGGAACATTTGGAACGCAATTTAAAAATGCTGACGAAATTTAGAAAAACACTAACGAAGTATGACGGAAGGAATCCATTATCCAGACCATAACCTTTATCTCCTAAATATCTTGGATTGATACTAGATCTCCTTGCAGAATCTTGGCCCAATAATGTACTGTTCGACGATGGCAACTATGATAATTCTAAAAGTTAAAATCACTACGAACTCCTCCAGTACGAAACCAAGGAGGTCTGCTTGAGAAAGTGGACTACAAAGAAAGTATCTGCAAAGACACAAAACAGCTCTTATAATACATTGGCAGAGTATGAACGAATAATATTTAGAGACCTGCAAACGAAATAATGGGTTGGTGTTTTTCAACACTGGAAGCACAAACGAATTAATAAGATACCTCAGGAACTGAAAAACTTTCTTTATTTTCATAATGACTTCGAACATACTAGATCGGCAACAACCGGAATTAAGACAATACCAATTCTTCAATAATAAATACCAAACAATCTGCAGAAGTAGGTAATATGCATTTTATAGAAGGAAACATGAACCAGTACATGCATTTGGATATATTCAAACAACATCTTGTTGCGAGTGCCCAAAAATTGGACATTGTTGACAATTATCGGTTTTATCACGACAAAGATCCAAAGCACACGTCATATCGGGTTCGAAGTTGGTTGCTTTATAATTAACTAAATATCATCAAAACACCAGCCCAGTCACCAGATTTAAATGTAATTGAAAATTTGTGGTTGACATTAAAAAATAAAGTTAATAGTGCACCTATATCAAACAAAAATAAATTAAAAGTAAAAATTACCGAAGCTTGGAACACAATTTCACCTGAGTACACCAGAAAATTACTTGAATCAATGCCTAGACGTCTGCAGGCTGTAATTGATAGTCAAGGAGGACCAACGATATATATATATATATATATATATATATATATATATATATATATATATATATATATATATATATATATATATATATATATATATATATATATATATATATATATATATATATATATATATATATATATATATATATATATATATATATATATATATATATATATATATATATATATATATATATATATATATATATATATATATATATATATATATATATATATATATATATATATATATATATATATATATATATATATATATATATATATATATATATATATATATATATATATATATATATATATATATATATATATATATATATATATATATATATATATATATATATATATATATATATATATATATATATATATATATATATATATATATATATATATATATATATATATATATATATACTGTCTTTCCAAACATTTTTATTCGGCACCATGTTGTTCCATCATATTGGGTTTCTACCAATATTTATTTTACCAGTTTCTACCTATGCCACACTTGATTTTTGAGCATAATTTGAAATAAATTCAATAAGTAGATTTTGATACGTCGTGTTGAATTCGTACCAGTTTATCCCTCTATCACATTTAATTTTTATGCAAAATTTAATCTCAATAGAATAAGTTATTTTTACGTTACTTTTTTAAAAATCTTATTTGGCCGCCATTTTGTTCAGCTATCTTGAATTCGTACGTGTGTTTTCAGGCAGATTTCTTAAATATTTTATTAAGCCGCCATTTTGTTTTGCTACCTTATATTCATTCCAAAATGTTAGCAGTTTATTCCTATATAACACTTGATGGATGTGCAAAATTCGAGGTAAATTGGATAATTAGTTTTTTCAATAATATTTTTTTTTTGATTTTTCACTAGGCCGCCATCTTATTCCAGCTTATTAAATTTTTACCAAAATGTTACCTGGTTATCCCCATATGACCCTTAATTTTTGACCAAAGTTTTAAGTCAATCGGGTAAGTAGTTTCTAAGCTATCCCGTGAACTGCCAGACAGCTAGACAAATCGACAGAGGGACCGACGGAATTGATAAAACATTCAGGAGATAAACAAAGTATATAGGATTATCTATATTTTAAATTCTTAAAACTAAAAGTTAAAAAACTAGGGTTTCCATCTCCCCGGATTTGCCCGGACATGTTTGGGTTTCTAAGGCGTCCGGGGACGTCCGGGCGGATTTCCAAAAAATGTCCGGGTTAATGTTGAAAATCATAGTTTTAATAATAGGTATAACATTACATCAGCAAAGTTCATAAATTTATATAATCTCAACTAACTCGACCTTCGACAACTCGTGATGGCGCGCAACCAACATTACAGATTGGCCAAATCCGCTATATCAACGAAGTTCTACAAAGCGCGTTTTCGTTTCGTTTCGCCCATCTCTATGCGAGTGTTTTTGGTTTGTATTTTACTCGGGGATTCCCCTTTATAACCGAACGGCTCGAACGGTTTTGTTTTGACCAATCAGTGCATTCTGTGCATTTGGTTTTTTGTGGTTTGTGTTTTGTGCTTTTACATAGTACATCAATATATTATTTTGAGAGTTAATTATGCCAAAACGAAAGTGCGTTCTTTCGGATGAAATGCTTAATACATTTCCATCTTTTAAAAAGGGAAAGTCGAGTTTTGAAGTAATGTGTAAGATATGCAGTGTAAATCTTAGCATTGCACACAAAGGCAAAAAAGACATCGAGGACCATATAGCTACTGAAAAACATAAAAAGAACTTGAAAAGTCAGGCAGGTCAGTAAAAAAAAACTAGTTAACGGTGTTAGAAAATCTAAATTATATTTATTATAATTTTAGGCACATCCAAACTAGACGTTTTTGTTAAGGCAACAAGTAAAGATAATGAAAAACTTGTTAAGGCAGCTGAAGCAACACTAGCATATCATACAGTCAAACATCACCAGTCATTTAATTCAATGGATTGTACAACTAAGATCCACAAGAAGATGTATCAGGACTCATCAATTTTAAAATCAGTGACTTGCGGCCATACGAAAGTTGAAGCCATAGTAAATGGAGTACTCGGACCGTCAACAGTAAAAGCTATCACAAATCAGATTAGTGGTATTTCGTTTATTGGAATTTCTACAGATGCCAGTAACCATAATGCAATTAAGATGTTTCCTATATTAATTCAATATTTTGATTTTAAAAAAGGGGGAATACAGATTAAACTAGTTGATATATGTAGCTCAGACAACGAAACATCGGAGACTGTTACAGACCTTTTATATTCCGTACTGGAAAAACTTAAACTTACTACAAAGTGCATTTCATTTTCTGGTGATAATTGTAACACCAACTTTGGTGGAATTAACAGGGCTGGTCAAAATAATATTTTTAGCAGATTAAAATCTAAAATAAATAATAATCTAATCGGCATTGGATGTCCGGCTCATATCATAAATAATGCGGTTCAGACCAGTTGTGACATCTTGCCAATTAACATAGAAAGTATAGTTTTAAAGCTGTTTAATTATTTTCATATTTTTACAGTTAGAGTGGCCTCTTTAAAACAATTTTGTGATTTTATTGACACAAATTACATGCAATTGTTATACCATTCCAAAACTAGGTGGCTTTCATTATTTCCGGCTATTGAAAGAGTGCTCAAGATGTTTGACGCTTTGAAGTCGTATTTTTTGTCTGAAAAAACTCCACCCTTTATTATTAAATCATTTTTCGAAAATTTATTTTCTAAAGCTTATTTATATTTTGTTCATTCTTTGATGTCAGTGTTTCACCAAAATATTGAACGTATTGAACGCGCTGATAATTCCGTTGTCGAGGTACTAGTCATTCTTGAAAATGTTATTGAGAACCTAACTAACAGATTAAAAACTAGGTTTCTCCCACTAAAAGTCCGTGACATTTTAAAAAAAGCTTCAGAAGAAGGTTTTGAAACAGACTGCGATATATTTAGAAAAAATATATTTTGTATGTATGAAAAAGCTATCGATTATGTCAAAATTTGGATAAAACCTCTTGAACAGTTTAAATGTTTTAAGTGGATGAACTTAAATAATTTGGAGGCAAAAGACTGGGAGGTGGACATTTTACCATCCATAAATTATCTTTTAGAAAAAGGCGTCAATATTGACGATGCAAAGTTTTTTGACCAATACTTTTCCTTAAAACAATTTATAACTAACAGTTTTTCTGAAGAGCAGCATGATTTGTCAGCTCATAAAAAGTGGGTTATTTACTTTCAAAGTTGTGTATCAATTGAAGTATTTTCGGAACTATTAAATCTATGCGAATTTTTTTTCTCCATCACGGCACACAATGCAAATGTTGAGCGTATATTTTCATTAATTGCTGCCCAGTGGACAAAGGAACGCAATAGGCTAACCCTTGATTCAATAAAAGGGATTATATTGACAATTTTTAATTATGATATGACCTGCAGTGAATTTTATGATTTTATTTTGTCACCTGAAAATATGTCTGTCCTAAATCAAATTCAGAAATCTGAAAAGTATCAAATAAAATAAGGAAATTTGACACCTTTTTTTATGAAATCATTTTTTTTTGTTCCTATGTTTTGCACTGTTCTATCTTTTGTTCCTATTTTTGTTCCGTCTTTTTTTTAATAATAAATGTTTATTTAAGTTTTACTTTTGCTCAAAATAAATAAGTAAGTACGTTAATTTATAGTTTTATTGTTTTAGTTAAAAATTTATACTACTATATCAGTTTTATAAAAGAGTCCGGGTATCGTCCGGGTTTTAGGTCTTAAATGTCCTGGGTTTTAAAAAACTGATATGGAAACCCTATAAAAAACCAACTAATGAAAATTATTGTTTAAGCATTAATTTTTGGATTTGCTAACTATTAAAGCTGTGTGATATTTGCAAATTGAACAATTGATATAGAATCGTAATAAATATCATTTATTTCTGTGTATGGTAAGCAGCGAGCCCCGTTTTTTTTGTGTGACAACTACAATAAATATCGAAATTCCACAGACGCGCGTTCAGTCATCGAACGTGTAAAGAGTGGAGTGACCAGGCTGTTTCTGGGAACCTGGTAAATTCGGAATCAACATTGAACCATCGAGTATGTAGTGGATGGAGTGACCTATAATATTGATTAAGTGATGGCTCCTGATGCAGACGTATGTAGTGCCTGTTCGGACAATTTTATGGTCAATCAAAAATCCATAAAATGTGCTTTCTGTGCATCGAAATTTCATTTACAATGTGTAACAGTTAAAGACCAATGGCACAAAATTATTGTCGATAGTACAAATATATTCTGGTTTTGTAATATTTGTAAAGAAAACTGGAAGTCAGTAATGGTAAATTCCATTAAATCTAACAACGACGTTGCTCTGCTACAGAAAGACTTAGATTCATTGAAACGCGAGAAAAATCTTTCGGAGAAACTAATCTCTGAATTAGAATATTCCATTGATCTACAAAAAACTGTCATACGGTCATATGAGGAATCGTCGAAGGTAAGCCAACATTTTCCTAACATAACCGAAAAAGCAACTGATAGTACCAGTTGTGCCTACAGTAAAATGCTTAAAAAGCCAAAGGGCCCCAAACCATCAGTTCTTTTAATAAAAAGTAATAATAATAAGGCAAATAATAGCGACGTGTTAAAAGATGTTACAAATTCCATCAATCCAGCGAATATAAATGTTTGTATTAATTCTACCCGGAAAATACGTAGCGGCATAGCAGTCTACTGTGATGGAGAGGATTCTTTAAAAAATTTGCAGTCCAACCTTAATAATAATCTAGGGTTGAAATATGTTATAAGTGAAGCCAAAAAACGTAATCCTAGGTTGATAATTAAGAACATAAATGTTGAAGGACTTGATAATCCAGAACATATCGTTGATAGTATTGCCTGTCAAAATAGTCTAGAAAACGAAAAGGACAACATAAAGTTTATAACCAAGCTAAAACATTATGACAATACTAATGTTGTTATAGAAGTCTCGCCCACGTTTGCATGAGGCTATCTTTTTGTGGGCTGGAAGAAGTGCGCGGTTGATGATCATTTGCGGATGGTTCGCTGTTTCAAGTGTTGCGGCTATGGTCATATGGAAAAAGATTGTAAATCGAAGTTAGTGTGTTCAAAGTGTGATAAAGAACATAGATTTAGAGAATGTAAGTCGGCAGATTTAGTTTGTATTAACTGTACCAAATATAATGAAACTTACAAAAAAAAGCTCCCTGCTGATCATTCAGCTGCATATAATTTATGTCCTGTGTTTAAAAATTATGTTGAAAATATAAAAAATAAAATTAATTATGGTTAATAAGCGTAGTTTAGTTAAGATTGGTCATGTGAATGCTAGATCTGTTTTGCCGTCTTTCGCTGATTTTTCAGATTTTGTTCTAGACTAGTTATTTGATGTAATGGCTGTTACCGAAACATGGTTGTCTGACAATATACCACTAACTGCTGTTTCAATTCCTGGATATATATTTCATCGCCTAGATAGAGTCGGTCGTGGTGAAGGCGTTGGAATATTTGTAAGTTCTCATTTTCATAGCGAACTAATACCTCTTGATGGACAGTTGTTAAGGGACAAGGAGCATCTGGAGCATATGTGGGTAAAGGTTCAAATTGGTCGCACAAGGGTGGCTGTGGGTGTGGCTTATCGCCCTCCCAAGGGTAATGTAGAGCGAGCCGTCCAGCTCTTTGACGATATTCTATCGTTTGTCGTGCCATCATTTGATCATGTGATAATTCTCGGTGATTTAAACCTGAATTTCTTTAACATCAATAACAAAATTAGCCAATGCTTTGATTCTTTTAACTTAATTCAAATTGTAAACGAGGCAACTAGAATAACAAACTACTCTGAGTCACTTCTTGATCCTATTTTTCTCAGTGGGGCGGAAAATTGCGATAATGTTGGTACGATGAATACTGATACTTTTACTGATCATCGTCTGGTTTTTTGCGAAATCAATTTCATGTTTGTAAAACAAAAACCTACTACTATTACTTTTAAAGATCTTAAAAACCTTGATATAGATAATTTTAACCATGATCATGAACCACTATTCCAGGGGATAACATATTAATGATTCGGGATATTAATGGAAAGGTTGATGCCTTAACTAAATATATATCAGGACTATTTGACATTCATGCCCCGCTCAGAACAGTTCGAGTCAGTAAGCCGCGTGCCCCGTGGCTCACTGATACGTTAAGGGCACTTATGAAATTGCGCGATGGTGCTTTGTCTAAATATAAGCGTCTTAGGACGCCTGAAAGTTGGGAGTACTATAAACGACTACGCAACTTCCTTAAGTCTTCTGTGAGAAGAGAGAAGGCTGCATATTTGCGTTTTCTAGATAAGCAAAAAAATAAATCGGCTTTCTATCGAGCTCTTAAGTCTTTTAATTTGCATTGCAATAGATCCTCTGATGTTCCCAACAACTTGTCTGATGTCACCAAAATTAATGATTATTTCCTGTCTGTATTTAAGGACAGTGATAATATCTGTGCCGAAAATATTGATCATTATGTTAATAACAGTTACGATGAATAGATTTCTTTTGCATTAAAACCTGTTGATATTTGTGAAATTATTAAGATAATAAATTGTATTAAAAGTAATTCCCAAGGCACTGATGGTATCAATGTTACGATGATAAATTTATGTATGCCTTTTATAGCCAAATACATTACACATATAGTGAATAGTTGTTTAGAATTAGGTTACTTTCCGAGTTCGTGGAAAACTGCCTTGGTTATGCCTCTTCCTAAGGTAACAAGCCCAGAGTCTTATAGTGATTTGAGTCCGATTAGCTTATTGCCGGTTTTGTCAAAAGTGTTAGAAAAAGTTGCGAATAGGCAAATCAATGCACATTTATCACAAAGCAACATTTTGCCGACTCACCAGTCAGGCTTTAGAAGGGACCACAGTACTACCTCAGCTTTGGCAGACTTGACTGACAGCATTGTTCGTTCATACGAGTTAAATAAGGCTTCTGTTCTCGTACTCTTGGACTTTAGTAAAGCATTTGATACCATTAACCACAAACTGTTACTTGCCAAATGCACTTACATTGGATTTGATCGCAATTCTCTCAGTTTTCTTAGTCATTACTTACAAGGCCGCCAACAACAAGTTTTCCTACGGAATATGCTTTCAAGTTGTAAACCAGTCGGTTCTGGAGTGCCTCAGGGAAGTGTCTTGGGGCCTCTACTATTCCTCATTTATACTTTCGACATGTTTAAGGTTATACGCCACTCCAAAGTCCATTTTTTTGCCGATGACACGCAACTTTATAACAGCTTTAATCTGGGAGATTATGATGTATCTTCTACTCTATTAAATCAAGATCTAGAAAGTGTAAATGAGTTTGCTTACAAGCATAATCTGGTTTTAAATCCTCAAAAATCGAAAGTTCTTTTATTTTGTCCTGCTAAGCATAGGGATCTGATTAAGTCACAAATGAAAATTTTTGTAAATAACCAACTAATTCAGTTTACCTCTGAGGCTAGAAATCTTGGTTTAGTCTTTGACGAAAATTTAAGATTTGTAAGTCACGTTAGTAACATCACAAAGCAATGTTTTATGCGTCTTAAGCTGCTTTATGCTAATAAGAGCTTATTAACATTCAAGATGAAAAAAATGTTGTGTGAGAGCCTGATTTTGTCTAAGGTATGTTATGGTTTTATAGTGTATTACCCCTGTTTAGATAAACTCACTTCAAACAGACTACAGAAAATCCAAAATACATGTTGCCGACTTGTGTGTAATTTAAGGAAATATGACCATATAACCCCCGCCTATGACCTTATACAGTGGTTACGGATTAATAATCTATTTGTGTATCATCTTCTTATTTTTACTGTTAAAATATTATATACATCTACTCCCAAATATTTACGTGATAAGCTAGTTTTTAGAGAAAATGTACATACGCTTAATTTAAGAAACCTTGTAAAACTTACCATGCCACACCACAGGACAGCCATGTTTCGGCGTACCTTCACATATAATGCCGTCAAGGAATTTAACTCTCTGAGCAGTAACATTGTTGGCTTGATTCATAGGTGTACTTTTGGCTACGTTTTAAAAAATCACCTTTTTTCAAAATTTATTACTAAAATAGTTATTTTTTCAGGTTGAGTATGAATGGTCGTTAGACTAGACTCCGCCTTTGTAATTATTAATTTAATCATTAATTAATTGCAATAAAGTAGTTATTTATTTATTTATATATGGTATCTAAGGACGCTAAAACGTGAAGATATGTAAAACCTGAAAGGGTGATTTTTTCACGATTATAAATATTTTATTTTGCCGCCATTCTGTTCCGCCATCTTAAATTAGTACCACAGTTTTACTAGTTCATTTGTATACCACAATTATTTATAGAACACAATTTAAAATCAGTCCATTAAATAGTTTTTCAGGCAGGTTTTTGTTCCGCCATCTTGGATTCGTACCAACATTTTACTAGTGAATTCCTATATAATATTTGATTTTTGTGAAAAATTTTGAGATAAATTGGATAAGTAGTTTTTTAGTAATGATTTTTTTAAATTTCACTATGCAGCCATTTTGTTTCGCCATATTGGATTTTTACCAAAATGTTATTACCAGGTCATCCCCATATGACCCTTAATCTTTGACCACAATTTGAAGTCAATCGGACAAGTAGTTTTTGTCTATGCCGCGAATAGACAGACAGACGGAATTAAAAATCATGTTTTCGGCATCTAGGAACCCTGAAACCTATAAATCTGAAAAGATCTCGGAGGTTGACTTTTTCACGGGAAATAAAAATGTACACATTATATATAAAAGTAGAACAAAACCTTATTTAATTTATATATACAAAAAAAATAAATAAAATTTTTATTAAGTACAGGAGTTTTCTATTATATCGTTAAATTTCGTTCCAAGTGGCTTTTGATATTTGCTGGGTTCCTTCGTGAATCCGATTTGTCAATTGCCTACACAATAATAACAAAAAAGAAGCTATGGAAAATGAAGTTATCCATTTATGTCTCCTCTGTTGATCACCATAACGGTAACTTAACACATTTAGAAAATCAAATTGAGTATGCCTTGGTGAATTATATGGTAGGAACCAAATATTACCAAAAACAAACATTTCTTTTTATATGTTTGTATGTATATATACATAATTTAAGCATTCAAATCCTCGTCAATTTACAAGAACCACCCAACTAACAAAGATTATCACACCGCCAAATGAACATAAACGCGTTTTAAGACACTAGTCACTTTGTTTTTTAGGAAGGAAAAATAATCTGTTTTCAAAATACATCCTTCTGAACAAATTAGGCCAAATATTAACTGCGGAAAAACGAAGTGCGTAAATTTTATTATTTACAACCACGTATGTAACGTTAACATTTCTGACATTTCAAAATATTGAAAAAAACATATTTCTGACTTTTATTTATCCGAATAAAAAGTAACATTTACCTGGATGGAAAGTGATCACTTTCCACCTGGGTAAATGTCAATTTTGATATTTAATGAATAACCAAAAAAGGTTTCAATTTTATTCGATTATTTAATTTTTTTCAAACTTTCCGAGGCTTCCTTCAATTGAGGAGGAGTACAAATGATTTCTTCTGAATCGCTCAATGTCTTCGAAATGACTTGTTTGATGACAATCTATCAAAAATGCATCTAATTTAAGTTTAATATGCTTGGCTTGTTTAGTACCATAGTAGCCATTGTCAAAATGTCAATTTAAGATTTTATTTGTTGATGGTGGCAAATCTTATGTTTATACAGGACTCTTACTTTGTTAATTTCTCACCTAGATATATTTGCCACAAAAAAATGCTATTTGAATTTAAAAAGTATGGTTGTAAATAAAATAGTACACAAACCTCGTTGAAAAGGTTTCATTCCTATCCTTTTCTCTGGACAGGAATGAAACACTTTCCACTTAGGTATGTAATATACTATTTCAATCCAGGTCGTAGCTCCCGACTTTCCAGTATAAAATTCGTGTTTATTTATCTAGATTCTAGCAGCTGTTTGCTTGTGCGTGCTATATTGTATGAATTGTATCTCATATTTCTTAAAGTCAAAGTTCGCCCTAATGGGGTTATTAATCCTTCGGGCTTTTAGGAACGTCACAAAAACTAATATTTTACTGTCGAGTTCTTTTTTTAGAACGAAAGTGACCATAATATATTTGGAAGAAAATGTAAAGGACTATGGCTTGATGACATGAACTTTTATAGAATAAAATTAAATACTACGCCCGCAAATTTTATTACTTCATTTAAAATAAGAATCTCAAAAATAGTACATAAGGTATATAGCAAGAAAGCGATGGTTTTCACACAAGTACTATTTAGCAGAGGCGTTAGCCGAGTGCAGATATCCTTCGAGTTTGAAAACCATCATTTTTATACGGGTAATGTACACTACGTTTCCTATGACCAAAAAAAATCTTTTGTGAGACTTTTATTTTTATTTATATTGCAACACAGTGTTAAAAAATATATCAATACTAGTGTTCAAAACCTGAGTAATTGCTTTGATTGTAAATAAAGTTAAAAGTATGCCTTGCTTTTTCAATTTTCAATTACACTAATTTTAAAATATTGCCGTATAAAAAGGGTTTTTCATAATGTATTAACTTTTTTTTCAACACTTCCTAGCTAAGTTAATAGTGCTTTTTTGTCAGTTTTATAAGTGCTGGTAGGAAAAATCTATTTTTTGACTCCGAATTGTTTTGATGATAGGAAAACATTTCTATTTGTGGATTTTCGGAAAAAATCACTCTTTATAAAAATTATTGCTTTCCTTAAAGGGTGAAAATGAAATGCCTTTATTTTTAAAAATATATGAAGGTAATAAGGAAACGTTGCTTAGAATTAAATTTCGTCGCTAAATGCCAATTTATAGCCTACTCTTCAAAAGTTTAAGATTTATTTGTGATCAAGATTTTTTTTATTTGTCTAATTTTATGTAGAGGGTCTTTAAAAAAGCTTTAAAAATGTTGGAAAGGAAAGTACCCTTATTTTAAAAGATGCATTGAGTCGTAATATGAAAAAGTTCTTTAAAATTTAATTTTACATCCAAATGAAAATTCAAAATTTTAAATCTGTAAGGAAACAACATACTTAAGAAAATTAAATATATCTACATTCCTTAGCAAGCGAGTAGTTACCCCTTCCTCCTACCTTACGGCTATGCTGTGTATCGGAGATATTAAATAATAAATTGTTACAGATAAAAATGTTTCGTGTTGATTCCAACAGAATACTTTATTTTTGTGCAAAATTTGAGATAAATTGAATAAGCAGTTTTTTAATAATATTTTTTTTAACATTTCACTATGCCGCCATTTTGTTTCACCATATTGGATTTTTACCAAAAGTCATCCCCATATGACCCTTAATTTTTGACCAAAATTTGAAGTCATCGAAGTAGTTTTTTAGCTATGCCACGAACAGACACACAGACAGACAAAAACCCCCAAATATATATTTAAACATTGTTAATATATATATATATATATATATATATATATATATATATATATATATATATATATATATATATATATATATATATATATATATATATATATATATATATATATATATATATATATATATATATATATATATATATATATATATATATATATATATATATATATATATATATATATATATATATATATATATATATATATATATATATATATATATATATATATATATATATATACAATACAACAATAATTCCATTAAGTCCATTCTTTTTCGAGGACAACTTAAATGGAGACCTCTATTTAAATTTTCTCCAAACATTTTTAAGACCACAACTGCCAACAATATTCTCTAATAATGGAAACCTAGGTCCCAGGATATTTTATCAACAGGATGAAGCCCCTCCCCACTTTGCAAGAAATGTAAATGTTGCATTTCCAAATAGGTGAATAAGACGGCGAGGATTTATAGAGTGGCCGCTCCGATCCCGGATATGACACCCTTAGATTTTTTCTTATGGGGTGATTTAAAAAGAACTATCTATGTAACCAGACCTGAAAATCTAGAAGATTTGAAGGCAAGAATTAGAGCAGACATGCGTTTAGTTGCGCCAGAAGTTTCGGAACGGGTAAGGGAAGAACTCTACCATCATTTGGGTCTGTGCCAACAAGTTAATGGGGCACATTTTCAATAATTTTGTCACTAGAAAGGTAAGATTTCAGTTTTATTGTTATTATTAATGTTATTATATTTAAAAATTGGTTTTTAATAAATTTTTGACACATAGTTTGACAGATGTCAAAAAGAATATTAATGGCAAATTCCTTTTTCAATAAGCTTTCAAAAAAGTTGCCACAAAAGGTGTCTTCCAATTTGAAAAAAAAGTTGCTTAGGGCTATGTCCCCCCTTTTTTGTTTACATGACAAAAACGAAGCCCATAAAAAATCTTTGGGTACCTATTTCAGGATTTTAAAGAAATCTTATTCCCGGATCCGCTATAAGCAGCGTTCCATTTAAAATCCCCATATATATATATATATATATATATATATATATATATATATATATACAGGGCCCGGCAAAAGTCAGTTAAAATATCCGAAAAATGTGCGAAACACTGTCCGTTAAAACCTCTGCGAGTGCGAGGCAAGTGTTAGTTTAACATTGTTGGTTACTGTGTTTATATATATATATATATATATATATATATATATATATACGATCTTTAATGAATTTTTAAGTATCCTAGAGGCCCACTACGAGACAGATGATTTATAAGCTAAACAAGAAACTGGGGCGGTGTTTAACTCGCCGCGTAGTAATCGTCCCGCCACGGTAGTTGATAATGCGCTTCGTGCATCGCTTCAGTTAGAAATATCGGATCGCAGTTTACATAGCATATTGAAAAAACTGAATTTTTTAATTCCACGTTTGATACGATAACGGAAGACGACCCTGATTGCAGATTGGAATTCTGCAAGTGGTATACTGGTTGCGCGGAAGATGACGAACAATTTTATCGTCAAATTTTATGGAGCGATGAAGCGCAATTCAAATTAAACAGACGAATCAACCGGCACAATTGCGTTTACTGGGCATCTGAGAACCCTTGCCAAACCATTTCTCAAGAGTTAAATCTTCCTGGAATAACAGTGTGGGCAGCAATTCTCGCTCTCCGCGCACACCCACAATTCTTTGAAAAAAAACCTGCTCTACCGTAAATAAAAATCTGGATTCATTTGAAAGGCAGTTTGAACATAAAATTAAGTAATATATATATATACTATTATATATATATATATATATTAATAAATCAATAAAACATGTTTCAGTATGCTTTTCTTTTTTTTCTTTTATATGTCTTATGCCGGACCCTGTATATAAAAACATATTTCCTCAATTTCGTCAATCTGTCTGTCTGTCTCTTCAGAGCAGAGCGAAAAAAATACGTACAAAATTTTGACAGTTTGATAAAAATCCAATATCCATAAATATGGAAAAAATTGCAGCTTAATGTTAAATGTTGAATAAAGCTACTTATCTAATTTACCTCAAATTTTACATAAAAATCTAGCGTGATACAGGGACAGACTGATACAATTTTGGTAAGGAGCCATTATGGTGGAACAAAATGGCGACCTAATAAAATGTTTCATAATATCAATATCCAAAAACTACTTATACAACTCAATTAAAATTTTGCCCAAAAATAAAAAAAATAGGGATGAAATGGTAAATTTTTTCAATTCTATATTGCAAAACAAAATATCGCCCTAATCAAATGTTGGGAAAAATGCATTTCCTAAAATAAAAACTTTCTTTTTATGAAGGAAAATAAAAAATGTCAATAAAATTATAAAAAATATTAACAACAAATAAAAACAAAATAGAAAAAACGGTATTATTATTATAGAGTGGTTTTATTTAAGTTGGTGTGGCAAGTGAATATATGTACGTATACATAGAGATTAGATAGATAGATAAGTCTAAAGTCTGTAAAGCCCGATCCCTCTGTTTCATGTATAATTTAAGATTTTCAGTTCAGTAAGCCACGGTGCTTTAGGCTTTGTTATTCAAACTTCTTTAATTGGGGCATGACGGTTAAACAAATCCAAAATAAGGTTATTAAATAAATTAATTTTGTCATCTATACTATTTACGTAAAAAATATATTTCCATGCCATATGGTTCAAGTCTTGACAAAAATTGTGATAGTTAAAAGATTTATAAGACCGAAAATTAATAATTTTAGGTACAACACGGACTTTATTTATAGTTAAACTGCAATAAATCATTCTGTGATCGGATATATTATCCGCAGAAATCGTACAATGGCTTGAAACATGTTCTTTATTTGAAACAAAAATTGGGTCAAGTAGAGTAGCCGCACTTCTGGATATTCTAGTAGGCTCATTAATAATTGGCGATAGGTTATAACGTTCAAGACAAGACAGCAATGGATTATTTAAGTTAAAAAGGTCAATATTAAAATCCCCCATTATAACGACATCATCAACAGAAGCGGCATTGAATGAGTAGTTTTTCAATAATAAATTTTTAAACATGTCACTAGGCCGCCATTTTGTTTCGCCATATTGGATTTTTACCAAAATGTTAGCAGGTTATCCCCGTATGACCCTAATGTTTTACCAAAATTTAAAGTCAATCGGGTAAGTAGTCTTTAAGCTATGCCGCGAACTGATAAACAGAGAGACAGACAGACCGACAGACGGACCAACGGAATTGATAGAACATATTCCTTTGGCATCTAGGGACGCTAAAACGTAAAGATGTGTAAAACCTGGGAGGGTGATTTTTTAACGATTACAAAAATTTTATTTGGCTGCAATTTTCTTGTGCCATCTTGAATTAGTAACATAGTTTTACTAGTTGAGCCCTATACCACAATTAGTTATGGCACACAATTTAAAATCAATCCATTAAGAAGTTTTTTCAGGCTGAATTTTTAAATATTTTTTATACCTTTTGATCCGCCATCTTGGATTGTACCAAAATTTTACCAGTTGATTCCAACATAATACATGTTTATGCAAAATTTGAAATATATTTGATAAGTAGTTCTTTCATAATATTTTTTTAACATTTTACTAAATAAATAAATAAATAATCGCCGTTATATTACAGGAATGCATATTTACATAGATAGTGTAATAATATTCAAAAAAAGTGGCACCACAATGAGGCGAAGTCTAGCACAAGTCGGCTATTCTACTTAACCTCAAAAGTAATGCAGGCAATGTATAAGTTTATAAATAAATGAATATATAGGTAATTGTGAACTTCAATAAATCGTAAAATCTATATATAACAAATATAGATAAAATCAATTATCCAAAATAATTCGCAAGTAATTGTATAGTTATAATTTAAAATATAAGAAAATTATGGAGAAATTTGAAATTGTGACATTAAAGGCTTTAAGTACTTTGAAGTGTCAATACAAAAATTTTAAATTGTTTTTTGAACTGAGTTACATCAAGTGAGATAAGGTTATGTTGCAAATAGTTATATGTTTTAACGGCATTATACGTAAATGACCTCTGAAACAGGGCTGAACGATGGTGAAGTATAGTTAAATGACTGGTAAAACGAGTCCTGTCATGAATATTATTACGAGGTACCAATTTATTTTTTAAGAGAATAGATGCATCAGGGTTATTTAAAATATTTAACACAAAAGTAGCCATATGATGAAGTCTGTGTTTATCAATTTTTAACCATTTAAGTTGCTCAAATGTATGTGATATATGGACAAACTTTCTGAATTCAAAAACGAACCTGCAACAGGAATTTTGAACCTTCTGGATCCTATTTTTATCCAAAATATCAATACAGTTACCATAAATAATATCACAGTAATTAAAGTTGGATAAAACTAAGGATTCGCACAGATTTTTGCGTAAGCGTAAATTTAGGATGTGTCTGTTACTGTACAGAAGTTTTAAAGCTAAAAATGCTTTTTGCATGAGTTTTTTAACATGTTCTTTAAATCTTAAATTTGAGCCTAGCATCAGAGTACGTACCATCCAGAGCAACATTAAAACCTTCTTTTAAGGTATTTACTTGATTTTTATTTCCGAAAAACATAACTAAAGATTTTGTGGGATTTAATTGTAAGCTTTGCTCTCACGACACTATTTTTAAATTGTTTAAATCATAATTAATTAAATTTAGTGCTTGTATGGAATCTTTAATATTAAAAGAATAGTAAAACTGAATATCATTAGCATACGCTTGTGTTTGACAATATTTTGTAGATTTCAGAATGGCAGCTGTATAAATAAGAAATAGTAAAGGACCCAATATTGATTCTTGAGGCACTCTAGAGAGAATCGAAATTAGTTTTGAGAATTTATTTGCACAATATATCTTTTGAAACCTCTTTTTAAAATAAGAATTAATAAGATTAAGTAATGCACCATCAAAGCAATAATATTTTAATTTGGAACAAAGAAGTTTTTGGTTGATGGTATCAAAAGCTTTAGAAAAATCGAGAAGTATTAGCACGGTACATTTCTGCTGATCCAAGATCTTAAAACATTATCTATTAGCGTAGATAAAGTCACCGAAGTGCTAATTTTTTTTCTAAAACTACATTGAAAATCTGGTAAAATTTTATTAAATAAGACAAAAGTATACAATTGGTTGTATAAAATTTTTTCAAAAATTTTAGAGACGGTTGGTAAAATGCTAATAACCCTTAAGTCACTGACTTCGGATGGACATGATGTTTTCGGTATTGGTTTGCCTATTGCGACTTTCCATTGGTCAGGCAAGTAGCCATTTTCTATGCAGAGAATAATAATATGAACAAGATATATATCAATAAAGGGCAGCATAGATGCCTTAATACTATCTACACCCGCAGCATAATTTTTAATATTTTTTAACACTAAATGTACCTCTTTAACTGTTGTCAATTTAAAAGAAAAACTAATAATATTTTTAAAAAGATTATTACTATAGAACTCAATTTTATTATCACAATTTAATACATTCCGCAAAAAGGGTCCAAAATAATCACTAAGTAAATTGGGATTCTGCAAATTTTCGGGGATGGATTTATTGTTTTTATTGCAGATATTTAAATCTTTTAATGCCCTCCAAATTTTACAGTGGTTTTGATCTCAGCAGACAGTGAATTAAGAATACCGATAATGTGAAATTTCTTAACCTTTTATACGCTACCTAATCATCTGGATCACTCGGTTCTTTTAAAAGTCTGTAAAGCCCGATCCCTCTATTTCATGTATAATTTAAGGTTTTCAGTTCAGTAAGCCACGGTGCTTTAGGCTTTGGTATTCAAACTTCTTTAATTGTGGCATGACAAATCTAAAATAAGGTTATTAAATAAATTAATTTTGTGACAAAAATTATTTTGAAAATTAATAATTTTAGGTACAACGACTTTATTTATAGTTAAACTGCAATAAACCATTCTGTGATCGGATATATTATCCGCAGAAATCGTACCATGGCTTGAAACAAGTTCTTTATCTGAAACAAAAATTGGGTCAAATACACAAATTGCTATGGTCATTATTTTGTTTCGCCATACTGGATTTTTACCAAAATATTACCAGATCATCCCCATATTTAAACTACGCCGCGAACTGACAGACAGGCAGACAAACCAATACACGGACTGACGAAATTGATAAAATATAGTTTTGACATCTAGAGACGCTAAAATATAAAACCTAAAATAATTTCACGATTACAAACATTTCATTTGGTCGCCAGTTTGATCGGCCATCTTAAATTAGTACCACAATTTTACTAGTTTATCCTACCCCTATATCACAATTAGTTATGACACACAATTTGAAATCAATCCATTAAGCAGTTTTTCAAGCTGAATTTTTAAATATTTTATCAAGCTGCCATTTTGCTCCACCATCTTGGATTCGTTCCAAAATGTTACCAGTTGATTCCAACATAATACTTGATGTTTTTTGCAAATTTAGAGATAAATTGAATGAGTAGTTTTTTAATAGTAATTTTTTAAACATGTCACTAGGCCGCCATTTTGTTTCGCCATATTGGATTTCTACCAAAATGTTAGCAGGTTATCCTCGTATGACCTTAATTTTTGACCAAAATTTAAAGTCAATCTGGTAAGCTATGCCGCGAACTGATAAACAGAGAGACAGACAGACCGACAGACGGACCAACGGAATTGATAAAACATATTTCTTTGGCATCTAGGGACGCTAAAACGTAAAGATGTGTAAAACCTGGAGGGGGATTTTTTCACAATTACAAACATTTTATTTCAACAACCGACGGAAATGAGAAAACATGTTTTTCGTCATCTAAAGACCCTAAAACGTGAAAATCTGAAAAAATGTCGAAGAGTGATTTTTTTCACGATTACAATACTTTTAGCCTTTTACGTGAAGTAAAAATGGTAAATTGGCCTTTACTCCGCACATCTCATAACGAATTCCACCACATACCGATAACACAATTTATATGCACATATACGTATTTGTTGATTTGTAATATAAATAGTTCCCTTTTCGTAATAAAACGAGTTTTGTTATAAGGAAAGTTATGGATACTTTGGTACAAAAATAGGTAAAGCCATTTTTACAGAACTTTTCTCATAAACAGAAATTCCCTATATATCAGAAAAAGTGACATATTTTTATGTGTACAAAATACCAAATAACTAAATGAATATATGAACTATGTTATGTGTGTAGCGGGACCGCGGATGTCATGCACCTACTTTTCTAAAATTAAACTAGTCCTGTATGTTAAAATGTTTTCCTGATTTGATATACCATTAACAGGAACCGAGAGAAAATGTAAGTAGTAATGTCCTGTCTCTTTAAGTCAATAATAAAAACACTGGACAATACATAAAAATATTAAAATTTCTGGTATATAACTGATATAAAAAGTTCAAGGCTTAAAGAAAGTATAATATAAAGAATTTTTGCCCTATTTTCTACAAATATTAAAACATTCTTAAAATAGATTATTATAGTAAACCCTCATTTAATGAGTGTTGTATTTTGAGTTACACATCAATAAATACAAGAAAATAATGAAAAGTACATTATTACATTTTTCTCTCTAATGAGGCAGTTAGGATTATTCAACTCAAAGACATTTACAAATTGTTGTTTCTATAGTAACATTACATCAACAAAAAATCGCTAGCCAATAGGAACACTCTTTTTTCGCAGAAAAGGTTAATAGCATCACTTGGAGAGTTTTCGGACGGACGTTATTTTAAAGTAAATAAATTATAACAAAAGTACAAACTGTTGCTGATATTTCTAGACATTCCCGAACAACTATTTTATTTACGTTATTTCGTATACACACGTAGGTAAAGTCGTAATAAAGTATTTCAAATCTAAAGAATCATGGGGGTTGGGTAAAATATGTAGTTGCAAGAATGGGAAAGGACAACATAATACGCAAATCTAGGGAATAACTAGGTTCCGGATTCAAATAATTATTATACAGGATATTCGCAAATTCCACTTTATTTTAAAAACACGGTGTTAAAATTTTAGCAGTTTTTTTATTTCTTTTATATTTCTGGAGATATTTAAGTCAAATTTGGCATACAATAAACCCTAATTAATATCTATAAAATGGCAATAATATATTTTAGAAAATTATACAGGGTGTAACTTTTTTCGGGTCATGACCCCTTTGAACGCCCCAAAAAAATTGCTGTCGCGACACTGACTTAGTTTGTTACTATTATCGGATTTTCTGCTTTAGTTTACAAATATCATATCCCTTATCCCTTTGATTTTTTAATGTCTTGCACCGTTTTGAAGTAATTTAGAAAGATGTTTTTAAAAACAAATGAGAAAACTATGCCGTTTATTGATAAGGAAAAATCATTGGAAAAAATACATTTTGCAACAGTGGGAATCACTACCAAACAACCATGCGCCAAGAAACCGACTGAATACGACAAAAGCCCAGAGGAATAGATACGAGCGTCTGCGTACAGCAGAAATTCAATCTCATCCCCACTACTTTTGAGCAAATCTGATTTTTCGATAATTTGAGGTTAGCTTATGGCTTTAATGATTGTTTTTGACTTCAGTGATGGTTGTATCGACGAACTTGACTTAACCTAACGCCTAACGAGACAGATTCACTTAACAATATAGATTTTGTCAAGAAAATCCTTGTTTTAATACAGCTACACGTTTTTATATCATCTAAAAAAAGGAGGGCTAAGCAAAACCCAATCCGATTTTTTAAAACACAACGACATACAAAATTATAAGTTTGGTTCAAAAAAACTAAGTCACTGAGCTATGAGGCTCATACTGAAAATTCAACAAAACTTGTTTATACTCTGCCGGAAAAAACGATGAACCAATAGGAAGCTTCCTAGACGCTTCGACTATATTCGTTATCGTTCGTAGGGTATTATTTTTGCAGTATACACACGCTTGTGTCATTTATACTGCCACAATAACTCAAAACTACAAATGTCAACAATATCCACAATATTATAAGGCAAAACGAAAAAAATAATAATTAATTATCTCCCCAAAACCTTAATGTAAGTTCAAGAAGATGAACAATGATTTTAAAAGCCAATGGTAAAACTTTAAATTCACATAGCTAGCAGATGTTTGTATTGGGTAAATGATAAACTTTTACAGTTTATCAATAAAATAATGTAAATAAATCTAATATTTTGCAACTAAATAGAGACATATTAATGATGAAATATTTTAGGAAAACGTAAACGTGCAGAACGTTATTAACGTAACAAAATTCAGGACATAATGAAGTTTAAAATAATCCAACAATCTAGAAAAAATAATTGAAAAAAAAAACAAACAAAGAAATCAATTTAGATTTACAAATAAAGAAAAAAATCGATGGAGAATTTACCATAAATTTGATAAATATCAAAATTAAAAGGTATGTAACTAATAAATAAAAGGTAAACAATATTTGTATTTGTTTAGTGTCGACCTTAAATAAGATATTCTTTTAGGGTACTAATGTTTTCTGTATATTTTAGCAGCAGGGGCATAACGTTTGAGCACACAATAGATATTAAAAATAGAAAACGAAGCAATTCCAAAAAGAACATATCTCAACAAGAGAAAAGGAAAATGACGACAGGACTTGTAAATAAAAAAAAGTGCATTTTATTCCCGTTTTCCTTCTTTTTTTTTTTTTTTATAGAAATACACCAAAAATGATATTTTAATTGATTTTAAATTGGTATGTGCCATGGTACCATATATATGACAACTTTTTTATTATTCTTAATAAAAGTTGGTGCATGAAGATAAATTAATTTTGACTTTAGGTCATATATACATGTGTTGAGAAACAAAAATCCGACAAGAGCAGGAAAAAGTAGGATTAGATGACAAGTTATCGAAAAAATGTATTAGGTAAAAGGGCTTAGAATTTAATTAAAGGGCTGTTGAATGTGAACTGGTCGGCTAAAAGTATTAACAAATAGAACTGAGCTATAGGCATTATAACGGAATTGCAGGTTCTAAGGAAACGAAAATATTAGTATTACATATGTTATGTTGGTTGTAGCTGTGTCTGCTTATCTAATTTATAATGCTATTACCGACATCAGAAATCAAAAGCAAGAGTGCACAGTGGATTCAATATAGTTTGTCCAGTTGAAGTCGCAAATAGGATTTTTACGTTAACAAGTTAAAAAAACTGCATTAGAAAAATGTATTTAACATAATATCTAGGTTGCCTGAACTGCAGAACAGACAAAAAATTAAAGGCGTAGATGTGAAACACTGAAAAAGTAAGTTTATACAGTCATAAACATAAAAAACACTAATAGTTTCTTCAAATTTAAGTGGTGCCCTAATAATAAGTGCTCATGCAAACAGCATGAACAGCAGAACAGATCTGAAAATGACTTTTTAATAAATGACCGGTGGTGCCATGTCTTTTATTAAACCTTGTCATAATGAAATCACTTTCCGACGTTTCACCTTCGATTGCACGAGACATGCTGAGGGATATTTACTTCACGAGATTGGAACACTAATTGAGCTCGAAGAGACCTAGGCCGGCTATTTGTAGACGACCTTTGTTCACCGAACCCTGACCCGGTGTAATGATCGATTTCCAAGTATGACGTAGACTTAAGCCCGTATCTCTATTAAAATTGTTAGGATGCTTGTAAATTTCAATAGATCTCTAATTTTCCGTCCGGTTTCTTTTAGAGTTATGACATGTGACAGTGGAATGTGTTATATTTAGAGATACGGGCTTCAGTCTGCATCATACCTGGAAACCGATCGTTACACCGGCTTACGATTCGGTGACGGTTTTGTCTAAAAAAACAGTCATCCGTTAGTACTTCTTACTGCTTTATTTAGTTTTGTTAGTGCTGTCTTAGTTAATATATTTTTTTAATTTCAAGGTCAGCCTCCAAAGTTTTCCTGATCAACTGAAACTAGGCGGCTCTCAAAGTTTTTCTGATTGGCCCAAACTAGGTGTCGTTCGTTAGTGCTTTTTAGCGCTTCAAGTAATTTCGTGATTGCTTACTTAATTTTGGAAATATTGGTTTGTTTTGTTTAAAGGTCAGCCCCCAAAGTATTTCTAATTCGGTATTGCGTCCTTAGTGCCTCTTAGTGCTTCGAGTTTCGTTAGTGCTTCAAGTAATTTCGTTATGGTTTGTTTAATTTTGCAAATATTCGTTTATTTTGTTCCAAGCTCAGCCCCGAAAGTTTTTCTGATCGACTCATACTAGGCATCGATCGTTGCTTTTTGGTTTTAGTTTCATTAGTGCATTTTTATTTTTATAAATATTCGTTTATCTATATTTTTCAAGATCAGCCTCCGAAGCTCTTCTAATCTAATCTAATCGGTTTAAACTAGTGTTTTTTAAATTTTATATATGAATCAAGAACCATGAATAAAAATATTTTACGTGGTATCAATTAATGCTCAACAAAAACGAACTCTTTTTGGTAAGTTTAAGGCACAACATTTCGAAAACAAAAAAAAAAGATTTCGACATGCACATAGCAGCACGTAAATCAAAAGTCATATTATTATGTAGGGTATGCAGAAAGGCATGATTTTCTTGCAATATTAATGACTATCATATTCCAATATAAATATTTTGATTTTATTACCTAACATATTTTTGGGAGAGTAACTGTTTTTTTATCTCCCTCTTTAAGCTTCATTTTTGAGCTCTTTTTTTATTTTTCTTAAATTCTTCTATAAAGAACATTGAAACAACAGGTTAATTAAAAAAATTAAATATGATTTCATTATTTAAAATAACATAACAAAAGTAAAAGTGTAATAACATCTATGGTATCTTAACATTTGATCTTGTAGTCAAAATAAGCGAATATTTCCAAAATTCAACAGGCAATATGAAACTACTCAGCATCATCAGTATAAAGCACCTAGTTTGGGTTGATTACAAAAACTTTACAGGCTGACCCTGAAACAAAATAAACAAATGCTTCCAAAATTAAGCAAGCATTAACGAAACTAGTTAAAGCACTAAAGAAAGACATCTAACTTGAATCGATCAGAAAAACTTTAGGGACTGACATTGAAATTAAAAAAATAATAAAAGGCACTAACCAAACTAAACGAAGGTCTAACGAGGCGCTAATGAATGAGACCAAATTTGTGCGAATCCGAAATACTTTTGGGACTGACCTTGAAACAAAATATACGAATATTTCCAAAATTAAGCAAGCAATAACGAAATTACTGGAAGTATTAAAAAGCAATAACGAACGACGCCCAGCCCCGATTAGAAAAACTTTGGAGGCTGACCTTGAAACTAAAAAAAATTAATATTTGCGAAATTAAGAAAGTACTAACGAAACGAAATTAAAGCACTAACGAATGACACCAAATTTCATCGAATCGTAAATACTTTGGTTACTTCACGTACTTGTTTCGTAGCGGCTGCTTTAACAAATCAATTGAGATTCTGCTGAAATGCAATACGAAATATATTAAATGGATCTTTGGCTTTAAGAACTTGATAATGAATGGTTTAAGTATTGGAAGATTGTGGGTAATGAACATGACTGATTCTTAATTGCGTTAATTTGGACAAGATTATTTCCTCCTAATTCTTCCATTATTTGGAGGCCCCACTATAAAGATGAAGTCATTTCTCTCGTTCATCATAGTTTTGGTGACCGGTTTAGGAAATTGGTTTTGTTGTGTTTATTTTTTTCCATAAAATCTCTTGAGTTGAGAAAAATAAATGTAAAACTGAATTCCATATCTTGCGATCTGATATATTACTACTACTTTTGAGAAAACCAATTATTTTACAGCTTTCTAACTAAAAAAAAATGATAAGAAAAAATCTTCTAAGGCTATTAAACACGATTATGATATAAATAAAGTACAACGTAACTTTGATTTCTTCAGTATTATGCTAAAACTCTTGCTATTTTGCTATTCCAACAAGTTTCTAAGATTGGCATGGGAAACTTTCGTGAAGTTTTTCTGGTCAGTGATCAGGAGAGCGTCGTAGTCCTATAAGCACGCGAACAAAAAATTAACTTTAATTAAAGTTTCCAATTTTCAATGTTAGACTTTTCTAAAATGAGGACCTGTGAACTAAGTTTTATTAAATATCTGCTATTTGGTTTTAATTTTATATTTGTAGTAAGTATTAATTTATTATTTAATGTTTATTTTTGATCCATAAGTAAACATTTAATTGAGTTTTTTATTATATGGTGTACAAACTATATTTCCCTGGAACTAATATGATTCACAATCATTTATCTGAGATACAGCTATAGACTATAGACTATAGACTCAAGGGATTTTGCAATAAGGTAAAAGCAAAATTAAAAAGAGAAATATTAATTCAGTTTTAGACAAAAATAGAAAAATTCTTTTTGATTCTGTCTTTTAAAATATACTATTACTTATCAAGAGTTATTTGGAAATATACAAACAAAAACGTTCAACGACCCTTGGATTAACGATTTTTAATGGCCTTACGCAACTACAAGTCCAGCAATCATTCCATTCGGTTATAATATTTCCCATCGACAAAAATTCACGATATGAGACATCTTGTTCATTTTTTTTAAAGAGTTAAGGAGTTTTAGTGACTTATTTTGGTTGTTTAGGGGTGATACGAATACCAGAATATAAACCGAGCCTTAAACTTTGCGAATACTACACAATTGTTACTGTGAACATGATATTAAGATGTAGAATCTTGAGGGTTTATTTGTAAGCAAAGTTAAATATATACGTACACTATTTTAATAATAATAGTAGAGAAATATAATCACATTCTAACTTCTATAAATTCGAACTGTATAATAATATAACTGAAAAAATTAAAATTTCAATAAAAATAAAAGTTTATGCGATTTTCAAAAATTTTTCTTTTTCTATAAACCTAACTTAATATTTCTGTTATATTGCGATTATAACATAATACATATGTCCAATAAAAAAAACAACTGTTTACTGTGGCTTAGTTTATTCTATATTAAATTATTGTAATTGCCGTGGTTTATTTTAACGTTAAAAAGACAGATTAATAATACAAAAAAACATAATTTATTCATGAATAAAGACATTGTCGAAATAAATAAAAAAAATTATAAAAAAAATAAAACCGACTTTAGAAAAAAGCACTAAAAAGTGAAAATATTTAATTTGATCTAGAAAATTTCACTTTGTAAAGTTGGCGTCAAAGTTTTGAGATCTAATAATAGTATAGTTTTGATGTCTAATTATAATATAGTATTTAGTTTTTAGTAAAACTTTTCGTCGATTTTATATTTTTTTATACATTTTTTTATTTCATCCTCTTTAGTTTTATTTGTCCAGATTTTTTTCGACAATGGCTTTCAAAAATAATTATCTAATAATCAGTATCTGGGTTTTTCGAAATATTATTCTTCTTAAGGGTGAAATGTGTTTTATCCTTTTTCACAATTCAATGCTTTTATGAATAACTCTAAAAACATCTTAAAGGTTTTTCGAAACCTCACCCTTATTTCTTCAAGTACTTATATAAGATTTTACGACAACTTCGTTTTTGTTGTCAAAAGTTTTAAAAAATAATTACCTAAAAATATATTTCTATTTTGTTTTAAATTCCACACTTAAGGGGGTGAAATGTCTTCAGAAATTTCAGATTTTTATAAAACTGAATAAAACCGACTTCTAAAAAGTGATAAATACTTTATTTCATCTAAAAAATTTTACTCTAAAGTCGCCACCAAACTTATTCTTAATTACTTAATCACAAAAATATATTTTATGTGCTGAGTGGTGTTTTAATGTTTAATAATAATACAGTATAATGTCTTACTGTTATTAGTTTGGCGCCGACTTCACAGAGTAAAATTTTCCAGATGAGATAAATTAGTGCATATTTTTTAAGTCAGTCTTATTATAATTTTTATTTCATCGTCTTTAGTTCTGTTTACACAAGTTTTATTGTAAAAGTCAAGTTTAACAAACAGCCACTGGGTACACGGGACATGCAATATCATTGTACAATAACATGTCTTATTATACGATGGTAACAAACATAATTTTTTCCTGACAAAATAGTGAAGGCATTAGTTAACAGATATATTGTTAAATGTAACATTGTAAAACAGTTCAAAATGACGTGAAAAAATGTTAAAAATGGCGGTAATAGTAGCGGCTATTTTTATTTTTTTTCAATATTCTTGGTATGTGATCACTCCGGCAACATCCTGAATATTCCCTAAAATTTTTATTTTTTGTCACGAATATTAATAACCATTTGAAATTTCAAGAAGTATATAATTGAAGCTGTTTATGGTAGAACAATACGTCCTCTAGAGTATAAAAAAATTACTAGGAGTACATTTACATAGTCTGAGTAGGAGTTGTCTGCTACGGGGTTACATCGGTTGTTCCTTACACGTAGTGGGCCTCCTAGGTGCTCTTGTCGACCAGCTATAAAGCGATTAGTGGTGGCAGTATCCACGTATCCCATCTGTGAGTTGAATTTTGTAGTATAAGGGTATTCCTCGTGCAGCTCCGGGTGTAGGGCACCCCTGACCCCCGCCTGGCCCCAGGCCAGAATAAACTTCCGAATATGAAGGCTCGGGCCTATACAGCTCTTCATTGTTGATATCTTCCGTAAAAAGCGCCAGTTGCACTTCTGCTGATGCATCACCGCTGATAGATCTGCCTGTTGTCTAGTCTAGTTCTTATGTGGCTTCCTGGTTCATCATAGTTACATTAGCACCGAAACGTCGAATATTATTTTCTTCTTATTAGTTCTCTAAAGTTTTCTGACTAAAGATCATTTAGGCCTTTTAAGAAACTACACAGGATGTGCAAATATTTGCAGCATACTTGGCTAAAGCTTACTTTGAAGATTTTAAAAATATAGGGATATGTCGGTTTATATCAAATGATTCGGAACAAATAAAATACTGGAAACCTTTGTGCTTAAATGCCTTAATACGCAATAAATTTTGCAAAATGTAAAAATATAACAAAATTCCCATAAAATGTTCTAAAACTAAGAAATATTTTAAGTGCAACTTCTTTACAGCCGGTACGGTGAGTCGAGGGGATGACTCATCAGACGAGGCCTAAAAGCAAGACCTGGATTTTGAAAAATAATGAAGTTAAAGAGAATATAAAAAACCCGTTTGGGAAAAAATTTCAGTACTCCTTAAAACAGAAAGAAAATCTTTCAAATTTAACTTCCTTTTCATGCTACAGTGTGTTGAAATATACATACATGTTTCTTAGATTCGCTACGTTTTTAGCTAATAATACAGACTATAAAGAAATGAAGACCTAAGGACTCTCTAGCAAGAAAAATTTACTCAAAAAATAGTAAAAATTTTAAAAAACTTTGTATAATGTTGTTTACAATTTCACCAAGGATTAAGTTCATGAGTCCGGTCCTGTGAGCATTCTTTAGACGTAACTCTGTAGCTGAATATTATGTGTAGGTTTTGCATTTGTTGTTGAATTGTTTGCACAAAAGTGTTCATGATTTAGTTGAGAACTGTGATGACTACGGCTGGAGAGCTTGGGGTGAGTTTGTGACAGTGTTTTTTTCGATTTGCTTAATTTGCTGAGTTTGTAGCTTGTTTTTCTGTTTTTTTTTGGGTGTTTTCGCAACCTTGATAAGAGGCAGGATGGCTGCCATCCAGTTAGTAAATTTTTCGCAGACGACTAAGTAGTGATCCCTGCGTATTTTACGCATCTGGCATTTTCTTTGTGAGTGCCCGTGGAGTTGACATCTATGACATTGTATGCTGAGGATTTTGGTTTTTTGTTATCCTACTTTCATCTTCATGTCGCCTATCCTTGGAAGCTTGAAAATGTGTTTTTCTTCGCAGGGTATTAGAACTAGCGTGAGTGGTATTCGTTTCCCTAGTCAGTTATAGTACCATTTGATTGCTTTGATTGAGTGAAACCTCAACTGTTACAAGTCTATTTTGACTTTTTCTTTAGTCCAGGATTCGACTCCTCTGAGTACAATGTGGAGTGGCTTCTTTACTTGTGGTATGGTATGGTACGGTAAGGAACTTGTCCACTATCTGAATAGTTCTCATGTACTCCTCTGCGAATTGTGAATAGAATTTCACCCATTCAGAGACGGTTTTGGTGAAACCATAGTTTGGTGGAACCATGTTTTTATTATTTAGAATTACTGTGATTTGGTCGTATGCTAGTTTTCTAGTCGATTGGCGGTACCCTTTTTGGTTTGTGCGGGGCTGGTTTTTCCACTGGCTTAGATGTAGCTATATTTCTCCGAGACTTGATTTGTACCGTTGTTGGCAGTTGTAGTGAGCCTTGGATTTGCGACTTTCTCTCTGTTTTCTATTTACCACTTGTGTGAAGTTGGCATCTTCTTCCATCAGTTCTTCATCTGAGGAAGGTGGGAATGAGCCTTGGAATTGATTTATTGCTTTTCTGATAGTTCTGTTATTGACCTGTTTTTTTTCTAGAAGGGTTTGGTGAAGAGTGGCATTGTCTGATAGAAGTTTTTGGGATTGCTGCTCTAGTTGTTAAAAGCCTGCTCGTTAAAGTCTTATTATATTGGAACAATTTGTTAAGTAATTCTTGTTGTAAAGTTTGCTAAATCGTGTGGTGAAGATTTCGCCTGGTTTAGGCCGATTTTGAATAACCACCTTTGGACCGGCCTTCGCTGACAGACATCGGGTAACAGACATCAAATGATGATGTTCATTTGAGGAGGTAAAAAGGAGTAAAATTTGTTTTGATATTTTGTACTAAATAACATTTTAACTCGATTTTGGGTTAAACATTTTTAAATAAAGAGCTGGAACTTTGAAACGCATAATGGAAGTTTTTGGGCTATTTTTAAACTTAAATATCTCAAAAAAATTAAAGCAACCAGTAACACTTAAAAATAATAATAATATATAATAAAACCCGTTTCGTGTTTAATTGAAAGTTCCAAAAACTTCCTTTGTATTTTAGAAAATATCGCAGTGTTTTTCTGGAGGGACTCTAAATTAAGAAAATGTACTAAGGGGTCAAATTTAGAAAAATTATCTTGAATAACAGTGAAAATATATTTTTGTAACATCCTGTATAATTTTGTTTTAAGCAGCTAAAAATACATTAATGCTCTAAATCTCTCTAACAACCAATTTTGAGAGCCATTTGGAATAAGTATTATTCAAATATAGAGTGCTGATATCCAAAACACTGGATTTTTAGTAAAATTTTAATTTTTCTGACACTACAAACATTATGCCAATATCTTTCAAACTAGTTTTTACTTTGACTGATTCCCCCACAATCAATAAAAATCACAAAAAATGTTTTTTCAAAAATGGGGCAGACATGAAATTTGAAAAAAAATGCACAGTATTGTTTACAACCCCCCATTTATGAATGAAGGTCGCTAAATCAAAATCCCGTTCAAAGCACTTATAAACCATAAAATGATCTCTCATTTGTTAGAAACCATATCGTTTAAATTTTTCGAGATATTTAAGTTGAAATATAAATTAATTATTAAAATATCGACGAAAGGGAGGCGAAACGGAGTGTCGTTATATTTATTTAAAACAAACGATTTCTGTAAGAGATATAAAGTTGAGTTTTAGCGTGGTCGATTTTGTGTTGACCTTTCCAAAGTTTTCGAAAGAGATAATGTATGTATTTAAGCACCAAAACTATAAATATAGTTTATAAAAAAACATTATTTTAAATAGTTTCAATTTTCTTATAGCTCTATTATCATTTTTAGTTATTAGTTATTAATATAAATACATTTTTTCATTTCCTTATTTGGATTTGTATAACGAAATGCACGGGTTCAGCTAGTTTTATTCTAATTTCTCTTAAAGGGTTTTGAACTCATTTGCTTTAACGATGCGTTTTTAAGCAGTGAAATAAGCCACTAAAAAGCGTTTATCGAAGTCTTTTCCTCATATAATCGTACCATTTCTTTCGTTTCCATTTGGTTTGAACAGAGTACTTAAAAATGTAACCGATATTCCGGAGTCCCATAAGAATATCTAAAATCTTATATATATCATTTACTGGTTATTTCAAAGAATGTTCTTGAAGGCCTGTCAATTTTTGATCTCAAATTGAGAGATGTTTATAAATGAGGGGTTAGAATTTAGAGTGCAGGGAAAAAATACCTCTATCAATTTAAACTAAACAGAAGTGTTATATTGCAAAATATACATATTAAAAACTTTTTGCCTATTGAAGAATAACAATTTGGAAAGAATAACTGAAAGAAAACATTTTTAGTATAATGTTTAAGCGATTTTCGATGATCTCTTCTTCCTCTCAGTAATGAATAATTTGTACAAACATAAATAGTGGAAATAAATAGAAGGCTCTTCGTCTAAATTTTGGCCTTTTTAATAGCTGAATTGTTTTATAAAAATGTAAATATTTTCTTTAAATATCTTTAAATGTCTGTTAAATATGGGAAACAATTATTGTTAACAAAATTAAATACCTGTTCTCTAAAGAAAATAAACAAATTATTTTGAAAATCTAGTAAGTAAATTAATAATTGCAGATCGATATTTTGTGTATGATGTATGTATGTATGATAATAGACAGTCCAGTTTCCAGTGCTTTAAAATAGTACAAAAAGTACAACGTACACATATCACGGCCAAAGGAAACCCGATCCAGATTTCGCTACGAAAGAATAATTCTTTTTGTATAATCTCGATTTCAAAACCGAATTTTTATAACCATGTATGATAATCAAAGTTTACTTTAGAATTACCGCTTATCTAGTCTACAATGCTTTTGTTTTTGCATGTCTTCTTTCTTACTATTTTTTCTGCTACTTATAAGAAATGTAAAGTTAAACAAAACTGAATTTTCTTAATTTTGGGAACTCTTTGAATACGACCCGGATTATTAATAAAAACTATTAAAAATCATCTATTATCCGTGGGCTTTTGGTTATCAAATTATAATAAAGATGTTCCTATCAAGTAAGACAGTGCTACAATATGCAAAGGCGTAGTTATGAATTGCATTCGTTCAATTAAATTATGCCAGGTTACGTTAGTTTTGATCCTAGTTGTAATTATAAATTGTAAAAAAAAACTTCTGGAGGTATAATAATATGATCATACCCCAGACATATAATATAATAAGTGTCATTCATTGCTATTAATTATTAGTCCGTGACCTACTCAAAGAGTGATTAAAAGTAAGTAAACGGGATTTTGCTTAATGACCAAGAAGTACAACTCAACTACTGAACTTTTTTTTTCAGTTTGTTCTAGGAGATGTCATTTTATCAAAATGATTTAAGTATTTTACTACCGCGTTTTTTTATCTTTTAATTCTGTGTTACTTTGTAGGTGCACTTTTATGATAATTTGATAAGAAAGAGGGAACTGATAATAATTATGATTCATTGTTATTCAATATTAGTCAGGTGCATGCACTAAAGATGATTAAATGTAATGAAATAAGATTTTTGTAACGGTCAAAGTTATAGCTCAACTACTCGGCAATTTTTTTCTTGACCCCCATTTCTAACTACTAAAATGTTCTCAAAATTTTGCTTTTTTTATGTTTTCAACACGGTAACTTAATTTTATTGCAATTACTCATTTTTCAATTGAGTCTTTGTATCTTTTAGGTACGGCAATTTAATGACAAAAAGGCTACTGACAAGAAGTGTGATTTAATATTATCCATTATTAGTCAGGGGCGTACTTGATAATTGTTTAGTAGTAAGGAAATGAGATTTTGTTTGACTCATTGGTACGTTGTTAGACGTGTTACTCGTGAATATAAACCTTAGTAGCTCGGCAGCTGGTTCAAATTTATGGAAGGTAATAAAAAATATATGTTTAAAATGCGAATATTGCTTTGAGAAATGAAAAAAAAAGGTTAGATGAAGTTTTGTCTTTTTGTTTTTCAAAGATACCACAGACTATTCGATTTTTGTTTGTCAAACCATTCCGGAGTAATCAGTATATATACTTAAAAAAATACATAGGGTAGACTGCGATAAACTCTTCAATTTTTCAAATCGATTAAAAATGCAACATTCTTAATAAAATTAGAAATGGGGAAAAACAAATTTTTAAAAAGGTCTGGGGTCTGGGGGCTGATCTGATAGTTGACAACTCTGGACCTTAGCAAAACTTTAACCAATACGCAAAACCCTATTTTCTTACATTGAAACACTCATTATAAATAGCCTTTTTTAATAAAACTGCAGTAAGATTGTAGCCACAAAGTAAGGCAGATTAAAAATATCTTCTAGAAAATGTGGAAGAAACTCAAATACCAAAGCGTCTAGGGGTATGATCATAGCGATTACTAAATAATAAGGAATAAGAGGCAATATGTATAATTTACTTAAAAATTATCTAAGTAAGCGCAGAGAGTTTGTACAGTTTTATTTTCAATTTATATAAATTCGGTTTATAAATAAAATTTAAAAGGCAATGTTCAATTGTTTGCCAATGGCACAACAATTATTTATTTTGCTGATAATTTAAATCAATTATTCTTTGATATAAAACATGATCAACAATTAATTTGTTCCTGGCTTATATCTCACAAACTTTCATTAAATTTTAGTAAATCTTCTTTTATGTTAATAAGTAAAACAAAGATAAATTCTGGTATTTCATCAATAGTAATAAACAATAACAAAATTAAATATTCAAATACATCAACATTTTTAGGATTAATTATAGATGAAAACTTAAGTTGGAAAAATCATATTCAGAGTATAAGAACCGCTATAACTCCATTAATAGGAGTATTATACAAAGCAAGATATTTCGTACCATAAAAATTCTTAAAAAACATATATTATTCTTTAATATATTCTAAATTACAATATTTAATTTCAATTTGGGGATCTCCTTGTTCGTCACATATTGAACCTTAAAAAAAATTGCAAAATAAAACTCTAATGTAGTTATAAACTACCATATTTGGAGCCTTCTATTAGCCTATATAAACCTAATGGATTTTTAAAATATTTATAATTTAAAAATTTGCATTTTAATACGCTCTATTATTAATAATGGAAAAAAAAATCAAATATTATATTTAAAAAATCCAATACTTTACATAATCACGATACAAGACATTGCTTACAATTACAGACCATTACAGTAAAAAGTAACTTTGGGAAAAAATCAATTCTGCACGATGCGATGGTTTAAAAATATATAATAACTTACCAGAACAAAATTATCAATATTTAAAAAACAATTAAAAAGGCATTTTTTATAAAAATAAAAATGAATAGATTTTTTAAAAATATTTATTTCAACTTAGTTTTATATTATATTGAATTATAACAGGAGTTTTTTCATTTATTACAACTTTATTATTATTTTCTATTGTTATATGCTACATTCCATGTAATAAACTTGTAAAGTTGGTTTGGAATAAAACAGTTTAAAGTAAAACGTGCTAAAACAGTAAATTCGTGAAGAAGTTGAGCTATAGTTCCTAAACAAAATTTGACAATTATGTAAAATAATTTTGTTTAGTGCACATTGCAGAGGACTAAGGAGCCAAGGAGCACATAGCTTTTTTCTGATCCACTTACTTGATAATATGGCGAACGTCTCTAATAATAAGAAATCTACTGTGAAACTTGGGGTCAGGTTTTTAAAGAGCAAATGTTTCACTTAAATTTGTTGAGTCTTCGAACATTCTAGGTCAATATTCAAAAGTTAAGAAGGATTTATGCACTAAGCAAACATTAGAGAGCGATACGACTAACACAATTAATTATTTTAAGCATTATTCGGATTTGCACTATTCTAATTACTCTATATGGCTACGGGTAGTGAAATTTACGTGCTTTTCAGGCTTCAATTTTGTCACTTATTTCTAGGTATGAATATCCGAAATTTTGAAAAAAACGTCACTGTTGCATCTCTAATATATACATAACATTTAATAAAATAATTTAATATAGAAGAAATTAACTATGTAAAATTCAGCAATATTTTAATTTTCAGATCTCCGGACTCGGAATAATCATCGCAGGAGCTTTAGTTCTTTCAGATGTCGGTGAGTTCGGACACTTCATGGAAGGAAAGATCTTAGCTCCACCTGTTGTACTGATCGTAGCAGGATGTATCGTATTCCTTGTAGCATCTCTTGGCTGCTATGGTGCTATAAGAGAATCCTACAATATGCTTATGGCTGTAAGTACAATCATTATTGCATTTTGTATTCTTAAAATCTTAAATTTAAACATAGAGGAAAATTATATACTTTTATCATATTATAAGCCAGCAAATTTTGTCGGCAAAAATGATTCATGAAACACATTTACGACAAAACCATTCGCCTGAAGAGAAACATTTAGCTAACCAAATTTTCTCCCGAATGATATTCAAAGTGACTATATTACGACACCACCATTAAACATCAATATATTTATTCCACAATTTTTATAGTCTAACCCAACTAAATTTTGTCCATGTAATCAGATTATGTTGATATTGTCAAGTTGAGTCATTTGCCAGCAGAAAACAGCTCGTTGTCATGGAATTTTGCTGGTAAAAAACACTCGTGAAATAGTCAGAGTAAAAACAGCAAAATAACATTTTTCCTACGATCGTGCTGAAAAGAAACTTTTCCGCGCGATTTGTTAAATTAATGAATATCTTATCTAAAACACTCAATAAGTTGAAATACTTGCAAAGTAAATATTTTTCTTGTAAGAAGCTTAATCATTTTTGTAATTACAGTGTATTATTATTGAACTCAAAACTAATTGAGGTTTATCTGAGGACTATATCGATCGTAGGAATTTTTTTTTACCTAACACATGCGGAAAATGTCTTTTCCGCCCTTGATGGCTATACGTGCGTGCGCAAAAGTACCACTTTCCGCAATCTCTATATTATATATGTAGGTATTTCTATGGATATTGGGAAGGTCATTGTCCTCTCTCAATCTCAAGTTCGACCAGAAAGGGCCGCGGGAAGTCTTTAGTTCAGAACGTAGGAGTGAACCTTGATTGTTTACTTATATAATATCCAACATAGTATAAAACAAATATACGGAGTATCTACAACACTAAATTAACTAATACAGATAGTGTGTCGGGACAAGACAAAAAAAAATAAAAATATTTTTCAATGTAATAATTCCTATATTAAGGCGAATGCGTAAGAATACATAACTTATTGAAACGTCTAGTAAGGTTTCTCTCTGAAGATATCTACCTACATAAATAAATAATAAATAAATTCCATTTTCTGTTCAAGGCTTGTTTCTATTGCATAATTGAGTTGTTATGAACCAGTATTAACATTACATGATTTACTAATATTAGGTGCCATTGTATTATAATCATATATATATATATATATATATATATATATATATATATATATATATATATATATATATATATATATATATATATATATATATATATATATATATATATATATATATATATATATATATATATATATATATATATATATATATATATATACAGAGTAAGTCAGGCATATTAAAAATAAAATATTTTTAATATTCAGCTAAATATATTTTGTGACGAGCGTTCACTATAAAGAGTGGTTCAACTTTACATTCTTAAATGTAACCCTATATTTTTTATTTTAGTTTTGAATTCGTTGAATGGCGTTTTTTGTATAACATACTATCATTATTTTCCATCACATCTAAAAGTGTTACAGGAGTAATTTTGGAAAACGCATTTCTAATCCTGATTTTCATATCTTCGTTGGTAGTTGGTGGAATTACATAAACTTGTTCTTTGATATATCCCCAAAGGAAAAAATCACATAAGAGTAAGATCAGGTGACCTTGCCGGTCAGTTTATATTCCCTCTTCTTCCTATCCATTTGTTTGGATACGTTTGATCCAAATAACTGCGAACAATACGGGAATAATGAGGAGGTGCCCCATCGTGATGGTACCACATATCTTGTCGAGCCTGTAGAGGGACCTCTTCCAAGTATGTAGGTAAATCGTTTCTTAAAAAATGTAAGTAAATTTCGCCCGTTAAAGTGCCGTCAAAAAAATGTGGTTCAATAACCTGCCTAAAATTCCGCCCTATACATTTAAGACCAAATTCTTTGATTGTCTACAGCTCTCATCCAATAAGTATTTGAAGTATTGTAATAGTTGCATGTTGTGTCTATTAACAGCTTCATTACTTTTAAAAGAAGATTTGTCGGTGTATAAAATATTTCTCAAAAATGATTCATTTTCAATAACTCGCGATTAAAGATCTCTACAAAAATTTACCCTGTTTTGGAAATCATCCCCATGGAGTTCTTGTTTCAGACAGAGGTGATAAAAATGATACTTATGTTTTCTAATAATTCGGGATTATGTGCTCTGCGAAATATTCAGTACTTGCATTTGGATTGTCCACTATACTCAAAATAACATTGGTTTCATGTTTCTCACTCGTTATGAACTATTTTTTCTTTCTTGTTACGTAGCAAACATTACCGGTTGTTCTGAAACGATGCAATACTTTGCGAAATACCTGACGGCTTGGTTGTCTTCTATCAGAAAAATTCATTTGATACCGTCGTTTTGCTGATTTAGTTTACGATATTCTCCAATAATTAAAATCATATCAGTTAGTTCGTTTAAGGAAAACTGTTGGTTATTATTCATCTGTAATTATGAATGTAGAAAACAAACAACTTTTGAAACTAGATAACTTCGATACTTGACAGTGACGCGTAAACAAAAACAAAAGAAGAACCACCATAGTTACGCACATGTTGAGCCTACTATTATTAATTATCACAGGCTCAAGTTAAGACGCCTTTTCGTGATGAGACAGTAACGACACATAAGGAAGCATGTCATTCGATTTCGAAACCATGTCTGGGGACGTTTTAAAAGCGTTTTGTCAAGATGAGATATTTCGATTGATTTTAATAACGTTGAGAAGCGTAATATTGGTCTAAATTTGGCTGTGAATTCTTTTGTATTATTCAAAATTTTGATATCTCACTCATGGATAACAATACTAGGATAGTCAAATAAGTTTAAGAGCAGAGGGTTGCCCCCCAAAAACCCCCGTGAGTGCGACAACGATAACATTAAATTTTGATGCAGCAACGCTGTTAGCAACCAGTGTCATTTTTATATTATAATCATACATGTTTGACCATTAAAAAAATAATCACATACTACGTAGAACCTAGAGAATTTGTATTCTAACGACCTGGTTGTTTAGTTATTAATAAATAAAAAATTAAAATCGAAATATTGCTCTTTGAAAATAGATTTTAACTGGTGCAATTTTGATAACAATGGTTATTACTGGTATTGGCTGCAGCTGGTAGGTGCCTCACAATCATAGAAGAAAACTGTAAAAAAAATTTTCAAGTATCATTTTGCCGAAACCTATTAAACCGCACCGTGTGTTAAACTTATTTTCAATACGCGCGCATGACCACCGAGAGAAACATGTGCCGGGAAGATCTGCATCTGATAGGCGTTAATATGCGGCTAGGATATGGCTTGCTTATGGTATTCAAGGAAGATACTGTGGCCAACTTAGATTGTGTGTTCACTGCTAGGTACTTACTTCATACAGAGTCGATCTAGGTGACCAAAACGCTGGAAAAAGCCGGCTGTGGGAATTGAACCCACATCCACTAAAGAAGTAGTTCAACGTTATGCCCACTAGGATACAGATCACCACTCCAGGGAAAAACTTCCGTTTCCGTGAAATGTTTTCGCACCTTCCTGGACGCAGTAATCTCTAAGCCATCGTTCAAGTTATCCAGGGTTGTTTGCAAACCTACAGCTGCCAATAAATGTTTTACGTTTTCCCGTTTGTGGTGTCTCAGTGACGTACACGGTTGGAATGGAAGATGAACCTAAAAGGATCTAAAAAGACCAAGCAATAGAAAAAATCAGAAAACTAATTTAATTAAAGTTAGAATGGTTAGATATCCTTGATAAATGAGGTAACCACATTATTTTAATAATCTTCCTTATTCAATATTAATAGTTGGATGGACGTCTGGTAACATTTTATTTTTACATCGGTTTGAGTGCTTAAGAAAGTAATTTATATTATAAAAAGTTGTTTCAGTAAATTTTGTCAAACAACGATATAAAAATGAATGAAATGGTAAAGAACTCGAATAAACCGATCTCGAAACAGAAGACAATATGTTAATAACTTTGTTTTCTTTACTTTGTTACGTATTTACAAACAAGGTACGTAACCGCAGAAGTAAACAGTAGGTTTCACCTTGGCTTAATATTTATATATTGCGTTGATACGCAATTCTTTAATTTTAGCCCCAAATATGGTACATACTGTAAGGCTGAAGGAGATTCAATACAAAGGAATTATCTGTATAACACATAAAATAACTTTATACTATGAACAGTAAATTTAAGAACGATATTTTTTGTTGGGCTGGAAAAAAAAAATTAAAATTGGTCACACTATCATGGAGTAATCGGTGTACATACATATGATCGAACTGAGAACCTCCTCCTTTTTTGAAGTAAGTTTAAAATAGGAGTACCTATACTATTTTTAATATTTTCAGATATATTCGTGGCTCAGTATTGCAGTTTTGTACTGTGATGATTTTTTTTTAACTAGACTATAACACAGCCGATAATTAGCTGAAGAGCGCAGAAAAACGCAAAGTAGTTTTCGTGAATTTAGATAGAACATTAAATATTTAGATAGATACTATTCTGACAGTACTATAAATTCTAGAGACACTAAACTTTCGCAATTTTGATCTTGCCAGAACCGATTTTTTTTTACACTCACCAATTATCAAGGAAAGCAATATGACAGTCGGTGGAAGTATCGCAATGTGACTATACATAGCTTAACAAACTAAAATCTTTTTTGACTTTTTCGCAACTGAATAATAATATTTAATCAGTTCATCAGTCATGAGTCTCGATAGGATGAAAGTATTTGTACAACTACTATGTGTCTATAAAAACTTAAGGTAAATGATATAATTTATTATACTTGCTTAGATAATATTGTTTATATATATATATATATATATATATATATATATATATATATATATATATCGAAACATTCCGTAGACAGACTAGTCTACATGTTGAGATATGTAATTTTATTAAATATTTGCTTCAATTAATTTAAAGTTAAATATTTTTATTCAGTTGCGAAAAAGCTAAGTTCCTAGATTTTTGTTTGTTAATCTAAACGCAACAAATAATCGGAACACATTTATATACAGCTTATAACAATAACAGATTGTAGTAATAAGTTATAAATCAAAACAATAACAAAAGCTCTATTACAAAAATTAATTTTATAGGAAATATGGAGGAAATAAAGAAAATGACAAAAACATATTTCGATAAATCATCTAGTTAAAAATTTTTACAATTATTATTTCCACATTTAAATAAAGATTTGTAAATTTCATTAGTTCTTACAATAATTATTATTAGCAAATTTAGATCAAATAACACAAGTTGCATGTTTTACAATTACAAAGCTTTGATTGGCACTTGGAAGTATATTTGCCCTACTTAGTTAAAATCTCGCATAGATCAGTTTATATTTGAAATTTGATTCTCAAACTTTATAGCTAAAGTATTAAAAAGCGTTCTGATGGATTGTTGCGGCAAAGGAGGTTTTGAGAGGGGTACCGTGCTGCAAATAAATTAGCGAGAGAAAAAAATCCTTACTTTCATAAATATGTAACTTGTAACCCATTTGATATTTAACGATAGTTATCGGATCTATCGGTATTATTGGATGCCCATCGCCACTTATCAAATAGTCGATATATCAAAAAATTTGATATTTTATTAGGTCGTCATGTTGGATTAGTACCAAAATGTTACCAGTTCATTTCTATATAACACTTGTTGTTTGTGTAAAATTTGAAGTAAATTAAATATTTAATTTTTTAATATTTAATTTAATTTATAGTAATATTTTTTAAAATTTTCCCATTTGGGAATACTAAAACAGGAAGATAAGTAAAACCTTTTTTTTTCATGATTACAAACATTTTATTTGACCGCCATTTTGTTCGGCCATCTTGAATTGATCTCACACTTTTACCTGTTCATCTATATATCACATTTAATTTTTGCACAAAATTTGAAATCAATCTAATAAGTCCTTGATGCCCATAGGTTGTTATTGGGCGCTCGCAAATCACAACGCAGAATATGCTTCCTGTTGGTTCGTCGTTTATTTCCGCGAAATATAAACAACTTTTGTTGAATGTTCAGCATGGGCTTCCTAGCTCGGTGATAGAATACTCGGCTTTCGATGCTGCTCATATGTGTTTGAATCCTCATTCAGGCAGAAGATTTTGTTTGTTTTTTTTAACAAAATAATTAATAAAAGTGAAGATTAGGTTAGGTTAATGACAGGCCATGTGATTCAAGGTTTTGTGCAGTCTTGTACCTCAAAATTAAATTACGTATACAAGTATTTCTTAACAAGTAGATATCGCGCTCTGTTAAGGGCTGTGAAAATAATGCACAATTTCCAGTTCTGACAACATCAAAATTAGATGGAATTTTGTTAAAAAATCCTTCTTTTAATATAGTTCCCGAAATGTTGTTCAATAGTCATAAAATTATAAGTTTTGTTGAAAAAAAACTAAAAAAAAGTTATCTTCTAAACAGGGATTTGAACAAAACACACGCACTGATCCAGGAAACTCACACGGAAGATTCAACAAAACTCCTTTATACTCCTCCGAATTAAACGTCGAACCAATAGGAAGCACATTCAACAGTCTGTGTATCCCTGGTATCTGCGATATGTAGATTTAATTAGAACCTTATGTTTGTGACTGTCGTCTACTTATCATCAGACAACGAAGCGCAAGATGGATTTGACACATCATTGGATCAGTGTTGTCAACTCAGTGGATTTTCTACTAAAACTGGTATTGGCAACCTATTTAGAGGCAAGTTTTGCGTTTAATGGGATAGCAGAAAAACTAGTAGAATATAAAATTAGGATTATCACATTTATAATGAAAAAAAATACAATTAAAAATAGTAAAACTTAAAATTCGCTACGTACGTCGCTCTATCTATTGGTATTATAAATAATAATAAGTACTAATCAAGAAACCTACCGAAATCTAACGGTTACACTCAACATTGTACCAAGGGTTGCGTACCGCTGGGGTTGTTGTGTTGATTAGATTGTATTAGGTATAGTAGGTGTTTTGATGCACTAACAGTTTTTGGGGCGTTGATCAGTGATTACGAATCTTAAGTCAATTTTGTTTTGGCAAAGTTTTGTTTTGGAGTTATTCATAATCGAAGCCTTATGAAAATATTATGTGTCGGCTATTTTTCCCTTCTTTTAACCGATATTTGGACAAATTTTATAATAAATCGATATAAAACCTATTAAAAATATAACAAAATAATTTTTTAGTCATGTCATTTTAAGTAAAATATCATTATAACAAATTTGCATTTAACATTTAAAAAAGGGGTTATATTAAAAATGAAAATACCAAGACATTCCTGTTAAATAAAATCGACACTTTGTTGAATGAGATTTAAAGTTAATATATATATACAAAAAATAGATAAATTTCCTTTACATAATATCTTTTTTTTAAACTTTTTTTTATTGGGCGCCATTTTGGATTCCTACCAATATTTTACCAGACTTGATTTTTGCGCATAATTTAAATTAAATTTAATAAGTAGTTTACATTGAAACCCCGCATTTTTATTACGTCGTGTCGAATTCGTACCACTTTATCCTTATATCATATTTAATTTTTCTGCAAAAATCAATTGAATAAGATTTTTTTTACGTTGCTTTTTAAAAAAATTTTTTTGGCCGTCACTTTGTTCCGCCGGCGCCGTCTTGAATTCCTACCACAATTTTACCAGTTTATCTCTATGTCACACCATGCCGATTTTTAAAATATTTTATTAGGCTGCCATTTTGCTTTGGTATTTTATATCCATAACAAAATATTTTTCATTCCTATGTAACGTTTGATTTTGAGCAAAATTGGAGGCAATTATATAACACGTTTTTTTAGTAATAATTTTTTTAACATTTCACTAGGCCGCCATCTTGTTCCGAGATATTGGATTTTTACCAAAATATTACTAAAGTTTGGCACGGTGCAATGATCATTCGCGGTTGGCTACAACTCTGTATAGCCATGGAAACGGCCTGCTTTTGACATACCTCCCCTTTCGTCGATGTTTTAGATCTGTGTGGTGCACTTTAGCTCATCCCCATAGAATCTGTAATTATTGACTAAAACTCACTGTTACTGTGGCAAGTAGTTTTTAAGCTATGCCGCGAATTGACAGACAGATGGACCGACAGAACTGATAAAAATATTTTTTGAATATTTATCTAGGATCGTTAAAACCTGAAAATATGTAAAACCTCAGAGGGGATTTTCTTCACACTTACAAATATTTTATTTGGCCGCCATTTTGTTCCGCCATCTTGAGTTAGTTCCACAATTTTACTAGTTTATCTCTATACCATAATTAATTATGGCACACAATTTGAAATCAATCCATTAAGTAGTTTTTTCAGTCTGAATTTTTAAATATTTTATTAAACGGCCATTTTGTTCCGCCATCTTAGATTCGTACTTTGATTTTTATGTAAAATTTGAGATAAATTGGATACGCACTTTTTTAGAAACATTTTTTAAATATTTCAATAGGCCGCCATTTTGTTTTGCCATATTGGATTTTTACCAAAATGTTACCAGGTCATGCCCATATGACCCTTAATTTTTGACTACAATTTAAAGTCAATCGGATAAACAGGTTTTTAGCTAGATAGACCGAGAGACAGACAAACCGACGCAATTGAGAAAACATGTTTTTCGGCATCTAGGGACTCTGAAACGTAAAGATCTGAAAAAATTTCGAAGGGTGATTTTTTCACGATTACAATATTTCCCTGTTACGAGGGAAGTAATAAAGAGGTTAATTAAGAAAATATGGTCAAGTTAAACATTGTGGTAGTGTTTTATATCGATTTATTATATAATTTGACCAAATATTGGATAAAAGAAAAACGAAAGAATAAAAGTATATTTTATATATTTTGATTATGAATGAACTCGAAATTTAAGTTTCCTCAAAAAAACACCTTTTGGTTCGAGATCAGCATCCCATAATCTACTAGTGTACTAAAATATACGTTTTTAATACAAAATAAAGCAGAGTAAAAAAACATGGCCAATTTACGCATTTTGATAGTGGTTTCTACTAATTTATTATAGAATTTACTCAAATTTTGAACAAAGGAAGGGAGAAATGGTGAAAATGTATATTGATTATGAATAACTGAAATTTCTTCAAAAAAAACTTTGATCTGAAATCAGCGTTCCAAAATCTACTAATGATCCAAAATCGTCCATGTTACCTTACCCTGACCGATTGTAACGATCACTCTTGGTAAGCTCAACGTGAAAATTACCAAAAAATATGGACATTCACCTGTTTTAGTAAAATTTCGAGGAAAATCGATCAAAATGGTGCGCTACCAACTGTATTGTAAATATCTAGTGGAATTCTAGTAAATTTTGCTACCGTGTTTTAGTAGAATAATATTTTTAATTGTTGGCAACGCTGCATTGCTTTATACTCAGGTTTTTTAAATCGATTAAAATCTTGCAGCTTAAAAAACTACGCGTCTCTTTTTGACTCAGACATAAACACACAATAATTGCAATAAAACATTGCCCCCAAACTACTTGCAGTATAAGAATTGTTTAAATAACTAATAAACTATACAATCATATTAGTCATTGATCGTCTTACCGATTGGTAAATAAGGAATTATTGTTTACTTCACGCCAATGAATATGGATATAACACAATTATATACCTATTGTTATTAACAACAGTCATCTAAGAGGTATTTTATTACTCATGTTTTTAATCACCACAGAAGAAATATACTATAAGAACAAAAAATTACAATATGCGGAAATGTGAAATACGAAAAAGGCAAATATTATTAATAGATACTTGATGTCCTTGTTTAAAAGAACATTGTTGATTCTAAATTAAGAACAAAATCATCGCTACGAAAGGAAATACTATATGTCATAGAACAGGGTTGCTCAAAAGTTTTTGATTACGGGGAACCGCAAATACCTTTCTAAATCATCTACAGACCCGCAAGAATACTGCTCCCCTCCTCGCTCCTACAATGTGGTACAATTCTTTAAAGAGTTGAACAATTTGAGGCTTAGTTGGAAAAAAATAAAATATCTGTCTTGTACAAAAAATATATAATATTTCTGAGAATATTTCAACTGATTTTGGGAAGTTGTAAAACATTTAGGAAATCATATTTATTCTCTTCTGATTCACTTGTGATCAGTCGAAATAATACTATTAAAATTAATGATAATAATCGTTCTACAATAACATTGTGTTTATTATTTGCATTTATTTATTTATTATATAAATAAATATAATATATATATATATTATATATATATATATATATATATATATATATATATATATATATATATATATATATATATATATATATATATATATATATATATATATATATATATATATATATATATATATATATATATATATATATATATATATATATATATATATATATAATATATATATATATATATATATATATATATATTTTACCAATAACCTCATTAAAATAACCTATTAAAAGATCTTTGCTTGTCATTTGGTGTTCTTCAGAACAGTTTTACATTTTTTAAATATATATCAATGGCCTTAGCTATTATTGAAGATGAAAAAATAAATAGAGCAAACACAGAAGGAGAAATGAACAAGAAATTTTGGAATTTATAACTGTATCTTAATATCTAAAATATTGACAAATAAAAATCTTTTTTGGCTTTTTCGCAACTGAATAAAAATATTTAACTTTAAATTAATTTAAGCAAATATTTAAATATATTATGTATCGAAATATTCCATAGACAGACTAGTCTAAATGTTGAGGTATGTAATTACATTAAATATTTGCTTCAATTAATTTAAAGTAAAATATTTTCATTCAGTTGCGAAAAAGCCAAAAAAGATTTTTGGTTGTCAATCTAAACGCAACAAATAATCTGAACACGTCTAAAATATTCATTAAACATATTTTTCTAGTCTAAAATTAAAATTTTGCATTGGGCTACTGAGAAATCCAAAATAAATACAATATAAAACACAAACTGATTAGTCTCTCTCGTTTAGTGAATTTCATTTTGCTACTTTTTTAGAATTATCTGTATCAAAATATTAAAAATATAATATAACTAGATATTTACATAAGAATTTATTTTGTACAGTTTTTTATTTAGAATGACTTAGTAGCTTTATTGCTTTTCAAATTTTGTGTATCTCAAAAATCAACGGCATGTGATATAAGTACCACATCACGAATCTCCCATAAACTTATACTTCGTGCCTAACTTAGAAGCTTTCCACGTTATTCAGTAAAAAACTTTTGTTAAAAAATTAGTTAAAAAACTGGTATTTAGGATAATTCACAAATATGTGCTGAAAATTTGGCAAATGGCACAGCCAATAATTTGAAAGAGTTGTTATGAATAGACACATTTTTTTTGAGTATGTCAATACAAAGCCTAAAAATATTATTATATTTAAGTTGTTTTAATAAAATGTTTCAGATGCCTTTAAAAAAGTTTATTTTCGATTTTAGCATCTGTTAACACGGTCTTTAAAGAAAGCAGAAAGATGCGGTTTTAAGTCCTGACAAAATTAAAAATATCTTATAAAGTTTTCGAAAAAATAATTATAAATATCTAGGAAATTTTGGTACTCACATTTAAATCACCATTAGAAAATTATTATGGAAAATTTGGTAGCCCAATCATATTTAACTATTAAACACTAGCATTTAAATTTCTGTAACGTAATTGTATCATATAGTTTCTAATGCAGCGGCATCAGCATCGTTTACTTTTGTATAAAAGCTTGAACGACATGGTAATTTAATACATCTTAAACGATATTTTAAAGATATTTAACTGCTTCAAAATTGCCTAGAAGCCCTGAAAATCTAGGCTGCCAAATTTTGATTTTTCTTTCCAATAATTTTCTTATTTAAATAATATTCAGTATATATATGTATTTTTAATAATTGTTTTAGAGGTAATTTAAAAAATTGCCAATATAACCTATATAAAAACAAAATGGCGGCTGAAGAAATCAAACAAGTCGTAAAAAAGATGCATATCCAAAAATGGTAGGCTGAATTTTTGTTATATGGTTTCTGTTAGTCGGAAATAAATTTGGATAATCGTGAACTAACTGTTGCAAAAATCGACGATCTTAAAAAAAATGGAATTGAGTTATTTCGTTTCCTGTCCGCAGGAGGAAAGTATAAGAACAAAAAGTGCAGACCTTGAAATGTCCCAGTTTTTGCCCCAGAACTTAGGCTTAACTGTAGTTAGTTCCAAAAAAAATACAGGACGGCAAAATTTAAAAAAAATTGTTTTTTTTTCGTAGTTTTACTACATTTTACACGCTATTAAAACTATATACATAGTGTTGTTATAACTTTTATTAACACTAGTATCTGTTGTTACTTACACTTTTTTCTTCCAAATAACAGAAACGAGTAAAATCGATCCAGATTTTAACTTTTCGACCACTAGAAGGACATATTAATTATTCAGGCTACAAATTAGGCACAGTGGATAATTATTATTATAAAGGTGTATCACTATGTAAACAATTCAGAATAGTAGATTCAAGTTGAAATACAGTACAAAGCAGATAGATAGAGCATGGAACAAAATCTCCTTAAAATATAAAAGCAATATATTTCTTCTGTAAAAAATGAGCTGGGTGCTAACATGATAGTACTGTCTCTGTCTGCACATCAGAAATCTACTCGACACGGGATTTATTTTATATATTTGGCAGCTCACAAAATAGTTGGAAGTTTAAGACTATCAAAGACACTTGCTATTTTGCGCCCTGACATGCTGTGCTACGGTGTCTAGTGTTTCCGATCATGGCAAGAAAAATACCTGGACAATAAGGAAGGTTTTGCCCGCACTCACATATAGGATATTTCGGACACCCAAAAAAATATCAGATGATTTTTTGTCAAATTTCTATTTACAACAAAAACAAATGTTCAAAATATTTCTTTTCATAAAACAGCTCTTATACAGCCTCAAAAAAAGCATTGTTTCTAGGATGTCATGTATGGGACCAATAATCTATTCCAGATCCTGAGTTACCTTCACCAACTGGGGATCCCCATTGGACTGCTGTGCCAGATGAACTGCAGAGTGTGCGGGATGAGGTTGCAATTGAAAAAAATATTATCTGTCGAGAATTGCGGGTGTGAGAGAGGTTGTTAAAAATATATATAATGTAATATTTCTTAATTTGGTTTAATTTTTTTCTTGTGTTTTTGTATTTTAATATTCCTCGAATTGCTTTGTCCTCTATGTTAAAAAAAAATAGTTTTTTAATTCTAACTATTTCGTTTTTTCAAATTGTAAATCCAAACATTTTTGTGGTAAATACTACAGCACTCTCACTATAAAGCAGTTTTTTCTTTAATTTTAATTCTTAAAATAGATAAATAAACTTAATTTCTAATAATAAATTACTGGCAATGATATATATAATAATGTGGTGTCAAAATGTAATTCGCTATGGGAATATATGTATAAGTAAATTTTAAAATCGAAGATCAATAAAGTTCAATAATAACCAGACATTTTTCATTTCATCAGCCGCCATCTTGATTTTTACAGGTTTCACATAGTAAAATAGTTACTTTCGGTAGTATTAACAATTCATCATCTAAAAATCCACACAGAAACCGAAAAATAATGATTTTATTGATACTCTTAATAGGAAATATTTTAAAATTGACCACCATCTTGGATTTTCGGGACCACTGGGACATATTTGAAGCTTCTCAGTATCCTTAGAAGGATGTTTGGGGTGTATTTATTTATCATACCACATTTCATGCTTTTATGAAAATGAAATTATATTGCTATGCCTGTAAACTAAGTTATCTTTCTAAAAACAAATAATTTAATATAATTACTAATTATCGTTTTGATAGTTTGCAGTGTGCCTGTTGGTTATTTTCATCATTGAATTAGCAGTTGGTATAGCTGCTGCAGTCTACCAAAATGAAGTTCACAAAGGACTGAAAGAGCTTATGAGAGATTCCTTGGATAGATACCATAGTAACACATCAGATCAAATTGCTTGGGATAATTTACAAATAAAGGTAAGCATTGTTTCTTTACGTATATCTTCAAATTTAGGTCTAAAGCCCTTAATGTCAAAAAAGCGCCATTTAAAAATTTACGATTTTTTTGACAAAGCGGCAATATTCCAATTATTATATTATCCGAGTACTGCACGAACTGAAATTTTCATTTTTAAATGCTAGTTAAAATAGATCATTGTATTCGATTGAGCAAAGAGATTTAGAATTTTTGTGGTCTAATTATTCTCATATACCTATGCATAACTATTATTGTTTTATAATGTTTATATCTCGATTTTTTGAATAAATAAAAATTGTTAATAAGGAACCTTTACAATTTTTGTGATCTTGCACAACACACGACCCCTAGAGAATGCTTTTCAGGGACATGTTAAAATTGGTACCGGTTTCATATCACATATGACAAGGTATTTACTTTTTACGAAAAACTGAAAAAAATGGCAAAATATACATATTCACCTAAAAAAAATTTATCATAGTTAACAACTCGAAACACGAGAAATTATTTTTAAAAAATCAATTTTATTTCATAAGCGTACAAAGAGAACTGACTACAAAATGCATTTTAGTTATATTTATAAGTTCAGTAATGCTTATGTTGCATGAGAACGAAAAGATAAAAGTCTAAGAATTGCAAGTGCATAAATGCAGAATTGCATTTCTCACGGGAACGTAACTCCTCCCCTCTTAGTTGAAAGCACGTTCTTAAAGACGTGTTTTCAAAAATTTCCAAAAAGGTTTAAAAATTATTAATATTTTAGAAAATTCTATTATTTTCTTCAATATCTAAAGTATTAGAGTTTGCATTTAATTGTTTTTTCTTAGACTTTTTTACAAGTTTTTTGTATATGAAAAATATAAAAATTATTGAAATGAATATGTAAAGTAAAATTGTCCAAAAACTGGTCTTCTTTACATAAATCGTTGTGGTCATTTCTTCTAGGGCCTTCTTTTGGTTTTCCAATTTGGCTTCGATTTCTTTAGTAGTTTTTAGGTTTACGTAGTTTAAGTCCATACTAGGAGGGCTGTAGAATGAATCTCGGTTTTCCTTAATTAGACTTAAATTAAGGGTAGGTAGATTAATTCCATTAAATGTTAATTGGCTTGATTTATATGTTTCAAGCGTAATTGACTTTATCCGTACTTTACATCCTGGGGATGACTCAAGAAGATAGGAACCATATAAGGGTATGTTATCTTCGGATTTTTGACAATTTATGATGGCGATTACTTGTATTGGTACTGTTATTAGCCATTTGTCGTCGATTATTTTTGTTGTCTGGATCTCGTGCAGTTGAGTTTCGAATGGGTGGCAAAACGTAATATTTGGGTGATGTTTGATAAGTTGAACAGCACAGGAGGGGCTGTCTTCGACCAACGTGGTGTGGGCTTCTTTACACAAATATTTTTGTAGTTGGATTTCGTGACATCTTTGGTCCATATGGGCATATTTTGTATTGCCTAATGCTAGGTAGGGTTTATAAGGAATATTTACAAGAAATGATCGATTATTGGGAATTGGTAAAGGAAATAACTTAAAATATTGATATATCTCCGATTCCACAAGAGGAAGTTCAAATATAAATACAATATTAAAGTTTTTTAAGAAACTTTTAATTTCTATAATTTTTTCGAAATTAAGTATATTTTTATAAGTTACTTCTAAAGGGAGTTTATCTGAGCCTAGATGATCGTGTAAGTTCTTTATTTCTATAAATAGTTCATTTGGTTCTATTATTGAATTATAAAGTACATTAATTTTTGCAAAAGTGATACCTATTTCAATCTTATTCAGAATATCGTAGATTGATTGATAAATTGTTGTTATTTGATTGATTATTGTATATATTAAATAAAATTCGTGATTACTTATTTGTTCCATTTGAACTTTATTAATTATATTTTCCATTTGTAAATTGGAAAATGATATAAATGTTTTAAATTTATTAATAGTGGATTCTAAAAGTGTAATTTGATTGATAGCGTCAATTTTCAATTTATTTTGATTTTCTTGTAATTTCGTGATTTTGGCATCAATTTGCTCTGCGTCATTTTGATTGATTGAATTTTCCAGTTATACTTTTTATGAATGAACCTAAGGGGTTAAAAAGACCTCTTTTACTACGATAATTTTCTTGATTTGGGACAATTTGTTCTAATAAAGTTTCTATTCTTTTTTCAAGTGTACATAATGTATTAAAAGAATTAAAATATTCCTTATGGTATTCGCTGTTATTTTGAATGTTTATATATATTGATTTTGCTTGTTTTTGAATATTTTGAAATTGGTTAATTAAAGGGGTTAGGTTAATATTTTGAACGAATGTCCAGTGATTGGATTTAAGTTTAGCGGTTCCCATTTTGAATGGTAGTATTCCTGGATGTTTATTTAAATCATGGAATTTTACGTAGCCGCCGACGATGGTCCAGCATCTGGAACAAGGGGTATTATTTTAGTTTTATTAACATGTATAATTTCTTTGTATTTATTTTTGGGATTTTCTATTTGTATTTTATTATTTTCTAATATAGCCGTTAATATGAATGGGCCTAAATATCTCTTTTTTATTTTTCCAGATCGATTATCTGATTTTTTATAAATTTGTGAGCCTATTATTAAATTAGTCGGGGTTTTATCCTTGTTTGCCCTATCTATAATTTTTTGTTTTAGTTCTCGTGATTCCTTTGTAATTTTGTCGTACAAAATTTGTGTGTTATTTTTATGATTATTGACATACTCGGTATATACATGAGCGGGTATTAAATCCATAGGATCTCTAGAGTCTGTGTGTCCGAAGACAAGTTCGTATGGGGTAAAATTCGTACTAGAATGGATCGTGTTATTATAGGCAATAATTGCGTACGGCATAAGTTTGGTAACTTCTGCATTGGGGTCCGATTCTCGAAGTAATCGAATGTGTTCTATTAATGTGGAATGTAGCCTTTCAACAGGGGAGTTTGATTCATGGTGGTAGGGGGTAGTGAAGTGTATTTTAATATTATGTGTATTTAATAAGCCTTTAACGACTTCGTTCTGAAATTCAGATCCGTTGTCTGAGACTATTTGTTTTGGAATACGTAAAAAGGAAAAGAAATTAATTAACTGTTCACAGCACGACACTGCATTTCCAGTGTAAGGCAAGGCTTGTGCGTATTTGGAGAATTTATCTATAATAGTTAGGAATTTTTGTTTACCTATGATGAAAGTGTCGATATGAACAATTTCGAAAGGTTTGCTTGGCGTTTCGGTTAATATCAAAGGTTGATCTGGTGGTTTTCGATTATATTTTGATCGTTGACAGATTTCACAATTATTGATGTATTTTGTTACATCTGCCTTAAGTGATTTCCAATAATAATTTGCTTTTAAAAATTTGCAAGTTTCTTCGATTCCTCTATGATTTGTTTTGCCTTCATGACGATATTTAATTAGTAATTCTCGTTCGTCAGGTTGAGCATTATTTATTAATTTTGAACATTCTATAAGTTTTAGATTTTTAAAATGGTTATTCATTGTTTGTTGAAAATAGGTTCTTAGTTCTTTGGAAAAGAAATAAACATATGTTGTTTTATTTGTTAAATATTCTTTCAAAAAGTTAGTAATTACTATAATATTAGTGGCTAATGTTGCGTGAATAATTTGATGTCCTTCGAAATTTTCACGTTTGGTTTTAACATATTTGTCATAAGGTGCTTTTTTAATAATAAGTTGATGAGCTTTATTATTAATAATTTCATCTAATATAGTCATATTGGAATGATTTTCGTTAGCATTTGTACTATGTATTGTTTCCGTTGCGGGTGGTTTTATTGGAATATTAGAATGGGTTAGTTGTGTTATAGGTGGAGTTATTAGAATGTCAGAAATAATATTAATTTTGGGTGTTGTTTCAGGTTCGTGTTCTAGTCTTTCTATTGTTTGTGACACTACTTCAGAGTCAAGGATATCTGGGTTAAATTGGTCGTTTAGGAATTGCGTTACGTCGGTGTCTATATCGCCTGGGTAATTTATTAATGATTCGGATTCGATTGCGTTTAATTGAATTCGGCTAAGGGCGTCAGCGTTAGTGTTTTGTTTCCCTTTTTTGTAGATTATTTCATAATCATACTCTTCAAGTTTTAGCCTCCAACGTACTAATTTCGAATTTGGTTCTTTGAGGTTAAATAACCATACTAATGGGCGATGGTCAGTATATATTTTAAATTTTTTGCCATAAAGGTAAGGTCTAAAGTATTTACATGCCCAAACGATTCCTAAAAGTTCTTTTTCAATCGTTGAGTATTTTTGTTCTGTTTCATTTAGAGTGCGCGACGCGAATGCTACAGGGTTGTCATTTGGCGGGTTGCCTTGAGAGAGAACAGCGCCTAGGGCTACATTTGAGGCATCTGTCGTAAGGACAAAGGGTTTTTCAAAATCAGGATATTTTAGTATTGGAGCATTAATAAGCAATTCTTTTAAATGGTTAGGTGTGATTTTTGCGAAGTCTTTGATGAATCTACGATAATATCCGGCTAGTCCTAAAAATGACTTAATGTCTTTTTGGGTTTTTGGTATGGGGAAATTTTTAACTGCGGTGACTTTATCAGGATTAGGTTTTACACCTTCGCTTGTAATTTTGTGACCTAAATAAGCAACTTCTTTGTGTAAAAATTCTGATTTGTCTAGCTGCACTTTTAAATTGGATTCTCTAAGTCTATCAAAAACGGATTTTAATCTATCGATGTGCTCTTGAAGTGACGTAGAGAAAATTATTATGTCATCAAGATATACAGAACAGATTTCATTTTGAAGTCCCCGAAGGACGTTGTTCATGACTCGCTGAAATGTAGAGGGCGCATTTTTTAAGCCAAAAGGCATGCGTCTAAATTCATAATGACCTGTATCGGTTGAGAAGGCTGTTTTAGGGATATCATTCGGTTCCATTTCTATTTGATGAAAACCGGTTGCTAGATCCAATGTGCTGAAATATTGAGATTTTCCAAGTTTATCGAGAATATCCGATATATTTGGTAAAGGAAATTTATCATCAATACTGTGTTCATTGATTTTACGGAAATCGCAAACGATACGCCATTTACGTTTACCGGACGCGTCCATCTTTTTTGGGACAATCCAAATTGGACTACTCCACGGTGACGTTGAGTTTTGAATGATACCGTTCTCTAACATTTTGTTAATTTGGGTTTTAACCTCTTTTTTATGAATTTCGGGATATCGATAAGTTTTTGTATATATAGGTGTGTCATCGGTTAGGTTTATTTTATGTTTAATTTGATTAGTAAATGTAAGTGGGATGCCCTCACAATAAAATATGTCACGATATTCGTAACACAAGTTTCGAATAGCTCTGTATTCTTCCTGATTACAATGTGACAGTCTTAAATTTTTTAAGTTTTGTTTTTGTGTATTATCCATATATTCATTTATTTCTGTATCGGTTTCCATTTTTTCTATGAAGTTGTTTTCTACTTCATTTATGGTTTCGATATCTATGGGATTAAATATTTTTATTTTAACTGGGTTTTCGCGACTATTCGTAATTATAGTTGTTGCGTAGGAGTCAATGACTTGTACTAAAGCTTCTGGCATCTCTGCGCAACCAAAATCTGTATATTTTAAAATACCTAAACCATTCGATTGATTTACAGGCAGTTTGATTCTTTGACATGTACGTGGGGGAATTATTATTTCGATAGTTTCAAAATTATGTAAATTTGATATATTATTTTGATAATATAAAGGCAATGTTACAAATTGAGTATCTAAAGAACAATGTTTTAAATTTATATTAGCTCCAATATGTGTTAGAAAATCAATTCCTAAAAGTCCGTCAAATTTAGGTGAAAAATCAAAAAGATAAAACTTATGATTACCTGTATGATTAAAACAAGGAAATATTGGTATATTAATTACTTCATTGTGAATGGACGTAGCGTGGGCTGTCCTTACTGAGAAAGGTTCCGAAAAAATGAAATTTGAATAAATTTTGTATGCTAAATTAGGCTTTATAAAACTTTTGCCACTACCTGTATCAATTAAAAATTTTGCTTTGATTTCGGGTATGAAAATTACTGGTAAATCTGAATTTGTATAATTATTTAAAAGTATTATGTTTGGTTGTTGGAAATTTGGTTCTCCTGAAAATTTTCTTCATTAAAATCAATTTGATTTTCATAAGGGTTATTTTCTAGACAAGAAAATTCGGTATTGGAGTCATTATACGAATATTGCGAATTATCGGTGTATTCCGGGTAATAATATTGAAATTCAGCATTGCTAGTTTGAAAATTTTCATTTTGATCATTATCGGCATTTATCGATTCGACTGATTGATTATATAGTTCTTCTACAACAATATTACGTTGTGAAGAATGTGGTTGTTGGTTTCTTCTAAGGGTTGTGTTCCCTGAAGAAGTATCCATCGGCTCAGGCTTTTGTTGGCGTGATATTCCAGAAGAAGTTGGGCGTTGATTTTGGGGGTTAAAAGATGGTCTTGGGGTAAAAGTGTTTCTTTGTATAAAATTTTGATTTGGGAAATTCGATTGTCTAAAATTATTTGCGGGTTGCCTAAATTGTCCAAAGCCCATAAATTGATTATTTCCATTATTAAAATTTGGGATTGGTTGTTTATAAGAAGGCATAAAATTTGAAAATTGCTGAACGGGGTAATTCGAAAATATTGGTCTCACATTAGCAGGATAATGTGCTTGTGTATGCAAATTTATTTTTGGTTTTTGTGAATTAAAATTTGGGTTTTTTGGTAATATGTTACTACGGTTCTTATAATACATAAAATTTTCTTCTTCCAAGGCACAGCTCATTGCCTCTTCTAAAGTAACTGGATTTTTTAATCTAACCACAAGTTGCATATGGTAGTTTAGACCGTTTATGAAGGTTTTTAATACTAAATTTCCATATTCATTAATTTTTAAAAGTTTTAGAGCTTGCGTTTCATTGCTTAAATTTACTTTGGAAAATAACAAACTGCGAGCGTCTTGCAAACGCAGGCCAAATTGTTGCGGTGTTTCATTTTTTTCTGGTTTGGACGTTATTATATCTTGAATAATACAATCAATCGATCTATGGTCTGAAAAAGTCGAAATTATTGCAGCTTTTACTGCGGGCCATGTATTTAATTCTATTCTAGAACAAATAATATCGGCTGCCCTACCTACAAGTTTACTTAATATAGTATCGTGTAAACATACATTTATAGGTGCATTATTGTCAGTTTTATTTCTATGATTATTATAAAAATTATCACAAGCATTAATAAATCTGTTTATTTGTTTTGGATTCCCATCGAATAAGGGAATATTGTCTGCCTGATATCTGACTAGTTGTAAATTAGGTTCAGTAGTCATTATTTTACTTATTTGAATTAAATTAGAAAAAGGTGTTAGATTTCCTTCACAATTTAAATTTCCAAAAGCTGATGTTAAATCTTCCAGTTTGCGGAATTACAAGAGACGTAAATATCAATATTTAAGATAGGATAAAAATAAAATGAAATAAGGAAAATTGAAAGGAAGCACTTACAGCAATGTACTGAAGATAATTCCAATTCTCATTCTTAAACTAGGGTCCAATAGGAGAGGCGATGTGGTCCTTTCCCTGGTTAGCTGCTATGAGGGTGGGACGATGTGTGTTCCCAAACTCGCACCAATAGGACGCTGGACGATGCTGTTCCAAATCCCTGGTCAATTGTGAGTTTCTTGGTACACCCTGAAGATTTTTTTTTTTTTGATTGTCCGATTTTTGCCACAAATCGTTGAGACGAAACCAGAAAATACGCACGATGCGCGACTGTTGGCAATAATCCTACCGACTGCGCCAGTTAACAACTCGAAACACGAGAAATTATTTTTAAAAAATCAATTTTATTTCATAAGCGTACAAAGAGAACTGACTACAAAATGCATTTTAGTTATATTTATAAGTTCAGTAATGCTTATGTTGCATGAGAACGAAAAGATAAAAGTCTAAGAATTGCAAGTGCATAAATGCAGAATTGCATTTCTCACGGGAACGTAACTTCATTTGTTTAGGTCGATATACTGATGAAGGATTGCATTTCAAATAACAAGTGAAAGCACTATTGTCAGTTTTTAAGAGTGTATATAAGGCAAGTTTGATTTAAACGGTATATAACAGTTTAAATGAGTTAAAACTTGTTCAATTTTTAAAGTACCGTAAGAGGGGGTTACTTTAGCCCATTTTTAAACTTTTTTAAAATAAAATCAATGTTTTAGGTGCTATATGTACGTTTTAAGGGGGTTCCATCATGACACTATTTTACTCTAAGCTATAGAGAAATACAATCATCTTAATTAGACGACTTCAAAAATAATTACTATATGTTTTGTATTTTTTTCATACTGAGCCAAAGGTACCCAGGGTTGGGGAATATTTCACCCAGATGCAGTTTATCAATAAAAACAACTTTTTTATTATATATGGATCTAAGTTTAGTGTTTCCAACGACACGGCAATATAATAGAAATTGAGAATTATCAAATTTGGTCCAGCGAGGCTTGTTAAAAAATAAAGATGCGATCCAAATCAAAATAAAGGAATAAAAACGCTAAACAAACTCTTTAAGTTCTACCACATCATACTGATTGCGTTTGGAAATCATTTTTAGTGGATTAATTTTACTAATTATATCTCCCCACTTATACTGCATAACATCTTTTCGTTCAGGCCATCGCCAGTACTTCTTGCCCTGAACCATACATTCAACAATAGGTCCTTCTTTCTTCTTCATTTATGTCTGAAATTACTCCTATGTATCTTAAATTATTGTAACTTATTATGATATAATCGTTAACTTTAAATAATAAGGGGATTTACTGGTTCTTCATGACTAGCTGTTTGTAGCTTCTGTACACTTTAATCTGCTTCAAGGTCTGAAAAATTATCACTGAGGTTATCTGATCGCAGACTATTACTCCCGTCTTCGAAAGGACTACCAGATATTTTTCTTGTATTCCCTTTTTTCTTTTAACGATTGTTGCAGATGTAGTAAGAATTTCTTCGTCTTCTGCTGCGATATGCTTTACAGATGATACACCAACTGTTCGCTTCTTTTTTGTAATTTTTTCATCAGCTCCATGAACCCTAATAATTTCGATAATATCTTCAGCACTAATGCTCTTTCCAGGTGCCACAACAACTTTTTTTCTCCTCTTTCTTGTCATTTCTGGACCAACCATGAACATTCGTTTTTCTGAAAGGTGATTAAAAACATTTCACCTACAAAATCCACATCAACTTCTGCGTTTAGTAAGAGATCCAATATTTCATTTTTGTTGAGCGGATAAATGCCGCATTTTTTTAATCCTGATATCAAATTGGTGCCCTTATTTGGTTCTAACTGAAATGTTGAAAATTTTGTGTCACTCCTTGACTCCTTCCATTTTCCTCAATATGGCTCGCCAAGCTCTTTTCATTAGCGCAAAGAAAGCGACATCAAGCGGTTGCCAAATGCGTAGCATTAAAACCTTAGGACTTATTGCAAGTAAAAGCAGAATATCAATCTTCAAAAGTAGGTAAACCGAACCAAACGCTCTTAGTGCGGTTGTTGCCCCCTCTGGTCCACCTTCCATCCAAGTAGACCAAATATTTTCAGATATGTAGACAACATATGGAGCAAGGCAGTCTCCCTCTGCGTTTCCGCAATACATTATTGATTTGGATGATTTGCTCTGGTTCCATACTTGTTCAGCATACTTTTGGCCTCTTTTACAGATTACACGTTTATAACCCGGGTCGTCGCTTAAATTTGTTTCGTCATAGTTATAAATGTTTGACGCGGGTACATTTTCTACCCCCATTTTAAAGTTTTTAAAGTAATCGTTTCTGACAGCGGCAGATACTTAGGTGTCTTTAATATTGGATGCAAAACGTCTTGTCAGATCATCAGGATGACTTTTTAAGAACGCCTTAATCCAATCACTACCGGGAGTAGTGTTTTTAAACTTTTTGATTACTGCGCTTTTTTTAGTGAGATCAGATTTTATTATCATTTTTAAATCCAATTTATCTACGGGGAATCTAAAATTAGCAAGTTTTATTATGTGTTGCACAAGTCCCTTCAACTTATTTTTAATCGTACTTCTGGGAATGTTATAATGCGCGGCTGCTGCCTGTTGTGATTTAGTCTTCGATAAAACTACATCCAAACACTGCTGAAGTGCTTCATCGGTGTAATTTTGGTAATTGCGACTTCCAAGCTGCTTCTTGTAAGTGTGCGGAATCTCTGCATCAATATCTGAAATGAAGAATTAGCTTATTAGAAGGGACAATTATTCTTTTCAAGTATTCCCATATTTTAGGTAGTAATCGTCATCCGAGACAATAAATAACTAATAAAAAAAACATGCGAAATAATTAAGCCATACTCATCTGGATGCCCTACATAAACATATACTCAACGAAAAAACTAATTACCGTGTTATCAGCACTTATATTTTTCGTATTTGCAGGCAAAAGTTTTTAGTAGTTTTATAAACAAACTTTTGAAACTCAGGCTGACAAAACAAAAAAAATTAAATGTCTTGCTTGGAACGTCAGAAATGGTTTATGGTGCTTCCGTCTACCGATCGATTGCCAAATTCATATAAGCCAATAACTGTTTCTACACAACTTTAAATGTTTTTCCGTTATGTGGGCCAAAGTAAACTGCCAAGGGTCAATGTAATCCTCCCTTACGGTAGTGGTGTTTATAATTGCGGATTACGGAAGTAAATAATCGCGATGGAATTTATGAGATTACCGCAACAACAAAGAGTTAATTGACTAATTGCAAAGAGTGAACGTAATAAACTGTAATTTATTGTAATCGTGTATGACGGGGTTTTTGGTTAGACCAGGTTAGGTCTTTTTCTGGGTGGATATAGGGTATTTATAATAAAGCAATAAAGATAAATCTAGGCGCTTGACAACAATGTACGTGGTGATGTCATAAAAAGAGAGTTTTCGCATTGCTATATATTTATGATTTTCAAAATGTATTTTTACCATTTTCGAAATACATTGTCTTAAAAACTACTGGATTCATCATTTTTTAAATTTGGAAATTACTAGTAAGAATGCATATTTTTTAATGGTTTATGAAAATTTTGAAAATTTGTGGTTACTATAAACTCTTGGAATCTTTACTGTTTTTACAAATAGGGCAACGTATGAATTCCCGAATCGTTTGACAATGCATTTACTTTATTTCTCGGGCAAAGTGAAAAACATATAAATAAACAGTTATTTAATTATGCGAAAAAGTTTAAACGGAACTTTTACAAAATGCTTCAACTGCCGCGAGATTCTTCTTAAGATTTTAATTTAGCCTAATTTATTTTGGTCAAAATCAATTTCTCATTTGGCGCCCCAACTATTTCACGATGGGAAAATAGACCCCCTGTTAACAATTCTACAGTCTCTAGACAGAATTTAAAGTATGGGACCCTTAAAGTTAAAATTTTGCAAAGTAAATTAAAAAAAAACTTTCATAAATATGGAACCAAGTCTTTCACAACTTTGCCTAGGTATAAAATCTACTCACTAAGACCAGTTAGTCCTGTCAGTCTCGGTTTAATCCTAAAAGATTCTTTCCAATCAAAGCAAATGAAAATCCCATGTTTTGCGAATCTGAGGTGGTTTAAGTTACATAGTGCGTTATAGCAACGAGGTTGGTTAAATGGCAAGAGAATTTTATTACAAACTCAAATCTGCCTTAAAATTTAAATTATTTTTTGTGGTTTTTGAGATAATTAAGAGAATCCAAAATGCTGCATTTTTAACTTTTGCCAGTAGCTCATAAATGACTAGTATTATAGATTTATCGTATGCATTATTAAGTCACTTTTATTAGAGGAATTTAACGCAGGTAAAAATATTTTTTTAGCTTCATTTGTTTTCGACATACTTACATAAACTTTTTATTTTCATACGGACGCCATATTGGATTTTTGCATTTTTGGAAACAGATACTCAAAAGCTTTTCAGTAATCACAAGTCTTGGTTATTATTTTTCTTAACGATAGATTGCACAGAGCAAAATCTTGCTGCAAGCGCTTCTAGAAATACTTTTGTACAGAGGTTATGTCCTGCTGGCAAGACGTATACCCGCAATGAAGTAGTCCTTCCGGCAGGACTTATTTCTGTACTGCCAGTAGCTACATGCCGCCTTAATTTATTTTCATAGAGTTCTTTTTTTTTAATCTGTATGGCCTGCTATGCAGCTACCTTACAGTTGATCAAAAAACTAGTAGTGATAATTATTAAATATATATGTTTCGTAAAAAATTGAAATCAAATTTTTTACGAAAATATATATATGTTTAATTTCAAATCGAAAATTTTATTAAATACTTAAATCACATTAACGGTAACCAAACAACAAAACAGTCTTAGAGGCGTTTCAAATCAAAACAAAATCAAACATATCACATTAATCAGTAACAAAACAAATACTAGATATTCTAAGCACAACCTTATAAAAATGTTTATAAAGACATGCAAAATACTCAAAAGAAGCTAGCAACTAATTTTTTAACACTAAAATACATTATACATCAGCGGAATTTTTGGACGCTACTACACATGCATGGTCCCAAGACATTTAGCACTAGCACAATTTCCCCCAACCCACGGGTTGACGTCCTTTGGGTCAAAATAGTGGGCCGAGACGGCCTCATCATGTTGGTGACTAACAAGCTCAAACATTAAAACACATCTTCCGTATATGAAGCCCTCAAGGTCGAGAAGAAAATGCGAGAAAAGATTATAATTTTCTCTATAACCCTGTGTAAAAATAAGTCCTGCTAGAAAAACGCAAAGTACTCTAAATTCGTGCTTAAAAACATCCTAAATTGAGCCTTTTCGTACTGCCAGCAGGACGCTGTGCAATCTATCATTAAGCTTTAAAAACCGAAATTATTATTTTTTCTATAATATGCTTTGAGTAGGACGCGTGGCCGCCAATATGAAACAATAGATTGTCCCCCGAAATGCCGCGTGTTTTCATTCCAATCGAGTTATGTTTGAATCTTTAAATTGCGTGATATATTTCCATTATCTCGTTCGTAAGCATTTTTGAACTACCTACTTAATATGGCTATGTTTCAATAAAAAGAATAATTGGACATGATAAAATTTTATTTTAAAGCTGACAGAAATACAAAAGCTGTAGCACAATTTCCAGGATGACATCAATAAAACCAGAGAGATTTTAGATTCTTAATTGAGAACTTATGATTTTTTCGAAAACGAATCCCAAAATGTATAGAAAAAATAATGCAGCAAGGAATGCGACTTCTTTAATAATAATTTTGACTACACTAACATTATCTTAGGGAAATTAAAAAAGAACTGTTCCCTAACACTTTATGAGAAACTTTTTTTAATGTGTTAATGTTTATTGAAGTAGTCTCGTACCCTATCTTCCTGAAATATTTCAGATAGATTTTTATTGAAAATAAAGGGTCTTGTCTAAAATACAAAACTTTAAGTTATGTTTAATCGTGAGACGTAATTTAAAGCTACATTTTAAATTACCTATAATGTCACACCAAACATTGAATCCAATTTTTTTTTGTAAACATCTTACTTCTAAATGATGTGGATTTTCTGTATCCCAGCAATGATGGTTATGTTTATTGAATATTCCGTAATATGTAAATCTGGTTTCATCTGTCCCAAGAACTTTTGGATTGAAAATTATGATAAACAATTCACGAAACGTGAATCATCTAATAAAATCATTTTCCTACAACACGAGGTTTGTACAGATGAAAAAGATGTTTTTTGGAGTCCGGCGAAAATATGATTTAGGAATTGCTGTTTGTTCTTCCACTTTATTACCGATGTAGTTGGGTCACCCTGACGTTTTTTACTTAATATTTTTGTCTTGGGTTTTGGTTTACAAGCTAATAAGTTCATAACTGAGAATCTAAAATGTCTCGATTTGGGTCGACGCCGCTCCGGAAAATGTTCTTCGATGCATGTGTTGTAGCTTCTGTATTCCTTTTAGCTTTAAAATAAAATTCCAAGTTTTCTTCATTGGAATAATTAAAACAGCCATTTTAAATACCCGAAATCAACGTAAACAATTCTTAAAAAGAGAAATAAATAAGGCACTTTAAAGACAACTTAAAATTTACGAGACGCGGAAATCTTTTGTTTCATAATGGCAGCCACGCGTCCTACTTAAAGCCTACTAACAAAAAACTATAATTTCGGTATTTAAAGCTTAAGAAAAATAACCCAGACTTGTGATATATCACTGAAAAGCTCTTGAGTAGCTCTTTTGGAAAAATCTAGTAGGGCGTCCGTATGAAAATAAAATGTTTTGGTAAATATCTGGAAAAAAAATGAAGCTAAAAAAATATTTTTGCCTGCATTAAATTCCTCTAATAAAAGTATCTTAATAATGTATCAGCCATAAAACCATAACACTAGTCGTTTACCAGCTACGGGCAAAAGTACGGTGGGTTCGAGTTTGTAATAAAACTTTACTAATTTAACCAATCTCGTAGCTATAACGGTTTTCAAGATAGCGATACATGTAACCAAATCCGGGACTGTATTTCCAATTTATTTTTCCGAATAGGTCTACTAGGGCCAGATTGAACAACTTGCCGATTGGTATTTGACTCGTCTTCCTGGTGCACTCGCATTTTAGTTATAATATACAGGGTGTCCCAAACTGATTTAGCCAGGTTCTAGTTCCCAAACCGTTTGAGATATTTAGTTGGAATTAAAACTAGAATTTGTAGCTATGACGATACTTTAAAATGACTTCGAAGAAAAATGTTTGAAAAAAAATAGTCCCAAAAAATTCGACCCTAACCTTAAAATTTTAAACGATACCCTGTATATTTTTTACATAATTTTGTAGGATTGTAAATTCCCTTATCAGCACTTTTTTCCCATTAAAAATCGGTTAAGGAATAGCTTAGAAAATTAACATTTTATCTTCCGATCGAGTTAGCCATGGGGAAAATAAAAATCCGCTTAAAACAAAACAAGAAAATTACAACGTATTTTTTTTTTATTTTACAGATTATCTACGGTAATAAATGTTCAAATTGTAAACCTTCAGCGGCAACGCAAACTTCAAATCTTGTCAAAAGGTTTCGCGTACATGTAGCAATTATCATTTGTAACGTTATTCTGCGACAGGCATTTCTAATTTTATTCTTCAGGTCCTCTACTTCATTGAATTTACTTAAATATACCATATCTTTTAAGGTTCCCCACAAGAAAAAATCTAAGGGGGAAAGATCAGGCGAACGTGCAGGCCACCTTATTACGGGAGAAACATTTGCGATGAAATTAGCCTCAAACCTGTTCTGGAGAAATTCAGTAACTATGTGAGCATTATGAGCAGGTGCTCCATCTTGCTGCCACCACATTTGTTGTCTTTCAGCCAACGGAATTTCTTCTAGAAGTTGTAGAACGTGTAAAACGTGTTGTAGAAAGTGCAGGTACCTTTTTCCCGTTAAAGTCTCTTCATAAAAATAGGGTCCAATGATCCTTCCATTAAATAATGCACACCCCACATTGACACTACAAATGCGTTGAAATCTAGTCTCCATTACCCAATGTGGATTAACTGGAGACCAATAATTGGAATTATGCCCGTTAATGAGACCATTAGTGTGGAACTTGGCTTCATCACCCCACAATATTTTAGCTAAAAAGGCTGGATCCTCTTCAATTTTAACTAATATGCTTGCAATAAATTGCAGGCGTCTGTCACTGTCACCTGCATAGAGTTCTTGCATCAGATGAACTTTATAAGGATGATACTTAAAGACTTGTAAAATACGCTCAACAGAACTTCTTGTTATATTAAGTTCTTCAGAGAGTTTCCGAATTGACACATGAGGATTGAAATGTACATATGCTAAAACATTTATATTTTCTTCATTAGGTACCGATCTTCTGGAATTATTGCGATTCCCAGTCGGAAAATTTCCTTGCCTCAGAATGCGTTCTAGGTTCACAAATGTATTTTCATTTGGCGTTGGACGATTAGGAAAACGAATGCGATATACGTCTCTGGCTCTTCTTTTATTTTTTAAGCACTCACCGTACATTAAAATCATATCAACGTATTGTTCTGCAGTAAACAAACTTGGCATTTTAACACGAAATTGACAGGAACAATAAAGAACCTCACTTGCACTCTCATTTAGTTCAATTTGACAAGTGTCAAAAATGTTTTGTTTTTGTTTTATCGAATCATGGCTAACTTGATTTTGTTTTCTTTTCTTTTAAGTGGATTTTTAATTTACCCCATGCCTAACTTGGATTAACTAATGGATGGGAATTTCTATACAGGTTCTTACTTTCTTAGATTTGTTATATCTGTTTCTGGATGTATTGACTATCTTAGAGTGTTTTTGTTTAAGTTTTTGGTTGGTTAGTACCACTCTTTCCGAAATTCCTAAATATGGCTTTATTATTAGGAATTTTACTTCATGTAGACTGTTGTTTTCTCTTGACTTGTACTATAATGCATTTCCTTAATCCAATTTTTAACATCTTTCTTTCATCCTCTTCATTTCAATTATTTCAAACAATTCTACTTTAAAATATGACCCGCTTCAAACATTTCGCACTTTTAGCATTTATTTATCATAAACTGTTATTAAGGTATTCTTCGCATGCTCTGATCCGGCATATTTTGCCTCTCTGTCTAGGTAAGATGTTTTAAAATCAGATTTAGATTTAAAATTACTGTTTCTGCCTATATAAGTTTACTTTAAAGCAGACTAACAGTTCCTAAATTGTTCTTATCCGGCTACATAATAAAATTTAAACGTCTGTTCTTTCAAGAGAGTGAAATTAAATACAATTCAGGCCTGCTGTAAATAAAGTACGTTAATTTTAATTGAAGAATTTTATTTGGAAAAAATACGTTCTTTCATGCTAAGCAGTCTCAACGGCGCCAAATCTAATTAACCCTAGTTGACTCTCTGAGTTAGGTAGAGCATTTGCTTTTACTTTCATTCATTGCGGTATAGCGAAGTGGTGACTCACTTATTAACTGTATCATTCTAAAGATGTTTATTATGTACGATTAAATAAAGTGATTTTTAAAGAAGATAAGTTCAGCAAATTTAATTAGTACAAAATTTTTAAACTAATACATATAACATGATCTTAATAACCCAATAATTAATCTCATTTGGGTTCATTTTGATATCTAAATAAGCTAGCAAATTACATTCAGCCTCTTTTGCGTCATGTTTATCTATAGCATTTACCAAGGTGTGTTTACACTCAGCTCATTTTATGCATGTAGATATCAATCAAAACATTTCTGTAAACTTGAAATAACTTTTTGATCGTTTCAATGCTACCATCCTTTAATGTGTTTCTGTTCTTTAAATACATAAATTTATATATTTTCTATAAATTTGTCGATTATATCTTTCTACAAGACCACGGGGGTAAGAATAAAAATTGACAGTAGTCAATTTAATTACAACTGAGTTTGTACTTAAAACAAACTATAAACCCGCAGACAAACAATAAAGGATAAAACTAGTTGTCTTTTAAAGCATACCGCCTGAAATAGTTCTCAAAGATGCAGTGCTGGAAATTGGATTTTTTACCAACCGGAATGTCAAGCTTGTATTGGAGTTCTATTATACTAAAAGAACACAAACATTGATAATTTATAAACTGGAATGAATTAATTAAATTTTTTCACGAACCGGAACGTCGTTCCTCAGCCCTGCAAAGAAGTAGGAAACCAAGAACAGACCCGCGGATCACCTTTCATAATTCATTAAAATCAAAGTAAGCAGAGTAACATTGACATTTTAAATAGAAACTACTATGACATTTTCGTAAATGTGTCAGCTAGATGTAATAAAAACATGCATGCTGGAAGGAATCACATACGATATATACAGAATATGTAACGGGAATTTTATTATAAATGGAATCTCTTTTACTTTTTTCGTTAAATGAGGTAGACAAAATTGTTAAATAAAACAGTTAATTTCAAATAATTAAATAATTGAAGTAAAATAATAATATATACTCCCATTGACTACCATCGGTTTTCAAAAAAATGATTGTTTTCCCACTATTTTGTAAAAATAAAAAAAAACAATTCTTTACTTCACACATTTTCAGTTGCAATGTTGCGGAGTTGATCGTCCTACAGATTGGGAGGGAAATCGGCCTGTCTCTTGCTGTCATCCCCCGCGAGAAGGAGCTGCCCAGCCAACAGAGAAACACTGCCAAAATGCGAAAACTGGGGAGGATATACTTTACTCAACTGGTTGTTTCGATATGATAGAAATGAAAACTAGGTCAGCCTCGAAGGTTTTAATTGGGGTTGGAATTGGTATTGCTTTTATTGAGGTAGAGTATTTTTTTAAAAATCTAATAGTGTCTACTATATAAATTAACGTAATCTTTTCAAAGCTTAAAATGTTAATATTTTAAAACACGATTATCCTCCATCTACCAATTTCCTACAACATAACAGGCCAAATCATATTAAAAAAGAAAGCTAAAGAAAAATTCAAGAATTAATTTATATTAAATATAACTCCTTGCATTCTGGCATTTTGCAGTTTTATGTTGGCCTTTACACAGTTAGGAAAAGAAATAATTTATGTATTTTGGAAGCGGAAGAGCAGAATAAAACTATAGTTCAGGAAAAAGCATTATTATAAATAATATCAGCTTTCGCATATTCTAATTTTACATTTCTTTTTAATACTTTTTATATATATATTTTTTTTACGTACACTCACTCTTTACTTCTCCACTTCGATTTACACGTGCTACAAAGGGCTCAGCTAGTTTCAGATAGGTGCAAAATTCTAAATACTTTTCATGTAGCATAAATTCACCTGGTTTTGAGATATTGACAATTTGAAAAGCTTCAAAATCAAAATAGTTCGATTTGGGGCAAAACGGTTAGCACATTCCTATCTCAGTTTTTATGATCTTTCTTATGGTTTTGCATTTGATGACATCAGAGCTTTTTTAGATTTTTTCTGCAGGGCAGATGAACTTTCACTTCCGCTAGGGTTAAAGAAACTAAGGAAGGAATGTGTCATTCGTTTTGCCCTAAGTCAAACTAGATTTTAGACTTTCAAATAAATACTGGTGCGAAAAAGTGTGTTTTAATTAAACACTATATATTTTTAAATATTGTTGTCAAAAATAATTACCAGACTTTTAATAGACTTGATGTAAGGCTTTATGAACGTACTATATATTTATCTTTTACAATTTCAGAAATATGCGCGCTTAAATATTTTTTATATATTTACATAGTGACAATGGTTGCCTTAAGTAAAGAGAGGGAAAGTTTATTGATTGGAAATTTAAAGACTTTAAAATTAAAAGAAAAACGAAAGTCAACAATCCATAATTAAAACATTCTGGGAATAAATGAGCGATCAAAGTTGAAAATTCTTGGTTTTAACAGGACGGTGCCGGGAATAACTAAGGAAGGTATGATTGATGATAATTCGTCAGAAAAAAAACTCACGATACTATCTGTAAAACAGAGACAGATGACCCAACAATTCGACGTTGCTCATCAGTCAGGCGAACAGCATTTCTTTGAAAAGACTGACTGAATCTTAAGAATTGAAGGAGAGGCTGCTCCTTATATATGCGAGCAATACTGCTGGCTGATTTGCGATGAATAAATGGCTAAGGGTGTACAAGTTGTCAGAGGAAATCTATTTTCGAGCTCGAAAAAGGAAATCCAATTTTCTATCGGCTACCATAGCAATTGACGCTAAGATGCGGTACCAACTAGGTTAAAGGAATCCTTGGTTTCAAGAATTTTATTATTCATATCAATGTTGTGGGTATTGGGAGATAGTTTATGGGACAGTGAACCTGATTATCTTAGTGGCGTTAAACTAAGCAAGGTTCTTTACTCCCCATTGTACGATGTTATGGATGTTCTCGGGTTAAGGATAAAATCCTTACTTTACGTTCATCATCCATTTCAGTCTTAGATACAGTTTGAGAAAGTATATGTTGGAGTGGAGTGTATTATCGTCGGCATAAATGTGATATGATTGCTGATAGAAGAAATAAGATCATTGATGTGCAGGCAATTAAAGTACATAGTTTTGGATGAAGTCCATGTGCAAGATATTTGTTAAAAGGTGCTTCAGACTTGATGAAATGCTTTAGATATGTCGAGGAAAATAATTAGGTAATCCTCATGGAATTCGCTAGGCCTGTTCCAATTGTGAGTTACGCAGGTAAGAGGATCTGCTGTGGAGTCTTGATAGCGGAAGCTGCATTGCTTGTAGTGGATACGTTTTACCTTTTCAGGTACTTAATTTAAAAGATAATTTCTTCTTCTCCATTCACTTACTTATAAATGGGAGTAGTCTGTTGTTAGATGAAAGAGTTTTAGATCCTTTTTGGGATCAGACTGTACAAACGCAGCAAGATCTTATTATTATCATACCATATTATTAGCCTGTATTTTATGAAGTAGAGTTCCTAAAGAAATTGTTATGACTACGAATTTTCTCTGGTCTGGCATATTACAGTATTGTGAAAATCGAAGTTTATTATTGAGAAATTTCAAAGTCTTAGTAGAATGTGTTGTGCAGGTTTATATACTGATTTGTGAATGAGTTACGGAAGAATCTCTGGAAGAGCGAATGATTTCAAGGAAGAATAGAAAACCCGCAACCCATCCCAATCAGCGGAATAATAGTGCCAAATAATACGAGGTACCATGGATTCTACACCTTCAAGTTTTATGAGACCAGGAACTGTAATGTAATTTTAGGAAATCAATCTGATCAGAAATGAAGTCGAAGCGCTCATTGAAGGAATTTTCTAAGAGTGTGGAAGAAAGGTTGGTATAACAAATAAATTTAGAAGAAGTTTTTAAAGTTAATTTGAGCCACAGGATATAGGATCTGTTCGACTCAAGATTGGGAAGTCTTGCTCAGGATAGATTATTACAAATGTAAGCACAACTACCACCGTTCGGACGGAAAAATGTGAGAAGTTTCTTACTACCCTAGAAAGTAAAGGTGATTGGTTGCATTTTTAAACCTTATTTTGATTTCGGTTAAAAATGGAATTTGAGGCCATAGTGGTGAACATAGTTAAGAATTTTGTTCATGACACGCATATTAATGAATGGGAAATTACATTTTGGGCCTCGGACTCGGAATAATGAATTCTATGGAATTAAGTTTACACCAAGAGGTTGTTCTGTTTCACCTACATAATGAGTACGGTAACTCACAAGAAATACATTTCATTCTTATTAAGATTAGGGACTAAACAATTGATATTGACTATGAATCAATCTTGCGCAAGACTGAAAATACCTGCGACAAGCTAAAAACAGCTTTCAAGAAGAAACAAGGTAAAAAATATCGTTAACGTTATCTCATCCAACTTGTGATCAAATGACTAAGCTCATCCGTCTGTCAAGAAAAACTCTTATAATAGATATTATTAGCTCGATTGGAACCGCGTATTTAGAAGGACCAAAAGCAGATGTATTCAGGTAAAAAGTAAGAACTCAAGTCTAAAATGCAAAGGAAATTCGAAGACATTTTCAGGGGGATAAATCTATTAAAATCCTACCTTGCCGGGTATGTATGTGACAACTTACGTTCTGGAGGTATTTCACCTACATGAGTGCGGTTTCTCATTAAAATTAGGGAATTGAATATTTATTATGAATCAATCTTATGCAAGACTGAAATTACCTTGGACAAGCTGAAAACAACTTTCATGAAGAAACACGGTAAGAAACATCGTTAACATATCCTCACGAACTCATCCAATAGGGGACTCCTATAATAGATATTATCAGCTCGCTTGGAATCGCGTATTTAGAACCACCAAAAGCAGATGAATTCAGATGAAAAGTAAGAACTGAAGTCGAAAAAGCAAAGGAAATTTCAAGAAATCTTCAGGGGGATAAATCTACCTTGCCGACAAAGGAAACGCCACTGTGTGTATGTATGTGAGGACTTACGTTCTGGAGGTTACCAGAAAAGAAAACTACTTACAAGCGATCCCACAAAAATCATAGAAAGAAAAGTTACAGAAATATAAGGATTTGTTACATGGCAAACAACCTTTACAGGGTAGGTCAAAATCATGGTTAAAATTCAAACCATTTTGTAGGTTTGAATATTTAACCTTTTGGTAGAACATACTGATCGTGGCAATCATCAGAATAAAGCTTAGCGACGATCAAACTCTAAGAAACGGACCACGCTACCTCTGTAGGTAGTAATGGATCTATTAAAGTATTGTCTTCGTAGTGCTTACTTCGAAGTAGAAATGAAGTTCTAGGACTAGGACGATGAACTCCTTTGTCATTAAATAGTACACTCACTGTAAAGATAGAGAAAGATTAATGTTTACCATTTCTCGACAAAAGAAATGGTAATTATATTAAGAATTCTGTGTACAGGTAACTTAGTCACAGGGCACAGTACCTCATTCAGAAATCTCACCATCTTACAGCAATGAGGCAAGTAATCGTATGACTCTATATAATTGAGCGGTGGCGATATGCTCTGATCAGCCCATTTTAAATGCGAAACTTAATAATATTAAGGTCTCATGTACAATGATTATTCCAAAAAATGTATTCTGAACACTTTCTCTGAATGTTAGGAGAACGATGTACGCCCAGAGCAAGACCAGTCAACAAGCTCTCTTATCACAGTTCCGTATTTGAGAAGGATATTAGAGTAGATAAGAAGATTTGGCAACAGAAGAGAAATTAAAACAGCATTCAAATCCGGAAATATACTAAAGAGTTTGTTGGGTAGAAAATTCGTTATGCGATAACATCGAAAACATACAAAAATCGAGCATCGTTGGTCTAAACACTACCTATAGAACGCAGAGGTTTGAGGTCAAAATTAAACACAAAGAGCAAGAAGAAAGCAAAATTTAAAGAAACATCATTTATTGAATGTAACAACACAATTTTTAGCAAACCGATTCTTGAAGTACCTACCATTTGGCTACCTTTACTAGGTCGCATTGACTTAAAATCTATGAATAAAGGGCAAGAATTCACGCCTCACTGCACACACCTAGTGTTTAGTCCCAGAGTCTTAAAATTAGCTTTTACTTTACCATTAATAACGATAAAAGATACTACACTAGTTTAAACGCTGTAAAGAAATTAACAGTAAAGAAAATGTAAGTCAAGTATTTTTTAAAAACACCTTATAGTTGTTTCAAACAAGTCATTCAAGAAGATCCAATTGCATGCCAACAAAACAACATTAACTAAAAACCACAGCTCAGCAAAAGATGTGGAAATCTCTACATCCACAAAGTTATAGAATCGAGAGCTTAGGACAAGCTCAAGAAATTATCAAAGAATTATAATTCTTATGCCACAGTTAGAATTTGAATAACTAAAGAATCCGTAATTATATTTGCGCATAAGTCTTCAAGCACTTGAAAAAGACACATTATACCTGATTTGGAAACAAGAGGCAATCCTGCTTCACCTGAAACTGCTAATTTATTCATTATATATTTTGAACGATAAATTTCCACCGTCTAATGCCTGAATGATGAACTTGCGTAAGTTAAATTTTAGCTGATTGTAGCAAAGGGCATCTCACACACCCTTTTCGGTATCACAAAACATTAGAATCAACATTTACAACTTATTTGTACTTAATTAAATATGAAAACATAATGATCATTTATTTTAGCATCAAACGCCACACTATTTTAAAAATAGAAAAAGAGCGTTTTACTTTTATAGGATACTTAAGTGTTGCTAATGTTCTTCTGTTGGACCAAACAACAATTCAACAACATACTTGGAAAGTAAAACATCATTAAACGGCCAAAATCCAATGTTAGGTGCAACATGTCCATATGGTGTAGGAGGCAAATTTATGTTTAAAAATATCCAATAGTTATGAATCCCAAATATATTGGCGTTTTTTCCCCCGCCCGAGGAGATACCACCCCGCATACACACGATTCCTTCCCTCTTCTTTCTTTTCTTATTTTTCTCTTATTCCGGCGTAAAAATATCTCTCCGTTCGGATCTCCGACTGAGAGGTACTTGTGGCACGCCACCATCGAAATGTTATTTCTCATTCACCAATATATATGGCTTGACTAAAAACCTCAACTCTGTCCATCACTATCTTCAATCATGACAGCCTCATATTCTCTTCCTAACCGAAACTAAAATAAGCCTCAAAATAATTTTTCATAAATTCTACTTTAAACCCTCCTCTTCAGTTCCCCCTTCTTTCATTACCAGCTATGCCACACAATATGCACGAAATTACCTTCAAAGTTAAAAAAATACGATGTATGCTCAAAACAGTTATTACCAAAAAGCCTTCTGGCCTTAATGGTATTCCGGTCATAATCAAAGTCGTTTCTGAATTGGCCCCTATCCTTAACAGGTTATTCTAAATGTCCTATGATAAGGGCATTTTTCTAAAACCTGGAAATCTGTTCGTGTACAGCCTGTTCCTAAAAAGGGATCCAAAACTCTTCCCCCTAACTACAGACCCATATCCCTCTTCCCAATTATAAGTAAGGCAATGGAGAAGTATATCAGTAATTATCTTTTAAATTACCATGAAAGGTATATACTTATACACGACAGGCAATATGGCTTCCGCCATCAAAGATTCACATCAAGTCTTCTTTCCTTCGCAATCCAAAACTGGAATGAGTCCATGGAATTTTACCGAGAAGCCCAAATTATTGCTCTCCACATATTAAAGCATTTGACCAAGTGAATAAAGACGCACAGTTTTCTTTCCAACAGAAGTATTTCTGTAGTGGTTTGCGGCAATTCATGAAACTTTCACCACGCAGGTGCATAGGGTTCAGTGTTGGCACCTACCCCATTCCTGGTGCACATCAATGATCTGCTTTCTTCTACCAGTTACCAGCTATTTATAGCTATGCTGACGATAGCATACTCCACGCCAAAACACAATTTCCCAAACGTGTCTCCAAGATTGAAATTGATGATAGGCGTAGGATAATGACTTTACGCCTAACCGAGAATCTCATGAAAATCGTAGAATGGGGAGCAAAGAACATTGTTCAGTTTATCTCCTAGTACCCACAACATTCAAATGAATAATCAAATGCTTGAAGCCAAAGATTTCTATAGCCTAGTCGGTATCACTTTTCAGAAAGATCTTCGCTGGCATGATCAGATCACCTCAATTGCCACAGCAGCCGCGAGGAAATTGGGCTTTCTTTTCCGAGCTCCAAAAGACTTTTCTTCTGCCAACCTGTTTATCTTTTACACTTTCCATCAGACCATCCCTTGAGTATTGCTCGGACATATAGGGAGCTGTCTCTCCTTCAATCCTTAACATCCTTACCTCTGTCCAAAGAAGAGCTATTCGTCTGATTGATAATCCAAACCTCACAAGGAAGCTTGCATCAATAAAGCAGCGTCGAATTGTGAGCGATGTGTGTCTGTTTTACAGATACTACCAAGGGTTCTGTTCTGGTGAAATATCATCCATTATGCCCTCTTTGGTTACTCCTGCCTGGGAGACACGAGCATAGACCCACATGCATTCCTTCACTGTCAACTGCAAAGACCAAAGACCTCCTACTTTGTTCGCTCCTTTATTCCCAAAGTGTGCCGATTATGGAATGTGTTACCAGCAAATGTCGTTCTTTTTTTCCTAATCTGCAAGTCTTTATCTCCCGGATCAATAAACTTTCCCTGCCTTTATTTAAAGCAACCACGGTACCTAGTACTTAGTGGCTTGCTCATAGATAAAAGAAAATGATTAAAAAAAAATGTTTTTTTAAATTAGGTTTGAGATAAAATAGAACTTCGTATAAATATTAAAGTTTTTCGTTTCTAGGTAATTGGAATTATCCTCGCTTGCTGGATGGCATCATCAATAAAGGATAGAAGCTAAAATACATAAATTTTTTATCGACTGCAGATATACCAGTGTATTATTACGAATATATGTTAATACAAATATAAGATATTGTCAGCATGGCGTAAATATAAAATAGTTTGCACGAAAATACTGCAGTAATTTTAAAACCTATTTTGGTTCTAGATGTAAGTAGTATTTTATAAAGAATTAAACCATTCCACCTTAAAAAAAATATCATTTTATATGTGGCGTATTGTATACACATGACTCATTCTTGTTATATGCTCACAATATTCGTAAATGTGTGAATTTTTGCTCATTATGTATCGTATAATAATAAAAATACCGGTTTTAAATTTATCATTTTAGCTGTACAACTTCAAACATATTTGGTATTTAAAATTTCTCTTTTTATTGTATCTTAGAACCTAAAAATGAACTTAAAATTATAATAATTTTTTTTATCAAGACGATAAAAAGTTTTATTTGCTGTTATTTTTACACAACCATTTTACGTTAAATTTAAAGTTTAAAATCACATAAGCCGGAGAAATCGTTAAATATACCTTCCTCGTTTTTTTAGGATTTTTTAAGCAACCCATCTTAGAATCAAAAATGGTTAAGTATCACATTTCCTACAATTTTTGTTGGTTACTTTATTTTAGTTGGTCAACCCTAGAGCCTCAAAGTTGTGTCAAAACGTTCCCCATGTACAAAATAAGGATCCTTGGTATTTCGAGTACGAACTTTGATTCTCAGTGTTTTCGAAATTGTTGAGATTCTGATTCTTAACACCGTAACTCGTTACGGAATATTATCTTTTAATTCCAAAAGTCAAGTACGATACCATAGTTTCTACCTCTTTGGGTTTCGGATAGTTAAATTAAAAATTTACGGTATTTAAGGTTCATTATTATGTTCTTTTTCTTCTCATTAGTCAGAAAATCAGTGGAGAATTAAGCACTTAATAGGCCACAGGCACACTCTTGGCTTAGAGGCCCCTCCTGCCAGAGATGGTAATGGTAAAAAAGGTACCTACTTTCAGAAAAAAATAAATCAAAGAGCGAAAAAAAAATTCCTTACTTTCATAACAAAGTAAATGAATTTAATATTTAACCTATTTCATTCTGAGGCTCCTGTCTGTTGATTCTGAGACCCCTATAATTGTGGCACTACAGGCAAGCGCCTCCTGCACTTGTGCGATGATCCGCCACTGCAGATAATTCACTCTAGAAAAGTGCTAGCGTACCAACAATAGCCTAGGCGAAATCATGACTTATTTTGTAGAATAGGCTGGTTAATGACCTAGGGAGGAGGTACAATGAGCCCATGGGGTCTAGATGCTGTAGCTCTATTGACCCTCACCTTCCACCATCTGTCCATTTACCACAAAATTAATTAAAACATTAAACATATCATACTAAAACCTTGAAAATGATTATTACACACTTTTCATGCTGTAGAACTGATCAAATAAAAGAGTTCATTATAGATAATTTCCAAAATGACAGTTTGATTATAACTTTTTTGGGGAACTTGACTTCAATCAGGATGGCAGCCACAACATGTCTGCTCCTTTCTTACCAGATTTTTTTTCTGAAACATATTCAATTTGATTAATAAAAAACATTAGTTATTACTGAAAGTGAAAAGATACATATATATATATAGTCTGTTTTTTTTTTAAATAAATTGGAAAAGATATCTTTGAAAAGGTCGTAAAAAAAATTTACGACCGTGCGGGAAAGTAAAATTTTTCAAAATCTCAACAAGATATTACGCAATATTTATATTTACAAATATGCATGATTAATAACCGTTCTGGTAATAGTTTTCTGATAATTTAATACATACGGAAACTCTATATATTTATGAGAGGGGATATAGCTTGTTTGTCACAAATGTCCTATTATAATATTGAATTCATTTAAAAAAAAATACCGGAATTTATATAACAGCGCATTCGCTAGAACCGAAGTGTAATTTCCCACCTAAAAGTTCCACCCTCCCTTATCATTATTTTTTAAGATATCTCGATAAACTTTTTCATTTGAAAACTTAGCTTAAATATTCTCTCGAGGGGTTGCCACATTTTTTCTAATCTAATTTTTTTTTAAGTTTTCAAAAACTGAATTTTTAGGATACTTCTTTAATGGAATACCAGAATGTTAAAAGGTTTTTCCAAAAAACTATTTTATAGCAGGGATATTTTATTTTTATTTATTTTGAAAATTTGTATAGGCGCCTCTATAGTAAGCGTAAGATTACACTTTACAATTTTGGTTTTCAGTTTGACTTAAAAAAATGATTGTAAATGTAAAAACAAAGTATCAACCCTTTTAAGAAGTAACTTAAAAGTACAGTTTTTGGAAACTTAAAATATTATATCAAAATACAGACAAAGCCATGTCACTCTCAGATTGTTACATGGGTGACGAATGTTGCATATCTGTTCAGAATAATTGAAGTTGATTGAATACTATTATCTTTTACATTTCATTATAAATAAATATCGATTGCTAACGAGTATTTTTTATAAACAGTATTTCTTTTTAAACCTTAATTTGTACAATTTTCACTTTTCGATCATTACTATTATTATCCTCACTCATGACAATATGGGAAAGTCTCACTTTTCAATTAGTATCCTTCGTTTTTATATTTAAGAAACTTTTTTAAATAGTGTTAGCTAAACACATGCCTGTCAGATTTTTAATGCAAGCCACCCAAACTACAAACGAAAATCTGTCAAAATCATAGTGACGTCATTGCATAATTTCTTAATTAAACACGTGTTAAACAAATTTCTCTGATGATGATATAGGAGAATCCATTCTAGAAATGACAAAAAAAAATTGTTTTACTGCCTAAATAGTTCAAGATTCTAATTATTGCAAATAAGAGCTAGTATTTTGAATGAATTTCTGCATGCTCGTACATAGATAATCTGAATGAGTTTGTCCAACAATGCCAGTAACATCTGAAATTGTTATAATGTATAGAAAAAATGAGCATACAATTGATGTCATTATTAATTCGTTATTAAAAGTTATCTTATAGGCATATGATATTCAAGAACCTTTTTTTTTTAAATTCATATTTACGACTGAAAATATGAGAATAGTTCTATGGATTGAGTTTATGTTTACTTGTATAACTGCAGTTTAACTTTAAGCTCAAAAACAACTCATGGAATAGACACAGGTCTAACTATTCTATAGTTTATTTGTAACACTGAATTTAACTTGAATCTATACAACTAAAACTAAATTTTATTGGCAAAAAAAGAGGATTAGCATTTGTTACTTGTTAATAACTACTTTACTGCGTTAAAGTATTGAATTGTGTCTAGTAAAAATATGAATATTATTCACACTGGTGTAGTTGTATTTTACAAAAAAAAATTGTTTTATAATTACTACTATTATTTGTACAAATACGGCATATATATTAAACAAATATAGGTGTGTTACTGAAATATGTTGTTTAATTTTTAGTAGACTTTGAAATAAACTACCAATATGGATTATTAAACACATATTGCCATTGACGCTAATAACGATAAATAGGTGCTAAAATCAGAAGTAATGTCCATGATAACTATAACACCGCCACGAGAATATACTTAAGTATTTTTAAATTTACAACGCTAAAATAAAATAATTTTATGAAAAACTGATATTGTAGGAATTTTTTGTGCAACATAATGATATTTTTCAAGTATCAAACAACATTTTTCCAATTATTAACGCACTTTATAAGTTAGCTCTCATTGACAGGAGACTAAAAATTTAATAAGTTGATGAAAAAATTGTATTATTTTTGGTAAAAATAGGCATTTAAATTATTGATTTGTACATATTTCGAATTTTACCTACTTATAACAATAAAGAATAAAAAAAAGGATTCATTAAACTCGTTCTGTCGGACTTGCATTGTCTTTTTTAATTCGGTTTTATAATGTTTCGAATGGTAATCACCAATCGTTTTCAAGTGAAAACTAAATGCTAACTCTAAAGCTACGGACTTATATATTAGTCATGTGCGATGATACGTGAAGTCTCCGCCCCCTGGTTACCTGAACCGTGAAGTTTTAGGAGGTCAGTTTGAGCTAGAAGCGGCTTTCATATGTTTGGAATATCGACGCTAGGGTTACTGAATTTCCATTGATTCCTTTCTATAATAGCTACTTCTATAAATTTTCATTTTCGCCAGTGCCGCTTCCTTTGCCAAATTTTAGCCTCCGACTACTTCATCCCATGTTAGTTTGACCAGAACTGTTCCGCTATACGCGATTTTGACGTCTCTCTATCGATGTCCTTTGGCTTAGTTTTTATCAGAAGGCAGATAACGCAATTATCTCTATGGCTTGCCAAGGATCTACCAGCCGAACCTGCCTCATCAACAAATGCTTTAGCCAAATTGTTAGAGATCATTCAACCTTAACATGGTAAGTACGAATTCATTTTTTCAAAATTCAAACCATTTTGTTAATATTCTTAAGGGCATTACATTAGAGCCAGAAGACAGATTTGTTATTTTTGATGTAGAAAGCTTATACACAAATGTTCCGGTATGTGAATCATTAGACATAATTAGGCAAAAGTTGAGGGAAGACCAAACAGTCTTTGAACGAATGACGCTGCCTTTGTCTTCTAATGAGGTCCCCCTTCTCTCCAGTGGTAGCCAATATTTATATGGAGGCCACTCCAAAGAAGAGAAAGCGATAAATACTGCTCAAATCAAGCCTAAACTTTGGCTTAGGTACGTGGATGATACTTTTATTATTTGAACTGCAAATGACAATCATTTCACACAATTTTTCAATCACTTAAATAGCATACGAACGTGTATTAAATGTACAATGCAGAAAAAGGAAAATTCTTCTTTGCCTTTTCATGACGTTCTGGTTTTGCGATACGCAGAGGGCATCAGAACTACAGTGTACCAAAAATGCATACACACTGGACAATATTTCAAACAGGGCTCTAACCATTCTGCGGCAACAAGAATAAGAACACTTTACAATACAACTTTATTTAACCTACTTCAATCCGCGCGGTGTCCCAATACCTCACCTTGCGAATAGATGCTGACCCATGTATATCCTAAATACTACATCATACTAAAATATGAGCCATTACAAAACTCTTGCAGTTTTTTGTCACTTGCTCTTGGGTTATTAAGTATCAGAAAGTCTTATAAATAAATATTTTGTAATACTATAATACAGCATCGACTCTTATTTTTAAATATAAATTTTACTTTTTTTGAACCAAAGATAATACTCATTTATTTTACGCTCCACTGACTGCATATGCTTCCGGCTACCGAAAAGATAAGCACCATTCTGTCCCTTTGAGCATGATAAAGCAATCTTCAAAAGTATGTTTTTGTATGAGGTTGCTTATCGTATATGTGGAAGGGGTATCGAAGAAAATATGGGCATATGATTATACCAGAGAAAACATAATATGTACACCTTAATATAAAGCTGACATCTAATGTGAAGGCAGTAACTGTTATCTCTTATTGAGTATTATTATAATTGCACAGGTAAAAAATATATAATTGCACAGGTAAAAAATATCAAAACAAAATATATCCATATCCATGAACGGGTCTTGTGTCTTCAACACCTTAGACCTGAGAGAGTATCATGCAAATTTATTCAATCTAAAACATGTGGTTTAGATATTTTCCAAAAAACTTTATTTTACGGGATCCGTAAGAGTAAGTATAATAATTTTGAAAAAAAAACGGTCTTTGGGTTTTTATCAAATTTTTACCATTGGGTCTTTAGAACCCGAATATTTTTGATATAAAAATCTAATTTCTATATTACATAAAATATGATTACTGAAAATATACAATAATAAATTTAACAATTTGTAATAATACGATAGATCTTGACGCAGAAATTGAAAACACAAAAAAAAATATCTGTTTTTTTTTCTTGTAGATCGGGATATGCTTTAGTACGATGATCATTTTGTAATTTTGATATTGTACTACTTATTAATCATTCATTCATCACAATTACTCAGAATACCCTATATTAAGGGAACATCTGATTCGGAGAAAAGCCAGACATTTCAACATCAAAACATCTTTTAAATCGGGAAATACGTTAAGAAGCCTTCTTACAAAAACCAAATCCAGTGTGAATGTGGTGACTCGTACACTAGAGAGACAAAAGTCTCTTCTAGTATAAGAGTCAAAGAGCATTTTAATTATACTTAAAAGGGAGAGACGTCAAAATCGGGCATAGCCGAACACGTCTGGTCAAACTAACACCGGATGCAGTCGGAGGCTAAAATTTTGCGTAGGGAACAGCACTGGCGAAAACGAAAGTTTAAAGAAGCAGCTTTCATAGAACAGAATCAAGACATATTCAGCCTAGCGTCGATATTTTAAACATATGGAAGCTACACCGCTAGTATATAAGCCCATAGCTTTAGAGTTAGCATTTAGTTTACCCTTCAAAACGCTGTAAAACACGCAAGTCCGACAGAACTAGTTTAATGAATATTCCACATTATCTACCACCTTCAAGCAATAGAAAGGATTAGCGTAAAGAAAAGGATGTGGTATTCACATGATGAGTCTCGAAGCCTTTATAAATTATGCTATATTGAAACTTTGAACCAAATTTTTTCCAAAAAAGTCGATTAAAATGTTTAGTTTAATATAGAAATTATTAATACCTAGCAAGCGCATGATCATAAACTTAGCATTCTAGCTAAATATACTTTTCCACTTGAAATTGATGAAGACTTTTCTAGTGTAATTTTAACTCTAGATAGATAAGTTAATTATCATTTGATTTTTAAAGTTTAGTTTTGTGTGAAAACTATAAGTATCTGTATTATCTATACAGGCTCTAAATAAAGTGTATGTGTGTTATATATGAACAAAGTGAACAATATACTCTTTTGAGTAGGCTGTCAAATTTACCATGTAACTTTAATCAAGTGTGAAATCTTTTCTGATTTTTTTGTTTTTGATGTTATTGTAAAAATCACTGGAGTTATAGTTATCTTTGTAATTGGTACATTGTATTCTGTAAATAAAATAATATAGACAATAACCAGTTAATTAATTTTTCAAATCTGTAAGTAACTAAATGGAAATTAAATAAAGATAACATGCAGAATGCTTAGGAAAAACATTTTAACAGAGTTGTATTTTTAGTGGCTATCCATAATCTGGCACATCCATTTTTATCTTGAATATCTCGAAAACGGAAAAAACTATCGAGGTGCAATTTTCACTGAATAATTTCGTTTAAATAAAAGTTTATTTTTAAGAACATGCCATTCTCTTTTGACAACTGTAAGTATCGAAAATAAAATGGCCGATTTTTAAGATTAAGATAACTTTGTTATTTTGTTGTTTTGCGAAATTAGACAAAAGGTAGGAAAAAGTCATTAAGTTTTAGAATTCCCATAGCGTGTCGCGAGCTTAAAAATCAAAGAAACGATTGCTATTTTTGAAGAAAACATGTGTTTATCTAAGTCAGAGCAAACTGTAGTTGATTTAGTGATCAGTTGACTTTTTACTTCAGAAGCAGTCCATAAGCCAAAACTATATAATCAAAGCGATTTGAATGATTTTGTGAAAGATTTTTTTCAAATTTCCACAGAACTACTACTACCGTCTAGACTTCGTGACAAAAACGTACTTGCTCCAGGAACATCATTTATTTTCTGTAGAAAGAAGACTCTTTAGTAAATAAATATATCCCTGAATTTATCATAAAGTTAGGAACTTTGTACTCTAATAAAACAATTCTAAAAGGTGTTTTACTACATAATAATGGTAATGTTATGTCCTCTATTCCTGTTGCTTATTCTGTGCACGTTAATGAATCTTTTTTGGAAAAGGTATATTCTATGCAACATAACTAAATGTTTTAAGTGGGCTAAAGAGTCATCTGCGTGCTTCTTGGACAATAGTCAGAATATACTAAATATCCCTTTTTTATTTGTGACTGCGACAGCCGAGAGTGCGACAGACATTGGATTCATAAGGAGTCGCCTACAAGAAAAAAACCTTACTCCTGGTAGTAAAAATCAGAAGTTAAGTTGATCCTAAAAGAGTTTTCTTGCTATCTCTCAGATCAAAATGGGCCTAATAGGGAAATTCGCAGACTTTCGACACAAACGGAGAATGTTAATGTTAAATATATTTGTTTTATTCTAAGATAATACGTGGAGTTCATTTAAGGAAGTTGTTGAGAACTTTTAGGAAGTAAACTCAGATTAAATTCTTAATTTGAGGAAATAACTGTAGGACTATCGTCCGCAATATGTTGGAAAAATATCATGTATAAGCCTGCAATATGAGTTTAAAAATGCATTTTTATAGTCACACTTGGATCAATTTCGAGAAAATCTTGGGGCAATTAGCGAAGAAAAACGGATGTTAGTATACTAGCATGCAATACTTAACATAAAATTTAAAAAAAACCTACACAGCTAAATATTTCTTCAAAGGGGCAAATATTTCAATAAATTAAAGTAAAATCATATGTATTTCGTGTATTCTAGGTATAATTTACAATTAGCATATTATTTGAATGAATGTATTTTGTATAATTTTGCCGTTTATAAAAAAATCTTACGTGATATACAAAAATGGAAAAAATATTTAAAATCAGAGTCCTCAAATTATATAAAAACACTTATTAAGTCTAAAAGATCTCAAAAAAAAATAATTTGTAAACCTGTGTTATCTCATATTACTATCTATGACATTTATTTACAGAAGAAACGACAATGATAAATAGCACTCTACGTCCGCTTTCTGTTAAGAACATTAAAATTACTTAGATTGGTATGTTATAAAATAAAATTAGCATCGGCAAAACTTTCTCTTTTTTTAAATAAGGAATCCTAACGCGTCACATATGTGGTAATACACTTAAGGTACTAGTGTATGATAAACAAGATACTTGGTTATATTAACTATGCTGCGTTTTACAGCAATATATTACAGCTCAAAGAACAAAATTCGTAAAGCCCACTAACTGAAAAAAAAAAAAAATATATATATATATATATATATATATATATATATATATATATATATATATATATATATATATATATATATATATATATATATATATATATATATATATATATATATATATATATATATATATATATATATATATATATTTTTTTTTTTTTTTTGTTAAAAATTCTTGGGTACTGGTTTATTTTCTAAAAAGAATTATTTATTTCCTTAACATTTCGCGCTTCATAGAGAGCTTTTTCAAAAGGATATTATGGCCTACAATAAATACAAAACTGTAAAACATCGATTGACACACTAAAAACTATTACAATAAAATGTTAAAATAGGACGTTACAATTTTTAAAACTCCAGTTTAAAATTAATGTTAAATTAAATTAAAGGAAAATAAACCAATACCCAAGAATTTAAAAAAAAAAAAAAATTAGACATGGTTTAAGAAAACGCAACAAAAAATAATATATATATATATATATATATATATATATATATATATATATATATATATATATATATATATATATATATATATATATATATATATATATATATATATATATATATATATATATATATATATATATATATATATATATATATATATATTAGCTTAAATAATAAATAACTGAAAAGAGCAGCCACGCAGTAAGAAAATGGGGAGAAAGATAAAGAGAGGGAAAGAGAGAAAGAGAGAAAGAGTAGGAAAATACAGAGAGAATTTCCCTTACTGCCAGACACTTACAGACTGCACGTTAATTTTTTAATAGCTAATTTAGACTATGAATTTAAATTTATAAATTAAGCGTTTTTCCATCTTTTAGGGGGAAAACAAATATTTTTTTAACTTTTTCCTCAATGTTACGCAACTACACGACAAGTCAGGTGAGTATTTATTTATGAGAGAGGCAGCAACGTACGAAAATGATCTTTTGTAATGTTCTTTTCGATGTTGGGGAATATTAAGAAGTGTTCTACGTCGAATGTTTAAACTGTGGACATGTATTCCAAATATTAGTTTTCTTAAAAGGTATGGTGGACACTCATACTTAATTATTTGCAGTACACGACGATTACACATTTTTCGGTTTATAGGTAATCCTTTGCCGACGTCTAATTCCAAATATATAGCGCAGACATGAATTCAGCAATTTTTGGACACGCTGAACGTCCCGACTGTCCAAATTTGGACCATAAACTTTATCGCAAAAATTGAATAGGGATAGTATAAGGGAATCGCACAACATACCCTTAATTTCTCTATTTAAAACATGTCGTAAAGAGAAAATCCGCTTAAGCGATTTTTAATTTTGCAGTTAAGTTCGATTTAAACCTCAGCTTAATATCGAGAATTAGACCCAAGTTACGAGCCTCGTCCTTAAACAAAATATTAGAATCAGCAAGTTGCAAGTCAAGTTGGCTCAAGATATGATTTATAACCGAATCACGGCAAAACAACATAGCTATGGTTTTATTAGGATTAAGTTTTAAAAGATGTTCTTTTAAAATTTGATTAATCGCTGCCAAACCATGGTTAATTTTTAAATTATTCTCTGTTACTTCATAAGGGTAGAGAACTAGAAAAAAAAAAAAAAGGTCATGTGGTGCACTTCAGGTACGTCCCTGGCTCTGGTATCTAAACTGGCCTCACAGAAAACAAGTGTACAGGGATATTTTTCGCGGATATTAAAAACGCCTACGAAAACTTGGACCTACACCTATTGGTGCAAAAAATGAAATATATTAAGTTTTCATCAATAGTAATTAAATCCATTTTGTCAATATTTGTAGATTGTACAGTTACAATTCGTTTAGCACATCATTATTTGGCTCCTAGAACAACATCAATTGGAATTCCGCAGGGATCCGTACTATCGCCTCTTCTTTTTAATTTATATACCTGGAACTTACATAATATTTAAGATAGTCAAGTGTCCTGTATACAATATGCTGATGACATAGCGATTTATAGTACTGAAAGCAATAAAAACAAATCTGAAACTAGACTAAAATATATAACATATTGTTTTAGAAATTGGACTTTACAAAATGGCTTTAGTATATCAGCTAACAAAACGACGGAGACATCCTTCTCAAAACCAAATTACACTTAATAGGCTTTGTTTCCCAGTTGCAAAATCATTCAAGTATCTAGGTATTATACTGGCCACTAAGCTTCTCTGGGCTGACCAACCCACATTATCAGCAGAGCCGAAAAGGGCATTAACCTTCTTCGTCAAGTTTGTGGCTTTTCCTGGGGAGCCTGTCAGCAAACAGCAAACAGCACTCCTTTTTTATAGAACATATATAAGTTTTGGCTGAGTCACTTGAGACGCCTCTTTCTTATAGAAGAGAATATCTAGCCTGTAAATTTATTCTTAAACTTAACTTGAAAGATTACTTTTTATTAAACAAAATCTACAACATTTTTATTTTACACCTAACTAATACATATTGGGCAAAGAAAAATTCGCCTCCTCTTTACACTATCATTGAATCCCAACTTAAGTATATTTATAGCAGAAGCTGCAGCTATTTACCATGCCATCAAATGGGCTTTATCTAACAACTACACAAATATACTTATTTGCACAGACTCGCAATCAGTTTTAAAAATCTTTCAACATTTTATTGTACATCCTCCATGTACGTTTATTGTAGAAATTCTAGACCTTATTCGAGAAGCAAAGATGAAAAATTTTGAAATTAGGTTTTTATGGAGTAAAGCGCATTCTGGAATATGTGGTAACGAAAAGGCGATTGTCTAGCAAAAACTGCCCACTAAAAAAGTACACATTTTGATAATCATATTACCATTACCGATTTATTCCACTTAATGTCAAGGAACATTTACAAAAAATGGGATCAACAATGGAAAAATTTTGGCCAGGAATCAAATACTTTTTACTACAAAGTACATCAGAATATCCTAACAAAACACTGGTAATATAATAAATCAATCCCTAGAAAAATTGTGTCTTCAATAATCCGCATAAAACTTAATCACGGAAGATTTCCTAGTCACCTATATAAAATCGGTATAAAAGGTGACCCCTTCTGCACATGTGGAGAATACGGTGATTTGAGTCACATATTTTTTAATTGTTGATTATATTAGCATTACTCCAATGTACTTATGAATTTGCTCTTGAAAAATAAATTTTCCTTTCCAATTTGGCTTCCCGACGTATTAGCTTCCAATAATGCGAGCATACTAATACAATTACACCTTTTTTTAAGAAATATAAATACGAATATTTAATTTTTCTCACTTTTTATTCATAAACAGTTTAGGTATTAATGTAATAATCCTAAATCCTTCCCTTATATGTTATCCTTTTTTAGTGGTCCTGTTTGTTTGTCTAATATAAAAGTCGTCCAGACGGATCCCTGGGCGTGAAGTGTGTATTCCTTCGTTTTACATGTTCAGGTTTTATTTATTTTAAATTATTTTTTATTTCCTTCCTTTATTTAAGTGGTCTTAAATTAAAATAAATTGATTTAATTACTTACGGTTGTTTTAAAAAGGTATAAATACAATTTCGTGGCTAAAACACTTTGTTTGTAAGGCTAATTTAAAAAAAATATATTTGTTAATCTTAGTGATCTTTCCCCACCTTACGGCAGCCAGGCCCTTAAACATTTTTCTATCTTCGCCAGTGTTCTTAGATCAGGCTTGATAAAAACCCTTTCAAGTAGTTATGACACTTGATTTCTAAGAAGTGAATTAGCTATTACTTTTATGAGTTACTCATTCGCAGAAAACAGAACCGGAAATAATTAACACATTCTTCTAATGTTTAATAACGTTAGTTTCAGAAGCCTCCAATAATTGACCTTCCATATTTCCCGATTGTCATCCTTAAATGATATGAATCGTATTAAATTAGTCACCTAATTTAAATGATAAAATAATACATGGGATTTAATGTTATTTATCTACAAGTTTGAATTTTCTAATTTATTTATTATTGTTATATGTAGTAAATATGCAATTTATATCAACTAATCAAGATATATACATATATTTTTTATATATATATATATATATATATATATACATATATATATATATATATATATATATATATATATATATATATATATATATATATATATATATATATATATATCTATATATATAGGTTCTTTCTTGGATATAGGTTTATTTGTAAAATCTAACAATGGGTTTAATTTGACGTTTCGCCTATCATAGTAGTCTTTCTCAAAAATTGCTCATAAATTGCTTATATACCACAAAAAAAATAAAAGAATGAGCAATTTTTGAGAAAGCCTACTATGATAGGCGAAACGTCAAGTTAATCCCATTTTTAGATTTTACAAATAAACATATACCCAAGAAAGAAATCTAATTAATATATACCGGGTTTAAGTACCAAATTGAAAAATTATATATATATATATATATATATATATATATATATATATATATATATATATATAGCTATACTGAGATCAGAAAGTCCTCCCTTCCCCCTTTTATTTTTCGAACCCTTAGGAATACCAAAACAAAATTTGGGAATGTAGAAGGCGTAAAATACTACTTTTTGAACAATAATAGAAATGTCACATTTTTAAAATAGTGGCTTAGCGCCATTTTGATTTTTTTTTTAATTCAATGGGGAGTCTTATGACATACCAACATCTTTAAATTCCCTATTCCCTTTTGTTATTTTTAAATTCTTTTACTAATAAATTTTTATTAAAATTTATTTTTGTATTGTTTTATAGTAAAACTATATTAGATTGACAAGTTTGTCATTAGATCTTTCGAATCTTATATCTACTAAATTACTCATGTTTATGAATATTTAGTTGAGTAATACCTAAGTTTATAGGTACTTGTATAGTATATCTGCCGTACCATTTTGTAAGAAGGAATCTTTAAGTATGAGTTTCTTTACATAATATGCTTACATAGCCTATAATTATTAGTGTTAGTTTAAGAATTATTATTAAAATAGCTCTCATTTCATGCGAATGCGTTGTTATAAATAAAAAAGTATAACAAGAAATTAATCAGTCACTAGAAGGTAATATAATTTATTAATATATGAACAGAAACTAAACGCCGTCCTAAAGTAGCTAAATCCAATTAATATTAGTGATAGTCTAAAAATGATTAATGAAATGCCTTTCATTTAGTGCGCAAAACTATGAGTTATTACAAATATAAAAATATTTTATAAAGGTCAATAGGAGGTAATATAATTTAATAATGTATTAACAAAAACTACACACTATCCTATAATAGCTAAGGCCTAAAATAATTAGTTACAGTCTAAAATTAGTAATAAAATACCTTGAAAAAATAATGCAAAAAGAAACAAATAAGAAAAATAATAGGAAATTAATAAATCATTAAAAAGAAATATAATTATTAACAAAAACTATCCACTATCCTAAAATAGCTAAATATAGAACTAATAAATAGAATTTTAATAAAACAAATTTTAAAAATGTTCGCCTTGGACTTCTGGGCAAATAAAAAATCGATTCACAAATTCTTCCCTCATATTTTGAAAGGGAGGAATTATTCTATTACATACGGTCACGATTCTTCGACGAGATTCATCTATGGATTCTGGTTGTGTCTTATAAATAACAGATTTAATATAATCTCAATGGAAGAAATCTAGAGGGGTTATATCTGGCGATCACGCAGGCAATTCTATTGGATCGCGGCGGCCAACCCAACAATCAGGGTAAGCACCAACTAAGTAACTTCTAACATCGCGAAAATAATGTGGCGTGGCACCATATTGTTGAAAAACAATATTTCCATTAAGTTCATTGGGATTTTGCTCGACCACTTCAATAATTAAAGGTTGTTTGGTATTTTGGAGCATATTTAAATTTTCCTCGTAAAATAGTGGGCCTGTAATATGATTCCACTCCAATATACAGAATTTTGGGTGGAACTGAAATTTAGGAAAACTGTACTTTCATCGCTAAAGCAGGTATGCTTTACATAATCAGAATTTCTTGTAATTTTTTCAGAAATGATCTCTCAAAACTGCATTCTCCTAGTTAGTGTACAATTTTCATTTTATATGCTTAAAATGTATTTCTTTTTAGAATTCTTTTAACTGAAGAACTTCAAACATTGCATGTTTCTGCTAGCAGCTTGGTGGGTTGTTGTGGACTTATTACCATTGCACCTTCGAAGAGGGTTTGTCGTTCTTCGGGCAGGTAATTCAAAGTTTGGAAAACCCCAAAATTCAAGTCCTAATGAGATAAAAAAATAAAAATAAGCACGTAATAACCTGTATCTATAAGACCAATGAGTAGGCAAATATGATGAAAATCTTAGAAAACAACAATGCATTGAAAAATATGTATATAATAAGTTGGACCAACTCTCTAAAAAAAATTGAAATTTTTGAAAATAAATCGGAAGCAAAATTAAGTGTTATTGATGAAAAAAATAATGATGTACATAAAAAATAAATTGTTTCTCCTTTACTATTAAACGATGCGGGAATTCACAATCTGATGTGCTACAAATACCTAGTCCAAAAAATATAAATTTGTATTTAATAGTAATAATATAATAATAAATCACTTTTATTGCATTATTTACAATATTTGTTTAAAATTATAATAAAAAAACTTCCATGTAAAAACAGGGCGCAGTCTAGCCAAATAGGCTCCTCTACTGTACCCCATTTTGCTGAATATACAGTTAAAATATTAATACAAACTAAACCTACAAAGCAAATAATTATATCAAAATACATAAGAAAGCTACGAGTATTAGTAGTTATGTTCACACCTGTCACATTGAAGATAAGAAGAACTGAAAATAAAAATAATAGTAAATCAAATATACTTATTCTGATTTTATATAGAGTTTTAAATATTAAAGAGATATTTTTTAAATAGAGTTTTAAAATTGATATCATTTAACAACTTTAGCTCAGAGGGTAATGACTTATATCATATTATGGCATTATAAGTAAAAGATCTCGGAAACACGGCGCGGCGCGCGGCGGTCTGATGATGAGGCATCGCTAATTTATTGCAGAATCGAATGTTACGTGAGTGGATATTTAAACGTAACATAAACTTATTTTTAAGGGATGAGGGTAGCACAGGGTTTTTTTAATTTTTATTAAAAAGTGGCCTAAATGTAGAGTTCTAAGAGTATCCACTTTAAGCCAACCTAGCTCTTTAAAAATATGTGAAATATGGTCAAATTTTCTTAGTCCTAAAATAAGGCGCGAACATGTATTTCGAGCTTTTTGAATCCGATTCTTGTCTGCCATGTCCAGACAAGAATCATAAACAAAGTTGCAATAATTAAAAATTGATAAAACTAGGGATTCGCAAAGCATTTTATGCAAGGAAAGACTAAGGACTTGACGGCTGTTATACAGTACCTTTAGAGACAGATATGACTTTTGAATTAATATTTTAATGTATTCCCAAACCAGTGGTCGCCAGCCCGTCTATCGCCAGCTACCGTTAGCTCGAGAAGACATTTCTGGTAGCTCACAACATATCTTGTAAAAATCATAGAGGCGACAATAAATTTTGAAAAAAAAACATAATATGAAAACAAGCAGCGGCAATACTGCGGTGAGTGCTCTGGGCTCCTGACAGCAGCTGCTAGAATTGACCAGAACGCCAGCATCGCGTGAATGTTTGAGAACACGAGAACGATCTAGATTGCTTTGAATACGATAAATGCGCATGTCAAGGATTCAGTTTAAAACTGAAACGCATTAGACGTGTTAGTATACAGAGTGAGCAATAAAAAAGATTATGGCAAGCGGTAGCAAGAAAGTAAAGACATACAAATTTCATTCGGAATGGGAAGAACAGTATTTTTTACAGAAGTTAAAGGTAAAAATGTATGGTTGTTACGTAATGGCTCTGTTTTGGTTGCTAAAAAAGGAAATATTGAGAGGCATCATAAAAGTGTACAGCTGAGTTTTGAAAAATATTTCCCATTACATGCTGCCAGCAGAAAAGAAAAATTGAAACAATTAAAGAACCAGTTAATTGGACAACATTCAATATTTTTAAAAGTAAAGACCAAAATAGGTCGGCAACGAAAGCATCATACCGTGTGTCCCAAATAACTGCACAAAAAAAGAAACTGTATGAAGACGGGGAAATGATAAAACAGGCGTTTTTAGAAGCTGTAGATTCCTTATTTTGCAACTTTAAAAATAAAAACGAGATAGTTTCAGCAATAACATCTATGCAACTTTCTGCTAATACAGTGATGAGTCTAGTGGAAGTAATGAGTAAGGATATTTTTTCACAGTTAAAAACTGACTTAGATAACTAACGCTGGTTACAAGTAGGTAGCCCATGGTTTATTTCTAAATTATCAAAGTAGCTGAAAAGGTTGGCGACCACTGCCCTAAACCGTAACTATGAATCCATTACAATTCCCAACTTACGAGCAGACTCAACTACAGGAAGTCTGACACTGTCAAGATCAATGTTAAGATTTTGGCATAAGTAATCTCTGTGGATTTTTGGACCAAAAAGCAATAAAAGTGAAGGGTCTAATTTTAAGTTGTGTTCAAAAGAAAGCTTTTTTAATATATTTAAAACTTCATTTATTATATTTGATGCATTTAAGTAGTCTTCATTGTTTTAAAGATTTTAAAATATTTGAAGTGTAAATAATAAAAAGAAGTGGTCCAAGAATCGAACCCTAAGGCACACCTGACAAGATCGGAACCTCATTTGAAAATGTGTTATTACAAAAAATGTTTTAATAACGATTAGAAAAATATGACGGTTCCTCAAGACTATAATATTAATATTTTAATTTTGATAGCATAAGTTCGGGATTATTAGTATCAAAAGCTTTTGAAAAATCAAGGAGGAATAGCGCGGTATTTAATTTTTTATCAACAGCAATTATAATATCACCGGTAAGACCAACTAATGCAACAGATGTACTAAAGTCTTTTCTAAAGCCAAATGACTTTCCGGAATTATATTATTAACAATACAGTAATGGAACAATTGGTTATATAAAATTTTTCCAAAAATTTTAGAAAGAAGTGGTAAAATGCTGATTATCCTAAGATCGTTAAAATTAGTTGGATATTTGGTTTTAGATAAGGCTTTCCAATAGAAAATTTCCACAAATCCGGAAAAAAGTAGTCTCAATATAACAAATACTAATATGGGTAATGTATTTGTCTATATGAAAGGACTGCAAATTTTTAACATTTTAACGCTCATGCCGTCAACACCAGCAGCTTCAGTACGTATTTCGTGAATTATTCTATGAATCTCTGTAATATTAGTCATATTAAAAGAAAAATTTAATTGATTATTAAAAATATTACTTTGATAAAAATTAATTTTCAAACTGCAATCAGAAATATTTTGAAGAAATTCACTAAAATAATCACTAATCTTATATGGATCGGATAGATTATCTGGAATTCTAAAATCTTTACCAGAGCATACTTTTAATGATTTTAAAGATCTCCAGGTTTTTTTTTTAATTTTTTTCGGCGCAAACTTCATTTAAATATTTCTTCTCTTTCCGCCTTACTAACCAAACAATAAAATTTCTTAAACGTTTATAATTTTCCCAGGCAGAAGTAGTCCTGGCACGTTTAAATTCTCGTAAAGCCTGATCTTTTTGCTTCATAAAAATTTTAAGATTTGGTCTTAGCCAAGACGCTTTAGACTTTGTAATTCTGGCCATTTTGAATAAAGCATGTTTGTCAAAAAGTAGGAAAAAAGGTTCTTAAAACGATTTATTTTATTATTTATATTGTTTTCGTAAAATATATCATTCCACTGAAGCTAATGAGGGTCATGAAGAAATGAGATTACGTAAAAATTGTCAAAATTACGATAAGCAATAATCATCGGCTGAACAGGAGGTTTTTCTGTTCTTAAATATAAGTATACTAAATAATGATATGAGATATTACCCATAGGAACAGTACCGAATTCTTTAATTAATGATTCGTTAGTTACAAATATAGGATCTAAAAGTGTTACGGCAGTTCTCGATATTTTTGTTGGTTCGTTTAATATTTGTATCAGGTTGTAATTTTTAAAGAGAGGAACTAAAGAATTATCTAAGTTTAATAAATTAATATTAAAATCTCCTAAACGTATTATATGTTCTAGAGAAGGGTAAATACCGCAAGGAAAAAAATCATTTGCAATAGAGTGAAAGTTAGTATTACACAGTAAACACAAAAAGCGTAAAATTTATTTTTTAATTTGAATTTAAAAGTTAAGTATTCAAGAAAGTTACATTAAATTCAGAAGACCCTAACTCTGGTGTTAAATTAACAAAAGCTGCCACTCCTTCGCCTCTACCGGTAACCCGGATTAGCAAACAGAGAAACGTCGTCACCATCAGATAGCCATGTCTCTGTAAGAAATTTTAAATCAAAATTGTAATCTTCAATTGAAATTTTGAACTCCAAAAAACCTGTAATAATAGACCGAATGTTTAAGTGAGCAACTTTAAAGTTTAAACTGTTCATAAATAAATGTACTTCTTCCTTATATCCAACACTGCCTCCCCAACAATGACGAGCACCCAACAGCGACTCCCAAACTAGCCTAAATAAAAAAAATATATATTTTCTAACTACTTTATGAGATGAAAGTGCTACTTAGCCCAACACCTCCCTATATAACAATATTCTTAAAATTAAAAAGATGTGATATTTTATTTCAAATACGCTGTTAAAATTAAATACAATACAGGCAGTGGTATTTTTACCAAATATAATTATTATACCAATAGAAAATACTAAATATAGTACCAAGGCTTACTATTTAAATCAAAATTAGATTAAAATACCGCCATAGCATAATTTATTATGTAGCAAACCGAAGAAAAGGTATTAAAACAAGGAATGGAGTACACACCCCATTGAAATTAACCCCATGAAAGCCAATGCTTACATAGAGAACGTGAAAGAACTAAAAAATGGTTCCATTATAATCAAAACTATCTCTAAAGAAGAAGTTGAAAGAATGAAAACTATAAGTTCGCAGATATTGGACCAGAATTATTCAATTGTTATAGCAACAATGAAAAATCCTAAATTAATAATAAGTTTAACACATAATTACACAAGCGAGGAACTTTTAAATGAATTAAAAAAGTCAAAGTACTTAAACAAGGAAGACGAATTTTCAATTGACTTGCATTTTTTCACACTGTGCTGTGGGTCATCATCTAAGAAATTAGATGAAGAAATAAACTCCAGTTTGCTGTATCAATTGCAAGACTGTTAATCAAAAGTTAAAAACCAATGAAAATTATAATCATGAAGCCAACTCTGAGCAATGTCCGGTGTACCTTAATAAAATAAACAATTAAGGCGCTAAGCCTTTCTGTTTTGGTTTAAAAAATTGTATTTTACGACTCGTCCGCCCCTTCCAAATTTTGTTTCGAAATTCCGAACGGTTCGGAAAATAAAAGAGGGGGAGCGGATTTTCGGTCCTCACTATATATATATATATATATATATATATAATTTTTAAAAATTAATTTAAAAATAGTAATCTTAAAAAAAAACTATTTAGTCCTGACATAACAAATTATTTTGTAAAAAGTTTAAAAAGGTTGCTACCCTACCTCCAATTTTTCAATATTTAGTCCAAAAAGAATGAAAATGAAGAATAAGTTATAAACTGTCTCCTCTTCGCGCTATTTAAAAATGGCAAGTATAACTCAAAAGTTTATATTTAATACCGAATACATTTTAGATGTTCTAAAATAATTAGAATTATATAAGGGCAAGTCAGAAAGAAAGCAACATTTCCTTATAGTTTTATACATTTTCTGCGTAGTGCAAAATTAGATATATGATGTTTGCGAATATTTAAGAACTGCATCTCTCTATAAGGCCTTATTTTCGATATAAACATATTAAAACAAATGTACACCTTTATTTCTCTAATTGTACCTTTAATTTTATAAAAAAAAGAAATATGTCTTCTAAGACCATGTTAACCTACAAGATCATGTCTTCGTGGACTTCAATTAAACTCACTTTTAGAAAGAAAATGAAAAGAGTAAATATGAAACAGATGAATTAAGGCAACAAATATAATTAGGTACAAATATAATCACGTAATGTTTTTATAACATTCTCTGATCCAAAACTAAATTATATTTCATTAAGTTTTTTCGTATTTTTATTAAGTGTCAAGTTGTATTGCCATGATCACTAGGCAGCAATTAATTAAGAAAATAATGTATATTCTTGCCGTAAACAGAAAACAGAATTTAATTTCAGTCATGCAAATACACCCACGAAGAATATTTGAGAAAGTTTTTAGCCATGATATTTGTTATTTTACCAGCATCTATTCAATAAAATTTTACTATTCTTAAGCTTAAAAATACAACTAAGGGGACATTTTATAAAAACTTTACCTTGCTACGTTTATTAAGGATTTAAATGAAATAAGTTAAATTTATATAAAAGCGAGTATAAAATATAATAAGGAGGTCGCCTTTTAGATTGAACATTAGCTTTTTCATCTTATTTAGATACTTAAATCATTACTAAATCTTAAAGAATGAAGAAATCCTTGAAGTTATAATTTGTTCTTATGTATAAAATTAGTTAGTCGCAGGTTGCAGCAGATAGTTCTAAACGAAAATAATTTAATTTCTCATCAAGAATATTAACGCGTAATTTTATCAAGATCATATAGTGTTATTAGTTGGTTTTTTGTAATAATTTACATCGGTTGTAAACGAAATCATCACTCAAACTATGTTTTTGTTTGGATTCTTCGCTACCTTGCCTTGTTGCAATGTATATTAGTATTTTCTCACAATCTAGGCGTAAAATTTACAAGAGGGGTTGGAAATGAAGCTCCCTAAGTTCCATGCTTATTAAAATGGAGTAGTTCTGTTAGTAAATTAATTAACATCATTTAATTGATTCGAAGTAAAACGAAGACATATGGGATTTGTCGGAATGTAATTTCTTAACGCAACGACAATGAATAATCCTAATCAAAAAAATAGGTAATGGTCTAAAAATCTAACACCTGCACTTACAAAATATTGATTAGGCACGAATTCGTAACCTATACGCAACTAGGCCATTGTAAACGTATGGGGAATGTGGATGTATGGAAATAAAATTAATTTAGTGTGCAACACTACTAGTATGACAAATTGTTGTGTAAATATAATACAGCGAATGTTAAACACTTTATATTTTGCAAAAGTTGTTTCGAAAAATCGCAAAAGAAAAATGGAGCTTTTCAATATAAATGTTCGAGTTTATATGTCAAAGAAAGAAGAGAATAAAAAATAGGCGGTTGACTTTTGTTTAAATCTATATTAAGGGTTTTCTACAAAGTATATTCCTCTAATCGTAAACGTTATTTATAGTAAATAAACTTAAACATCATTTATAACGTTTTATGATATAAGCAGCCATTATTGTTAAAACAAAAATTGCATACAAGTATTTATTAATTTTTCTTAAATCTCAAAGTGTAATAAAAGAAGTCGGTTTAGCCTAATTTACACACTATCTCAAGCTTTAAGAATACCGGAAAGAGGCTGCATAATATCATTTTGGATGAAAATGTAATGAAATTTTCAGGGAATAATCAGGATATTGCTATGGTCCCATAGCAAACATATTTAAAAAATATAAAAAATTGCGGAATGACGCCTTTATCAATTATTTAGACGAGCGTCGGAACCAATATATATATTTCATTCACCATATCATCAGAAAAAAAGGATGCATGTTAATATCGTCTTTCATATAGTTTTCGGGTTTTTTAATAGCACAAAGTTAAATTTTATTCATCTCTATTAAATTTGTATAATGTTATTACGGTGATTCAATATGCACTGGACCCAGTAGCTACTTATTTATGTTATTAGGGGTCTCCAAAATTTTAACCTAAGTTTAGGCTTTAAAATTTAAAATTTTGTATAAATAGAACTGCAGATCTACAAATGTCTGTTTGTAAATAATTAATTAAGAATTAGTTTGACGCCGACTTCATAAATAAAATGTTAAATGTGAATAATCCTAATCAAAAATATAGAATATAATTTTTTACTTTTTAGTGTTTTTGTTTTAGAAAGTCGGTTCTATTCTATTTTTTTATGAAAATTTTTACTTGTAATACACATTTTTAAATGGATGATGAATTTTCTATTCTAATTTTGTCTTTAGTTAGTTAATTGTCCTAAATTTTTAAAAATTTAAGTTTTATGTGAGATCCACAAGTAGCTATTATTAACTTACAGAGTGGAAAACGTGGCCTTGTTTTGTTCAACCATTTTTTTTAGTACCGTGTAGAATTTACCATGTAACTTTCCAATATATATTTAGCTCCGTTCTATAACTTTAAAGTGTGAACTCTTTTCTCTCTTTTTTTGATGCTATTGTAAAAATCCCTGGAGTTTGAGGGCAGAGATTTTTCCTTCCTGCTTCCCCTGGAACTCTCTTCGTATGCCAAAAATTTGCAATTTAGCAATACTTGAGAATTCGCCAAAAGCGAAAAGGATAAGATTTATTAACCGACTTCAAAAAATGGAGGTTATCAATTCGATTCTATGTAATAATTTTTATATATGCACATCCATTACTCCGCGATGGTTTGACCAATTTGAATGAAATTGAATGGAGCATTCAGGATGATACCAGAGTGGTCCCATAGCAAGCATACCGAAAAAAAGGACTCTCGTAGGAGAGATGATCAAGGCAACTCGTCGTGATTTAGACACAAACGCCGGTAAATTTCGACAGGTACACTAAACTTACCTTCGACGCTTGAAATCAAATCACCTTCCAGCAAGTAGAAAGGATTTATCAGCAACTGACAGCAAAACAACAGAGGAAGATCGAAACACAAACAAGTACAGCCACTACAGAATACGCTAATCAATTTATCATCTATTTCATTAACAGAAGTAGAAGAATCGGTTCTTTCTAAAGAAGATAATTTCGCGATTGCTCCAAGAACCATTCTTGTAGAGGACATAATAGCAAGTGTATAGGACAGCATCCGAAAACTACCACAAGAACAGGAAGATTCGGTTCGATATGAAACAGCAAAAAATCTTCGCAGCTCTAAACCACCAAAATCCAACTTACAGAAAGAACAGCTATAAAGAGCTTTAATGACAAAGAAGATGTTATAATTCTACCTGCAGATAAAGGAAATGCAATGACAAGAACAACTACGTAGAGAAAATAGAGACATTACTTCAAGATGACAGCTACAGAGCAGTACGAACGAATCCAACTAAGAAAAATGAAAGGAAAATTTGCAGCCAGCCTTATTATTGTCTTCAATTTTCCAGAACTAGAAAAAAAGAAATTGAAGCCAAGCAGTTCGAGGATTTCTCGATTTTACAGACTTCCAAAAATACATAAAACTAATGTACTGTTACGTCCTATCGTCAGTGCAATAGGTTCGCCTTCTTACGAAATAGGTAAATATTTAGCCAATATCTTAAACCCCTTCACAGGACGATCTAATTCTTTTATCAAAAACTCTAAACATTTCGTAGAAAAGCTTAAAGATGTTACTTTAGATCGCGATGATATTTTAATCAGTTTTGATGTTGAATCCCTGTATAAAAATGTGTCTATTGACGAAACAATTTCTATAATTTCTGACATATTTCAACATAAAAACTTAATCCAGTCTTAATTGAATCGATAAGAGAATATTTACCGTCCACATATTTCATATTTCAAGGGACCTTATATGAGCAAGTTCTATGATAAAGAACATTATGGAGGCTTTTAAGGAAATTGCTTTAAGCTCTGCTCCTTTACTACCTAAATGTTGGTTTAGTAGTAGATGATACTTTTGTAATATGGCCTCATGGAGAAGAAAATTTAACTATATTTTTAGATCATCTAAATCAGCGAGCTGCCGGTAGCTCGCGAAGACATTTCTGGTAGCTCACAACATATCTTGTAAAAATCATAGAAGCGTCCATAAATTTTGAAAAAAATCACAATATGAAAACAAGCAGCGGCAACACTGCGTTGAGCGCTCTGGACAGCTGTTAAAATGGACCAGAGCGCCAGCATCGCGTGAATGTTTGAGAACAAGAGTCGGAGATACAGCGCGTTCAGTTTAAAACTAAAAGGCATTAGATGTGTTAGTACACAGCGTGAGCAATAAAATAGATAATGGGAAGCAGTAGTAAGAAAGTAACAACATACAATTTTCATTCGGAATGTGAAGAACAGTATTTTTTTACAGAAGTTAAAGATAAAAATGTATGTTTGTTATGTAATACCTGTGTTTCGGTTGCTAAAAAAGGAAATATTGAGAGACATCATAAAAGTGTAAATCCGAATTTTGAAAAATCTTTCCCGTTGCATGCTGCCAGCAGAAAAGAAAAATTGCAACAATTAAAGAACCAGTTAATTGGACAACAGTCAATATTTTTAAAAGTAGTTAACAAAAATAAGTTTGCAACGGAAGCATTATACCGTGTGTTCCAAATAATTGTACAAAAAAAAGAAACCGTATAAAGACGGGGAAATGATAAAACAGGCATTTTTAGAAGCTGCAGATTTCTTATTTTCCGACTTTAAAAATAAACACGACATAGTTTCAGCAATAAAATCTATGCAACTTTCTGTTAATACAGTGATGAGACGAGTGGAAGTAATAAGCCAAGATATTTTTTCACAGTTAAAAACTTACTTAGATAATTGTTTTCATTTCTCTCTTCAACTGGATGAATCAACCTCCCAGACGGCCCTGTTCGTCACGATGGTTTCTAGTGATTTTATGATTAAAGAAGATGTTTTGAAGTTCATTCCACTAAAAGGTTATACCACTGGAGGAGAATTGTCTGCTCATTTAAACAATTTTATATATTTAGGGAAAATTCCAATTACAAAATTGGTAGGCTTGTCAACTGATGGGGCTCCAGCTATGGTGGGTTGTGATAAGGGTCTGGTAGCATTTTGTCGTATAGATAAATGCTTTCCACAATTTCTGTATTACCATTGTATTATTAATCAACAAGCATTATGTGGAAATGTTTTAAAACTGGACGAAACGTCATGAAATTAGTAGTAAAAATTGTAAACAAGATTAGAGTTCTCAAATTACAAACAAGATTATTCAAAATCTTAGCCGATGAAATTGATTGTCAGTACGGGTATCTACTTCTTCACTCTGAAGTGCGATGGTTAATTAGAGGACGAGTGATAACACGTTTTAAAGAAGCCATAGTTCATCTGTCATAGTTCAATTTTCAAAATAGTCAAAATTCAATTTCGCTTAGAGATTTTGAGTTTATTTTGGACATTACAGACAAGATTAATGAACTCAATTTGCAACTTCAGGGAAGAGATAAAGAACTGGCGGAAATGATTTCGGATATAAACGCACTCATAAAAAAACTTAAGTTTAGGGAAGAAACCCTAATCCACCTTGATGTCAAGCATTTTCCTGTTCTTTCAGAGAAGATATCTCAAAATTGAATGGACCCGTATGACAGTAAATCTCATGTAAAAAAACTTGAAGGATAACTTCAAAAATTGGTTTAAGAATTTCAACAAAATCGCATTGGTGTCTTAATTTGTTGTTTCACCCTTCATGGAAATTGATATCCAATAGTTTGCAACTTGTGTTGCAGAACTTTGGCGAAGACATCGCTGCAACTGAAATGGAAGTGATTTGCATTTCAAAGTGATTTAGCATTGAAATCGTTAGTTTTAAATACAAAATGTATCTGGCCTATAGTAGGTAAAGACAAATATTCAGTTCTATGTTATGTTGCCTTGAAAGCGAAAGAGTTATTTACTTCAACCTATTTATGTGAATCTTCTTTCTCCAATATGAGAACAAATACTGATAATTGTGTTCGAATGGCTGTATCAAATTTCACCGCAACCTACTCATTGAACGCCCTCATTTTTACTTATTAATTACATAAAAACATGTATATCAAATACAACTGTGCATTATTTCGTTAAGGCTTTCTTAAACGCTGGTTACAAGTGGGTGGCTCATGGTTTATTTCTAAATTTTCAGAGTAGCTCAACACCTTGATGGCGATCACTGATCTAAATCAACAACATTCTAATATAAAATTCACTATGGAAATTGAATCAGACGATGCCATTCTTTTCTTTGATGTGTTAATATAAAAGGAAGAGAACGGCACCCTAAATCATAGTGTTTACAGGAAATCGATACACATAAATAGATATTTAAATTTCAGTTCTCATCGTATTCAATTTATTCATTATATATATATATATATATATATATATATATATATATATATATATATATATATATGCTAGTTACCATCTGCCATCTACAGGCTAAAAGTCCAAATCAGTTTTCATGAAAGATTGACGCATCGCTTGTAACTTGTCAGTATGCTTGGTTATGTTTCCGTAAAAACAAATCAGAATGTCGGCAAAGGGCATTTTGTTCAACATAAAAAAATAACCCCATCGTCGTAGATATCCATTTAAAGAGCTTGAGAGATTCTAAATATATAATCATCAATACAATAATTAATCATGGCTCACCATGTAACTGAAGAACTGTTTGTTTAATGTCCCAAATATAATTAAAATTTTGCCCAATTCATCAGAACCGAAAATTCATAAAAAATGTGCGGGGCCTTGAATGACTCTAAAGAAAAGATATTGAGCCTAATAAAAAAAAAACATTAAAACATTTATGTCAATAATAATATTTTTGGAAATATAAAGAAAAAGGTAATTTTTAGGACCAGTTTAAAATTGCCTTATGTTTAATCGTGTAAAAAAAACGTATAACGCATTTGCTTGCACCTGCTTGGATTTCAATTGTGGTCAATAACTGATAACAATTGAAAACTAAATGATTCAGATCATTCACTTAATTGAAATGAAAGAAAAATTACAAGCAGTGACTCAAAAACCTGACACATACGGTAGCATATACGCGCCTATATGAGTAAAATCGTGTCCCCACCTTGAGCCTCGTTAATTTTTAGAATTAATAAAAGTTCCAGCTGAAAATATATGTTTATTCGATACTTACACCTCCACTCGCTGTTTTGTCCTTGCTAGAGTATCAACAATCAACTTCATAGTGCGTATTCAGTGTTGATAGTAGTAGTGCTACCGAAAGAGGTCATCCGATATACCATTCTACAAGCGAAAGTGATTGAGTTACCTTCAGGACTTTTAAATTTTAAAGAATCAGTTCTCTTCTTACGGACGTTTTAAAATTATTAAAGTTGTTTAGTTGTGTAATCATTTTTCCCCAAGATTTTTTTTAACTTTGGAAGTTAAAACTAGTGCGTCAAGATGGGGGTTGGAATCCAAATGATGAAGACTGTGCTATTTATTTTTAATGTATTTTTAACGGTAAGTCATTAATTTTACTCTTTTTATAATACAAAAATTTTTCATTTTTCAATCTTAGAAATTTCAAGTCGCTTTTGCAGTTAGTGAAACATTTCGAGGTTTTGTTTTGCAAATATAAATTTTATTAAAATCTGCATTTCTATGTGAAAAATAAAATATAGTGGACTTATGGGAAAATGGATATATTATTTTTTCTTGCTGTGTTTTAGACGCACAGAAAGTGCACTATGCTATTATAATTATCGGAAACAACGTGCTAATCGACTTATGAGCTAAAATAGATAAATCAAGGATCATAAACCCCACGAATTGTTTATTTATATGTATTTCAGGCAAACTGTATTAATGATTCCAAGTTTAATAATTTTCTTTAAAAAATCTGTTTTATTCTTTACACATAAAGGGCGAACCCATCAATGTAGTAATTTGTGTATTTTTTGCATATATGTAATAAATTATTCGCTGGGAAAGTAACATGCGCGTCTTAAAAAATAATTTAACATGCTTCTTATTTTGAATGCAGAAATATGCAAAAAAATATCTACACTATTCAAAAGCCGATATATAGAAGTTACCTGAGCACTTTTTCGTACTATGAACATTAAATCTTAGAAAACTATCCCCTACAATAAGCTTGGCTTCTTTTGCATTAACGATAGGTAGCGTTTTGTATTGTTTATAATATTGTTCTTTTACTAAAATAAACTTTAGTTGTATTTTCTTTATATGACCCCTCTCATCGCAATTACGCCTCTGACTCCAACAGTTTAATGCGCCTTTCTCAAAGAAATAGTTATATATGTAGATGATAACAATAATTTTTCCACACATTTAAAAACATATATTTCAATTTTTTGCTTAGCTCCATTGAACTTGTTGTTAGCAAGGAATTCATCACTATCTTCTGAAGTCTATTCAATAATTTACACTTTTTGTACTCGTTATCCTCATCTTTGACGCAATGATTTTTTGCACCATGCAGAGGTTCAATGTAATTTAAAGAATGATTACAGCGTTAAAAGATGCATTACTATCTACTGTCACCAATGTCAAAGTGGTAAAAAATTAAAACAAAAAAAAATTTAGCATTTTTCGGTTTAATTTGCAAATAATAATTTAAGGTTGTTCGGTGTCATTATTTCTATCAAAATAGCAGCTTTCAGACAATTCTGCTATTCTCGCACCTTCGGGTCAAGTGCGCGGTTTTTTATGACGTCATCGATGTTTTCTCTCCTTTAAAAAAATTCGTCTGTCCTTTATTTGTGAAACACATTTGGACACAAAATTGCAAACATTTTTTAAACTTTGCAAATATAAATTATTGAATAGACCTCTGAAAATAGTAATCGAGTAGTTATAGCTTTCCAATAGAAACCTCATAAGGATTCGTCCCGTACTTAAACAACTTCAGATTGTGGGTAGTCTGATTTTTCTTTACATTGTAGGCCAAATTAAAGTAGCCTCTTTTTTACACTTTAATAACTTTTTTGGTTTTTAACCAATTAAAATTATTTTTTGGGGTAATGTGTATACGACATTTTTCAATGCAATTTTGATTTTAATTTTCAAATGTTACAAGATGGACCAAAATATCTTAATTTTAATGAAACAATTTAATTTTTAATTCTCACTAAATAAGGGAATGTTATTTGGAGTTCTGAAAGAAGACGCACTTTTTGAATAATGGCAATATTTTTTTTTATTTCGTAATTGAACTTTTTCCAATTAAATCAAATGATTTACAAAAATACTTTATCAATACGATCTTCTTCATTATTTACCATTTTTTATAGTCTCCTACGCTATTGCTATATGAATGCGACAATATCATCATGGAAAAACTCTTGCTGAGATTCGATGATTCTTGCTTTGAGCTAATGAGCCATGGTGTTTATATGAGCCATATTTTCTAATAAACCCCAAATATTACAATCAATTGGGTTTACGTGCAGGCAGTTCGGTGGCCAGTAATTATATTAAATCAGCGCAATTCTCAGGTAAATAACAATTGATTCTGTCCCTTGGCTTGCACATCCGCGTCTCGTCCTGTATACGTATAATTATATATTAATTTCATGTGACATGTATGACAAAATACCCCTCTGCTAAACCTACTCTGTTAGGATATTTTTCCACAACGAAATTTTTTTTCTCGAACGGACAGATTCAGAAAAATATTAGGAATTAGATGTTCTCTAGCAGTGTATACATTTTTTTTGTAAACATTTGAATAAACCGGTTTCGGGATTCTATGCTGCCGCAAAGTGAATAATATTTCATCCAGAGACATTGATAGTTAAGCACCATTAAAAAACTTTTGGTGCATTTTAAAGGCACAACTGGCCAATACAGTCTAAACAAAGTAACTAAAATTAGACAGAATTTCAAACACTCGACCGAAACAGCACTACAGTTCATAGCTGAAAATGGAGAAGGAGCTTGGCAATAAATGAAGCAATAATAGCAGTTTTTTTAGACTTTAAACGGGCTTTTGAAACCATAGACCGGGAAAGATTATTAAATAAATTATACAAATGTGGGATAAGGGATAATGTGCTAAGTTGGTTTAAAAACTACTTGAGTAACAGATATCAAAAAACAAGAGTATCAAAGGAAATTGACATTGACAAATGTATTAATAATATAGGTGTTCCTCAAGGTAGTATTTTGGGATCATTACTTTTTATTTTGTATATAAATGATATTTCATCGATTTTAAAACATTGCCATATTCAGTTATTTGCTGATGACACATTAATTTATATACAAGATAGAAGCATATTAGCAGCACAAGATTTTATTTATTCAGATCTAAATGTTTTATCAAATTGGCTTAAAGTAAATAAATTAAAATTAAATTTATCTAAAACAAAATGCATGGTTTTGGGTCAAAATTTAAACCCTAATAACTTGTATATTTCATTAGGAGGGTCAAATTTGGAAATAGTGAAATCCTTTAAATATTTAGGTATAATTATAGATGATAGATTAAATTTTAACTTACATTTTGAAAAGACTATTAGTAAAATTGCTGGTAAAATTGGATATTTTAAAAGAATTTCTCCAAATTTAAGTTTTTTCTCCAAAAAAATTATTTATAATACTATTATCTATTCACATTTTCTATATGGTTCTACATTTTTGTATTTGGCAAACGAAGAAATATTTGATAAATTACAAATTTTACAAAACAAAGTCATGCGGGTTTTACTAAATTGTGATAAATATATAAAAATTACTTAAGAAAATTATGGTTAAATGTTCAATTTAATTTTTATTTATCAAATTTTTAAAAAAATAAAAAATAATTTATTGCCCGAATATCTAAGAACATTTATAAACGTAAACTGTGAAGAACATAATTACCAAACAAGGCAAAACAAGGACTTACATTTAAATTATGTTTTTAAAGAGGTTGTTTATAAGTCATTTATTATAAAGTCTCAGGGATCTTATAAAAAATTCAAAATTAACTTAAGAGATTATTTATCTAAGAATCAATTTTAAAAGCTCATAAGGAACACAAAAGTATAGTTTCTGAAGCTAGTTTAGAGTAGTCTATAATATTTAGATTTTTATGCTTGAAAAACATAAATTGTAGCATTTATGCTAAATAAAGAAATTAACTAACTAACAAACTAATAACTTCGGAATCATTCTTTTGGCCGAGGATTTTGACATGCTGACACGTTATAACCTACAAAATCCATTGCGTTCCTCCGCACAGTGGTTTGAAATATATATATTGGTGAATAGTTTTTTTGATTTTGTCAACGAAAAACTAGTCGATGTGGATTGTTTTGTACCAATGTAGAAAAATCTATCGCAAAACAGTATGACAAAAAAATATTCAGAATTCAAGAAGTGGAGGTTTTACGTATTAGAACCGAAAGGAAAAAATTGATATTTTAAATATTAGAGCCACAAGTTAGCACCAGTTTATGTTTATAGTTTTATCTAACATCTAAAAAATCCATAAAATCGTTAGGAGATTAATCTGTAAGGAATAGTACAATACACGTAAGGCTAGTAAAAAATACCTATTTACAAGTCGCTGTATGAGAATGGCGGATAAATAACATCAGAGAATTGTTGAGAACTTGTAGTCAAGACAAATAGTTAATTTTTTTTTTAATAATCTCAGATAAACGCGTATTTGTTAAACGGATTTAAAGTTAGATCTTAAATTGAAAATTCGCAGTCAAAAATCTATCCCGTTTGTTAAAGATGCGAGGAGAGGCCACAAAGATAAAAGCTTTTGCAGAGATTTCGACAGAGGGTTCACATAAATCGAATTAAACCATATTCGATGAGAAAATATTTTACTTTACTGGGGCCTTAGAACTCCCACAATTACAAAATGTATTCAATAAATCACCAAAAGTATAGCATACCTCTAGAGAAAGAAACTTTTAATTCGCAGTCAACATTTTTGATTCATGCATAAATCTACAATTTTATCAAACTTCAATTAGCCTTTAGTTGAAAGATTTTCTAATTAAACACACCACTTTGTGCAATTTTATTAGGTATTTGGTTTTTCAATTGTGCTGACAGTATATGCATAGCGTGTCTTGTAACGGTTCCAAATAAATTTCAACAAATTGCGCCCGGCAAACTAAAGAGCTTCATTAACCACACCTGTAAAATACCGCAAGAAAAAATGACATTAACAATTAATTAAAAACATGTTCACGTATCTACCTTTTAGCTTAGCCAAACGATTTGATAAAGACAATTTTGTTCTGATTGTGCTTTATTGATCACATCAACTGATATAAAATACATCTTCACAATTAAATAAACTGAAAGATATAACTGTTCCTTATTTCAATTAAAGTGTATTATCACTACGCTCTCCTTTGAATTAAGGAAACCTATGCGATCAACAGCAAACTTCTATATCAAACCACTAAAAGCAACGCATTTAGTTTAAGTATAAGTACCTTTTTCATAGCCTCGTCACTTCCCTTAAACTACAAAAAATAAGCTTTTGTTATTTGTATATGTCTATTTAGTTTATCTTTGGATTTTGCAAATAATTTTCTGTTTTTGTCGCCTGGAGTACAGGTCTAAAATATACCTACTCTATGTGACTCTTATATAACGTGTAACAAAAGTAACGAAGCAGCAAAATATCTCAGGTACCGCTTACCTGAATTTAATGAAAATATGTATACTTTGGTATGAAATTATGTCAGATCCAATAGCGATTTCCGCATTGCTGCCAAATTTTCCGTTTTTCTGCTATAAAAGGATTTTTTTTTAATGGAACACCCTATATTATATTACTTTTTTAAAATGTGCGTAAAATTCTGAATATTTTTTATTAAAAGCACTTTTTATGAATGTCAACAGTTTTTGCGAAAATAAAGGTCTAATATCGATAATTTAATGTATTACCTTGTATTAAAATATATGCGAACAAAAAGTTACCTGATATCGGTGGCGTGTTTAGAATGCATTTCTAAGGAGGGGACAAATACAATTATATCATTTAGCGACTAAAAAAAATGCTTGCTTCTTCTTAACACACAACATAAATAATCAGAGACGACTAAAAAAAAAGGTTTCCCACTAATAAAATTGTGGTAGTACCTACCACAATTAGTTTTTAAATTCAAACATTTTGCTTGGGTTAGGATACGTTATACAACACTGCCTGATAGGGTCTGACAATGTCAGTTCTGTTGATTTACAAAAATAGATCGTTAACTGGAACACAAAGAATTGAAATTTTAATTATACTGCAAAATTTCTAAAAAAATGTTTGTAATATTTTTAATGACAAATATCCTAACAGAAATCCAAGTCAAATTAACCAAAAATTTTGTGGAACTGGAAAGGCAAAAGGTTATGAACGTTCTGGCAGTCCTAAAAACGCAACAGATGGTGATAAGGCGCTGAATGTTTTAATCAGTTTAGAAGAAATTCCGAATCTTTCTACTAGAACATTAGGAAGAGAAAATGACGTTTCACACAAGATCGACTTCTAAAAACCGAAAAGTTTCATCCATACACTTTGCTACAAGAACTCTCTGAGAATGATCAAGATAGGCTCTTGGAATTTTGTGAAATCATGATGGAACGTTGCAATACCAATCTAAATTTTGTCAATCAAAATATTTTTTGTGACGAAGCAACTTTTTTTTAATGGATCAGTTAACAGGCATAATTGTCGATATTGAGCTGGGGAAAATTCACATTGGATACGTAAAAATCATACCCTACGGTTTCCTTAAAAGATAAATGTTTGGTGTGGTATAAATGGTACAAAAATAATCATTCCCTTATTTATGGAAGACACATCAACTGGAGAAAGATATCTGAATCTTTTAAGGACCGAAATTGTCGCATCTATTGCAGGACTATTTCCGAACAACCGTAAATTCATACTTTACCTGCTGTATTAAGTATTCAAACCTGATTTTTCAGGTAAAGATGCACCAAATGATGGAATATGGTTTCAGCAGGATGGTACTGCACCGCATTTTACTAGGAATATTCAGAATATTTAGACAATGTTTTTTTTTTTGGAAGGTAGATTAGACGTAGGGGTACAATAGAGTGGTCACCTCCGTCTCTGGACTTGACGCCCCTCGACTACTTTTTGTGGGGACACATTAAAAATGTGGTGTATTAACTAAGCCCAATGATCTCGAGGATTTAAATGAGCGAATTAAAATCGAATGTAGACGAATCGAAGAGGCTGGCATTCTTTTTAATGTATTAAATATTTTCTCACAGTCTTTGACCTACTGTCAGGAAATAAATGGACCTTTTAAACACTTTCCTTAATTTCATTAATTCATTATTTGTTGTATTAGGGATATCTTTTTTGTATTGTATTGTTTCCGTTTTTTTTACAACATTTAAAATTGAGTGATGTTTTCTCTTGGTAACATTTTCGTAGCAAGATGAGGAATTATTGTGCTTTCCGATCTGCCAGAACGTACAGCATCTTTTACCTTTCCAGTTACACGAAATTTGTTGTTAATTTTACTTACGGTAGATTTAGTTATTGGATATCTGTTAGGATATTTGTCATTAAAAATGTTAGAAACATCTTACAGGTTTCGTATTCTATCCCCATAATCCAGTATAATTAACATTTCAATTGTATAGGTTTCAGTTAAACTATGCAATTTTGTAAATCAACAAAACTGGCATTGTCAAACATATCAGGTAACCTTTCATGTGCAGGTATTTTAATAAAAGATAATACATTAAATTATGGATTTTTGACCTTTATTTTCGCAAAAACTGTTGATTTTTATAAAAAGTGCTTTTAATAAAAAGTATTGAGAATTTTTTTTTCCTTTATAACAGAAAAACGGTAAACTTGACAGCAATGTGGAACTCGCCATTGGATCCGTCATAATTTCGTACCTAAGTGTACATATTTTCATTGCGTTCAGGTAAACGGTATCCAGATATTGCGCCGTTTCCTTACTTTTGTTACACGATATATATTCTTTAACAGTCAATGACTTAAAATTTAAAACTTTTATATTTAAATTGTCTGCAAAATTTATAAAATAACATGTTATCTACACCGTTCGCATAATTTATAAATAACAACAAAACAGAATTTCCTGGATAATTTTGATATACTGAAATGTCCTATTACACCTAATGTTAAAAACTTCAAAATATCAAATTAAATTAAAAAATTGTTGGCATCATTTTAATAGTTCCTAATTCAGATACTTTTAAAATCATTTTTCGTTTAGTTAGGCAACTAAATAAAGTAAATATCAAAATTATATTCTACAGTTGTGACATCTTTTACTAAAATGGTAAAATAAGCAAAGTTAGCAGGAAATATTGTTAAAGTCTCTTAACCGCAAAATATCTCTTGTTTTAGATTTTTCCCGCTTCTAAACGGATTTAATTACGAGTTAAGCAAACACTTATTTAGTATTTGTGTTATAAGCGCCTTAACTGATAAACATTATTTTTATGGCTGTTGTGACCGGTTATAACGTAATCACACCAAATGCCAATTCATTAGTTATAAAATATATTCATAAATCGGTAGATATGCGGATATGTGGCAATAACAGATATTTTTAAAATTTGGTACTTCTGCTTAACTTAAGCTTCTGAATATTTTTAGCATATTTTTAGAGAATACTTTTTTTATTAAGATTCCTCGTACTTCAGTTAACACAATTACTCCTACGACATCAAAAGTAATGACTATAATCAAATAGAATAATTTTTATAGTCGCTCATCCGGTGCAAGGATAATAATTACCCTATTATATAAAGTTTTTTTTCACTTAAAAACATTAAACATATAATGTTGTTTTAAGAAAACGTTTTCTCAAAACCTTTATACACGAATTAACAAAAACAATGTTGGGTTTAACATAGATAGAATAGATCTTTCAGTGACTGAGAGAATGCAAAATAGCATGCAATCCGTGCAAGGTTATACAGGGTGCGATTAAAACATAGATTGGTATAAACTGAAACCTTTCACTATTGTGTGAGTCCAATTAAAGAGAATTAAATAATAAAAGGATCATATAGATATTACCATTTGCAATTTATGTTTCTGGTATATTAATCGCCAGCTTATGAGGACGAGGAAAATATTAGATAATAACAATAAGAGATGGAAAAACGGTAAATGGGGGCAAAGATGCACAAATAAAGGCTCATTGGTCGAGAAATTTCCAAAATTCCGAATATTTCCGAAGATATTCGTAACAAACCGGAAAAATACAATTTCATTTTTGTATAGCTTTATTTGAAATAAAAAATTATTTTTATTACAGTTTTGTACACTTCAGTGCTTACTGCATCCTACTATAAATATTACTTTAATCGTATTCAAACTTTTCGATGAAATGAAACATCTTCAATAATTTCAACGAATTTTCTTTATTTAATTTCCCTTTAATGTTTGTCATAATCCTACCTAAATGAATTTTAATATTAAGGCAACCGTAGTATATAATCATATTTTATATTTAAATGGGGTCCTTTAAAGAGTCGTAGTACCGATATTCGGAAATGTTAATTGGGAAAGTAAGAGCTGAACGTATGAATATTTTGCCTATGGTACTGGCGAAATTGGAGCATAATAAAATTTGTTAACGTTGTAAATTTAACCAATACTGGTAACTAGTTTTGGGAAGACAGATATTAAGAAAGCATGAAAATAAATTCATTTTTCAGAAAATCCAATAGAACAATCTTTTGTCTAATACAGTATTGAAGAGATCACATACTCAGTGCAGCTGAGGCAAATCCAGAAATCTCGCCGCAAAGACCATTTAAACTGGTTCATAGGTAGGATATTTTCTAAACGGTTTTTTAAATAGACCATGAACATAGATTTTTGTTCTGTTTTTAAAAACTGTATTTCTTGATACGTCTCAAAAAAACTTTTGGAAGGTGATATTAAATTTACTATTATTATTATACCTGTAACAAATTTTAAACCTATTGTTTATTTTTTCAAATGAACATTAGTATCATTCTGTTATGTTTACCATAATAACATAAAAATTTTAAAATATTGTAACTATTACGGCTCCATAAATATAATGTTATTATTTATTAGTTTTTGTTAATTTTTAAATTAATTTAAATAGGCAGTAATGGAAATAAGCGTTAATAAATAATTTGATATTTTGTCCTTATATGATTTTTTTAGTATGTAGGAATACTACACGCTGTTTCTGTGTTCAGCTCTTGCTTTCCATAGTAACATTGAATATTAATAATAGTAATAATAATAATAATAATCGTTTATTATTCACTAAAGAAAAAATACATAATTGTTTTCACAAATAAAAAAAAAACATAGTGAATAAAGGCTAGCATTTCAGACTTCTGCGCAAAAGGCAGATTCTGTTCTTACAATGCTGCCACTTCATAATATGATAAGTATCACGAATTGTTAAAAGGCCCTATAAACAAAATATAATGATGATCGTCACCAGCATATAAAACTTCGAAATTAAAAACTTTATAGACGACAAAAAGTTGCAATGGGAATGTAAAATTAATTTAATTTATTATTTCAAATAAAACAAGAAAAAGGCAGTTTATTACGAATATATCGAAAGTATTCATAATTTTGAAAATATCTCAACGGTATACCAATGAGCTTTTAATTGGGCAACTTTGTCATTATTTAACTGGCCCTGTATCTCTTACTGTTTCTGAGATCCCACTGCTTGTACTTCGAGCCTGTAATACCTTGTATAATAAAATATTAGATAAAATGAAAGCTGAAGACTGAAACCAAATACCAAACGGTTTACGACTAGATATTTGAAGGAATCCAATGAAGAGGAACATCTAGAACAACTTCTATACTTCTGATCAATATCAACAAGGCATTATTAGCTCATAAGAAGATGTTTGCTATGATGCTTCTTTTTTAACTGAAATATTTATATAGTGATTGATAACTTTTCCTCTGACTTTTAAAAATTAACGCAGGCATTCCATATAGGTTAATGTAAGCGCTGTTCCTCTACCAGCATTCCTATCTACAGTTTTGCGACGATAGAAAGCCCCTCTCCATGCAACATACAAATACCCAAACCTGTCTCCAAGACTAAAAAATAAAATTTAAGGCCACTAAGATACATTAATCTCTACAATCAAACAAATTATCTCCCGGTAACCACATATATCAAATGAATAATGAAAGAAAAAACTTTGTAAGCCAATACTTTATATGATACAAACTTAGAAGTTAAACAAAAACCAATCAGTAATATCGTTCAAGCAGATTGGATGAACTTGGGAGCGAATCAAAAGAGTTATCTATAAGGATTATACATGTTTTATTCTGTCAACTCTGATATTCACAAGAGACACACCCAAACACACTAGGATGCCAAATATTTTACTACAAAATAACGCGAGTGCACAGCACTAGGAAAAGAACGGAATATAATCTGCTCCTGAACATGATTTGGGAAAACTAAATACATGATTTTTTTTCTAAATACCACCAATACGATCAAAGGATCCTACACATCAACCTCTCTGTAAAACTTAAGATCAGCTACTGGAATAAATAAGGAAAAAACTTGATAGTTAAAAAATATGTTGATGCAAAAGTGCAATGAAATGATATGAGTGACCAGAAAAGTGATGAACAAATTTGAAACAAATCCTCTGCTGCAGAATAACACAAATCAACTTTTCTAAGTTAGAGGAGATAGATATCATCAGAATAACATTAATATAAATAATAAATTGCTGCTACAATAGTAAATTATTAGCAAACGTTATCAGTACTTAGGATTATCCGGTTGAAATTTAAGCGTCTCTACATTTATGCATAATTTGAACACAAAATAATCGCCTGAATTAAGCTTTCAGTTCCATGGCCATATTATATAACGTTTTTCAGATCTGAATTTATTAAGAACAAATGCACAACTTAGAATATAGGAAAGTGGTATCTTCTCGGCTATCTCTGTGTTACTGCATGAGATACAAATATCACAAAATGAAATTCAAGAACAAAAAGTAGTTAAATTGTGATTATATTAATATGCATAATTGAATTCATAAATTTACATTGACAGAATAAAGGAAGGGCTGTTAAAATTTCATTTTCCTTACTAATGTGAAAATAAACTATTTGGGTATTTGAATATTTTGAATACTTTCAAACTTTTTCATAATCTTCAGGTGACAAATAAAATAACAATCAAAAAAGAATCTCATCTCGGTGCTAATTAATTTTAAAAATTGTCATAGTTGGAAAATGTTGTTGTAAAGATAGTTATATGTCTTTGTAATAGTTTCAAAATAGCATTTCAACATAGTTCGTTTCCTAATGTCACATTAAAAAAAATGAAACAAAACTGTAAAGTATATTGCAAATATAATAAAACACATAAAATAGTAATGCTTTGAAATGCGCATTTATCTAAACGAGAAATAGAAATAGAGTTTAAGTCACTTGCAGCAGTTGTTAAGCATTTTGTTTGTCACTCTCGTTTCCGCTTTTTTATTTTTTTCATAAAAATGTGTGTCGTTTGCTGTGAGTGACGCGTATATATGTATTTGTCTACTTATTAAGGTAAATTTTCTAAACACTTTTGTTTCGTTAACTATTTAAGATTAGAATAGGTTTAGTTAGGTTTTTAGGTTAAATAATATTAAAAATAGGGAACTATATGACGACTTATACATATAAATTCTAAATTGGCAAATCATTTACTTCAAAACTGATTCAGGAAAATTGTGCTTTTAAATCTCCTTGGAATTACAGACAAATTCATTGACTTTTTTAGCTGAAGATGCACCCTGTAGAATTAGACGACTGTCATTTCCACTTATTTAATTACCTAAAGGATTTTACAAGGTTCTGACGCTTGGCCTCAAACTGCGGATATTGAAGTGATTCACATTTATAAAGCGAGTTAACTTCTTTAATTAGTTTTATTAAAGAATATTTTTAATTCTTAGCTCTTTGACACTGCACACGATTTATCAAAGGACAGGTCAACGGTTTATTGTACTAACGATGAGAGTTTTTTTTATGGCAGTTACAATGAACGGTTCTACCTACACATTTCCTTTTTGATGCTTCAACTTATTTAATGAAGTTGGCTGAAGAAAACACTAATCAATCATTTCGTAATCATTCTGATAAATAAGTGTCGTAATAGACATTGCCCAAATTGCCAAACATGTTTGCTTTCAATTTTACCTGATGAATGCGAAAATGGTAATATTATCTATCAAAAAAGAAACATCGATTTTCTCATCGTACAAGTTATAGGTACGTTAATTTCTTTCTGAGAATATGATAATGCACAGTCAGTGGCGCTCTTACCCCAAAGAGTTCTTATTATCTCCTATCCAAACTTCATCTTTGTAAAAAGTTTTATGTTTTAATACGATACTATTAGATTTGGCAGAACCTTATTTGTATATTAATAATTTTTATATTTGCGAGTGCTATCACAAAGAACATTTTTAATAACGTTTAATTTTCGTGAACTTTTATTATCCCCTTTTTATTTTATTCTCCGAGATGAAAATTTAAGACTTTAAAAACAATACTAGATCTCCTTTCAAAAGTTTCAAAATGAAAATTAAATTAGAAACATAATATATATTTAGAAAAAAATAAAATAATCAAATAGGGTTGAGTAGCACATGTTTTAAATAATCTCTTCAACTTTACTTATTTTTAAACATGGCAGAATCTAAATATAATAATAATAGTAATAATAATATTAATAATAATAATAATTTGAATATTAATAACAATAATAATAATAATAACGTTGCAATAGTGTCCGTAGTCCTGTCTGCCACTGGAGTCATACCAAAGAGTCTCCATCAGAGCCCGCAGAATCTGGGTATCTAGAAGAACGTATTCATGTTACTCCAGAAAGCTGTCATCCTGAACGCAACGCGCATAGTACGCAAGTTTTTGAGTAAAAATATGTAGATGAGAATGCTGTGCCTTAGCCTGTATCTCACCATAATAGAAAATAAATAGTTAAATAATAATAAGAATAATAATAATAACTTTATTATATACCAAATATAGATACAAATAAAATCATATAAGTTATATAAATGGCATTGTGACAGGTAACGAGCATCAATTCTTTCTCACATGCCAGCTTTAAGCCACTCATTTTTATCCTAGGATCAGAAATAGGAAGCAGGCCAAAGTAACTGACCCCCCAACTTAAAAAAATGCAAAAAGGTTGCAAACATCAATTATTTTACCAATACCTTCCAAATAGTAGATAGAGCAATTAGTAAGTGAAGGTAAAAATGAAGGGCGAGATATCCTAATCAAAAATGGTTCTTATGGATAGTAATATAATAATTTCTGATATAAATCGATCGGAAATAATAGTTAATATTCTAATACTGATATATACCCTGTCAAGAGAAAACTCCACCAAAAATTGTTTTTTTTATGTTAAAAAAATTAATTTGAAAAAAACTTTAGGGTTTTTTTGGCTTATATTTTTATGGTTTTACAAATTTACGCGTATTTTTATAGATAATTATTTATTCCTCTGTCCGTCTCGTATAATATATCTTTGTTAGAGGACCTATGTAAAAAATACTATGTACTAAAACCTTGGCTTTGTTTATGTAAATATTCATTATCATTTATCAAATGGCTTTATAGCGTTTTCCCTAATTTTCCAATTTTTTACATACTTATCTCTCGCCACTACCAAAATCAGACGGACATTTTTCTGTATAACGCTTCTTTCTTTGTTTAAGATTTGCTTTGGATGTTTTATGTGAGAAAAAATTAAAGAGGAATTCACGAACTTTCCATTAATTATGCTGTGCATCGCCTTTTAGAGAAAATAAATCAACTTCTAAATGGATTGAAAATGAACACTAGAAAAATAAATGACTTTATTACAAATGTTAAATGCACTACGTTATAGAGCGATTATGAAACTGAAACCAGGAAACAGTCATATCGAAGGGGATCTGAACTTCTCAACACTATCTGACCAACGGATTAAAAACTAAACAATAAAAAAATATGAATACCTGTAATACTTTGGCAGAATATCGGCCAAAGTATTACAGGTAGAGGAATTATTATGTACAGGGTGTTAAAACAACGTAAGTTTAAATTATATCTCAAAAACGAAAGTCACTAGAAAAAAAATGACTAGGTCACTTGATTCTATGAGAAAAAATCTATTATAATCTCAGTCACCGAGCTGCAGCATATGGACAAAAATGCAAACTTTCCAATTTCTTCCTCTATATTCAAAACTAAGATGGCTTGGAATCTTTGTTAACGGTATCTTGCTTTTCACACAAGAATAGCACAGTGATGTGAAAACCGTATCTTTCTATCTTTACTGATAACCGAGATACCTTGGTTTTACAACCAAATTTGGACAGCCTGTACATGTAAAAAATGCAGGTGAACATATCCTGACGAAAATGCCCCTGCTGACTTTCTCTAAATACGATAGCGAGTACTATAGTTTCTGAGATAAATCGAACGGAATAGTTAGTTTTCCCCCATTGACAACTGCGGTCAGGATAAAAATCTGAAAATTGTGTACACACCCGAAGATCAAATGTATAATAATTTCACCGAAACTTATTATTTTTTGTTGCTTAAAAATGCATTTGAAAGGAGTAATCCCTGGCTTCAATGTGTAATAATTAGTTTTACCTGTAAACTTTCAAAATTATAAAAAAAATATGAATATTTCTTGCCTAATATTTTTACGGTTTTATATTTTTATTCTATTTTTATAAAAAATTGTTTATTGGCTTGGTCCATATAGCCTTATAGCAGGGTTTTTTTTTGTGTTAAATAATCATTAAATTTATTAATTTTACATTTTACTACTTTGTCAAAAATCTCGGATCACTCAAACAAAACCGCAAATTAAACCTTAGAAATTATGGCTACGTTTTTGAGTGTATTATTTTTTCTTAGAAATATTGAATTTTCAATATATCTTACGATTATCACTACCGGACTTTTCCCTTTAAATCGCTATATATATATATATATATATATATATATATATATATATATATATATATATATAAATATAGGCGGAAAAAAAGTCATCTTCTAAATTGGGAAAAATGCGATGCTTCAGGAGCTGCCCCCGTTTTTTATTTGCAAGCTGCCATATATGCCTAGTTCGCAGGGAAACCCTAATTATAATATGTTGTAGACACGGATTTTCTCTTTCACTCTCATTAAATATGAAAAAAATGATAATTTTTTATGGAATTCTTATAAATTTGGTTCCGAGATGCGTTCTCAATTTTTGGATTTTCCTTTGACAGGGAATATCAATGGAAGAACTATATTTTCCGATCGAATTATCTCAGAAACTATACTAGGTAGGAAAAAAATCACAGGAACCATTTTTGTTTGTAATATCCTCAATTTATTTTTACATTTACATAAATGTAATATTTTGGCAGAGATTCGCAAAAGAGGATTTTTGAAATATTTCTGCATTTTTTTTGCGTTTGCATAGGGTCTAATAATGTAAATTTTGCTTAGTTAAAAATAGGTCCTAATTTACCTGAGGTAAACTGTTCGAACTGTTAATCAGAAGTATTTCGACACCCCTCCCCCTGCCTACGTGCTTGACTGAAAGGTTGTTGTTTTAAGGCGTTATTTTCATTTAAATTACCATCTAAACATTTTACATTTTTTTCAAAATAATTTTAGTTAGCCTTTAGCGAAACTTCCCTTGTAATGAAATTAGATTATATAAAAGAAGAATATTATAAATCTTTTCCAAGACGTGTGGAGTGGATTAACCTAAATAAAACATTAATAAAATAGTCATGGATCTTGATATGATAACTGATAAATACCTCATCAAATTTCAAAGTTTTTATTTTAGCTCCATTATTGAATAAAAAATAAACTTGTAGACCCCGTTCAAAATACAATCTGAAACTCCATATCTTTAAATACCCTTACTTATATCTTGTGTGCAACACAGGGTCGTATTTAAGCAAAGGGTCCGCACCACAAAAAATGTACGTACTATTACTGTAGTGCTAGCTCTCTAACCATAATATCTATGAATTTTTCAGTGGGCAGCTTATATGATCTGAATAAACATGCAGGACTTGTAGGATAGTGATTGCAAGTAGGAAACATTTTTACGCAGCTTGAAAGAGCGGAAGAGGCCCATTTTAAATTTCGGAATTAATAGAAGGATAATTCAGTATTTCCAAACTACTTAATTTTTATGACAAAAAGTGGAATCTCCCTAATAAAATGGTAAATTTGGCAGCACTGAAGACATCGTTTAGCTATCGTCTCTATATACCCCACACTGTTTCGTGTGGTAAATTTATATCTGTGGTCCAAAATGTATTGTCATAAATAAATATATCTGTGCACAATTTATTTTACTTCTTTGTTAACTTTATACTGAGTTTGTATGTGGTTTTCAATTTTTTAAAATATGTTATTTATATTATTCTTTTTAATCGTCGATATACTAAAGTGTGTTTTCCACTCTTAAATACCCCCAGATTCCGAATTATTTAGTTGAACCTGCAAAAATGAACCATGTTGGCGCCGCCATTTAAGTTTTTTAAATGCCTAAAATTTATAATTTACACTCTTAAATATTCTCAAATGCCAATTTGCTATCAAATGGAGTTAAAAATTACAATTGAGCGCCATCTGGAATTATTTGATAGCTACTCAGAGGAGATTTTGAAAAATTAAAAATAACCGTATTGGATAAGCATCATTTTCATAACCACATGTTTACTTATCATTTCATATAAATTAAGAAAATTACGTTTCTTTGGCGACAAATTCTGATAAATGTATTGTAGATAACGTCTGTGTGGATGGTGGGACGTGAACTATCAGTAACGGGGAAAAGACGCTCTTCGAAGTTTAGACACAGTTTAATTTTAAATTTACTGGGCCCAGGGTAGAAGTCATGATGAACAGTTCAAATCCGTGACAATAACTACAGTTTCATATTGTGTTATTAAAAGTCTAATAAGTGGTAATTTTTAAAACTATTCGTGAAATCTAGTATTATGGATTGCCATAAAATAAAATCTAGTCGCCACAAAAACAAAGCGAAATTCAAAAGCGCAATTTAATAATAAACTTTAGATGTCTCTTATTAGGTTTTCAGATAGAAAAACGATCTAAAATCCGATAATGCGGATTGGAATTCAATATATATTTTTTCAAGCGATTCCCTGGGTCCTTCCTTTTACTTGAGGTGGGGCCCGCATCACAGACTCAGCCTAGAGGCCCAAAGATCCTAAATACGGCGCTGATACGACAACCGCCAAAGAACCGCATAGATCTGGTAAACATAAATATCTCATTATCCACAGTAGATCGAACATTATCTGCAAAATAAAAGTAGTTGCTTATTAGATTAGAAATATAAATATTTTTTTTTGCGGGAAAGCCAAAAGGTTTCTTTATTTTTCTTGATCCTGTATGTACTCAATTGAATGAATTACTGCATTTACTACCAACAAGAATTTTTTGTATTACCAGTTTTATCTGTAAAAATGAGTTTATTGTACAGAAAAGGCAACGTATCTCCTTCAGAGTTGTTCTTTAATAAAGGAATTAGTAAAAAATCGACAGAATTAAAATCTTAAAACTGGTATAGATTTGCGAATCAAAGATGAACTCAAATTTTTGATTGAACTGTTAGAACCAATTTGCTTAATGATGCCGTGAGACGAAGCAAAATTTGTACTCTCGTCTCATCTCGTCTCGATCTAATCTCGTCTCGTCTCGACACTCGAAATGAGACAAGACGAGAATGCAGGGGTACTCTCGTCTCGTCTCGTCTCGACTTTTAGCAAAAGAAACCATCACCTTATAAATATTAATACAAACGTCTTGCCATTTCTGTCAAAGGATATTATTGCATCAATAAAAGTCTTCAGTTTATCTTACTAAAACATTGCATTGCAAAAATTTACCAAATTTTGGATTAAACATCAGTTTTTTTAGAAAATGAAATGTCTTTTTATATTTTTTATTAATTTTAAATTTAAATTTTACTATTTTAATAATAAATAAGAATAATAATACTATTTTTAACTACATGATGTAGGCGCACGATAAATATTTATCACTTAATTTTTGGCTCATGTTCCTTTCTGTAGAGTGTCTCAAAAAAACATAAAGAACAAAAATAAATAGATAAATGCACTTACTGGAATATTTTTTAATTATTCTTAAATTTAAATGATAATCACATTTTCACAGCCCTTTTTTGATATCCCTTCTGTACACCTAATGGTATTTGATAAAATCCTAAGAGTTGTGTGTTTTTATTTTCCTCTCTTGAAGCAGAAGTTCAGAAAGTAGTAGCTTCTAAAAATGCAGTTGTTTTTAAAAATTACCATAATTTTTGTCTAAATGGGATTCATTTTGTAATTAAAAATTAAAAAAAACAATTTTTAAGAAATTTAGGTAGTTATCTATTTATAATATAAAAATACTTCTGAAAAATTACGAAAAAAAATCTAACACCAATCGAAATGATTTCAGATGTTTGACAATATTAATATTCATTTCATTTTTATTAACTAGCTTGTATTTTTATGTAACCACGTGCATTAAGAAGTTTAAAAAATTTGAACCGTAATCACAAAGTAAAAAAAATACCTTAATGCATGAGTTACAGGGAATATTTTGTCTACGATCATGTTATTTTACAAAAAACTTTTAAAATTTTTTATCCAGGTTGATACCATCGCCGCCGCCAGCGCCGCACAACGGATGTTTTTATGCAGAAACATGGCAATAAATCAAATATATAAAAAATAAGCTAGGTACTTCTCAGTTTTCCAATAATATTGTCTACGACCCATTTTTTTTTGTAACAAGTTTGCAATATAAGCAAAATTTTAGATACACTTTGAAATTTATATTTTAATTGTATATTTAATTTAAAATATTTCTGCAAAATCTATTAAATATTAACATTATATGGGTTAAAGTGTATTATTTATTATAATAATAATTTGAAACAATATACTGACATGTTCAGGGTCTTGATATTTATACGATGCAGTCTACAGGATAGTGGTTTTTAAACTTATATGATTTTAGCAATTTAATAATTTTAATTAATTTTCGTATAAATAATTTCAACTCGCTAAAATAAAACCTCTAGCTAGCCACAATAGGTGATAATAAACATATCGAATTTATTTGACGTTTGGCTGCTTTAAGGCACTTGATCAAAAAATATGCAAATGAACTAAATAGTATTTTAAGTTCATTGAGAGATTTTATTTTTTTACACTTTTCATTAAAAGATTTTTTATGCATGGAAATGAATCCAATCTTGTATACTTTATATAACGATTTAGAAAGAAATATATAATTTTTGCTTTACTGATCAAACAGTTGGAGGGGGGACAATTATAATTTAGTAGAAGAACTTTTCAAAACAAAAATACAAAAACCTAATTATATGTAACAAAAACAAACTAATAATAATTTAAGCCCTTCCGTGTAAAAGGGTCATCTATTGCCTTATTATATTTATCACTCAATTCATCATCATATTTTAAATATTGAAATATTGATTATTTATTTAGTATAAAAATGTAGCCTGCTATAGAGGCTATACCACACTGTTACAACCAGTAGTCCCGGAAGAGTTCAAACTTGTGAAAATATTTATTTTGTTAATTTATTAGCAATTTATTTAATAACATGTTGAAGTGCATACTCAGCAAGATGTTTAATAGAAAGTCTACAGTCTGCACAGTTATAATATCATAAAAAAATATGATTATTTTATAAAGGCTGAAATTGTGACGTCAATTACGTGTTGTAACTATTTACAGTTATCAAACAAAGGGTTAGAAGACTTTTCAAATAAAAGGTTAGAAGGCATTTTCAGGGGACTAGCATACAGGTAGGTGCGATAGAGTAGCAATCTGTAAACGCGCGCGGTTCACTGATACATGGTGACTGTTTGTAACTAAAATTTCATCTTCAGTAAACATATTTATTTAACCATTAAACGGATAGGTTAATATACTCAAAGTCGAGACGAGATTTTTAGAGACGACACGATATAAGGCCCTTCACGACCAAAATTTCGAGACGAGACGAGACGAGATTAGCCAAAGAAAAGAGTTAGTTTGACCCTTTATCAAGTTTGAGAATAAAGATTTTTAAAAAATATGTCATTAAAAATTGAATTGAATGAAGTAACTTACTAAAAAGCATTAAAATGTAAAATATGTCAGTCGATGTGTATTGAAGTGCCTTGAACAAAATGACACCAAATCTAATATTAGAATGGTCTAGATAATCTTTTTTCTAGACGATATCACCCACATGTCAATTTAACATTATACTTAAATACAGTAATGGAGGAATAAAGTACGGTTTCAGGACGTAATGGTCGTTACTAAACTTTTTTGAATTATTGTTAATTTAAAATGACGTCTGTTTCTTCAAATAGAAGTTCAAAATAGTTTCAAATTAAACCACAAAATAGAATAATTTTTTAAATGAGTTGACATTATCTGATTTCTCAAATCTAGATAACAGTTACCAGAAAATGAATATAAAAATAAAATATTTTACTAATTTAGAAAAAAACTAATATTTTCCAAGTTGCTAATAATCTTAAAACTACAAAAATAGACACATATTTCACATATATTCTGTTATTAATATGGGCTATATAGGGGAAGTCTTGTAATCGCAAAGATTTTTGAAAAATGTAAGCCGGCATTTATAGAGGTTTTAAAATCCCTAGAACACGAAAAACATACTTTTAGTACAAAATTTGCGCGCATTAGGTATACGTTGAAACCAGTCAAACCGATTAGTTGCAAGTTTGCACCAAAAATATTCTAGATCAGGGCTTATTAAACTTTTTTCTCACGTACCACTCATATGTATCACGGATCAGTCACATCCCTCCAAACGTAGAAATGACGCCTATCTATGCTTGCGCTCCTTTGAGGATCTCTGCGTATAACCAGTGGTACGTGTAAGTTCGCGTACCACAATTTGAGAACTCCTGATCTAGATCAATATCTCGTGGGGATTAAGTTTTCGGTGCCATGGGCATTTGTCGATATTTTTAAGCGATATAAATATATGTGGGGCATAATTCATAAAGTCATTTCGATTATATATAAATAAAAATATAATATTTCGAAAAACGACAAAACACGTCAAATTTCTTTTATTTTTTATTTGTGCATAAAATCATTATTTTCCTCTATACGGGGAAGCCCTAAAGGGATAAAACAGTCCGATAAAAACGAAAAAAAAATTATTTCAAATTTTTACTGTCAATTTTTCTTATTTTCTTGTATACAAAAACATTTTTTCCATTATAAAAGTTAGTTCACTGAAAACGAAAAAAAAAATATTGCAAAAGCGTTTACTTATTTTTTTAAATTTTACTTTAACCTTTTATATATAAAAACATTCTTTTTAAGTATAGGTATTAGCCCGAGATGGATAAAACACCCCTGTAAAACGAAAAATTGTTTTATTGAAAAAACGGTTAGTTTTTTATTTTATTTAATTATTTTATCACATATGACACTTTTCTTACTATACAGATTAGCTCTGGGGGATAAAACAACCCATTTAAACCAAAAATATTATTTATTTCAACGGGGTAGTTTTAGTGATTACTTAAAAAAAAACCAGTGGAACACGTTAAATATCTTTCACCTCTTTGAATATAATAACATTTTCTCTAATATACAGGATAGCACTTGGGGGATAAAACATCCCCTTAAAAACAACAATATTTACTATTGCCATAACGCTTAGTGTAAAAAAAATTGTGATTATACAACTTACTCTAAATTAGCTATATAACTGCCATTTTTCTACTAATCTGTAAACTTTTTGTGACCCAGTATTAATGTCTAAGCTGGACACCCTGTTTATTTTTACATATTTGGAATCTAAAGACCATTTTGCATATGATAGTACCATAACGTAAAGACCACATTTATATTTAAAGTTTGTGAGTTGTTTAATGTAATACTTGTTTAGTAATTTGATACCTCCTAATTTCGGGAAGATATCTCTACCAATACGGAAATTAACGGGATCATATGTGTGCCTTTTGCCCCTCATTCTATATTAAATATTGTTAAATCCTTGGTAGTTTTTTATTATTAAAATAAATGGTAAAGATAGATGTCAATAAGTCTGAATGACTGATTAAATATGGTTGAATTTATCATTTATCTTTTAATGTTACACTAGCTCTTCTTCTGCCTTTTCTGTCAGATGGCGGGATGAGTTTCCAGAGGGATTATAAGAATATAGAGCGCATTTACCACATCGTCCAGAAATGTTTTAAAAAAAACATGTAAATTAGTTAAATATTAATTAATTAATAATTAATTAAATATAAAAATGAGACGCTACGTACACATTCAAATGTTATGAAACCAAAGAAGTGTTTCTAAAGCGCGCATATATTTTTATAAGCCAGGCATATACAGACAAGTATATTAAAGAGTAAACTTTTGCTATTGACTATAAAGTCAATGATTTTGCTCATAGAAGGATCTATTTAAACATATCAGTGATACGTCAGTATTGATACAGTTGCGCAAGTTGTCAATATGCTTATCAAGCAACGCTGAAGAAGTGTGTAAACGTTTACACTAAAAAAATTCTAGTTAATTTTTAGTTGTATTTAACATAACAAAAGTCTTTAAATTCATTTGGGAGGGGATAATAGAGAATATTACCTTCATATGATTTATATAATGGAGTTACGAAGTATTCTTGAACTCAAATAGATTATCTATAATAACCTAAATTTACTAAAGGTTATAAGACTTAAAACTCTATTGAAATGTTTATTGATGAAAGTCTAATGAGATGCATATTCTCTTTCAGCTTGCTGGGATAGGCATTATCATTGCTGGTGCCCTTATTATAACAGAAATGGCAGATTTCAATAGGATAGCGGAAAGCGATCTTGTCAAAATGGCCATTGCGATGATAGTAGGGGGTGCTTTAGTAACGATGGTAGCGTTCGTAGGGTGCCTAGGAGCCATGAGGGAGTCATACAAGTTATTAATGGCGGTAAGTACCTAAAACAAATATTATTAACTTAAATCTATTAAAACACAATGGTTTTTGGATTTAGACCATGTCAAATTGGTATTAGTTCCCAACGTTTCATCTGCGATTGCACAAGGCATTTCATCATCATCAGGGATCATCACTGCACGAGATCGGCCATAAAACCTCGGTGCTTATATACACGATACACCCATACGTAATACAATTATAAATAACACCAAAAAATCGGTACATTTCCTTTACTCGGAATTTAACTCTTTATAAATATTTCCTGTTATCAGGAATTGTGAAATGTGTCCCAGTTTAGTTCCGCACATAGTCATTTAGTAACACATATACATAATACTGTTTTTTCAAACATTTTTATTAGGTGCCATTTTGTTCTATCATATTGGATTGGTACCAATATTTTACCAGCTTCTACCAATGCCACATTTTTTTTATGCATAATTTAAAATCAGCTGAATAGGTAGTTTTTAAACTGATTCTTTAAGACCGCTATTTTGTTGCCTCCTGCTGAATACCTACCAGTTTATCCCTATATCACATTTGTTAACGATTTGAGGTCAAATGAATAAGGAAATGTATTTTACGTTGACTTTTTAAATAATTTGTTTTACGTTCCTCCATCTTGAATTGATATCACAATTTTACTAGTTTGTTTTTTATTTTTTATTTATTGCTTTCAGAAAATTTAAAATTAATCTAATAATCTTGAAGTCGTACCGAAATGTTACCAGTTTATTTTGTGCAAAATTTGAGGTAAACTGGATAATTAGTTTTTTAGTTACCAGGTCACTTCCATATGACCCTCAATTTTTGACCAGTATTTGTTTTAGCAATGCCGCCCGCGAACTGCCAGACAGACCGACCACAATTTTACCAGTTTTAGCATGTTACCATAAGTAGTTTTAAATATTTTATTAAGTCGCCATTTTATTTCTCCGTCTTGGATTCGTACCAAAATTTTACCATTTTATTCCTACGTAATCTCGTGCAAGATTTGGATCAATGGATTAGTCAATTGGATAAATAATTTTTTAGTAATAATTTTTTTTAACGTTTCACTAGGCCGCCATTTTGTTCCTATTTTTACCAATTTATCCTCATATGACCCTTCATTTATGAACAAAATGTTAAGTCAATCGAGTAAGTAGTTTTTTAGACAGGGAGACAGACCGACGGAATTGAGGAAACATGATACATGGTTACTAAAAGCGCATTTTGTGAAGATAGTTACAGTGTTTTAAATGAAATATCCTATACTCATAATAAAATATTCCGATTTTACAAATATTTCTAAACATATTTTATAAAACAAATTCTATAACAAAATTTAATTTTAGTTTTGAAATGGCAGCATTTCGAAAACTGTTGAATTTGGTATATTATATAACAACGCTTATAATTAATCGTTAGATCTAAATATATTATAATATATAGGGTGATCTATTTAAAAAATCTGCAGTGGCAAAAATATCCTTACAAAACACATTTTGTGTAATCAAGTATTGTTCCTTTTTTAGGAATTCTTCTATCGATGATAGCGAAGAAGATATCCAAAAACTACACACTAAATGGACCTGTATTTGAAACAAACTTTTCTATGTAACCGACTAAACTATACTAAATTAAGGTTTGCCAATGTGAATAGTATATTTTTATGAAGTTTTTCTCGAAAATTCAATTTTCAGTTCTTTTGATTTTATGTTTGGACACTTTGTATATTTTAAATCAAATTGTACAGAAATATATTTTACTCATTTTAATAGAGCTAAACAACGTCAATCAAATCTTGCTGGTATACGAACTTAAAAAATAAATTTATTTATGCTTTGTACTAATAAGACATTTGGAGGGTTTTATTTCCAAAACGGTTGGTCCGATTTTGACATGCATGTGAATGTAACTCTTGTTGAGGAGGTCAAGAAATACAAGGTTCGTGCGTGGTGGTCCCTTTGCCAGCTTAGCTTTTATTTTTATTAATAATTTTTTCGATTGTGCCGCAGTGCTACAAAGACTAGAGAGAGTAATTTTACAAATGAAATTATATATATGCGTTTAATTTTTTGAACCAAAAAAAATACAGACTCCGGGTTCAAACTAGCCCAGTCTAAAACTGTTGAATCGATAATGCCAACCAATTGTATTTCAGCAATGCCGATCAAAAACAATAAACAGCTCCACAACGTTATTATTTTTCCTTTCCTTACTCTTCGAGTTTTTCTACTCCATTTAGTCGATTATTCCTGTCGCTATTTGATTGTTTTTATTGTTCCTCACTTAGGTTTTCATGTTTTACTTATGCATTTTTAGTAATGTATGGTTTCGCGTTTTATCAATATAATCTTTTTAGATACAATGATAGCTCCGGACTGGCCGATTCTTGAAATTTAGAGATTTTTTTTATTTCCATATAAAATGCGGATATCAGTTTATTTCTAATTGCCGATCATGTATTCTATTTGGAGAATTTACCATCATCAGAGTCATCTGATAATAAAACAAAAAAACGATACTTTCTGAAACAAGTGTTGACACAAATTTTGATCATTAATGTTTCAGAATATACCAAGATTCTTCTCACTTTTAAATAGTTGATGGTTTATTCAATTGAACAAAACGCCTTTGCTATATATTTTTTCGAATAATTGATATCAAATCACACATTTCCTTATCGCCATTTTATAAGAGTCTGTACACATAAACCATGCTTTTTTTCAATAATAAACAACACATACTTACAAATTAAAAGAATACCAGAACATAAATAAACCTCGTAGATGTTTCTACATTTGCCGTGTGTAACATATCTGAATATTTTTTTATATAAGTGAAATGTAACGAGTTAGATACAAGTACCTTCTGCAATACTGTACGTAACACCAACAAATAGTAGAGAAGACATAAATATTCGAAAATAGAAAATTAAATTGATAAATAACGATAATAAAAAAATTAACCTGATAATTTTAGTAATACTTGGCTACTCAAAGAGTTTTTCTGCAAATCACTGAGAAGATACCATAGTCCTACCATTCATATTAACATTCGTTGTTTTTTACTTCCCTCGTAAAAGGCAAGTATTGTAATCGTGAAAAAATCACCCTCCGAGATTTTTTCACATGCCGAAAAACATGTTTTCTCAATTCCGTCGATCTGTCTGTTCGCGGCATAGCTAAAAAACTACTTACTCGATTGAATTCAAATTTTGGTAAAAAAGGGTCATATGAGGATGACCTGGTAACATTTTGGTTAAAATCCAATATGGCGACGTAGTGAATTGAAATTATTATTAAAAAACTACTTCTCCAATTTATCTCAAATTTTCCACGAACATCAAGTGTTATGTTGGAATCAACTGATAAAATTTTCGTACGAATCCAAGTTGTAGGAACAAAATAGCCACATAATAAAATATTAAAAAATTCAGCCTGGAAAAAAATCACCCTCTCAGGTTTTACATATATTTACGTTTTAGCGTCCCTAGATGCCAAAAATATGTTTTATCAATTCCGTCAGTCCGTCAGTCCGTCTGTCGGTCTATCTGTATGTTTGTTAGTTCGCGGCATAGCTTAAAAACTACTTACTAGATTTACTTCAAATTTTAGTTGAAAATTAAGGGTCATATGGGGATGACCTGGTAATATTTTTAAAACTTCAATATAGCCGAACAACGTTAAAAAAATTATTACTAAAAAAGGTATTCAGTTTACCTCAGATTTTACACAAAAATCAAGTGTTACATAGGAATGAACTGGTAACATTTTGATATGAATCCAAGACAGCAAAACCAAATAGCTGCCTAATAAAATATTTAAAAAATCTACCCGAAAATACTACTTATTAAATTAATTGCAATTTTTGTGCAAAAATTAAGTGTGATATAGAGATAAACTGGTAAAGTTGTGATACGAATTTAAGATGTCGAAACAAAATGGCGACAATATAAACGTTTTAAAAAATCAAGGTAAAAAAATCTTGTTTAATTAACTTTTTAAATAGATGCAAAATTAAATGTGTTAATGGTATAAATTGATACGAATTCAACATGACGTAACAAAATGGCGGTATGTTTCAGTATTAAAACTACTTACTGAATTTATTTTAAATTATGCCCAAAAGTCAAGTGTGGCATAGATAAAAAGAAACTATCAAATATTGGTAGGAATCCAATATGATGAAACAAAATGGCGCCCAATATAAATGTTTGAAAAGACAGTATATGTAACACATATATACTGTGACTATGTCCTGAACTTCACTATTCCTAACACATGGAAAAAAATCACAACAAGGAAAGTTCTGAGTAAAGAAGATTTACCGATTTTTTTAATATATCTTAGAAATAATTTAATACTTTTGAAAAATACTAATGCACTTTTGTAACAAAAAAAAAACTTTTTATTGTGTCCGTCTTATTAAGTTTCTTTGCAAAAATTCCAAATATGACAAATTTATTTTATATTAATAAAAAATCAGTAAAAATTGAATATGTAATTCTGTTTACTGTCCATGTTCCTCTTCTTTCTGCCATAACACATATCTATATACAAGAAATTATTCGGTTTTTAAACATCAGCCTACCTGAAGAAATGCTTTTGGTTACAGTTGGGCTACCACTAATTTATTCGTCAAGTGCACGTGTGTTAGGTTACATATTTAACAAAATGTTTTATTATACCTCGAGGAAAAAACAGCGAACAACACATTTTACTTGAAACACTCCTTGTTAGATTACTGGCCGAAGTATAAAATAATTTCAGGCGTAATAATAAGTTTATAATCCTTGCTTAATGACAAACATGATAAGTAAAACAATTAGGATCTAATACAAAAAATTCCATTCAGGAGCAATGAATTAAAAAAATATAAAAAAACTACAAAATATTGTTTTTTAACATAGCCCCGATTTTGGCTTTTATATCATATTATATAAATGTACATAAATCGTAAATGTGTAGATTTTAAGGAAGAATTTGCTACTATGTTTTATAGTGTGTAGTGTAGACAGTCATGAAAACCTTCAATAACTTCATTCTTTATCCATTGTTGTTTTTCTAGATAATTAAGGTGTGTCAATTCAACGATTTCAATGATGATTTCACTCATTATTGTTGTTAGTCAGTGGGTCATCTAACAATAAACAAGTTTTTCATCAGTCCGTGGTTAGCATTTTTTATCTGACTCACTGCATTATTAATATTCACCAATTGTTCAGGTACTGGAATTGCAGTTACGTGTTTGGTAGGTACATTATTTATAATGCAGAATTTATATGGGTCATAGAAAATACCTCATTATATTAAACAAAAGTTGTCAATAAAATTCCAAATGAATTTTAAATCTCTATGCATGCTACTTATTTATTTTTAACGTCCATTTAAACATTGGAGGCAACGTAACATTCTGAGTAAAATTCACTTGTCGGACTTGCATTGTTTTTCTTTACTAGGTTGTTCAGAACGTTTCAATCAGCGATGTATTTTCCAACGATATAAAATATAAATTTTTTACACTGCATTTTTATTGTGTGTTCTTTGTCTAAACTTCTCTTCTTCTTTTTCTTCCTCATCTTATATATTTGTCCACTCCTGTACATAAGTCTCTTCCAGAATTTTCCATTGATCTCTGTTTTGTACTAGACGCATCCATTGTTTGCTTGACACCTGTCTGATATCGTCTACCCAGCTTTTTTGGTGACATCCTATGTCCCACTTGGTTTGTCATGGCCTCCATTCTCTGACTCTTTTTGTCAATTTGTAATCTCTTTGTCTGGCTGTGTCCTGCTCAACGCCAATTTATTTTCGACACCTTTTCAATGATGTCTAAAACCTTTGTTCTATTTTTGATAACCTGATTTCTTATTTTATATCTGAGTGTGATACCAAGCATGGCCTCTATTTTAATATTAATAAATATTTATATTTAATAATAATAAACCTTGTGTTGGTCTAAGTTTGCTTGCACAAAATTTGGTAAGTGAAATGGTTTGCAGTCCATATGTTTTTACTGGCAAAATATACATCTTATATACCCTAGTTATCAGTTTTATGGGAATTCTGTTATTTTTAAATATATATCGCAGTTTCTCAAAGGAAGCCCATGCCAATCCAATTATGTATCTAATGATTTTTGCATTTTGATTATCTTTGCCCAATCTTGTGGTATGAACCTAGATACTAGATGTACATATACAATGTTGTATACTACCTGAGACGTAAATGACATGTATTCTACAAGACACTTAGGTCTTTTTAAGTATAAATTCCTAATGGGACTGGATAATAGAGAATTTAGATGATGGGCTTTGAGGATCTTTGGTTAAATATGTAGGGCTAGTTTAGACAAGGGAGGAAAATTCATAGAAGAAGCCAAAAATATCCTGCTCCATAAATGCCTTAATGAAGAAATTATACTCGTAATTCCGTAGCGTTCGTTCGACATACTGTAAAAACAACACATTTTGTATACCTAAATAGTAATAAACCACTAATAAATCACATTGTTCTGAATATGCATTATATTACCTTTAAAATTTAGTTATACGATTAGTTACCCGACAACAATCGCATGCCTCTGTTTCAAGTAAATCAATTAAATTAAACTCCATCGTTCATCTTCATAATAAGAGGCTCTTTGCTTCGTAGAGGATATAAAAAAGGAGATGAAACAATTTCATATACATTATACACTTCGTGGGGGTATCATCAAATTTAGACATCTATTTTCGGACAACGCTAGCATGTCATTGCCGGATCTACCTCAATTTGGAGGGCGACAATTTAATGGAAAAAATTTAGAGAACTACATTTTGGCGAATTGTAGTTTTTATTTTATCGTCCTTATTTATGATTGTCTCCCTCGCCCCTAAAAGCTGGCTACGCCTCTGAATTTGGTGGGTGACATATTTAGCGGAAGTCAATTTGGCGAAAAAGGTAGTGTTCATTATGAACTATGTTGCCGTTTTTTTCCTAATTTAGAGCAAATAAAAATTTTAAAATTTTTAAAAAATATTTAACTCTATCTCAGGGTATTTTAAAAGAACCGGAACGTTCAAATATCTCATAATCTGTTACTAATCATAGCCGATTTTATGATGATACTGGCAAATGGCAATGTTCTCAAGTTTTCCAGTTTTGTATAAAATAAGTAAACTTCTTTTTTTCAAATATAACTCCATACCTATTTTGATTGCCTTCGATTACCCCGGCCAACTATTATGATCCCCAATTTTCAGTTTTCCATTTCACTTGTTTTGTAAAATATGACAACACAGCATTTTTTGTAATAAATACTCGAACGCCAAACGGTCCAATATTTAAATATCTACTGTACCTAGAAACTAAACAAATTTGGTACATGGGGTTTTACCGGATTTACAGAAAATAAGTAAACCTTGTTTTTTTAAGCATAACCCTATTTTATTTTAATTGTTTTCAATTATTTCTTGTTCTTTGTTATGATTCCAAATTATTAATGTTTCATTTAATTTGTTGTTCAAGATATTTTTTGTAACAAGTACTGGAATGATTCAATATTCCAGTACCTTGTTTACTTAGGTATACTAAATCTGGTAGGCGGGGTTAACTGATAATATCTGACACAAAGATGATATTGCCATTTTTGTTAAGTTTACCGGTTTTGCAGAAAATAACATTCTTCCTTTTTTTAAACACAACCATATTTTAATTTTGATTACTTTCGACTACACCTGCCATCATTATGATTCCAAATTTTCAATTTTCCATTTCACTTGTTTTTCAAGATATGAGAACACTGCATCTTTGGGAAAATGTAAAAAAAATTTTTATAGCTTTTGATTACCCTTGCCAACTTTTCTATGGAATCAGAATATCAACTTCCCACTTTACTAGTGTTTCTAGATATGAAAACACAGCGTTTTTTGCAGGAGTACCGGATCGGGTAAATATTTTAATACCTACTATATTTGGGTCCACCAACTGTACACGGGGTTAAGTTACAATGGTTGACTGGATGATGATATTGGCAATGTTGTCCTCTTTACTAGTGTTGCAGAAAATTCTTTTTCGTTTACTACTTTTCGTTTTTTTTTATGTAGGTGTATATTTAATTTTACCGCTATCGATTCTCTCTACCGACATGAACGCTGTCTCTTTTTCACTTCTTTTTCAAGCCGGGAAATTTTTACGCATGAGCTTAATGGGCGTAAGCGTTTCTATGAAAAAGGTCTACTTTTCCCAAGCCTTTACCTTTCGTCGCTGATTTAAATCTGTGTGGCACACTGTACTGCCCCACTCAAAGTTCCTTCCAAAAGATTAATAAAGGTTGAAAAGGCATGGTAGATGGCTTAAATCTCATTACTTCTTTGAACGCAATTTTTAAGATATAAATAATCATAGGAATCATCGATTTAAAAACATGTCCTACACTAATTGTTTTTAGAATTGCGTTAATATTAAATAGTTGTGATATGTTGTTTAACGTCGGGATACCTTGTTTCATCATCATAACAAGTCCCAAAACCGGTATGCATACCAATTCTTATATTTAGGCTAATTTAATAAACATAAGTTAAAAGCACAGCTCTTAATTAAATGCCTTTCGCCGTTGATATAGTCGATATTACGAAAATCTTATTAATACCTTCTTAACAACGAGAATTTAAACGATTATTGCCTAACTCCACTGGCAGGTTTTAGTATGCTAATACTGTTTACAGAACACTGAATTAAAAAAATACATGACATCATTCAATGTTCGTTGCCTTCGAAAGGCATTTAAATACCGTTAATTGTGATATACTGATGTTCCATTGTTACCAACAATTCAAAAATCTTCCCAGTTAGGCACTAACAACATTTTTTTGTCGCCGTAAAGCCTAGTTTTTAAGCAAAAAATACATATAAAATTTAAAAAAAAATTAAAGACAAAAGATCAAGTAGCATATCGTTTTGAAATTAATTATCATCATTCATTCATCCTTAAAGTTTTGAAGATACCGAGACATCAAAAATTTTCTTGATCAAGGGTGGCTATGAAATTAAAAACATATGTCGAATATTCCACTCATGTACAAATTTTCCCGTAAGACTGGTGGTATTTTCGAAAAATTATAGCGGAAATACCACGTCGCACATAGGGGTATTTGTCTAATAAAAGCGGACAAAATTAACATACAAAAAAAACAATATTTTTGTTTATATAATAATTATATGTTTATATTTAGAAAATATACAGAGTCATCTTAACATCTGGGCTATTAAGTGGTACTTTTTGGTAAAACTTTGTCTCACCTTACATAATATGGATTTTAAGTAAATACAAGCTATTATTAAAATGTTCCTAAATTGAGTTCGAATTTTTTTCTTTGTTTTTTGAACTAATTCCTTTTCTGCGGTGTTTCTTGTTTGCCACTTTCCTATAGGTATTTTGTAAGAAAGGTGTAAAATACTCTCGAAGAAGCGAATGCGGGCGTGTAGGAATGATATGCCAAATTTGAAATTATCTTGTGTTACTGGTCTTAAAATTACTTTATCCAAATTATTAAAATCCTTACTGATAGCCCCGCATATATAACATTTCTGAGTGGAGGTGGTATTTGTCAGAGAGTTATAAACTTTGCCATCCACCATAGTGAATGAGAAAGAATGATAAACAGAAATTAGCAAATTACTTTTGATCATACTTGTCGGCAAAATTCAGCTTTAGTTTCTTCAACTGCCTCGCGTACAAATCTAAATCTTATTGATCTGCAAAATCTGGGTGAACCCGGTCTTGGATTCTGCCAAATAATTTTTTTTTAGGTTTAGATTTAACAAAAAGTTGAAGAGGTACAAATGAGCTTAAAAATAAGTGTGCATCGTTATTGGTGTGAACTTCAAATTTTTGTTTATACTGATTTTGAGCCGAACCATCACATCCCCATTTCGAAACCAAACATAGTTGTTGGCATTCTTCAGGTGACAATCCCGCAAGAGCTTCGATAATCAAGGCACATAAACGTTCAGAAGTAAGATCAAGTAAAGACTGAAGAGACACTTCAGCACTTATGTCTGTAATAGTATAGTCAGTTTTTTTTTGAGTAACAAATAAATTTTTCTTTTTGAACCAAAGTATAACAAGGATATAGTTCTTTGTAATTTCTACGAATTATCTCATATTGATGTCTAGACAATCTAGCCTCAACTATGATGGAAAGAGCTTGGGTTGGATCCATTTTTGAAGATATTTTTTTATTTTCTTTATTAAATTCTATATACTTTCGGGCACGTGTGGGATCATTGCTCACTTCTTTGACAATTTTCGCAGCTTCTAAATTCCCAGCAGCTCTTAAACTTATACTTGTAGAAAATGAAAGTTCTTCAAGTGGAATGATGTTTCTTATTTTTTCTGTTTTTTGTCTTTTTGATCTTTCACACAACTCATTAAAACATTTTTGGAAACGACCAGGACCAGGGAAATATTTTTTGGTAGCAGTAATGGGAAAAAAAACATTAACGGAAAGACATTTTTTATTTGTTAAATCTTCCCTTCTTTTACATCTTTGCCATTCACTTTTAAAATCAGCAATAATGTGCGATAATCGTTGCTTTAATATTTTTAAATCGTTTTCTTGACACAGTGTAATTTCTCTCACGCGGTCAATGAGGTATTTTGTTTTGTCGCCAAAACTTCTTTTGCCACTACTTTTCCAAATCTGATAGAGTTCTCCGACTAAATTCATTTTTCATTATAATGAATTCCTGAAAAAAAAGTACTTACACGAAACAGTTCATTCTTAAATAAATTAATTTAAAGATGGGCAAATTATAAGGAGCTGCTATAAAACAATTTGAATTAAGATTATTGTGACAAATTATTTTTTTTGAAATTGTGTTATATTAATATTTTAAAAAGATTTAGTATTGTTATTATAACTACAAAAGTTATAGAAAGTGGAAAATATTTATTAAAGAAAAGTCGAAATTAAATAAACTTAAAAATCTAGTTTTCTTTTAGCATACCTATCTGACTATAAAAATAGGAAAAACCACTGCAAACTGAATCAGTACACCCACATTACGTTTTAATGAAATTTTGCTTAATAATAAACTAACCCGTAACTCTTATGCAATAACTACCACTTTTTGTACGGTTGTTAAAATATATAAATGAATGCTAAACTCTAAAAACCTCGAAAACGACACGAGACATGATTTTTTTAATATTAGCCTCTTCCTCATATTCTCTTGATTCTGATACAAAATTAAAATCATTTCAGTTTGAAAAAGCTGGAAAAAATAGGTTTCACGTTCACCCGCTTTCCCTCAATCGCGAAAAAAAACCCGAACCGTTTTAGTACGTTCTAGAATACCTATACCAAATATGAATTCTCAATTTTCAAACTTTTTGAAAGTTATAGTTATCGTTAGACATGGATATTCTTATAATGTTTCTCGTTATTGAACTGTATTTACTGAGATAATACCTTCCTGTTATGTGATGCTGAAGTCCAATATCATAAAAAATAATTTATCAAAAAAAAAATGACCCGTACATAATAATTTTAATAATAAATATTAAGTTTTTGGTTCCAGTAACTGTTAAAATTACATATTGTATGATTTTTTGGAAATTATTTTATATTTTTGAATATATTTTTTTCTCTAATTTACGATCGAAATTTATATCTACTGACCTTGTATTTTAAAATTAATTAAACATAACTCTTTAAAATATGCCTATCTGCCCAATTCAATTAACCCATTTTCAGATATTATTACATTATATGATACTTGCCTAACACATAGGAAGTTTATAATAGCCAAATTTCCACGTTAGCAAATATTAGCAATTTTTTTTTCATAACGATGATAAAGAAACCCTAAGCCGCTTTATAGCGTATAAACAAAGTTCCGGAAATTTCCGGAACATAACTGAAAACCTAAATAAAATTTGAAATCTATAAAAAAAAATTAAATTGTAAGTACTAACAGATAAATGCCCTCCAACATAAAAAGAAATACATTAAACATATTCCATACTACCTATATAAAATCATCTTACCTACTGTAGTATCTTCCTTTATTAAATGTTCAAAAAAATATATATAACAACTCTCTACAATGTACCAGTGTCTGACCAAATATTATAAAGGTGGCATGTTGGCATCAGTTTTGATAAAAGCATTTCTGTTTGCGGCCTCATAACTTTTTTGTTTTCTGTCATGGCTTGCTAGATTAAATTGCATCAGTTTTGATAAAATCTTTATAGATGTTATTGAAGTATATAATAAGAAGTAACTGATATTTTTACTTTTTTTTGTTTTTGTCAGCTTTTATTATACAAATACCCCTATGTGCGTCGTCTAGGAAACATGGTGTTTCCACTTACCTGGTTAGGTGTGGTTACATACCTAACCAAAAAATGAAATCTTGACAATATGAAACCTGCTTTTGAGAGACGCTAGAGTCCCTAGAAGCTGATTTTTTTTAAGTATCTTTCAAACATTTTTGAAAAGTTGTCAATATGAATAATCGCTTTGGGCTAGTTCAAGAAGAGGAAATTTATGAAAATATAATTTTAAGCGAACCAAAAAACACCGGTAAATCCAAGTTTGTGTTCAATTTGTTACAAAATTCAAATTTCTGAACTTGAAATAGGTATGTATTTAATATTCAGTTAATAAAGCTTAGTTTCCCTGTATTTGATTCGTGGAATATTCCTCCTAAATACCATTCATGCTTAAAAATTAACCATATAATTTTCCACTCATACGTCCTTCGGACTAGGGAAATTATAAGAAAACACGCATTCGTGAAAAATTATCGGAAATTTTTAAGCACTCGTGGTATTATCCCCGAAAATAATTCTGTCAAAATTTGTTAAGTTAGTTATCATACTGACGTTCTCCATCAATGTCCAAGTAAAATGTACTTAAAGAGATTACAAAGAGATCATTTAAAATCATTGGACCTGTTTTTTTCTGCAGTACACAAAACTTACAACTTACATGACTACTGAATCTTATTTTGGTACTGGCATACGAGTTTATTAAATATGTCACTAATGCATTGAAAAATATACCTAATGTAACAAAGGCCATTTTAAAATCAAGATTAAAGCAAGAAATTCTATTACATGTAATAATGAGCCGTGAACTTGATTTTAATGATTGTTTTTTTATCTATATAGTGTAAAGTTAGTGACTTTAAAAGCAGGGTTAGGTTATTGAGACCACTGTAGACAGTGTACGTTGTCCTTTTGTGTATTTTTGTTCTTTTCTTTCTACTTTTTATGTTGAAATTTACACAATTAATATTTTTTGAATTTGGATTTGAAAACCTATTCAGAACTTAGGAATATGAAAAATATTGATAAGAAAATATTCAACAAAAGCTGTGTCGAAATCTTGTCCTAAAATATTTAGAAAAAGCATCAATTATTTGAAACATATATTGATCTTAATGAAATTGTTAGAACTAGGGATATTCTAGTTCATCTTGTGACTGAATCGTTAGAATATCTACTTTTTTTCCCTAAGAAACTAACTTAAACGTATTCAGGAATCAACAATAACGAAAATATTGAAGACATGAGAAAACATGAACCGTTGTTTGACGAAATTTCAAACAACGCTTCAACGTACTCGTAGTAAGAAAGTGCCTGTCAGGTATATAAAAACATCGTGAGAACCCAAGAATGCTATTTTAATTTCCTAACAAGTCAGTGAATAGTTTACACTATTTTGTAAAAAGTAAAAGTGTCTAGATGTGTAGTTACATAACAAACAGGTCACAGTTTTAGTTAATTACTTATCCAAATGTTTGGATATAAATTATGGTTTTTATTTTGTTTATCTCTATAAATGAGAAGGTTATACCGCAGAAAACATAAATAAACAGCATTGCATGATATAATCGAAAACATGAAAATAGCGTAAAGGACACACCTCGCTGTATTCGACTCTGTAGGTGTACGTATGGCTCCCGCTTATAAATTTGACACACATTTTTCTGGCTCATTAGAACTTTATAAATTAGGGCTGCTTTTCATCAGTATTTTAATTGAAGGAGTGGTAATACGGTACAGCTGATGCTTATGTGTGATAGTAATTAGTATCCTAATTCTAATATTAGAATTTGACAGTTTTATGTAAGCATAATTGTAATAATAAAATACTTGCGTTATCAAATCTCTTTATTACTAGATTGTAATTAAGTTGTACCTATATATTATGTTGCATTATCCAGTATTGCTAAATTATACTATTTTGTTCGTCTATTCCTATAGCAAAAACAAGATGTTTTTATCATCTCATTTGTACGTAATATAATCATTTGTAAAATTACCTTTAAGTCGGTAAGTAAGAGGTTCATTTATGTATGTATATATCCCAACTCATAAAGTGTTTATCTTCCACTTGCAACTCGTAAATAAAGTGTTAGGAGAAATTACCAGAACGGTCGATTATTTCAAAAGATACAGAAATTATCAAAAAATGTTTTATATAAAAGGCTTTTGAAAATCTACATATCTGTAATAAATTGGCATATTCAGGATCCCCCACAAAGTTGTGGAAAATTAAATTTATATTTTTTTAAATAGAACATCCCGTATATTATTACTTATTTTGATCGTCCATGCCTAAATTCATTAGTTTCCGAGATATTGTCGGCGTTTCAAATAATAACGGATAACAATGCTATATTCGAACGCAATGGTATTTACCTGAGCAACAAATTAGGTATGGCTTTTGACAATAATAATTTTGCATATGAAAGTCAAGTGTTTTGCCGGAATTAAGTAAAAAGGAAATAGCATGGCGTTTTTTCTTACTGAAACAGGAAGAATTGATATTTTAATTTTAAGGCGGTATGGCGATAAACAGAGATCAGATCAGGAGGTATGTGATATTTATAACAATTTGCACCCAGACAGGCAAATTTTACGAAAATGCAGTTTTCCGAACCAAGATCTGGAAGACGTAGGAGTGCTACTGCCGATGATAAAAAATTAGACATTCTGCTTTCGAGACAAGAAAATCCCTGACAATTCACCGATCAGTTTGCTTTGGATCATGAAGTTTATTAAAAATCCGTAAGAACCATACCATATACTGAAAAAATGCGTCCATACGGAGTTCATATTGTACCAGAACTTTGTGACGTTGACTATGATCGAAGACTAGAATTTTGCGAAATAATTATGAGAAAAATTGAAGAGAACCCACTTTATCCAAACAATATTGTTTTTTCGGATGAAGCAACCTTCACACTACACTAAATGGTCAATAAACAAAATTACCGTTACTCAGGGCAGAATAAACCAAACTGGTATAAAGAACTGCATACACAGTTCCCAGAAAAAGTTCATAAGGTTATTATATATATATTATATATATAGATAACTCCTGTATCTTTTGAAATAATCGACCATTCTGGTAATTTTTCCTAACTCTGTATACGTATACTAAATCCCGTTCTCAATTTCTTTCAAAAAAGCTCTGAAAATCTCAGAGTATATAATTTCTTTATCAACGGAATCGTTTCAAATATGTTTTCAATATATATTTTAATAAATAAAATAAAGGTTGAGGCTTTTTTAAATGTGATGACGTCTCACGTCTCAAACTTTTAAAAAAATAGTCAAATTTTTAAAAAAATTATGTTTATGCATTTAAGTTCATACAGTTAATATTTTTTTGTACTCTTTAGTAATAGTTTTTAAATAAAAGCTCGTTTTGTAGAAGATGTTTTACATTTATTGTATTTTGTACTTTTTAGCATTGTTTCTAGGCATCTTGTATATATATATATATATATATATATATATATATATATATATATATATATATATAGCGAGAGGGTGGGTAGTTGTGACTAACTAGATAGAACAAAACGTGCTAAATCTAGTGGGGCTGTAGTCAAAGAGAACTTTGACTACAGCCCCACTAGATTTAGCACGTTTATATATATATATATATATATATATATATATATATATATATATATATATATATATATATATACGTTTCGCCCTGTAATTTAGGGCATCTTCAGAAAAAATTTTTGATGCTAAAATTATGAAAATACAGACATTAACATTTAAGAGACACACTGTATATAAAACAATATTACCACGTTAAAACATATTTATATTCAACACTATAAAAGTACGTACCTTGAAATAAGCAGATATTTATTGACAAATTTGTTTATGCTGCGAGAACTTGTATTAGAGCAGTAATGAAATATTTATCACTTGTGTTTTTTTTTGTTCTCTCGTAAAAGAAACGGAGTTAACAACTCGAAACACGAGAAATTATTTTTAAAAAATCAATTTTATTTCATAAGCGTACAAAGAGAACTGACTACAAAATGCATTTTAGTTATATTTATAAGTTCAGTAATGCTTATGTTGCATGAGAACGAAAAGATAAAAGTCTAAGAATTGCAAGTGCATAAATGCAGAATCGCATTTCTCAAGGGAACGTAACTCCTCCCCTCTTAGTTGAAAGCACGTTCTTAAAGACGTGTTTTCAAAAATTTCCAAAAAGGTTTAATGATTATTAATATTTTAGAAAATTCTATTATTTTCTTCAATATCTAAAGTATTAGAGTTTGCATTTAATTGTTTTTTCTTAGACTTTTTTACAAGTTTTTTGTATATGAAAAATATAAAAATTATTGAAATGAATATGTAAAGTAAAATTGTCCAAAAACTGGTCTTCTTTACATAAATCGTTGTGGTCATTTCTTCTAGGGCCTTCTTTTGGTGTTCCAATTTGGCTTCGATTTCTTTAGTAGTTTTTAGGTTTACGTAGTTTAAGTCCATACTAGGAGGGCTGTAGAATGAATCTCGGTTTTCCTTAATTAGACTTAAATTAAGGGTAGGTAGATTAATTCCATTAAATGTTAATTGGCTTGATTTATATGTTTCAAGCGTAATTGACTTTATCCGTACTTTACATCCTGGGGATGACTCCAGAAGATAGGAACCATATAAGGGTATGTTATCTTCGGATTTTTGACAATTTATGACGGCGATTACTTGTATTGGTACTGTTATCAGCCATTTGTCGTCGATTATTTTTGTTGTCTGGATCTCGTGCATTTGAGTTTCGAATGAGTGGCAAAACGTAATATTTGGGTGATGTTTGATAAGTTGAACAGCGCAGGAGGGGCTGTCTTCGACCAACGTGGTGTGGGCTTCTTTACACAAATATTTTTGTGGTTGGATTTCGTGACATCTTTGGTCCATATGGGCATATTTTGTATTGCCTAATGCTAGGTAGGGTTTATAAGGAATATTTACAAGAAATGATCGATTATTGGGAATTGGTAAAGGAAATAACTTAAAATATTGATATATCTCCGATTCCACAAGAATACTACAATATTAAAGTTTTTTAAGAAACTTTTAATTTCTATAATTTTTTCGAAATTAAGTATATTTTTATAAGTTACTTCTAAAGGGAGTTTATCTGAGCCTAGATGATCGTGTAAGTTCTTTATTTCTATAAATAGTTCATTTGGTTCTATTATTGAATTATAAAGTACATTAATTTTTGCAAAAGTGATACCTATTTCAATCTTATTCAGAATATCGTAGATTGATTGATAAATTGTTGTTATTTGATTGATTATTGTATATATTAAATAAAATTCGTGATTACTTATTTGTTCCATTTGAACTTTATTAATTATTTTTTCTATTTGTAAAATGCGTGACTTTAGTACTATTTGGTTATGTGTGATATTAGATATAATTGTTTTAAATTTATTAATAGTGGATTCTAAAAGTGTAATTTGATTGATAGCGTCAATTTTCAATTTATTTTGATTTTCTTGTAATTTCGTGATTTTGGCATCAATTTGCTCTGCGTCATTTTGATCTAAGTTTCCAGTTATACTTTTTATGAACGAACCTAAGGGGTTAAAAAGACCTCTTTTACTACGATAATTTTCTTGATTTGGGACAATTTGTTCTAATAGAGTTTCTATTTTTTTTTAAGTGTACATAATGTATTAAAAGAATTAAAATATTCCTTATGGTATTCGCTGTTATTTTGAATGTTTATATATATTGATTTTGCTTGTTTTTGAATATTTTGAAATTGGTTAATTAAAGGGGTTAGGTTAATATTTTGAACGAATGTCCAGTGATTGGATTTAAGTTTAGCGGTTCCCATTTTGAATGGTAGTATTCCTGGATGTTTATTTAAATCATGGAATTTTACGTAGCCGCCGACGATGGTCCAGCATCTGGAACAAGGGGTATTATTTTAGTTTCGTTAACATGTATAATTTCTTTGTATTTATTTTTGGGATTTTCTATTTGTATTTTATTATTTTCTAATATAGCCGTTAGTATGAATGGGCCTAAATATCTCTTTTTTATTTTTCCAGATCGATTATCTGATTTTTTATAAATTTGTGAGCCTATTATTAAATTGGTCGGGGTTTTATCCTTGTTTGCCCTATCTATAATTTTTTGTTTTAGTTCTCGTGATTCCTTTGTAATTTTGTCGTACAAAATTTGTGTGTTATTTTTATGATTATTGACATACTCGGTATATACATGAGCGGGTATTAAATCCATAGGATCTCTAGAGTCTGTGTGTCCGAAGACAAGTTCGTATGGGGTAAAATTCGTACTAGAATGGATCGTGTTATTATAGGCAATAATTGCGTACGGCATAAGTTTGGTAACTTCTGCATTGGGGTCCGATTCTCGAAGTAATCGAATGTGTTCGATTAATGTGGAATGTAGCCTTTCAACAGGAGAGTTTGATTCATGGTGGTAGGGGGTAGTGAAGTGTATTTTAATATTATGTGTATTTAATAAGCCTTTAACGACTTCGTTCTGAAATTCAGATCCGTTGTCTGAAACTATTTGTTTTGGAATACGTAAAAAGGAAAAGAAATTAATTAACTGTTCACAGCACGACACTGCATTTCCAGTATAAGGCAAGGCTTGTGCGTATTTGGAGAATTTATCTATAATAGTTAGGAATTTTTGTTTACCTATGATGAAAGTGTCGATATGAACAATTTCGAAAGGTTTGCTTGGCGTTTCGGTTAATATCAAAGGTTGATCTGGTGGTTTTCGATTATATTTTGATCGTTGACAGATTTCACAATTATTGATGTATTTTGTTACATCTGCCTTAAGTGATTTCCAATAATAATTTGCTTTTAAAAATTTGCAAGTTTCTTCGATTCCTCTATGATTTGTTTTACCTTCATGACGATATTTAATTAGTAATTCTCGTTCGTCAGGTTGAGCATTATTTATTAATTTTGAACATTCTATAAGTTTTAAATTTTTAAAATGGTTATTCATTGTTTGTTGAAAATAGGTTCTTAGTTCTTTGGAAAAGAAATAAACATATGTTGTTTTATTTGTTAAATATTCTTTCAAAAAGTTAGTAATTACTATAATATTAGTGGGTAATGTTGCGTGAATAATTTGATGTCCTTCGAAATTTTCACGTTTGGTTTTAACATATTTGTCATAAGGTGCTTTTTTAATAATAAGTTGATGAGCTTTATTATTAATAATTTCATCTAATATAGTCATATTGGAATGATTTTCGTTAGCATTTGTACTATGTATTGTTTCCGTTACGGGTGGTTTTATTGGAATATTAGAATGGGTTAGTTGTGTTATAGGTGGAGTTATTAGAATGTCAGAAATAATATTAATTTTGGGTGTTGTTTCAGGTTCGTGTTCTAGTCTTTCTATTGTTTGTGACACTACTTCAGAGTCAAGGATATCTGGGTTAAATTGGTCGTTTAGGAATTGCGTTACGTCGGTGTCTATATCGCCTGGGTAATTTATTAATGATTCGGATTCGATTGCGTTTAATTGAATTCGGCTAAGGGCGTCAGCGTTAGTGTTTTGTTTCCCTTTTTTGTAGATTATTTCATAATCATACTCTTCAAGTTTTAGCCTCCAACGTACTAATTTCGAATTTGGTTCTTTAAGGTTAAATAACCATACTAATGGGCGATGGTCAGTATATATTTTAAATTTTTTGCCATAAAGGTAAGGTCTAAAGTATTTACATGCCCAAACGATTCCTAAAAGTTCTTTTTCAATCGTTGAGTATTTTTGTTCTGTTTCATTTAGAGTGCGCGACGCGAATGCTACAGGGTTGTCATTTGGTGGGTTGCCTTGAGAGAGAACAGCGCCTAGGGCTACATTTGAGGCATCTGTCGTAAGGACAAAGGGTTTTTCAAAATCAGGATATTTTAGTATTGGAGCATTAATAAGCAATTCTTTTAAATGGTTAAAGGATTGAATAAAGGCCGGTGAGTGTTCAACTTTCGCTCCTTTTTTGAGACATAGTGTAAGGGGTTTTGTGATTTTTGCGAAGTCTTTGATGAATCTACGATAATATCCGGCTAGTCCTAAAAATGACTTAATGTCTTTTTGGGTTTTTGGTATGGGGAAATTTTTAACTGCGGTGACTTTATCAGGATTAGGTTTTACACCTTCGCTTGTAATTTTGTGACCTAAATAAGCAACTTCTTTGTGTAAAAATTCTGATTTGTCTAGCTGCACTTTTAAATTGGATTCTCTAAGTCTATCAAAAACGGATTTTAATCTATCGATGTGCTCTTGAAGTGACGTAGAGAAAATTATTATGTCATCAAGATATACAGAACAGATTTCATTTTGAAGTCCCCGAAGGACGTTGTTCATGACTCGCTGAAATGTAGAGGGCGCATTTTTTAAGCCAAAAGGCATGCGTCTAAATTCATAATGACCTGTATCGGTTGAGAAGGCTGTTTTAGGGATATCATTCGGTTCCATTTCTATTTGATGAAAACCGGTTGCTAGATCCAACGTGCTGAAATATTGAGATTTTCCAAGTTTATCGAGAATATCCGATATATTTGGTAAAGGAAATTTATCATCAATACTGCGTTCATTGATTTTACGGAAATCGCAAACGATACGCCATTTACGTTTACCGGACGCGTCCATCTTTTTTGGGACAATCCAAATTGGACTACTCCACGGTGACGTTGAGTTTTGAATGATACCGTTCTCTAACATTTTGTTAATTTGGGTTTTAACCTCTTTTTTATGAATTTCGGGATATCGATAAGTTTTTGTATATATAGGTGTGTCATCGGTTAGGTTTATTTTATGTTTAATTTGATTAGTAAATGTAAGTGGGATGCCCTCACAATAAAATATGTCACGATATTCGTAACACAAGTTTCGAATAGCTCTGTATTCTTCCTGATTACAATGTGACAGTCTTAAATTTTTTAAGTTTTGTTTTTGTGTATTATCCATATATTCATTTATTTCTGTATCGGTTTCCATTTTTTCTATGAAGTTGTTTTCTACTTCATTTATGGTTTCGATATCTATGGGATTAAATATTTTTATTTTAACTGGGTTTTCGCGACTATTCGTAATTATAGTTGTTGCGTAGGAGTCAATGACTTGTACTAAAGCTTCTGGCATCTCTGCGCAACCAAAATCTGTATATTTTAAAATACCTAAACCATTAGATTGATTTACAGGCAGTTTGATTCTTTGACATGTGCGTGGGGGAATTATTATTTCGATAGTTTCAAAATTATGTAAATTTGATATATTATTTTGATAATATAAAGGCAATGTTACAAATTGAGTATCTAAAGAACAATGTTTTAAATTTATATTCGCTCCAATATGTGTTAGAAAATCAATTCCTAAAAGTCCGTCAAATTTAGGTGAAAAATCAAAAAGATAAAACTTATGATTACCTGTATGATTAAAACAAGGAAATATTGGTATATTAATTACTTCATTGTGAATGGACGTAGCGTGGGCTGTCCTTACTGAGAAAGGTTCCGAAAAAATGAAATTTGAATAAATTTTGTATGCTAAATTAGGCTTTATAAAACTTTTGCCACTACCTGTATCAATTAAAAATTTTGCTTTGATTTCGGGTATGAAAATTACTGGTAAATCTGAATTTGTATAATTATTTAAAAGTATTATGTTTGGTTGTTGAAAATTTGGTTCTCCTGAAAATTTTCTTCATTAAAATCAATTTGATTTTCATAAGGGTTATTTTCTAGACAAGAAAATTCGGTATTGGAGTCATTATACGAATATTGCGAATTATCGGTGTATTCCGGGTAATAATATTGAAATTCAGCATTGCTAGTTTGAAAATTTTCATTTTGATCATTATCGGCATTTATCGATTCGACTGATTGATTATATAGTTCTTCTACAACAATATTACGTTGTGAAGAATGTGGTTGTTGGTTTCTTCTAAGGGTTGTGTTCCCTGAAGAAGTATCCATCGGCTCAGGCTTTTGTTGGCGTGATATTCCAGAAGGGGTTGGGCGTTGATTTTGGGGGTTAAAAGATGGTCTTGGGGTAAAAGTGTTTCTTTGCATAAAATTTTGATTTGGGAAATTCGATTGTCTAAAATTATTTGCGGGTTGCCTAAATTGTCCAAAGCCCATAAATTGATTATTTCCATTATTAAAATTTGGGATTGGTTGTTTATAAGAAGGCATAAAATTTGAAAATTGCTGAACGGGGTAATTCGAAAATATTGGTCTCACATTAGCAGGATAATGTGCTTGTGTATGCAAATTTATTTTTGGTTTTTGTGAATTAAAATTTGGGTTTTTTGGCAATATGTTACTACGGTTCTTATAATACATAAAATTTTCTTCTTCCAAGGCACAGCTCATTGCCTCTTCTAAAGTAACTGGATTTTTTAATCTAACCACAAGTTGCATATGGTAGTTTAGACCGTTTATGAAGGTTTTTAATACTAAATTTCCATATTCATTAATTTTTAAAAGTTTTAGAGCTTGCGTTTCATTGCTTAAATTTACTTTGGAAAATAACAAACTGCGAGCGTCTTGCAAACGCAGGCCAAATTGTTGCGGTGTTTCATTTTTTTCCGGTTTGGACGTTATTATATCTTGAATAATGCAATCAATCGATCTATGATCTGAACAAGTCGAAATTATTGCAGCTTTTACTGCGGGCCATGTATTTAATTCTATTCTAGAACAAATAATATCGGCTGCCCTACCTACAAGTTTACTTAATATAGTATCGTGTAAACATACATTTATAGGTGCATTATTGTCGGTTTTATTTCTATGATTATTATAAAAATTATCACAAGCATTAATAAATCTGTTTATTTGTTTTGGATTCCCATCGAATAAGGGAATATTGTCTGCCTGATATCTGACTAGTTGTAAATTAGGTTCAGTAGTCATTATTTTACTTATTTGAATTAAATTAGAAAAAGGTGTTAGATTTCCTTCACAATTTAAATTTCCAAAAGCTGATGTTAAATCTTCCAGTTTGCGGAATTACAAGAGACGTAAATATCAATATTTAAGATAGGATAAAAATAAAATGAAATAAGGAAAATTGAAAGGAAGCACTTACAGCAATGTACTGAAGATAATTCCAATTCTCATTCTTAAACTAGGGTCCAATAGGAGAGGCGATGTGGTCCTTTCCCTGGTTAGCAGCTATGAGGGTGGGACGATGTGTGTTCCCAAACTCGCACCAATAGGACGCTGGACGATGCTGTTCCAAATCCCTGGTCAATTGTGAGTTTCTTGGTACACCCTGAAGATTTTTTTTTTTTTTTGATTGTCCGATTTTTGCCACAAATCGTTGAGACGAAACCAGAAAATACGCACGATGCGCGACTGTTGGCAATAATCCTACCGACTGCGCCAGTTAACAACTCGAAACACGAGAAATTATTTTTAAAAAATCAATTTTATTTCATAAGCGTACAAAGAGAACTGACTACAAAATGCATTTTAGTTATATTTATAAGTTCAGTAATGCTTATGTTGCATGAGAACGAAAAGATAAAAGTCTAAGAATTGCAAGTGCATAAATGCAGAATCGCATTTCTCAAGGGAACGTAACTACGGAACGCTTTTTTTGTTGTTTTATGTTGAATACCGTTTAAGTGTGGAGAGTTAATATAAAATTGAAATTAAGGTGTCACATTAATAAATTTATATACATATGGCTTAAATTATTTATGTCGGTTCTATCATTCATGGAGTTTTTTTCTCTAGTAATTTCTATCATTTCTTTGATGGCTAATTTATTGTAATTAGAGTCTTTAGCTAGTATTTTGGTGTTTTCATAGTTAATGTTGTGTTTTTCGGTTTGTGTGTGTTTGTTTAATGATGTTGTGGCATTCTTTGTGTATTTATGTCCTTTTATTCTATTTTCCAGAAGCTGACTTGACATTCCGGTGTATTTTTTTGGACAATTGGTGCATGGTATTGAATATACTATGTTAGATTGTTTTTTAAGGGAACTTTGCTTTTTAGTTTTGTAAAAATTTTGTTGATTAAGTTGTGTGGTTTATCACAGGTAACAATGTTATGTTATGTTTTTTAAGAATGTGTTTGATTTTTTGTGAAAGTGTGAAAGAAAAATAGGTTTTATATACAGTGTGTCTCTTAAATGTTAATGTCTGTATTTTTATATATTTAGCATTAAAAAATTTTTCTGAAGATGCCCTAAATTACAGGGAGAAACGTCAAATAAATAAAAAATTAAAATTTGGTATTTAATTCGAACCTAAACCCAAGAATTTTCCACTTTTGTATATATATATATATATATATATATATATACCAATATGTTTTTCTTCAATAACATTTCTGGACGATGTGGTGAATGCGCCCCATATTCTTATAATTCCACTGGAAACTCATCACGCCATCTAACGGAAAAGGCAGAACAAGGTTTGCCGGGCCAGCTAATAAACATTTATTCTAACATAGCTTCCGCAATTGCCCAGCTTCACACTTTTATATCACAACTTTTCTACGTGTTTAAAAAATTAATACTAAAAGCATTGTATCTCGTTCCACATATATTATTATTATATATAATATTAATAAAATGTTAGATTATCCTTTAAAGAAAGGTGTATATGATAAGAAGTTAGTATATTTGACAACTTGATTATAAGAGATATTTTCTCGCCTCCGCTAACTAAGACAAAACTCAGTTCGTCTATTTTTTATTTTGATTATTCTTAAATTAGTCATGAAATGTACCTGGCTTCAAAACTTAACATTTATAACTATTATGAACTGTAGCGAAAAACACTGCCGCTTGTAACACTTTTTTTACCGTGTTGCCGGAAAAAAACCCACGTTTGTTTCTTCTGATAGACCTGTAACAGTAAAGTATAAAATGTCTACTTCCCAGTATGTCTCTCATGTACCTGCAAACATACCTTATGCTCCGATTGCGGAAGTCAAGATTAACAGAGCCCCAAAAAATTGAGTCGCTGCATAAGACTATCCTACTACAACCCCAACTGAAAATTCCAGAAACCCAGATATATCAGCTAAGGAGCAAAGCTGCAAATTAATAAACGCCGTTCCGGTACGTTCCGGTGTACGAAAAAATCAAATTAATTCATTCCGGTCCGTAACTTATGAATCTTGGCGTTCTCTATGCTACTTTTAGATAGTTGAATGGTAAAGTCCAAATGCAAGTTTAATGTTTAAATTTGCTAAAAAATCCAAATTTCGGTAGTGCCGCGAGATCCAGATGAAGTTTAAAAGGCCCTCTTGGATACTTTTAATAAATTTACTATTGTGTAGATACTACCAATGAAACAACAAAACTGTGGATATCAGATTTTTCTTATAGAACTATTTACTATCTTAAAAAATAATAAATTTATAATCTTATTAAGAACAAACATGAATGAAAGATATTGTGTCCACAGAGAGATTGTAGAAAAAATATACGGTAGATATGCTAAACATTTTTTTGTGAAAAACAAAAGGCATGGAACAAGCGATCTTGAAATATAAAATAATCATATTGGGCTTTGTATTCATTATTTATGGAGGGTTAGGTAATGCTGTGAAAAACGTAACAAAAGTTAGGTAACTGCTGACACTGGGAAGCTGAAAGATATATAAGTTTAATATTTTTCAAGTAATCCTCTAGGTACACTTTCTTACTACCTAGTTGTAAGGCTGCAACCCCTGAAAGAGATATTGCTTATTCGTCTTCAAGGTTGCAACATATAGAAAAACAATGACCAAAAGACCTAACTACCCCCAAGATAATTATTTGATAGCAAGTTTCGCTGCAAATCACTAAACAAACAGCTCCCAGATATTAAATCGCTCTAAATTAGACCAAAATAAAAATATTTTGTAAAAAGACTAGATTGGGAGAAATAAAATTGATTTGCTATGCGCCATATGCAAAAAAGTTTAAGACTGAAAAATATGTTATTAGCACAAATATCTACCTGTAGTACATCGAAATCATAAAAATCAAATATCGAAATATAAAATGTTGTTTACTTCTTATTTGTTGCATTATCAACAACAATTTTCTCGACCACAATATGTTTTCCCAACAATCTCAGCCATTATACATAATAACTTAAAGAGTGGTTTTTTAGCCTTGAGAACAACATACCTACATCTATTTTCAACTTTGACTCATAATTAGCAATATTTTACATCCAGCTTTTTCAATCATATACGTTAATAATTACATTATATGCAACTACATGTGCACAATATTTTACACAGTGGTTTAGAAAAAAATTTAAAGATGAAATGGTTTGTTTGTGTCCGTTGGAATAAGTAGTGCAGAAAGACAATTACTTAGAATTATATCTTTGATAAGTGCTTAACTGCAGCCTCAAAACTGGGGCGTTGCTATGAGGGCTTTAGTCAGGTGCGTAGAATTTATTATGTACCTGCCAAACCAATCTATAATATATTGATCCAATTATAAATGCTAACTGAATGATGTGAGAACAATAATTTTAGATATAATTCAAAAAGTATACAAATGACCTATTATCCATAAAAGATGCCTTAAAAATAGGATAGGTGCTAATTTTAGACAAATGTGTGGAAGAATAAAATATTAATGAATTGGTTCTACCCGAAACTTCGCTCGTTGAGAATCATTTCTTTTATCAGAAACTACTATCCCACGCTTATGCTTCGTCCGATTTTTTCCCATAAAAAATAAACTTTTATCACCAGTTTTTTCACCCAAGTGTATAATTGCAGTCTCGAAACTAGCTAATGTAGCTCTAGCGAAGGACGCACAATGTATTATGCACCTTTCAAACCAATTGCCACAACAAAATTGCATATAGTCACTGGTTAGTTAACATCTACATACACAAACTATGTTATCTTCCCCTTTCTTGAATAAAAAATGAAAGAAATTCACGTTAAATTCTTTCACAATATACAATTATTATCCATGACGGCTCAGGGGCGGCAGGGTCGGCCGGGCCGTACCAGAAAATGTACAGAGAAAATTCTCTTTTTAAAAAAGTAGGTAAATATTCTTCAAAAATAAATTTGCACACATCCTAAAAACGCACAAAACCAAAATGTAGTTTATAATTTTCTGGGCATATAGCAAAATAAGTAGGTATCCTATTATCGTTGCTTGACTAACATACAAATAACGCAATTAACAACAGTCAGTGCACCACCGTTCACAGATATTCTAATATATTTATTATAGATAGTGGCTCGGCCAGCCGATTCCATCATCTCACATGCTAGACTTCAGCTACTAATTCACGCGTTACGTAGTACGTCCGCATACATACGCATGCTATAACGTTCGTCGTAGCTTATATCACCCAACACCGGCTCCTCTCGATGTGGCCGCATCCACGGAATTTTTCTCAGTTGAATTGAATTGAATATTTTTTAATGAATTTGTTAGTTCTTTACATTAGTCACGACTAATGATGGTTAATACATTATATTAGTAATTTTCACTCCATGTTGCATGTTTAAATGTGGTGACGAAATGTGAAGTGAATATTTTAAAATATCATTTGCAATTTGTTTTCGGCCGGCCGCATCGTGGTTCATGCTGGACAATATACTTTTTTGCTTGTGTATGTGCTTTCACTTTGGCATCTATTTTATTTTCCGCTTGAGGCAAGATGCATTAAAATATCGAAAAATTAAATTGACTGACTAGATCGTTTTACTATTTTTTTTTATCTATTAAATTTATACTCTAGCCTAGATCTGTTATATATAGGATGGTGCCTATCTAATTATCATTGAAGAAATAAACGGAAAATAATAAGACTAGTATTTGACCAGGTTTGGAGGCGGCACCAATTAACACCACATTGGACTCAAGGGCGATTTTAGGAAACTTTTCTGGGGCGGGGGTTAATTTAAAAAAATAGTTTGTTAATATATTTTATTGTAAATGGTATGAGAAGAACATAAATACCCATATTTTTTATCATTGTGTGGCATAAGTGAAAAAAAACAGCCTCTAAAACATTATTATAGAATAACTTCCAATTTTATCCCTGAGCAAATTTATTAATTACATTGTTTATATTTACATCAATACCCTATCTATAAATATGCAAGAGACCCAATCCAACAGGTCGCTCTTGTGCTACAGTGTTTCCTAGTCAAGTTTTTAATCCTAATTTTCACGTAAAAATATGTAAATTACACATGATGTTTGACCGGTCTAGGGGTAATTACCTCATTACCCCCTCATCGTAAAACTGCCCTTGATTGACCTTGAGCCTCGGCCGACCCTAAATTTTAGAGTACGAGCCGTCGCTGATTATTATTATTATACAATTATCCGGAATTAAAAGGGCTTTATCCGGAAACTTTTGATTCTGCTTTACCCGGAACATGTCATTTGTTAGTCATTTTGATCCGCCATATTGAATTTATATCAAAACCTTAGCAGTTCATCATTAGGGCACTCTTACTTTTGCTGCTAAATTTAAATCAATTTGAATTTATACTGATATTTCAAACATTTTATTAAGCCTCTATTTTGCTCCTCCTTATTGGATTCGTAAAAAAATATAGTAAATTTTTATACACAAGAAAATAGCGACCCAGTCAAATGTTAAAAAAATTATTATCAAAAACTACTTGTCCAATTTATCTCAAATTGTGTACAAAAATCAAGTATTATGTAGGAATCCCTTGGTAAAATTTTAGTACGAATCCGAGTTAGCGGACAAAAAGGTGGCTTAAAAAAATATTTAAAAATTCAGCCTGAAAAACTATTTAAGAAAATGATTTCAAATTGTGTGCCATAACTAATTGTAGTATAGAGCTGAGTAGTAAACTGTGGTACTAATTCAAGATGGCGTAACAAAATGGCTACCAAATAAAATGCTTGTAATCATGAAAAAATCACCTTCTCAAGTTTTAGATATCTTCACGTTTTAGCGTCCCCAGATTCCCACAAATATGTTTTATCAATCGGTCGGTCTGTCTGTCGTTTTGTCTGTCTGACAGTTCGCGGTATAGCTTAAAAACTAGTTATCAGATTGACTTCAAATTTTAGTCAAAAATTGAGGATCATATGGTAATATTTTCGTTAAAATCCAAAATGCCGGAATAAGATGGCGGCCTAGTGAAACGTTAAAAAAGTATTACTTAAAACACTACTCATTCAATGTATCTCAAAACTTGCACAAAAATCAAGTGTTACATAGGAATGAACTGGTAACATTTTGGTATAAATATAACACAGTAAAACAAAATGGCGGCCTAATAAAATATTTTAAAAATCAGCCCTAAAAAAAACTACTTATTAGATTAATTTCAAATTTTGTGCAAGCATTAAGTGTGATATAGAGATAAAATGTAAAGCTGTGGTACCAATTCAGGATGGCAGCCAAACATTTTTTTTTAAATTAACGTAAACAAAATTTTATTCAATTGCAGAAAAATTAAATTTGATATATAGGGATAAAATAATACAAATTCAACATAACGTAACACGTGGCGGTGTGTGTCAATGTAAAATCTACCTATTGAATTTATTTTAAATTATGCTCAAGAATCAGGTGTGGCATAGGTAGAAACTGGTAAAATGTTGGTAGGAAACCAATATGATGGAACAAAATGGCACGCAGTAAAAATGTTTGTAAAAACAGTAATGACTATGTGCTAAACTAAATTGAGCTATACTTCACTATTCCTAATATAAGGAAAAATTTATAACGAGGGAAGTTCCGGGTGTAGGAAATTTACCGATTTTTTAACAATGTATTGTGTCAAATGACAAATAGATAAAAACAAATAGAGCATTGTTGTTAATTTTAAATCATAGCCATCATACGGATTAAAATTAAAAACTCGTAATATTTCCAACTTTTTTCTAGAAAAAAATCAAAAAATTTCACAGTTTTCCTTACTTATCAATGCAAAAACGCTCTGTTATAATTATTTTGACAAAATTAAGAAAGTAAAAGTTATGTGCAGTATTGCTAAACTCACCTAATTTTCTGAAAATATATATTATGTTGGTTTTTGTTTTATTTGAGATGTGTTTTTATACACTGTCCGCATATGTCGCATTATTTGATATTGATATTTGACAATATTCTTCTATGGAAAATATTATTATTATTATTATTAGAAGTCATTGAAAAATGTAAAAACCAAGTATATAAGTTATAATTCATAAAAATTAAAATACAAACGTGCAACATATTTGGTTTCATTTAGATTTTTCAGTCTCTGAAAGTCTAAAATTTTAATATGTTAAATATCAACAATTTAAATGTGTGTTGGACGAAGAAATGCGGTAATGTTTCTAATAAATAAAAGTTGACCTATAGAACGCATACTTTATTGAGATACCTGTATATTGAGAAACACTGCTAGAAATCCAGGATATTTTTGATTATCCAATTCAGTTTGTGAGATATTATTAATTTAAGGTTATGTTCTATCGTATTTTTGTAACAATAATTTTTTTGCAGTTTGCTGGACTTCTACTAGCAATTTTCGTCATGGAACTGACAGTTGGCATCTGTGCTGCAGTCTTCAAAACCGATTACAAAGTCGCATTCAAAGAATCTCTTTCGGAATCATTACGACGTGTTGCAAGTACAGCAGTGAGTAGTGAGAGTTACTACGATGTGGCGCCAGGTAATCGGGTAAGTAATAATCTTTTAACATAATAATCTTTTAACATTTATTATAAAGACATAAAGAGATGTCTCTTGTTCAAAAGACCCCTATGATAATTCCGAGGTATAACAGGTAAAACCCAATCTAAAGTTCAATGTACTCATAAAGGGCATAATTAACGGGGTTTTATTCCATGGAACACAGGGGGGGGACTCGTTTAGAATTAAATCGCTAATAAATGTTTTGATGAGAACTCATCTTTTGAAACACAACACTTCCGTATATTCCTAAAACAAATAATGGATATCGTTCAACAAAATGTTTAATGTACCAGACTTGTTACTGTGTAGGACAGGCTTTCTGCCTAAACTGACAACTAATTTTTTGCCTAATGGCTCTAACAATTTTATACATCTGCATCAAACAGTTAAACATAAGCAGAAGTTATTAACTATTTGTAAATGCGACTCTAAAAATACTGTTTATATATTTTTTAAACAAATTTAAAAGGTAGATTCCGTTTCGATGTATATTACTAAAAAAATGTATTTATATGCCTGTGAAAAAATCAGTTTAAATGTGTAAATAAATAAAATTTTGGGGTATTCCAAAGCAAAACAATTGAAATAATTAGTTTTTAAGAAGTAAGTACTTAAAAGTAAAAGAAATAACAGGGGAAAATTAATAAATGATACAGTATACATTATTAATTGGAGTTAGAAACCATTCAAATTTGAGCTATTTCTCAAATTTTGCCTACACATATTTTAGGTAGCTTTTTGATTTCAGGTAACGAAATATCAAATGCTTTAACCGTCAAAGAAAAATAGTGTATGATAGTTCAGATACGATTCCATGCCATTTTTTCGCAGGTGAAACAAAATTATTTGCTTTAAGTTATTCCATGATGATTAAAACAAAATAATTTTGTTCAATTAGTAGTTTCAGTAAAATTTTAACTGCCTCTTATACATAAATACTGCTTCAGAAACTATGTTTTTATTTCAAAATTCGATAAAATCTTATTAAAACATGCATCACTAGAAATATCTTAAAAATTACAACGATATTTTTATGGCTTACTTGGGTTCTACGTGGCTTTATTATTATGCCATTGTTTCCAAATCAGTTCTGTTTCACTTTACTTTTTAAGTAATATAATACACATATTTTTGTGGTCTATTAAATGGTCTACAATAAGAGTCGTATTAATAAATCTGACATAAAATATACTACAAATTCTATCAAATCTATTTCAGCCTGTAGGTGGAACTGGTCAGTATGGAACTGCTTATGATGCAATTGATGGACGTGACAAAAACTACTGGGATGTATTACAGAGACAAGTAAGTTTAATTGATTTGTTTTATGATATAAAAATATTTTGTTATAACTATTTTTTTGGGTAGTTTCATTATTTATTAATAAATTACACCTTTTTCCCCAAAAATAATAAAGCACTAGACCTAGTGAAAGTAATATAAAGCATGACAGAATTTTAGTACACACCTAAACATGGTATAAAAATTGAGAATCGGACAAACGATATATCATATATCATGAATATTTTTAACCAAATTTAATGTAAAACACAAAAAAATGCCAAAGAAAAAGCCAATATCCTCCAAATTATCGCAAATAGAGCAAAATTGTTTAATTTAAATATGTAGGGCAGATTATCACAAAAAAGTGTTGATATTTTTTTCTACATTCCTCATAGTTTTTGCGGAAACTGAGTTTGAAAAAAATTTTGGAGGTTATGTTATGTAGCCACAAATGTTTTCTTCCAAACGCATTTTAACTTTAAATTAATTTATCTCGAAAACTATTACATTTCCGAAAAAAAATCATAATAATTTTTTTTGTAGGTAATGATCTGCCTTACAATTTTTACTACAATTTAGCTCTATCTGCAATATTTTGGAAGATATAGGACACAAATTGCATTTTTTTTATTTTGGCAAATTTCTTTTTTAGAAGCACACGACCTACGTGTGTGCATATTCTTAAACAGCCTCTCAAGAGGTGCAAAAGAAATTAGTGCGCTTTAGTAATGTGTGCGTCCGCAACCCCCTGATCACTGGACAACATATGAAAAAAAGCTGTAATAAAACCGTTGGCAAAAGTTGCTGATTCTAAAAACTTTTCAGATCTAAGACCAGTTAGTATACTTTCAGTTCTATCTAAAATTATAGAAAAACATATTTATAACCAGATATACAGCTATGCAAATGAATTCAAAATAATTCCCGACTGTCAGTCAGGATTTCGCAAACATCATATTACCTCCACCACTCTTGCAAATATTGTAGATATCATACGGTTTAATGGAGACAACGGACATAACACGCTTTTAGCAATGTTGGACTTCAGAAGGGCTTTTGACACGATAAATCATAAATTATTGTTAGCGAAGCTTCACTATTTTGATTTTTCAATAAACTCCGTAAAATGTCTAGAACATTATTTGAAAGATAGAATGCAATGTGTTGCAGCTGAAAAGAATAATATTATGAAAAAATCCAAATATATTTCAATATATGCTGGGGTTCCGCAGGGTTCAATACTGGGTCCACTTCTGTTTTCTCTCTATGTAGCGGATATTAACGGCTCTTTGATCTATTCCAAAATACAATTGTATGCAGGTGATTCTCAGGTAAAAATCACATATTCTAATTTTTAGTTAACATAAAACGAACGAACAGGCAATTAAAGATAATTTAAACCTTAAAGTAAATATATATATATATATATATATATATATATATATATATATATATATATATATATATATATATATATATATATATATATATATATATATATATATATATATATATATATATATATATATATATATATATATATATATATATATATATATATATATATATATATATATATATATATATATATATATATATATATATATATATATATATATATATATATATATATATATATATATATATATATATATATATATATATATATATATATATATATATATATATATATATATATATATATATATATAAATTAAAAATTAGAATGTGATTTTTGAGCGTTCATTTTAAGATTATGTTCCTCAGCATAGATATATATATATATATATATATATATATATATATATATATATAAATATAAATATATTTATATATATATATATATATATATTATATATATATATATATATATATATATATATATATATATATATATATATATATATCTATGCTGAGGAACATAATCTTAAAATGAACGCTCAAAAATCACATATTCTAATTTTTAGTTAACATAAAACCAACGAACAGGCAATTAAAGATAATTTAAACCTTAAAGTCCAAGATACAACAATATCTGTAACCAATGAAGTCAAAAACCTCGGTATTATATTTGACTCATCCATACAGTTCGATTCGCATATTAAAAAAAAAGCTTCAAATCGCATATTTGCGTCTTAAAAAAATTATGGCCTCAAACGATTACTACCGTCTAAAACAAAATATTACTTGTGTGACAGTTTAATACAGTCTTTGTTGGACTATGGAGATATTGTCTATGGCGAAGTCGCAAACACGATAGAAAAATTAAAGAATTCTTGCATGTGGCTTGCTTACGATATACCATTTATACATCATATAACTCCATATTTAAATAATATCTCAGCTTTAAATATGACGAATCGTAGAAAATATCATATGTACCATTTTATATATAGAGTTTTAGAAACTGGTCAACCGCCTTACCTGAGAACAATTTTTAATAATATTAGTACAATACAAGAAACATCAACAAATTTAACATACCTAAGCACCGAACTTCAAAATTTCAAAAATCATTCTCTTTTCTTGCTGTTAATCTTTGGAATGAGCTACCTAACCATATAAAAGAGTTCTCTTATAATACATTTAGGGAGCATATTAAATGTAAACTTTTGATTTAGCAACGCGGAATTGTATGCAGTATATAAATAAAAAAGAAATGCAGGGACCATCGGTGTATGTGTATGTGTACGTATAAGGTGTATGGGTGTGTATATATGTATTTATGCGTATGTATATGTATATGTATAAATGTATTGTAGTCTGTGTGTCTGTTTTGGTTGATGTAACTTATACATAAAAAGTTGTTGAGAGACAAATCTTTTAAAGTGATGCTGATGCGCGGGCGGATCTACTAGTAATTAGTAAGGTCTTTAACTTATATTTTTAAAATATTTTTTTTTCTGATGGTCTAAAACTTTCCTATATTATTAGTAGTTTTTTTAGGGTTTTTATTTATTTTCTAGTACTTAATATCAGATTATTTTTATTAAATGTTAGGTGCTTGCACAACAAACGAATTTTAATTTAATTAGTAGTATTTAGAATTTTTGTTAATGTTAGAAATGTGCATCCAGTAGCAATAACAGATTTCAGATCTATTAAATTTACTAAGATTAATAGAGAATATGCAAAAAATACTAATATATAATATACAATCAACTGCAGAAGGCTAAATAAACTGTGAAAATAATAAAACTTATAACTAATTAATCTAACTGTGTGGACATGGAAGGATTGGAAGGTAGCAAAGACCGATTTTGCTTCAAATATACAGTCAATCAGGCATCACAACTCTGGGCGTTGAGCTACGCGGAAATCTCTCGATGAACATCAATTATACGAAATACAATACAAAATTGGGATTCATTTAAGGGGATGATATGGATCTTCTATTGGAAGTAGAATCTGCCTTTGATATTAATAAAGGTCGGATTTATTGCAAGTAATTTAAATATGCAGCGAGAACTTCAAATCTGCAACAAATTATGAGGGAATAACAAAGAAGTAAAACTCCTTATTTTGAAATACATACATTTTCATTGCCATTAATAATAAAATTATTTTCCAAATTTCACTGCCATATTTAAAAGATTGTCTACTATCTCACAAAGTGTGTTTATATATTTTTTACATTTCGTAGACGTGATATTATGGCTAATGTTAATAAAACGAGTTAGTTTTACGGTAATATTTTTTCGGGTTGCGACCCGTTTAACACTTCTTAACTTTTTACTGCAAAATCAGCGTAATCTGTAACTTTTTAATTCCTTACATTTTTACGATATTTTGCACTGTTTAGAAATTATTGAGACAAAATGTCCATTCATAATCTTACCACTTTTGCCATGCCCACATGCAATATGTATGACCTACCGACTATCTATGCTTGAATGAACATTTTGGTAAATACCCTCTAAAGCTTCGTATACACGGGCAAGTAACTTGAGAGAGTAATCGATGAGATATACTTGCGTAAACATTTACATCTATGCAAATAATTTGCTAAAAATGTGTAACCAATTACACTCTAAATTATATTTATTGTACGCCCACTCCAAGTTCTTGCAATTACTTTTACACAGAATTCATGAAGACTTAGTTGTTCTTCAAATTAACATAAATAGGAGTGGTTTAATGTCGAGTCAAAGAACTGTAGCTGCTGCTGCTTTTATATTTCTATTGATGATTTAATAAAGAAAAGATAGAACTTCTGTATAATTTGTCGGTACCTTGTCCGCTTTTTCTTGTTTGCATTGTTTTTCATTTCTAGTTTTCTTAGGTTTTAAGATTGTGAAAATTTCTTTGCCCTTCATTTTTGTTGGTGTCAACTTTACCCACCAAAGTTTTTTAAAAAGTTTTAGTTTCTTGCTGCCATTGTTATATTCTTTCTATGTAACGTTCCATAATTTGAACATTTTTTTAACATTTTATTTTTCTTTTGATTTTTAAAGGTAAATATAACTATACAGTGGTAAACATTTTTATGAGATAAATAACCTCCAAAAATTAAATATTATAACAGTATGTAACACAAATCTCATCCTTTCTAAGAGAATTGCATTCGAACTACAGATATAGAATGTGGCAATCTATTAACTGCTTGCCGTAATCTATTCATGAATATTATAGTTTCACTTCTATATATCTTCTAGGCAGATGTTATTAGTACCGTATACTAAATCATAACAAAAAAAGTTGTATTTCCTCGTTTTATTACTTACATAAATTTAACTACAAATATCTAACTATTTTTAGTTTAAATGCTGTGGTGTTGATGGACCAAAAGACTGGAAGGATAATCTCAGACCAATCTCGTGCTGTTTAGACAAATTCTGTTCGGGAGATATTAGTGTTTACCATCAAGTCGGATGTTATGATACACTGGTTCAGAAGATACATTCAAGCACCGCCATATTGGTGTATGTCGGTATTGGGATCGCATTTGTAGAGGTGAGTTTGAGATAAACTGGATCTTCTCTAATCACCGGTTCTTTTGACAAAGATTCGAATGTTTTTAGTCACGATAAAATTGTATCGATTAGCTATATTTAAAATTTTAGAAGGAATATTTTTAATATTTTTGTCAAAAGAAATTTAAAGCTAACCAACAATTTTAAATTTGCTTTCTTGGTTGTCCTAACACACTTACTTTAAAAGCTGCTTTCTAACAAGACTAAAGAGAATCATTTAGCGACCGATTTAATAACTTTTTAAATTTAAATGTTTAAGATATTTTGCTAAATAGTTATAAGAACGCGTAGCATTAAAACTAAATGACCTGAGACGATGATGTAGCATAATTCAGCAACCATTAACAATAATAGGCTGGCCTTTCCAATGAAAAATAAAGAGGACTTCTGATTCACTCAAGAGAACTAAATTCATGACTCGCTTTAACAAAAAAAATTATAAACGTCTTGTTTAAACAATTCATTTCCCTACAAAATCATTGTAAAACAACAGAAATCAGAAACGCTTTAAAATAACTTAACTTAAATCAAAACAGCTGGGATATAAATATGGTGTTTTTTTAATAAAGATTGCATTTTTGCGTCTGTTATTTTACTACTTTAAAGTATAACAACTTTTAAAATCATATTAATAGTTGAAAAATATTATTTTATTCCACATGTATATCAAGAATATTTAAAATGATATCAAATTATATATAAAATAAATTTCTGTGTTTACTTGTAGTGCCATTTATTACTTATATTTCTTATATAAGGTGCTATTAAAGTAAATATATGATTTCCAACATTGTATTACCATATAAGTACGTAAAAAACGACAAGATTCTAAATATCAAACAATATATTGTTTTCGATCGATATTTTCAAATTCTAGAAGAAAAATTACCTCGAACGGCAATTTTGAATTTTGTTATAGATAATTTTATAATTTACGTTATATTGAGTTTTCTTTGGATAATTATTATAACAACAAATATCAATTTTAAGATCCAAACATCCACAAATCTAAATCCCCTAAATAAAAACTTAGGGGCACCACGTGCGTCCAGAAGATCTGATAGAATCGAAGATTATAGCATATAATCTTTGAGAGAACTATACCAAAAATAGATGGTATGACCTATTTAATGATTGTAATTGTAGATGTAAATGTAACACAGGTGTAAGGCATAATTAACCAGAGTCGTTATGAGAAACAACAAGACTTCTTTACTTTCACCCTCATCTTAAACTTAAATAAAAAAGCCTTGAGAACTCCTAGTAACATTAACATTGATTCAGGAACGCTCAAAAAAAAGGATTTTGGTAATAACCTAACAAAACTATTAGCTATTATCATAAACAGCGATAAACTGGCCTATCAGGCTGTGCCCGATGGCCTGGCAGTACAAAATGGCCTGTTGCCTGCGACCTCGCCGACTAATTTAAAAATCAATAGACTCAATATTTTAACAATTGGTTTCATACACTGTAGAATAATGCAATTTACAAGAAATTTTCTTACTTTGGACATATCTTATGGAAACAGGCTTGTGGAATAATAGGGGTAGGGGTGTTTTCTAGTAGCAGAAAGCAGGTCATTGACGTAGAGAAAAAACAGGGTTGGCGATAAAACTGGCGAAAACCCTGCATGGACACCAGATTAATGACCATGGATTTAAGAAAAATATTGCTGTTGTTATGGAACACTTCGAAGAAGCGCGAAAGGATAGAAGCCAGTTCAGGAGCGCACTTTTGGTTAAATATTTTAAAAATATGCTGAATTAGTTTAGCTTGGAAGGTTATTTCGTATTTTGTAGCGTAAGGTCGAATCTGATTGAAGAAGAAAATAGGAAATTGAACTGTGTTGCAAATAATTTGGTTTTTGCTTCAGATATCGAAACGATTTAATTACCGATTTTAAGCGTGGAAAAAAATTTTCTAGGAAGTTTTGATTAATGATTTTGGCAAGAGGTAAAAAAGACTATCTCTCATTTTGAGAATAAACAACGGTTTTTATTATTGTAAAACTGAATGCCCAATTTAAGCAAGTGATGTCAAAATAGAGTAACTAAAATTAAAAGAAAAAAGTAAAATTTTCGATAATCAATTTGAGGGTCTTTTAAAACAAATGGTATAATTAAAAAAGAATGATACATTAGAACAATGACACAAGTTAAAACAATGACAGGAATTAAAGGGCCTATTTAGGGGGGAGACCAAAGGGGCAAATGCCCCACCCCCAGAGCTAACAATCCATGCAACATGTTTTAATCCAAAAGCAATTCAACCAAGATTTGTTTTATTTTTAATCGTTGATTTTCATGAAGGTCTTATGTTTATGTTGTGTTAAAGAAGAAGCAAAGAATTGTTTTATAGTCATCGAATTAAATATAACACCGCCCTGAAATATAAATCATAGCGTATGTTTGCCCCCCTCCCACGCAGGAAGGCATTCTCAATACGCCTATGGCAAACATACTTCAAAAAATTAAATATTTTATTTAGTCGTGGAAATGATTTTGTCGACTGTAACATAATGGCTTTCAATTTTTATTTTGCAACAAAGACAGCATCAGACTATCGCCAAATTAAAATATTCCAACAATGTAAGTAATTACCATTTTTTAACTTTAGCTCAGGAATTAACATATATAGAAATTGGCTAGAAATATCCGATATTTGCACAAAAGCTCAGATTGCCCAATCTAGATAATATCTTAGACTTTAATGTTTTAAATAATGCTATATAAATTCCATCAATGTACGAGTCCTCTTTAGTTAGATTGTTGTCAAATCTTATATAAGAGAATATAGGGCTCTGGATGGTTGTTGATAAAAATATCTAAAATACTGGCAGTTTGTGATGAGGCGCTGAAAGTAGGTATGTCCTTTGATACGAATAATAAATTGGTAGGTTGCAAATTATCAGCTACTTTACTCTGGATATTGGTTCTAATAGAACCCAACCAATCCTTATTATGAAGGTTGAAATAGCAGAAAACTAATTCAAAGGATAGAAAAACAATTTTATTACAAAGAAAGAGAAACAGCTTGTTGCGGGAGTTTTCTAAGTATTTAGTGGAATAGTTAGATACAGGATAGAATGTACAGGATAGAATACGGGTTCAAGAATCACGTTTATAGTCAGGAAAGTAAAAGTGACTGGTTGCATTTTTACGTCTGTTTGATTTCAGTTAGGAAATGGCTTGCATGTGCAGATAGTGATAAACATAAGTTATAGATATTCATATAGGAGAATAATTTTCTGGGACACCTCAAGCAACCAAAAAAGCCTTTCTCAAAAAAGAATATCAAATATATAAACAAAACAAACAACATAAAATATACAGAATAAATAATAATGACCTATATTATAATATTAATTGGATATTATTATTCAACGAAAATACATTGTATATCAACGTGTGGCCAGGTAAGACTCTACATCGTCCGGTCTGCTGTCTAGTCCCAGTCATCTGATCATAGAAGTTAAGAAGGCTCTTGAAATAACATCAGATTGCTTGGAGAACCACAGAAACGCCCAGAGGCGTATTTAGGGAGGGAGAAAGGGACAAATGCCTCCCTCCAGGGCTAACAACCAAAGCAAAATGTTTGAAATTGAAAAATATATTATAGTACTTTATTTTTGTCGCTAAATTCGTGATGTATTTCTTTGCCCCCCCCCCCCCCAGGTAGGCATTCTAAATACGCCACTGGCAACGCCCGACAATAACACATTACCATTAAATGAGTAAAAGCATATTTCATAATATTTAATGAGTATGTATGTACATGACGAATGTCCTACTAAATATCGGGCCCACGAAAACCTAGACATAAGTAATATAGAAAAGTGAAATCTACTTGAGTGCAAAGAATCTTAAGTTTTATAACACACATATATTTAAATGTTTGTGAAGCAAATTAGAAAATGGCACAAACTCTAAATATTTAAATAGTTGTTTTTTAATATGTTCGACAAATATATCTTACATAATCAACGTATAACTTATATTATCATCAATTAATTTTAAGCCAGGTTAATAATACAGTAAAAGGATTAACGTTTGTTTTTTTTATTTCGAACATATTATAACTACAAATATGATTATGATGATGAATTATAGTGAGAAAATTTAATATATTAAGAGGTTGTTAAATAAAAGTAGAAAATTTTGACGGTAGATTATAATAAGACAGCTAACTGTAGGTAAAACAGTGTTTGTCTAGTTTAACTATTCACAAAATTATTAGGAGCTGCTGGGGATGCCGCTGAATTCTCAGAATCAAAAACTATTTATTTGTTGTTCTATTAAATCAATTTTTAAAAGTTAGTAACATCGTTTATTTAAAGATATGCCAGGAATATTCTTGGACATTTAATACTTAAGTTATAAATTATTCTATTCTGGTGTTATCTTATTCGCCTTATCGAGATAATTCGCATCGTGTAATCTGTGATATTGTATTAAAATGAGAAGTAATTAGTATGATTTTCTTTTTTAGGAAAAAATAAAATAACTAGAGAATAGTTTGCGAAAATCAGAAAAAAAAATCATGTAATAAACCCAATCCCTTATATTCAACTGTTTTCTCTTAAAATTAAACCAATAATGGAAGTGGCCAATTCTAGGGGAAGACCCCATTGGCTTACATACCTTCCATGATCTACCTATGTAGAGTAATATACGCAGGGTCACCACTAAGGGGGAGTGACACTCCTTTCCAATATCTTGAGCAGTTGGCTTAGCTTGCAAATTACGAGACACATTTACCAACAAGCAGAAAACTAACATCTACACCGAAATGACTGTAATACAAAAGGCATGACCGTTTTTGTCGTTAGTGATAGTTGATTGTTGTTACCAATACAAAAACTTGGACTCTTTTTAGTCAGGTTTTTCCTTTCGTATGCCCCCCCCCCCTCTTTTCCCCCAACAACAAGAGTGTAGGGATGTTCCTGATTATTCTGGTAGAAAGGTGATCTTTTAAAATGAATTTTTTTCCAAGATCCAAGAATTTTCGAGATACTAAAGTTTAAAATTTGACAGTTCAGATAAACATGAGAGCATTAATAAGATACTGAACTGCAACTGACTGACATGACTATAACTGCGAAAGAGATTCTCTGTGGAAATATAACAATAAAAGTAACAAAATTTACATAGGCAGTAAACAAGCGTTGCTAGCCCTGAGGAAGTATAAACTAAACACAGTATCTACATACGAATATCATGAAGCAGCAATAAAATTGATTTGTTTAGGGACATTTGCAGTATAGAGGCAAGAGTGCTATTTTTGAATCTGGACTGAGCTGATTAAATTATCTGATTTTCTTCTAGATCGAAAGGATGACATCATTCCAATGTCAGTAACTTCCAGGAGATTTCGTATCATTGTTTCTGACAGGGAGCAATGGCAGAATCCTACTTCAAACCGAAGGGTATTGTTTGGTCCACATACGGCTCTTTAATAGGGGAGAACCTGGGGCAGGAGTATTTGGAAAACGACCTAGGACAAGAATCAGACTTGCTCTTGGACCGTTTGCGACTGTATATCGGGCTGAGATTACAGCAATGTTGGCCTGCATACAGGAGAACCTTTTCAGAGGTTCATGACAGGTATATCTATTATGTTGCATTCAGGCAGCGATTAGGGCTCTGTCTTTCAGCATGGTCAATTCATTGCTTACACTCGAACGCAGGAGAGCTTTAGAGATTCTCTGGAAGTACACTAGGGTTAGCCTCATGTGAGTATCAACACTGATTTTACTGGCGGGCTGGAATTAGCTCTTGGATTTACTCCCTTGACTGTCAGAGCCAGGATTAATGACACGAATAAGCAAAACACAGACAGTCTAAGGTCTTTATATCAGGTTCTTTCTGGCGCTCTGGGGCTAACACTGAGTTTACAAAGTTATATCTCCAATGATCTATTTGGCAACGCCAGATAAGGGAGCACCTTTACAATAACCAATTTAAGCGGTCTATTGGTTTTCGTTATGGTCTTGACTTTAGTTATTTTAACTGAAACTTTTTCTTTTTAATGACACGAATAAGACTAACATGCAATAAATACCACTAACAGCTAGCTCAGAAAATACATAACTACAAAGTTCAAACTGAGGCCCCTATGCTAAATAAATTGAATGCATTATCGAATAATTGTATCTGTGAATGTTTGGATTCTACTGGACCAGTTTAACTTCGAACCTACCATATGTAAAGTTCTAATAATGAAACCTGTGGTGGAAGATAGATCAGAATATAAGAGTTCTAACCACACTACACCACAACTTGTTCCGTTCTGGACGCGCGTTTCGATATCCAAGTTCTACTGATGATGCTTACTTGGTTAGTGAAACGCGCGTCCAGAACGTAACAAGTTGTGGTATAGTGTGGTTAGAACTCTTGTATTTTGATTCATATGTACATTAGGGGCATGTGCTACACTAAAGTAATTTTATATGTTTTCACAAAAACGGGATGTTGTTACAAAAGTACTAGGTAAAAACTAGTTTGAAAATCTTAATGTTGATAAAAAAACTGTAAAGCAACGTTTTTTATTTAAAAACTTCACTGAAGGTGACCTGTTTGTGAGCAAACGTAATTTATTCGACAATACTACATTCTAAACTAGGGCTATCTACAATACTACATTCTAAACTAGGGCTATCTACTAAAACTGACCCCGAAGGCTAAGGCATCACAAAATGTAAAAAAAACAATTATTAAAAAAGTAATTATAGATTCGACTTCAAAATGTGTGCAAAAATAAAGTGTGACATAGAGATACATTGGTCCATTTTTTATGTAAATTCATTATGGCGAAACAAAATGTAGGCTTAATAAATTGATTAAAAATTCAATACCAAGAACTATTTATACATTTTGCACAAAAATCAGATGTTAAACAAGGATAGATTAATTAATTTTTAGTGCGAATTCTGTATTGCAAAACAAAATGGCGGCCTAATGAAATTTTTAAACATTCTGTAAAATTCCATTTTTTGAAATATAACCTTTTTATGGAGGAAAATAATAAATGTCATAATTTATGTTTTGTAGACTACCTAAATAATATTACAAAATAAATAATAATAATAATAAATAGAATACAAGCTTAAAAATTAAAATACATTACAATTTATAGGATTTGCATAAAGTTATTACCAAATGACCAAATTTTTTGTGAACATTTTTTTACCACGATATGTCTGGGAAGTAGTTGTACAACGAGTATACTCGATGGCTCAGAACATAGGGTACACGCAATATTTTTTTTACCTTTTCAGATATCGCTTTGAAACATAGGTACGGTTAGTAACTTATTAAAATGCATATTTTGGCAGATAATTGGATTATACATCACTTCCGGTTTGCTGAACTTCAATATATTAAAAGTTCACTGTTCAAGTTCACTTTCCAGTGATGTATCACGAGTTGTATTTTTCTTCCAAAATGGCGGCAATAAAACCGGTTTTCTGAAAAACGTTATATTCACCATATAAGATATAAAACAAAAGACAGTGTCAAACTTTTGAGGTGACCTGATTAAAATAAAAACTTTTTAGGTTAGAAAAAGCATGAAAGCATGTTAATATATTTTTATCAAAATATTACTCTTTTTCGAAAAAAAAATTCAACTACTTTCAATGTAAATTTTCTGCCAAAATTTAACTTGGACCTTGTATATTTTCTTTACCCGTGTAATTTCACGTTAAATTACGTTTCAAATAATGTGCCGCAAGTTATCCTTTTTTCTTTAAATTACAACACTATTTCTATTTTTCCTCCAAGTTACATATTTTTTTATCGGGGAAACTACTAAATCAAAATTTACCATTTTTATTAGTTAAACTATGTTAGATTTATTTACCCGTCATTTTTAGTAGACAATAACTAAGTATTCTATTTAGTCTCAACATGTGTCAGATTTGTTTATAACATTTAAACTTAAATGACCAGACCTAGGTTGGCCATTTTATACCCATACCTGTATAAGCAGTGTTATATATTTACGTAATGACCCGCGACGGTCAGGATTAACTGTCTTATGTAGATATATTAAACATTCTGGTATTCAGGAGAAAAATATTTTTATACAGAAAATCATTAAAGGCAGAACATTTGTGTCTAAATTTCAGGCATTTGGAATGAATAGTTGTACATTTTCAACAGCACACTTTCCTTTGTGAAATTATTTTGGTAATCTACGAGATGCGATTAAAAATGTACCAAAAATTCGGAAAGTGTCACATATCTTTTAATTTTTGATTAGTTGTAGTATATATTATAGAAATATCGAAAACTTTTCAATCCCAAAAACTAATTTTATTGACAAAATTTAGAAGTTATTGTCAAAATAATGTATACTATATTGTATTATTCTGTATATATAAACGGGTTCTTGCTCTGTAATTTAATTTACTTATTATAGATTAAATATTAAAATGAAAAATATATTTTAATACAAATCATAATAAAAAGTTGAGGTCCCAAATGTTTAATTTGTTATTAGGAGTTTCGCTAAAAACGGACCTTTTCTTTTTTTTTTCCTTAATAAGGTTGAATTTTTTTTTCAAGAATGTTCTAGGGCATATATAGTCTTACGAAAAAGCGTTCAAAAAATAGCTTATATTTTTAATAGATTACTCTGTATTTTATTTGACCATAAAATAGGCTTCTTTTTGGTAGTTGCAAATTTCGCAGATTTAATATTTATATAGAAAACTCAAAACAATCTGTAAAAGAACCTAACTGTCAATTCCCTCGTGAATTTTGTTGCATTTATATATATATATATATATATATATATATATATATATATATATATATATATATATATATATAATATATAGATATTTATATGTTATATATTCAAATATCTTGAGATATGCAATTCCTTAAACATTTTTCATTTTATGTAAATTTATATATTTTCTACATTCGAAAAAAAACTTTCCTCTAAAATAATTTTGTATACTACATTTATTACCTTCAGTTTTAATTTAAAAAAATCTCTGCTCTTCAAAAAGTGATTTTAAAATATCTTAGTAATACCAGTAGCTTCAAGTGAAATCATTGTTACTAAAATAACTAATCACATAGCGTTTGCATTTCACAGCAATTTTTTTAACACTCGAACAGTATCACATATTCTATTAACCATAATTTTCTACTTTTCATTCATTAGTCTTTTACATTGCTTCCATTAAAGCTTTCAGGTGGTGGTTTTCGGGGAAACAGACTAAACAAAAATCATGTTTACTTACAAAAATTTGCTTATTTTCAGGTTCTTGGGATATTCTTAACCTGTTTGTTAGCCGGCCTGATTAAAGAAGATTAGATACATATTAAATGTTAGTTTTAATTTTATGTGTGTGAGGACCTTTAACAATTATTCGAAGTGTATGTTTCATTTGGTTCTGAATAAGTGTAAACCACCACCAAAACGTATTAAGAGTCTTGAAACTACTTGTATGAAAAAAAAGTGTTTTCTCCTACATAAAAATGATTTCTTTACAGATCCTAGGAATATTTTTAACGTGTTGGTTAGCGAATACAATTCAAAGCGAAGACGACGAAGTTATAAAAATTCACAACGGCCATCACGATCACCACGCGCATTCTGAATCTCACAGTTCCGAGACACCTATATAAGCTAATGTTACTCTGTATTGGCTAAAAAATAAATTTAAACAATCTGAATTATATGTATGTATTAAAAACATTACGCACATCTCGAAAATTGCACAATATTATACAGGGGCCATAAAATGTATAACAATAAATTTATATTGCTAAAATTAAACATTAAAAGCAATTTGACTGCAATACTCACATATTTAGACGTTATATAAAATCTGTATAAACGATATTTTTAGTTTGATTAAGTATTTTTAGGCAATAATAATTTAATGTTCAACGTTACATTGTTATCTCTGATAGGTATAGTTTTATGGCTCCTGTATAAAAAAGCCACCCACTCTTGCATGATTGATGATACAATGTTGTTAGTATGTGTTAACTGACTGAGCAAATGTAGAATGTTCAAGATATAAACGATGATTTCTTTGCAGATTCTAGGAATATTTTTAACGTGTTGGTTAGCTAATACGATTCAATATGACGACGACGAAGTTATAAAAATTCACAATGGCCACGACTTACACACGCATTCTGAAACATAGAAAACCGATGTTTAGTCAACGATTATGTTGTAAGTCATTTATACCAAAAAACGATGTACCTAGTTTTTGACGAAGTTTCAGAAAAGGTAATATTTTAAATATATTAAATAATTAATCAGAATTATCCCTTTCTTTCTACCTAAATATAAAAAAATAAGAACTAAATAAAAACACTGAAATGAGCCATCAAAACTTATATGGGTGATAGAGAATCTAAGTATAAACAAATATTTCATCTAATGAATAATGGAAGGAAATGTATTTATACTATAGGAAATATCAGAGCTTAAAGTGTTAAATTTTTGGTTTTACTTTATAACTTAAATAATGATAAACTAGTCAAAAATATTTGCACTGCCGGACTCCAATAGATAATAATCCTGATCACCTATATTTTAATTCGAGATATTTTACAGAATAAGAGTGTTATATAATTATGGAAGTACGTATTATAGAACAACAAATCATTATCGACATAGATGCCATATACTAATCCTTTTTCGAAACTTGGTCTTTTAGAGGGTTCAAAACTTCTTAATTTTGTGAAAATTTGGGAAGGAAGTTTATTAGAAAGGATGCTTTTTAAATTCCTTCATTAGTCCATCCAAACCAATAGTGTTCTTAATCATTTCAGGTGTGATTTAAAAATCTTATCATTATAAGTTTTTTCAATCACCAATATTGCATAGTTATATATTTAATTTTAAGAAATCTAGTTTTAATGAAGTGTTGTATAAGAATCTCAAATATCATTTTTATATTATCCATTGTGATCCTCTTCAATATGTAGAAGTAGACTTAGTTGAGAAACCCCAAAATAGATTTTCATGATAGATTGAACAAATTCTAGCCATTCTTTCATAACACCATTATATTATTAACGTAAGTTACCCTTAACTTTTAAGTATGTTATGAATGTATGTTTCTGTGTTTTAAATTGGGTGCTAAATTAGCTTTAAGAATTTTGTACAAACTATTTAAGTGATTTTAATGCTAAGCTAAGCATTGTATTGTTCTAAAATATTATCAGTTATACTTCAGCTGGTTTTAAAGATGTATCTCTCTACAAGTTGTTTAATTCTAGAGAGATAAATCAATTCAAACGAAATACTGTCTTTAAATTTATCAAATTTAAATATGTTATTTAGATCTGATGCTATATTTTGCGATATTTATTTTTGTTCTTCATGGTAGTTTTAAGTAAAATATTGTAAATAAAAGGTTTAATGTTATTAGTAATGAAGTTTTCTTTTAGAGGATAAAGCATAATTGTGGCATTGGATACAGTTGCAATAAATTTAATGTTTCTATACCTTCGAAAAAATAAAGATTATCTTAAGTCTAGTTAGAAGTTTAACCCTGAATTTTTAAGGTATCCGAATAAAATATAAGGTAGTAGGGGTAAACATGGCCTATTTCTTATAACGTTTGACTCAAAGTTTTTGAAAAGCTGACAATTTTGCGAGAAAGTAGAAGTGAGTACTATATCTCAAAAAAGTCAGCGTCGAAATTTGTTTCTGCTTTTTTGGTTGTCGATCCGCTGAGGAGAGTGCTTCGTTAAACAGTTTATAAAGTCGCATTAAATTTAATCACGAGCTAAAAAGTAAGTTTTTTCAGTGAACGACAATATTTTCTCATGGTATTACTTTTTTAACACCTTTATACCTAACAACTTCTTTATAGGTCTCTACAACTTTGTATTCTCATTACAAACATTTTTATTTTTTAATATTAACTTTGTAATACGACCCACCTTAAAAGCGGTCAATATGATCCATCTTACAAGCCGAGGACTATATCAAATGAAATTTGCTTTTTTAAAGAAATGTTTTTTTTATTTTTTAACCTAATTGTAATTTTTTACTCCAAACTATATTAAACTGTCCTACATATAATAATGTGTACTTTCTTTTAAAAAGTATTTTAGTTATTTTTATAATAATATACAGACATGAACCAAATATGTTATTTTGTAAAACCTTTTGTATAATTTTACATGTTGCAAACATTTTTTGTATACTTTAACGAATAAAAATCCCTATAGGTATATATCTAAATAGGTCATAAATTTATGAACATAAAATAAAAAATAACTCTAGTAAAAAAAAGAAATAAAAAATAATAAAAAGGAACGAACGTTATTTATTTTGAGATTAATAGATATAGGTCAACTAATAAATACGAAACAAAAATGAACTAAACATTAAAAAGAAAACTAACTGAAAAATAATAAAAAACAAAGAGAGCAAAAATCGTTTTTTTGGCGGTAGACTCGGCTTTTTTATTTTTGTATTGGTTAGATAAATACGTATCAACTAGTTCGACAATATACATTTATTTCCTTAACTTGTAATTGTTTAGCTATGGGCCATATTAAACTGTATATCGTGTAATATGGCCATTTGCATGCTTATTTTTAAAGTTAATTAGTACTTGCTATAATAATCCAAGGTATCAACAAAACGTGTTAATACATATTAATATGTTTTTATTCCACGTACACCAATATCCTACCTGGAATATCCGCAAATACAATGATCCATTCCATCCAGGGATGGGGGGGGGGCAAGAGGGTACTTGACCTTCTTAAGACTTAAGAACGAACCCAAAAAAAATTGTGAAACCAAAAATTTTAACAGAAAAGAGTTAAATACTTGTATATTTTGGTGAATACGTAGTATAGCGTTTCAAAGTTCCTGAGTAGAAAGTTTTTTAATTAAGAACTTATCATATAATTTATTAATAACCACAATCTATTTCATTTTCGAGACTTTACCGCCCCCCCCTCCCCCGATGCTTTTTTTGGGTACGCCACTAATTGAATTACACTGTTGATTCCTAGCTTTCGTACACCAACGTTACAACAAGGATACCATGATCCCTGTCTCGAACATATCCTGTATTTCCGCAGGCGTAATGATCCATTTTTGTTAAACAACAATTCACTCTTTTTAGAGCTTTTTATCAGGCCGCCATAGATTATCGAGCCCCGTATAGAGTAAAGGCACTAAATGGAATCGCAGAAACAACTACTCAGCTGGCTAATACCACGATTTGCATTGAATCACGCTGTTGATCCTTGACAGTGGCGTGCCGAGTTTTTAGCCTCCCCCCCAAGATATTTCTTGGGGGCCCCTGCAAAATTCCTCTAAAAAATTAAGTAAACAAATAGGTCATAAATTTATGAACATAAAATAAAAAATAACTCTAGTAAAAAAAAGAAATAAAAAATAATAAAAAGGACCGAACGTTATTTATTTTGAGATTAATAGATATAGGTCAACTAATAAATACGAAACAAAAATGAACTAAACATTAAAAAGAAAACTAACTGAAAAATAATAAAAAACAAAGAGAGCAAGAATCGTTTTTTTGGCGGTAGACTCGGCTTTTTTATTTTTGTATTGGTTAGATAAATACGTATCAACTAATTCGACAATATTTACTTCCCTAGGCCTTTCGTGATCTGACCAAGACGACTTTGAGTCATTGTCGACATAAGGATATTTTTAGTTAATATCAACGTTGAAAATGATATTTCCGATTGAGCTGAGGTTACAAAAAGGACAAGAAATAATTGGAATGCAAAACACAGTTCTGGTATACTGCTTAACAATAATTAATTTTTTCGAAAATATAGTTTGCGAATTCACGAGTTGTATTAAGGTCTTTAATGTTGATATACAATAATGATTTTATCTGAATTAGCTCAGATGCTAGTTGAGAAGTTAAATCATTTGAGTATTGCTCCACTAATCAGCTTTTTCCAAAATGTCTGAGTCATTTCATTTAACAAATATCTGAGGATTTAGAATTGAAAATGTTGAATAAACTGTTTTAAACACAGTAAATCTTTTATCTAGCTGACTTACTATTACATCTAAATACGCATTAAGTACTCTCTCTTCCCAATTTTTCATAGGGTTTATATATTACGTTATCTGATTATTATCTTTTCCGATACTATATACGAAAATACCCTGTTTAATTTGGGGGCCCCCTTTAGGCACACCACCAGTTCGTTGGTTCGCCGGTCATGGGATTAGCCAGCGGAGTACTTATTTCTGAGATTCAGCGTGTCAAAGATGCGAGGTCAAAGAGTAATATCGCGATCGACGTTTCACAAAAATAAATTATTGTATCTGTGGAGTTGCAGGACATGTTTCAGAAAGGGAACATGACATCCTTGTTGTGACGTTGGTGTACATGGAATAACAACATATTAACAATATTGCCTCCGATGAAACAGGAATCAACAGTATAATTCAATGCCAGTTGTATTAGTCAACAGAATAGTTATTTCTGCCATTCCATTTGGTGTTAATACATAAAAAACTTTTATGTAAAACATATTAAAAATATGTACCATTTATTTTAATAATTGCCTTTTGAATAGAATATTTTGTCTTAATAGTACCTTAATAAATCCATCATCCCTAACCCTAACCCGCAAGTCTTAAATTCCCGCACCCCTTCTCTCAAGGCGACAACGGTACCCAGTAACAAAGACACATAATACTTCAAATAGACGATCCATCCAATGTAAAATAAAATACCCCTAATTAGATCCCATGTATTCAGATCTATCGAGAGATTTTTGCATAGCACAACGCCCAGAGTTGCCAGTCCGCGAGGTTTCGCATTCGATCGGCTAGTGAAATTCGTTTATAGATTAAACATAATTTTGGTATTGTATTTCTAAACAAATCTACGCTTCTGGCAACACCAATTCAAATATTGCCGCGTACGTTCTAATTAAACGGTAACACGACCAGCTAATGTAGTTAATCTATTTGTACTTGATGAACTGCCTATACGAAGTATAATCGGTGTTTGTTAGTAATTAGGTTTTAAGCCTTCGTGGTCATTAGAGCATGGAAGAAATACGACTACATCTAAGCTAATTTATGACAAGCAGTAATGCTTACTTCTTACTTTAACAAAAATTCACAATCTCTTCGCATTTCAATGTAACCAGGATGCTTTATCCTAATTATGTTTACAGTCTCCGCCTATCAACACTGAAAAAAGAGAAACGCCAGTCGGTTAGATTGTGTATTCAATGTTGTTCTCAAGCAGTTATCATGTCATTCCTTCTGCATATTTAAAGAAGTAAAAACATGATAAGTTCTGCCAACTTATAGAAAATGTTAATTGGGATATAGCTTGGAATGCTGCAAATCCATTAGAGGCCTTTCATAGTATTTTACTAAATACATTTATTATTGCTTTTCCTCTTAAGAAAGTAAACATAAACAGAAGAAACCTTGGTATACGAAGGATCTGAAAGTATCAATGAAAATTATGAAATCTGTACATACAATAAGAAAAATTTGTATCCATGGTTCTGTATTTATATTATTCTACAATTCTTATCGTAAAATTTATAGAGATACTATTAGACTCGCAAAAAATATTTATTTCTCTAATAGAATAAGCAAGGCGAGCAATAGACAGAAAGAATGTTCAAAGACTGTTGGTGAATTGAATGGGAGTAATGTTGAGATGGTTGACTCTAGTATAAGCCCTTCTAAATTCAATTCATTTTATTGTTCAATAGCATCGAACTTAACTTGCTGTATATCTAAGAAATACGCACGCATTAGCTTTTATTAGCAGAGTTTCAGTGCAAGAAACGTTTTGCTTCTATCCCGCCACTACATATGAAATAAAAAAGATTTTTACAAAAATTGAAAATAAAAATGCTGCTGGATGGCACAAAATTTCTATATAAATATGTTTAAAATTGTCAGATTCTGCATTAAATGCTCTAGTGAAAGCAATAAATTGGTAATTTTCTGAGGGACTACTTCCTCATTGCCTCAAACTAGCATCAGTTATTCCTTTGTTTAAGAGAGGCAACGCAGAGCAACATTAGCCAAAATTATTGAGAAGCTTGTGAAAAAATGTATGCTTAGTTTTTTTGCTTAAAAATGATCTGCTCTCCGACGCTCAATTTGAATTTTTGGTTGGGAAGAACACAAGCCACGCAATATTTTCCTTCCTTGAGAAGTTGTACCTGAGAATGAATAATGGAGAGGCTGCTGCGGCAGTATTCCATGATCTCACTGAAACTTACGACTGTGTGGATCATGGAATACTGCTGATGAAACTTGAGGTGTATGGTTTTAGGGGGAGACCTCATGAATGGCTCTCGTCATATTTATCTGGGCAAAGTCAGAGCGTTTTATTTAATAAGGAGCAATTAAGTTACTTAAACATGCGTGCGGGAGTTCCACAGGGGTCTGTTTTAGGACCATTACTGTTTTTGATTTATATAAATGACTTGACAATGTTGGATATACCTGGAAATTTTACAGTATTTGCTGACGATACCAGAATATTGTGTAATCATAATCGTAATTCTGATGAACTAACGAACATTGTAAATATAGATTTAATTAAAGTCAAAGAGTGTTTCAACGCCAATTATCTTACGATTAATGTGTCCAAAACAAATTTAGGAAATTTAGATATCAATTTAATAAAATAATGCTTGATAACCGGGCCATAGCAAGGACTGAGGTGAATAAATTTTTGGGAGTAGATATTGACCAAAACCCTAAATTTGAACAGCACTTTTTACAATTATCTTAAAAAGATCTCTAGGGGATGCTTTGCAGTTAGGACTGTATCTAGCAATGCTCTTGTTGAATCGCACCTGCGCTATGGTGTATGCATCTGGGGTGCTTGTGCGGACTATTTCTTTAAAAGAGTGTTCATCGCAAAAACGAGCGTTGAGATTTATGTACCGCGTGAAGCCTCGTGAGTCTTGTAAACCAGTATTTTTGACTCAAAAGATTCTCATGTTGCCTTGCATATTTATATTGGAAACGGCTTGTTTGGCACATAAAAGTTTAGGGCCGAAATATCAAGGGAGTCTTTGTACTCGACTTGGAGATTGTCTACTATTGTCCTTCCTATTGCGTCGTCGCTTATAGTTAAGAATTCAATAGTATATAATGGCTGAAAATTATTTAATCATCTGCCGATGAAAATACGATAGATCACTTAGACGGGAAATATAACAGTTTTTAATTGGTAGAGCTTACTATTCAACCGAAGAATATATAAATGATGTGTTTGTGTAAGGTTTTTGTTGTGTACATTTTACTACTGTTTTAACCAATTTATTTTAGTTTTGACTGCCATAATTAATTGTATTTACCATATTTATTAAATGTTCTTTTATAGGATATTTTAATATCATTTCAGTTGTTTTGTTATACTACACTGGGTCTATTTAACTTGAGCTAAAAGTTTCGAACTTAATCTTTTTATCTTTGGACTAGCTTTAGTTTTACTCTTAGTTGCTTTGTCTAAAAGGAATTTGTAACTTGAGACCATAAAGCTATTTTGAAGTTTGAAGTTTGATAAAGTAAAAAACGGTTATTTTGAAATTAACTCAATTAAGATTTATTTTTAAAATATGGAATTTTAAACCAAAAAATTAATCTTTTCTCGCTTTCTAACTTCCTTCATAATCCGAATTCAAAAAAGACAGAAGCAAAATAACTCCAAATTTAGAGTAGTGTAAAACAAACTCGATTTTAGTCGAATGCGAATACACTAGTAACATTTTTATTTCTAAATACTGAGAAAAATAATATCTTAAAACAAGATAATTAATGCCCAATTTATACATATATTGTACACAATCGACTTACTACTGCTTACAATGGCTCTTTTATGCAGCATTTTGTTACAATGTATTATATTTATTATATCTAAAAGTGGAAAGTTCTTTAGCATCGTGGCATAACTAGAGTCTGTTAAAAAGCAATTTGTGGATGTAAAAACGTTTTGACAAATGCAAACATTAAGTTTCTATATTTCGGGAAGAAATATCGCCTGTAATACTTAAATTCGTCAATTTCCTACCATTTGCATTAATCTCGCGTAGTATATCTTGAGCTGACAGATTCCATTTTAAGCTAAAAGAAATGATAATACGAATCGGGATGAGGAGAGTTTTATATTGCCACAAAATTATCCTAATTAAGAACGTTCCATAATGCGTAAATGTGTTATAAAATGGAATTTATCATTTTTTTTTCAGCATAAAATTTTGAGTTTTTTAAAAAAACTCTTAACGTGTTATATGATATAGTTATAAGTTTGGAGTGTTCCATTTAGGTTATAACTTTCCACTTGCAGCTATAGTAAAAAAAATGTTAAGATTGTAAAGGAAAATAATTATAGTATAAGAATGGAAACATTGCAACCAAAAATGTGCATTGTAGGTAACGTAAGTCCATTGTGTAAATTGCTTGTATAAATTGTCAATTAAATTGAGCATCATCTCGTTTTAAGGTATTACTTTTCTAACTATTTAGAAATAAATATACTACTGGTATAGTACGATTGAGTTCCGATGAACAGAGTTCAGATATTTATATTCGACCTGTGCCCATCGACGCGTGACTCACTGTGATGATTGGTTTCCACGCACGATGTACCACGTCGCCCGCGTCTCTATTGAAATGTTCAACCTTGATATCTTTTACATTAATCGTGTGTCCTGTTGTATGCTGGTGTTCAGCGACAGCGGATTAAACAATTTGTTTCTTTCTTATACAACTTTCATGTTCCTTAAATCTAGTAGACATAGTCCGTCCAGCAATTTATGTGAAATTTGGTACTCGAAAAAAAAATTGCAAAGTTTTATGTGAATAATGGTTTAAAAATACTCTATTTATGAAATACAGCTTTAGTTCAAACACTAATTAGTATTTGTTTCATATAGGTCCGTCAACAGAAATTATTGTTTTCTATATTATAAGAAATGTTGAAGGAGACCATAAAATAATACTTTGAAATGTATTTATCCAGTCCAAGTTAGTATTTTTAGAAATATGGATTGATTTACGTCTTTGAACTAAAGGATTTATATGAAAAAATTGCCACTAAGTAATTTATTTATGTAGGTCCGTCAACGGAAGTTCTTACTTCTTATAAAAAACGTTTTAGAGAAAATCATAAATGAATACCTTCTAATAGATTTATCCAGAGCAAATTAGTATTTTTTCAAAATATGGATGGATGCTTTAGATCATAGGACCCAAAGATTCATATAATTGCTTTATCTGCTGTCTAGTTATTTTATATGGATCCATCATTTTCGGTTAACAGGCGCATTTGCTTCTGTCATTTTTAATGAAACAAGTGCTTGTTGTGGAGAACTAATTAGGATTATTTAATGGTAAGGTTAGGTTAAGTTTGATTTGGTTCTTTCTTTCTTCGGTGTTATGGCCTTGAGCTGCTAGGACTATACGGCCGAGAAGTTTTATATGGAATGTCTGGATTGCGAGCTCCTAAACTCACAGTTCACCCCGTTTACTTCAAATATCTTTTTAATTATTCTTCTCTTTAAATTTTTCCATGTATTCTGAACTGGACAGACCAACAGGATAGAATTCAGGAACAACTAGGCCTCAACGTTCACAGCGTCTGCTCCCTTTCTAGCGGGGTTGTTAATATGCACACTGAGCGGTTGCGTCTCCCGCCACAGTTTGGTAGCACTTATAGGCGATTCGAAAGACTCTTTGGTTTGGTAAGGATCTGTTATACCTATATATACTTTACCACAGGAACAAGGATTTTTATAAACTCCATCTGATTACAAAGGAATTACATATTTTAGTGTCCTTAGGCGTTGCTTAATCTTTTTGTTTGTACTAAAGATTGTACGAATGTTGAATCTTATCTGTATTACCCTGAATAAAAGGTAAAACTGTACTACTTAATGGTTGAGTATCCAATACTGGTTTAGGTCGAGAGTTATTATAAGGACAAGAACAACTACTTACACAAAATTGATACACTACTTCAAGGTGACAGCTACAGGACAATACGAACGGATCCAACTAAAAATTTGGAACAAAAATTTGCAGCCTTATTATTGTCTTGGATTTGCCAGATCTAAAGAAAAAGAAATTGAAGCCAAGCGGTTCGAAGATTCCTCGATTTTACGGACTTCCCAAAATACATAAAGGTCCCAACGTCAGTACAATAGGTTAGCCATCTTTTGAAATAGGTGAATATTTAGCCAATATTTTAAACCCCTTCGCAGGATCATCTAGTTTTTATGTCATATAATATTTATATTCGTAGAAAAGCCTAAAGATTTTACTATAGATCCCGGTGATATTTTCGGTAGTTTTGATGTTGAATCCCTGTATGCAAATGTGCATATTGACGATTCAATTTGCATAATTTTTGACATATTTCAACATAAAAACCTGAATACAATCTTAATTTAATTGATAAGAAAATACTTAACGTCCACATGTTTCATTTTTCAAGAGAACTTTTATGAGCAATTCTCGGGGGCCGTCATGAGATGTCCGCTATCTCCTGTGGTAGCAAACATCTTTTTGGATGCTTTCGAGGAAATTGCTTTAAGCTCTGTTACTTTATAACCAAAATGTTGGTTTAGATATGTAGATGATACTTTTGTAATATGACCCCATAGAGAAGAAAATTTATCTATATTTTTAGATCATCTAAACTAACAACAGTCTAATATAAAATTCATTATGGAAATTGAGTCAGATGATGCCATCCCCTTTCTTGATGTGTTAGTACAAAAGAAAGAGAACGACACCCTAGATCATACTGTTTAAAGGAAACCGCCACATACGAATAGACATTTAAATTTTAGTTCTCACCATTATTAATCTCAAAAAAGATCCGTCATTAATTCATTAATTGTTAGGGCTTTGTCAATATGTGATAAAAAATCAATTCCGGAAGAAACAAAAAAACTGACTGAACTTTAAAATCAAACGGATATTGCACTGAAGATATTAGGCGTTCGATTAGATATGATAATAGTCACCAGTTCTAAACAGTATTGGGTAGTCAACCATTAAGTAGTGCAGTTTTACCTTTTATTCAGGGTACCACAGATAAAATTGCAAAAATTTTGCCGAAATCCAATAATCAGAAGGAGTTTATAAAAATGTTCTTGTACCTTGTAACTTGCACCCTGAAAATTTCAGGCAGGCTACCTGCTACATCATGCGTGGAAATCAATAATCACGATAAGTCACGCGTTGATGGGCACAAGTCAAATTTTATATTATATACCAGAACTCTGCTCATCAGAGCTCATTCAGTGTTTCGATCTCCTGCAGTGAAGATGGCTCGTGCAATCGTAGCAACTTCTGCTTGTAGTAAAAGGTAAAAAGATGTTCTGTGAATTTCCGTTGCCTTAAATATTACTACTTGGCATAAACTAGCTTAGATGAAGTCGTGTTTCTTCTATACCGAATGAAAATAGTTAACTGCGAATATCATTTAACTATCTTTTTTGTACATAGACACACCACTAATTACTTGATATCGTGGGATTTTTTATTTTGTTAAAAATCCTGGTGGTTCAGGCAAAATCCTACAAGCTTTCCATTCAAAGTTTGTTTTTACTTAAATAAGCAAATATATAAGGAGACACCCCGTACATTGGCTTTAAGAGAAGAAATGCGGGATTTAGAGACTTGCAGGTTAGGGATAATGGAGAGAATCCTTCCAACAACAGATTTCATAATCAGGAAACTCTGGAAATGAAGGAGTGGGAATTCCTTGGTCTTTGTTGCTTAACGGTCATGGAATACATGCCGGACGCTAGTAATGTTTATCTGACAGGAATGCATAATTATATAGAATGACAGTTCGTTAAAGCAGAATGCATCGTAGTATTTTAAAAACGCAGGTACATTAGCTGCAATTTGGATTGCAATAAGGATTGAGGCAAAGGCTTTTCCCCATATATGGGGCAATATACTCAAGACTGGATCTGATTGGTGATATGTAAAGACCTACAAGTTAGCAGAAAAAAAGAATCTTTGAGTTCGAAAAATGAAATTCATTTTCTTAGCCACTGCCGTGATAATTGGTGCGATGTGATCATGCCAGAAAATAACCTTAAAATTATGAGTGGGGTAAGAATAATTATGACCGATATTTGAGACATCTGAAAAATATGTAACCGGAATCGTCAAATCTGCACATGGGCAAACCATTTGCCAAAAGTTAAATTCACAAATTTGGGCAACTGTTACAAGTTAAGGTTTGAAAATAAATACTATTCTTAACAGTTCGTATCTGGTATACTGAAATTTACGATTAATAATCGTTTGCAATCAATATTTATTTATAAGGAAACATAGTTAATAATTATTAAATCAACTTCAACTATTCTAAACAGACAGAACAACATTCGGTTACCATGTGAGTATCTGACAGTGACATGAATTTGTTTATATTTATATTTTTAATCTGATTTTAAGGACGCTGCCCAGAATTGTGAAGATATTTATTAAAAAATAGTCTTAAATTAAAAAAAGTAATTCTTGCACGCGGGACGCAACTACTCCAGAAAGGGCTCTGCATTTCACCAATTTAGAAACATTTTTCAACAAATATTTAGGGTACTGTCGGGGGCTGTTTCCATAGTAACCATATTGAAAAAGACTAGAATGCCGGAATCGCGCCATTTGTGTGAAAGAGTTTCCGCGATAACTTTGAAATGCTTATAGTGCCTTGAAATTTGGTGTATGAGCCATAATTAACCAAAAAAGTAATTTCGGTAAACCCTGAGGAAGATCCCTCGACTTATTGGGCGAAATATATTTTCTTTTACACTTCGGTTATTATAATTCCTAAGGGATGTTGAAAATGGTAAATAACAAAAAACTTTATTCTTGGCCTGAAAAAATTTCTTGTGTCATAAGTATGGTGAAGTAGGGCTGGGGGGGAAGAGAGGGTAATCTAAAAATATCGAGATTCTATGGTTTGGCTGCAAGAGAGTTTCGCAATAACACTGAAAATCTTTAATATATTGCCTTAAAATCTGACTCATGAATTGTAATTAACAAAAAAATAATCTGGGCGTAACTAGAGATAGAACTTCTGACCTAGGGGGAGGAATTTTTTTTCTTGACAAACTGTTTCGGTAAGTAATTTTAAATCTTAAAGAATGTTGGTAATATTAAATAACTTTACTCTGAACACAACTTTTTTGTGTAAGTGAGTGAGGTACGGGAGAGGAGCTGAAATTGGAAATTGGGGGTGATCCAAATTATTATGCTTCATATGGTTTTCGACGTATCTAGGAGTATGAATGAAGTTCAATTGTATCGGTATATGCAGAAAGGGTACATGTCAAAAATACACGTTTTTGAAAAATTTAAAAAACCGTTCCCTAACGTAACAAGCCTAAATTTATTTTTATAACTTACTTAATTTGTTGCAAATGGTCACTAACAATATTTTTACTGCATAATTATATTTTTAAATATATTTTTAAGTCGTAAGGACCGTTTTTTAAAAATTGACATAAGCCCTTGTTGCAAAATAAAAACAAGTAAATAATGCAAAAAAAATTATTTATAAGTACAGAAAAAGAAAAAACATATTTTAAGGTAATCAGTCCACGTCTTCATTATCTTGGGTAATGATAGTGGTCCACTGAAGAACAGTATCAAAGAAATGTTTGTGTTCCTCTTCAATAAAAGCACTGCACTTCCTGATATGGTGCCACTAGCGGACGCTATGGTGGTAAGGATGGACCGGAGTCTCCAATGATTGTCCCAGGTTGCAGCAAATTAAATTTATATGATTAATCCATCAATAAAATGGTAGGCTTGAACATTACCCTTTAATTCCGAGCTATATTTAAAACATGAAAAAGTGTTAATATTAAAGTTAACTCTTTCATTACGTGGGAGATTTTTTGATTCTTCGGAAATACAAGTTTTTTATATAATGTAGGCCACCAGTTTTTAAAATCTAATTTATCTGTAGTGTCAACTTCTTTAACAGAAAATTTATTATACTTTTTTTGTGCTGCTTGTAATATTAATTTCGGTGATTTGATGAACCATAGAAATCCTATCATATTTTCTTAAATTCTTCTTGACAATGGCAAAATCTTTGTCACAAGGAAGAAAGAAATGTCTCCTGACAGGAAAAAAATGGATTATCTTTTCAAATAGATCACAATCTGTAAGCGATAGAAGCATTCGAATTACAGTGTGATTTTTATTTTGGCCCCCGTAGTTATCTCTGAAGATATGTAGTTCTTTTTGATTTTTCATAAATTCGTTGATTTAATCCATAAGAAATGTATAGATCTCATTTGCTGTTTTTTGGCCTGTCCTTCATGGTATATGTACATTTTCGCTTGATTGTTCTTCAGATTATGTACGCAAAAAATTGATACTGTTAACTGTTGGTAGTAAAGAATTTCTAAATTTTAACCTTAGTTTGGGTGTCGAAAACTTTCAAAAATAATGTTTTGTTCCATTATAGAACTTTGACTTTATAAAATCGGCATCAAACTAATGAAAAGTGTAAACAGAAATTCTATTTGAGGTATTAGACATTGTCGATTGGAGGCGATTTCATAAAGTCAAGTTCCAAGATGGAATAAAATATTGGTTTTTATTTTCCTGGATTTTCTTAGATGGTTTTGTATTTTTTATAGAATAATTTTAACTCAGAATATACATTAAAAAATTAAAAAATATTATAAAGATGGATCCCTCAAGTTTTAAAAGCCATTAGCGTGCATCAAGCAGGTAGCACGTCGATGGGAGTCCATGGGGTCTGGAAACCCCACTCTCGACAATCTGAAACTATTTGGTTTTTTACATGATTCAGTCTAAAAAAGTAACTGCTAATTATAAATTACTAGAGCCATTTTTTAACTCGAAATTAGAAAACAAGCCTTTTTTAAAATATTATAGCTTTTTGAGAGTTCTTTGGAAATAGCCAGTTGACATTGTTTGGTCCTCTGAGAGTGAAAAAAGAATTGCAAAAATCCGTTTTCTGTCGATATCTGTCAAAATATTTCAGACACAACAAATATGTAACCTAAAAAATGAGATGAAGATATTCTAAACAATAGTGGTCCTCATGATTTTTTTCTTAACATTTTCGGAAGCTGATAATTGTGAACACGTCCCGGGAACAAATCTATAATTATACCAACAAAGTAACCAAAAACACTTGTTTAAAATTTCCACTTAGTTTATTTTGCGAAAACTACATGTACAATTGTTTCGCCAACACTGATATATCATCTGATGAGTCCAGTGTTGGCGAAACAATATCATGAGTTTTTTTGAAAAATAAAGTATTTGGAAAATTTAAACAAGTGTTTTTGTTTACTTAGTTAAAATCGATTTCCATCAAGTAACGGCTAGTTCTGTTCAATAATACCAACAAAAATAAATTTATAAATAATATTTTATTCCACGTTGAAAATTTGATTTATGAAGTCGGCGGCGACAAACTGATTCTTAATTACTTCATCACAAACAAACATTTATATAATAAGTGTCTACATATTATATAAAATATTAAAGACGGTCTTTATTACTGTTACACGGAGTTCATAAATAACTAAAGATAAATGTTTAGTTCTAGTTATACAAAATTTTAAACTTGGGTTAAAATTTTGGAGGTCCTTAATAAAATGAAAAAGGAGCTACGGGGCCATTGCGTATAAAATTTTGCCAGAATCACATTAATATTATAAAAATTGTCATAATTTTAAAAAACGAATAAAATTGAACTTCGTGCCATTAAAAAACCCGAAAACCATATGAAATACGGTATTAACTTGTATACTTTTTTTCTGGCGATATCGTGAATATAATATATATTGACAGTAACCATTTCCATTGATAATAAATATAAAGCAATATCAAGTACTAAAAGGAAGACGAATAAATGTATGATTATTTATCGCGGTTTTCGTTGTAACAATATTGCTCTAGACCCTCTATGGAAGATTACAGCATACGATTAAGTATGTAAAACCGTAAAAATTTTAAGAGAAATAAGTCTTTCTTGTTCCTTGTTTTGGAAAGTTTGCAGATAAAAAGTAATTACCCCATGTTGTAGCCACGGATTTCCCCTTCCAAATGAATTTTTAAACATATTTTAATTTTTTAAATAATAAATTTCGGTGGAATTATATTAAATTTGAACCCCGGATGTGGCCACAATGTTCAGAAAAAAATAAAGACCTATGTTTGTTTTGTAGTCGCTGAATTGGTGTTGACAGATTTGGATTCTCTCTTGCCCCCGACCTAAATTTCTGGCTACGTGTCTACGGTGAAGTACTCTATTTTTCAAAACACATTTTTGTAGGCAGTTGGCTTTTTTTAGCTATTATATGGCTAGATACTGAGTTTTTTTTAATAAACTTCATTTATTTTTTACGGGTATAAAATTGGGTAAAAAATTGAAAATAGGCAAGCTAAAAATAAACCCCTACAAGTTATCAATTGATCGCTAATTGTTATATAATTACAGATTACTTCCTTCCTATATGAAATAAAGTCAGTTCCACCCAAAGAACATTGACCCAAATGTTTCGGTTTAATACAGTGCATAAAAATATACGACACCATAATATATCTAGTCTCATGCGTAGTAAAATAGCTTAGGCTCTTGATGAATTGAATTATCTAGACCTCTAATCAAAGATCGTGGGAGAAAAGCTGAAAAATAGCAAGTAAAATAAATCGAAAAATAAATAGCAATTTAAGTTTAATATTCATTTTAAGCATTGCTAGTTTAGAAACTGTTTCTTAACTAAAAATCTGAAGTGTTGGTTCTTAATATCAATGTAGCTTAAAAATAGTTTATAAATAATATCTTTAATAACATTTTAGACTAATTAAAGTGCCACTTTATTTTACAGTAATCAGGTTACGGTATTAGTCTCGTAATATACATTAAATAAACCATTTAAGGTATATGATTTTTTTTCAATTTAATGCCTTTTATGGTAATATCTCCTTCAAACAAACAGATTTTTTTTCATATTGCCTAAATAATGTTCGTTCCTAGTTCGAATGTCTATAGAATAATCTTCATTAATATGAGGAACGCTTAAAATTTTCTAAAATGTTAGCTTCAAAAGTTCATCTTTTGAACCATTATTTTGAAATTGAATTATAATCATTAATGAAAATACATCATTCTCCATTCTGTACTTGTACCTATCTCAAAACTTCTCGTTTTTAGAAACAGCAAATAACCATAATAAAAAAATACGGTAAGCGGCAAAATTGCCCTGTACTGATGAATTTCCGAACACTACTTTTTAAGTAAAAAATTACATTTTAAATTTTCAAAATTGGGAGTGGACATCAACAGCCTGTAACTAGAAAATTATCTTTTTAATTACGACTAATGTCATAAATATAAAAAAATACTTAAATTCTGTAAGTTTTTAATAGTTTTTACAACCTACTGGTTAAGATTCCGACACATATTATTTAGCCGCTATTTAGGGATTAGATTAAGACATTTCAGATGATGTGCTACCTGAACCCTCTTTGGATTCCATCCAAATTAGCCCTTTTTTTGAAAAAAATTGTTTTTGCGATAAAGGGAATATTTGATTAGTGACTTCAAGTCTCTTAAAATCGGGACAATACCTCTATTTTATCGGAGAATAACAGGGGGAAGGAGTGACTTTTTCCCTCGGTGTATGTTTGGGCTTTACCCAGAACTTCCCTCGTAATTAACTCATCTTTTAATCAAGGAAAAAGCAAGATAATACAAAGTTGTCTATGTATATAGTTTTGTTGATAATAGTAACTAACCTAGTAAACTAAATGAACAGAGGCGCAATTTTAAAATTTGGGGCCTCCCCCCCGCAGTTTCTCGACAAAGGATGCCAGGTACAGGACCGAAAAAACAGTGATTACTTGGAAAAAAAGAAGTCATCCATAATTTTCTTACTGACCCCCCCCCTCTCCCGCACTGGTAGTTCCGCCATTGTAGGAAGATAAATAAAGTGTCCTTGAAAAAAGTCGTACATAGTATTTTCTTTTATTAGGTAACATTGTCAAAATATAGCGTTTCGCTTCAGTAGGTATGGGATAAAATGCTTAAAATGTTGATTACACTCCTAAATCAGTTAATTGTTATTTTTATTTTTTGTATTAAGACATCTATTTATTATTTAATTAAAATTCGGGTAACCACCAACTTAACATCAACCTTAACGTATTTTTCGGAAGTGATTTTAATTGCTTTTGAAAAAAGACAGTTTTTATAAAATATGTAAATATAAAAAGGCAGTTATCTGATGATGTTACTTTTTTTTTGTTAGACAATTATTATATTTTTAGAATTTTCGAAAAACAGACAAAGTTACAAAAATTGATTTTTGAAATTCTGACCGGTATTCATATATATGTAGGACTAAAAAATAAACCACTTTTCGTAATATAGCTTTTTCATATTTTTCCGGGATCAAGAATTGTATAATTTTGGCAGGTGATATATGATTGTTTTCGAAATATCCACTTTTCATACTTAATGAAGCAAAAGTTATTGCCTATGCTAAATTTGGCAGTCACCTAATAAAAAAAATATCAAACGGTGCGAACTTCTTCAAGGGCATATTACATATTTTACTTTTCTTAATAAAAGAAAAAATTCATTACATATCGGACAAGCTCGTATAAAAACCTTTACCGGATTTTTGAGCTATATTTTCATTACAAGCATTATTTTGAAAAATCTTAACGTTTTTAATGGATTTTAAATAAGTTTTTTACTTATTTCTTTAACATTTCTTACACGATATAATTAATAATTAATTAACACAATCTGAAAAGATTACTGGTGAATATGAGAGATAATCCTTCGAGGCAACTACACATAGAATTGGCCTGCTTGCAAATGACATAAAATAACGATATAAATGTTAAAAACCCAAATATGGCAATTATACGCCTTTACTTATCTATATCATCTAATAATCCAACAGAGATACATATATGGTGTTGTATTTAGCACCAAAACGCAGTATAGGCGTTTAAGGGCTGCTATAGCAACAAAATTGTTACGATTTCCACACACCAATAGAAAGAAAGAAAAATGTTTTATGTGGCTCCTAGGAATAGTTAATGATGTGTGTTCGTTGGAATTTTCCCCATGACACGAGCAATAGCTTTTAAGGTAAATTACCATGCAGGGTTGCCGCAATTATTTTTCTATTTTAGTAAAAATGAATATTTAAATTATAACAACTATAGATGATAAAAATATGATTTAATTTTTGGGTGAAAGTCCCCATAAATATTTTGATAAATATGAATTTTTTCAAAGCTTTTGGTTTCAGCAATGTACCACAGTGGCGTACATAGACTATGCTTCTGGGAGGGGTTTTAGATGATAAAAGAAATCAACCAAAAAAATCTCGTTTTCTGTTTTCTCCGTAACTAGAACTTTCAAACGGTAGTGGACAAACAAAAAATTCACTAGGAAGCGGGCTGAGGGGGGGTTACCTGCCAAATCCCGAAAAGGGGTTCTTACTTTTCACTATTTCTATCATTTTAGCTTAAACAAAAGTAGGTCTGGGGGGGATTAAACCCCAAATCTCCCTTAAATACGCCTCTGATGTACCATTCTGAAGAATGGACTGCAGCCTAAATTTCCCGCACTAAGTAGGGCGTAAGTAAGTAGATCATTTTCTCATTCCTAAGCAGATCAGGGAGAAAATTCCCCAATTTAAACTGAAGAATAATACAATACTATTTTATACGACTGTATTGCGAACCAATTTTGATGAACTTTTGAAAGCTTCTTGGATTTATAACTATATAATCTTGGCAATTACCCGAAGTTGAAAAAAGAGTATTTCAAAAAATGAAAATTTTCTTTTCTTACGGCCACTTAGACACGGACAAAAACACACTGTTAACTGGGCTAGAAAGTGCCATATATCACAAATGTATGGAAAAAAATATTCAACACGTGTGTTTGATAATTGAATAAAAGAATAATTCTGCTAAAAATTTTAAGTGGTCGTAGGAAAAATAGTGCAAATTACTCGTGTCAAAGTTATCGTTTTCAAACTTGAAAGATTTCCACACTCGGCTAATGTCTCGTGCTAAATACCTCTTCGTTTCTTTATTTTCAAAACTTGTTATGAAATATAGTATAACGTTCCACACCCTTAATTGATTTTTTTTAAATTTCAGAACGCGTTAAGCTTTTCTATTAATACTAATATAAAACTTGACAAAGAGGCAACGACAAAACATTTTCACTTTTTGATTTTCCAAGACACTTCATGGGTGTAGCCGGGAATTCAATCAGGTAGGGAAAAACTTTTTTGCAATTAGGGAAATGTCGAATTGAAGGGAGAGGCATACCTACAGATAATATTATTTTACTTAAAAAAACGCTGTCAAACTCACACGTTATTTCTGACGTGGTTAGGTTGACTAAAATGCTTTTAATTTTCTTATAATTTTTTTCCAATGTTGCTACGTTAAGTAAATACCTTTAGTAATTTCAATTACAATTAGAAACTTAATATTGCATATTATTTGTGGTTAAGTGGAAGAATAGCCCCTAGATAAACTTCGCCACATTTATATATTTTATAATGTATAATTTGCTAATAAAAACGTAATTTATTTATTTAAGCATTACAAAAAATATTTTTAAAAGACTAATTTATTTCTACAACGGTGTTTATTCCTTTGTTTATGCAATTTTAAAAAGTTGTTTCAATTTTTTACACTGCGCCCTTTTTGGCTCCCCACCCATACTACTGTAAAGTGCACTTCTTTAAAATGCCCCTTCTTTTTTTAAATTCGCCAAATAAATTAAAATTTGGTACGCTTCAATAACAGACTAAATCTGCTTTCTCATTATATGCATGTTTGATTAAAAATTTCAAGATGACGGTTGGGGACAAAATTATGTGGAAAACAGGTTGGTGTAGTGCATCTTTTGAAAGGCTTTTTTAACCTCCTTCATCTCTAAAAAATAGCGGCTATTTGGAAATTAGGCAGAACCTAATTTTTTGAAAATACACAAAACTCAAGTATTTCATATCTCATGTTATTCTCATTTAAAATGTTCTTATCAGTGGGGCTATATAGCGTACGTCTTTATTTACACAGCATTCTCTATTTAAACGAATTCAAATTTTCTGCTTTATAAAACACCCCGTCAACTGGAAAAGTACTGTACTTAGCCCAGACGTACCTACGTATTAGAAAAAACTTCCTGCGCGTCCGACTTCAAAAAAATGTGTTATGTATAGGCAATTTAAATTACATTTTGGTTAAAAATGGGTTCAAAAGGGTTCACGCGCTGCAGAAATACAAAGACATGAGTACGATTTAACGTTTCAAATTTTGCAGTTACCTAGACAAAGGATCACTGCAAGGCGGTAAAGAGCCATTTTGTGGATAAAAAAATTATATGCGACGGCATTTACCCCAAAAAGTGGTCAAAAATGGTCGAAAATGGACGAATCTACTTCTGTTTTATAATTCTAGTTTTAATTTTTAAATAAAAACGCGTGTTTAGCGCCCAATTATACATATTTCCCTAATTAAATCACATTGAAGCTAATAAATATCTCTTACAGCTTTAACATAACATTGCAGCGGCCGCGGCGGAAGGCTAGCAAATGATCCATAATATTACGTGCAGTTCACGTGAAATATAAAATAGTATTCAGTTTTAATTCCGCGTTAGATTATTTAAGTTCAGTCGCATTTCCGATGTCATTTTGAAATTAATAATTTCATCGTTTTTACATTTTGGGTATGAAACAGGGCTAAAAATGTATTTCAAAATATGAGTTCCTGAGCCACTTTTAAATTTTTTTCATCATCTTATGCCCTGCTGCCATTTTAAAATATTTAACTGCGAATTAAGCACAGAAAAATTAGTTCGTGTTCATCAAAGGGACGTGGGGTGTATTCCTAATGAACCGTTCTCACAGAGATCCAGCTTTCTGGTTCAGGAATTGGGTAGCATAACACTTTACTTCCCTGGAGTGGCAAGTATTGTAATCGTGAAAAATCCCCTCTCAGATATTACATGTCTTCACGTTTTTTTCCTAAATACCAAAAAAATATGTTTTCTCAATACCCTCGGCCTGACTAACTGTCTATTACTAAAATACTAATTTTCCTCAAATTTTGCGCAAAAATCAAGTGTTACATAGAGATGAACTGGTAACATTTTGGTACGAATCAAAGATGACTGAAAAAACTACTTACTAAGTTATTTTCAAATTTTGCGTAAGAATTAAGTGTGATATAGAAGTAAACTAGTAAAACTGTGGTCCGAATTCAAGATGGCGTAACAAAATGGCGGCCTAATAAAATATTTAAAAAATCTTCTTATTCAGTTGACTTCAAATTTTGGACAGAAAGAACTTAAATGTGACATAGAAATGTACTGTGTGTGCATAGATAGAAACTGGTAAAATATTGGTAAGAATCGAATAAAATTGAACAAAATGGTGCCCAATAAAAATGTTTGAAAAGACAGTATGTATATGTTACTAAATGAATATGTGCAGAACTAAACTAGTCGTTTTCCAAATATAGCCCTCTGAAACATTAGTTTAAGCTTGGTTATGCTTTTACTTCAGATATATGTATTAACTTTTAGTTAGTTCTAGTTAAGCTACATACAAATCAAATGTTATATGTTTGGATATGTATAGAATCTTAATAACAAAATTTGCAATTTGTTTTTCTTAACCGTTTAGATATAACTCTCAGTTTAAAATTACCGATTTTTAAATATCAAAACAGTCGAATTTTGGTGAATAATATGTTATATGAAAATGCTTAAAATTAATTGTTAGATCTAAATATATTATAATATAAAGGGTGTTTCGTTTAAAAAAAAAAAACCTAAAAAGGCACCCTACAACTCGTTTTTGCGACATCTTATATAATTATACCGCATTTTGAGTAACCAGATATCTCTACTATTTAGGGTTTTTCTTCTGTCAATAATAGTTAACGAGATATTCAAGAAACACACACTAAATGGACTTGGCCAAATTTCCTACGTAACTTTTTTTCAAAATGATACATAAAGTAAGTCTAAAAGACTAAACTGTTCCAAATTAAGGTTTTTTTTAACGTGAAAAGCATATTTTTCGACAAAAAACATTTTTTATGAAGAATAACTCTCCGAATAACTTATTCGCGAAAATTAAATTTTCGGTTCATTTCGACCTACTTTTAATGTCATCCGTAGACACCCTATATAATTCTTATAATTCGCATAACAGAATATATTCAAGCCATCTTAAAAGAGCCAAAAAAAACTTATCCTAGTCAAATCTTGCTGGTATACAAGCTTAAAACTAATAAGTTTATTTTCGCACTACTAAGCTTCTTTCTTTTGGAGGGCTATATTTTCAAAGCGGCGTATAAGGAGTCACGTATTCACGAGGTCAAAAAACACAACATCTGAGAAATTTTACTGAAGTTGGTTTTTCGTGAGGTTTGTACGTGGTCCTTTAACGTTTACCAGCTTAACTTTTGTTGCTTCATACATTTATTTTTTGCTTCGGTTGGTGCGTAGTAGTAAAAATACTTAAGAAGGTAATTTTTCAAATGAAATTATTAATGCATTTTACTTTTTGGACTAGAAAAATTACATACTCCGGTGGCAAACTGGGACAGTACGACACTGATTACTAAACGATAAAAGTAAAAATTCTATACCTTTAATTTCACATAAGATTTTAAACAGTCTAAACAAGTTTTTCCAACTATATGAAGCTACTAAAACTGATCTAAATATGATGTTTAATCAGATTATAAAAGTATAGTCATTAACTGCTGTATTGAGTTACATTATTTTCCAAGTCAATGGTAATTGTCAGTTGGTCGACCTCAGGCGAAAATATCTAATCCACGTATCTCAATGATCCTAGGATATTTAAAGTATTTTGCCCGCTTTGTCAAAAATTCTTGAGAAGGTTTTACATGATTAGATGTTTACATATTGCACAGCTAATGGAATTCTTCCAAATTTTCAATGTGGTTTCCGAAAAGACTGTTGACTGAGACAGCTGTTGCTTTAACAAATGTTATTGATGATGTTTTGCGTGCATCGGATAAAACACTTATTACTGCTCTGGTCTTGTTAGACTTTTCTAAAGCATGTGACGCAATTAACCACCAGCTCGTCGTATCTAAATTGAGATATTATAGTTTTGATGAGTCTTCGTGTTTCCTAATTTCATCTTTTTTTATCGGGTCGTTTTCAAAGAGTATTTTCCAATTGCACATTTTCTGATCAAGTACAGGTATTATTAGGGGTACCACAGGGCTTGATTCTGGGTCCTTTACTTTTTTTGGTCTACACAGCTGACATTCTTCTATCTGTAAAAAATTGTAAAGTTCAAGCATACGCATATTTTGGCTTTAATTCGGATGATTATCTAGAAACTGAAGAACTTAGTAATCAAGACTTAAGTGTGTTAAACCAGCTTTGCTAAGATCATAACCTTAAGTTAAACCCTATTAAATCTCAGCTACTGCTTTTTGGAAATGAAAATAAAATTTTTGCATTAAAAAATAGTTCAAATATTAATATTGATGGAAACAGAATATCAGTAGTTGGCCATGCGCAAAACATTGGTATTGTTTTGGATACCGATTTGGGATTTGAAAAACATTAAAAGAAAATATTTCAAAAAGCCTATTAGGCTTTAAAGGTTTTATACAGTAACAGATATGTTTTGAATTTAAGAATGAGGAAAATTTTGGGCGAAGCCTTAGTTTAATCTAATTTTTAATTATTGGAACTTTGTGTATGGTTGGTGTTTGACTGGTGAGGGTCGTTTGCACGTGCAGATGATGCACGTGCAAACGACCAAAATTTTATATATGGTCTTAAAAATATAATTATATATTCCATAATTTTCGTGATTTGAATTGGCTAAGAACGGATTCTAGAAAAAAATTGCATTTATGTACATTTTTGTTGAAAATTATTAATGATACAAATTCACACACCTGAATTAAAGAACGTCTCATTTTTCGTAGGGATGTCCATTTTGGTGAAACATTCTTATTTTACAGATTACTATTGCAATTCATATATCTAATTTTTCATACATAATAACTCTTTTTTTAGTATTGTCTCTCTTTTTGATCTCTCTTTAAGTACTCTAATTCATGTCAAATTTATTTTTATACATGTGTTGTAAATTATAAAGTTGTCAATTTTGGTCAGTAGTATTTTTAACAATCTATGTTATAATACTATGTCTATTAATAGTAACATAAAAGCCTTATTTACTTACTTATTTTATTTATATTATGGCGGTCACGACTTTCCTCATTTAAATATAGCGGTGTTTATTAACATTTTTTACTAATAAGGTTTTTATATATGAAATAAAATGAGGTTTAAAAAAATGTATAGTAAATATATAGTTTGTTTATACTGAATGTGTATTCTACTAACTGACTTATTATAGATTTTTTCCAAATCTACACGGGAACAATTTTTAGCCCATGAAAAAAATACTACTGCCAGACATAGTACGAAATAATAAAAAATAAATTGTTCTAGACCAGTTGTCAAGTGTAAAATAAAGAACTGCAACCGGGAAATAGAAGACAGAAACTTTATGAATTAAAAATATAAGAATCGAGTTAAATTTTCAGACTGAAACAGAATTATGTATTAAACTTTAAAGTCGAAAAAATACCATAATATTTTAGTTTTGATCAAAATTCTATATTTATTAAAAGATGACAAGTACATGACATTAATTTTTTTAAATAATTTGGGGCATATGCCATCGCGTCTGTCTCTAACGAAGCTCATATCGTTGAGTTCTTACCTCATTTTTAAAGAAGTAAGGCCCGATAATGCCACCAGATATAAATCACACAAAAATGGATTAGTATTGTTCTATATCCGGTAATTTTGGTTATTAACATAACTATTAAATCAAAACTGTCTCTCATCAATTAAAACAGTTTGTCAATAAACAGATCAGCTTACAACTTCTCCAAAGCTGGGCTGTTTTTAAGAGCTCACGGGTCCTAAACGGCAAATTTTGATAGACCACCTGATATGGTATGGTAATTCTTTTTTAAGTTTATTGTAAAAAAGAATTCGTCTTCGCAAACATCTTTATTTCACATATAAGTTACGCTTTAAAGCAGATCTGTCCAACATTAAATAGCTGGTTGGCCATTCTATTTTAAGAAAAATATAAGTTTAAGGGCCTTAAACTTTAACATTTAAAAGATTTTAAAAAGAAACATATATATATATATATATATATATATATATATATATATATATATATATATATATATATATATATATATATATATATATATATATATATATATATATATATATATATATATATATATATTTATAGAGTGCCCACGTAAATAGCCCCCTTCTAATTTTTGAACGACAAAGAATATTTTCTTGTAATTTATACCCGACTTTTAGGAGTATGTTTGCTACTTTCTAACATGAAAATGAAAATCAATACTTTTCAGATGGCCAACCATCTTAGAAAAAAATTAAATAGAAGCCTAACCAATGAAAGAAACAGCGATGCTGCAGTAGTTTTACCGTTACCTTACCACCAAAAGTAATTAAGAAGTTAATACAGTTAAAAAAAATGTATTACCTACTTCTAGTATCTGCTACAGAAACGCTAACAAAGCAACTCCGTTTGGTACGAAGTTTCAATTTAGTTACACTACATAGATAACTAAATACCTGCAAAAACTAAATATGTGTTTTTTTTGCTGAGAAGCGCTTTTTATCTGGCAGACCGCGAAACCAGAAGCCTAAGCACAGTCCTATAATATTATTATTTTCATTTTTTTAAACGAGACATAGTCCACATTTTTTTCTCAATTGCATAGGGTTTGTTGAAGTCGGTTAACGAACATCTCAATAATATTAATAAAAAATATATTAGAGGTTTGAATTTTATAGGTGCTAGATTCCAGTATTTATGATAATTTCCAGCCGATCCAGATATTATTTCCTCGACTCTGGCAACACTGGACCTTTATATTTTAATGATGGTCCCAAGCCCGCGTAAAAGTTACATTTCAAAACTCAGTTCTAACAACACGCGAATAGACACTAAATAGGTAAATAAGCATTCTTCCCACTTTCACCAATTTAAGCGTCATCCCACATTTTAGTTGCTCTGATTAGTTCTAAAAATGGAGTCGTGCGGAATGAATTTTATTAAGTATCTTCTGTTTGTCTTTAATTTGATTTTTGCGGTAAGTACTTTTTTGCTGGTAGATATATTTTATTATTTTTTTAAATAGCTTCTTGAATAGTAGCAGTTTTTGTTTTGAGGCACGGATAAATCTAATAGCCAACTTTCCAATCACTTAAATCTGTTCCTACCATTATATAAAAGTTCAATAATCCTGAACAAGTGTACCCGTGACCCAAATAGATCGACCTCTTTGAAAACATTGGCGATTTTAGAAGGGGGAGAAGGGGCAAATCCCCCCCCCCACTTAGTGCTTACAACTAAGAGTAAAAAAGTTTTAAAACAAACGCATTCTTTTTTCTAGTCTTCGATTTTCTCGAAAGTGTTTTGCTTTTGTTGTGTTTAAAGAAGAAAAATGAGGCGAAAACCTTTTTTCATCACCCTGAAATCCAAATGATAGTATATGTTTGCTCCCCCTAGGAAAATATTTTAAAGTCTATGTTGGCAAAAATCACGCGATAATTAATTTTATACAATAACATTATTAATATTTTTTTAGTAATTACTTTTTTTATATCCATGTGTACGGTAAAAAACAGTTAACCTTAACGTTAAGTAGGATACAATCCAGTTTAAAAGTTTTTATTAAACATATAGAAAAATACTTATAGAGACTCGTCTCTCGTTCTTTCAGAACAAGATTAAAACCTACTTCTAAACTTTATTTTTTGGCTTTACACCAGTTTTTTCAATGGGACCGTTTAATGCACATATACCTGGTATCCGGAAATTCTGTTCAAATATTTGGAGGGGCTATTCTACATATAGAAATATTTAAAACATTCTTATGAACTTAGGGAAACACTTCATTTTCAAGATGCAGGGTTTTTAAAATTTTTAAATTTTCTTTAGTTTTGTTATGTCTGGCACATTTCACAGATATTTAATTTAGTTTAATTTAATTTAAAATCGGCACACATCAACTTTTAGAAAATTATACCGGGAGTAACTCCAAGGGACATAAAATGTGTAGAATAAAGCAGGAGATCCGAGAAAATGCCCAAACTAGGCCAGTGTCGGTATATATTTTTTGTGGGACGGTCAGAGGGGTTTTCTGTTTATAGACATTAATTACGGTTTATCGTGTGTCGATTTTTGAATTAAATATCTCCAAAAATGTATCAGGCACATCAAAAAAACTATTTTTTGTTATAAACATGAATTATTTTACTACCAGATTAGGGCAATCATGTTTGACGAATACAGCGTCACTAAAAAAAGTCAATTTTAACATTTTACTTTTTACAATTTAACATTATTATTTTTTATTTATTAAGTTACCTCTGTTCCAATATGTTCATTAATAGTAAATTAAAAATAAGTAGAATGCAGTATAAAATTTATTTATACAAAACTACTTCAAATCCTTTATACTGTAATTTATTTCATTTATTATTATTAATATTATTTATATTTATTATTTTTTATAACGTTAGTTAGCCATTACTTGATGGAAATTCATTACCATTAGTATAATAAATAAACAAACTATTTTTGTTACTAATTTCGACTAATTTATTTGTTGGACACAGAGTGTCGAAACAGCTGTCAAACTGAAATAATTTAGTGGAAATTACTAAACAAAAATAGTTTGTTTATTTATTACACTAGAAATTATGTCTTTATTATTTTCTTCTATAAAAAGAAGGTTTTATTCCAAAAATGGAATTTTACAGAATATTTAAATATTTTATTAGTCCGCCATTTTGTTTTGCCATATGGGATTCGCTTTAAAATTGTACCAGTTTATCTCCATGACTTTGGACAAAATTTCAAGTCAATTATGTAAGCAATATTTTGGGACTAGATTTTTTAACATTTCATTAGGCGGCCATTTGGTTCCGCCATATCGGCTTCACACCTAAATTATCAGTTAATGCCTATATCCCAGTTGATTTTTGTGCAAAATGTGAAAACCATTAGATAAGCAGTTTCTTAATATTGATTTCTTTAACATTTTGTGATAGGAAATTATGGAATGAAAAGCCGCCATTTTGTTCCATTATATTGGATTGTTATTAATTAATATGTTACCATTCCATCCCAATATTACCTTTGATTTGTCGGGCACAGACAAACTGACAGATGAATGGAAATGGAAGTTATAGGGATCTGGAGACCCTAAAACACCCACTCTCATGAGGGGAGTAAAAATGAATGTTTTTCGACTGAAAATTAATGTCTATATATAAATATTTTTAAATAACAAAAGTTCTCTCAACCTCTACAGAAGTTATTGAGGCGTATTTTAGTTTTTGTATTAAATGTAAATACATGACTAAATCTCTACAGATTTGACAGTATAGTTACAGTTAGTTTTAATGTTTTTATTAGAATCTTCTCGAGAATATCAGAATGTTTAAGTTCTGGCGTTAAAATTTGGTTTCAGAGTTTATTTTTAGTTTTTATTGAGCTTGCTTTTTAATTTTGTTATTTTTCATAGATACACGATGGAAAATTTACTTGGAATAAAATCAATAACTTGAAAACTATTCATAATTTGGTCAGCGATGTGTTCTTGAATAAACCCAAGTCAGTGCATTCTTACAAAAATATGCCACCGACAGTGACCCTCACTCTGATAAGTATATAGCTGTAAGCATAGCGATTTTTTCAGGTCTGAAAATACTCTTCTTTTGTGTTGATCATGAAAATATAGAACAAACTGGCTCAGTCCTCTCCCATTCGGTTCTATGATCGCGGTCGAACTGACATCTCCCTACCTTGTAAGCTATGCCTAAAGTTATACAAGTGCCTATTTATACAAGCTATCACTAGGCTCCTGTAGAAATTTGTGCAAGAACATCAGGTGGAGTCCCTTTATTCATACATCGATCATATTGTATACACAAGAAAAGTGACCTTTTATATATTTATATATATATATATATATATATATATATATATATATATATATATATATATATATATATATATATATATATATATATATATATATATATATATATATACTCAGAGCACGTATAAACGTTTAAATTAAAAGAAAGAATTAATTAGTTTATAAAGGACTATGTAACCACTTATTTCTTTTGAATTTTATATTGTATTTACAATCCAAATTTGTTCCCTAAAATAATGAAAAATTTTACTGTTAAAGTAACATAATTTAAGTTAATACATACTCTGTATTTAAATTTCATTTTTGACTATGCTGTATAACTAATGAAAAACATTTTTAATTTTATTTAAGTTCCATTGCATAGCATCAAGTATTACCTACATTTTGTTTTTTGATTGTAAAAACTAAAGCAGCTACAGATATTTTTGTAGTAGGCTGTATTTCTAAAGCTACGAGGTAATATAATTTGTTTTAAACATGTAAATTTTTATTTCCCTCGTAAAATAGAAGTAATAATGAAAAAATCACCCTCAGAGATTTTTGCAGATCTTCACGTTTTAGGGTCCCTACATGCCGAGAAACAGGTTTTCTCAAATCCGTCACTCTATTTGTCTGTCTGTCTGCCTGTTCGCGGTATAGCTTTTAAAAAACTACTTACAAAGTAAAATTGTTCTACTAATTCAAGATAGCCGAACAAAATGGCGTCCAAATACAATGTTTGTAATAGTGAAAAAAGTCACTCTCTCAGGTTAGGTTTAGGTTAGATTATAGCTTCACATTTTAGCGTCCCGTTGTTTTAAGAATTCCGCCGGTCCGTCTGTCAGTTCGCAGCATAGCTTAGCTAAAGCTAATGACTTAAAAATTGAGGATCATATGGGGATGACCCGATAATATTTTGGTAAAAATCCAATATGGCGAAACAAAATGGCGGCCTAGTTAAATGTAAAAAAAAACATTACTAAGAAGAAGAAGAAGAATTTTGGAATTGATATGGACGCATCAGCGAATATGAGCCATTTAGCGCCCAGTTTCTAAGTTTTATAATTTTCTATATAGTAGTAATTCTTTTAAATATTCTAGAATGAAAGAAAAGTTTTCATTTAGGAGGGATTAGATCTTTTTGTGTGTAAAGTTGTAAGCATGGTCTCCCGTCTGTGAGTACTTCTTTGGCCAGTTGATAGGCCTGCTCATTGCCCATGATTCCAACATGATTGGGAATCCATAGGAATACTATTTTAATGTTTTCTCTATGGAGGTCGGTAAGAAGATTTTTAGTGTCTATTACTAAATGATGTTTGTGTTGCCTTGTATAATTTTAATATCGTTAATTGAGTCAGTTCCAGGTAGCTAGTGGTGGAGTCTGGAGATGACTTTTTGTCATATTTTAGAAGTGAATAGTCATAATAAATTTAGGGAAAATTCCAAGGGCGAAATTTACGTAAAGGAGACGTAGGATATGGAGAGAGACAAAAAATTATGTTTTCTAGGTAATAGGTAATAACAAACTTTAGAGCCTAGTGTGATTTTAAGATTTTCGTAGTATTGAAGAGAAAGGAGATTATTAAAGAATTTATTGTGTGTCTCAATAAAAGGTCTGAGGTTAGCAGCAAACTTCATCAGAAGGTAAGTTCTTCAATGAGTAAGAGACATAATTTTGGTAAGACACTGAAGGATCGTTATTAGTGTTATTCGAAAAGCGCCATAAGCAAGTCGAAGGCAACCTGATTGAATAGGGTCTAATTTTCTTCGGTTGAATTAAGGATTGGTATAATTTAAGAATAGTGTGGCAGTCAGATCCCTATTTGGAGTCTGAAAGCATTTTAAGTAGGTTCAGATCTGATAAACGTTTGGCTCGAAGATGATTTATATGATTATTCCAGTTGTATTTATTCTCGAAGATTAAGTCCAGAAACCTAGTAATTTCCTGGTTGGGAATGGTATCATTTAAGAGTGCTAAGTTATTTATTCTGGGGCATGATCTTTTTCTACAGACGTGGACTGTTGATGATTTTGTGGGAGAAAAGATGAATCCATGTGTGTCTGAGAATTTAGATAATGAATTTAGACCAATTTTTAGTTGTCTACTACATACTCTGAAGCTGGATAAGGCATAATAGATGAGTAAGTCAACTGCATATAATATATATGATATATGAGAGGGAATAAATTTGTCAATGGCAAGTAGGGTGTTCAATGGGGTATACCGTTTTCAAGGGGATAAGTATCAGAAAGTACTTTGTCCAGCCTTACCCGTTATGATCTATTATGTAAGAATCCTTTGACGAATTCAGGGAGGGGTCCTCTCAAGCCCCAATCATGTAGTGTTTTGAGAATGCCATATTTCCACGTAATATCAAAGGCTTTATTTAGATCTGGAAATACTGCAACAAGATGATGTTTTTAAATGTGTTTAGATTATTTCTTGCCTTTAGATTGATAAACAAAATTTTTTTTTGTTTGTCAATCGAAAAAGCCAAAAAAGACTATTGTTTATCAAGATGATGTTTTTCATATATGCAGTTGTGTATGTCTATGTCTAATCCTACAAAATGGTCAAGAGTGGAGTGGTTTTTTCGAAATCCATATTGATGTTTGTTCAGTAGTAGGTTCTTTTCCAAAAATCACATTAACCGAAAATTTACTATCCTTTCCAAAACTTTTCCTAAATGGTTATTAAGAGATATACCGTCAACCGGGGTTAAGTGGATCAAAAATATCCATTTTTTTGCAGTGACGCCTTTGTGGTTCAATTTATTTGAACCAAAAAAATAATATAGTATCTTTTAACATCGAGCTATGGTGTACGTTATTTACCATATTTTTTGGGCTTGTGTTTTTTTTTTTTGGTTAAAGAGTGATCCGCTTTACCCCTTACATTGGGGTAAAGTGGATCACCGGTTAAAAACCTCTTTGTATCCACTTTAAACTAATAATGGTGAAAGTGTAGCACTAAATATTAAAAAAACAATATATAAATGATTTTTTTTTAATTTAAACAAAAAAAAACAAATATAATGGAAATAAAACACTTTATTTGAGCAGCATTTACAGTCAACCAGCTTCTAAACAGTTTAATTAAAAAATTTTGAAACAGTTTAACATCTAAATAACTAGTAATACTAAACAGTAGTACAAAAAACTTAAAACATTTCTAAAGGGTAACAAAAAATAAACTCAAAAAAACTCTAAACAAAAAATGACCTATTCTAACAAGTTTTTATCTGTGGGATTTATGTAAAACTGGTGACATCCTCGTTTGGTTCCTTTTAGGTCAACTATTTTTATAATTTGTTCCAGAGCGATTATAGAATAATCTGTATTTTGTGGATAAACAAAAAAAATATCTTTTTGACCTTTTTCCCTTAAGGGGTTTACTTTTGCTATAAATAAACGTTTATTTGTTTGGAATTTGACAATAACAAAATCACCTATTATGGGACACACACTACTTCGGGTATCTTGAGATTCGTATTCTTCACTTATTGGATCATCTATCAGCTCTGCTTCACTTATATCTTCATCTGATTGTTTTTCCCGTTCGTCAATTGCTTCATTTTCGCTCTCGCTGCTACTTTGCCTCCTTTTTTGTCTTTTGTTCATATCTGTCGTTTTTTTTCCTCTCTTTGGAGTTGTGGTAGTTATAGTTTTAAGTTCTTTTAAATGATCTATTACAGCAGCTTGCCATGAGGTTCCCATGTTTTGATGAATTAAATCATCTTTTCGTGGAATTTTATGAAGCACAGCATTAGGGTAAAATGGGACAATTCCACATGCTTTAAATCCAGCGATAGAGTTGCAGAGCATCTACTAACTGCGCTTCCTCAGCTTCACTCAGTGCAGGCTGTCGTCCATATTTCAGAATGTTTTTGCCATGAACATGTCTGTTTAATGTGGTATACGGAACCGCAAACTGTTCCGAAGCAGCTCGGATTCATATGTTATTGTTTTTTTATCGCCGCCACCGCTCTTTCAATGTAAACTTGATCATAGTTTTTGTTTCCTCGTGCGCCAAGTTTTTTCTTATAATGTCGCGGCATCTGAAACGAAAACAAATGATCTATTCTGAAATACAGACGAAAAAAAAAATCGTGCATATATGCCAATCGCCCCATTCGCCCCACAACCTACTAGAATAAAATACATTTTCAGCATATAAAACAAAACATCAATGTAACCTAAATGTCTAACTTTAACTAAAATTAATTTACAAAATAAATATATTATCGTTAATGTACACGTGATCCGCTTTACCCGAGAATTTAATACTTTTTATAAAAATGTCCCCCAATTCCAAAGAGAAACAAAAATTACTTGTTTTTTAAATTCAATCTTTTTGTTATTAAACATACTATCAAATTATAAGGACAAAACGTACGAAAAAGTTATTACCATTTCCCTACAACTAAACGATTTCGTATTTTATAAAACGCGCGAAATTCTTTTTGAAATTATTAATTTATTTTGAACACTAACTTACCTTCTCACTCAACGCAGCAGAGTAGTAATCTGGTTAAGGTAGCGTTGATCCATTTTACCCTGTGTGATCCACTTAACCCCGGTTGACGGTAGGACAGATGCGGTATTTTTTGGTTTATTTGGTTTGTGGATGGGAATTAATGTGGAGATTCTCCAACAATCACGATAAACTTTTTTTGACCAAATCAGGTTGTAAGTTGCTAATAGAAAGTCCAGGGCGTTAAAAGGAGGATTTTTTATCATAGGAATTAAAATTCCATCGGGACCTGGTGTAGTATTTTGACAGTTTGATAAGCCGTATTTTAATTCCTTCATGGTGAATGGTAAATTATAAGAAAATTCTTGGGGGCTCTCGAAATTTAAGTGTAAAGATTCTGCTCGTAACTTATTATTAATAAAAGTATGATTGTATGATGCGTTACTTGACATCTCGCTGAAATAAGATGCAAAGCAGTTTGCCATATCTTTTTTGTCAATTATCCAAGTATTCTGATTTAATAGCCTAGGGACGGATCTGGTAGGTCTTCCTTTTAGTCTTTTGATATTGCTCCATAAATTATGACTAGTAGTTTGTGAATTTATGTTATTTACAAAAGATATCCAGGATTTTTTCTTGGATTCTATAATGATTCTTTTGGATGCAGTGCGTTAGGGTTTAAATTCAATAAAATCTGTCAATGAAGCTGTATGCTTAAAGCGGTTAAGGGCTGTTTTTCTTTCCTTGATTGCTTTTTGCATTCAGAGTTCCACCACGGTCCCCCGTACCGTTTATTGGGATTAATATAGGACTTGAAAATGGAAACAGAGGCAGCATTAAAAATGGCATTTACCAAATTGTTCAGAGAGTCATCGATGATAGATAGGTTTAGATTCGGAAGAACAAATTCTTGACGGAATATGTCCCAGTTGGCCTTTTTTAGGTTCAACAGTGAATCGTGATTTTGGGGATATGAATTGTTTGACCAAGATAAAAAACTACCTATACAATTTATCTCAACTTTTACACAAACGTTAAACAAAAGTATTATGTTGAAATCAACTGGTAAAATTTTGCTTTGAATCCAAGATGGCGGAACAAAATGGCGGCTTAATAAAAATATTTAAAAATACAGTCTGAAAAACCTTTACTTAATGGATCGATTTCAAATTGTGTGCCATAACTAATTGTGGGTATAGGGGTCAACTAATAAAATTGTGACACTAATTCATGATGGCCGAATAAAAGAAAATGTTTGTAATCGTGAAAAAATCACCTTCTTAAGTTTTACATATCTTCACGTTTTAGCGTCTGTAGATGCCAAAAAATATGTTTTATCAATTCTGGCAGTCCATCTGTCTGTCTGTAGGTTCACGGCATAGCTGAAAAACTACTTACCCTATTGACTTCAAATTTTGATAACAGATTAAGAGTCACATGGGGATGATTTGGTAATATTTTGGTAAAAATCCAAAATGGCGACCTACTTAAATATTAAAAAAATTATTATTAAAAATCTACTTATGCAATTTATCTCAAATTTTGTACAAACATCAAGTATTATGTTGGAATCAGCTGGTAAAATTTTGATATGAATCTAAGATGGCGGAACAAATGGCGGCTTAATAAAGTATTTAAAAATTCAACCTGAAAAAACTACTTAATCAATCAAATTGTGTGCCATAACTAATTGTGGTATAGGGATCAATTAGTAAAACTGTGGTACTAATTCAAGATGGCCGAGCAAAATGCGGCCAAATAAAATGTTTGTAATCGTGAAAAAATAGCCCTCTCAGGTTTTACAATTATCTTTTTGCTCTCCTCTAGATAACAAAGAATATGTTTTATCAGTCTGTCAGTTCGCTGCATAGATTAAAAACTACTTACCAGATTGACATCAAATTTAATTCAAAAAATAAGGATCATATGTGGATGACCTGGTAATATTTTGGTAAAAATCTAATATGGAGGAACAATGTTAAAAAGTTATTACAAAAAAAACTAATTATTCAATTTACCTCAAATCAAGTGTTACATAGGAATGAACTGGTAACATTTTGATATGAATCCAAGATAGCAAAACAAAATGGCGGCCTAATAAACTATTTAAAAAATCAACCTCAAAATACTACTTATTAAATTAATTTCAAGTTTTGTGCAAGAATTAAGTGTGATATAGAGATAAACTGGTAAAGTTGTGGTACGAATTTAAGATGAAAGAAACAAAATGGTAGCCAAGTAACATTTTTAAAAATTCAACGTAAAAAATCTTGTTCAATTGACTTTAAATTTTGCAGAAAAATTAAATGTGAAAATGGGACAAACTGGTATTAATTCAACATGACGTAACTAAATGGCATACCGCCACTTAGTTACGTCATGTGTCAATGCAAAAACTACTTACTGAATTTCTTTTAAATTATGCCCAAAAGTCAAGTCTGGCGTAGGTAGAAACTAGTAAAATATTGATTCCAATTTGATGGAACAAAATGGGACCCAATAAAAATGTTTGAAAAGACAGTATATGTAACTGTGACTATGTACTGAATTGAATTGGGTCACACTGCACTAATCCTAACAAATGGGAAAAACATCATCAGGGAACCTCCGGGTAAAGGAAATTTACGATGTTTTAAGCCTGTAGGTAAACAAATAGAAACTGAAACAAAAATATGCGTTCAATTTACAGGAGAAAAGTTGCTATTAGGTTGTATTTTTAAATGATAGTAACAAAAGCAATAGACAAACATAACTTCAAGTTACACGGTCTAAATATAAACATATTTAGTAAATACGACTGTAATGCTGAATACCCATGTATTTTAAAAGTATTGAGGCTTTCTAAATACAGCCTTTACATATGGCTTTAAATTTTAATATAAAAATTTTTATGTTCCGATCAAAAAGCTCTTGGAAATGAATTCACTTTTAAATTTAGTTGTATGCTTACAAACACGCATGATACAAACTTTCTAATAAACAAACCAAACTTAATTTAATATCTTTTCATTGTTATCTTGTCAAATAATAAAAGACCGCTTTAAATCAACCGTGAATTAATGATTGACCTAAATTTGTTCCTTTACAAAAATAATAAATCATCATGCTTGTTAACAAAAGAACAACTTTGGTTCTCAGATCGATAAAATTTTATTGGAAGTTTCCTTTTATAGCAAAAAGTCTAACTAAAAGTTTATTCCCTAAAAATAGGAATTTTAGTTTAGAAATAAAATTTTGGAAGATATTATTATGTTTGTATATCCAGGATGTACAAGCCAGCCACTAAATCTTAATAATAACCTCTAAGTTAACATAACATTGATAAGGATTCAATTCGGTTAAGGACAATTTGGTACTCGTATATAATTCTTCGATAGAATTACCTGTCTAGTGTACAGAAAGGATATGTTCATTAAGCTCTATGGATATGTTATTCGGGACGATAAAAACACTTTTCTCTATTGTCATAATTTTGTCAACCAACAGGTAACAGGAAGTGTTATTATTAAAGCCGGGAACGTACTTCCGGCACGCCACGGCATGCCACGCACTGCTGCTTATTTTCCATTTTTGATTGGTGCAAAAAATATTTTGTAAATGTGAGTTATTATGTCCTCGTTTTATTTTTGAATCCCAATTTACTAAAAAAATAATAGATAATAATGCAATTCCTAAAATGTTTAATTTCCAAGATTCCAGTTTAATTATATTTAAATCTACAACTTTTGCATTTAATATTATATATAAGAATTTAATAGCTTCTTCATCCGGGTTGTAGCTAGATTCTTGCTATAAGGAGCCCCCCCCCTCATTATAGCGAGAAGTTGTTTTGAAATAATTAGCAACGAGATATTGACAAGTTCCATGCAGCACAATTTAAGCAGTGACGGCTCGTTATAGTTACTAAAACTTAGGGTCGACCGAGGCTCAAGGCCAGTCAAGGGCGGTTTTACGGTGAGGGGTAATGAAATAATTACCCCCCCCCCTCCCCCAAGACCGGGCAAACATCATATGTAATTTACATATTTTTACGTGAAAATTACTATTAAAAACTTGGCTAGGACGCACTATAGCATAAGAGCGACCTGTTGGATTGGGTTTCTTGCATATCCGTAGATAGAGTATGGATATAAGTATGAACAATGTAATTAATAAATTTGCTGCAGGAAAAAAATTGGACGTTATTATTTTTAACTAAACTTAAATAGATAACTATTTATTAGAGGCTGTTTTTCTCACTGCCTGCCACAAATATGATAAAAAATATGAGTATATAAGTTGTTCTCATACCATTTATCATAAAATATATTAACTATTTTTTTTAAATTAACCCTCCCCCCCTCAGAAAGGTTTCCTAAAATCGCTCTTGAGGCCAATGTGGTGTTAATTGGTGCCGTCCAAATTTGGGTCAAATACTTTTCTATTATTTTCCGTTTATTTCTTCAATGATAATTAAGTAGGCACCAACCTATATATAGCAGATCTAGGCTAGAGTATAAATTTAATAAATAAGAAAAAAATTTTAGTAAAACGCTCTAGTCCGTGAATTTAATTTTTTGATATTTTAATGTATCTCCCCTCAAGAGGAAAATAAAATAGATGACAAAGTGAAAGCTACATTCACAACCAAAAAAGTATAGTGTCCAGCAAGAACCACGAGGCGGTCGGCCGAATTTTAAAACATATTGCAAATGATATTTTAAAATATTCACTTCACATTTCGCCACCACATTTAAATATGTAACATGGCGTGAAAATTACTAATATAATATATTAACCGTCATTAGTCATGACTAATGTAACGAACTAACAAATTAATTGAAAAATAAGTAGTATCATTTTATAATTATAACAATTAATACCTGAAAAATGGTAGTATTCAATTGGGAAAAATTCCGGGGATTCGGCCACATCTCCGGGGAGACGGACCAGTGTTGGGTGATATAAGCTACGACGAATATTATAGTATTGAGATGTATGCGAACGTACTACGTGCCGCGCGAATTAGTAGCTGAAGTCTAGCATATGAGATGATGGATTCGGCTGGCCGAGCCACCGTCTTTAATAAATATATTAGAATGTCTGTGAACGCTGGCTCACAGACTGCTGTTAATGACGTTATTTGTATGTTAGTCAAGCAACGATAAAAGGGATACCTACCTATTTTGCTATGTGTCCAGAAAATAATAAACTAAATTTTGGTATTGTGCGTTTTTAGGATGTTTGCAAGGTTATTTTTGAAAAATATTTTCCTACTTTTTTAAAAAGAGAACTTTCCCTGTATATTTTCTGGTACGGCCTGGCCGACCCTGCCGGCCCTGAGGAGCCGTCACTGAATTTAGGAAAACATCAAGTACTTGAATTTTCATTTGAACAATAGGGGGGGAGGTTAAATCCTAAAAACGGCATATATGGCCCATGAGTTACACAGCTTACCATCATACATTAAATAAACCACGTGCTGCATGGGCAAAGAGTGACGTCAGCGAGGAGTGGTATCTATACCGTAGTGTTCTTATTTACTGTATGCGCACAATAGGAGCAAATTGCTTTACTAATTAAATTAGGCGAATCAGAGGTTAGACATTAGACATAAGGTAGCACTTAGGCTCACTGAGGCCCATTGTGCTATCCCCCCAAGTAAACGTCTCAGTCCAGGAGGCCACTCCTTTTTAGAAAGGAAAGAACCATTTCAGGTCGAGCACGTCCGACAAACTCGTGTTCAATATAGGTGTCACCCAAGCAAAGCAGTATGGTGATGACTAAAGCGTCACATCGACATACTAGATGCTCGGTAGTTTCATCTACCTCAGCACAAAACCTGCAGAATGAATTTTCGCCGAATCCAATCTTTTGCAGGTAATATTTCACCAGCCACCAATTAGGACCCCGGTAATGATCCTAGGTTGGCCTCTGTTAAGTTTTAGAAGTCTATTAGTCTCAGAATGGCTAAAAGGGCCTGACATGAAAACCTTAGATTGTCTGACTCCTTCTAGCTCGTGGCATTCAGCACGAAATTCTTCGACAGTGAGATTCTTAATCCTAGACTTGATTGATTGCTGAAGGAGCAATTTCAAGAGCAGGTTCCGGCCCAATGAAAGCAGTGTTGCAACCTCCCGAGCCAGCTGATCCGCCCCCTTATTACCCCCAATGCCCTGATGGCCAGGCACTCAAATGAAGCTAACCCTATTGGACTCACACAGCGTCTCTAGGGCTCTTCTGCATTCAAGTGTTAGCAGCGAATTGACCCTGCTCGAGGATTGAGCTTGAATCGCGGCTTGACTAACATAACATATATAGATATGCTTGTCGTGATGTCATCTGGAAAGGTTTTCCTGTACGCAGTCCAAGATTGCTGTAATCTCAACCTGATATACAATCGCATACCGTCCAAGAGCAAGACTAATTCTTATCCTAGGTCTCTTCCGATAGATTCCCGCCCCAGATTGTTCCTGCATTAGAGAGCCGTCTGTACTGACTCCGGAATAATGACATCTCTCTTAGCTAGGAGAGGGTCTGATCTGATCAGTTCAGTTCAGACTCGCATATGTCCAAAATTGCAGTGTCTGTGTATCCGGCCTTTTAAACGAACAAATGCATCTTCCTCTACAAGCAAGTGTAGAGGATTTAGACCCAGAATGACCTCCATAGCTCGGATTGGTGTGGTTCTTATGGCTACAGTTATTCCCAAACAGGCAAGTCTCTGGAGCTTGTCAAGCTTCCTCATGTATATTGTCCTGCGAGTCACTGACGTGTAATGCCAATGCGCAATATGAGGTTTTAGACCCCAAGATCATCCAAACTGTCGTCTGCACCCCCACAGACTTGATGTGGTTCTTTTGGGATCCGTTCAATAGGATTCCTCCAGGTCAATCGGGAATCTATTAAGACCTAGATATTTCACCGACCTGGAAGGTCTCAACTCTTTCCCAAAGGGGCTTCACAAAATCCACTTTCCTCTTGTGGATAAATGGTACCATTTCGGTCTTATCTGAGCCTTATAATGGTACTTTGGAACTTGCCAATTACTATAATGACATCATCGTAGCCTTGATCACACACTCCGCTTTCATTGAAAGTGTGAAGCAACCCATCCACAACCAGACACCACAAGAGCGGTGAAAGAACTCCCTGCAGACATCCTTTGACCACAGACGAGCACACTGTCACGCTCCCAAGAGAAGGTGTTATGATTCTGCTTTCAGGCATGACGCGAACCCACCTAATTACAGCGCTGTCCACGCCAAAACCAAGTGGAGTCAAAGGTGGTGTTGTTAAGCACTCCCTCGATATCCAAGAACACATCCTGAGCCATCATCTTGGAGTAGACTGCCTCCTCCAGTCTACTGACTAGACTATGAAGAGACGTCTCCATGGCTGTCTTCTGTGCGATATTTCTTATATAAGCATCCACGATCTTCTACATGGTTTTTAAGAGAAAAGAGGATAGACTGATGGCCGTTCCGTAACAATTATGACCCGGTTTAGGAATAAACGCTACCCAAACCCTTCACCATGGTTCGGGAATATATCCCAAAGCCAGGCAGGCTCGAAAAAGGCGCAAAAAGAAGAAAATAGGGAGAAAAATTGGTTAATAAAAACATGATTTATTAATTTTCCGCTGATCGGTTCAAGATTTCCTAATAAAGCAATAATCAAAACGATAGTACCCCAACGGAATCAAGCATTTGGGGTTACATACATCCTGGACTATAGCACTTAGAAATATAGCGTCCGAAAAAGCTACTGTGCAGTGAAACATGTCATTTTGTTTCAAGCAAATATGGCGCAAGTGGTTGTGAAGAATGGTTTTTCTTTCTACATTTTACATAATATTATTTTGGTAATTCGTAATTGCAGTGATCGTGCATTTGCTTTGACGACGAGCTTTCGAATAAAAATATTCACCGTTCGTTAGCATTGTCACAACATCGCATGTCAATTTTCTAGTCAATGTGAATGGTATTGAGTTTTAAGAGACTGAAAAAATAATACGTCCGTTAATAGTCAGTAAAATAAATTACACGTATTGATTGCCGTGACACATCTAATAACGTTATTAGTACATTTTTCTTTCACTTATAAAAATATTAGAAAATCGAATTATTAATCCGCCTAATATATTTTTTCTTAATTTATCGATATTCCTATTTTATGTGTATAAGTTTAACGATATTTGAGGTGTTTAGTTATAGATATTTAATTACAGGTAATTTTGTTGGTTTATTACCAGATTGTTACCATTTTGTGCCTATATGATGATCTTTGATTTTTGTGCAAAATTTGAAGTAAATTGGATAAGTAGTTTTTTAGTTTGCCGTAAAGAGAGAGACCGATTGACAGACATACAGATGAACCGACCCTCAAACGTGAAGATTTGCAAAATCATCTTACGAGGGGAGTACAAATACAAAACACTTTTAATTCAAAAATATGTTCATCCGCCAGTTATAAAAAGAGATGTACATAGAACTGAGAATTTCGTTTTATAAAGATTCGAAAAATATTAATAAACAAAAATTATTTAATGTCAAGACATTTGAGAGGCTACGGGCTGATGAGATTTATTTCTTCTTTCTCTTTATTTCAGATTTCCGGACTAGGCATTATCATTGCAGGTGGTCTAGTATTGAGAGATGTTTCTGATTTTGACCATTTCACCACTAGCGATTTACTGGGTCCCCCCATAGTTCTTATTGTAGCAGGATCAATCGTATTTATTATAGCGTTTTTGGGATGTTTCGGGGCTATAAGGGAGTCCTATAATATGTTACTAGCAGTAAGTATAATCATTAAATTTTAAAGAGGTAATAAATAAGTTTAAGTTGTATTATCTGCTAAGTTTTTTGTCACAAGAGCTTGCCGTAAAAACATCAGTATATTTAGATTATTATTATTGTTTTTAAGCCTACTGCAGTTTTTATAAGTTTGCCTCGATCAAGTCAACTCGACTGAATCAATATTAGTGTGTTTTGTTCGGCACTCTACATATGTTATTTATACATACAGACTATGAGCTCGCGTTGTCGATAAATAAAATTTAGTTTTTTTCAATAAACTACCAAGATTCGAATTAGCATCTCTTTGGTAGAGATAATATTATATGCACTGGCATACCATAGTACTATGGCAAATTAAGACACAAGTTATTTTAGGTATTAATTTCCTATAGAAGTTTTTCTCCAACTTTGTCGTCCTGCTTACGGTTCTTCTAGTCCTGTATTTTCACAGTGTTTCCGAAAACATAGGAAGTGTGTGTTTTATAGTGTCAAGGCACTTCTTAGTCTAGTTCACACGCTGAAAATAGTGTTAATTCTGGCTACTGCTAGTAAACAGATAAACCATTCTAAAAGTTATTAAAAAATTAAAATAAAAAAGAAGTTAAGTTTTTTGCAAATAACTCGGAAACGATTAACATCTAAGAAATGTTTAAAAAAGATTCTTAAAGAGGAAGAAATCTCCAATAAAAGAGTAACCGGCTGTAACAAGTAAAAAAATGTATACTATTAAATATTGATTAAACAATTTTTAAAAAATATTTTTATCTGATCACTTGAAAAACAATATCCCGCGGAAAAAATTTGTTTCACTAATTTTTCATAAAATGCACATTTTTTTAGAGTTTTTGTTTATATTTAAAATCGGATAACTGTTAAACAAAAGCCACTAAAATTATTTCGCTTCGTGTAGACTTTATCACAAGTATACTATATGATTTTTAATTGTTATAATATATTAGTTATTAATTATTGAATCTAACGAAACACTAAATAATTTTTGTTAGCTTCAAAAATTAATAGCTAATAGATTATAACAATTAAAAACACCACAACGTCATAATCTCATATAGTATAAGATAAAGTCTCCACGAAGCGAAATAATTTTAGTGGCTTTTATTTAACAATTATCCGACTCGAAATACAAACGAAATCTCTTAAAGAAATTGTTAATTAACAATAAGCTCATTTTATGAAAAATCAAGTGTCTAGGTAATACTTTTTTAGTATTTAATCGTATGTAAAGTACAATTACTTGTAACACCTAAAGCTCTATTCTTAATATTAAATTAAAATTATTAATATTAGAGATAAGAGTTTCGGGAGTTGAGAATGTTTTATTGGAAATTTATTCCTAAATTTCTTATATATTAATATTTTCCGAGTTATTTGCAAAAAAACTAAACTCCGTTTTTTAAAATCTTAATTTGTTAATAAATTCCGTCATTCCATCCAATGAGCCCTGACTCATATTTTTACTCGCAGCAGCAAGAATTAACACCATTTTGAGTTCGTGAACTAGACTATTCTGGGATGTGTGACTTATTGATTCATTGCTGCGAATATTGGCAAAACCAACCAATTATTTTCATTACACGTACCTGAGTATTTCTTGTTCTTACTCTGCTAATGTATTCTGATTGTTGTCCTATGTCTTTGCGGAAATCTCCAATCGTCTTGCCAAGTCTTTTTTCCCAAAAAGGTATCCGTGTTTGAGGTTGGCGATAATTTTAACTCCTAAAAAGGTGAAGGATCTTCAATGTATCTGCATTTTGCATATACCCCGGCAGAATCCTTTCGTTTAGAGTATCAAGTTTTACTGTAAGATTTTTAGAGTGGTTTGCCCTTACATGTAACTGCTTGGAAAATGAGTTGTGTACTTTATACTCGGTTAGCTCTTTTCGGTATTTCTTATTTCTGTCAGCAGTTTTTTATTAAATTCCACATATTGGTACACAACATTTTGGTGTTCTTTGTACGATGGTTTAGCGTTGGTCAGTTCTTCGTTGAATTTTTCTTCATTCTGTTGGTCAGCATCTGCATTTGCTTCCATGTACTTTTGGTTTATGAATGGTGGTTTGGGTATCGTTTAGATAGTGTGTTTAGATTGGTTGGTTGCTTGATAAGGAACTAGATTGCTTCCAATTACAATGCAACATTTGTTTGCTATTCGCTATTAGATGGTGTTGTTCATAAGCGCTGTTCATTTTAAACGCTGGTTTAGACGTCCTGCTTGGTTAAATGCTGGTTGACTTCCTGTGCACGAGGTTGGGTTATTAGTGTTGTGTAGCTCTCTGATGGTGGTTCTGCTTTTTATAGATACTGATATGATGCCCGCTTCATCAGCATCTTTACACCTACGCTTGGCATGCTATTGTGTACCGCTTCGGCTCCAGACATGCCCCGATAATCCCCAAACAGGGCCATTTCTCCCAGGTTTCAGTTGATTTCTATTTTTATGGAAGGAGATAACTCTCTATACTGCTTTTCTTTAGCGGTCTTTTACAACTCGAAAGAAGATTACTAGAAGTAGCCATAAGGTTACAACTTTTAAAATTGCTAAGGTTTTCGGAAACAGCCAGTGGAGAACTCGACTGGGTAGGACAAGTCTGTCGATTGCTAACAGCTTATCCTCTGTGCTTTTTCTTACGCAGGACAGAGTCCGTTATATTAATATTAATATTAGTATTATTATTACCATTGTTATTAATATTATTATCATTATTTAGCTTTAAACATAATTAAAATATCTAACGGGAATACAATTTAACCTACAATAGCAATAGTAACTTGTGAAAGATTTTATTTAGTTTGCAGGACTGCTTGCGGTAATTTTCATCTTAGAACTAGCTGTAGGTATTGCAGCTGCAGTTTACAAAGGAGACTTCCAAAGTAGCTTGAAAAAAACGCTTCGTTCGTCTATGGACAAGTATACTGAGTCTCAAGTTGAGAAGCTAGCTTGGGATAATTTACAGAAAAAGGTAAAGTATTTAAACATATGCAGTGCATTTTTTAACTAGAGATATGGTACTTTATGCAAAATTTTGACCCCATGCTGAACAGTTTTCATCGATACTACAATTTCAAACTTTCAAACAAGCATTCTAAATAGTTAGTTAATAAAGTCCAGTAAATTAAGTGGGGAAAACGACGTAATAGTAACAAAACTTTAAAATATTATTATTGTCGCATTTCAAGCGAAATGTGGATTTTTAATATGTTCTAATGTACGCAATTCCGCAATTGTGGCAGATATGACACGCGAACGCGTTATACGGTTAAAGGTTCTGTTACAAACGAGTATGCGTATTAATGATGTCGAAAAGAAATGTTTTGACGGGAACTGAGGTCTGTTTTATAAATCTGGTACTATCCAAAGATAAAGTATTTGAACTTTAAATTTGGCCAAACTAAATTGAGTATTGAGTTAGCATACAAAGCAAATCAAGAAATAATTTTTCAAGATTGATTAGATTTCAGCTCTTACTGTTTCAGCCCTTGCTGAACAAAATTTTTCATTTGGATCAGCTTTATTATTTTTTTTTATGTTTGGACAAACCTCGAAAACCTGATACTTAAGTTTAATATACCGTCACATTATACCATGATTATCTTAACTCTCCATCTTATATCACATACCAAAGGGTCTTAAATTATACGTTCTTCAAATGAAAGAAAAAGTATTTAACAAAACAGCTAAGATTTATAAATGAACCAAGTTCTATTTGCTTTTTTTTAAACTGGAGATGTTATGTTTTAAATACGACAGCCGAATTTAAATCGTTTCTGTTAATTCATTAGTAGGTTATTATCAATTTCCCGTCATAGCAATAACTTTTAAAATTCATAAATTCAAGAACATTCTGAATATGCCTCTGTTGATAGAAAACATTACATAGTTTTTTCCAAAAAAAAAGGAAAAAGACGCAATTGTGACAATAACCCTCACTATATATAATTTATAATCATGTTTTTCAGTATGGTCTTTGTAGCGTAATCATTCCTTACCTACGCCAAAAATTAACTTGTGAAATTATAAACTTGCTATCCTGATGTTTATTATTCCGTACGTAATAATATTTATTGATGGAGAGGAAGTATATCCTTCTAAAGATCCAAAAATATACTTTTTGCGAGTATTGTATTTATTGTAGCAAATAGGAGTGACTGTGCATGCAAAAATGAGCAGTGGTAGAGTATCTTTAAATTTTGAACACAATCAAATCAAAGAAGAAAACGAAAACATCCATTTCGCCATAGTTACATACCCCAGTTTTTTGTGCAACTGTTCAAATATAATAAATAAAACAGTACAAACAAGTTACTAAAATGTATCATTTATCTTCATAGATATTATACACCTGAATTACATACGCAAAATGAAATTATAGAAACAACTCTTCCGCTAGCTAACACCACGAACGACATTTAATTATACTGTTGATTCCTGACTTTCATTGGAAGAAATAATATTATTGAATGTTTGGTTCATGATACACCAACTTCACAACAAGGATACCAAGATCCCTGTCTGAAAATGATCCATTTCAGTCAAACGACGGTTCCAATTCGCTCTTTTTAGAGCTCTTCAGGCCGCCATAGACTAACGAGCCCCGTGTAGGGCAAAGGCACAAAATGGAATTACAGAAGCAACTACACCGCTGGCTAATACCACGACCGGCATTAAATTATCTGTTGATTCCTGACTTTCGTAGGGAGAAATAATACTTTTGTTTCAGGATACACTAACGTCACAACGAGGATACCATGATCCCTGACTGAAACATGTGCTGCCTGTAGCATTGCATTAGGGCTCGCTAGTCTATGGCGGCCTGATGAGCTCTAAAAAGAGCGTAATAGCGATCGTTGTTTGACTGAAATGGATCAGTGCGCCTGCGGCATTGCCGAATATTTTCCGGACAGGGATCATGATATCTTTGTCGGGACGTTGGTGTAACGTGAAACAAAAATTCAATAATAACTGAGTTACATAATTTTTATTTTTGGTTCTAGTGTTTAAAAGTATCATCACACAACTGACAGGTATATAGGCGCCAGGAATAGTTGTTCAAGAGAAGAGGGGCTTGCTCTCCTCCTCTGTTTTAGAAAATGCACTTTAATCGCTGAACTTCACACATACAGGGTATTCCATTTTCGGCACATTCGTGGGGTATCTCCCTTATTTTTAAAGGTAGAAGGGTGCGGTTTTCGCGACAAAATATTATTTTTTTGTGACAATAAAGATGGCACCAGCAGAATTTTCATAGCCCTTTTGGTTTTTGAAAATACCCCACTTTTGTGGGGTATCTCCCTTATTTTTAAAGGTAGAAGGGTGCGGTTTTCGCGACAACATACTATTTTTTTGTGAAAGTAAAGATGGCACTAGCAGAATTTTCATAGCCCTTTTGGTTTTTGAAATACAGGGCGTTTTTGAAAATGTTGCATTTGCTACCTGAAAACTTAAAAAAAAACGGAAACTGTTTCTTATATGATTTTTTTCGTAGGACCCTCTGTATATTATTCTTTTTGTTTATTATGAATAATGTGGGCTTTCCAGAAATATATACATGTAAGCAGTTATTTTGAAAAACAAGCTCAAAATTCGAGATTTTCTAAAATTTCCTTTTGTGTTCAATTAGTAGGTAGTAGGCTATAGCTAATTTATTTGGAACAAGAAGCACAATGTTAAAAACTTTGCGGTTTTATCAGTTTTTGATTATTAATGAAATATTTTTGTTGTTTTGCTGTTTCTATTTAAGCATATTTAATTTACTTTTTTTACAATAATGGAGATCTACAAAAATTATGAAAAGTATGATATGTTGGTTTGTTTTATACAATCTAATGAAAATCCCCAAGAAGCTTCGGAATTAGATATACAAAAATAACGTATTTTAGAGGCGCGTCATGGTTAAAATAATATCTTAGGAGTCCTTTTCGTTCATATTAGATATCCAGAGAGAAGCCTACCTTTCCGCGACATATTTTCCCGCCTTAAATCAAATTTAGTAGAGCACGGTCATTTATTCAGCCCCGTCCTTAAGCGTACACCAAACAAGATAGAGAAGGGAGAGAAATAAACGTATTAGGTAATGTAGAAGCGACGCCTTCATCTTCTTGCCAGCAAATAGAGGAAGCAACTAGTATATCCAAGTCTGATACTCAAAAAAATTTGCAAAATATAAGTATCACCCATATAAACTCCGGATAGTTCAACATATACACCCTGGCGAAGCCGAGCGGCGAATATTGTTTTGCCAATGTTATTTACAATAAATCCATGAATCTTTTGGCAGACGATGAATCTTATTTTTCTAGTGCGGGAATTTTCAAACGCCATAATACAAGAACCATCCGCGAAAATCACCATTTAATTTTTGAGAGATCACAAAGTACGCTTTGGAGTTGGGTCTCGTGTTTGATTCTTGGAAGACGCAGAGTCTATAGAATTTTTAAAGGAGGCCTCACAACGCGTCGGTACCTAAAAATTCTAGGGGAAGTTATTCCAAAACTGATGGAAAATGTTCCAGTGGCACTTTATAATGCCGTTGATCTTCAACAAGACAAGCCACAACTTTTAGAAGCATTTTTAAACGATAACCTTCCCGAAAGATGGATTGGTACCAACGGACCTGTAAGACGGCCACCCCGATCTCAGTATCTTTCGATTTTAGATTTTTTCTTATGGGGTTTCAAACAAAATAAGATATATAAAACACGATATCAGTCTCATGCGGCAATCGATTCAACTTCCCGAAATTTGCAAAGAAGGCCTATTACTCTTTTGAACGCTATTAGAAAAGTAACGAAAATGTGCCATACTCATTTTAAGAAAGACAGGTAATTATTGTTTCGTTTTGAGTAAAATTCAATAATTTTATCATAATTAAGATAAAATGCTGTAATAAATAGTTAAAATTTAAAACCATTTTTTGGGTTTTTTCGCCACAATCAGAACACTAATACAAAAACAAGACAATTACCTTATATGTTTAATCTGCAGCCTTGAGTTCTGGATTCACTATGAAGATACCCGAGGAAAGACACTGAAAAATATCTGTTTTCTGGACGTTTAGGGGGAAAGTCTTCCCCGTCTTCACAGTGGCGGATATTCAGGTGAAGTAGGTGAAGTGCTACTTCACCAGGAAAAATAAACAAGCAAACATCTAACTATATTTCTTATATATATCTCTTAAAATTTTAGTTTTTACATTCATTTATTCACCTAATTGGTAAAAAATAAACTGTACATCTCGAATAAATATTTTACTTGACCGTTGGCGGCATGTCTTTTTAAAACTTTCAATCGAACTTTATTATAACAACTGTAACAGTGGCGCAAACCGCTTCGACTTTGCTGGAGGTGCTATGTTTAGTTTACGATTTTCCTACTACGTTGCCATGACAACGCGTACGTGATGACGTCGAGCCCAGCGCCATACAACGCTGTCGGTGAATTGCTGGCGCGGTACACTAAACCCACGTGTCGTTCAATTTGCGGTGGTTGTTTACTTTTATTTTCGCGGATTTCGCTGCAACCGGTGAGTTCCTTTACAGTTAACTTGACTGTTTTGTATTATATTTATTTATGGTGCTGTTACAACTTCAAATTCGAAGTAATTAAATGTGATTGTTCAAGATTGGAATAAATAAATGACGTCTTTGAATTTATTACAAACTGTGACAAATCTGATGAAAAATCAATCCACCTTGCGAAAGGATTTTTAGGTGAGATGGATTTTGAATTCACGTTTCTGGCATTAGTATTTAATGACATTTTCTCAATCACGGACATACTATTTGACGTTCTTCAAAAAAAATCGCTTGACATTCATTTGAGGCGCTCTGTAAAAAAAGAAATGAACATTTTTTTAATACCATGTTTGATAAAGCAAATTCTATTACAGAAATAAATCATTACAAATGTGAGCTTGCTAAGCTTTCACCTGAAGAAATTAGGGCTAAGTATAGGACCCTTTTTTATGAAATATTGGACCATATTTTAACGGAAATGACACTAAGATTTCAAGATTTACATTTTCATGTTTGGCAGGTTCTGCTAAATTTTCCGAAAATAGTTTAAATTTTCCGACTGGCCCGTTTGAAAATTTGTTACAGTTATATGAGGAAATATTTTCAAAAAGTTAACGACTTAAAAATGAGCTTGGTCTTATTTTTGCCAATGAGAGTAATTGCAATATATCGCTGCAAGAGCAAGTGTAAAAAATTAATAAAAATAAATATATTTTTACCGAAGCATATAAATTGTTTTCCCTTATTTTGACAATCCCGTCGACAAGTGCTTCAGTGGAAAGAAGTTTTTCTTGCTTCAAATGTGTAAAAACTTATTTAAGAAATACAATATCTCAAGAAAGACTTACTTCTCTTGGCAATATTTCAATTCAAAAGGAATTTCTGGAGGAGATTAGAGCAACTTATCCATTTTATGAGGATGTTAATAACTAACTAAAAATAAATTTGCTGTTATGAAGGATAGAAGAATTGATTTAGTATACAAAATTTAGGGGAAGTCGTAAAACCCCTCCACATAAAAAAATTGTGGAAAAAAAATTATTGCGATATTTTCTTGCTTCATTTGCACTTCACTTACTTTTTCTCCCGCGAACCGCCACTGCGTGTTCAGCAAATCTAAAAATAAAAAACTAAAAGCAGATTATTTCTCATGTTTAGTATCAGAAATATAACCAGAATGGCTAATCTCTGTCAGAATTGAATTGAATTTTGTTTTTAATACATTTTAGCCACAGCCTACCTACCAAATGGACACAAAAAAAAATTTCGAATTTTAAGCTTCTTTTTCGAAATAACGCATATATGTATATATTATTGGAAAGCTCATATTATTTCTATTAAATATAAAGAATAATATATAGGGTGTCACTTTTAAAAAAAATAAAGTAGGGTCCGATAACTTTTGGACCTGACCCCGTATACTTATCTGAAAGCGGCACTGAATTCCACGGAAAAAGTCATATAAGGAACAATTTTTGGCTTTTTGATAAGTTATCAGATAAGCTGAGATACGAGGAGTGCCTGAAAATGTAATATTTTAAAAAACCCCCTGTATCTCAAAAACCAAGAGGGCTATGAAAATTCTGCTGGAGCCATCTTTAATTTTACAAAAAAGTAGCACCCTTCTATCTTTAAAAAAAGGAAGTACACAATTGTGGTACGAAAATGGGTGATAGTTTTTAACTAAATATAGCCGTTTGTATAACTTATAATTCAAAAAATTATTTAACCAAAATACCGAAAAACATGTAAAGAAAAATAACGTTTGAAGTAAACTTATGTACGTCAAACTAATTTGCATTGTATTCCACCGGTTCGCATTATTGCTACAACGATCAGTTTGATGGCATAACGTCGTATGCCCAAATTTAATGTGCTACCATTTTGCCGGAAAACATGTAAAAGCAAAAAACTTGGAAATTTTAGAAGGTGTATTGCGAAGTATGACATTTACGCCACATTTACACATTACACACAAGTTACAATATATTACCTATAAAGCAATCTGGATTTCGTTCAGGATACAGTTGTTCGACTGCAATGGCCGATGTGACAGATGATATTTTTTGCGCTCGCGATAATAATCAGATAACTGCCTTGGTTCTGTTGGATTTTACAAAAGCCTTTGATTTTGTAAATCACAGTATCTTGATTTCTATATTAAACTATATAGGGTTTTCTAACAATGCGTCAACCTTAATAAAATCATTTCTTACTGATCGTTCACAGCGAGTCAAAATTGAAAATAAGGTTTCCGATTCACTTAATATAACAACTGGGGTTCCACAGGGGAGCATACTTGGCCCAATATTATTTAGTATTTATACTAGCAATTTTCAAAGAAAGTTTGAATTCTGTAACTATCATATATATGCTGACGATACTCAGTTGTATTATTCATTTCTTCCATCTGAATGTATTGACGCCAAAAATAAAATAAACTCCGACTTAAATTCACTATTTCAGACATCTGCTGATCATATGCTAAAATTAAATCCAAATAAGTCTGTAGTAATGTTGTTTGGCAATAAAAATGTTATTAATAATATAAACAAATTAATGGATTTGTCAATTAACAATCAGCGACTCTCTATTGTGGAAAATGCCAAAAGCCTAGGATTAACTCTTGATTCCCAGCTTCGTTTTAAGAATCACGTATCTTCAACACTCAAAAAAGCATATTGTGGATTAAAATCATTATATATACATAGACATTATCTTGATCAAAATATTAAAAAAGATTTATGTAATTCACTTATCCTGTCGCACTTTAATCACTGTGATAATGTGTATGGTCCGTGCTTGGATAGTCACGATTTGCATAGAGTGCAAAAGATTCAGAACTGTTGTATCCGACTAATTTTTGGTATCAGAAGAAGCAACCGAGTATCCCACAAACTTAAAGTACTTTCATGGCTTAATATGAGTAATAGAAGGAAACTACATGCAACATGTATGTATTTCAAAATTTTAAAAAGTCGTGTACCAGTATATTTGTATAATAAAATAAAATTCCGAACAGATGTCCACCATTTAAATCTACGTAGAAATACTTTAACTATCCCTAGACATAAACATGAGTTTTTCAAACGCTGCTTTTCTTATGATATAGCAATGTGTATCAACGCTTTACCCATTGAATTATCACAAACTACACTCTCAATACAATCCTTTAAACATAAACTGACGAAATATTTACTTTCTAAGCAATGAACGTATAAAGTACGTGTAGAGCCTTCATCAGCCTTTGTTCTTTCTTTCTATCTTTAGTTTCATTTTCCTCTTTTCGCACTTTCATTTTCCTCTTGTCGCACTATCTTTTTTTTCTCTTTATTTCTTCCGCTTTTCCGTTTATTTTCTTCTAACACCTTTGTTTTACTTATGATATATTTTATTTACTACTCAAGACGTTTACTGCTAATGGTATTTTTAGTGACGTCATATCTACTCTTGTTTTTATATATGTTGTTATATCTGATAATATGCTGTTTTTAAGTGACGCCACTCTGAATATTTTTGGCAGTAACAGTTTTATCTTTGCCATGCATAAGTGGGACATTAAGATATGTGGCAGCATTGTAAGAACAGAATCTGCCTTTTGCGCAGAAGTCTGAAATGCTAGCCTTTATTCACTATGTTTTTTTTTTATTTGTGAAAACAATTATGTATTTATTTTTTTTTAGTGAATAATAAACGATTATTATTATTATTATTATTATTATTTTTAGTCGACTATTTAGACCTGCATCGTTCCAAATGAGGCGGAGGAGCAAGAATATTTTTTCTTTTTAGCGACTTTTAATAAAAGCTAGTCTTTAAGTTTCTTTTTTAATGTTATTTTATTCAAGATGATGAGAGCCATATCATAACATTTTTAGTTTAAATGCTGTGGAATCGACGGCCCTGAAGAATGGCAACTTCAAAACACAGCAAGGCCAGAGTCATGTTGCTATAATGACTCTGAGAATGACCATTCACAAAGACCATCAAATGAAGTTCCCACACCGGATCAATATTGTCAAACTCAGCAAAACGGTCCTTATTTATACTCTTCTGGCTGTTTTCAGAAGTTGAAGAATAAAATAGAAGGAAATACCAAGGTCCTGATAGGTGTTGGGATCGGTATTGCTTTCATAGAGGTAAAAATGTTTTGTCAAGTTTTGTGTAACATTTTCTTTATATTAATATTAAACGTTTTCTGTTTCATAGAGGTAAAAATGTTTTGTCAAGTTTTGTGTAACATTTTCTTTATATTAATATTAAACGTTTTCTAAAAATATGTAATGAAGTTCTAAAAAGAAATAATTGAACGTGACACTGGCCGTAAGGGTCTTCAGTTCGATTCCGATTAGTAATACGCTAAAATCACCTCTCACGCAGTACCGTTTTGATTGGACGATAAACTGTTAGTTCTATAGGCCGAGCATATGATGACAGCTTAGAAACTTCGCTGCCCCATTTTTATCAGTTCGTTCGTTCTGGTTAAATTTCTAAGTACTTTAGTTTTTGTAAAAAGTAAAAATCTTTCCGAGAACAAAAAGCTCTTGTGCTTTTATATATGATAAACACGTTATTATTATAGCAGATAATAAGCGTGTTGGTGAATAAACGCGTATATGAACTTCGGATAGTCGCTAGTCAAATACCAAGTATTCGTTATTCTGCAGATATTGCATGTGGTGTCCTAATTTCAAAACAGTATGAATTATTGTATAGATATTGTTTAGCCAGTGACCAATGTTTTCAATAATTGTTTTTTAATTGCTAGACATTAGGTTCTCCTCTCTTTGATTTACTATCAAATTTCACTATAAAACTACTTCTTGTTAGATTTATCCAAATATTTCCCTCACGTGTGTAAAATGTTCGCAGAATGACAGTGATCATTGGATTAAATTTCATAAATAGCAACAATTCAACTAAACTGACGTTTATTTATCTAATGTCAAACAAACATATTTTATCAGTATAACGTGTTTTCTTTACTATGTAATACTTTAAATGGTTAATTTTATATGATTTTGTAAATTTGTTAAATACAAAATATTTTCAATTTTGGTAGCTCACGCCCACAATGTAATTCAAAAGAAAAGATTTGAGAAGCTTTTTTGGACAGTTTTATTGAATATTTAAATCAAATACCTACGTATCGACACTGACCAGTGTCATCATCAGGGCCAGATTCTTAAAGCTGGGTAAACTTAATATTTCGCATACGAAAATAAGTATCAATTTCAATTAGCCAAAGTGATGTATTAAGTACTCCTAATTTAAAAATATTCTCGTGTGAGGTATATTAATTTTACCAGTGAAAAGAATCTGGCCCAATTGATGACACTGATCAGTTTGGAAACGTAGGCATTTGATTTAAATATGTAATAAAAGTATCCAAAAAAATCTTCTTAAATATTTCTTTTCAAAAAATATTTATTTTTGTAAGAATACTTTTATTAAGGAAATATTCTATGGAATATATCATACTGGTATTTTCAAATTAACAAGATAATTCGGAAAAGAATTTTGTTTTCTAAAAGAAACGGTATTCGTTGTTTTATTTGTTTTTTGAAACATTCCATAGAAAACAAACTCATTTTGTTTTTTTTTTTAACTTCTGTGAAACAAAGAAAACAAACTCACACCGTTTTCGGACAACATAGTCTTTTCCGAATTATTGGAAATTTTGAATGCACTAGTGGTATTATATACGGTCATTCCCTTGTCCCTGAACACAAAACCTGAACGTTCGAACCTGAACGAGCAAATAGAGTAAATTCGCGAAAAAAAAGTAGGAATTTTTACGACATCTGAGTTCTTTCTAGCGGGAAGGTTTCCCCCTGGGAGCATGATAAATCTCCCGTAGATAGCCGAAACAATACATAGAATCAGCAATGCGAAAAACTTTCTGTAGATCTTCGTATTCCACGAGAATCAACGGAAAACACACTCAATATCACATTCTCTTTTTTATCGATGTTAAACATTTATACGCGCAGGCTAAATTTTTACAATAGCTTAACTTCTTCAAACGACGCATGAACATAGCTTTACCGAATTACGTTAATAAAAATGAAAAACATGGCCCAGTAGTTTCACCCGGTTCCTGATTCACTTTCACGTGTTTATTAGAATTTTGGCTTGGAAACTGTTTACACTGGTCGAACTGGTCATGATTGTTAACAAACACTTACCTTTTTACTCTAACATTAACTTGACTAATGTAAACAAGACAGGGTTAACGTACTGGACATCAACCAGTTCCCCATGTTAGTTTTGTTTGTCTTGATTTGGCAACCTATAATAAAATGTCTATTAATTTTCAGGTAGTGGGTATTCTCTTAGCATGTTGGCTAGCGTATACCATTAAACAAGAAAATGAACCTCAGAAATGAGAAGAGGCGAGATCCAAATACGGAAAAGCTACTAAAAACATATATGTCTATTAATTTATTTTTATTCAGATAACTAGGTGCAAAAATATCAAACATTTAGTGTGTAACGTAAAATAACTGCTTACCAGCTCTATGTACGATGTATTACTAAAATTTCTAGATAAGTTTGAAAAAAAATGGTTAAATATAGAGCAACTTTAAATGTACATTTTTCATTTTTGATTATTGAACTTTTTTTTCTAAGGAATTGCAAAATATTGCTTATTACCGAATTTACCCATTTATTACTAATTTTAGACATAATAAATAATTTATTGTTAGTAAGATGTACTGTTACTGTAAATAGTATATGAATAAATATAATATACAGTTAACAATAAAAAGCGTGAAGGTATAGCGTTATTTGAAACCAATGAATAAAAAAACAATTATTGTGTGTCTCTCTCTCTCTCTCTCTGTGATCAGAGTCTTCTGATCTAGCGTTGGTTAAATAGATTACTCGTAAAAAATCAAAATGTAAATAGAATTCTAATCTGACCATTCGTCCCCCAGTTTCAACATATGTTCGCTATTAAAGAATATCTGCCAAAGCTCCCCCAAGTTTGATAAGTCACACAGGATAGTTAATTCTCGTAAGCGTAACGTTCACCGTTTCTCGCCGACCGCAAAGATCAATGACCGGGTGAGTGACGTACTCTGGCCTTCTCAGTCTAAAGATTATCTAGTATTATATTGCTCCGTAATAGAAATTTGCCTTTTAAGCATTGTTTTTTCAAAATTCTTTAGTTTTTACAAGTGGTAATAGGTCACGCAAATTTGAAAAAGTATTGTTTGTGCATAGTGAAACGTAATTAGCCAAGGAAAGAAATAGAACTTCTTTTATAACTAATATATTTACTTCTATAGAAGTCTACATAACAAAAAACAATGTCTGGGAATATGTGTGCTGTGTATAATTGCAAAAATAGTTACAAAAATCACTTCCTAGGTGTAACTTCTTCCAAAGTTTCCAAAATTAATTATTATAAAGAAACAGTGGGTAGGTACACCGGTGCAGAAGAAAAATGTTAGCTATAGATATATTTGGATTCTTTATTAATTTTTGAATAATTTTTCAGGGAAGTCTTGTTTTCCTTTAACATATAGCAGGTACTTTTAATTTTAATTTTTGCACTGGATTGCTTTTTTAGTATTAATGCAAAACTCAACCTTATTAATTAATCTAAAAGTTATATTTATACTTAGGTATCAGAGAAGCCTCTGTAGTTGTAAAAGTGGTTATATTAAGGTATTATTTGTAATCTCTAGAATACATTATTTTTTAATTTTGAAAAAAATATGTATGACAATAATAACAATTATTAAAAACTCGTAATATCATGTTTTTTACTTTCCTAATTGAGAATCCCTTTACCTATTTGATTTTTAAATTAATACATTTAGGTACCTAAATTACGATAAAGTGCTTATTTATTATTCATAATATAACAAAATTTCGTGAATTAAGAAGGCACTCATAATAATATATTTTTGTCTTGACATAATGTTTAAATTATTTCCTAATCATTTATTTTTATGTCCAAATAAGAATTATTAAAACATTTTGATAAGCAATGCAGTGCTTATTGACTGAAATTCATATGATAATGTTGTTTTATTAATTTAATATAAAATTTCTCGTAATTTATTGCATTAAAAATCAAACTAACCGCATCAAAAGGCTAAACCATATTATCCTCCTATAGAAATAACACATGAAACTTGTTTCGAGCGGGTTAGGCAACGTCACTGCAGCAAGGCTCGCTCGCGCTAAATTGCCGCAAACAAATCGCCGATGTAACTATCCTGTGTGGATTAAGGTTCTTGGCTTTCCCCATTGTCCAAACCATGCCCTAAAGCTAATGCGTCTCCCAATATCAGTCGAAGACGTTTTCTAAGGATACAATTTTTTTGTACTCTTTCGCTGATGATAGCTTTGGCTGTTGTTAATTTAATACAAAAGAAATTACTCTTTTTTATTCAAAAAATATTTTTGATCCTTATATATTTTATTATTATCCCCAATGACTTCTCAGAAATCGGGTCACTTACGTAAGTCAGGAACGGGTCGGGTGATCACAGATTTAGATCATAGGCAAAAGATTGTTTTTCGGGGGCACCCCTCTTCTTATTATTTTTTAGTTAACTACTTAAATGTACGTGGGTGTATAAATTCATTCGTGGATCTATATTATTATTATATATTTGTGAGTGTTTCTATTACTCTTATATAGATCTGTAATATACTTATTAAAAAATTAAGGTTTGTGTGTTATTAACTACATTTTCTGAAGAAAATGCTACTAAATGCTATATTTTTAAAAACTTCCTTCTATTCGATTTTTAAAAACGTTTCTTTTAGCAGCATTTCTCCCAGAAATTAGTAGAACTTGTTCTAGCAAGTTGTTCTATTATATGAAATTACCAGAAAAAAATCAAGATTACCAGTGTCAGGTGAAATTTGCGCCTAGAGATCGTATGTAACTAAACTTTCGTGAATTTTCGTTTCATACACAATCAGGCATCTATTTTATTAACCCAATTTAGACATTTTTTGGGTTGCTGTTAAGCGTGTTCTATAACACATTTTGTTTCGTCACCGCATGCGGAAGCCAAAAAGCAGCAAAATCTGATCACGAAAGCACTAAATTTGTCATATGGAAATTCACGAAAGCATAACACGAAATAATCGGAATCTTAACACAAAAACCATGACTATATTTCTTGATTTGGCAAAGGCCTTTGACACCATGCCGCACACGATACCCTTTCAAAATATGGTGTTCGTGGTACCGTGTTACATGTCTTTTCATCTTATCTTTCTAACAGACACCAGGCTGTTAAGATAAATAATGTCATTAGTGATGCACGTACTATTAAAATGGGCATTCCTCAGGGCATTGTCCCAGGTCCCTTACTTTTTATAACTTTCATAAACCCACTACTTAAGGAGTCAGACATAGGAGGATCTATATTGTCCTATGCAGACGATACAGTGCTATTATTTACTGGTGACTCATGGAATATAGTAACAAATATTGGGGAAACTGGTATTAAAACTGTTAAAAAATGGTTCGATTCATTTTATCTTTCTCTAAATCTCAAAAAAACAAATTATATTGCTTTCTCTCTCACGACAAAAATAGACCAGATTTTAATTACATAAAGATTGGTGACGATGACGGAGATATTGCAAGTGATGTTAAACATTCAAAATATTTGCGTGTTATCAGGTCAGGTATTTTAGATCAGCATCTAAAATGGGACAAACAGGTTGAAAAGGTGGTAAAGGCAGTTAAAAGTTTTAATTTATAAATCTACCTTCTAAGAGAAATTTTAGGTGAAAAATTACTTATCTTTATTTATAAATCATTGATTGAGTCCATAATTAGATATGGTATACTTGTTTGGGGTGGAATGTACAATACTACTCTGAAGCCATTAAATATTATTCAAAATTATATTTTGAGGATAATTAACAAAAAACACAGACTCTACCACTCTTCTATGTTATACTCAGAAAATATTCTTAATCTTAGATGTATATATTTATTGTCTGTTTGAAAATATATGTCAAAATTAAATGTTAAAAATCATATATCAAATAATTATGAAACAAGACAAGGAATCTGGAACATTTAACACTTTCTAAGAGTAACAATACACTGAATTTAAAGTCATTATCATATTTAGGGCCAAAAATATTTAACATCCTGCCATTAAATATTCCAAATTTAAACTCTAATACCAAATCATTTAGTAAAAAATGTGCTGAATTTATATTCAAAAATTTTCCGGTATTCACTAAAATGATAGAGGTAACCAAACAATAGTATAGCTAGATATTTACAGAGTCTAAAATTTGTATTTATTTATGTTTTTTTTAATATGTGTATCACCACATCTATTGGTTGTATTTATTGTATTTAATATTCTTTTTTTCTTTTTAGTGGGTATTTCTTGTTTCCAGTTTCTTATTGTTATATCTTTACTTCTTTCTATTCTCTCCTATCATATTTGGTTTCTTTTACTATTTACTTAGTCAATGCGTATTATATTTATTATTGTGTTGCTAGCGCATACGGGTGTTAAACACCTAGGTGCTAATATGTTATTTGGTAAATTTTTTGTAAGTAATGAATACCTGTGTAATGTATTTATTTATTATTTGAAATAAATTTATTGTTTATAGTTATCGCCAATCTCTAGACGCAAGAGTAAATGAAGTCCTTGAAATTAATCGCCAGTATGTAGCGTAAAATCGGGATGTTTAAGGCAAAGGATCACCGTAACTATAAAGATAAAATAAATGTAACGTCGGTCCCCTTAGAATACGCATTTCTTTAGGTACGTTTAATTTGTGCTTTTTTAAAAAGCCATATTGGCTTTGAGTCAGATAACATTTAAACACTTTTCTTTTGAGTTGATATGCTGTTTCTAGAGCAGTTCTAGTGAATCAACGCGTCAAGCACCTGAGCTACCCTGATTTTCCTTTCCCTCCCTCCCAAACAGCATCATTCCATTTGGTGTAAGATGCTTCAAGTGAGGCTAGTTTTATTGTTTAGAGAATGTTTATTACTATTTTCTTTACTTAAATTTCAAATTTTTGATTCGATTAAATAGAATAAGAACTGAAATTGTTAGATAAGTTGCAGTTTTATTTGATTCACACCAAAATATTCTTTACTGGTAAGTAGTTTATGCCAAGAAGAGACAGAATATGTATAGAGAAGACTAAATTCATATTTTATAAATCTAACCTTATTTTATTTTTTTGATAAAGTATTTTTAAATAAAGTGGGATATTTGCAAAATAATTAAATATGAATTTATTAATTTCAAGGTAGTTAATGTGGTTAGATATGCGATCTTAACAACTTTCAGTTCTTCAAATGTAAACCTATTAAATGAAGCGATTTAATCGTTTTAAGTATCATTTTATTTGTCAGTCAATGTAATAAGTTTTTGTGCTGTGTACCCCAAATGAGGACTAAAAATTTTTTAATTACATTATGTATTATTGTCATCATAAGTGTAGCATTTATCATTTTTGGCCAACATAAACCTGAGACTATACAAAATATAGTTTCAAGCACAAATGAGCAGATACAAAATTTTAAAGTAAGTGGAATATCATTAATTAAAATAGTATACCCAGTTTTACCTTTCTTGTTGCAAAGCTATTATTTATTCTATAGAATTGTAGTGTGTTTATAAGAATTTACTTACTGTTAAAATTGAACAATGGATTTTTTTAGATATTTACTGACTTAGTATTTCCTTCTATAGAGTCAGTAGTAACTTACAATTATTAAAACATTTTAGTGGAAGGACTTGTTAAGTAGTTTGTTAAAACTAATTGTTATTTATTACCTATTAAATGGCTGTAGATTGGGTGTTGATTATTTACTATTAGTCATCTGTTTAAATATGATATTTATTTTTTTTCATTTGACAGTCTTTCTTAACTTTATTAATTTACATGGAATGGTATTTTATTGTACATATTTTATTGTAGTATTGTCCCCCTTTTAAGAAATGTGAATTTTCAATATATTTCAAATATCTATCAAGCCAACTCCTTGTAGCAAACAAAATGTTTGGCAGGACATCAAAATAAAATGTTCAGGCTCGTAACCAGGGGGCCTGGACCTCCTTGAAACTCTAAAATATTTTGGTATAGGCAAGCTTCTTCCTGAGGTTTGACATTTGCCCATCTCTCCCAATTAAATTTTTGATTTTAACACCCCCAGACTGAATTTCTGGCTACGTGCCTGACCTTGACCCCAATCTGAATGAAACTTTGAAAGCAGTTAGATCAATGTGTCACGTTACCTTTAAATTAAGCACTAGTCTGTTTAAATACTGTTACCCTTTATTAGCTCTATAGGATCGTAGCTTATCACAAACATTCATTTTATAACCATAATATTTATTATCAATTTCCCAAACTGGTTCACTAATGCTTAATGAATGTAATTTTTTTACCAACATTTATTATTAATATTAGTATCATGTTTGGACTAAAGTCCATTGTCAGTTCTGATAGTTTTGACTATCCCATATCAAGCGAATAGTTCTTTTGATTTAAGGATAATGGAATTTCTATTCATGAGCGGTAAGCCGTAGTGGAATTTTCATGTCCAGACCCCTGGAATTAGTAGTATTAGTCTTCGTATTAGTAGAATTACTCTTGGTATTAGTTGTATTTGTAGTTGAATTATTTTTGGTAGTACTGGTATTAGTGGAATTGGTATTAGTAGTATTAGTAGCAGAATTGGTAGTATTAGTCTAGAAGTTAGATCCAAAGAAATCGTCCATTAAGTATTCTCAAAGAAACCTGATTTACACAAAGTACAATATAAAGTCTCGATCTCAGTCAAATATTAATTCATTAAAAAACAGTAATTATACAATCACATTTTTCACTCTTCCAAGCATCATCAGACAGTTTAAAATTAAAAAAGAAAAGCGATCAACATACCTAACTACATAATCAGGCAAACATGTATGAGTGTCTGTCTCAGTTTGTCTGATTATGTAGTTGCGATTATTGTTTTTCATTTTTAATTTTACTGTATGTGTATATAATTAGGTATCTTTTTTAATATTTTAATATTTGACTGAGACCAAGACTTTGATTGTAACTATTTTGTACTTGTTAGGAATTAGTCCTTAAATGTGGTATTACTAAAGAGTCCTTGAATGTGGTATTACTAAAGGAATTCTATGTATAATAGCAGAAATATATAATTTCTGCAGGTGCAAAACGGCCTAAAAGAAGAATTGCTTTCGATTATGTCACAGGGTACCCTCCTGCGATCGTGATTTCTGGGCCTCTACCTCTACCTCTCTACCTCTCTAAAGGAATTCTAATATGAACACAAAGGGGATTGTAAATGAAAAGTTTGGTTATAGGACTGTTAAAGTGTCCCTACGTCTGCCCCATATAGTGTGGAATTTAATGCTGGTTTTTTTATTTTTGTCATTGTGATTCTAAAGTCTATTCAAATTCAAGATAAAGAACATGTTATTGTGAGTGCTGTAAGTCTTTAAATAAATGTGACGATTATGATATGTTTTTAACAAACTTTTAAAGGTGTTTAAAAAAAAGTTAATTCCCTAGTCTACATAACAACATACCATGCTGTTCAGACATGCCTGTAATGTATTAATGTGATCCTCCAAGTTTAAGTTGGAATGTAAGACTACCCAACCCCCATGTTATTTACTATAGCTATAGACTTGCCCTTTAGTTTTACATAAAGGGTTTAAATCTTGTTTAGCATTTTTTATATATATCCCAAAGAGCCGGGGGCTGTCTCCACCAAAGCCTCAATTATTGGAATCACCAGTGACATTTGTGCCTGAGGAGGATAAGTCAGTCATGATTGGCTCTGACAGGGAGGCCATAGCAGCTTGTAGGTCATTGGCACTGGAGGGTTCTAAATTAAGCATGGAGAAAACTGCAAGGAAAGATGATTTTTTGCAGTTTGATCCAATGACTCCACCAAGAGTGCGGCTGTCCCAAGATTCGGATAAAGCAAATGGTCGCTATATATTAGCCAGATTAAGGGATCCTTCCTTACTAAAGACCTTAAGGCTATTTCTTGCTTATCTACACGACCAGCCATCTAGTGTGTGTTTTGAGGGGCATACAAGTACTAGCATTAAATTATTGCTAGCTTCAGAAGGCCTTCCCAGGGACAAGGACTCCCTGCGCAAGTTGTATTATCGCTTCCACGATGCCTATGGGATTGGTTCATCTGAAGTGGACTCAGACCTTGCAGCGTATAGATCTTTCTACTCCTCGGAAAAAATTTTACGGCTCCAAAAAATTCGTGAAAGTACTGGTAAATATTATTCTAGTGGTTCACCATCAAAAAGTAAAAATTTTTAGTCAATATGACGCGAAAAGAGGATCTAGCACCCTCTAGAAAATTGACCAATAGTAAATTTAATCTTTTTTTTCTTAATATTCAGTCCTTAAGACATAAAACAGACGAATTATATCTTTTGTTAGAAGAGCTAAATTTTCCAGAAGTCATTGCCATCACTGAGCACTGGCTAAATATCAATCAACCTGTTTTTATTAAAAACTATACCACAATTGCCAGATTTAATAGAACTAATTTAACTCATGGAGGCACCATGATAATGTCTTTAAACAACGATTTTTCCGAAGTATCAAAGTATAATCATTTATTATCTGAAAAAGTATTTGAATTTTCTATCGTTTATCACAATACTTATGACCTTTATATTATTTGTATTTATAGAACACCTGATGCTGATGTGCAATTATTCTGCCATAACCTTCTAAGTTTGCTCGAGTCCCTTCCTGTAAAAAGCAAATTAATCTTATGTGGCGATTTCAATATTGACTTTTCCAGTGTGTGTGCTGCTCAGGAATGTCTTCAGTCCATCTTTGAGTCATTAGGAATTGCCATGCACGTCAACTCACCAACCAGAATTACTAAGACAAGTGCCAGTACTATAGATTACGTTGTGTCTTCTTTCGATCCTAGCTCCGTCGAATGTAATGTCTTAAGTCCAGGTTTCTCCGATCATGAAGCAATTTTCACAAAATTTTCAATTACATCCAAAGCCAAAAATTCCTCTAGACAAGTAGGCCGTATTTTTTCGGTTAGAAATTTCATTAATTTCAAACACCTATGTCAAATAACTGACTGGGACTCTCACACTTATGATGTCGACACTGAATTTTCTCGTTTTATAAAAACTCTGACTAATATAGCTTCTGAATCTTTTCCTCTTAGGCCTATCAAAAATAAAAGAAGTAAACCCTGGTCCACTAAAGGTTTACGTATATCTTCTAAGAACATGCGGTCACTATCTCATTTAAAGAAATTTTCGGACAGTGTCTTTTTTCATAATTATGTAAAATCATACAGAAAAATTTATCATAAGACTATTAAAGCCGCCAAAGATATTTATTACAATAATAGACTTTCTAACGCCAAAAATGTAGCTAAAGAAACCTGGTCTATCGTAAATGATTTAAGAAACAAAACTCCTTTATCCAACACTATCCTTACCTCTCCTGAGGACCTAAACAATTATTTTGTAAATGTAGCCAAAGATTTGACTAAATCCGTATCTCAATCTAATGACCCAATTTCATATCTCTCTAATCATAGGGTAAACCTGCACAGTTTCTTCTTTTCACCAGTAGTTTTATCAGAACTTCGCAGTACAATTAATGATATCAAAAATAAATCTTCCTCGGGAATTGATGGGCTTACTTTAAGAATGTATTCAAGTCTGCCGGAGTGCACTCTAGAGCATCTGACTGCTTTGATAAATATGTCTTTCCAAAATGGTACTTTTCCAAGCTGCCTTAAAACTGCAATAATCATACCTCTTCACAAAGGAGGTGTTTCAGAAGAAGCTTCGAACTATCGCCCAATTGCACTTCTCCCTACGCTATCTAAGATCATCGAAAGACTGGTTAAAAAAAGGCTTTTATCATTTCTGTCTAGATATGAAATACTTACAAAACATCAATTTGGATTTTTAAGTAACAAATGCACAAGCGATGCCATGTTTTCCCTTCTTAATAGAGTTTACTCCAGCCTAAACAACCATCACGCTACGGCAACAATTTTCTGTGATTTTTCCAAAGCTTTCGATTGTGTGAATCATAATATATTAACTAACAAGCTGCAGTACTATGGATTTAGAGGGGCTCCTCTCGATTGGTTTAAGTCATATCTTAGCAACAGAAATCAAGTTGTGAAAGTTGACAACAGGATGTCTTCTTGTAGGCCAATGGAATATGGAGTGCCTCAAGGCTCGGTACTAGGCCCTATCTTGTTTCTTCTGTTCATAAACGACATGGCTAATTTAAACATTAGTGGAAAAATATGTCTCTTTGCGGACGATACCAGCTTTACGTGGAGCCACCCAGATGTCACGAACCTACATAGGATTGTATCTAATGACCTAATCACCATTAAATCCTGGTGCGATTCTAATCTCCTATGTTTGAACATCTCTAAAACGAAAGTCTTGTCTTATAAAAACACGCTGCAACCTTTTGACCTTAATGGCACCACTATTGATGTCGTAAACTCTGTAAAATTTCTAGGGCTTCTTGTAGATGATTCTTTAAAATGGGATCCACATATCGACGCTTTATCAAGGAAGTTGGGTTCTGCTTGCTTTGCGTTAAGATCTGTTTCCGAGGAGCTTAGCTTTTCTACCTCTAGAACTGTTTATTTTGCTCTTGTTGGGTCGCACCTCAGATATGCTATTCCATTCTGGGGTACATGTTGTGCAACTCAATTTGATCGAATTTTTATACTACAAAAAAGAGCTGTTCGTTACCTACTGAGACTTAACAGTAGAACTCACTGCCGAGATTTCTTTAAAAGATATAAAATAACCCTTCCTTGCTTATTCATTTTGGAATCGGTTTGCTTAATTCGTAAGCATGCACCTGCTCTATTAGAGAGACCTTCTCACAACTACCCTCTCAGAAACACTGAGCACGATCTCTATCTTCCAACCCCACACTCAGAGTTAATTAAAAGATCAGTAATCTACAATGCAAAAAAAATGCATAATCACCTGCCATTTAACATCAAATCCATAATATCTCTGACTTCATTTCGCAAGGCTTTGAAGTCATTCTTACTGGAAAGCGCCTTCTACACCGTGAACGAGTTTTACAACACATAAATTTATCCTTATGAACCCCTAGTGTGATAGTTGCCATTACCAACCATTTTTACCGAATTTTGTATATGTATTTTTTTAATTGTTTCGTACTTTTTTATTTTTTATTTTTACTTTGCTTTTTTATTTTTTTTACATTATATTTATGAAAATGTTTATAACATGTACGACTGACAAAGTACATTTCTAATGTACTTCTTTTAGGATTCTATTATATTAATATTCTAAATTCTTGATTTAAATATTATTTTTCTATAATATTTATGATGTGTTTTTGTTTTGTTTTGTTTTGTTTGCTAATTTTGATGTTTGTAAACTATTTTTTTTTACAACAGCTTTGTCCACAAAATTGTAAAATTTTTTTGACAATAAAGCATTTATTTATTTATTTATTTATTTATTTAAAATGTGATTAGTCCGGTCTTACATGTGTTAAGATTTAAGTACTTATTTTAGAACCCTTTGTGCATTTACTCTTCTCCATATTAATAACCTCCAGACAAGTTCTCCATGCACATCCCCAGAACCAACACTGACATATTGTCAACATACTGACAGGTAGCCCAGAGGTTACCCTGTAGCAAAGACTCCATATAGCAGAAATAATACCCGGCCAGGATGGAGCCTTGCAAAACACCCTGCTTCATTTCAACAGCAGTTGAGAAGTTATTTTACTATTACTGTTAACACGCACCGACTGATACATTTCTGGGAGATAAGGTTTTGGTAGTGCAGCACTAGCATCACCTTCTTCTTTAGAAATCAATAACTGGTAAACATTATATAGGAAATAGAAATAGGGGTTTTAAAAATTGTCACTTCCTTGAACATGTTGAGCCTAAGACCAAAATTATTCGGATTTAAGATATTATGATAATTTAAAAAGTTCATTATTCTGATGTATCTTTCAAAAACCTTCAACACTGATGACAACAGTGGCACAGGCCTGAAGTTCCACACATTATGAAGAAAGAAATTTTATGATTATTGTCCACTATCATTTCTCCTTGTTGCTATTTCTATAAACCTATCCTCTAAAGAAGTCTCCTTTTTCACTTTCACCCTGAGTAAACTCCAGATTGTCCTGATTTTCAGGTACTTCTTCCTGCAGAATGTTCTCCAGTGCCCTTTCTTTGAAAATTATCTGTGATTTGAGTTTCTTGCTGGATATCTATCCCTTTTTTAATGTTATGCTAAGTATACCAGATTCTAATAATATATTTTAACTAAATGTTTTTAAATTCTGTAATTGTTTTACTGATGTGGTACTAGTTGTAATTGCTATATTCATTAATAAATTCTATTGTCTATTGTCTATCTCTCAGACAACCCATCATGCCACAATATTTGCATATAGGCTTTTCTGTTAATCTTTTTTCTTGTTTATTGGCAACTTCATTTTGAAGTTTTGGAGCTCAGCTTATCTCACTACTAAAACTGCATCATTCAGTGCTATCTTGCTTTGCGGTTCCAATTTCTCCTTAAGTGTAAATATCAGCATTTTCAATGACTATGCTATCTCAGAACAACTTTAAAGTGCCATATTCAAGTTGTTCTGTTAAAGAAGCAAATATATTATAAAATAGTCTGCAGGTTCTCCTGCCTGTTGTAGACATGAATTGAATTTATAACCTTTCAAAAATTAAATTTCCCTGTTGTACAAAATAGGAATTAATTTTAGCCATTACCTCTTCATACATTTCATAGCTTCGCAAGTTGTCCTGCAGTAATACATCTTCAGCCTCTCTTAATATATCTGCTTACTGACATATCTCTCAAACCACTTTTCCACTGTGGCCAACTTCCTGGTTGAGAAAAATTCATATTTGATTGAATCTTTTTGGGTGTGGAATTTTTCTTGTCGATTTCGAAACATATTGCTGATATTAAATATTGAAGTGACTTTTGTCTCTCTTTTTGAGTGTCGCTTCAACTGGTAACCCCATAACTTAGAAGCCCTTATTGACTTTCGAATTTCATAGGAATTTTGAATTAAAATAGGCCCTTAATCATATTTCTTTGACTCCTGTCTCCATGTCATGTTACCTTTAAATGAAACACTAAGTAGTCCTTTAAATAATTTGATGGTTTATGATGGTTTATTAACAGTATACCTACATTACAGTATAAATTATGGAGTGATACAATAATGGGTATGACACTTTGCTTGAAGCTTTACTGCTGGCTACTGTGGCCATTTAGACACTGGTACAATCCATACAATTAAGGTTATAGTGTATATATATATATATATATATATATATATATATATATATATATATATATATATATATATATATATATATATATATATATATATATATATATATATATATATATATATATATATATATATATATATATATATATATATATATATATATATATATATATATATATATATTTTTTTAATGTAATATTGCTTTATCTTACCTCTAAAACAATGAAATTTTGCAAATGGGTGTACCATTAATATATGGTCTTTTGCTGGGTGAATTAGCAAACGAGAGAGGCATTGAAAAAAATGATTTAAAATGAGTTAATGTTAAAATAGTTTTTTATATTATTCTGAAATTTAACAAAATTTCCCAATCAGATGGAATAATATAATCTATGATGGTCTTTCTTTAGATGGGAAGGCAAATGACAGAGGTGTAGTAATAAATGAATTTATTTTAAATCTAATATCTTTTTTGTCTTAACTCTGAATCCAAAGAAATGCAAGCAGATAAATCAATATATATTTCTCTAAGTTGACTGGGAAATGACAGGTACATAGTAAAAGTTTAATCTGTTTTACCTTAACCTAAAATTTAAAGAATTTTTGCAAATACATGGATTAATTACCCTTGATATATAGTCTACTTATAGGTGGGGTAGCAAGTGATAGAGGCAGAGTAATGTCTTTTTTATATTAACTGAAATTTAAAAAAAAATTCCAAAAGGAATACTTAACATTACCGTAAATATAGTTTTCCTCAAGGGGGGTGGCAAATGACAAGGGCAGAATAGTATCTGTAGTCTGTAGTAAAGTATTATTTTCTTATTTTTTTAGGATAATCTAAGAGATGCAGAAACAAAAACTTTAGTCGCCGATCAAAAACTTTTAGATATACTAGGTTTCACAGAAGAAAATCCAAGGCTTTACCCAAAAGATGTGTGGAAAAATACATCACTGCCTGTTGTAGTTACTTATGTGCTTGAAGGACAGGAGAGCCAAGCTATTGGACTAATTGCTAATATATTTAGGGTGTTACCTAATAACACTGTCTTAGTTTATAATTTGGGACTGAGTGATTCTGGTCTGAAGACTGTAAGTAACTAATTTACTGACTGTGTTATTTCATAATTGAAACATAATAATGTATATATAAACTGAGATATAGACAAATTAATAAGAAACTTTTAATTAGAATAAATCTAATTTTAAAGAGATATTTCAAAATTTAACCTTAAAATGTAAAGATAGATCAAAATTACTATTAATATGGAAATAAATATGACCTATTCTGCAGCTCTTAAGCTAAAAGGCATAACTGCAAAATCGGTGTTTTGAAAGAGCTTGTATTTTTTTATGTGCCAACTACTTTCAATAAAATTTTAAAAATATAAATCCAAAGAATCTTTCCTCAGAAATTCAACAGCCATTGATTTTTTTTTCAGTAAAAAATCAGAACTAATAGTAAATCCTTAGTAATATACTTAAAGTGGTAGTACCTAATCTAATACAAACAATCTTCATTGACAACATTTCCAGCTAAAATAAATACATTTTTGAATATGTTCTAAAAATATATTAGAACCTGTTTTTTTTAAATTTATTTTAAAAACCTTTTAAACACTAACAAAAAAAATTAAAATTAATTATCTTTGATTTTTGGTTGAAATAAATTAATAAATAAAACAACAACCTAAAAAAATTCAACTTATATTTTATGAGATTACCATACTTCCCCTGCCCTCTGTTACATGGGGGAAGTAAAAATTTTTCTGTCCACCATAATATTTAAATTAGTGTTTGTATTTTTTTCTCTTAATGTAATTGACATCTTTCAGAAGACAGAATTTTTACAGGAGAGTTTTGTTTTTTTTAGTCTTCTTACGTATCATTTAATCCTCTATGACATTTCTCTAATCTGCAATAAAGATATCACAATAACATGAATTCAAAAAAGAAGAAAGCCGTTCTCCACAAAAATAAATGCAGCATTTTTTTGATCATTAAAATATATATTGCATTTCGGTAGGTTAATCTACCCTATATCAGGTAACCCTCTTGTCAAGCATATAAAAAAACGAAGTAACACAACCTTAAAATCTAACAATACTGGACAATATTGTGACATTAAAGGTTGTCTTTTGTTTATAACTTTGAATAAATAAATGTACAGGAAAGAGCCTAGCTGTGACCTTGACAAGACCGGGAAGGTCCCAAGATTCAAAACGATGGCCTGCCAAAATGACAACACCTTGTTTCCAGTTTTCAGTGGCCTATCCACTTTGATTTTTACTTTGAAATTTAGGAAGTAATTTGAAAACTTATACTTTTGAAACAGAATTATAATTAAGGTATGGGCTAAATTAAACAAGCCAATTAGTGTGATACATTATTTCAGGTGCCAATTTAACAAAAAACTGGTGAAACATTAAAATTCTTGTCTCTAACTTTAGATATTATTAAATTTTACTTATTACATAATAAACCTTTCGTATAAATACCCTTATATTTATTCAGGAGTTTAAGTTCAACGTTTGCTGTTATTGATGCTTTAAAATTGACATTGGGTTTGAAATAGCGCCTTATCAAAGTTATAAAGATTGCCAAATAAATCAACAAATTTGATCTAAAGCTTGCTCCTAAGAAGTACTTTGCAAATAAGAATTTAACGGCACAACCATATGAAAGCATATTTGGAAAAACTTGCAACTCATTTGAAAGTTCTTTTTATTACTTTACTTGAATTTAATAAATAAAATTTAATGATTTTTTTTAATAAGCAGAATGGTTATTTTTAGTTGAACTAGGAAATTATATTTTTTCTAAGTAGCTAAAATTATTTAGAAAAGTTAAATAGATAAAAATTATCTACTCATTTAAGTCACAACAGGCCATAAATAATTAAATATAAATAGTTTTATTAGTAAAGTCTAAATTACGTTTTAAATAAAAACAAGCACAAGTATTATTATTTCATTTAAATTTACTCAAATTTAAAACAGAATAAAACATTAGATAAATACCTATTTACGAAATATCAACATCTAAGAAAATTCAATAAAATTAATATTAATTATACAAATGAAAACAAAACTAATTAAAATAGAGCTGCTATTATACAGTATCAATAAATTTTATTGGTTAAAAATGCTTTATTATATTTTAGAAAAATATTAATATTAGGTAACCAACATTTTAAAAGTATTACCTTTAAACATTGTGATTTGTAAAATAGTGTCATCTGTAAGATGAAGGTTATACAGGTACCAGAAGATCCTACGCCTTCATTTTTATTTAGTACTTCCTAGTTTGCATAAACTCTTATTAAACCAAAGTACAATAGTCAGTTATGATTCTTATTTCGAAGTGCAAAAACACTCGCATAAGATGTCACTGTGCATTTTTTTGTAGTAGTAGACACAGTTTTTGGGAAAATTAGTGGTGAATATGTAAAAAATGTCTCAATTTAAAATTCTCTACTTATTTATTCGCCATTAAATTACCAACAAACTCCACCTCGTACAAAAAATTTTAAATGACTTTTTATCTCATCTCTCGCTAACTAGGTTGTCTTAGAAATTTTAATTTCTCAATTTTTTAATTTATTTTACTTCCTTGCGTTTAACTGTTTTTTGTGCACCTTGTATATTATATGGAATATTTTTTGTGGCCATTCTTATTTTTTTAATAATCAAAAATTTGTATGTACTAAATCCATATACACAATATACTATATATATATATATATATATTTTTAATAATCAAAAATTTGTATGTACTAAATCCATATACACATATATATATATATATATATATATATATATATATATATATATATATATATATATATATATATGTAGGAAATATGAAAATTCGATATATAGAGAACTGAACTTTAAAACAATAAAACAATGGTAACTAGCAAAATTAAATAATTGATGGAAGGAAACACAATCGCTTACCTATCACAGTAGAACTGACTAGTTTCTGTAGTTGGGTTACTCAATTCACCCTAAAAGACCATCACACTACATTAATCTTGCCACTTTACCAGTTTTCTCGAGAAACCGGTCCGAAAATATGAGCCGGCCAGCTAAGCGAAAGAGTTCCGGTATCACATGTGGTTTGTACAGTACTGTTCTCAAATGCATCCTGACCTGCGTGAGCCAGGGAGTTTCTTGCGTATTCTTGACGAATCACAGGGTTGTGATTGTGTTTTTGAATACGAAAGGAAATAATTTATAAAAAATTGAAAATCAATTATTAATTGATTTGTTCTGAAATTAATGAACAAAAAAAAAGAAGAAAAGTAAAGTTACACAAACATTCACCCCACCAAAACGAATGTTTTTAAACTTAGAAATAAATAAAAAATTAAACCTAATTTCAAAAGTAAATATTTGAAAGAAAAAAAATACAAACTCAAAAATTAGTTGCCTGGTAACGAACATATCTTGAGAACAGGTCTTTGTAAAGCTCCGCGAGCCGTCTTCAGGGTTACAACGCGAGCTACATTGTCCTGTCCAGGGTGCAATTTAATTACCCTACCTAACTCCCAGTGGAGAGGAGTAGTTTGTTCATTTTTAATGAGAACAAGAGCGCCTTCCTTAACTGGAGGTGACGGCACTGTCCATTTGGATCTTTCCTGAAGAGAATTAATGTATTCAGTGGACCACCGTTTCCAGAAATCACTCTGGATTCGCTGAATTAATTGCCAACGATTTAACCGGCTCAGGTTTAAATGACTAAGATCAGGAACTGGAATAGAACTGTTTAAAGGCTCGAGAACTAAGAAATGACCAGGGGTCAAAGGTTGAAGGTCGTTTGGATCTTCGCTCATAGCACATAGTGGCCTTGAATTTAGTACCGCTTCTATTTGGGTTAAAATGGTATAAAACTCTTCGGAAGAAAAGCTTTGATTTCCTAAATCACGGTAAAAATGACTTTTAAAAGATTTGACACCTGCTTCGGCAAGTCCATTAAAGCTTGGAGCACCAGGGGGGTTAAAATTCCAAGTGATAAAAAGGTCTTGGGCAGTCTTTTGCGCCAAATCAAGAAGCATATTATAGGCTCCTTTAAAGTTTGTGCCTTGATCACTTGTTATAGTTATGCAATTACCTCATCTGGCAACGAAGCGCCTGAAAGCAGCCAAAAAAGATTCGGCGCTGAGATCGGAAGTGGCCTCTAAATGTATTGCCTTAGTAGTTGTACAAATACACAGATGTAACCCTTATAAGTTTTTGCACCCCTATGTTTGGCCATTAAAAGAGAAAAGGGACCAGCAAAATCTACACAGACAGAAGAAAATGTTTTGATTTGAGAAACCCTGAGAGCAGGCAAATCGGACATAAAGGGATTGTATGACTTGGGCTTACATCGGAAACATTTAATGCACTTTAAGAGTCATTTATAAATGGCACTCCGAGGCGAGAGAATCCAAAATTGTTGAAGTAATAAATATTGCATCGTTTTAAGCCCAAGATGCAGATATGTGTTATGAGTAAATTCAATTATTAACTCATTAAGCCTATGGGACTTAAGCAGTAAAATTGGATGTTTGACATCACATGAAAATTGAGATTTTCTGAGTCTACCACCAACTCTTAGTAAACCGTCAGCATCGATAAAAGGAGCAAGTTTTCTAAAAGGTTTAGGCAGCAAGGAATTTTGCAAGTTTGGGGGAGATATAAAGTTGGATAAGACCACAGTGTTTTCTTCCTTAGATATATCAGGATTGGTTGGGGAATAAAAATTAGGTTGTGTTGGCCAGAAATCCTTTGCTTGTGAAAGAAACTCGGGACCAGACCACCATATTTCTGTGTCTAAAAGTTGTGCAGGGGTAAGACCTCGACTAGCACAATCAGCAGGATTCAACGCTGTTGGGACAAAATGCCAAGAAGAAACGAGTACAAGCTCTTGAATATGGTTAACCCTACTAGCTACAAAGGTTTTCCACTTGTGCGGGGAAGAAGACAACCGGGTAAGTGTGACCATAGAATCTGACCACAAATATATATATATATATATATATATATATATATATATATATATATATATATATATATACTTTCCTTAACGAAAATTGCTAGATCCACCAACAAAAGTTCTAGCCTACCAATGGACTGTGTTTTTAATGGCGCTACTCGACATTTTGAGCAAATAAGAAAGGTTTTTACTGTTCCAGACGTTTCCTCCACACGAAAATAGCAAACAGCAGCATATTCAATCATTCAATTCGAGATACTGAATTAGACCCGACGTACCGAGGAATTTTTATAATACCAAGATGAGGCATTTCGGCTTTAAAGGTGTCCCACATATCTGAAATAGCCTTAGATGGGGGTTCATCCCATGAAACTTTGGATTCCCACAAACTCTGCAAAAGAAGTTTGGCAAGTAGAAGGCAAGGAGCAATAAAGCCAAGGGGGTCGAAGATTCGACTAATCTCCGATAACATATTTCTTTTTGTACGAGGAAGGTCGATAGGGGTGTAAGTATATGAAAATTTGTTTTATATCACAAACAAAGACGTAAGCGAAAAATCGAAATTTTAAAAGAAGCGTAGAAATATCCTGTTGCAATTTAGGACCTACAAGAAGAGTGTCATTAAGACTAACGCCGTTAATGTCACGTAAGCTTGCAGTCAAATGCCTCCTGTTTGAAGACAGCATGGTGAGCGATATAGTAACCCGATAAAGATTTATAATCTTCTTGGGGAACCAAAGACATATGACCTTTATCTAACTAATCTTGCATAAGTTTATATATTTTGTCGGGGTTTTTGAAAAAACGATTTTCAAGCATGCGGAAACGGCGATAAGCTTGAGAATAAGTGTCAATAAATTTGGGGTTTGATTGACGAAATGGTAATGGTACCGAAAATCGGCCGGAAGTATCCCTAAAAGTCAGTGTTTTATAACTCTCCTCACATTGTTTTTCTACAGGGGAGAAAAACAATTGTTTAGGAAGGTGCTCAATTTCCCAAAATTTACGTAATAAAATATCAAGATTATCCTTCACTGAGATGTGGCAACTCAAAAGAGAGTTTGAAGCTTCGCAAGAAACATTGGTTTTTCCTTGCAACACATAACCAAAGATGGTCTCTAAAGCAACAGGCTGATCAGTACTTCCAATAATATGACCAAATCTTAATACAAGAGGTACGAGCTCAGCACCAATAAGCATGTCGATAGAACCCGGCGTGTGAAAAATTATTATCAGCAAGCTTCAAGTATTTAATGTGTTCAATTTTATCAGGATTAATAGGAATCTTAGGCTGGTTAGAACAATTAGATTATCATACCATAGAAACTTTTGGTATGATAATAGCTTCAAACGAAAGCAAGGGATTTGGTTGACCATGAGGTTTTATTATACACTGTGTAGAACCACTTTTTGTGCAAGTAGACATTCCATTTTAACCTTCAACAGGGACAGAAAAACTCTTACGTTTAAGACCAAGTCGCCGTACGCAAGACTCGGAAATAAAATTTGCCATGGACCCGGTATCCAGAAGTGCACGAATTTTCTGAAAATTACCTCGGATATCCTTAATATCTACTTCACACGTAGACAAAAGAATAGTTTGTTGAGATGCAGAAAAGTGGTTCGCAATACAATGAGTATTGGTAATTGGTTCGGCAAAATTAATAATGGGTTCAGAACTAGAAATGTGGGGTATAGGAGTTCCTTGAAAAGTATCCCTTTGAGAGGGCTGTCCTTGGACTGAAGGGATTGTAGAAGACGTTTTAGTGCAAAGTGGTATGATGTGGCGATTTGACGCATAATTTGTGCTGTTTGACAAATGAAAATCTGTCGTGCGGCGATTTAGCCAAAAATGCAGAGCACTTATATAATGCGTGAGAAGCCGAACATAAAAAACATTTTTTGTTACTCCTATTATCAACATCGGGGTCAAGCATTAAATTGAGAAACGATTTTTTATTAGGTGTTGGAATTTCCGCACTTTTCAAAGAATAATGAACCGACTCCAAGGCTAGTAAAAATGAAATTAATTGCGTAAAAGTCGGCAGGTGTTCGAGCTCAAAGTCACTTCTGGTTTGTGAATCCAGTTTATTTATCAACAGATTAAACAATAAAAAACACGACTGGGAAATTTAAGGCTCTAAAGGCCCCTATGTTCTCAGAAAAAATATTTAAAATTTGTCTAAGCTCCTTTGAGGAAGCTTTTTGAACAGACGGAGCATGAAAAAGCTCATTATAATATTGTGTAGCTAGAATACGTTTATTTTGATAACGTTTTATCAGCATATCATAGGCTACAGAATAGTTAACTTCTGTAAGGGGGATGCCCTTAACTAAAGTTAAGGGTTCCTTGTCTAATGACATCAGCAAGTATTGAAATGTTTCAATGTTCAATAAGTCAAGATTATCATGAATAAGACTGTTATATAAGTCAAAAAAACTAGGCCAATTTTTGTAATTGCCATCAAAAGTGGGCAAATTAAGCGTGGGGAGGTTTACTGCCATTTTTGTGTGAGCAGCGAAACTGGAACTAGCTGAGGTATTAGCAGACAGAGATGCTTGACTACTGCAGCTTGCCTCATTTCATCATATTTTAGAAAATCACTGTCGTCAATTAAAGATATGACAGTATTATGAGCTGATTGAAATTCATTAAAAGTACTATTACCAGAATCTGCCCTCACCAAAAAATTAGATTTTAAAGAGTCATCAGAAACGGCTTTCAGCCCAATTTCGTGTGCCTCTTCCAAGCGCTTGAGTGCGATGGTTCGTTTTAAATTCGATTTTGTTAATTTATCTGACATTTTTAAAGATGTTCAGTAGAACAAGAAAAAAACTAAAATCAGAAATGCGTTAAAAATATCAAAATATATTTTATTTATTATTTCAATAAATGATGTTATTTTAACATATGCCTGCAGTGGTCAATATATAAGACAACAATTATACCTGCACAAAATTATATGCTATTTTAATTGTGATTTAATACAAACAAAATAATAAAAAATCAGAGGTAGTGATGCCGCAAAACAAATAGTACAAAGTTAAGCGAATGGTACTTGCCACATTAATATTATATGATGGCAAAGTAGAATAAATAAATTGTATTATTTATTAAAATAATTAAAGTTCGCAAAATATGCATATATGAGTATTTCGTTTATTTAAAGGAGAACGAGAATAAGTTATTTCTGAATTTAAATGTATGAAAATATTTATTTGTTAAATGTGGTACTGCGAGATTAAAAAAAATAACAATAGACTGGCGCCGGGCGTCAGAGTGACGTCGCGACGGCGAATCGATGTGGATCGGAACGAATGTAGCTCACCGGTCTGACCGAAGACGACAGGTTAGATACCCAAGAGTGCGCAAATAAAATAAAAGATCGGAATTAAGAAAATGGCTACCAACGAATCTTGTTTCAAAGCAATTTAAGTTATTAAATATTTAATTTGGTCTCCATCCGGCTCGAAGGACCAAAATGATGTAGGAAATATGAAAATTCGATATAGGACTGTATTGGGTAACTTTAAAACAATAAAGTATCACCAACCGACTCACATGGTTTGATCAATTTAAATTTTTAATTTAAATCCATATTAAAAGCACAAGGAAGAAAGGAATTTCGTTCTACCGGTAAGTGCATTTATTTTGTTATTTCGTAAGTAAGAAATTAACTAGACACTTTTTTAATTCCGATTTAAAGGCAAAAATAATTGTTATTATAATTATAATCATAATTCTTAAAATGTCAAACAATTAGGTTACGAAACAAGTGGTATATATAAAACACAGTAGCGTAACACTTCATGTAATATTTTGTTACATCAAAACATTAGATTACCTTAAGTATGTATATATATTAAGTATAGTATTATAAAAGGAAAGAAAAAAAGTTATGTAGGGTTATGTTAGATCTGGTTAAGTTAGTTTACGCTTACAGAATCCAAATTTTTATTGTTAGTATTTTTGGGATATATTTTAAACGACGATAGGATTAGATTAGTTTTTTTATTGATTTAAATTCGTTTTGGGTTAGACTAAAAAATATATTAAACTAAGAATAACTTATGAAAGCACAAATATTTGGGCTACTTAGGGTTAGGTTTTGGTTACCTGCAATAAATTAATAAATACAAGAAAAATACTATATTTTTGCGGAAACTAAAATATCTTAAGTGTTTATAGAAATTAAACAAAAATGTATATTCTATTTTTCCTAAAAAAAAATCTAAAAGATTAAATAAAATCTCCAAAAGGGGATTTCATATTTTTTTGTTTGCCTTTACTGTCTGTTAAACAAATAACATTTGTTGAAAAAAATATTAAAACTGTTTCCCCTTCAGCGCAGTATCAGACCCAAAAAAAGGAGAATATAATGTTAGATATTAAAACTTATTTGGTCCCATAAAATTGTTCCTAGAAACTCATAACTCCAACTTTTTTTTCCGTTTTAAACATACATATTTAAATGTTTTGACCCAACAAATTATTACATGGATTGTTACGCTACTGTGTTTTTTATATACTACTTGGTTCCTAACCCAACTGTTTGACACTTATGTTAACAAAATTAAAATAATCCATATGGGGCTCGTTCCTGTTGTCTATTTATTCAAAGGTTTATAAGATGTTATAGGATTAACCTACTGAAATGCATAATATATTTTATTAAATGAAAATTGTTTAGTTTTGTGGAGAACGACTTTCGTTCTTTTACACATGCACTCCACTTCTTACCATGGACTTTTACCAATAATATAATATTTTTTGATTCATTAAAAGAGTTGTTAGTTTCTGATGCAGTAACGATTTAATTTATTTTCAGCTACAAAACTATTGTAATAGTTCTCGGTGCCAAGTAATAACAATAGATCTCTATGATTTTCCTTCACATATTCAAGATGAAGTGTTACATGCATATAGGCCAATTGTAATTCAGGTAAAGCCAGCAACAGACGATGTGACGTATGCCTTCAAACGTTGGACCCAACGCCGAATTGTTATACAGACATTATCAAATATCTCTGCTACAGAGTAGGATGAATTTTGGAGCCAAGGTACAAGTTTGGACACAATGTGTGTATACACTTTCAATAATCATACCAAAATATTATTCCTTTTATAAGAAGGCAAGCACTGAATGTGAGAACCTGCTGCAAATTGGGACAAACTACCAGGGTTTTAAGGCATAAGTCGTATCGTCTGAGGCTACTTTGACAATACAGTCAGTTGTCATATTAGGCCATGGCTTAACATACTGTATTATGTTTTTACTATTTACATTAGAAGTTAACACAAAGACTAACAGTTATTACTTTTACTATATGCAAGGATGCTTACTTATATCTTTTTTTAATTAAATATTATAATATTGTTATATACTGATAACTGAAGAGAGAAAGCCATATGTTATCTTCACTAATGCATAAAATTTAACAACTTAAACAGATAAAATAAGATATAGTTTATGTCTTTAAAATGAGATTTAAATTATCAACTACTTTGATATTAAAGTAGCCCTCACTTCGCATCAGTATAAAAGTAAAAGTGGAATAATTGTATAAATCATCAGTACTAATATTTCAATAAACATTTTATTTTTAGGTACAGTTGAAATAATACTAATAATTATATGTTATATTTTAGGATTCTTTAAGTCGTACTGGTGCCATCATATTCATAGAATGCAGCTATAGATTTATGCACAACATAACTCATTCAATGGTTATGGATCTGTATGAAAATCGAGCACTCAAGCAAGGAGTTTTAACTTTTCCACTTAAGAAGAAAAACCCTGTTACAAGTTTAACACACAAAAAAATGTTTGAATATTTTCGCACTGATGCTGAAAATTTTCAGTTTTTGCAGATGGTAAGATGCTTTTTAAGGTAGATGTTTAGATTCAGATGTTTGTACAGGGTTTTCATCTATATTTCTACCTAAAACTTTAATTATAGGAGATACAAAAAAAACTTTAAATACAAAAGTTGTAGAATTTTGCTAGTATTATTTTTTTAATACTATCAAAAATTATATAATTTTGAATATAATTAAACAAGTTACTAAACATCTTAGAATTAAAAAAGTTAGTAAAAAAATATAACTAAGAACTATTATTAAATGTCAAAATAATATGTTTATCAGAGTTAGGGTAAAAGGGAAAAAAAATTCGAAGGTAGAATCATAAAGAGATCAAGTTTTACTAAAAAAATACAATTTTCTTGTCATTTTAGATTAGAGCTGATGTTCTGTTTTTAATAAATACAAAAGAAGTACATCAAGAAATTATGTTACCTTGGGTGCAATGCGCTTTAACTCAGGATTGTATTTTTCCTATTGGAGCACAATCAGCGGGCTGTAAATTTGATAAAAAGCCCTCTTACAGGTGAGATATCATTTTTGAAATCTAAAGATATAATTGTTTATGAAAAATTTGAACAACTAAAGCAGCATCTTCACTGATAAAAATTTGCTTTTTTTTTTGGGCAAATTTTTGTCTGTGCCAACAAAAAAAAGCTAAGCCGCGTCTTATCTGGTAGAATCAGTATTGTATTTGGTTGTTGGCGTAGTGTTTTGTGTGATCTTGCTCTCAATATACATTACAGCAAAGTAAAAATTCGTGAATTCCTGAACAATATAAAATGAATTTTGAACCAAAAATTGTTATACACAAGATCTAAATGTTTTTTTAGGTAAATCTAATACAATTTTGGTGGAAAATAATATACAGATATTCTAGATCTCTCTAATCTATGAAAGTGCGTTCTTATAAAGTTTCCGTGGCCAGTTGGATAATTATAGGAATATTTGTTAAAAATGTACCTGCATAGAACGGACGTAACTTTCCTTATGTGAAGTCATAGTTCAAGTTCAGCCTCATTAGAACAAGAGAACGAGATTTTTCCGTTTTCCACGTGCATGTTGAAAGTTTTTGAATGAATTTAATAGCAAAAAAATAATGGTTGTAGTTGCATCACACTTATCCTTATCCTGTTTGGCTTTTTCATGGACAAATTAATATATTTACAAAAATACTTTTTCACTTTTTGACGAGGTTAGGTATTATGTAAAAAAGACAAATTCTTGTCATTCTAATAATCTTCCATAAATTGCATTAATTTTGATACTCGATATAATATAACGAACTAATCTTTTGAACGGTCTGAATGCATCTCTGGCATCAGCCCTACAGATCATTATCGGCATGTTTTTTGACCTATCTAGGGCTTTCGACACATTGAATCTGGAGTTTGTGGAGGCAAAGCTCCACAACATTGGTATAAGAGGCAATGCGCTATCTTTAATAAAGTCCTTATCTGAGAGAAAATTCATGGTCAAGGTGGGAAACTGCCGTTCGTCAGAGTACAGCATTGACATTGGAGCAGCCCAGGGATCTGTACTTGCACCCCTCATTTTTGTTTTGTTTGTGAACGATCTGTCTTTGCCTGGAATGACTGTAAAGTTTGCTGATGATACCACTGTTGCCATATCCGCGACCGATGAACCTGAAGCCCTTGAGAAGGTACAAAATGTCTGTAATGGGTTGAATGAATGGTGTTTTTCAAATCAACTTATCTTGAACACAGAAAAAACAATACAAATTCATTTCTATAAAACTTACCCCAAAGTTGATCTTACCCATACAGAGACGACAACAAAATTCTTAGGAACATTCCTGGATTCTAGGCTGACTTGGGAATCTCATTTAGATTGCGTCTGTGCAAAACTTGGACAAGCCTACTTTGCACTACTTAAGTTAAAGCAAACAGTGCCACAGTCCACCCTAATAACATCCTATTATGCCTTGGCATATCCCCATTTAACTTACAATATAATTCTGTGGGGTCGAGCAGTCAATGTAAGTAGGGTCTTTGTGGCTCAGAAGAGATTGATCAGGATGATGTTTATACTGAAGCCACTGGAAACCTGCAGAGATACCTTTAGGCACTATAAAATTCTTGCTACTACATCTGTCTATATCCTAAAGTGTGCAACATATGTTTTTAAATACAGCAGTAAATTCCAGGCCAGTCGTGATAACCACAACTACTCTACAAGACATTCTGCTACCAACCTAATCTTCCCTAGGCGTACCACAACAATGTATGAAAAATCACCAAACTATGCTTCTATCAGAATGTATAATAAGTTACTCGAAGAAATCAAGCAAACCCCAACCATAGGAATATTTGGGAAGAAACTAAAAAAATGTCTAAATGAAAGAACTTTCTATTGCCTTAAAGACTATTTGAGCCCGGAACAGTAGGACATATATGCTGCGATTTGGTAGTATGCACTGGCTTGTTTTTCCTTGGATCTTACGATGCCTCTTCATATAATTTAATTTGTTGCTGTATATTCTTAGTGTTGTCTTTCTTTCTTGATTAGTTTTGTGTAATTTTCCAGTTTTCTTTTTAACTTATATTTAAGGATATGAATGTGACAGTAATCTACTTAAGTTACAATAGTACCAGTTTACTTTATGACAAACCTTATATCATATGTTTGTGATCTTTAGTGAATAAACTGAGTTTGAGTTTTTGAGTTTGAGCCCAGACCAGCAATCACCCTCATAGCCCTTTTAATTTTAAAACCCGTTCACAATGTGAAGAATGCTTCCATGTGAAGATAATATATAGCAAGGCTCAAACTGGAACATTCCATAAAAAGTTTTCAAGGAAAGACCTTTTTAACATTTTTTAATAGAAATATGTTCTTTGGCAGGCTTTCAGCCATATGATCTACATGCGAACTTTAATGTTAGGTCCAGATATATACCCAGGAATCTGATTTCTTCTTCTTCATTCTCTGGTTGGATCAATCCTAATATCATTCTCAGTCTTACCATCATTCATTGCCAGTCGTTGGCCCTGAACCACACGTATGTTCTTTACATCATATTTCATGACACGCTCGTTCAGTCTTTCACTGCATACATAAGTCTCTGCAATTGATGTAATGTCTGCAAACAGAGTCACCTTTGACGTTTGACAGATACATTGATATCATTGTGCAAGGGTCCCAGTACTGAACCCTAAGGAACAACATATATTAACTTGACTTCTCCATACAAATTGCCTCTGTACTGAGTCAGCTGTTTATATTCTCCCAAATATTGGGCCTTCAGCTTATCCAAAAGAATGCGAAACATAGTCAGAGACCATCGAGAGGTAACACTCACATACTGCCACCCCCCCCCCCCTCCAAAAGGCGGGACCACATACTGGCCAAGAAGAGCTATAGCAATCAATCCAAATTGACTGCAGGAGAATATGTTATTTATCTCAAAGTATTGATACACTTGTTTTTTCAACAGGTATTCAAAAAGCTTTGATATTGGGTGATAGTTACTAATAATGTTCTGGTCACCCTTCTTAAATTTGGAAAAGACTTTAGCCCTTTTTAAAGCGGACGGATAAACAGCAACTCTAATACAATAATTAAACAACTTAATCAGGGGATATTATTAGCAAGTTCTTGAAAGTCTTTAATATCGATACATTTATGTTCAATATATCTCTACTATTCTTGTTTTTTGATGAGTCTTCAGAAAACATAAACCTCAAATCTAGACGCAGCACTTCACCTCCCAAATAGTCAGAATAAGGAGCTGGATATCTTTTAATCATTCATCGGCTAAATTGGCGAAAAAAACATTACATTTCTGAGTTGTCAGCCCATTCTATTCATTTTAAAGACGTTTACAAGTTGTGAAGACCCTCCAACAAGTCTGACAATATTGGAAGAAGTCATATATTATTTGTATAGACATTTCTTTTTTTTTACACAAATAGCAGCACAGCAGCTCGTGATAGTTTTTTTATGTATTGTTTTAACTTGTTGAATGGTTTATTTCTGTATAATTGTCGCATATCATGTAAGTCATTCCAATAAATATTGGTATGAAAGTTATTATTTTGATTATTCTTTTTAGTAACAACCTGGAAAAAGTGTTCAATCCCAGGCGTGAAAACCTCTATGACATTATTAAACATTTCATCTACGCACATTATCTATAAAACCAGTGAATACTCTAGTCCATAAATTCTAAATAAGAATAATTTCGAACATGCCCCATTATCTGTGATTGGTCTACAGAAACTCGATGCAGAACCCTGATTCCCAGAATGATATGATATTAATATTATCCTGACTATGGGAGTAATTAAGAACAGGCAGTGGTCTTATCCGAGAACTGTCGGACATCGCCGACCGTGAGGCGCAGCGTTATCATTGTTTCTCGCTTCACTTTTTAAAGTCCTTTGGGAACAAATTTTTGTAAAGTCTTTTTAATTGTAATAGTAGTAAAATTTGTATTTTGTAATAAACCAATAAATAATTCCAATTCTAATTTAAAAAATGCAATTTTGATGAATGAATTGTTGACCAAATATAGAAAATTTTCACCTCACGGGAAATCTCTTTCACATAAGCGGCAACTATAGTTGTTAAGTTTGATTTTTACACATGCATCATCATTCATACTCATATGAATGAAATCAAAAATTCGAGGACTAATAGTCAAAAAAAGTCCACATTTATAAATACACCAATACGAATAATATAAAATGACAATAATAATCACCTCCAAACAAATCCTCGACTTTGATTTGAAAAATCTGCCTTTGTTGTGTCTTTGTCTAGCAGGGTCGTTTTAGTAATTTAATCTTTTTAACATATTTCTCATATTCGAAAGACAGTATTTCATGTTTCATCCCTTTCGTTCTGTAAAGCACGTCTTTGATATGTCGTCGATTGATGACCCATATGTAAAGATCTAATGGAACAACTCTGAGCTGCAGGAGTGAACCGGTAGAAAATCGTTTGGTGGTTTAAATATATAGATACCGTATAAAATTTCGTGTTAAAAACCTATGACCCTTTATTTGTAGATATTCCGGATGCCACTATTACGACGCTTCAGCTTTAAACATAGTTTTAGGACTGCGCTATAAATTTATAAGCAATGAGTATTCCTTTAGGAAACCAGTTCCCCTCTTCACCGAAGTTCCATTGCACAAGGCTGTCGCCATTTTAAGGGAGTTGGAACAAAACACGACCACTGACGGTCATGTGCAGTTATTGAATTAAATAAAAATTTTTAGAAAAAAACATCAACCAAAAATAAATTGCGTGATACTTAGTAGTAAACCTTATAGTATTAAGATTTTGAATGTGTGATCTTTTTTTCGTATCTGATAAGGACTTTGGCCGCTAACTAAAATGTAGATAAATGTGTTTTCATGTTTTGTAAGCCTTAAGTTTTGTAAGTTCGTAATGTAAATTTATTTATTTCGAAGTTGATATGTTCTAGTTTAAAAAATTTACAGATACTTTTTAAAGGGTAGCCTAACAAGGCAATTATCTTTTAATGAACTAAAAATAAAAGTTAAAAAATGAAGTATATGTACAAGCTGGGTATTAAAAATGCATTCGGTTTGTAAACTACTAATAGTTTTAAGTGCCTAGCAAATATTTTATTAATTCCTAAGTTTCAACCATTGTTAAGTAAGTAATGTGTCTATAATCAGATGGGTAAACTAAGAATCTTTGTTTTTCTGCAAAAATGTGTTTTTAAAGACTTTTCTGGTCTCAGAAATTTGGATTTCTCGGTTCATCATGTCAATATTGCTGTCAATTAATTTAGTAGAAAAAATTGTCGTTTTTTGCCTGTTAAAGATAAACTTCATGTCATGAGATATTCGGATATTAAAATATTGAAGTTTTTGTTATCTAACACTTACTAAACTTATATTGTCAGAATATTGAAATTGTTTAAAACAAAAAAAATTATTTAGATTTTTAAACAAGCTGAGACATATTTCAATTTTAACATACTCAATTCTTGCCATTCATCACTATACTAATTTTTAAATAAAATGCTTACTTTAATTTTAATTGAGTGAATAAACATTTATTTTTTATAAGAAATGAACTATTCATAATTTTCAAACATTAAAATTAGAAAACATAGAAATGTAAAATATAATACATGAAGTATTCTTTAGTATTAGAATACCATAAAGCATTGATAACGGATTTTAAAAGTAAAAAAAACTTGGAATAAACTTTCTAGAGTTTACCTAAGGCAAGTTCTTCAATATTTCTAATTGTGGAGTAAATAATACCGTAAAAGAAAATTTATTAGAAAATTATAGAAATATAGATTCTAGTGATATACAAATTATACAAAATAGGTGTAGACTAAACTAGTAGAAAGCCTAAAATCAGTCAGACACTGTAATTATTTATTCAAAAATACTAAGAATAAAATAACGGCGCAAAAGTGAACGATACCTAATGATTTTTGAGGACGAGGGGGGAAGGTAGGGCTATTTTGTTCGCTAGAACCGCTAGTGTATAGCAGAATCGAACAAAGCAAAATTTGACCCAATTATTAGACACGAATTAACATGCATTTTCAGATTTAAAATTTAAAGAATAATAATAATTGTATCATATACAGTCTGGTCCAAGAAGTTTGATATGGAATACATGACTTAGGACTTAATTTCCATTTATCAAATTTTGGCAGTGGCAAAGAAGCCTTCCTAGTTTATTGGAAAGTTGTTTTTATTAATTTTGCTCAGAAATTGGATTTGATCAAATTTGATTATTTTCTTAAATTCGGCTTCGGTTTTTCAAGTGCCACTAAATTTAAAATGAATAATAATAGTTTTAGGGGCCCTAGTTTAACTATTTAATATAATGTTGAAGAGGTGAGGAAATTTGTACTAAAAAGTTGACATTTAACGAAACAATGGAAATATGTGGGCTTGGATACTGATTAGTGCATTGTTAGAGAACCAAACAATATGATATTTTTAATTGACCTTATTAGCGAAATCTAGTTGAATAAAACAGGGTAGAAAATAAATTACTATGTTTTTAAAATTACTTACCCTTTAAAAGTGCTTCTCTCTTGCATCAGTATGTCAATGAACAGTGTAAAGTTAATTCATAACAACTTAAAACCACTCTCAAGTTTTTTTTGTCCAAAAAGAAGAAAAGAAAAAAGAATGCATTAATTCTTTGTAAAAAAGCGATTTATATAATGTGGCTATTTTTTTAAGTCATGTAACACTATTAGCTGAATTCTTTAACCATGTTTCGCAAAAAGTGCGACTTATTGTTAAACAACCCGACTGTAATTTTATTATTATTATATATAATTTTCTAACTTTGATAATTAAGGAAATACACGACACATTTTCCTATTTAATTATTTAATTTAAGTATTTCGTATGGACTAAGTTTAAAATATTAAAAAGAAAAATTTTAAAAATTACATTATTAATGTTTCAGTCTGTCAAATAAACATTTTTCAGGGCATTTTTATAATTTATTTAAGTACATAACAGGGCTAGAAAGGCAGAATAAACTGATCATTTATTGCTATAATAACCCGTATTGTCACTCGGCAGTGTGCCGATTATAATGGCATAATTTTTGCCTATATTGTATGCACGTCCCTGCAAACTTGTAGGTTTAAAATTGCAATTACGCAGTAAAAAACAACAAAATCTATCACAAACCTAGATAATCCTAGCCTAAAATATCATCTTTTGTTATTAATTTTGCCCATAGCCGCACGTAAAATGATTTCAGGGATAGATTATTTTAAAACCCATTGACGAAAGAATCATCCTAAAATCTTATTATTAGAAGAGATAGTGTAAAAAGATAAAAACACATTTTACCCACTTTTCGAAAAAATCCATAAATTAATTTTTAGGTAAATGTTGACCATTAACGAAAGAATCGTCTTAAAATCTCGACATTTTCGTGACTTACTATGAAAATAGTTTTTCGGTAACAATTTAATAAATAGTTTAATTAAGATTCCAAAAACTGATATTATTCAAAAATGCTATATTTGGCTACACTCGGAAAAAAGCCGTGACTCAAGAAAATAAGCAAATTAATATGTCGACTAAATTTAGTTTCCGTTTTTTTTATACATTTCTTTTTTTCGTCTTAGTCTTGACTGGTCTGGGCTTTGCAGTTAAAAACCAAATAGAGGAATCAAATAGCTAAATTTCTTTAAATGGTTATATACGCTATGTCGTATATTAATAGCAAAACTTTACCTGTAAATTAAGCTTGTAACGCCATTTCTAGGCATTCTGAATATCGAATTTTAACATTTATGCCATAAGGCCCTTATTTTTTGGAACTTCTAGTTAAATTGTAAGCTGTAAATATAGTCTTAAGTATAAAGTTTTTAAACCATATGATCGATATAATCTTCATCAGATATATATTGGGCTTCAATGCAAAATATTTTTGATTTTCTCTAACTGCCATCTAGTACACAGATATTAAGTTAAACGAAAGCTTTCCTGATTGTGGTGTATTTGCAATTCCTCCTTCTTGTGGTGATGTCTATATTGGAGAAACTGAACGATCCATATTCAATAGACTGAAGGAACATAAACGATTGTAGTAGAAAGAAATAAATTGTACAATCTGCTGTATATGAACACTAACGTACCACTGGACATGTCATAAGTGTAAAAGAAGCCAAAGTTCTTGTTTCACTCTCAAGATTTTTTGAACGGAAAATTAGAGAATCTATTGAGATACGAGCTACAGTCTATATCATCACAGGTCTGGTGTAAATGTCGTGAAGTAAAGATCCTTAAAGATGCCTCTTGCAATCGAAGACGAAACGTCGGAAAGTGTTTCATTCCTTTTTGCCACGGTCTAATCTCAAAAACCATTTTTTTTTTTTTTTTAGTTACTGAGTGTTTATGAATTTTCATGACCACTATTTTAATACAGAATATGTATTATTTTGTCTCTGTTAAAAAGCTTTGAAAGAAAAGTTAATTTAAATAAATTTCAGATACAGTATTAGTAAAAAAATGCTACTTTAAATGTGTTAGTTTCTTCAAATAGAGCATAATCAAAGGCTTAATTTTCTTTGGTTGACATTAAGATATACTGAGGTAACTACCAGCAGCACTTTTTATGCACGTTTAAAAAAAATAAGTTTGATGTTTATGTCGGGGTCCGCATGGAATATCATTTACTTTAGTGTAAGATCTTTTAGACCGTCAGAGATGTAATTACTTGCAAAAGTGGTTTAAAATTGAGTTGAATATAAATTAGACCCTGTTATGCATTAGTATATTAAGTGTTATGCAAATCATATATAGTTGATACACTAATAGTAATAATAAACATAATTTATTTTATCTCGTTTATATGTACATATTTTATAAAACATATATTTTAATATAGTACTATATTGGCTAAATAACCAATAATAACTAACTTGGGGGAACTAATCAGGCCTAAATTATAAAATAATTTGCTTACCCAAATAGCTCCCGAAAAGATGACGTGGCTAATGGAAGGCTACACGCTGCAGGCAGAGGGACCACATCAATTAAAATAATGCATCAGTTTAAAAATATTAGTATAAATAGTCTTTATTTCACAGGATAAAAACTTTGTATTTTTTTTTAATTCTTATTGTCTAAAATTATATTTTTATATATATATAAGGGAGATCGGGGTAAGATGACGAAGCTAAGGGAAAATGAAAATATAAAGCAAATACATTTATTTGAGGGTTAAATACATATCAGTACAAACATGTTTATGACTTAGTGTCAAATTAATCTTACCAAAAGTATGAAAATATAAATGGGTTTTTTACAAACAACAAAAAAAAAGTAGGTAATTTTCGTCAACTTACCCCATGCTCTGGGTAAGTTGACGAACCTATTGGGGTAAGATGACTATCCACAAAGATCACAATTAAAACTGCCAAAACCCTCATAGTTGCTGCATACTTCATGCCACCATGATAGACACTGACAACATTGCAACCAATTTTCAGATGGTGGGTCACTATATTCCTCCTGACATCCAGGGCATAAATATTGAATGTCACTACTGGAACCTGCAATATCAGCAGCATTAGGCAACGGCGTTTTTCGATATTTTTGTGCTCTATTTTCTGAAATTGTTGATTTTTTTGTATGTTCAATTGTTTCTTTTCTTGTTTCAATTGTTTTTGTTTTTCTTTTTCTTCATTCTCTCTTTGTTTTTGTTCTAGTTGCAATTTGATTGGCGTGCTGCTTATAATAGAAGATGACATTTTCTTTCTAGGGTTTGAGGACCGTTCAGCCATTGCAATTGCTCTAATATCCCAGATAGAAGGAAGGCAATCACTGGAAGTGCCCTCGTCTGTAAATAGTTGACGTTTATGAGATTTTATTTGAAGTTTCTTTGGAGCATCAAATGTTTCTTTTGATGTGTTCTGCTCTCGTGTAGTAACCGATTTTATGTTTTGAGCCAACACACTCAAAGGTATTTGGTCCTCTTCATCAGTTGAGGACGAATCTGCGCTTCCTACTGTCGACCTGGTACGTTCAGTTGTTTTAGAAGGTGCGAAATCACAGCTCTGAAGCCGTTTACAGCATTGTTTACATTGGCTGCCCTGCATTAAGCCTCTCCAAACAAAGGTCCGATATTTTTATCAGTGATTGAAATTCCTGGATGATTGATTAAGAAAGAATCACACATTTGACTGTAAAATGATTTGATGTCGAGAGGTTGTAGTCGGTGGGTCGTGTGGGGTGGAAATCCCACTAGCCCAATTCCATTCTCTCGGCAAAAATTTATTCCTGGGAGGGAACTGTGGTTATCAACCAGTAATAATACAGGATCGTTAATAGATGGTCTTGCATAATGGGCAAAGTGTTTTAGGTAGGCAAGAAAAGTTTCAGCCGTCATCCAACCTGAAGGTTGTGCCCTACCATCAGAACCGGGAGGACAACCATTTAACAGTTCGGGTTTCATTCTAATTCGGCCAAATATCAGAAATGGGGGTATATATGACCCGGCAGCATTCATTGCACAAACCAAAGTTATATTTCGACCTCTCTCGGCTGTCACTATTTTAGCAACTCGTCGCTGGCCTTTTGGAGTGATAACTTTGGGTAACTTCGTTGGTACAGTTGAAAGTCCGGATTCGTCCGCATTATAGATACGGTCTGCTTTAAAATTGTATTTGACTTTAACTTCTTTCAAAATTGAAAAAAAAATTTCGACAGCGATCTTGTTGAATCCGCGTAGCCGTGCCATTGAAGTGGCTTCAGGATTCGTCAGACTCAGGCTGTTACGTGTATTAAAAGTTTTGAACCAATCAGTCCCGGCTGCTTTTGTTTCTCTGTTGAACCTGTGTTCTAAATGATTTGCTTCTGCATATTGATATGCAAGTTTTCGAACTTGCATGCAAGTTAACCCAAGACCTCGTTGATTACATTCTGTTAGGTAGCTAACAAATTCTTTCGTCTGCTTAACATTGAAGGTGTTTTTGAAGCGGCCTCCACCCTCCGGGAACTCTTTATTTTGAGCGTCTCTTTTTATGTATCTTGTCAACGTGGATTCCGGTATTCCGTAAGTTATTGCGGCTGCGTTACAAGATAAAGATCTCTCTCGTACTTCTTTCATAGCTGCTATAAGAAAGTCTTCATTCCACTCCATACGATTAGATTTACGCTTGTATACTCGCGGCATTCTGTAAAAGAAGTTGCTTCAATATATTGTTTGCTTGGGGCAAGATGACGAATTCGTCATCTTACCTCCGTCATCTTACCCCCGTTGTATAAATTTATCCAATTTTAAGGTTAAAAGTAAACACAAACAAAAATATCAACGATTTTACTACTGACAATAACTATTGGTATTAAAGAATTTCTTGTAACAAATTAGGTTTAATGACTTACCTGATGAATGCACAAATCGTTATTAAATTCACGAAAATATTACAAACGATACCATCAAAACAGCTGTTTACGTAGTACTGATACGGTAGCGACCCGGCCGGACGAGTTATTTTAATACGAGACATAGGTACCTAGATGGCGCCAGTAGTAGCGCTGTAAAAATTAATTCGGTTATTTAAATATACAAGTTCGTCATCTTACCCCGATCTCCCCTAATTAGGCAACTAAACATTCTTGTAACAAGGTATAATAAATAATTATTATACATAATAAATTATAAAATACATTTAAAAATAATGGTGCGAAATAGTTTATATTTTGAAGGATAAAAATCTTTAAGTGTTTTTTAAAATTTTTATTATTTTCTAAACACATTTTTTTCATTGGGCAACATATTAAACATTCTTGGAGCAAGGTACATAATAAACCTAAAAGAATTATGAGACATAGGTGCAATAAAATTTTCATTAACGTTGGTTCGTGCTTGTAGTAAATATGAGTGTTCATTGAATATACAGGGTCCTGCAGCTCACCTCCCTTTTATTATACCTAAACCATTTATTTTAGAAAAAATATTTAAAAGCCACTATATGCTGTTGATTAGAGAGCACATTTTAAAAATATTCTTGATTATACAGGGTGTTACAAAAAATAGTGGCGCATAAAAGTTGAATTTTTTAAAATGGAACACCCTATATTTTTTTACATTTTTGGAACACTTTTTGCCTAGTCTACAGACTCCTAGATTATCTCTCTTTTTTTAATAGTTTCGGAGAAAAAAGGTAAAATCGAAGAAAAAAAAAATTATAGTCTACATTTAAAATATTTATAAAAATTAGATAAAACATCTTAAAAGCTAAGGTAACCTAGTAGCTTACTGCAAAAGGTTTATAGTTATTCTGCTACGAGTATTATAAGTCTTACTTATACAGGGTGACCCAAATTCCATGTCAAACGTTGCAAAATAAAAAATTATTTTTCTCCATTTTTTCAAATGGAACACCCTATATATTTTTTTTCTGTCAGGTACAGAATTAACAGATCAACATTTTTTATTATTACACTTATCTCAAAATTCCTGAAGGTTTTTGAAATATTCTTAAAAAACTAATGTTGTACTTTGTTTTTCAGTACGATAATTGAATAAACTCACTAGTAATGTGGAAAAATGGAACACCCTATATATATTTTTTTTCTGTCCGATACAGAATTAACAGATCAACATTTATTATTATTACTTATCTCAAAATTCCTGAAGGTTTTTGAAATATTCTTAAAAAACTAATGTTGTACTTTGTTTTTCAGTACGATAATTGAATAACCTCACTAGTAATGTTCATACCTTCGCGATTTTAAATATTAGATAGGTCAGCGTAGTTCTAGCTATGGGGAAAAACCTAAAATCCTAACATTTTTTCTAATTACGTTTGCTGCATAAAATTTAAATTACTGCCAAGAGTTAAGGCTCGACTTAAGGTGTAACAGCTTTATTTAACATTATTAACAAATATCTAATTATTGCTAAAATTAATTTTTACTTAGAACATATGTTCGATATGTCTTCCATTCTCTTCGAGGCATAAACGAAGACGGGTATGAAAAGATCTTCCTACTATTCTTAATACTTCGGGCGTAATACTTTGAAATGCGGTTCTAATCCGTTGCTGCATATTTTCGGGAGTTGTTGGAGGTTTGTTGTAAACAATTTCCTTAACGTAGCCCCATAGAAAAAAATCTAATTTCGTTAGATCAGGCGACCGGGGCGGCCACGCACTTGCTCCCTGTCTTCCAATCCATCGATCTGGAAAATTATTATTTAAATGATCCCTAACTGGCAACGAAAAATGTGCTGGAGCACCATCTTGTTGCAACCACATTGTATTTCTCAGATTAACCGGCAAATTTTCGCACAAATTTGGCAAGTGATTTTCTAGGAAGTCGAGATACATGGCTCCAGTTAAATGTCCATTAAAAAAATGGGGACCAATAACATGTTCACCAATAATTCCCCCCCACACATTAACTGACCATCTGTGTTGTAGATCAAGCTGCCTAAAAATTCTTGGATTATGGTCGGCGTAGTAATGGTAGTTATGACGATTTACAAATCCATTCTTATGAAATGTGGCCTCATCAGAGAATAAAACTTTATCAAAAAAATCAAAGCTTAACCTAATTTTAGCTTGTGCCCAATTACAAAAGTCAACACGTTTCTCAAAATCTGCTGGAAGGAGTTCTTGATGCAACTGAATATGATATGCATGAAATTTATGGCTCTTTAAAATTCGCTGAACAGTTCTTTCGCTTACTCCTACGGCATCCCCGACTGCTTTTTGGCTAACAGAAGGATTTTCCGTGACAGCTAATAGCACAGCTAATTCATTTTCTTCCGTTCGAACGGGCCTATTTCTAACTGGTCTTGTATAATTTACATTTCCCGTTGCCATAAATCTCTCTAATAAGTTCGTCATGCTCCTTCTGTCTGGGTGCCTTCGTTCTGGATAATTTTGCGCATAAATCCTACTGGCCAAAAAGGCATTTCTATGCGATTCTCCTAACACAAAAACCATATCAACCAGTTCTTCGCGGGTGTACTCCATGACGATAGAACGTTCAAATAAAACTTCTAAACAGTGACGCAAACAAACGAAAAATGAACTACGTAGAAGGTAAAGACCACTATATGAAAAATCCGATAATTATTTCAATTTGTAAAACTTAAAAAACGAATAAGTAAATTGCCGATATGTTTTAGTTGTTTGACAGTTTCTAGACAATTTGTTTTTCATGGCCTACTTAAATTCTAGTTAATAATTTGGGCAACACTTGTCAATAATATTAAATAAAGGTTAAGGCCGTTTTACATGCTGCAAGTTTCTTGCAGCAAGGGGTTGCACCTGCAAGATATTGCGCGCAATTTGTCTTGCAGACTGTAAAGCGGCAGTTGTATTTCAATTGCAAGTGTCAGCGTATGCCTTTGTGCAAGTCTCTTGCAACTTGTAGGAAGACCTGCAGCATGTAAAACGTCTTTATGTCAAATTTTATGCGGTAAACATAATTACAAAAAATGTTGGGATTTTAGGTTTTTCCCCATAGCTATAACTACGCTGACCTATTTATTATTCAAAATCGCGAAGGTGCTTACTTATGAACATTACTAGTGAGGTTATTCAATTACCGTACTGAAAAACAAAGTACAACATTAGTTTTTTAAGAATATTTCAAAAACCTTCAGGAATTTTGAGATAAGTGTAATAATAAAAAATGTTGATCTGTTAATTCTGTACCGGACAGAAAAAAATATATAGGGTGTTCCATTTGAAAAAATGGAGAAAAATTATTTTTTATTTTGCAACGTTTGACATGGAATTTGGGTCACCCTGTATAAGTAAGACTTATAATACTCATAGCAGAATAACTATAAACCTTTTGCAGTAAGCTACTAGGTTACCTTAGCTTTTAAGATGTTTTATCTAATTTTTATAAATATTTTAAATGTAGACTATAATTTTTTTTTTCTTCGATTTTACCTTTTTTCTCCGAAACTATTAAAAAAAGAGAGATACTATTCTAGGAGTCTGTAGACTAGGTAAAGAGTGTTTCAAAAATGTAAAAAAATATAGGGTGTTCCATTTAAAAAAATACAACTCTTATGCGCCACTATTTTTTGTAACACCCTGTATAATCAAGAATATTTTTAAAATGTGCTCTCTAATCAACAGCATATAGTGGCTTTTAAATATTTTTTCTAAAATAAATGGTTAAGGTATAATAAAAGACGGGAGGTGAGCTGCAGGAACCTGTATAGTTTTTATTTTATTAATGTATGTAAGACATGATAAAGAGTGAAGATTACTAATACTGATAATATTATTTATGTTACATAAAAGGAAAGTCGAATACCTCCAACGCTTGTGTAAAATTATTTTTAAAACACTATTTTGGTTAAAGTTGCTAAAACTTTTGAGTCATATAACCCTCCCTAATGCGTAGCAGGGTCTGATTGAAAGACTTGCCAATAATTTAGAACCATTTGTAGGCAATATTCTCTTTAAATTATTTTCGTAACTTAACTTCAAAGCTATTAATTTAAAAGTTACTACTTGAAACGTAAAAGAATCGCACGAACAAGTAATTATATGCAGTATAACTAGATATTATTAAATTAATATTTTAAATAGCATTTAAGTTCTAGTGATAATACCGTTTGCCAATGTTATCGTGATTTAAATTTTAGGTGCTTCTTGTGTTTTTTGAGTCGAATAAATGATTTTCGCATAACATATTTTGTCTATATTGAAATACCTATTTAATTTTATATTTACCTGTAACTTCCCTTGTAATGAATTCCTCCCCACACAGATAACACAGTTTGTATATGGATATAGCTGTTTGGTAAAAACTTTATGCCTAATATACAAGGTGAAAAAAAATGAATGCAAATATTTAACAAGTAAAAATTAATACTCGAGGGCTGCTCTGGCGTTACAAACATTTTAAAATCGACAATTTTTTGGAAACGCGAAAACAATTTCTGTTATGCAAACTATAAAAATTACAAATATTTACTTGCGCCTATGTTAAAATTACACAACCCAAAAGGAGCAAAAATTAAATTAATTAATTTATAATTAATTAAATAATTTTAATTATACATTTTTCATTTTTTTTTATATTTTTAGATAATTTTTCAATATCCCATTTTATATCTTACGCAATTTTTGCCTCAAAACTTATTATCAAGTATAGAAATCTTAGACTAATTTTAAATGATTTAAAATCACTCACAAGCACTTCACGTCGGCACGACGGAATAGACTATGTCCCAACCGATTTTGGGAAAAAAATTCGAGTCGTCTCTGCGGTCGGAAGACTACAACTGTAATAAAGTGGCCGAACTGAAATTGGCAACAATATAAATCACACCACTCTCACAAAGTCAGTTGTTTTAACTAAATTCAAATTAGTCCTACAAAACGCATTATTATGTTTTTACTTTCTTTGGACAACCTTCGTTTTATTGTTTAAAATAGAGAGGTATTTTTTGACAATCATAGTTTGCATTTATAAGATATTTATTTTTAAAGGTGGTAGACAATGTAGAATATTTGCTAAACTCGTTCTGTCCGACTTGCATCGTCTATTATTTTGGTTTCACATTTCGAATGGTAACTGTCTCCAATCGTTTTCAAGTATAAACTAAAAGCTACGGGAGCTTATATTCTAGCCGTATGCGGTGATGCGTGAAGTCTTCTCCCCCTGGTTACCTGAACCATGATATTTTAGAGGCTAGTCTGCTACAAGCGGTTTCCGTACGTTTGGGATATTGAAGTTAGGCTTACTAAATATGCCTTGATTTCTTTCTATGAATGCTGTTTTATAAACTTTCGTTTTCGCCAGAGCTGCTCCCTGTGCAAAATTCTAGCCTCCCACAACTGCATCTGGTGTTGGTTTGATCAGATGTGTTCTGCTATGCCCAATTTTGATGTATCTCCCTTTTGAGTATGATTAAAATGCTCCTTGGCTCCATACTAAAGAGGGTGTTTTAACTCTCCAAGTACGAGTCTTCACATTCACAATGGATTTGGTAAATGCATTCTGTTCTTTGGCTTAGTTTTTGTCAGAAGATTTCTTAACGTATTTCCCGATTTAAAAGCGTTTTTGATATTGAAATATCTGGCTAGACCCCTAATCTTTTGAGATATTCCCTAAATATAGGGTATTGCGAGAAATGGCGTTTCTTATAGATCGGAATATGTCCTACGATAATCATTTTGTAATTTTGATACGTATTATTAATCTCTCATTCTGCAATAGATCTTTTTTATGTTTTCAATTTCTACCTCAAGACCCACTGTATCATTACAAGTTGTTACAGCTCTGTTGTAGAGTTCTTATGATGCCCTCTTTCTGTCAAATGGTTGTCATTTGCAGTCCAAATAATAAAAGTATCCAGTGTGAGTGTGACTCTCGTACATTGGAAAGACAAAACTCCCTCTTAGTATAAGAGTCAAGGAGCATTTTATTCACAATCAAGAGGAAGAGACGACGATAATTTAGGGAACAGCACTGGCGAAAACGAAAGTTTATAGCAGCAGCTTTCATAGAATGGGATCGATGCATCTTTAGTAAGCCTAGCGTTGGTATAGAAGCAGCTTCAAGCTCAGAGTGACCTAATAAAACTTCAGGGTTCAGGCAACTAGGGGGCGAAACGCACACTAGTATATAAGCCCGTAGCTTTAGAGTTAACATTTAGTTTACACTTGAAAACGATTGGAGATAGTTACCACGTGAAGCCAAAATAATAAAAACAATGCAAGTCCGATAGAACGATTTTAGTAAACTATATTTTTAAACCTTCACTTTACTTATAAATACAGCTAAAAAATATTACCGGTTTTTTAAAAAAATTATGTATATATAAAAGTAATATTTTCACATCTTAACAGTAAAATTCCGTTAAATTTTTATTTCAGAACTTTAGATTTATCTCTTTATAGTCTATTATTACGCTGTAGATGGAAATAACTTAAAAAATCGGTAAATTTTCTTTATCCGGATCTTCCCTCGTTATGAATCTTTCCCTTTATTAAGAATAGAGAAACGTAACCCAATTTACTTCGGTAAATAGTCACAATTAACGTATGTCTATTTTTGGGCGCCATATTCTTCTACCATTTTCGATTCCTACCAAAATTGTACGAGTTCCTACCTATGTCACACTTGGATCTGTGGGCATAATTTAAAATAAATTGAATAAGTAGTTTTTACCGTGGCACAACACCATTTTGTTTCGTCATATTGAATCCGTACCAGTTCATATCTGTATTACATTTAATTTTTGTGAAAAACTTAAAAGTTGATCGACTAAGATTTTTTTACGTTGATTTTTTAAACATTTTATTTGGCCCCCATTTTTTTCGCCTTCTTGTAATCGTACCACAAATTTACTGATTTGTCTATACCACACTCAATAATAATAATAATAAATATTTATTTAAATTATAAAGGCATAGTACATTCAATAGATAAAGAAAAATTCTCAGTGCAAACACAAAAAAAAACTGCAGGAGCAACCGCTGTGTGCAGGTTCTTATTTAATTTAATTTGTTTAACTATATTAAAATATTAACAGAAATAACATTAAACTATACATGCTATAACATAACATAAATTCATGGATTAAAAATTACGTGAAATTGTGAAATTCCATTCTATTAACTGAGTTTAGATATATTTTATTTTTTTCTCCAGCAAAGGTCTCGAATTTGATCTCAACAGTAATTCCTTCAGAATGCCCGGCAAAGAATTAATAAGATAAGAAAGACTGCGTTGTGCATATTCAAATGAATTATCAAATTATAAAAATAAAGCTGTCTAATATCATATATTTTTGAATCTTCATAAAGAAATTGTGTCGAGTAAGTACGATTTTTTTTTCAATATTATTTTTAAGAAACAGTTTTTCTAAATTTCTTAATTGACTGTCGAAGACACTTCCTCAACCAGCAATGCCAATTGAATTCGGGACTCTACGAGAGCGTAGTAAAGAATTATTAAACGATGAAAATCAATGATCTTAAGGTATTTACAACGTTTTTTAAATGATTATCTCAAATGTCGATCAATTGAAAACATATTTCAAAGCAACGGCCTTGGATTTTAAATATAGCCAAGAATCTGCGGCAAAACAACTCTTTATCATCGGCAAAGCATACAATCTCTACCTCAACATCTAGAGCAAGTAAATAATATATCAGAGAACAGTAATGGTCCCAACGTAGTCCCTTGAAGTATTCCCCAATTGGTTTCCAATTTTTCTCTAGACGACTCGTTTATTTCTACTATCTGAAAGCTTTCTCTTAAGTAATTTCTAAACAGGTCATGGACAATTCCTCAAACTCCAGCACGTTCCAAGGCATCTAACAACAATGAACGATCCACCGTATCAAACGCCTTGGCGAGATCAAGGAACACATACACATGGTTTATTAGTTTTTCAGGCTGATTTTTAAAAATTTTTTTAGGCGCCATTTTGTTTTGCTATCTTGGATTCATACCAGTGTTACCAGTTTACTCCTATATAACACTTCATTTTCGTGCAAAATTTGAAGTAAATTAGATAACTAGTTTTTCAGTAATCATTTTTTAACGTTTTACTAGGCCACTATCTCGTTGCGCCATATTGGATTTTTACCGAAATATTACCAAATCGTGTAATTAGTTTCTAAGCAATGCCGCGAACTGGCAGACAGACCGAACAATTGATAAAATATAAACATGAAGATATGTAAGCGCGATTATTTTCATTATTACAACATTGTATTTGGCCGTCATCTTGAATTCGTACCACAATTAATTGTTGCACAAAATATGAAATCAATCCATTAACTGGTTTTTCAGGCAGAATTTTTAAATAATTGACTAAGGCGCCATTTTGTTTCGCCATCTTGGATTCGTACTAAAATTTTACTAATTAATTCCTACATAGCACTTGATTTTTATGTAAAATTTGAATATTGAAATACCCGTTTTCGATATTGTAAAAAAAAAATAAAACAAGTTAAAAAGGTTATTGTTTTTATTAAAGTTCACAAATTTATAACAGGAATATAAAATTATGCTATAAAATATACACAGTAGAAATACTGTTTTTCATTAAATTCAGTTTAATTTAAAAAGTCGGTATATTGCCTAAACTTATTTTTATACTATATTAAAAAGTAGAATTTAAGCTTAATTTATGCACAATATAAACAGTCATATTTAAATAGCACCAGATAGGATCACATTTATTTACTTACATTCCTAAAAAGGTTCCATAAAATATCCTCACTAATATTTGATAAAATTAAGACGTGTTTTTACAAAAACATGTGTGCATGTTGCTGTAAAAGCACCTAGACTATTTATAAGGTAAGTTACAGTGCTATAACCTACTTTAGAAATAGTGAAGGTGCAACTAGAAAAACTTATGATAATTATTGTTATTAGACATGTAGGTATCATGTCTAACGAGGAGGAAAATTACCATTGCTTCACCTGGCAGAAAACATACAGTAATTTGAGTATTACTATAATGTTTTAAGTGACACCATAAACATTGAAGCGGCTGTGAGTCAATGATATTTTTTCTATTATGTTACTAATATTTTTTTAATATATGGTTATAGATGAATAAAATATGCACAATTATATTTTCTTCTTGCAAAAACAAGACACATCTTGATTTTTAGTAAAATCCCGACACAATGTCTAAATATTTAAACTAAACATGGTATTTATATTTTATTGGTAACAAATGCATTAACAAATAGCTTAAATACCTCTAATATATGCTGGCTGAACACTATTCATGCTTCCTGAAAAAATTTATTTTTACATGTTTTTATAAAACATGCCCGGATTTGTTTAAACTGAGTGGGATTTTTTATTTAAAAATAGTTTAAACCCTTATCAACAAACATATAGAAGGGTTTAGACAAAAATAGAACTGGTTTAAGCCTAATCATCTCATAAATATCCAGATATAGGAAAAAAGGGGTTTATGCCCAGATAAATTTAAAGTTTCTGCTAAAAGTAACTAACTTTCATTTGAATGCCTCTAACAAAAAAGTTTTTAACACCGGATTTTACAAATATTTTCCTATTTTTTTCAAAAGAAATTTTTAGGAGATTAATTTTAACCTAACATAGAAAATCATGGATAGTTGTATATAGAATAATTTACCACACATCTTTGACTCTAAATTGTTCATATGACTAATTAAATACTAGAAGATTCTAAGATTCAAATCAACATTTAAAACAAATTATGTACTTATAAAGCATCAATTTAAACGAAAATCTGACATACTTATGTACTATTAAAATTATCACATAATCAATTACATCAATTAAAAAACTACAATGAAAGAACAGTTTCACAGATTTATAATTAGTTACAAAATGTCACGATATTTTTTAAGCATATAAACTACTGATCAATTTATAGGAACTTTTAAAAATGTGCTATAAAATCAAAATACACTATCAAATTTAAAATAAAATATCTCTGTATTAGATAAAGCAAATCGAATGAAATTTTTTGCGTTAAATTACTTAGGCCAGAATATAGAATCGCATTGTATTAAAACTGACCCCGCTTATTACACCAAAAGTAATTTTACAGATTTGCAAATTTAAAGACAAAATATATACGTTATTTTGAATGTACAAAAAGTATTTATTTTGAAATATTTAAAGGCTGAGTAATTATACTGGGTGTCAACGAATCTATTAGACAAGCCATAATTTCTGAGTATCAGATGTTTCAAAAAGAACTTGGGTATAGGTAAATGGTATATAAAGAGGAGAGTTTGCATATTTTTCACATCACCGGAAATGGAAACGGATCCGGTTTCGAAATTTTAAATGGAACCTCCAGTATATTTTTGATTTTCGTATTCCTGGGACAATTCTGGATCAGAATGTGACATTTTTAAAAGATTTTACGCCCACTTGATTTTTTTAGAGCATATTGCATTTAGGTGGCCATACTAGCACAAAATGGAGAATCTAAGAAGTCTAATTTATTTACGACTGGTTTAAAAATATACTCATAAATTAAATATTTCTAAGCAAAATAAAGTTAATCCCACAAAATGTGTAGCAAGAATTCCAAATTTTCTTTGTTTTTACACATGTTGAATTTGAAAAACCTGAAAACTCTGTATAATAAAAAAATATCTATCATAAAATACTGATCTTAAACCATATTCGGAAATTAAAAAAATTGCTGATTATGATCAGTTTGCAATATATCGTAGACCAAGTTCATTCACATTCAATTAATTTGTTCCTGAATTCTCCTATTTTGGTGACTTTGTATGATGTTTTTACAAAAGGAGAAAAAGTTTATGTTTGTGTCATAGTTTTGATACTACAAACTTTTTTAAAGCTTCCCTACTCTTTTTGTCAGTTATAACAAAGTAAATATCCAGATATAGGAAAAAAGGAGTTTATACCCAGATAAATTTAAAGTTTCTGCTAAAAGTTATTAACTTTCATTTGAATGCCTTTAACAAAAAAGTTTTTAAGACCGGATTTTAAAAATATTTTTTTATTTTTTTTTTCAAGAGATTTTTAGGAAATTAATTTTAACCTAAAACAGAAAATCATGGATAGTTGTATATAGAATAATTTACCACACATATAAATTGTTCATATGACTAATTAAATAATAGAAAATTCTAAGATTCTTATCAACATTTAAAACAAATTATGTACTTATAAAGCATCAATTTAAACGAAAATCTGACATACTTATGTACTATTAAAATTATCACATAATCAATTAAACCAATTAAAAAACTACAATGAAAGAAACAGTTTCACGGATTTAGTAAAGGTGACTATGTTATTAGTTTGTTTTACACCGGCAATAAAATCTGTATTCACCTGACAATATTCCTACTTTACAAAACCAACACAATGTAATTGCAACAATTTTTTAACATACCTATTAACCTGTATCCTGTTTATTTTCATTATCCTTTCTCGTGAAATAGTCACGCTGAATACCACTCGAGAAAAAATGTTGTAGGCATTACTCTCCTAGTTTTATTCAAATCTGTTGCTTTTTGGTAATTTTGCTCATGAAATTTTTTATAAAATCAGCTCGTAATTTTTTCAAAAATGTCAGTCGCGAAATTGCGACGCGACCAATTTTCATATCAGTCGAAAATGTTGACAACAAAATTTCTTCTCTTGTGATATATATTAAAATTATCATTGAATAATTATTTATTCCATAGCCACTCAGGTAATGCAAACTGTTCCATGGGAAACATTAGAAGAATATTATAGAACGACTTCCAAATTTAAGGTTGAGTAGAAAATATTTTAATTTAGGGCGATATTTATATCACCGTGTATAATAAGCAAAGGTAATTTTTATACAGAAGCTAGCAATTCAGCAGATTTATTAATTTATTAACCACGGGTAGGCTAAGGAAGGGGGGAGGGAAGCGATGCTGCCCTCTATATCCGCCACTGCTAATTCTTTGCTTTATCCACACCAGAGATGTTCGCTTTGAAATTTGTCAGCAAAATTGAAATTATTTTTAGCAATTGATCAGCTGTTTATACAATTTTTGAACAAAAAAATATTCATTAAATTTGTTCCCAGTGTAACTCACTAATACCCTATTAGTAGGGTAAATCAAAAAAATAGCAATTATTTGAAATTTATTTTCATTTGGTTGGATGTAAAAAAATCTCACATATTTTCATACAGCTACCTGAGGCTTAAAGGCGGTTTTCAGAGACGAATACGAACACAAAAGGAAAAGATCCTTTTTTATTTAGACCTCAATATATTTTACTTTCCGCTAAATATTTATAAAGGACTATGTTGCTAGTCGGGGCCACATGCTGAAGCTAATATTGTGAAATACATGAATCTATCTCTACCTGGAAAATAATCTAACTGAGCAAGTGCAAACAACGCTGAACCAAATGAATTACTATGGTACTTTATAAACGTAGGTCGACACCATGTTTCAGACAATGGTACGGGTACTTCCGTTATCATTAAATCAGATACTGGAATCTGAAATTCAGACAAACACATTTTTCAAACAATTTTTTTTCAGTTGTAATTAGACTTTATTAAAAATCAATTTACTTAAAAATAAAAATATTTTTAAAATATTAAGCATTTTATAATCTACATTTTTATAAAAAAAAATGTAGATTATAAATGTTTTATATAAATTCATATTATTTACTTAATTATACCATTATTTTCTATCAAAACTAGTGCATTATATACTCAAAAAATAATAAAGACTTAAAAACGTATCGCGTTGAACACCTTTTCAAAAAAGCGACCCGTTGAGGAATGACAATCAGCAGTAACAAATTCCGCATCAGACTCCCGCCGCACACCCGCTTTCGCACTTAGATTTGTTTACGGCAGTTGCTATGGTAACGCAATGGTGAATACCCGTAAACCAATAGAGATGGGAGCGGCATAAAGTGCTGCTGCAGGCGCTTATCCGCTTGTTATAGAATTAATGCAATAGTGCGTTCGGATTATCGGAGGCGAAAGCAGTTTTGCATCGATCGAATCGAATCGCAATTAGCTTCAAGATATAGGTACATAACTGTTTTTTAAGAACAAAAAATATATTTAAAATCTTATAAATTCATATTATTTCCCCTAAGTATTAAAAAATGCTCCAAAGCTATGGATAATTAAAATCATAAAAACGTTAAACAGCCATTTTGGGCGTGGCACTATTTTCGCCAACGACTCTGTGCACCTAGTTACGCTGCGCTTCACCCGTTCTTAAATCCATGAGCCGCCACTGCTACATACTGCTTAGTTAGACATTGCTATATTGCTTGCGTCGGAATAACAAAAACACGCATACAATTTCTGTTTTTGACACTTGAATATGTAAAATATTTCAAATTAGGTCGCAAAATTAAATCTTAATTTGAGAGGATAAAATAATAACATCTGACGTGACAATGAAATGACGAATCCGCGGCTACAGTAATAATTAAAAATATCTGAATGTCAGATACATTTTATCTGAAATTTAAAGCATTGTCGATTTTTTTAAATTTGTGACACGGCGGATATTCACATATGTTTTCCTATTTATAATATAAAAACCGGCAAATTATAAAAAATATGCATACAAGTAGAACATAATAAGAAATGTATAAAATGAATCGCGACGTTGTGTTTTGTCTTTGCTCATTAACATGGATCGCGCGACAAACTCTCCACCTAACCACCAATTAGAAAAGTTCTGACCAATCGCAGAAATTTTCCAGATAAAAAGTAAACTTACACAAGGCTGATATCATAAGAATAATTACTTTTATCTATCTGTAATACTGATTAACGTCGTTAGTTCTTTTCCACGCTAGACTACGGGTGGTGGTTTGCATACATCGATTTTACATTATTAACATCAGATGTTTGGTTCCGATTAGGTATATAGTTCTTTATAAATATATGGAGCAAATGCAGAATATTCCCTCAAATTTCAATGTAGAATTTAAAATTACCTCAACTAATATTAACTGGCGTTCTTATATAAAAAACATCTTTTGAAGCCCCTACTCTCATAAGTTGATGTCTGTTTATAACGAGGATGCTTTTTTGAGAGCTCCTCGTCAACAATTTTGAGCAATTCTTCGATGTGAAAAGCCTTATGGTGTCTTTCAAATACTTGGCAAATACTCTGAATGTACCAAGTTCCTGTTTTTGGATCCCGATTTGACAAATAACCTAAAAAAAGTGTTAACACATTATATTTTTATATTCAAACCCTTATTTATTTAAATCTTTAAAGATATAAACTTTCGCTTGGAGCAGGTCTAGTAAACTTACGAATAAATACTATTACAAAAATTTATCACCGCAGCGGTTCCCACTTGTACTACCTCTTTTACCAATAAGGCAACTCCACAAACTGCAGCGTGTTTCTTATGATACATATAGTATGGCAGCATTACAGTAAATCGCTCCGTCTTTAATAGTAACATTTAGTAGTACAAAATTCGAGTTTTTATTTGAATAGTCAATAGTCAAAGTAGCTTTATTGTCACATAATTTTATAATTAATTACAGAAATTATAAAGGAACTCTCATAGGACAAAAATTTCATAAACAAGGTACTCAATACTCCCCCACAAGGTTATCGAGTAATTTTGTCTGCCCTACAAAAAAAAACTATTGAACAGCAACACTATACAATACAATTAGAAGGAAAAATAATGAGTATATGCCAAACCTTGAAGGTAAATAACGTATGTATTTACACTTAGACATTTTTATTGGGCGCCATTTTGTCCCATCATATTGGATTCCTACCAATATTTTACCAGTTTTTACCTATGCCACACTTGATTTTTGAGCATAATTTAAAATAAGTTCAATAAGTAGTTTTTACACTGACACACACCGCCATTTTGTTATGTCATATTGAATTCGTACCAGTTTATCCTTTATCACATCATTTTTCTGCAAAACTTAAAGTCAATTGAAAAAAATTTTTTTTTACGTTAAGTAAAAAACAAAATATATGGGGCCGTCCACTTGGTCCGACATCTTGAAGTCGTACCACAACTTTACCAGTGTATCTCTATATCACACTTAATGCTTGGACACAATTTAAAATTAATCCAATAATTAGTTTTTAAGGCGGATTTTTTAAAATATTTTATTAGGCCGCCATTTTGTTTTGCTATCTTGCAACACTTGATTTTTGTGCAAAATTTGAGGTAAATTGGATTCGTTTTTTTAGTAATAATATTTTTAACCTTTCACTAGGCCGCCATCTTGTTCCAACCTATTGGATTTTTACTAAAATATTACCAGGTCATTCCGATATGACCCTTAATTTTTGACTACAATTTGAAATCAATCCGATAAGTACTTTTTATGCTGAACCGCAAACTGACAGACAGACAAACCGACTGACGGACCGATGGGATTGATAAAACATTTTTTAGGGACGCTAAAACTTGAAGATACATAAAACCTCATAGGGTATTTTTTCACGATTACAAACATTTTATTTGGCCACCATTTTGTTCCACCATCTTGAATTAGTACCACAGTTTTACTAGTTCACCTCTATACCATAGTTAGTTACGGCTCTTAATTTGAAATCAGTGCATTAAGTATGCTGAAATGCTTTTAAATATTTTATTAAGCCGCCATTTTGTTCAGCCATCTTGGATTCATACCAAAATTTCACCAGTTGATACCTACATAATACTACAGATACATTACTTAAAAAAAGTAGTTTTTTAGTAATAATTTTTCTAATAATTAATTAATTTCATATGACCTGCAGAATTGAGAAAACATGTCTTTCGGTGTCTAGGGAACCTGAAACATAGATCTGAAAAAATCTCGAAGGGTGTTTTTTTCACAATTACAATAGTTCCCTTCTACAAGGGAAGTAATAAAAACTACTGACTTGAATAATTACTCAAAATGTAACTATAAGGAAGAATATATTAGACAGACAGACATATATTTTCTATACATATTTTTTATACTCACAAATGTTTTTTTTAACGAGAAGTTTGTTTTTTTTTTAATTTAATTAAATCTTCATAGTACTTTAAGCGTGTATGTTGGGATGTACACAGCAGGTCCGAACTGACGAGGCCGAAAACAAGGTTTTCCATTTAAATATCAAGAGTCTGAGAAAAAAATATGATTACATGACATAAAACTAAATAATGTTGACGTATTGTTTTATCTGAAGCTTTTGATAGAGTCCAAAATAATTTTTTTATAGGAGATGTAAATATAAATCTTTTTCTTAACATAGACAAATTGTAAATGTATACTTAAACTTCATGAATAGAAGAGGATTTTTTTCTTGCTTAGTCCGACACGAGTAGTGGAAAATAGTATAAGCTTTATTGATCACATTTTTGTTAGGGAAAGTACTGTGACAAATTCCTTTTAAATCTTTTACTTTGCAGAGTAATTTCACGGATAATTAAAAGGTAGGAATTTCAATAACAATGGAACATAAAAATATCATAAAGGAAAACTATTTCAGAAAATAGTCTATGAAACTTTAGATAACTCCTTGTATTGGGAAACATGGGAAACCTGCAACTCCACAAATGACGTGCAAGGATCTTATTGTTTTCTATGACCATATAAAAATGGCAATTAAAACCATATGGTTAAAAAACAAAAAAATTACTATTATAAAAGAAAAATTAGATTCTAAATGAAGTAACTAATAGAACAAAAAAAAAACATATATTAGAATACTAAAAAACAGCTTAGAAGATAAAATATGCAGTGACCAACAAATAGCTGACATTTATAACAATTTTTTTGCTAATATTGGAAAATCAATGGCTAATAAAATTATATCTTCAAACAAAACTTTTCACCCTAAATTAACTTTAAATAAAACATTTGGAACTGTATAAATAAAGAAACTAATAAAACAAAAAAAAATATATTGGAATACTAAAAAAGAGCTTAGGAGATGAAATATGCAGTGACCAACAAATAGCTCACATTTATAACAATTTTTTGCTAATATTGCAGAATCAATGACTAATAAAATTATACCTACAAACAAAACTTTTCACGCTAAACTAACTTTACATAAAACATTTTCTTAAACCTGTAAATAATGAAGAACTTATAAAAACATTTAAAGCCTTAAAAAATAACTCCACTTCAGTAGAAGATAAAATATCAGTACCCAGATTAAAACATATTTAAACACATTTTTAATCTAACTATCAAAAACAGTAATATTCCGACTCGGTGGAATAATTCGGTAATAATTCCAATATTTAAGAAAGGCCTGCGGCATTGCAACACATGTTTTAGACAGGGATCATGGAATCCTTAGGTTGACATTTTATTTCTTCCTCTCAACAAAATTTAGGATCCAACAGTGCAATTCAATGCCGGTAGTAGTATTAGCCAGCGGTGTAGTCGGTTCTGCGATTCCACATTCTGCCTTTGCCCTACATGGGGCTCGCTAGTCTATAGTAGCGTGATGACCTCTAAAAAGAGCGAAATTACGACAGGGACCATGGTATCCTTGTTGTGACACTAGTGTACGTGAATCAAAAATACATTAACAATATTTGTCCCAACGAAAGTCAGGGATCAACAGTGTAATTCAATGCCGATCGTGGTATTAGACAGCGGAGTTTTTTCGGCTTTCCCTCTCAAATCTTTTTCAAGCGTATCTACCTTCTTTTGGATGTTTTTTACAAAGTAGGCATGGGATAAGAGAGAGAAAATTATGTTGTGGAGTGAGAATGTATGTCGCTAATACAACTAACACAAATATATTATACAGGATGTGATAGAGACAAATGATTGGCAACTCAATTTTTTTTTGCTTAAATTTTTTTTAGGAATATCACTCTTAAAAACTGCACATCTGTTACATTAACGGTTAAGATTTGTTGATTCTCATGCGAATATTAGGTAGGGTAGACCTTTTTGCCTAAACGGTTTTTTGATTTTAAGGCTGCCTTCATTTGTCACGAAATATATGCTGCAACATCTTGAACTAGTTTTCGATTTTTTTTTTGTCAAAATGATACCAGGACAAAAAAAAACAAACACAAAAACATTTCTGTCCAGTTAACTTATTTTAATGATTTTGTTTTGTGTGCGAGGGTTAAGCAAGCTAAGTACGTTTGCTTACGAATTAATTTATTTGCCTTTTTTGCAGAAGAAACATGGAATAAATTAATTTTATGGTGGCGAGTGTGATACTGCTAACATAACAAATTAAAAATAGAGTCTGATAAATTCAAATATGCATGCACACTGCTCACCTTTTTTTAAACTTTTACAACTATTTCCGGCTCCTTATCTCGGAAAATGTAGGAGATAGAGAAGAAAAGTTTCCTGGTTTGACCTGTAACCTTAATTTATTTATTTTTTATTTATACAGGCTACTCAGTTTTTTTTTGGACAGGTTTGAACTTTCTTATTTTTTCTTCTTTACTAAATCTATGTATTTTTTGTATAAGCCACAATACACAAATGTTCCGTGAGCGAGTTTACTAGTCGTATTTGTTTGTAGCAAATATGTTCAATAACATCAAAAATCCCCCTGTATTAACAATGCAATTCCACGTGTGAACAGATATTTGTTTAATTCATGTTGGCGTTGGAAAAACAATTGAAGAATGTTTCTTGGTTGCCTTGACGAAGTACAGTCATTGCAAATATTTTTTGACAGTTGATTAGGTGAAAGAGAGCAAGCTAACTGTTTGCGCTTATTAAACAGTGGTGTGGAGGTACGGGTTGTTGCTGAAATATACGGGGTGGGACGGAGTACTATATCTCGTCTTCGTCAGCGTTTTAACGAAACTGGTAATCTAAGTTATCGTCATGGTGATAGTCGTCAAATGAAAATACCGCTTTGAGAAGAAAGAATGTTAATTAGAGAAGCTCGTCAACATCGAACGTTGAATTCTAATAAACTAAATGAAAACTTAAGACGACAAAATGGCATAATAGTAATCAATCGGACAATTAGACGAATATTGAATGCTAATAATTTAAGGTAAGTTATCCGTTTTGTTCTATACAATCCTAGGTCGAAACGAGTAATTTGTTCTAGAGCTAGACGACGTGCAACATGCGTAAGATTATTGCCGCAATATCGAACTAGACGTCTGATGGGTGCAAGAGCGAATTAACTGGACCAATGAGTGGAAAAGGTGCATGTTTGTGGATGAAACTCGATTTAATTTTATTCATTCCGACGGAAGAATACTGGTTTGGCGGAAACCGGGAGAGAGGTATTTTGGGGAAAATATGGCTATTAGAGAGTCTTTTGGAGGAGGAGGAATAACTGTGTGGGCTGGTGTTATGTGGAATGGAAAAACAGAGTTGTACATTTACCAATAGAACAAATAATGGACTGATTTATAGAGACGAAATTTTAAATATCATTTTGCCATTTGCTAATAATATGGACCCACATTTACATTAATTGATGATAATGCAAGACCGCACAGGGATTGTATGGTTTGGAGTTTTTGGAGGTAATAATATTAAATGCACGGATTGGCCTCCAAAATCTCCAGATTGCAATATTATTGAACATGTTTGGGCTAAATTAAAATTACTAGTAAACTCACGAGAAAATGCTCCCGAAACATGACCTTGCTTTGGCTAAGCTACCATACTAGTTTCCCTAAAAATATCGCCTAAAAATATGTTTCTATAATAATGAGTTGAACATGAGAGTATAAGCTGGTAGGTCGATGAAAATTTTGAGATAATGATAGAGGACTCAATTAACAGTTGACATTTCCAGTTTTTCGCACTGTTTGATTTTTTTTACTTTTATTTGTTTTATTTTACATATTAGAGTGCACCTTAATATGTCATAACAAAAAATTTAGTTTGAATAGGCATTTCGTGTCCCTAATGAATAAGTGTAACTTGAATTCGTGGGTTATGGGACTGCAATAAGATCTAAAGTGAAACCACTATTTTCAATTGCAACGTTTCGTGTTACATTAACACTTTTTCAAGCTCTGGGGACAAATTAGATAAATTAGATTAAAAGCCGAAAAACAATCTAATAGGCTTACCTTGAGTTAGTGGGAAAACCTTAATTATGGACATTTACACAATAAATAAATAAACATATACACATTTTACTGACGTAGGAACTACACAAACTTTTAGGACGGACACAGCACGTTTACTTATCAACAACTGAAAGTGTTTGTTTTGGTTTGGGGTTAAGAACAATTACAGTCGCATTCAGCCGTACAGTGGGTCAGAATTGTACTAGATTGTGGTCAAACATAAATTAACTAATTATATAAGGTATTCTGCCATAAAATAATGCCCATTTTGTTAAGTTTACCTCAATACGTAATGAAGCCCATTAAAAATAAAAAATATATACCAATATAAGTAAAAACTTTTAAGGGTAAATACAAACAACGATTTAAAATACAGTTAAAAATAAAATTAGTATACAAAATATATATAAATATAAAATTAAGTCATATCACCCACGATATTATTTGTTGTTCACAATAATTAGAGGAACGCTCAAGTCATATTGTCATGTTTTTTTTTTATTATTATATAGTTTTAAAATGTTACTGTAAATATTGCTAAGACCTTGTGTATCGGTTCTAAGATTTACACAGTCGTTCAAATTTATATGGATCATTTCACTTATAATTCTTTTTGAGTAGTTTCTCTCAGAATCTAAGATTTCTATTTTATCAAATTGAAATATATGACCTGTTTGAAAGTGATGTTGTGAGAGAGCAGTTTTGTCTTTGTCTATCATACGGCTATTTTTACAGTCATATTTGTGTTGGCTTGAGCGCTTCCCCAAGTACTGTTTCGTATGTCCGACATATAATTTATTACATTCGCAAGGTATGCAATAAACGACATTTGATTTTTTTTCCTTGGGTGTAGGGTCCTTTAACGTTGTATATAACACATTTGTGGTTTTCTTATTGTCAAACGCTAATTTTGCATTGGTGTCTCTGCGTGTGTGTTGCGTCTTAAAGCATATTCGATACTTCTTGGGAATATTCTTGTTTACTCATAATTACTGTTGAGTTACCTTTATCAGACCTACTGACAATGATATTTTCTGAATGTTCTTTAAGAAATGTTTTTGTAAATTCAAAAGCCTTCAAGAGGTAATTATTAGAGGTATTATATTGATTGCATTGATAGAAATTTGTTATGATATTGGTCGTTTTTCCTCTTAGTACATTTTTGTTCTCTTCTGTTGTGTCTAAAGACGTAATGCAAAACTCTAAATCTTTTATTATGTCAGGGATGGGAATATCATGTTTATCCATTGGTAGCCCAAACTTAGGTCCTAAACTAAGAATTGTTTTAACTTCAGAAGGAAGTGAAAGGTCAGTATAATTAAAAATAAATTTCTCATTTGCAGAGATGCAGATATCTGTTTGATCCAATTCCAGATTTCTAATCTTTTTTAAGTTTATAAGTTTTACTTTTTCAAATTCTTTACAATATCTTCTGTTGTTTTCATTCATACAATGGAGGTATATTTCTTCAGGTATTAAGTTTTTTAATTTCAGTTTTAGTTTTTCAATTTCTCTCTCCATATTTTTTAATTTCCAAATTGTAATGTCAATTTCGAGGTTAAGGACCGCTTTCTTAAATTTTAATGCTATTTTATCAGCCCTTTTTGCAAACAAATATGACTGTAAAAACTGCTCTCTCACAACATCACTTTCAAACAGGTCATATATTTCAATTTGATAAAATAGAAATCTTAGATTCTGAGAGAAACTACTCAAAAAGAATTATAAGTGAAATGATCCATATAAATTTGAACGACTGTGTAAATCTTAGAACCGATACACCAGGTCTTAGCAATATTTACAGTAACATTTTAAAACTATATAATAATAAAAAAAAAAAAAATCAAACATGACAATATGACTTGAGCGTTCCTCTAATTATTGTGAACAACAAATAATATCGTGGGTGATATGACTTAATTTTATATTTATATATATTTTGTATACTAATTTTATTTTTAACTGTATTTTAAATCGTTGTTTGTATTTACCCTTAAAAGTTTTTACTTATATTTGTATATAATTTTTATTTTTAATGGGCTTCATTACGTATTGAGGTAAACTTAACAAAATGGACATTATTTTATGGCAGAATACCTTATATAATTAGTTAATTTATGTTTGACCACAATCTAGTACAATTCTGACCCACTGTACGGCTGAATGCGACTGTAATTGTTCTTAACCCCAAACCAAAACAAACACTTTCAGTTGTTGATAAGTAAACGTGCTGTGTCCGTCCTAAAAGTTTGTGTAGTTCCTACGTCAGTAAAATGTGTACATGTTTATTTATTTATTGTGTAAATGTCCATAATTAAGGTTTTCCCACTAACTCAAGGTAAGCCTATTAGATTGTTTTTCGGCTTTTAATCTAATTTATCTAATTTGTCCCCAGAGCTTGAAAAAGTGTTAATGTAACACGAAACGTTGCAATTGAAAATAGTGGTTTCACTTTAGATCTTATTGCAGTCCCATAACCCACGAATTCAAGTTACAAAAAAATTTAGTCTATTTAAGTTTAAGTAGACTTTAACATAACAATCATGAGACCACTTTAAAAATTACTTACTTCATTAATTTTTTTATGTAATCTTCGATTGCTTTTCCAACGCCAACATAAATTAAACAAACCATTGTTCACAGGTGGAATTGCATTGCTAATACAGAGAGGCTTTTGCAAGGGCTAATTTGATTTTTGATATTATTGAACATATTTGTTACAAACAAATATGACTAGTAAACTTGCTCCCTGAACATTGAAGGACTTTCTTTGACTGTGAGTCGTTTATTTCGTGACAAATCGACCTAGGATTGGAACTACGCAAAAAACAGTTAACGGGACACAAATGTTTTTGTTTTGTTTGTTTCTTTGTCCTGGTATCATTTTGACCCAAAAAATAATCGAAAAGAAAACAAGTTCAAAATGTTTGCAGTTTATTTCATGACAAATGAAGGTAGCCTTAAAATCAAAAACCGTTTGGGCAAAAAGGTCTACTCTATCTAATATTCGCATGAGAATCAACAAACCTTAACCGTTAATGTAACAGACGTGCAGTTTAAGAGTGACCATACTAAAAAAAATTTAATTTGTCTCTACCACATCCTGTATAATATGTTGTATTAGTGACATAACTCCAACTCCCAATTCGCTTATTCCATGCCTACTTTGTAAAAACTGAATTATGGATTAATTTTTGAAAAAATATCGAATTTCTCGATTAAACCATGTACAGTGGAAACAAATGATGCTAGGCAAAATCGGTAGTAATTCTTTTTTGGTATTCGTCCAAAGATCATTTTGCCATGAACAAAAAATTCAAAAATTATTTTTCTTAGATTCTCGAAACTAACAAAATTTGCAAAAAAAGAAAGGATTTCATATAACGCCCTATGTAATGAAGTTGCCATTGCAACTAGCGATTATAGCCTAGAGGTAAGAAAGTAGGGGGATTGCGCAATCACATGCAGAAAAAATAAGATCAAAATCTTTTTTTGCTTCGAAAATATTCGTCTTTGAATTTTACAAAAAAAATATGCTTTGTCCCATTTCATTTATCCAGCACTATATTTAGTCCATAATAAAAGGTACTTTTAAAAGGTGAAAATAACAAAATTTTGTTTAAATTCTCTCACCAAGACTTTCTGTTGACTACTCCTGCAGATTGGAGTTGAAGTTTAGCCTGGATCTGGTTGCTTAATTCTGGGGGCTCAAAAGCCTAATTAAAAAAAATTAAGTAAAATTTGTCTTGTAAAAACGCTTCCAAATTGTGAAAAAGTTATTTGGTTTACTGCTTGATTTTCAAAAACTTAATGTTTTTGGAGAATTAAAACTTCAGATGGGTTCTGCAAGAACCTGTAATTAAGCACCACAATTAACATGAGTGCTAAACTGCTTTATAAGATGTTTTTATAAAGTGTTTCTCAATAATTATGTGGTTTTAAAAACTCTTTAAAGGGGCCATCGAGCTGTAAAGAAAGTACAATTCCATTGTTGCGAAAATTCCAAGATTTTTAATTTGTAAAATTGAAAAATTAAAATGGTTAAGTCTTGCTTAAATAAATAAATAAAATCATTAATTGCATTAAAACGTAATCAGCCTTTTCAGTGGCTTTACACGGCCACAGTCAAAACGATTTTCACCAAGAGATTGCTTATCAAGTAAAAAAAATACATAAAAAGGTAAGAATTTAATCAAAAAACTAACAAACAACCTAGAAGTACTTGAAACTCGACTTTAATGTTCTTATATTTTGTCCTTTCCCCCCTTATTAATTCTACAGGGTGAATCGATCTTCCAAAAGGTAGGCAACTTCTATTACATTATCTGTTTTTTTATTTATTTATTTCGACGGAAAATCCATTTTACACAAGTCTATATAATAATAAACTTAATAAGAAAACATTTTCTATAATATTACATATAAAAATTTATCCAAAAATACAATAAAGAAATATCACAATAACAAAGTAAAAAAAAGAGCATAGTATCACAAGCCAAATATCACAATAAGGGTAAATTATGTAATTGCCTTTTAAAAGTTGTTAAACCCATACCAAAGGGATCTACATGCAGTTTATTGAATAGGCGAGTTATACGTGAAATAGGGCCGTGATAACCGTAATTTGTGCTGTGAACCGGTATAACAAATAAATTACTCTGTCTAGTTCTATGTACAGTGTTAAAGTTTACAACTTGCAGTAACTCAGGACAGTAGTCCATACCGTTCAATAATTTATACATAAACATCAAATCAGCACACAGTCTTCGCTCCTTTAATGATTTAATATTAAATCTAGTCATGACCACACTATAATCGATGCAGTAATTCGATTCATTATAAATATTAATATTTGATTTAAATGCAGAAATCTTCTTTGGACACCCTCAAGAGCATCAATTTGATATTGAAAAGGGAGACCAGACCTTTGACACATACTCAAGACCTGAACGTACTAGAGCACAGTATAGTAATTTAACTGAGGATGGAGACAAATCTGCGCCATATTTAGATAAAAATCCCAGTCTTTTAAATCCTTCTTGAACACTTTTATTAATATGATTATTAAAGGTAATCTGCGCATCCAATAGAACGCCCAGGTCTCGAACTTCCGTTACAGCTTTTAACATAACTTCATTAAGAATATAACGGTTGGCATCTCCCCTACTTCGACCCAAACCTGACAGAGAAACATTTATTAGCATTTAAGGACAGGCCGTTCTCCTCTGACCAAAAATATATTCTATTTAAATCGGATTGTAATTCATCAATGTCTCTTTGGGTGTTGATACATTTGTATAATTTCAGATCATCAGCGAACAGCACAAACTCAGAATGCACCAGTGCATCACCAATATCATTCACAAACAAATTAAAAAGTAAAGGCCCACAGTGTGAACCCTGTGGTACCCCTGAAGAGAGTTGTATCTGTTTAGATATATAGTTATGTACTCTAACATACTGACTACGACCCGACAAAAAACTCGACAACCATCCCACAACAGACCTGCCAAATCCCAAACATTCCAGTTTATGTAACAGTAATTTATGGTTGACCCTATCAAACACCTTCGAGAAATCGGTGTAGACACTATCCACATACCCTTTCCTCTCAAAGGCATTCAACAGGTATTGTTCGTATGTAAGTAAATTAGTCACTGTTGACTTACCCTGAGAAAATCCATGCTGCTCCTTTACTATTAATTCTTTACATTTCCAGGCTAATCGATCTGTAATGAATTTATCAAAAAGTTTTGGGATTACGGACTGAATAGAAATACCGCGATAGTTAGCAATATCCTGTTTGTTTCCTGATTTAAATATTGGTGTTAAAAAACTTGTTTTCCAGAAATTTGGAAAACAACTTGATTTTAATGAGAGATTGAATATAAATTGCAAGGGCTTGCTCAGAGCGTACACACAGTTTTTTATTAAAACAGATGGTATACCATCAGGTCCACTGGCATAACTAGATTTTAAATTATTAATAGCATTGAACAGTTCAACTAAGGATATATCCAAACCATGAATATCAACCATTTTGCCAGGCAAATAATCAGGTAATTCGAAATCTCCTTCGGTATAGGTTGTTGAGAAATGTTCGGAAAACAGATTGGCTATATCAGCGCTATTCTCTGCTAACTGATCTCCAAAAAACAGAGTTGGGATATGCTCTAGAGTTACACGCGTTCTGTATATATTTCCAAAAAAATGATGGATTATTACAGATATTATCTTCGAGATTATTTAAGTGCTGAGTGTAACATGCAGCCTGGACAACTTTGCATCGTTCATGTAGTACTGAAAATTCATTATAATATAACATAAAGCTACTTTCTTTGTATTGACGATGAGCAATCTTTTTGTTTATTATTAGGTTGCGAAGTTCTCCAGTATACCACACTGGAAAATTTGAAGACTTTGAACGTCTCAGTAGAACAAACATATTTAATGCATTGTATAGAAGGTCATACAGGACTTCAACTGCAGTATTTACATCACTACAGGAGAGAACGGAATCCCAGTCAATGCTATGGAGATAGTCGTTGACTAATGAAAAATCACAATTTCTAAAATCATAGTACATAACATCATATTTTAGATTTACATTTTCTTTATAACTTGGCACTAAAAAATGGTATGCCGAATGATGTCTAGTTGTACCGAGGAGACAATCATCTGCTAAAGAAACGAGAACCTCACAACTATTACTAGCAAATATTAAATCTAGAAAGGTGTTATTTACATTTGGGAATTGGTTAAACTGTATTAAATTTAAATAGTTATAGTTTGCATATATACTACTAGCAGGCGAACCTGGAGGACAGTCTACATTTAGGAAACCATAGTTGTTCCACACACATCCCGGTAAATTAAAGTCCCCACAAATCACAAACTCACTGGCTGAATACCGATCAGCTAAGTCTAAAAGAGTATTACAATGGTCATCATACGCCTCCGATTTGGAATCAGACGGGATGTATACCGATCCGAACACATATTTTATACTGCCACAAGAAAGTTGTATGAACACATGTTTAACAGTTGATGGTTTTACTGAAATTTCTCTTGGCTTCAGATCCCTACGTATTGCAATGAGAGTACCACCTCCACGGCGTTTTGCTGAGGTGGATGGGTTTCTGTCGAATCGGAAAACATCAAAGTCCTTAAAGCCCAGTTCAGCATCACTATGTTCACATGTCAACCAAGTCTCCACTAAAATTATCACGTCATAGGCACATGCATTTACAGCCATCCTTAGCTCATGCAGTTTAGTACGAGCACCACCAATGTTTTGAAAGTAGCAATGAAGCTTTTCTACTTTCTTACCATACCTTAATCGTTTTTTGAATTTCCATTTGATGTATTTGCAGTAGCATGAGTTGTTGAGTTGAATTTAGGTATATAGTATTTTCCGTTTTTGTACTTTAAGACCAAGTCTGTCTCGCTGTTATTTTTCCTTTCATTGAGTTTAACATACATGGCTTCCCGTTCTTTCTGTTGAAGATAAGTAAGGTCGGGACTTATTTTCATATTACAACCCTTTAGTTTATGTTTTCGATTTAAACAGTTCTGTGCTATTGTACTGTCTGTAAATATAATCCTAATAGGTCGAGTTTTTGAATTGTTTGAAGAAGTGTTTCTGGGGCGACCAATCCTAACAACTTTAAATTCTAAATCTGTATCTAGATTTATTTTTTGAAGAAGATTAACAACTTGAGTTTTGTCATGTTTAACACGCTCCTCTAGCTGCTCGGAGATACTCTCTTCAGTATTAAACAAGATCACATTTCTGGCTTTTTCGCTTCGGTTCTGTAATTCAGTTATGCTATCAATCTGGTTTTCAGTTGAAGTAGGTTCAAGACCAGCTAGTGTTGACATATTTTTTAGTTCTTGTACAGTGTTACGAAGTTCTGTAACTTCATTTTAACAAGATGAAAAATTTTTTCCTTATGTGTCGAACATATTTCATTTAGAGTCTCACTCATAGAGTCTCTTTGATCCAACAGGATGCTCAAAAACTGCGACATAACAAGAAGCACATCTTTATTACTAGGGTTATCCTTTTTTAATAAACTAGGTTGTTGTTATTAGATTAGAACAGGTGAACAATAGTTCTGCCGATTTTATTAATTTTTCGTAGTTAAGAATAAATTTTAATATGGTTATTTGGTGTTGTCGCGTTCCTAAAAAAATGTAGTTTTCTGTGGTGCTAATTTAAAAAACTTTACACATTGTTTAGTGCTTCGAAAATGAATAAACAATTGTGCATAATTAGATATTGAAGTTAATATATTCATATTCTTATCAGGACATTCAAAGAAAAAACAACAAATCTGCTGATAACAAGGATTCCCTTTGATAATTCCAAATGTGCTGCTTATCTTTTATTTTATTTTTTTGGGGGAGTCTCCAAATACATTTTATTTAAGATTAAGGTTACCACAGTGTTTTGGATTGTACAAGTTTTAGTACAATTAGCTGTCATATCTGTGTTTGAATGTTCTGGTTTTAAAAAGCAATGTGTTATTTGAATGCCTCATCACTGTTCCATTTGTGTTTATGTACATCATTACTTGTTGTGAAATTGAATTCATGAGTATTCTAATTTAATTCAATAGTGTGTCATTGTTGTTTAAAAATGTACCGATCTTTTAAGTGCTGTAAGAACAAGGACTTTTCAAATTACTGCTGCATATTCTGCTTGGCTGTCTTTCACCCTTGTTGCATGGATACAAATTCAGAAGTAGTAAAACTGGGTGGTTATAAAATCTTTTGCTCACTGATTTGCCAAACAAAATTCAATGAGCGAGAGGAGGAGGAAAATCTTACAAAGAAACAGATAGAAGAACTGGTAGCGAAACTAAAAAGCAAAGACATTTTGATAGACAAGATGAAGCGGAGTAGCAAGTCGTTTGAGAGTACTGCTCTGGAAGCGGAAGAGCAGTTTAATAATGAATTGCAGAGTTTGAAAGACCGGAACTCTGCAATGGCTGGCATTGTGAAAATGAGAGAGAATGAGGCAGGGATGTGGCAGGATTCAGAAAGGGAGATGCGGGTACAAGTTGAGAAACTCCAAGAGCATATAGGTTGTCTTCAAGACACAAGAAGCTGGAAGGTGAGGTTACATCTTATGAAGAGGAATCAGTTAAACTAAAGGAGAGAATAGAAGACTTAAAAGAAACAAGTAAGGAAATGGTGAACTCAATCAGAACTTTGGAGGTGGATAAGACGAAATTTTGAGACTGAAGAGAGAGCTCAATGTTCAAAGGAAAAAACAAAATGATCAGTGTTCAGAAACCCAGACAAAAAAATAATATTCTTATATTAGCTGATAATTTAGAGGATCAATTTAGGGAGATACTGAATAAATATGTAGGTAAGTTATAATATACAGTCGATAATTAAGGGAAATGCCTGTTTAGAGGATGTAGTAGAGAACATGAATAAGATGATAAAAAAAATATACTAAAAATGATTATGTGATTGTAATGGGTGGAACAATCAACTTGTTAAAAGGTATAAGGGTACAAGAAAGAACAATTCAAGGGCTAAAAAACATTAATAAATAAACAAACTTATTACTTTTCTCAGTGCCTCTCTTCAATAATAATATGCTCCTTAATCAGTATATTAATGAACATAACAAGATGATGTATAATAGTATTTTTGATAAAAAAGACTTTGGTAAATTTTTACATTTTAATTATGTTCTTTTATCTAAGGATTTTATTTGTAATGGAGGTGTACATTACACATTGGGGTAGAAATCAGGTAGCGCGAATTTTAAGTAGGATATTGTTAGACAGAGCTTCGAATGCATACTGTGAGAATAAACATTTTTTATAAGTCAGAAAGGTATGTCTGTAATATTGACAAACAGTCAAAGTATTATTTCAAAATTTGATCAATTTCATAATTTTATACTCAACTTAAATCCAATGATTGTATGTTTAACTGAAATTAGACTCACGCAAGATATAAAAGACTGTGAAATAAATATTGTAGGTTATCAAATTGTTAGAGTTGATAGCGAGAACAGACATACCGGTGGTGTCATGATATATGTGAAAGATTGTATTAATTTAATTGAAGTACAGAAATATCAGTATCAAAAAAATTATTGGTTACTTGTTATAAAAATCTGTATTAATGATTCAGCTTATATTGTTGGTAACTTGTATCATTCACCTAGTGCAAGTAAGTCTGAATTTTTGTCATTCTTTGAAAATCAATTTGAGAATTGAGCAGATAGTTCTTATCCAACTTTTAGAATGGGGGATTTTAATATAAACTGGGCGTCACAATCTACCTATCCCGTTAGATTAAAAAAAAGTGCTAAGGATAATGGATATGAACAAATTATAGAAAAGGTTATTCATCCAACAGTGAATGGTGGAAACATAAAGATTTGTTTTTTACTAACAGACCAGAAATGTGTACTTACCAGGTCTTGGAAACGCCGCGAATTGGTGACCACTACATAATTAGGGCTTTTATTCACTCGGGAAAAACGGGAAGGGATAATTTAATTATAAATTGCAGGGGAAGAATAGATTACATAGAGATAAATAACATTCTTCGTGATATCCAATGGAATTATAGAAAAGATGGGGATATAAATAAAAAATATATTGAGTTCTATAATATTCTAATAAGTTCTATTGACCAAGTTACCCCAAAAACAGAAAAAGTAGTAAAACCAAGATATAAGGAGTGGTTTAATGATAGAGTTTTAAATGCAATTAAAGAAAGGGATGCTGCATATAGAACATCGAAAATGACTGAAAAGGATAATGATAGAACTAGGTATAGGGAGTGTAGGAATAGAGTAGTTGCTGTAATAAAGACAGAAAAGAAGGTTTATTATCAACAAAAAATTGATTTGCAAAAGCATAACCCCAGAAAAATGTGGGAAACACTTGGCAAACTGATTAGTGACAAAAAGAAACATATTAAAATTAATAGGGTTGAAGTTAATGGGGAGGTCAAAACCGATAGTAGGGAGATGGCAGAGAGTGTGAATGAATACTTTGTAGAGAGCATAAAATTGATTATTCGGGATATTGATAGAGATATAGTATGTGATGAAAATCGAGACGTTCAATGTTGTCAAAGGTTTGCGTGTTTTCGTTTGATTAGTCACCTAGAACTTGAAAAAGTCACATTCTCACTGCCTAATAAAGCAAGTCCTGACGACATAACTACCGAGTTTTTAAAGCATACTTATGATGTAATAGGAAATCCTCTTTTAAATTTAATAAATACATCTTTAGAAATGGGAAGAATTCTATCTTTATTGAAGGTTTCAACAATTATTCCTATTCCGAAGGTTCAATCAGGGTGAATGATTTTAGACCGGTTAACATGCTTGGGACAATTGAAAAAGTACTGGAAAAAATAGTATACCAGCAACTGATAGATTACATAAGTTCGAATAATATTTTAATTGTAAACCAATCTGGATTTCGACAAAAACACAGTTGTGAAACAGCTTTGCAAAAGGTTCTTTATGACTGGAAAAACTTATTAGATGACAATTATGCTATAGGAGCGGTGTTTCTTGATTTGCAACGTGCATTTGAAACAATAGATAGAGCTACATTATTGAAAAAATTGGAAAGTTATGACATAGTAGAAGGTGTTTTGAATTGGTTTGGGGACTACTTGGATAATAGGAAGCAGGTTACCAAGATAAATGGCAAAGTATCACCTGCGATTGCAAGTGATGCTGGAGTGCCGCAGGGTAGCACACTAGGACCATTGATGTTTCTACTGTACATAAATGATATCTCAACGGTGGTAAAAACGTGTTCCATTCATTTGTTTGCTGACGATACTTTATTATATTTTTGTTCTAAAAATCTTGATCACCCTATCGCTAATATTAATGAAGATCTTCTCCAACTTAAGACGTGGTTTACCAAAAATATTTTGAAAAGAAATGTTAAAAAAACTAAATGTATGCTAATTGCAAATAAAAACTATCAACAAGAGTTTATTGTGAGGGATATAAATGTAAAAATAGGTGATGATATGGTTGAGGCTGTTGATCAAATGAAATACCTAGGATTTATTATTGATAAGAATCTAAATTTTAAAGAACATGTGTTATATACAATTGACAAAGTGTCTAAGAATGTGAACTTTCTTTCAAGAATAGCGTCGTTTTTGTCTCAGTTTTCTAAGATCACTGTTTATAATACGTTGGTGTTGCCCTATCTAATTTATAGTTCTTCCATATTATACACAGCAAATAAAAATGAAATTTCCAGGTTACAAAAATTGCAGAATAGAGTGATGCGCATTATTTTGAACAAAAAACGAGAAACTCCCATAAGGGACATGCTCGAAACGTTAGAGTGGGTTCCAGTTCAAAAGTTTTTAGAGTTTCAGGTTATGGTATTAATATTTAAGACAAGTAATGGATTAACACCAAGTTATTTATCCGACAAGTTATGCACTCATGATTCTGTCCACCAGTACCCTACTAGCAATAGAAAAAAATTTTATGTAGTCACCAAAAATAAAAAACGCACAGAAAACTCCTTGTTCCATAAGGGGGTTATTTGTTTTAATGCTCTTCCCGAAAAAATAAAAACATTGGATAGCCTAAATTTGTTTAAAAAACATTTAAAGGACTACTTAAGGTAATTAATTATATTAGCCAAGTGCTAAATAAAGGATTATTATTATTATTATTTGAGCCTTCACATCCTGAGGTGCCAAGGCGCCAGAAATATGTGCAAACTCAGATTCTTGCATGGTCTGCTTACTACGCTTTGAATTGGAAGAATTGCCTGATTTATGAGAGCGGTTTTTATAAGCAACCGTATTTGATGGGGCCGGATTGAGAGATTCCAAAACGCCACCAAAGGATACTCGTTTAAAACCATTACTTTTACAAACCAGTTTTTCGTGAGACAGAAGTGATTTTATCAAAATCTGCATTAGATAAAGTGGAACGTCCTTTATGTATCCAGGAGCCACATCCTGAACGTTCTATAGCAGTTTGATTAGATCTAATATGTCTTTGACAAATTGAACACGTTGCATTTTCACTCATATTGTATTATGTTAAAGTCACTACGTGTAGGGGCTCCCTTATTTTCAACAATAGTAAACAATTGCAAAATCAGGTTATGTGATTCTTAACAGGTGTATTATACCATTATTTCGAGAATTTATTCATACTTTTTTAGCAAAATTAGATCGTCGGTACTTACAAAATATAAATATAATCACTTTAGCATTAAATAAAACTTATTCATTTTATTATGATGACTTTTACAAGAATATTTAAGAGTCGTTAAGATAAATATACTATTCAAAAATATTTATTTTTTATTCATTATTTGAATAATTTATGATTTAAAATTACCCCTTACCCATAACTTTCAAATTTAGGTTGTTGATATGAAAAGTTTCAAATGCTGTTAGGCTACAAAACCCTTTTGGCGTTTTATCATAATCAAACCAAGCAAACAAAATAAGACAAGAAAAAGTAAAACGACAAATATAACTTGATAATTTAACCTTAAAATTCTCAATGAAAATAATGCAATTTGTACATTTTTAAATCATAACAGGAGAAAAGATGTTTATTTATATAAAGCAAAGAGTCTTGAAAAACAATTAAACCCACGGAATTCGATAATTTTTGAATATAAAATAGAAAATTTACCTTCATTTAACTATTTTAAAAAAATAAAAGCAATGGATTCACCTATGTATGTAATAAAAGTGTCCATAATTAATTTGCGCTCTGCCGGCACGAATTTCGCACGCCCACTACCATAACAAAAAAATAATTACTCGGGACGACACATTACTATTTTCAAAAAATTAATTTCGAAAAACTGGATATCGCACTCGACACGTTCCACAATAAAAAATAAATCCTAAAGTAACCGCTACCCTATGCTGCAATTTCGCCTGCACCGCACTACAGGACAGCGCAAAAATCAAGAACACTGGTTACTTTCATGGTAATAGCAACTGGTATGACAAATAAAATGATTGTCATAAACTAATAAAAAAACTCGAAACATTAATTGAAAAAATATATTCCATTTTTCTTATATAATTTATATAGGTCATATATAAAATAAAACTAGCAACGTAGCATCCCCAACACACTGGATTTCCGTCTAACGTGCGACACTCCCGCTCTCTATTTATTTATCAGCTGTAATTATGCATGCAACTATGAAAGATGGCAAATGTTTAATAATGTCTAATATATTAATTACTTTTAACTTTTGGTTAGAAATAACAATTTTTTGTATTATAGAGCATTATAATATAATCAATCTTTTACGTAGTTCATAAATTAAGTTTGTGAAAAATACGTTTTTAGCGATACGCCAAAAACAAGTTCAGTGCAACCTTCCGAAACCTTAGTTTTTATAGATATAATTTGAAAAAGTGATTCATCCATAAATTTTTGTGTACCGCAATTATTAAAAAAGGTAATCTTTCAAATGTATATTTTAAATTTGTCAAATTCCATGGGTAACATTCTTTACAAGAGCCGATAAACTAAAGGTAAATCTAAAGGCAATAATGTATAAAGCAAGTTTTGGTTATATCTTTGGCATATCTACTTTACTTATGAAACAGACTGCAGTGGAAATATATGGAAATACCCGGTTTGGTAAATGCAACTAAACAGCTCGAGTCCAAGCATATATTTGACGATTGGTTTGTTTTTAAACAGAAATAAATTAAGATAAGATAGTGAGCAAAACTATATATGTGCTGAAAATATTGAAATATTGAAAGAATACGACCCTTTTGTTCTGTAGGTATAAAGAAAACTTCAAGCAAGCAGATCCTCGTTATGTGTAAAATTCAATGATTTCATTAAATACCAAATTGTTATCTCAAATATTATTTAAAATAAATTATAATGAAAAAAAAACAAATAGTGATAAGTATTAAGTCAAAACGAATTTAGATAAGCCTCAAAATATTATTTCCCGACATCTTGGTGAATAAAAGAAAGTATATGTACTAACTGGTAAATCAAAAATTAGTATTATACTTGGGGAATTGTAATCCCATTTCAGTAACTGTAAATGTATAACGTTAGAAACCCCAGAGAAAAATACGAAAAAACAGGAGCGATCTACATGCAGGTTAGCACCAATAACAAACTTTTTACTAAAGCAAACCTTCAAAGGAGAAACTGCAGCACCTTGACTGAGGCAAAATGCTTTCATAGAAGGGCGAGCTGCCTTGGTGGGGGAGTGAAGGTAGAGGATGAAAATGGAATTAGCGAAATCGGCCATTTAAGTCTAGTCGCTGGGCTTGCCTTCACCCCATTTTACGGCTACTGCCTTTGTATAAGAATATTATTATCCAAAAATTCATTTAAAACATCATTCAAAGCACATAGTTATTAAGATGGTAAATATGATAGTCTCACCTGGCAAAGTAGAAAATGCAATCAAAATATCAGTATAATCTTTCACCTGCTTTGTAATTGGACTTGCATCCTGACAAAGTTCCTGATCCTTTTCTCCCCTAAAACAATGTTTGTAATTTTTGATATAGATATATATTTTATTCACGGAATAGATATACATAAGTCATACTAACAAACAATTAAAATTATCCAAAAAATAATTCTTGAAAGGCAATAATATAAAATAACTTAATACTAGGGCATTAAATAAATTATTATTGGGATGATTTCATCAGCACTCATCAAAAATCAGTTTCGTTGACAAGTATGGCAAATATTATTAAAAAAAGGCTAATTCCCTAAATGGACAGTTAACCAGTTATGCAAGTTGCCAAATGAAAAATAAAAAGTGGCTTCCTTATTATTATTAGCATTATTATTATATATTGTTACTATTATAGACAGCTGTCATAAAAATGGATACACCGAAAATATATGGATATTCGAAGCTTTTAAGCTAAAGTAATAAATTTGTTGTGAGCATTTTAGGCCTTTAGTCATAGATTGCCTAGTATGGCAAATACCCACTTTTTTATGTTTATACAAACCAAGAACGCTTCAGGCCTAAGTATAATGTACCATTACATTATACCGTCCTTAATGACTCCACTGCATCAAAAATTCCCTAGTACAACAAAATTTGGAGTTTATTCACAGCATTATTCGAATACAGAATACACATAACATTTAAAAACCCCACGTTTAGTTTTTTTTAGATAATTCAAAATAAGTTTTGTTATAAACTAAGGCAATATGCAATACAAAGTTTTTTGTAGACAATTTTACAAAAACACCAAAGAAGATAACTCTAGCTGGTTTAGAAGATATAAAATGGCATTATTCGTAAATACTGTTTGTGATACTATAAGCAAAAAAATATAATAGGAAAATGTTTGTATTACACTATTTTAACAACTTAAAATGTAATACTAACAATTCTAACTGACGAAATTCCTTAACAACTCTATGCTTTATGTTCCCTACAAAAAGGTTATTTTTTAAGCATATTTACTTATTTTTGCGTGTCAAATATCCTATTATTTGAAATTGGTGTCCAATATTAAATACTTTGAATTACAACTATAAAATGTAAACATAAAATACCTGACAACTTAATAATTTTAAATGTTACTGAAATATAAAGCAATTCATAAAAAAAGAGTCGAAAAATTAATAAACCAACTTTATTCTTATAGTACACTAAACTAGAAACTACTAGTGCTAGTACAGAATAATTTTTCAAATACCTACCTGCAGCACTGAAAAATAAAAATTTTCGGCTTTCCCTTTAGACTAGAATGACAATTTGATGCAGCAAATTGTTCAATGATATCATCAGTCAATACTGGAAATTTGTCAATTCCACTAATTTGGGTAAATCCTCCCCTGACTTTGTTGTTTCCTTCTGTTAAATTATTTCCGTGACTCATTATGACCACCAAGGAAATGTCATAACGCGTAAAGTTTGTCTGGCTGAACTCCTTAACTTTCTTAAACATGTCCTAGAAACAAATAATTATTATAATTTTTAAAATATTCAGAATGTAAATCCCCTACAACAATACAGACCAAGCCATAGTAAAATATACTAATACTGCATTTCCAAAATGTCTCGTCTTTCTTTCCAACAATTTTCAAAACAAATGCACGTACAAACTGAAGCAGAGAAATAAGGATTGTGTAAATAATAACAACAACTTTTAAATAAAAGAAATATGGGGAAATTAAAATTATTTAAAATAATGCTTCTTTATTAAGTTTTTAGTCAACCAAAACTAAAGAAATAATTTGTTTGTGGTGCGACAATAAATGCCTGCAACAAGTAACATAAAATTGACCACGCGAGGAGAAAGGAATCATGGACAGAGTTAGACTTATCCATATGGTAAAGCATACTTTTACACAGAGAATTGCTGTCTCCTAAATGTAAAGGTATAACCGCTAAGAATTATTGTAATGCGAGAAATAAAAACCCTTTTTCATTTTATGCAACAGTTAAGGGGGAACTGCACGCAGTATTATGGATCATTTGCAAGCCTTCCGCTGCAGCAATATTATGTTAAAACTATAAGAGATATGTATTAGCTTCAATGTGATTTCAATAGGGAAATATGTATAGTTGGGCGCTAAATGCGATTTTTTATGAACAAATTTAATCTAGAATTATAAAATAGAAGTAGATTTGTCCATTTTCCAGCATTTTTCGATCACTTTTTAACGTAAATGCCGTCGGACATAATTTTTTTTTCTTCCACAAAATGGCTCTTTACCCCCTTGCATTGATCCTTTGTCTACGTAACTGCAAAATTTCAAATGGTAAATCGTACTCATGTTTTTGTATTTCTGCAGCGCGTGAACCCTTTTGAACCCATTTTTAAACGAAATGTAATTTAAATTGCCTATACATAACACATTTTTTTGAGGTCGGACGTGCAGGAAGGTTTTTCTAAGACGTAGGTACCTTTTCATCTTAGTTTGAACTTGACTGGACCTTGTCGCTAGTTTTTCACTTTTTGCGTGCAGTTCTCCCTTAATTGAAGTCTCAATAATATGGGACTCTCGAGTGGGTACCGCAGCGCCACATAGTTGAACAATCCTGGGCGTACCGCCGCACACTGGGCCAGGGACTATAATACGTCAAATTGCTTAACTTGTTCAAAAAACTAATCAGATGTCAAATAAACACTTCTTTTAATTAAATCACATTACCCTTGAAACAAAACAACACGCGCTGTCATCCAAAAAAAACGCGTGTCAAAACGCGTGACAAATTATTTTGTTATTGAATTTCCTTCTTTAAAAAAGTGTGAGATATTCAACTGTGTTTTTAAAGTGAAAACTGAAATAAAAATATAATCGATAATGTTTAATCATAATACCGATAAGTAGTTTCTTTTTTATTACTACTTAAATAATTCCTGCTGCCTGATTTAAAGTTATTTTTTATCATTTGTAGCTTTGCTTTGACAAAAAGTCACACATTGCGCCATATTACATCAAAGTTTTTAGAGATCTTTGTTATTTGTCATTAATACTAAAATACCGGATTAAAATATTTTGCGATATTATGCGTATAATGCCAGAATATTTACTTAAAAGCTTCCTTGTGTGTAGAAAAGGACAATTTTTTTTTATTTAAGTGTGAATAACAATGTTTAGTTTTGTTTCAGAAAATGAAGTGGCTTACATAGAAATAAGCCGCAACGATCTTTGGAACAAGATTCGAGAATGTCCTTCTGTAAAAAGCAACAGGCAACATAGCTATATTAAAGAATATGTCAAAAGAAAAACCAATTGTCCAGATGAGAATATTTCAGAAATCTCTGCTCTTGTATCGACGACATTTCTGCATAGATTTAAAGAAGTGGCGAAAAGCATCCAGAAATTCCGGTATTTTTTTAGAAAATAATAGAGAATGGCTTGAAGGTAAAATTAAATTTAAGAAATATATTAAAAAACAACAAAGAAGTGGTCGTCCCCTTATGGATTTTTCGGCTAGTGGTAAAAGAAGTAAGCGACAAAAAACAGCAGATTTAAGAAAAAAAAGTACCGATGGAACAGATCTGTTATGCGGCGCAGATGGAATTAAAAAAATCAGGTAATATTCGAGCTTCTAAATTAGTACATGAGATTACAACGTCCAGTCCCAACAGAGCATCAAAGTACTTAAGTGCTTTGGAAAATACCAATACATTTAAAAAATCATTGCTTACTCCAGAAAAAGCACTGTCAGTGTTAGTTGAAGGAGGCTTTACGGGGCATCAATATAATATAATTCGAGAAAACGAAAAAGACCGATTTCCATTCAACAAAATTATACAAGAAGCAAAGAAAAAGTGCTATCCATCAAAAATAGAAGTGTCATCTATACGCTCGGAAGTGCGCCCACAGGATTTACTAAACCATACCTCGGAACGAATATTAACTTTGCAAAAAGATATTTTAATTCAATTTGATGAGCATGATCTAAGTGATTTATTTTTAATTTGTAAATATGGCTTTGATGGAAGTTCAGGGCACAGCGAATACAAGCAGAAGTTCGAGAACTCAGGGGAATCGGATGCAAGTGCATTTGTTACATGGTTAGTACCACTTAAATTAGTTACTAAAAATCCGTCGAACAGTAACCCAAAAAAAGTTATTTGGCACAACCTCTGTCCTTCTTCCCCACGTTACTGTAGGCCAATAAGACTTCAATTTATTCGAGAAACCACAGCTGTTTCATTAGAAGGACAATTGCATATACAAAGCCAAATTGACAATTTACAAGAAACTAGTATTCAAATTGAGAACAGAGTCATACTAGTAAAACATAATTTAATTCTTAGTATGAACAGGCAATAAATGTACTCAAAAATACTATGTCTGTTTATCAAATCAGAAAGATTTTAATGACATTAATTTAATGCTAGAAAAACCAGGCAATATTTTGCAAAATTTGCCATTCCAGTACTGCATACTAGAATTCGATTTTTTGAGTACTTGTTACACCATCTTACAAAATGGAAGTTAAATCTTGGTCTATCAGATCACAAGAAGACAAAGAAAAGGTTGCTAGAAACAAACAAAGGATTCAAAAAGAGTTTAAAGAACAACTGAGTTTAATAATAGACAAGCCAAAGCCGGGATTCAGTAGCAGTAACGATGGCAATACCGCAAGGCGTTTTTTTGAGAACGCAGATATAACAGCCAAAATTACTGGCCTTGATATATGTGTTTTACAAAAGAATATCTGTAATTCTTAAAGTCATTACCAGTTATAACCGAACTGAAAACCTATTTAAATCTTACACTGTTGAAACAGCAAGAATATTGGTTGCAACATATCCATGGTACCATAAGACACCTACTGTCCATCTAGTATTAATTCATGGACCAGAAGTTATTCGTGCGGCTCTTCTTCCAGTGGGACAGTTATCGGAGGAAGCAACCGAAAGCAGAAACAAAGACGTTAAGAAATATAGGGAAAGGTTTTCTCGAAAAGTATCCAGAACCAAAACAAACGAAGATATCTTTAAGAGGTTGCTGCTCTCGTCTGATCCTTTCATAACGGGCATTAGAAAAACCCCCAAAGTAAATAAAAAGGCATTTTCTACAACAGCCTTTCCTATATTTTTACCATCGGATGTTCAAGATGACCTATCAGATGATGAAAGTTCCGATTCCGAGTAAGTTTTTTTTATTGCTTTTTCTGTTTAAATAAACGATAAAATAATTTGAAATTACCCAACTACTTCGTTGTTTATTTGCTTACTTATCCCCCAACCAAATATTTTAATAAGTTTTTGTTATCGTATTGGTTTTAACGACTAGTTAATAACAACCAACCGTAATTATAAAATGAATACTTGTTTCATTTTACTAATAGGGGGGGGGGGGTGATGTTATTGTTTTTCGCTTCAGATATGATAAATAAACTATATGAACAGCAAAGGAGCATTTACTAATTGTTAATGGATTTTTTCCACGTTTCGATATCCCCTGCCCTAGTGTGCGCCGGCAAGCGTGGCGAACCAGAGGTCAGTTTACTGCTACATTCACCATGTTGGCTTTTTTACGGTACGTGCTCGTAACTTTCTCAACGGTTAGATGTGGAATTTTTCCTTATAGACTGATACCATTATCTAGTTTCAAATTTTAAACCTACGGAAATTCAGCTTTATATTATATTACTATTACTGTGTTTTACCTCTAAGCTAATTTTAGCAAGTTAATGTATCCAATTAATGTAAGTAGATGTACGGTATTGAACCCTATATAATAATAAGCCTACTATTATTATTAAAACAATAATAAAAATGCCGTATTTATATGGGATGCATACATAAAAGTAACGATGCTTTAACTATTATTTACCTTGCCTTTTAAATCCATTTTATGGTCCACTTCGAATCCTATTTTCTTAAGTAATTTATCTAAATCTTGGGAATCTTTTTTTGCCCCTTCTCTTTCGTCCTTTTTCTCAATAAATTTTATATTATTTATCAGTAAAGCTTTGCCTGTAAATAAAAATACAATTCTAAACAAATATAACAAAACAATAAAATTATAAATTTATCCATAGAGCTTTCATCAATATGAAAAGACACTGGTATTCTATACAGCTACTCCGCCCTGCTAAGACAAGTAGTCCTATCTGCAAAAATCTTTTTTTATTGCATAATAATTAGTCTTATTTTATTAACCTCACTCACGTATTATAATTTTTCGCTTTAAAAAATTTACAAATATCACCTTGACTTTTATAAAAAAGTGTACACAAAACCACTAAAATGCTTCATATCTCAAAACTACTGTGTTGCACCGAGTACAAGTTGTCAAAGGAGGGCAGTACTGCTAAAAATTAATTTGATCTGAATAGGTTTTTCTTTTCAAACTTGATACTCATATATATATATATATATATATATATATATATATATATATATATATATATATATATATATATATATACCCGATACCCCCCAAGGAAACTGCCTGATGAGCCTTACCGGGGCAGATACCACGGTAGCAGATTGGCACCTTGGCCCTGGAAACAAACATAGCGTCATGTTTTGGTCGATTCTCGACAAAATGGTGAAGGAGTAATCCTTACCGTTACTGGTTTCGTTTTGTATAACTTTTTACGACCAAGAACCGCACAGAAATTGAAATTTCTGTTTCTCTTATATATATATATATATATATATATATATATATATATATGTATATATATATATGTATATATATATATATATATGTATATATATGTATAGGAAAAATTTCAATGAATTTATTGCACCCCTTTCAAACACAAAGAGGTTATCAAATTCTCCTATAGCAAGAATGTGTAATTTCGCTAACGACTATTGTAGAAACATCAACTTTTCCTGTTTGTATCCCAAAGAGAAATAAACAAACAAATACTGGTTTAACCGCCTTTCTCAAACCCAACACATCATGCAGACTTCCACAAATCCATTGAAATATAAGTATTTCCGGAGTATATATAATAAAATTATGTACAAGATTGTAAAATAAAACATAGAAACTACGAAGGAACACATTTTATGTAACTTAAAATTAAGTGATCGTGTAACAGACTCTGTTAAGCCCACCAAATTAAAACGAATGTCAAGCCATCTATATGTAAAATTTGGAAATTTACGGACGTTTCCATTCCCGACGGTGTTGCCATGAACTTGTGAATTATAACACCAGTAAGAAAAATTAAAGATTCTAATTAAATGTTGGTTTAGCTGAAAAGATCTGACTTGTTGAATAAATAATAAAAATTATGTTATAAATTGAAATAGACTTAGAAAATGTCTAAAATTATTTTGGTTTATAATAAATGAATGGGTTCTTAGGAAAAAACTAATTCCTAAAAATTTTGATATTTGATTTGTTTTAAATTTACGCATTTTTTCAACAGTTTTCCCTCTAAATAAAACCCTATTATTAAAAGGACTATTTTATAATCGTTTTGGCTTCTCTAAGGATGTTTACAAAAAAAAAAGTTTGCCTTTCCGAATCTTCATTTTACTTCATGGGCATACTAATAACTTTTTCAAACCATATTATATCTTTCTTATTTTCATATATTAGACTTTGTCTCCTAAATTGTAAAGGGTATTTTTATATCTCCTTATAAATTTTGAAAAAAGTGATATCACACCTCGGTACAGTTTTTTGATTCCATATAATTTTTACCCATTAGATTATTTTTTTAACACAAAAATTATTTTCTTTTAAATTACCAATTCTAGGCATTTTTTAAGGAATGTTAAACTCAAGGGAATATGTTTTTTTCTTTATCAGTAGGTCGGCATATCCGGACCGTCCAAAAATAACGTTTATACCCGTCGATCTCTAACTACTGAGCGGTGCTTTCCTTTTAAATGAACCTTGCAGGATATATGCAGATAGATCAGATAGAACTACAATTTTAAATTATTTGCAAGTATTCAGCGTGCTTGACGGCATAGCTACACTTACTAAAAAATACAGCCTCTAAAAAATTATTGAATTTAGACATACAGAACCCTAAAATGGAAATTGAAAGTGCAATTTCTTAAAATTCAACTTTAATTTACATGATTTGCTTGCAAATGCTTTTTTACATTTTGTAAGCGTATGTTTTATTATTTTTTTGTGCAATTTGAGTTTTATTTGAATATACAAGGGATAGAACAAGAGTATTTTTTACACGAACTTTGTTAATAACGAGAATTTGGAAATCTGAAATTACTTTGATTTTAAGTATTTCTATTTCGACTACTTACTACTTCCATCTACTTAATAATTGAGTTATAGGAAATATAACTAATTGCAGACATTTTTAATATCTGATTTATTTTTCGAGAATTTATTTTTTTCTTTAAAATATGAATTATTTCCAACATTTTCTCCTCTAAATTAATCACTCTTTTTATGGACAAATTCAATAAAAAGGAATAAAAATATGGTTTTCCAAATTTTATAAAAAGTTAGTGTTTTAACAATAGTGATTTATTTCAGGGGCATAATAATTAACTTTTTGAGATAGTATTATACATTTTCTTTCATAGTTGCAGAAAACGTGATTTTAGAATTATAAACGTTTTTTTATTTAAATGCAAATATTAAAGATAAACGGAGCAAGTTTGATAATTTCGTTAAATTAAATTCTTTTGACGCAGAATTTAATTTTAACAAAATTATCAAATCTAGACACATTTATAAAATAGATACATATGAAATCAAAATAGTTTCAGGTTTGTAAATTCACGCTCTTGACAAAATTCGTGTAAAAAGTACTACTTCTGTTTTACCCCTTGTATATGCCAGACCAAAGCAACTTTTAAAACTTAAAATATTAACAAAACATAAGTCTAGAAAATGTAAAAAAACCGTTTGTTAATAAACCATTCTGTTTATAAGTTGCCATTTTAAGTTAGCTTGAATTTTAAAAAATTCCACTTAAATTGCATAGTATATCTCCTTCCATTTCTATCAAAGGATATTATTGCATAACAAAATTCTTCGGATTAATCATATTAAAACGCTGCATTGCAAAAAATGACTTTAGGATTGTCCTCAGATCAGTGTTTTTTAGAAAAGATATAAACCAAACTCGAGATACTTGCAAAAAAAAACGAAAAGTGGATTATTATTTTTTATGGCAAACTGAAATACGATTCAAAAAACGGGTTTCATAAATGAGTCTTCCGGTTCGTATCGTCGAAGGAAGGCCTCTGTGTTATTAACATAAGTAGTTCCACGTGATCGGTTTTGCTGCTTTATTTCGGGGGGAAACTAACGACCCCGCTAGAAAGGGAGCAGACGCTGTGAACGTGTGAGGCCTAGTTGTTCCTGCATTCTGTCCCGTTCGTCTGCCGCAGTTCTACATAGAATATTAGCGTAATGGCCGCTATGTGGCTGGAGTGGGAGGGGTAAAGGGATAGCTTGAAATAAAAGGTCATCTCGTGAGACCAGTAGTACTCTCAAGGGGCATCTAGTGGAAGCCAAGACGCATTTCAAAAATTAAAAAGTTATTTGAAAGATTCGGGGTGTTCGGGAGCTTAGAACTCACTATCCGGACATCCTACCTATTGGGCTGGAGAATGGCGCTGAAAGCAAAAAAGTGGCAGCCGACTCCATATTGAAAAAGAAAGATACAAAGGGTTTCATAAAAGCTTTCGTTTTTGAAAATGATGCTATCATCATATTGCATTTAATTATGTATTTTTGAGATATAAGCCGGTATATCTCGTAATAATTACCAATAAACTTAAATATTGCTTAACCAATCTGAACAGTTTTTCATGAATAATAAGGTAATATGCTATCTTGGAAAGATAGCATATTACCTTAGGAAAAACAGAAGAATTAAAAAGATAAAAACATCGCAAACTTCTACGACTCGTTTTTTTTTTAATTGTATATCAGGTTTACCATAAAAAATAATCCAATTTTCGTTTTTTTTTTTCGTGTATCTCGAGACGTATTGACTTATATTTTAAACAAATACATAAATAAATACAAAACGGATGTCGGCATCGTTTTCAGCAGAAATGTCGAAAACTACTATTAAAATCTATTAAATCCATTGCCGTTTCTATCCCCACAATCTGCACAGACTGCCCGATTTACGTAAATTAAAAATAAGCAAAACCATAGAACCGAACATATTACTTTTGTTTCAAGAGCGAAAAATCAAACTTTCCTTACAAAAAAATAGTAACTTCATACTATGAGGAACATCATCTGTAGTCTTACATTAATTTTTTTAAATTTATTGGTACAAAATCTAAAGATTTAGCTAGATATTTTGCTCGTATTATTTTATTTAAAAGTGTACTTACCTATCTTAGGTGCTTTATTATAATATGTAGGTATTATATCGGTTGTTGCAGGTACAGATTGAGCAATATTTTGGTTTTGAGCTGCATTTTGAGTTTGGAGTCTGGCCAAAACAGGTTCCCTTGACCGAGATGGATAAGTTCCAAAAAAAGGACTTGTATATGTACTAGTGCTAACAGAGGGGTTAGTTAAAGCAGGACGTGGTACCGCAGAAACTACTCTATTTCGAGATAAAGCTGTAGTTCGTGCTGTTGCACCAGGACTAGTAAACGGCACAGCATCTCGTTGAAGACCTGAAAAACTACCTAAAATAATAAAGTAAAATTATCTCTATGTAAATTTAAGAATGTATGTGTAAAGTTGAGTAATCACTAACAGTCTAGGTATCGCTAATTCTACTACTAACATTAGTGACAGTACTTCACACTGACATAGTAAAAAAACATATGAGAAATATAAATTTAATTTTTTTTTCTATGCATCACCTCTTAAACTGTCAAAGTTAAATAGGCTGCCACCAGATCCCGAATGAGAACTACTTGATATTCCAGAACTCGGTCTATCTGTTAAAAAACCTCCAAATGTACCTGAAATATGATAATCATCATTTAATACAAAGCGACTTTCACATATGTTTGGCACATAAAAAGTCATAATGTCACTAACCATCGAAAATTTGAATGATATAAAATACGTAATTTAATAAAACGAGCAAACATCCAAATAAGTTTCTATATAGCTTGAATTAGAACGTATTAGGAAAAAAAAAGAAAATATATGAAAAAAAATTAAGTATATTTTTTAATACAGATTATATAAGGACGCACGCAGAGAATCATCAAGAATATGGCATAAGGATAATAGTTTTTCGCTCCTGCACCTCACGTGTTGACGACTGCGCACTACCGTTGGTCTGAAGGTTTCGCTTTTCACACCTTGATATCAACAACTGACATACTGATGCTATATTTCGGTTTAACGGGAAGTTGATATCAGGTGACTGAGCTTTCAAAACTAAATCATATAAATAACTCTAAATTAAACTGTTTGGATTATACAGGGAGTTAACGTACTAAAAATAGCCATTTTTCGATATCAATTACTATAAAACATATGAATTTAGAGATATAGTGTTACATAAAAAAATTCCAAGAATTCTATGTAGAATCCACAGATGTAAAAACACATGGGGTTCACTTTGTCTAGGAATATATAAAATATTTAAAAAATTCAGGCCTTTATAACTTTCCTACAAAACATTTTTTTGTAAAACCAAAATATGAATCAATCACCCTGTAATCGTTGGGTTGTATTTCTTTTTTTTATTAAAATCAATTTTAAGAGAAAATATTTCTGACAATAAGTATAAGTCAATCAAATTATGCCTTAAGGCCTAAAGTTTCCAAAACTATACAGACGATGTGGTGGATGCATGAAATAGCTTAAGTGGTAAGTGATGTAAGCCAAAAAAAGGCATATCCTTACCTGGGGAAAACTGAAAATTTTCAAAATACAAGTGATTCATAAGAATGACATGACAAGAAGTAAATAGTTATTCAATCACGAAGAACTTTTTGAATAAATATGTAACATGGAAAATTATGAATGAAAAAATAAAGTTTGTTAAATAAAATGTGAAGAGAATTTGATAGTTTGGACTAAAATAAAAAAATGCAATTAGGAGGAGTGAAGTGTTAATTAATTTTATAAAATGAAAAAAAAGAATGTCTATTACCTGCTGAAGTTGAATGAGTCAATGAAAAGCTTCTCTCCTCTCTAGTAAAGGTTTGATGGGATTCCGAAGAAATTTGCCTAAAAACAGCTATATTAATTTCTTTTTTAAATAGGTCACCTTAACGCCAAAAATAATAAATTTTAATTTAAATTATTTACTATAAATATACACTTACCTAATTACAGTTGATCCATTATTTGATTGTTGTACTGTAGTCGTTTCACGGTAATTTGACGAACCGCTGAAAAAAAAAAGAAGAGACGTTATTGCCAATTATCAACACGACAGTCGACACACAATTAAATTTATTTAAATTGCAAACATATTTTCCTTAAAATATAAAATATTTACGAGATGAATAATTAAATATTTGAAAGATGAATATTCAATACAGTAAAGTGAGACTCTTGTACTAGAAAAATATTTAATGCAAATCAAAACTCACTTATCAGTCGAAAAATGTGTAGGAAAAATGACAAAAAAAAACAAACACACAAGTGGTTCCAGCTGGGCTTTCATTTATATTTTGACCCCTAACTAGAGCTTCAACCTCAGATTAATCTGAAAGTATGCATATTTATTATAAAAAAAAACATGTTTTTCCCTAATACCAATACTAAAGAAGTTTTTTTTCTTTAGATCCGTTAGATGCACTGTAAGATAGATAACCTGAAATTGCAACGAAGTCAAAAAATTCTACTTCAAAGTTCAGAAAGTGCCGAAAATGCATTAAAAATCGATTATTTTAGCTCCTATCACATTGAACATTTTTTTAAATTTACATAACCAGCATAACATCTCACAAAATTGAGTCAAAATTAATAGGTACACAATCACAATCCCAGATAAAATATTATCTAACAAAGCACCAATCAATTTTGATATATTTTTTTAACTGCCTTCTTCAAGAAATGGGGGCACCTTTCGAGAAATAGGAAGTGCCTGTTTTCATCATTATCATAATTTTATTTTTCGATGGTCTATTTATCTAAATATAAACGAATGAAAATTTTGCTCAAAAGTCAAGTGTGAAACGGGGATAGATGTAAAATTTTACTCTGAAAACCCACAGACAGCAGCGTATTCTTTATTGGCGATAGGCGACAAAAATAATTTAAAATCATCCTTACCATTTCTTCTAAAATAAACTGACTGAATTTTCAACGCATTTGGCTTTCTTTTCCCGCTCAAAAAATTTTATCTTTTCAGTATGTTGAGTTTTATACCATTTTTTCTAAGGACATCACACTTTTCTTATTAGTCCATATATATTTGGAAAGAAAAAATTTATTGAAACCTAGACAGCTCGGTTTTAGAAACAACTTGTCTACCACTTCAGCGATCGGTCAAGTTATAGACTTTGTTCAAGAATGCTTCCAGGGTAAAAAATTTGCTCAAGCTTCCTTTTTTGACTTGACCAAAGCTTTCAATTATGTATCTCTTGACTTAGTAATTCAGAAACTTTCTCTATATAACTTAGATATCAATGGCTTGGACCTGATTGAGTCATATTTGTCTAATCGTTTTCAATATGTGTCGTACCATGGTGAGTTCTCAAATAGACAGTCTATCAGCCACGGGGTACCAAAGGGCTCGGTGTTGGGGCCAGTACTATTTTTATTTCAATAGTACATTTCTTTATTTCAATAGTACATTACAGGTCAAAAAAAAGAAAAACCCAAATAGTACACTAAGTAAGATAAATACAAAGTAATAAAATTAAAAGTAAGTACAGTTAACGTCAGATAAAATAACAAGAAGGTAAAGAACAAATATATGGAACATAACAACCTAAATATATATATAAGAAGTAAAAGGAACCAGTTAAAAAAAAGTTTAGAGAAAAATCAAGTTATAAATATCTTAAGTTTTCTCTTAAATGCTAATGAGCTGCAATTATATTCAAAATCGTAGGGAATATGCTTATTATATAGAGTCATAAATCGATTTATAATTTCATTTCTGCCAATATCTGTTCTTCTATAATCCGGTAAAAAGGTTCCTGTCTGCCTAGTACATCTTGATGGAACTCTAAAATTCAACAAATTCAGCAAGTCAGCCGAGTCCACTTGGTTGGTAAGAATCTTGTGGCCAAAAGATAGGCAGTGTTTGATTCGACTGATTTCAAGGGTATCTAAACTCAGCATGTTAATACGCTCAATATGCAATAATTGGGCCTTGTTAATTCCTAATTTGAAAAGTAGAAAGTTAGCAAACTTTATTTGAACACGTTCGAACCGGGCCATCCTGGTCGTGTAGCAAGGTGACCACACAACAGAGCAGTAATCCAGGTGACTTCTCACCAAGGAGAAGTAAAGTGTTTTTAAGACCTCTGTATTTCTAAATTCGTGACATTGTCTCATAATGAATCCTAACATTTTAAAAGCTTTTGAGATTATCCAGTCGATGTAGTTTGTAAATCTTAATTCGGAGTCAAACAGTCCGTTGTAACTCTTCGAAGTTCAGATGAGTCAATATTATAGGAATTTGTGACTGGTGCTTTCTTACTACTAAAGGAGATTACTTTGCATTTAGATATGTTCAGTTGCATCCTATTCCATGTACACAAAACATCAATATTGCTCTGTAAAACACAACAGTCTTCAATAGAATTAATTATGCAATATATTTTAAGATCATCGACAAAAAAAAGATTGCATTGGTTAAGCGGAGAGGCCAGATCATTCACAAATAACAAGAACAAGATCGGACCCAAGTGGGAACCCTGTGGTACACCAGAGTGTACTTTAATTGTTTGAGACTTATCGTCGCCAATCCGAACCACTTGAGAAGGATCATCAAGATAACTTCTAAACTACTTCAGAAGTGGACCACCAACTCCATACAATTCCAGTTTTCGGATTAAGATGGGATGGTTTACTCTGTCAAATGCCTTCCGAAAATCAAAATGGCATCCACCTGGAGACCCGCGTCCAGAGCAACCGCGATGGTGTTAGAAAACACACAGAGATTCGTCTGACAAGACCTTTCCGGAAAAAAACCATGCTGCCATTAAACATAGCTTCAGTTACAATCTTTTCCGGGATCTTTGCCACACAACAGAGTTCAGAAATCGGTCTATAATTCTCTATATCACTTCTGTTCCCATTCTTAAAAAGACGGGTAATGTAAGCCAATTTCCATGCTGCAGGAAAAACACCTCCAATCAATTGATAAGGAGTAGAGATAACTCAGTGGATGAGCCAGCTTGGAACTGTAATGGTAGAGGAAGATAGCAGGTATCAGATCTGGACCTGCACCCTTTCTAGTGTCCAATTCTATCAGTTTCTGAAAAACGACACTACTATCCACATGGACTCGGCACAGATTGATGTGATTAGATATTGGTAAGTGTAAGTTACTAGCAGTATCATCAGATTTGACGTAAACAGACTGAAAGAATTCCAAAAACATATTGCCTATGACCTCACCATTGGTCGCAGTGCCATCACCGAGTCTCATTTCAGCAGGGTAACCCACAGCACCTTGTTTAGATCTAATGTAGGTCCATAGTGATTTAACATTTTTTAAATTTTTATATTTAGTGGTGTTTAAAAAATTATTATAGTCCAGGTTGATGGAGGTCTTAGATTCTCTCCATAGTTGTTTATAAGCAGATAAATCCGATGGCAACTTGGATCTTCTATATTTATCATATGCTCTATTCTTCCTATTTATCAGAGGGATGGTCTCCTTTGAAAAATAACATGGACACTTCAGAGGCATTGTCAGCCTCTTTGGAACATACAACTCGATAGCAGCGTAAATTATAGAGTAAAACAGCTCCACGGCCCTCTCGACATTCAGACCACAGGAATGGAGAACGCCTCAAAGCCCTCGAAGTGATCGTTTAAGGAGTCATAATTGGCCTTGAAAAAGTTATGTTTCCATCCTCATCCCCTTGTATATATCAACCATGATTCCCACTGAATCATTTCGACTGATCGTTATGTCCAATGGTAGGCATCGACAAGAGATAATGGTGTATCGCAGTCAGAAACATTAATCATCTGGTAGTTAGAAAATACCAAATCCACTGTAGAACCATTAAAATTGACAATGCTATTAAGCTGAACCAAATCATAAAAACAGACACAGTCAAACAGAGTTCTATCAGCATCATTGTTAGAAATAAGAGCCTGATTGTTGTTATTATTTAGTAGGTTTAGAAACTCAAAAGAATCATTGTCGATGAGATCGTTGTTCGGGTCGACATGAACGATAGATCGAGAAAAATTAGGTAAGTTATAGTCACCGATTAATAATATTCTCAATTTGGGAAAGCTAGCATTGATTTCAGCTATACTGCTTGTATAATCTTCATACGCTGATAATGGTGATGAAGGTGGAATATATACTGCACAAAATACATAATGAACATCAGTAAGAGTTACACCAACCCACAGTTCTTCAACAGAGTTCTCGGATGTACTGCATAGACTAGAACACAGCATGGTCTTCCAATCAAAACGCCTCCACCCCGAAGCTTACCAGTAGTATCTGCATTTCTATCCTTTCTATATACCATATATCCATCAAAGAACAGCTTCTCACTGGAAATTCCATCATTCAACCAAGTTTCAGTCAAAACAATAACATCATAATTGCAATTTAAAACCTCTCCAGAAAATTTAGTTGTCTTTGTGCGTAATCATCTGACATTCTGATAGTAAATAGAAATATCTACTAAAGAAGCACATCTAGCATTTTGTACGGTTCTACTATTTTTATGGAAACCACATTAGACGGATATAACACTCTTTTGGTGATGGTTGAATATTCCTTATTATTCTTGGTATGGTGGATCCTCTACTATGCGAAAATATGAAGCAACCGTTAGTTGGTTATTTTGCATATATGTACTGATTAGATAATCCGCAAGGCCCGATTTTTCCTCATAGGGAAATATGGTGCTGCCAATGTAACAAAGGAACAAAGTAAGCGCTTTCATACCTCTGAAATATTACCCTCATTTCTTTATTATGTCCTGCAATAAATTTATTTAGGACTGGGCGATTAACCTTAAATGCTGGACTAATAAGGACGACGTTGGTGTTAGAGAAGGCGCTCAGAAAATTTTGCAGCTTTTCCTTATTAATTGCAGTGCCATTCACAGAATTTAGCACACTCATAAATATGAATATCCAATCATTCTTCAAACTTCCCATTAAAAATCATGCATTCATGAAGTTGGTCTTCAAGAAGGAGTGATTTAGACCTTTGGCAGTTGATATCCTATCTATTGTTGGTAAAATGCTTAAATAAATGTAGATATCCCCTGACGTCTTCACCCACTATTAGAATTTGATGTTTGGGAAAACTATTATCAACAAATGTTCTTAAAGATACCCTTTCTTGCAATTTTAAACTTTCAGAGGCTTTGTGAATATTCCCTTCTATCATAGCCGTTATTAACATGGGAAGAACATGCGAATCAGGTCGCAAGGAAGTTAAGTAGAAATCTCTACATGTTACGTAATTTTAAAGGTATTGTATCAGACAATGTCCTTATGTGTGTGTATTATGACCACATTAATGCCTATCTATGTTATGCTATTCTGTGTTGAGAACACTTCCCACATACGGCTACGTGTTTGCTCTACAGAGGCGCTGTGTGCGTGTGGTTGCGGGTTTGAAATTTGATGAATGTTGTAGAAATTGTTTTGTCATCTTAGTTATTCTCACTCTACCCTGTATATATATTTTATATTGTTTTATGTACGTTAAGGAAAATCTTGATACTTACACTTACAACCGTGACTATCACGAGTGCAACATCAGGATAAGAAATAATATTGCTATAAATTACAGTAGAACTGCAAGAGCCAGGGACGAAAGAAATCACTATTGCATACAATTCTATAACGTTCTCCCTAAGATAAGTAAGAATATAAATAATAATAAATGTAAATTACATATAAAACAATACCTTATAAAAAAACTTTTTACACAAGTGATGAGTTTCTTCACGATTTTTATTAACTACGAGTGGCATTTTCTTCTTGATATATTCTATTTTACATTTTAATTTTTATTACGTCTTTTTGTATCCTGTTCTTAAGAATTGACATGTAAAAATATTCACGTATGTACATTTACCATTAAATATTGATTGATTGATTTAGCCAAAATATAAAGAAAACCTGGCGAAAAATGCTGTTAAGCTAAAAATTGGTACACATGGTCTTTGAAGTGTGCTGAACAGCACATCAAAATTCCGCTAACCTCACATGTCCGTGCCATGGTTTTTTCGATCCTGTTCTCCTCGGAAGCTATTTCAAGTGCTTAATAATCTACAAATTTCGACTTTTCACGTCCGTGAGGTTTCGTACCTGGTTCAGAACAAGTGCAAAATGACGCCTTGCCCCCTAAATGCTACAAATTGCTTCATTTAGTCCAACCTGTAGTGATTTTGTTAAAGCAAATTCCAAGAATTTATCAAGAGTGGACATGTTTATGGTGCTTGAGTTTATTAATTTATAGAAGTGCGAGGAAGGAAAACATCACATCAAGCAAAAATTGCAACAAAAATTACACAAAATGCTTACTACACTCATAATAACAAGGTAATTTACAATAGTGACAAATATTTTTCATAAGAAATAGTTTTCGCGCAGTTTTATAAATAAGACATTTATTCACATTTAGCAGTCCTTGATAACCATATTTTTTTTTAGGAGATATAATACCTATATGCATAATAACCCTACTTAAGTGACAGATCACAATCTGCATTTTAGGCTCTAACACATCGTTAGAAAATAATTTCGTTATTCAGTATTTTTAGACAATGCTTAGAATGAAAAATAAAGTTTAATGTAGATGGAAATTTCGGGAAAATAAACTCTAACAGTGTTTGGACTACATATTCAGGAATGCATTCTATTTTTATTTCAACATTTGAGAGAGACCAAAGTACTCACAAATATAATACCCGAACATTAAATTGCAACTATCGCAGCATAAATTGACAATCACAGAAAGTAATGTTTATTATAAGTAACATAGAACGAAAGCTTTCGCGGCTGTGGTCTGTGGTCACTTTCCGACGTTTCGCTTTCGAAGAAATCATGGTCTTCACTCACGAGATCGGGATTAGACCCAAGCCGGCCATGTATGATGTAGACTGAAGCCCGTATCTCTATTAAAATTGTTAGGATGCTTATAAATTTCAATAGATTCTCTAATTTTGCGTTTATAGTCTCGCAACCGATGAAAGAACTTTGGTTTCTTTTACATTTATGACATGCCTAGTAGAATGTTGGTGTTCAGATACAGCAGATTGTACAATTTGTTTCTTTCTGATACATCGTTCATGTTCCTTAAGCCTAGTCGATATGGATCGTCCAGTTTATCCAATATAGACATCACCACAGGAACAAGGAATTGCATATACTCCTGTTTGAAAAGGAATAATGTCCTTTGGCATACTCAAACATTGTCCAATTTTCTTGTGTGTGTTAAAAATTGTATGTATGTTGGACCAACGAAGTAACCTTGCAATCTTGTCTGTGGTTCCGTGTATAAATGGAAGAACTACATTTCCTATCGGTAATTCCTTATTAGTATCATTTCGTGGAGTAGAATTATTAAATTTTCTAATTGATCATCTAATATCATCAGTGAAATATCCATTCCCTCTTAAGGCTTGAGTCAGTTTCTCTGTTTCCGATTATAAAACAATTTGGTCACAAATCGCGAGAGCTCTGTAAACCAACGAATTAATAACTGATTGCTTATGTGCTGAATGATGATGGGAATTTGCATTTAAGTACCTATTTGAATGCGTTGATTTTCTATATACAGAGTGTCGTAAGGAACCATCCCCTTTCCTTTGTACAAGAACATCTAGGAGGGAATCGTGCCTTCTGATTCAATTTCCATTGTAAATTTTATGTAAGCATATTGTTGATTCAGATGATCAAGAAACCCAGGGATGTTTTCTGGACCATGAGGCCATATTACAAAAGTGTCATCTACATATCTGAACCATGATTTTGGTTTTAGTGGAGACGACTCAAAAGCTTCCATAAAGATATTGGCTACCACTGGTGACAGTGGAGATCCCATGGCTGCTCCTGAGGTTTGCTCATAGAAAGTTCCTTGAAAGACAACATACGCTGATGTAAGACAAGCCTCAATTAAATCTAAAAGTGAGTTGTCAATACTAGTATGGTGAAATAAGTCTGATATTACGGAAATTGAATCATTTATGGGGACATTCATATACAGCGATTCTACATCGAAACTGACTAAGATATCTTTGGGATCTAATTGGATTGATTTAAGTTTTTATGCTTAGGGTTTCTAATATATGAATGTGTTTTTCCTGTAAAATTATTAAGAAAATTTGAAAGATATTTACCAATTTTGTAAGTGGGAGATCCTTTTGCACTAATGATAGGTCGAAATGGTACATTAACCTTATGTATATTAGATAGTCCGTAGAACCGCGGGATCCTTGAGCTGCTTGGCCTTAACATCTTCTTCTCCTCTGCTGGAAGGTTGGATGCGTTTATAAGGTTGGTTATCCGTCTTCCAATTTTGTTGGTCGGGTCTGCTTGGATCACTCTGTAGATGTTGTCGTCCAAAAGTAGTTGTATTTTCTTCACGAAATCTGTTTTGTCCATGACGACAGTCGCATTTCCCTCGTCCGCTGGAAGGACCAAAATGTCTGTATTGTTGTTTAATGTTTTTATTGCTTTGTTTTTATTGTTTCATACGATATTGCGTCAGCTCCTTCTGCTGGAAGTCTTCTAATTGTCGCTTCAACGGATGACATTATGTCTTCTACGGGTACGTCCTTTGGTGTAATGGCGAAGTTTTGACCTTTAGAAAGGACGGATTGCTCTGCTGCAGTAAAAATTTTGGAAGATAAATTTATAACGGTGTCCTGTGGTGGCGTTAGTGGTCTTTGGCTGTTTAGCAGTCCTTCGAACTTTTTCTGTTGCTTAATTGTAACTGCTTTATGTATCCTTTCTGCTTGATCATTGGTTACGTCATCGAGAGTTTTAAATATTTGATATTCAAGTATAAAAGCTAATTTTAAATGAATATTTAATAACTTACGAGCGTTTATATCCATTGCAGCAGCCGTTCATGTATTCCCTAACATTCCAGCTTAGCCAGCAACTTATCATAATTGACGCAAACAAAAGCCCTGGTGAGGTCACAAAAAAACTCAGCTGAACTCTTTCCTACATCAATGTAGTGTACTAATTCATCATATAGTGTATGTATACCCAGATGAGTAGACTTGGAGTTTTGGAAACCATGTTGCCAGTGTAATTACATTATTAGCTCTTAAGAAAACAAGAAATCTATCCAAAAAACAATGCTCAAATAGTTTGAAAAAAAAGATCAACTAGTCACAGGCCTGTAATTTTCAAATATCTGCACGTCATCCCTTTAATGAGTAAAGATAATTTTTCCAGTTTTTAGAGATGTTGTAAATTTTCTAGTACAAAAGATAGATTAGTTAAATACACCATTGGCTGCATAATCTCAGACAATACACTACAGACAACATAGTTGGGTACCTCATTAGGACCAAATGATTTTTTATTTTTAAGTTTCTTTGTTATTAATGCATTGAATTCCTCTTCCAAAAAAGGACACAACAAAAGTTTTTTATCATCAGAACAAGTGTTCAAAATAATTAATATTACTATTGTTATATAAATTATTCGCCAAAGACAATTGTTGAGTTATATTAACTGGTGCATTTTTAAAGAATATATTTAAATAATTTGCAACAGTATCAGGAGTCTAAAATCTGTTTCCGCTTTCAACCGATAAGTTATGTTTGTTCTTTGTCTTGCCAGATGAATTATTTATAATATTCCATGCACCAGAAACAGTATTATTAGCTTTTGAAATTTTTTGTTGGTAGTATTGACTTTTTGTATCGTTTATTAATTTTTGATGTGTCTTTTTGGCATTTTTATAAATTTGTTTTAAGTTTAAGTCATTATTATATTTTGTTAGTTGATATAAATATTTTAAATTACTGATTGACTGACTAACCTCATCACTAACTCATATTTATTGTTATCACCATTGTATCGTTTTTTTTGTGGAAAACATAATTCAAAATAATATGTAAGTATATCATAATAATATGAGAAAGCAATATCAATACCCAAAATACCATACGAACCAAGCCACTCATCTTTTAAAAATGCATATCTGAACTCATTAATTGAATAACTGTTAAATATTCTGGCAACAAAAGATGAAAGCAGACTCCTAAGTCATTAGTAAGTTAAAAAGTTAAAGTTATCCATAACATAAACATCGCTGTGAGCAAAATTCAGAAAAACTGCTGCTGAATCAGTTAAGTGTTTTCATCATGCTCGGGTTCCACTAACCGCTGGTCTCAAACGTCTAGCACTGGTCTGTCAGATAACGACGTCTTGATTGCATCATGTGTCGGACATGGTGAAAAGTGACAGTTAAAGTAAATGATTGTGTTTTGATTTTGCAAAAAAAATAATAAACAATATGGAAAAACAAATAACAATTTATGTACAAAAGTTTATTTTTTAATAGCAATATTGTGTCTGTTATAAGCAATTTGTCATTTGTTATTAAACTTTTAATACCAACCTTAAAATATGCAAAAACCCAAATAATATCAAACACAAAACCAGACGACAACACTAAAAGACTATAAAAAATCATATATTTAGTGATAAAAATAAATAATTTCGCCGTTTCCAATTTGTAAACAAACCGCTATATTTTGTTTGTTTCTGGAACGATCGGGACCATATCCCCGGCATGGTTAGCAATTTGACAGACCAGTTATCGAACCGCTAAGCCGGTGAGGTCACTACTTGCAACGTGAATTTTTGCGGTTCGAAGTGGTCAGCCAAACCAGAGCATGGTGAAAACTCCTTTACGCTAGTAGGATTCTTAACTATGTTAAAAAGATTAAACTCTTGACAAATATTAGACAATTCAACAAAATCAGTACAACATACATTTAAATGATTATTTAGCACATTACAATTAAAATCTTTTCATAACAATATTTTTCTATTTGAAATGAAATGAAATGAAATGTATAATCAACTACAAAGCCAAGCTGAATTTATTGGGAATAGGCTTGAAGGTGTTGCACAGACTATAATGGAATCGAATAAGGACTTGGTAAGGCTGATGACATCAAACCCAAATTGCTAAATGGAGAAAACTGTAAGTTTGGAAAACTCACCACAACCTATAAATAAGAAAACAGTACAAAAGGCAGTCAAGGGAGCCTTAAATAAGTCAAAACTTATAACATGTGCCATGCAAACTGAGGTTCATGTTCCTGTGTCTAAGGCTGTAAATGACACTGTGAACGAAAACTCATCTATCAGCAATGACAAGATTTGCACTGGGCCTGATCTGCCCAATATCAGGGATGCAAATAAAAATATTGGCGGGCGAATGATGAAACTTTCGTGGATCTATATATCAAACTTGGAATCGGCAACGAAACCAGAAGACATCATTGCTGTATTGGACCCAAATTATGCAAAATTTTATAAATGTGAGAAACTTCCATCCAAATTCAAGAATTCACATAGTGCAGTTTTGTAAGCTTGGGGTTCCCGAAGACCTCCAGCAAAAGTATCTCTAAAAATTTTTGGCCCGATGGCTGTTATGTGGACCAGTTTAAATTTAAAACTCGAAGCATGTCAGAGAAACAAACGAACCACTATTTAAACCGAAATTTTCTACGAACATCACATCGCCAATGTAAAAAGTAGGGAACGCTGCAAATAAAACTCTAAGTGAAAAATCATCTAAGGAAAATAGTGTGACTCTCTTTCATCAGTGCAGTGTCTCAAAAACAAGACACTAGAACTTGAAGAATTTTTAGATGGTTTGGACAAAAACCCAGACATCTTATGCATTACAGAACACTGGTTGACCCACGAGGACGCAAATAATATACTAGTTGAAAAATACCTTCTTATTTCCAAAATATGCAAGAAAAAATACGATCCATGTAGGTTCGGCAATCCTGGTAACCCCCACATTTCAAGCAGACGATATTGATGAATTTGTCAACATGAGCATTAAAGGTCACATTGAATGCTCATCCATAGTGTCTAGGCCATTGAAATTACTAGTAATTTGCATTTATCGTCCTCCCCTAGGAGCAGAAAACATTTTCTTTGATATTTTATGTGACATCTTAAACCTTGCACTAAGCTCATTTAAAAATTATCAAATTATATTATGCGGTGATTTTAATATAAATTTTTTAACAAACTCTTTTATACTCCAACAGTTTAAAGATCTCTTATCTAGTTTTGACTTTAACCAAACTATATTTGAACCTACTAGAATTACCCAAAACACAGCAACCTTAGTGAATAATATTTTTATTAATTTTACAAACTTACAACAGGGTACAGTCATTCCAGTCAGTCTGTCTGACCATGAATGTCAAATGCTACACGTATCGATTGAACAAGCAACCAAAAATTCTGATCGATTCTCAAAGTTTAAATTAAAAAAGATTTTCTCCAGGACAAAGATGAATCAATTTAAAACTGAGCTTCTCGATACTGACTGGAACAAGGTCATAAATTCTCAAAATGTAGATGACACCTACGATAACTTTATACACACTTTCTCTCAGATTTTTGATCTTATTTTTCCTCTAAAGCGATTAAAAAAAAACAAGCGCACAAAGACAAATCATGGATTACTCAGGGTATAAAAACATCTTCAAAAACTAAGAGAACACTTTACAAAAAAATTAAAAGAGGTGAAGTTTCATCATGCACTTACAAAATATATTCAAAAGTTTTTCACTCAGTCATACATCAAGCAAAAAAGAGAGCAGAGAATCAATATATAAGAAACTCTAGTAATCCAGCCAAAGCAGTCTGGCAGCTTGTGGGAAAATACATGGGTAAACCACGTAAAACTGAACCAATTAATCTGGAATTACTTAAACAAAACAAGTCTGACTCAGATCATAAACTCCATAAATGGTTTCTATATTAATTCTTTTCTATCCTTAAATATTAACCAGGAGCAAATACCAAAAAATATAAAATCACACCATAAAAATTTCTTTCTACATCCTGTAACTATTTATGAAACAAAGCAAATCATTAACAACAAAAAAATCAGTGGGTCAAGATCAAATTCCCGTTTGTGTTATGAAGCATGTAAATGAACAAATTGCCTGTCCATTAACATATATAGCTAATCTGATGTTAAATAATGGAGACTTTCTCTCACAACTTAAAACTCATTAAGCCTATCTACAAAAAGTGAAATAAAAAATGTATAAAAAACTATCGACCCATAGCACTCTTAAATAACTAGAGTAAAATCTTTGAAAAGATTATTAATGATAGGATCATCTCTTTTTTGGAAGGGGAGGGTCTGTTATCCACCTGTCAAAATGGTTTTCGCACAAAAAAGTCCACCATCAGGGCGATTTACCAGGCTCTTGTCCAGGTTCTCGAATCTTTAAATCGGAGCAGATCAACTGTGGCAATGTGCCTTGACTTGTCAAGGGCATTCGATAGTGTGGACCACGGTAACCTTCTCCTAAAGCTGGAAAGGTACGGAATTAGAGGAATTCCGAACAAGCTCATTAAGTCCTATCACAAAAACCATAAACAGCTCGTTGTGGTGGAGAGCGAGGGATCGCTGCTTTCATCGGACATTCGTCAAGTAAGGGGCGGGGTTCAAAATTGCTGTTTTAGAATTCATGTTAGATGCAATAACTCTCAAGGCATAGCAATAACTAGCCATTTTATTTGCAAGGCTATCAGTGTGATGTCGCCAGTCCAACCTATGATCTACTTCGATTCCCAAGAAGGTAGCCGAGGTTACAGTTTTTATAGTATGATTATTGTTTATGTAGGTAGTCTGATTTGGAGCAGTTTGATAGTTAAACTTAATAAGTTTGGTCTTATTGATGTTTAATAACAAGTTATTAGATGTGAACCAATTTCCCAACATACTAAGAGTATTAAAAATTTCGGTAGACTCTGGTTTTTCATCCTCTAATGAAAGAACTACAGATGTGTCATCTGCAAACTGCACTGCATTTGGGGAAATCAGGGGTAGTTCATTTGTATAGATTATGTAAAGTAGTGGCCCTAGGATAGATCTCTTTTTTGTTGAGCTATAATTGTCAAAGGCTTTTGATAAATCCAAATACATAACCAATGTAGTCCTACCAGAGTTTAAACATTCCAGAACTTGACTGAGTCCCTGAAAGATTGCCCTAACAGTAGATTTTTCAAATCTAAAACCATTTTGAAATTCAGAAAGTACATTTTCTTTTTCAAAATATGTAATTATTCTTTCATTATTAATTTTTCAAAGATTTTACTAATGTTGTTTAAGAGAGCTATAGGTCTGTAGTTTTTTATTTGGTTTTATCACCTTTTTTTATGAATTGGCTGTGATCTTTAGAGTTTCGGGAAATAAACCGGTTGTTAACATTAAATTAGCTATATGTATTAAAGGACGTCAAATTATAGAAGAGACATATTTTAGTACTCGAACTGGTATTTGATCATATCCCACTGAGTTTTTATTTTTTAGATTTAAAATTATTTTTTCAATTTCCTCAGAGTTTACTGGATGCATAAAAATACTTTTATTATGTTCTTTTATATTATCAGTTACTATGTTTAAATTGGGACAAGCATTTATATAGAATTTATTTACTGAGTTTAGGATGTCTATTTCAGTTTGATTCAGTTTTCTCTCAACGAGGTGTGTTTCACGACCTAAAAATATGTACACCACTGCCGATTTCGGCAGTATTCACTGAAAAACGCTGTATATTTCCTATATTGCCTATATTTTCAGCTTATTGCCTACACTGCCGCTTTACTACCTTTATTTCCGGTTTACTGAAAAAACTGCCATTTTTACGGTCATTGCCTCGTTACTGCCACACTGCCTGACAATTTAATCAAAACTCAAAGTTTTTAAAATCGTAAACCACTTTTAGACACCTAAGACTGTTTTTAATACCTTTACTTAACATTGTAGGCTAAACTTACTCTGTGTTTTATTCGATATTTCGAAGCTAATGAAAATATTAAGCATGTTTTGTTAAAATTGATTTGTTTTCGAGTTAAGTACACTTGAAAAGTGGCAGTTGTGCTATTTTGAAACCCTGTATAATCTACATATAATTTAAATAGTTTAACTTAGAGCAAAACTAATTTGATTTTCATTATTTTCAAAAAACGTCGATTTTGAATATGCCCCTTAACTTTCGTATTTCAAGAGGTAAGAAACAGTTTTATCAATAATTTTTGGCTTTTTTTATTCTCATAGTCTATGTGATGATGCATTAAAACTTTTGAGCCCATCATCAACTTATTTTTTTTAAATACAGACCTGGACGTTTTATTTCTCTTTAACTTCTCTAACTCTCTCAAACCAATGATGTATCACATGCATGCATTTCAAGCAATTGGGTTCTATGAAATTATAGTTTTTCGTTTCTCTGTAAAACATTGTCTATTATGGGAAAAATCATAGATTTGCAATCTGAAAGTACAAAAAATGAAATAAAAAATCCAGGTTCATTATTAAAAATGTTAAAACTAACCTAATTAGCTATCCTAAACTAACCTATAATACGAAACGTCGGATTGAAAGTCTTAGTTCATGAACCATATAAAAAACAGAAAATTAAGCAAAAATGATTAATACATTTTTTCATATTATATCCCTTGAAACACGTTACGTGGTATTGTTAAAAACAACATTTTTCAAATTCCACCCTATACCTCAAAAACTTAGAGGGCTATGAAAATTGTTTCTGACATCTTAAATTTCATAAAAAAAATTACAGTGTATTATGAAAGCTGTTTCCCCTCTATCTTACTAATAGTTGAGATATACAGCAAATGGCGAAAATGCGGTACCGTGTAAAGGGTGGTTTTTTAATTTTTAAAATGTATTTCCTTTGTGTATGCTTGATAAAAGAAGAGATTTATCTATTTAAAGTAGAAGATATAGAGTGTTCTATTTAAAAAAATACGAGTTAAGTTTTTTACTCAACTTTTTAACTTTATGTTTAAAAAATTGATACCGGTAAAAGATAATATAGAAACGAACTGTCAGTTTTGTATTTACACTTTTTTTGTCTAGAAAAAATAATTGCGAAAATGCATGTCGAAATATAAAAGTCCACTCTGTATATGGATAATAAAAGAAGTGTAAAATTAGACGAGATCGAGGACTATAATACACCTAAGAATCCACCCATATTGGACCAATATTATTTCTCCTATTCATAACTGTAGTCCCATCTTGCTTTATTAACAACAACTGTCTTCTATTTGCTGATGACTTCAAATTCTGGATCGTTTTGTCTTTTAGTACAAGATAAACCTGTCAACATGGCAAAGTGTTCTTATATTCGCTTCTTACGATCCCCGAACCCTACACGAAATACGTACAGGTGAGGTGTAGTATTCGACAGACGAGTGATAGGATTTATCAAGAGACATCCCGACATTTTAACGACACCAGAGCCATCATATCACTTTATAACTGTTTTGTTAGGAGTTACTTTAAATACTGCTCTACCATATGACATCCACCCAGAGATGCAAACAAGCTCTGCTCTTGTTTGCCTTCAAGCTGCTCAACGGCATTATCGACTGCCCAGCCTTTCTGGGTCAGATGAGCTTTCTAGTCCCACCTCGGCGTACGTGACATACCTTCCTCTTCTTGGTTAGAAGACACCGCACCAATTACAAAACTCCTTTATTGACCGCCTATGTCATGACCATAATAAACTCTATAATGACTGCGACATCTTCAACATTAGTCCTCCTGCCCTCAAAAAAGTCTTGAAATTCGGCGCAGCTTCGTTCTGTTTTAATTCACCCATTTTATTCATTTTATATTATTTCACTAATTTGCATTTTGTTTTCCCATTGGTCTCACCATTAATGAATTGTACATTAGTTATTTATAAGCCTTCGTTGTACCTCAGTAGTCCAGTCCTACCTTGAACTTTATGTTTACCCTAGGTTCAACTCTTTTGTTTTCTTATTTAGTTTAGTTATAGCAAAAATGCAAATTATAAGTTTTCCTTTTTGTGAAACAAACAATAGTAAAATCTCAAAGGACTTCAAATATATTAGAAACTTTAAAAATGAAGCTAGTTTAATAACGTTTATAAGGCAAATTCAGTCTCAATCCTGGAATCTAGTCTTTGGAGGTACAGATGCGAGTGGAAAATTTGACATCTTTTCAAATTTATTCCTTGACATAGTAGCAAAGGCTTTTCCGTTAGAACTAAAGAAATCTTGTTCTCAAATAATAAAAAATAAGTGGGCTACTCAAGATATTATAGATGAGGGCAAATACCTTCGTGAACTTTTTAGATTAAGTAAGCAAAGTGGTGACACCAAAACCATAGACCATTATAAACTTAGATTAAAGCAACATAAAAAAAAAACATAATAAACTGTAAATATTCTTATAATGAAGGTTTATATAATAAAAGTAATAATAAAACTAAAACATGTTGGCATATAATAAAAAATGAAATTAATCATAACATAAAACCCTCATATCCTGGAGTATTTCTTGATACTGTAGGCAATGAAATAAAACACAAAGATGCGGCTGATAATTTTAATAATTATTTCTTGGATTCTTTAGAACCAAATTATTCAGGTTCTATTGTTGATGGTTCTTATTCAGTAACTCCTACCTATTCAATGTATCTGTCCCCAGTGAATGTTTCTGAGATTAGACTCATGATAAATGAAATATCTGTTAAGGATTCTTCTGGTCATGATGGAATACCATGTTCCCTGCTTGGGAATATTTCTGATTATATTGCACCAATCCTTACTTACCTGATCAATGAGTCATTTAATGAGGGTTGCTTTCCTGCAAGCCTAAAACTTTCAATTGTTAAACCGATCCACAAAAAAGGTAAAAAGGAAAAGACGAAAACTATTTCTCTCCTCCTAGCATTTGCAAAGATTTACGAAAAGGCTTTCCATACAAGACTTATTAAGTTTCTAAATAAGAATAACCTACTTTTTAATGCCCAATATGGGTTTCAAAAGGGTCGATCAACACAAGATGCAATTGTTGCTTCAGTAAATTGTATTTTAAAAGGCTTGGAAGAAAGACATTTAGTTATGGGTTTCTTCTTGCATTGGGGGTGAGGGGTCAGCCATTCATGTGGTTATTGTCATACTTAAAAGACAGAAAACAAAAAGTAGTGTTGCGAACAGAGAAGGGGGAGGTAAGCTCTGACCAGCGGGAGATAGAGAGGGGAGTGCCCCAGGGTAGTGTCCTTGGGCCACTTCTTTTTCTGATATTTATTGATAGCATTAAGAATATTAATTTGACTGAGGGGGATTGTCTGTCACTCTTTGCTGATGATGTGTCTCTTGTTGTTGCGGAGAAAACTGAGAATTTGTTAAGTGTCAAAGCTTCCAACTATACTAAAAAAATTCAATCATTTAGTGAATCAAATCTGCTACCCCTGAATTCTGCTAAGACGGAATGCATTCTCTTTTCCTATAGACCAACTAATTACTCAATTCTGGTTCAATCAGAAAACCACTCGATCAAACAGTCACAAACAATTAAGTTCCTTGGAATAAGGATGGACTCGGGGTTATCATGGGATGAACAGATAAATTGTGTTTTAAAGAAAATGAGTACCTTCTCATTCGCCTTATGGAAATTAAGGAGTAATGTAAATAGAAGTGTCCTACTCTCATACTATCATGCGAATGTTGGTTCTCTGCTGACATATGGCATTGTCACATGGGGAAACTCGAGAAGAATGGGTGAGGTCTTAATACACCAGAAAAAAGTCATAAGGACAATTATGTTCAAGAAATCAAGTTTCTCATGTAGGGAGTTATTTAAGGAATTGGGAATTTTGACTGTTATCTCTATTTATATATTGCAATGTTCCATTTATATTAAAAGAAATATTGGACTTTACAAAACTACAAGTGACGAATCTCAGATTCACTCATTGAGATCAGTAGACACTGTTCGTATGCCACAGCATACGAAGACACATACAGCAAATAGTAGTTATATACAACCAATCAAAATTTATAATCATCTGCCAACTAGACTAAAAGAGTTAAAAAACATAGACATATTTAGGAAGCAAATCAAGGAGATCTTACTGAAACACAGTTTTTATTCCCTGAAGAGTTTTTGAATGTAGAATCAGCTTTAGCTGACTCAACCCTGGCGGTTGGAGCTCTATAATAATTTTAAGTTTATATTAACATTGTATTGTACTATTTTATCTTTACATTTTATTTTAAATTGTTTTAACATTTATATTATTGTTCGACGAAACCTATGTATGTAATGGTACCGCTATGGTGAATGAAATAAATAAATAAGTAAATAAATAAATAAATAAATAGTATTCTCATTTAGTGTAATCTAGTATACTATAGTTTTTTAATTTTTTTTTAAATTTGTATACCATTTAGACTCTTGATTCTGTAGTGTATTCTGAATAAATAAATAAATAAATTAACGAGCAAACTTTGAGCAGATAGGAATTTACGTGCAAGAATAGCTAACTATAAACCATAAAATCTATTTTTTTATAAATATCACAGTAAGTGCATAAGATATCTAAAGTCTCTCAACACCAAATAAATAAGCACTAATGAATGAGGATCATATATTTTTATTTAATACAGAATTTAACTGATTTTTAATATTTGATGATATCTGATATTTTTTATGTTTTTAATTCTGGAAATTCCTCATATTTGGTAGTTAATAGGGGCTGGTCATTAAAAAAGGAGTTAACTGTTAAAACATCTTATTTTAATTCAAAATACTAAAATGTTAAAAAGTAAATCAAGAACGTTTAATGTTCTTATACAATTTGGCTATTTTTTCTCTAGTACATTTAGGAATTCGAAAAGGGCCATTACCCATTATGTTTAATGTCAAGTCATAGAATATAGAATATTCTTCTTTAATTAAAATTACGCTGTTTACAATATTACTTGTATTATAGACTGTTGTCTTAACTCTTTTTCTATCACCTTATTTTGCTTATCAGGTGTTTGCTCATGCTTCATGCCACAAACCCTTATAAGGCTGTCTGACCTTTATTATCAAAAAATAGCCAGCACAGTGTTGAATATCTAACTAGTTTTGAAGTACCATTTTTTAGTTGAATATTTAGATAGTGATCTTAAATTCTACTTAAGGATGAACTGTCGTTACGTACATCTATTTCATCATATTGCAACAAGCCATTTAGATTTTTATCAGAGATCTTTATATCGTTGTTGTTGCTCTCTTCCAGTTCTAGACATGCCCTATTTTCGAGATACAGGGTGTTAACATTTTTAAAAAAATTATCATTTTTTTTTTAGTAATTCCATAACAGTGAAAGCTGTTTGATTAAGAGTTGGCACAACCTCATAGGTATTTAAAATCTACATTTTGACACCATCAAATAGTTTTTTATCAACCATAAGCGTAGGTATGGATAACCATCTGTGACTTTCTTGATAAAAAGTTGGTAGCCACTGATTTTTAAAAAAATTATCAGCTTTATCGTTTAGAGCAATTAAAAATACACAGAAAAAGCCTTGCAGAATTTTGTGATGCAAGTGGCTTAAAAACAAATTATATTTTGATGCACGCCTTTGGCACAGTTTACTATCTTTGGTTACGAACAAATATTTATAGAAAACGTTTTTTCTTAAAACAATCCAAGAAATAGTGGAGGTATTTAGTTAATATTGTAGAGTTATGAGCAATTCCATCTCCAAATTACCACAAAATACTAAAACGTTTTTTTTGTGAATTTTTTACTTGCGCTTTAATTTTTAAAAAATCAGTGGCTTACCACGGTTTTATTAGAAAGACAGGGATGGTTACTCATACATATGCCCATTGTTGACATAAAAACTGATGATGCTGTTAAAACGTAGTCTTTAAATACCTATGAGGTTGTGCCAAATCTTAATCTAATAGCTCTTACTCTTATGGAATTATAAAAAGAAGGTTTAACACCCTAATCTCGAAAATAAAGCATTTGAGAAGATATATTTATATAAACTTTTTTTTTTATCCAAATGATCACCTCCTTTAATATTTACTCGACACTTAGGAGCACCCTGTATTTATGCAACCCTGTATATTAATATCTAGGTGAAAAAAACCTCTTTATTTTTAAATGGGAACTTTACATAAAGTATAGTTAAAGTAACCTTAACCTCAACCTTAATGTAAAAAAAACATAAAAGCGTGCAATTAAAAAAATGTATGTATCTCTCTCATGGGAAGCAATAAAAACAAAAATAAAAAACTAAATATTAACGATAGATTGCTTTATTCATGCAAAGGTAAAGGTTAGCCAAAAAGCTTTTTGTGTAGACCACGGCGACTTTGAAAAAAAAAACAAGAAAAATCCTTAAATTTGAATTTATTCTATATAATGCTCACAATTTTGCGAATAACTTACAAAAAAATAAAAGTAGAAGCATACACCTACTTGGAATATGAAAGTTTTTAAAGATCGGATAACTCGTTCTTTTTCATTCAAGTTTAAATACAGACATAAAATAACAATATCCCGTAATTATTTCCATGAGTTTATATAATCACATAAAAATTAGTACTAACGTTTAAAATTTTCTTTGTAGACACTAATTTTGGATCCTACTGTATATTTCGAGGTGTTTTTTTTAGCTTTCGATACAGAAGAAAATAATAAACATGATCTAAAAAATCATTGCTTATGTCTAGAATTGTGAATTTTGTGTTTAAGTCTAGAATTGTGAATTTTGTGTCTACTTTATAAATAGGTTATTTTTTATGATGTCATGTAACTTCTTCTAAATCGCGTAGCTACCCGACGCGACGCACAATTCGGCAGAAACATCATCACAAGGCTAATAATTGAGCTTTCTGATTGGGCGCAAGATTGTCACGTGTTATGAGGCGTGGTGGGAGTGACACTGCCTTCACTGACCGCCGCTCAATTACTGCCTAAATACTGCCAAAATTGCTGTTACTCCCCAGGTTTTACCTAACACTGCCACGCACTGCCCAACTTTATAAAAAACTGCCTATTACTGCTCAATACCGAAAATATTGCCGATATTGCCGCCACTGCGGTTCCACTTCTCACAAAATGTACACCACTGCCTAGCGTGAAACACCCCTCGTCTCTCAAGTAATCAGTAAAATTGTCAATTTGTTCACATTTTTTACCCGTATATTTGTTAATCAAATTCCAAACTGCTTTGGCTGGACAGTGTGAATTTTTGATGTATTCTTTTTCAGAAGTTGTTTTAGCATGTTTCACTACAGTTTTAAAAATCTTTGAAGAAGTTTTATAAGTTATTGAAGAGATTTTTCCTAGGCGCATTCTTTTACATAAGTTACGCTTTGTCCTTGATGATTTTTTTATCCCTGGGGTTATCCATGACTTCCTGTTAATTTTTATGGCATTTTTAATTTTTTTCATTGGAAATAATAAATTGAAAAACCTATTAAACAGATTATTATTATATATTATTATTATTATTTATAGGAATGATCTACGTCGGCTGAACTGTATACATAAACCCAATCGAGACCTGTCAGCTTCTGTTTAAATTGCTGCATTTTTGATTTGGAAAAAGTTTGCTTTTTCTGAGGGATGGCACAATCTTCAGAATGTGACCCTCATGATCTAAGAGAGCACTCGCTACAACTCTTCGTTGAAAAAGACTTGAAATTGAACACTTTATTTAACATATTAGTAATTACTTCAATAAAAACATCTAGTGAGCCCTCGGGGGGACGGTAGATGCAGAGAATAACAGCTCTTAATGGTTTACTCACTACAGATGAGCATTCTATTTGGTTTTCTATGCTCATCTCCACGATTTCCTTGATTTCTTCTCCTTGCTTAGTAGGATCGGCAAAAATTGATGTTCCACCATGAATTGAATCCTTATGAGAATAACAGGAAACCATTTCATAATAATCCAGGCTATTGCGTTTACTTCATGTGTTTTACACCAATGCTCCGAAATGCATAAAAAATGGGGCTTTATATCCATTTCAGAAATAAATACTTCAAACTCCGATATCTTATTTTTTAGACATTCTATGTTTTGATGAAAAATTGTATGATGTATTGTCAATTTTTGATTTGTTAAATTTGATTTATGTGTCAGTGGTTGCTTCGGTTGATGTTCCCTCATTTACGGGCTTCGTCTCAGGTGGTAAAAATGGTTAATACTGGTTCCATGGCCACAGATGCTTGAGCTCATTACCAGATCCTTTGATTCAGTCGGAACTTCAATCTTAAAGCAGCTTCTAAATTGATCCTTCTTGATGACCATTTTTTCACATTTGCTTGTAATGCCGATTTTCTCTTCTATATATTGTTTTATTTACCCTAAATACATGCTGCAGTGTATTGCACAGTAGATGTAAAAAACACTGTAAACCACCTGAGGGTAATCTGCAGCACACCAAACAAAACCTGTCCAATTTTAAAACATTAAAATATATTCGTGATTTTAGCCAGATGGCAACTCCCTCGCTTTTGCAAGTTTGCCTGCACTGATTGTGTGATTGTATTATTTTGGGAGATTTTAACCATCGCGACTATGTATCTAATGCTCCCAGTGAACGTATTTGTGATTTTAAAAGTTTTTTATTGTTTACAAGTTTTGTACAGATTAATAATATTAGAAATGTTGCCTATTGATCAACATCACCCAGCATTGGAAATAAGTTTCTATTGTAAATATAAGTATAATGAGTGTGAACAGGTAGTTAAGACAAAATTTAATTACAAAAAAGCTGATTTTAATTTAATGTATCAATTAATAAGAACCCAAGAATGGCAAATGCTTTATGTATGTAGGGAAGTCACTGAAGCGGTCGACATGTTCTATCATATTCTTAATGTGGTGTTTAAGTAGTGTTTTCCTTTGTCAACGCAAGTGGGTAGAACATTTCCGGTATGGTATAGCGGTAAGATAATAAAATTAATAAAGAAAAAGGAACAAGACCTACAAAGATACAGAAAAACCAAGTCGGCATATTGGTTGAATAAATATAAGAATGCTCGACGTCTTGTTAAATATAAGATCAGGGCTGCCTACAATCAATACATGGAGCGTGTGGCCGGTAGTTTGTATGTGGATCCAAAATATTTTTGGTCCTACATAGAATCGCAAAAAAGTGATAATAATAGGCCTGATGAGATGTACTATGAGAATGTTTCTTTTAAGGGTACTAAAGACATAGTGGATGGTTTTTCTATATTCTTCAGTTCTGTTTTCTCGGCGGCGGAACAATTGCCGACAAAACCTTGTCACGTAAAAGATTATTTTTGTGAACTACCTATCACTGAGCATGAGGTTCTAGAGGCAGTTAATAAACTAAAGGGGAATAGAGCCATAGGGCCTGATGGGGTGCCTGGATATGTCATCAAGGGCTGTAAGGAATTCTTGCTAAAGCTACTATCTCATATTTTTAATGTAAGTCTTCGAACTACAACATATCCTAGTATTTGGAAGACCGCTAAAGTAATACCGGCCTTCAAAAGTGGTTCAAAAGGACAACTAGCAAATTACAGGCCTATATCTATAATAATGTGGATGTGGTCGGTATCGACAAGGTTACATTATTTAAACCGTTTCTCGTCTGATAAGCAGGTATATTGATATTTTTTGATTTGTTTTTGTGTACCAAACATAGACATCCCAGCAAATATAAACAACTAGCAAATTACAGGCCTATATCTATAATAAATGCCATCTCAATACTCAATACTCAATATTTTATTCATGTCATTGTTAAAAAAGAACTTACACACGTCAATTTAAATATTGCTAATATCAAAATTAATTTCTTAAAATACTTATACTAATCTTCAAAGAGAAGCCCAAGACAAATTAACTGATTATGATGTGAAAATAACTAAAATGCGGAAACCACGGATTAAAATAACCGGATATAAAGGTGAATTGGATAAACAGCAACTGAAAAAATACATAAGAGAACAAAACGAGTTTATAGAAGACACAGAAGAATTAGAAATCACATACATTAAAACAAATAAGAAAAACAAGATGTGCACGCTCTATGGTGAATGTTGTCCATCCCTATTCCATAAATGTATGACTGCGAAGAAGATATTTATTGGTTGGGAGAGATACCCCATTCATGAAGATATTAGTATAATAAAATGCTTTAAATGTCAGGAGCATTTTCACAAGTCTGATACATGTCCTAACAGCCTTGTCTGTGAGTGCTGTGGTGAGGATCATGATGTGCGTGATTGTCCCAAATCACACACGAAATGCAGTAACTGTTTAAAAGCTAACAAACGGTACAAGACCAACTACAATATAGACCATGGTGCAAGTGACCCACTGTGCCCCTCCTATCAGTATCTGGTTAGTGTGCTAAGAAGCAAAATAGATTATGGCTACAGCCCTTAGTCAACAAGAAATCGAGATTCTAAATGACCTTGACATTTCTAATGAGGACATAATGGAGGAAAGCATTGCTTGTGATGCCATAAAAACCAAAATAGACTTTAAAAATAAACTTTTTAGCATTTTACATTTCAACATTAGAAGTATTCGAAAAAATTTTGATGAGTTATTGGTCTTCTTAGAATCGTACAACCTTAAATATTGTGATATTATAGTACTTACTGAGTCTTGGCAAATAGGGAATGAACAATTTAATATTGATGGGTACAATATGTTTTATAACAATTCAAAGCTTAATCAAAACGATGGTACTATTGTTTACATAAAATCTACCTTACACTTTAAAATTTCTAACATAAAATTAGACTATTCCGGAGTTACACTAAGTAGAATTATATTGGATGTTAATGGTGTGTCTCTGGGCGTTTCATGTCTTTACAGACCCCCCTCTACAGACATTCCTAGCTTTCTTAGAGACCTTGAGACTTTATATTCGGTAAACTCAACAAATCAAATAGAGATTCTAATTGGTGACATGAACATTAATTTAGCAGCAGAAAACAATGAAGTAAATGACTACACTACACTATTGGGACACTTTGGTTTTTTGTCTGCTATTAACAACCCCACTCGTGTAACTTCTAACACTAGTTCCATATTGGATCATATTTTTGTTAAAAAGAATCTCAGAACTAATCTTAAATACTCTTCTTTTGTTCTGCACTCTTCACTCACTGATCACTATCCTGTAATGTTGAGTGTGTCCTGTCAGCACAATATTCGATCTGATAAAACTTCAGATGCTAAAATTTTCACTTACTCCAAAATCAATTATCAAATTTTAGATGAGCTTTTTAAGGCTGAATCTTGGTTTAGTGTTTTTGAAGCTCAAAATATAGAAACTGCTACACAAAAATTCTTAGAAATAATGGCTGAAATAATAAATAAATCTAAAATTAAAAAAACATTTCAAAATAAACAGCATAAAAAATTAAAACCGTGGATTACTAATGGAATCATTAATTCCATTAAAACAAAAGATAAAATGAAAAAAAACTTTTATTATATCAAGATGAAACTAAAAAAAAAACATTCACTGATTATAGAAATAATTTGTATAAAATTATACAAAAACGAAAATATGATTATTATAAAACTGAAATCGAAAATAGTAAGAATGATCTTAAAAAAATATATCATATAATCTCAAACGCAACAAATGAAAATACAACAAAAAATAAATTAAACTTGGAAATCAAAAACAACAATGGAAACTTTGATGATAATAAGAAGATGACCAATTTCTGTAACGATTTCTTTACTAACATAGGTTTTAAAATGTACAAAAAAATTAATGCTCCTTCTAGTTTTTCTAGAATTGACTTCACTGCTTTATCATCAATTTTTCTAAAGCCTACCAATTCAAATGAGATAATAAAACAAATTAACACCCTAAAGAATAACTGCGCTCCAGGAAGTGATGGCATAACTACAAAAATCGTTAAAGATTTTCACATATATTTAATAAATCCAATAGTTCATATAATTAATCTAATTTTTAAAACAGGCATAGTTCCAAGTTGTTTTAAAATTGCTATCATAACACCCATATCATATCTCAACGTCAATTTGGATTTATGAACGGTTTGAGCACTACCGATGCAATTTGTGAATTAACCAACAGCATAACTTCCAACCTTGACAGTAGCAATAAGTGCATTGCTGTGTTTTTGGACCTCGCCAAGGCGTTTGATACGGTGCCTCATGGCTCTCTCCTTAACGTTTTGGGTTTGTATGGGGTCAGGGGCACCGCGTTAAGCGTCTTCGAGAGTTACTTAAGCGGTCGAACACAGATTGTCAAAATTAATGATGTTTGCAGCGATCCACTTAACATTACAATGGGAATACCTCAAGGCACTGTATTGGGACCCATACTTTTCATCACTTACATCAACTCATTAACTAGTATTGACATTGACAATGGCTCATTATTGTCTTATGCTGACGATACTGTAGTTCTGTTTTCAGGATCATCATGGACTTCTGTTCGTGATTTTGCCATTCAAGGTATGGGCAAAATTAAAAATTGGTTAGACACATTTAAGCTAACTTTAAATACCTCAAAGACGAATTACATAGCCTTTTCCATCACAGCAGCCAATCGTCCACACTTCCGAAGCATTCATATTGACAACTTTGATGGTGATATTCTAGAGGTTGAATATACAAAATACTTGGGTGTAATTATTGACTGTAATCTCAGATGGGATCATCATGTACTTAGAATTACAAAAAATATAAAGAAACTAGTGTACAAATTTTATGTTTTGAGAGAGATATTAAGTAAAAAGTTGTTGTTGTGTGTGTATAAAGCCCTTATTGAATTTTTAATTCGATATGGTATAGTGGTGTGGGGTGGTCTGTATCAAAATTCCTTAAAGCCTTTAAATGTAGTTCAAAATTATATTCTTAAGATTATATTTCGAAAAAATAGGCGATATACTACCAGGCTTTTATATTCAGAGGACATATATGTGAGAGGATTTATTGTCTGTCAACATGCTCATTTATTAAAAAATCTACTAAATTTAAACAAACTATAAACCACATCTATGAAACTAGGTCTAAGGTCAGTGAACAATTGGAGATGCCAGTAAACAATAGATCAAAAAAATTGAGATCTTTCTCTTATTTAGGTCCCAAAATGTATAACTTGCTTCCCCTAGAATTGAGATCCCTGCCAAGACTGAAAAAATTCAATAATAGTTGTAGGATTTTTATTTTTAAATATTTACATAAATTTAAAGCTCTATTTCAATAGGATAACATCTATATTTATAAGGTTTGCTAAAATAAGAAATTATATTTGTTGTTGATGTAATTTTTAAATTTTTATTTGTACAGCTTTAGCATGAGGTTAACTGTATTCTCAATATAAATTCAAAGATAATACTTGTGTACATACAAGTGTTCATTCACTTAGGTGCAATTTCCAGTTATTAGGCTCCTATTTAGATTATATTTATTACAATATGTATGACATTTGTTACCTTATGTTTAATAATAATAATAATAATAATAATAATTAATATTAGGTCCAAAAACATTTTTAACAAATTTTAAAAACAAATAGATTAAAAAAAAAGAAAAAAAAATACTTAAAGTACACTACATATCCTTACAGCACAATAACAAAAAAATTGTCAATTACAAATTTACATTAAACATTAATCACACTAAAATAAATAAAATAAGACACAAAGACTACATTATATTAAAATTGTAATTAAAATATTCTTCAAAGGAATAAAAAGCATTTGTTAAAAGTATTCCCCTTATACTGGTTCTAAAGTGTTTGAGATCCTGACTTTTTATGTGGACTGGAAGAACATTGAGAAAACGTACTGCCCAGTATCCCGGGCCATCCTGACACCTCCTTAACCTCCAGTATGCTGGCACCAATTGGTGTCTAGTACGAGTATTATAGTCATGGTTGTCCCCATGAGTTGGAAATAAATCTACATTCTTTTTTACATACATCAGGCATTCAAAATATATATACATGGCATAGTCATCACTCCATACTTCTGAAATATCTGTCTACAGTCCTCCCTATAACCCAATCCAGATATTACCCTAATTGCCTTTCGCTGTACTCCAAACACTCTGGAAACCCCTGCTGAGTGCCCCCAGGCCAATATTGCATACTGTATATGTGATTGGAAAATAGAGAAGTAAGATGTTCGCAATACCTCAACTGACACACATTTAGAGAGATTCCTGAGAACATAAAGGTTTTTGTTAAGCTTTGCAACTAGTGTGTTAATATGTTCTCCCCATTGCAGTTTTGGATCAAGCATACACAGGTACACCAATTGACATTCTGCTCCTAGCCGAAGAAACTCCACTGACCCTCACCAGCTGATACCTTTTCTCCAGATATGACTTTATAAGACTGGTACTACTTAAACCAAAGTTATAGTGTTCAAGTTTTCGTAGAAGGACAGCATGGTCATCACAATCGAAAGCCTTAGTTAAGTCGCAGAATGAAACAGAACAGTAACTCGCGTTATGAAATGCCTCTATTATATCAGAGACAAGATCTACGACTCCCAGAACAATGTTTCTATCCTTCCTAAAGCCAAATTGGGATTTCGAGAAAAGATCATTCCCCTCCATAAAACTAACAATTCTCACTGCCATGCACTTCTCAATGATTTTTGAGATTATAGGAAGAAGGGATATTGGTCTATAATTCTCTGGCTTTGACGGATCACCCTTCTTGAAAATTGGAGTAACAAGAGCCACCTTAAGAACATCTGGAAACTTATTTTCCCTAAAGCAAAGGTTAATAATTTTAGTAAGAGGTATTATCAGATAGTTTTTCACAGACTTTATGATCTTCACACTGAGACCATAGATATCTCGACTTTTTTTGTTTTTTAAACTATCTATGATGTCCCTAACCTCATTAAAACTTACTGGGTCAAAAGAAAAAGCAGTTGCCGGTGGTATTATGGCCTCAAGATTATTAATAGGGTCGATAAGAGTTTCAGGAATACCCTGTACTACACTTTGGGCTATATTTGCAAAAAAATTATTGTAGTCATTTGCGGTTAAGTTATTTGGAACGTTTGAATTTTTATTCTTACCTCGATATTGATTAATGACCTGCCACATGGCCCTCATAGGATTTGCAGAAGATCTAATAACTTTATCATTGGCTTTTATTTTTGCCTCTTTAACAGATTTTTTATATAGTTTTTTATAGTTTTTAAATTCAGGTTCCAATCCAGAATAGTTATACAGTTGTTTCAATTCACATAGAAACCTCAAATTTTCTCGCATCAACCGTAGTTCATCGTTCATCTCTAAGGTATATAAGATAGTGATATTCAATAGGCTTTATGATGAGTTATGTATTGTATTTCTGCCCATCAGCATCGCTTTTTACCAAACAGGTCTACAATGACAAATCTTACGGCTTTTGTTCAATACTTGCATGAAGCTTTCAATAAGAAAAATCAGGTAGATGTAATCTTCACAGATCTTGAGAAAGCGTTTGATAAAATAAAACATAGTGTTGTCATCAAGTCTTTAAAACAAATGAATGTGAGGAATAACTTGGTGTCCTATGGCTTAGTTCATATTTATGTGACAGGAAACAATATGTTGAAATAAGGGGTGCAAGATCTGAAATGTACAGTAGTACGTCTGGAGTTCCTCAAGGCTCAAATTTGGGTCCGCTCTTATTTGTAATTTCTATTAATAGCTTGTGCCAAGTTGTTAAGAATGCAAGAGCATTATTATTCGCGGATGATTTTAAGATTATAAATGATGATGATTGTGATTGATTGCAAGATGACCTCGATAATGTGTGTTTTTGGTGTAATGAAAATGGATTTATATTAAATGCAAAAAAGTGTGCAAAAATGACATTTTCATTAAATAAGAATGTTGTCAATTCTGAATACAAGATTAATAATGTTGTATTACAACCTTGTAATATGCAAAAGGATTTAGGTGTTTCTTTAGATAACACACTTAATTTTACCACACACATAGTGACAAAAATCAATGAGGCACATAAAATAATGGGTTTTATTGTCAGGTCCACCAGGTGCTTTCATGTAGATGTATGCCTTAAGCTCTTTGATAGCCTTGTATTGCCTATCTGGATTAAGTGCATTGAAAGAATTCAGAGAAAATTTCTTAAAGACCTATTTTACAAAAGATATGGCTATTATCCTCCTCAAGGGAATAGTCACAATCAATTATTGTCTATGTTTGATAGACTCTCACTCGAGAATCGTAGAATAAAAATATGTTTGGTGCACTTCTACAAATTATTGAAAAATCATGTAGATAATGCTGATATAATATCTCAACTGCCATTTTTGGTTACTCTTGGAAGAAATAGAAATACATTCTACCTGCAATTCCCCAGGACGCAACTTTATAAGAACTCACCTGTCTACAGAATGTGTGACTTGTTTAATAGATTTGCAAGTGATTTGGACCTAGCTACTCTCAGTTTGGAGCAGTATAGGGTGGCCATAGAGATTAAATTATTGGCAACTCAGGAACAAACTGTTTTTATTCTGTATTAGTATTTAGAGTAAGAATGTAGTTATTTTCTAAATATTTAGGTAGTGGTGTCAGTAATTGGCAAATATATGCTGTAGATGCCTTATAATGAATAAATAAATAAATAAATAAATAAATAAATAAACTAGTATGCAGCGAGGACAAAAATTTTCGAAATAAATAGATTTTATGGACTCTTGAGAAGCCCCGGTTTCGGTTAGATAAGAACATCTCGGTTAGGTCAACTAGATCACCATTAATTTGGTTTCATTTTGATATATTTAGTGCTTGACTGTTTAATAGAGTTGTGACTGCTGTTTTGAACAATCTCATGTACAAAGCAATTAAAACTAAAAATAAGCAAACAGTATAAACATTAATTTAAAATCAGTCATAAAATAAATTTATAAGAGAAATAAGTAACAAGCTTAGATAAATGATTCATTAAAATACTCGGCAACTGTATAGTAGGCTCTTGCAATCAGGTTGTTAGAGATAGACCTTATCTGTAGAGGTACATGATTGAAAATTTTTTTGCTTTCAAAAATTATGGACTTTTTTGTCAAAGTTGAAGAGGCAAAAATGTGACTCGAGAACTACACGTTGAATAAGAGCAAGCTGAATGTGCGAACTTGACATGCATAAGGCCCGAAGTCTCCATTTGAATATGCAGTATGAATATGCAGCACATTGCCAAGATGACATCCCGAGTCAACAACAGGTTGTCAAGTGGTTTCTCCATACAAACACTAAGAATATGATACTATACCTTGATTAGGCCTTTCATTGAACATATTAAAGTTAAGTACCTTAGACAGAAAAGTGTTCGTCGATATGTGCATTCTATTTAAAATGTTAAATGGCAGCACTGACAGTCCTGGCCTCCTCAACTTAAGAGCAAATGAGAGGCAGGTCTTACATACATGAATATTTTCAATACCTTTTCATCAACCAAATTATGGATTAAATAGTCAACTAAGAAGACTGTACAGGTTGGGGAACAGATATTCTAATAAATTAGATTTTGTTCATGGCTATCTAAGCCAGTTTAAGTATTCCAAATTCAAATTCAAAACATGCTTTTTTGTCAAAAGATACATCTTATTGACAAAGCTCTAAAATAAATATATAAACATACAGTATTTAAATAAAATATTACATAAAAATTAAACTATAAAAAAAAACGAATCAAAAATGTCAGAAGGTTAAAAACAAGAGTAAAGATTAAACATTAAAGTATAACATTAATACATATAATAAAATTAAGTAACAGAACATACAGAACAAGGCAAGACCCACCCTATTGGCTACCATAGTCAAGTCATCAACGAAAAATTCCTCTATGGAATAGTATGCTTTCGTCAACAGTACATTTTTTATTTCCTTTCTGAACTTTATCCTATTTGTTTTCAATTTAAGTCTCTGTGGAAGCTTGTTAAATGCCTTTTTGGCATTGTAGGCAATGGAATTTTTTATCTGGGATGTGGTTGGTATCGACAAGGTAACATTATTTAAACCGTTTCTCATATGATAAGCAGGTATATTGATATTTTTTGATTTGTTTTTGTGTACCAAACATAGACATCCCAGCAAATATAAACATGCCAAAGTCAATATTCTATGCTCTTGAAACAGAGGCTTACAAGACTGCCAATAGTGCACTTTGAATATTATTCTCAATGCTCTCTTTTGAAGAACAAATACCGAGTTAAATAGATAATTGGTGCACCCACCCCAAAAGCAAATACCATAGCCTAAGTGTGACTCTATTAATGAGAAGTATAACGATCTCTGTGTAACATGATCTAAATCGGATGATAACATTCTCAATGCATAGCAGCCCGAGGCAAGCCTCCGCCTCAATCCCGAAATATGTGAGTCAAACTTCAGTTTGTTATCGATAAAAATACCTAGAAACCTGCAACAAGTCTGATTTACTAGGGTCTGATCGTCAAGGGAAATATTATCTAGATTACATTTAAAGGTAAGAACATTGGTTTTGGACACATTAAATGATAAAAGGTTTGCATCTCACCACTCCTTAATAACGCGTAAGTCAGCATTCACCATAGCATTTAGCCTTACCTCCTCAGTCTTGTGCCAAAGTATCGTTGTATCGTCGGCGAAGAGTTACCTCCCCTTTAATATTCAGGGAAGTAAAATCATTCATATATAACAGAAAGAGGTGGGGCCCCAAAACAGATCCCCGAGGAACACCGCTCTTAATAGTAAGATATTCAGATAAGTCTCCACTGAGAGATAACACTTGTGTCCGGTCCGAAAGGTAGGACTGTAACCAGTCAAGTGTGTTTCCCCTAAAACCATAGATCTCTAGCTTACCCAGAAGTACTCTATAATCAACACAATCAAACGCTTTTGCGAGATCACAGAATACTGCTGCTGAAAGCTTGCCATCATTCAACCCAAGGTAAAGTGATTCCAAAAATGAAAAAAGAGCATCGTAAGTATTTTTTTCTGCCTGAAATCCACACTGCTTCAAATGGAGTACTTTATGTTAATTTAGGAAATTTAACATTCTCTTTTTTACTATTTTTTCTACCACCTTTGCTATGGTAGGCAACAAAGAAATTGGCCTAAAGTTGCCACATACATTTGTATCCCCACCCTTTTGTAAAGGGATGACCAATCCCTTCTTTAGTAACCCAGGGAAATGATCCCTGATGAAGGAAATATTAATGGCATCCGCAAAACTGTTAAGAGACAAGTCGTTTAATTCCAACAGGACTCTAACTGATAAACTATCCCAACCCACTAATTTTTTATTTAGAATACCTTTAAGAGTTTGTTTTATTTCCACTAAATCTGTAGGTATGAAGAAGAAAGTATCCACCACACGTAAGTTATTCAAATAGTTCAAAGGATTTTTCCTTACATTAATTTTACCCATCAGTGATTGTGCTATAGAACAATAATATTGATTTAATTCGCCTGGTGATATTTCAGGTGTGATAGGATTTCCTTTTCTATTCGCCAAGTCATTGACAATTGACCATGTCTCTTTCTGCCTATTTTTAAAATTAAATATTCTTTTGGCAAAGTATACTCTCCTCGCCGACTGTAAGTCTTTCCTATATATGGCTCTAGAGTTATTAAAATAAGCAATAAAATTTAAATTGTCATAAAAAAACTTTCTTAAGTAATGTAATGACCGCATATTCCTAGCTGAAATCTTAATGGCTTTAGATATCCATGGTTTCATTCTTTTAACCCTAATCTTTGTCACAGGAAAACAGGTGTTAAACATTTTAAAACTGAGGTTATGAAAACTTGAAAGCGGATCATGTGTGTTTAGGATATTCCAGTTCACATTGTTACATAGTTGACAGAATTTGCGAAAGCTATTTCTACTATATATTCTTCCAAGTCTACATTTGCGCGATGTTCTCTTAATTTTCAAACTAACCTTTGTTACAATTGCTTCATGATCTGATAGTGCTGCATTCACCGTGTCATAAGACACACATGTTAAATTCCCACAAACATAGTCTATAATTGTAGAGGATAATCTTGAAAATCTAGTTGGTGCTTCCACATGCATTGCTAAGTTAAATGAATTTTATACATTTTGCAAACTTTCAGTATGCCTCGAGCCTTTATCAGAATAATTTATATTAAAGTCACCAGCTATTAACAGTTTTGTTTTAGGAGGAAACTGGGATAGAAGATTTTCAAGATTCTCCAAGAATATGTTAACACTACTACCGGGAGATCTATCAGGCAGACTATATACAAATTTAAAACTCTACAAAATACAATAGAAAATTCAAAATCTCTTTCAATAACCAAATCATTATATTTATTAATATTAATAAATGAAGCCACCTCAGAAATTTTTTTGACTTATCAATATAAGAGTCCCCCCAGGTAAATGAGTTTCCCTGCAAAACTTAGACACTACAAAATATCCAGCAATAGAAATAGGCTCATCTTTAGCCAATGTTCAGTCAATAGCACAACACCTGGAAAACCTAAACTATCAAGAAATATAATCAGTTCGTCCCTTTTATTGCGGATTGATTGCACGTTAAGTAGCATTACTTCAAACCAGGAGGCACCTCTGTCTCCTCTAAAAAAACATCACTATCTGAATTAAATACTTGTAGAGAATGATTAACGTCAGTATCGATTTCCCGATGCTGATCCCTGTTCTGAATTTTAGATAATTTAACTTCAAAAAGTGGTACAGACTTTTCCCAAAACAACATTTAATTTTGTTACTTAATTTAAATTAAATATCTGCTAATGTAAAATTGTAACTGCTAATTTTTGTTTTATTGTGAAAAACATAAAATTATTCTTATAAGAGGCTGTTTTAAGAATATTTTAATAATTTTATATTATATAGATTTTGCCCAGTATTTAAACCCCCTTATTCACTAAAAAGGCTTAAGACTTAAACTTAAATTGTCATAACAATTGAAATTGCTAGTCCACCAGTTATGTTTTCCTTATGTCACTGTCAATTTGTAATTGTGACATTTACAAAAATTATTTGTTTTATCTTTGCATCTCATTTTAAACCTATAACTTAACCTCTTTGGTGAATATGGGTAAAAATATTTATTATAAATGTTAATGTTAAAATGCATAGTTTACGTAGGAAAGTTAAACAAATAAATATTAGGTATATTCCTAAATTTGAATTGGTTTGGCTGGGTTTATTCAAATTGTTTAATTTAATTTGTAATTCTTATTCATAGCCATATTTTTATTTCTTACCGTAAAGTTAAATATTAAGTACATTTTAAGGCAGACTCTTTAACCAAGTTGTTCACTCATATTCTTAAACTTATCAGAACTAAGAACAGATTTCGAAAAATAAGTAATTTTTCCCTTTAAGGATTAAGAATAAGAATGATTAGTGGGTGTAATCCTTATTATCTGAGACTTATTGCCACTCACCTCATAAGAGGTCTAAGCTATCGGCAGGAAGCACTAAAAATTAAGTATTAAGAACAGAAAGTCAGAGATTGGGAAAACCATTATGAAAAATAGAGAAAAAAAGAAATACATATTAAGGAATATGATTGATAATAATAATTAGTGTTTAAATTTATAGTAAGTGTCAATTAATAAGTTTAAAGTACACAATCTGCATATATAATATATAACAAATAGCAGTAAATACATTTCAGGAGTGTAGAAGAGCAAGTATACTGCAAAATACTAGATAATATATTTTCTTAGCCAACAAATTATCTAAGGTTTGAAATTTATATTTTTATTATCTGTACATTGTGATATGTATTTGTCCTAAACTGGCTCTGGTACTTATTCTAATCTAGCAACACAAGGAGTGAAGTGGATTTATACCTAAAAAAAATTAAATGTAAATTTTGATTCAAGATTTTTTCTGTGAAAATATTACCAAAATGCGGAAATCTACAATGCATATTTGTATGACTCACCCAGATGTACTAGTTTCTTTTTTGTCCTTTTTGCTTCTAAACATTATTGAAGTATTTTTCAAAAGGATTATCGCGTCAATAATCACTATTCCAAGGCAAATCACACCAAACACGAACACGCCTGATAACTGGACACCCAGATGAACCGGAAAACAAAGACAATATGCAAAAGAAGTTAGTGGTAAACCGAGAAGTGAGAACTTAATGTGAAAAGGTTAGGTAGATGAAATTCTCTTTATCTTATCAAGTTCCAGGAATTCTAATCTAACCAAAGAATTTTTGTACACTCAACTCTCAAGCTCAACTATATAACAAAACAAATCTTATTAAATCAAAGTAATAACATATGATTATATTAAGTTTGTACAAATTTTAAGTTTCCGACTAAAAGAACATTTTCAAGGTAAAATGAAAATAAGAATTGTTTTTGTTTTTTTAGAACTATCCTCCTTCGAAAATTTAGCGGTAAACGCTAACTTCATTACGGATCTTTAAAGCGGGAAAATCATGCAAAAATTCGAGGACCAATTAAATCTCAAAACCGTTTCACTAACTAAAATATAAAATATTTAATTATTATAGATACACTTTTTTACACCAAGCCAAAAAGGCCTAACCAAAAACTCAGTCCGGTACCATTAAAACACGGGGGCAATGACAGCAATTTTCGATAACATAATATAGGAAAGAAAACCACGATGAAACCCAATTTTATCAGGTACATTTATATTTTTAGGATAAATTATATTTAACCTGTGACTTTGTGTAGCATAAATGTACAGCTCTGTGTATTATTGTCTCTTGAGCACATCTGGATGTACCAGAAGGAGCAACTCCGAACAACAGCACACTTTCGAAACAAACTCTGAAAAATTATGTTATGGTGGCGGAGATTATATAGTGCATTTTATGAATACGCTACAATAATACAACATGCAGTGAGAACAGTCAGTATTTCAAGTAAAATACTTGGTGAAAGTAAAAGTAATTGAAATACTTTTTGATATTTGAAATATTGTACTTCAAATACAATTTATTTTATAGTAATTTTACTTGAAATTCAACTACACCCTTAAGAATATTTGGTATTTGGTACTTGATATCCCAAAAACATATTTGAAGTATATACGAATTTTGCTTGAAATACAAAAATAATTGAAGTACTACCAAAAGTACTTCAACTAACGGAAAAATATTTCAAATACTCTAATGTTTTTTGATTGCGCATTTAAATTTGATTTCATAAAATAGAGAAGATCCATTTGCATTTGCCACTGGTGCTCGCTTATTGGCGGAAAACTTTATACCATATAGGAATATTAATCGTTCCACCCTGACCCGACATGTTTCGTAAGACGACCAACATCGAAAAAGAGACGGTCCGTCATAGAATGTAACTTGTGGTTTTTGACTCGGGAACGGGTTAAATTAGGTAAGAAGTTTTGTAGGATTACTTTTGTAGAGTTATCTTACATTTTTATTGTCCATTTGGTAATTAATGAGTATATTTAATTAATTAGAAACTAGTACCATTAACGGGGCTTGATTTGTTTATACAAAACTTAAAATGGAAGTATTAAGTCATTATGTCCAGCATAAAAAATAAGTCATTGTTATAGGTAAAAAATTAGAGAGCTTACTGAGCCGCTTCTAAATACATATTCTAATATGGTATACAGGGTGTCCCAAATTTAAGCAATTATTTCATTTCTGCCTTGATTTTAAGTCTTCGTATCGGTACCTCCTAGGACTAAACAGAAAGTTCTATATTTTTACTACAAGACATAGTCTTACATTTTTGTTGTCCTAGGTAAAAGATAGTGTAAAATCAAATTTGAAACAAAATGCAGAAAGGTTTCAATCATTTTTGCAAGGCTTGCTGACGTGACGTCAAGATGGATATTTTGGCAAGACGGAATTTTTAATTCGACATCTGTCCAGAAACTCGCAAATATCTCCTAAATAGTTTTAAGCGCTGTAAAAATGGGTAAAGATTAATAAAGAGAATAAATTATAAGGACCCTATCTAAATATTGTAAATTCTAACATATATTTCATTCCGAATTTTGCTAACCAAATAAAGGTAATTATAATATAAGTAATAAGTGGATTAGTGGTGCAAACGTGATATCGGGATTCAGAACTAGTTTTATTTTTTGCTTTATACGGGATACCGGGTACCTATATAAAGTGTAGCTTATTTTAACATAAGTAGTGTGTTTTCTTCCTATGTCAATACACTAACTCTATGTAGAGGATAGTAGCTACAAAATAAGTATTTATTTTAAAATAGTAATAATCGAGCAATAAATCATCTTGTTTTGTCTTTGGTTGACTTTGAGTAAGTGGAAAAAACGACCAAAATCTCTCACTTCTTTGTTAAAATGTCTGAGCTACCACATCGATGTATGTCATGTCATAGGTACTTTTTTAGGTATTGGTATCTCTAATAAAAGTGGCATCTTATGAAATATTTTGTTTTTTGTTTGCATAATTAAATTACTTTTATAATATTTGTAGTTTTATTACCTTTTACGCAAACTGTATATTCGATCTAAAACCTAGCAACGCTACATTGATATTGTTTTGACTTTACACATCTCATTAAGATTGTGTAACTCTACCAAAAACAAGTCGAAGATCGAATATTGATTGATCAATTAAGAAATCATGGGTCTTGGGATTAGACCGTGTCGAATTGGAATCACTATCCGACTTTTCGCCTCCGATTGCACAAGGCAACTTCAGGGATCTTTACACCACGAGATCTAAACACTGAATGAGCTCGAAGAGATTCAGGACAGCTTTTATAGTTAAATTGTGCTCGCCGAACCGTGAGCTTGTGTTAAGATAGGCTTCCAGGTGTGATGTAGATCGTAACCCATATCTATACTGACATTTTTTGTATGTAAATTTCATTAGATGCTCTAATTTTTCGTTTATGTCCACGAGGCCAAACAACAAAAGTATCATATACATATCTGAACCAGTGTTTTGGTTTTAGTGGAGCGGATGTTAGAGCAATATCCTCAAAGGCTTCCATAAAGGTATTCGCTACCACCGATGATAGAGGAGATCCCATAGCTGCCCCTGAAACTTGTTCATAAAAAGTTCCTTGGAAAATTAAATGAGTAGATGTAATCCAATAGGTCTATTAAGATCTTATCAAGATTATTATGATTAACAACTTGTTTCTTTTTAATGACTATGGGTTATATGTACATTACGCTTTGGTAGTGGCAAAAGTTATGCACCGAATATAAGAATCAACAAATAGAACATAAATGGATCAGAGCATTACCGTCTTTCAATTCTACATTTCAGGAAAACATCCGGTGTCGAGGCTGGTATTAATTAAGTGTAAAAATCTTTCTCCTGTGACCTCAACAGCTAATTTTAATATTTTTGTTGCTACTTGTTTTGTTAGTCATTTTACTAACAATCGGTCTTAAGTCTCTAAATTCAAGCTTTTCAAAGTGTTCCATGGTATTTGAAGGGTCGAAATTCTGTATAATGTCAGTTGTGTCTTGGTCACTTAATGGTATTGCTATTTGGTCGATACTAGTTAAAAAGTGTTGATTAAACTTTTCTGCAATAACTTTATTATCAGTCTCTTTTTATATTATCAGATACTATTCTTTCTTTACTTTCAGAGTTTGTTGTTTCTTTTGAGTTTTTTGAGAGTTTTCTACATTTCTGTCGGGTTTCCCCAGCAATTATCTATTTTTTCCTCATAGTATTTCTTTTTTTCTGTCCTTATCATTTCAACAAGGATTTTTCCCAATCTGCTTCCAGTTCAGTTATTGTAGCTCTCTTAAATAGTTTGTCTTTTTCCTTCATTTGACTGACTCCGAAATATTTGTCATTTCGTTTAATTTGCATAATAAATTCGTTGCAATAATAAACTATAATATGAATATAATAAAATATTTAGTAAGTTAATTAACGGCAATGAAAAGTGGAAAAAGTCTGCCCTCGAGTAGAATTCGAATACGTAAGCCACAACCTCCGGTTTACCTCGACGTTGCTCTATCAACTAAGCCATCCATCCATCCGACAGCAAAGTGGCAAAGTAATTCCCCCTGCCACACACATGCTGCACCCTTCAACGCCCCACGGTCCTGCTATAATAAAATAGTCGGAAAGAAAAATAATATTTAAATGTTAAATTCATGAATTTCGCAGGAGGGACGGGAATATACTTTCCGCGGTTTTGGTGTTTTATTCCCAGCTCCTACAAATACACGGGGCGTCCTGTATCAACGACCGTTGTTCGTCTTGGCAGTTGGCATACAGTAGGTTATTGGTATTTGAGAACCCGGTAATCTCATGGTTTCCTGTTCATCTTGAATATCAAAAGACTCTTCTACAGATGACCGATTAGTGACCCCATAATTGGCAACGCCGACATGGAACTAGCTCCTTCTGTGATCTTCTTAACTTTCATTTGATTCTAACGCTGAACAAAATGAAACTCGGTTTCTGCGGCCTCTAGGCTATTTTTCAGAACTAACGAATCGTTCTTATCTCCACAATATACGATGGCAGTATTCTTCGCATACTGTGTGCCGTTCGTTATGTTGTTCAGTAATTCGGCTTTGCATTAAAGCTGGAGGGGGTGGTTGGTGGGTAGATTGTTATGTTCTTGTAGCAGTTTTCGGGGTGATCCTTGAAGTTTTCTCTTTTCCTTCCTTTCTATTATCTTTCTATCTTCTTCCCATCTAGTAATCTTAGTTGTTGTTACAAACTTGCCTTCGGTGTTAAGGGTGTCTTGTTAGGGTGGTTAATATTTTTGAGCCGTGGTTAATATTTTTGAGCCAGTTTAGATCTTGGAGCTTGCTAGAATTGTAGTGCACCTTTCTCATAGGAATTTCCCTTCCGCTTTGTTATCAGCTCTTCTCATCTTGCCTGGCTGGGATGCCCCACCATTATCTTGAGTAGTTAGATAGATTGCGGTTGAGTTTGCTATTTATCAATAACTAGCGTACAACTGATATTTATGAAATTATCGTAATATGGTTAGGCACCAATCACACTATCAATGTAGCCCTAATACAAAAATCGATCAACGCTAATCAACAGCAAACTGCATCTCTGGCAGAAATCTAACCCCCTCTGCCCCTGGGGCGATGACGTATGTTAACTTCCGCCAGTGCTGTTTGCTGTCTTTTCTGTCAGAGCTTTAACAATGATGCCTACGGGCCTAACCTGCTGCTAACCCGGTACCAATTCACCTAGTATCTACGCACTCCTGTTGTTACTGATCCATCTTATGTATGCAATAAAGTATGTAATTTGTTTTACAGTGCCTATTAGCTGCTGTAATCTGTATCCATTAAAATATTTTTTTCTAAAGTTCTAGCTCAATGGTTTTCCATGAGGTCAAGGTGACAACAGGAAGGAAAAGTTACTAATCCAACAATTTTTTAGATAAAATAAGGCTAGAAACTCAAGAAGATAAATTTGTTACGTCTTTTATAATTGTTTGTACTAGTTTCAAACAGAACTAGTAAATTTGTAAAAAAAAAGAAGAAAGAAAAAGGGGGAAATCGGGGTAAGAATGCTTATGAATTTTAAGGATGGCCATTTTTAAAACAAAACGTGACCAAAAAAATTTTACTTTGGATTCGTCATCAGGACCTCAAAATCTATTTATATATATATATATACAAAAAATTATCAAAATCTGCGATGGTGTAAAAAAGTAAATAATTACCGAAAAATTAACTACTGATTCAATATTTTCGCACGCTACGTATAGAAATACGTTTTGTTTGTTAGGAATACACAAAACAGGCAATGTAATCCTAATGCCTTACCACTGAGTTAGGAAAGCACACACCAAAAAATAAACGAACTTTGTTTATACTCTGATATTTTTAATAAGGTGACGTCAACAATTTAAGTAAATTTTAACTTAGTGGGCTGTGAACCACTTCACAGTCAATGAGGAGCTCTTGAGATTTATGCGCTTCTATTATTCATACTTTCGCTGCTAACTTTAAGTTAGTGGCCGTTGTCAAAAAGAAAAACTGGTAATTTTTCAGATCCTTGTGTTTGGAAGTTTATTTTGGAATAATCTTTTTCATTAATTAAATAATGTTTCTTTTTATATCTGATATTATAGAGTAATAAGGTAAAAAAACGCTAATTTAATTCATAATATTTCGTCGACTGAAGGGCATTTTATATACAAATTCAGGGTGGCATAAAACTGTTTTCATCGAACGTGAGATGCTTTTAATATTATTGAGGAATAAATTGTATTTAATTATATATGCCTTACTAAAATCAATAGTACTGAGGTTTTGTAATGTTTGCCTCAATATTAACGTTTGTTTGTTTTATTATAACCTAAAATTTTACAATTTTTAGGATTGAAGTTAAGTGCCATGAACGTGACAGAAAATAGGTCTGAAATCCCATGTGATATGATTAAAAATGTTAATGAGACCTCAACTTTATCACCTATACCAAAACATGATGTAGGAAATTCATCAAGTCCCAGCAACATGCTGGAAAGTAGCCTTTCACTTGACAGCAAATTGTCTGTTGATATATCCAGGAATAATGAAATAACCACTGCCAAGGAAGTAACTAATCACGATAAAATAAATTTTGATAGTGAACTACATGTTGGCTGCCAATCTAATAATTTTTATTGTGATCAAGATACTAACACTGAACACAATACCAGTCACAAATATTATGGCTGTAAACGAAGGGAATACCCCAGTCATTTTTGTGAAAGTTTTGGGCTCCCTGATGATCCTATTTTTTCTAACAGCCCCCTTTTTCTTGATAAGATTCAGAAATCTCCTCTTGATATTGACCCGGCAGACCCATGGGACATTTGTGTTGTAAATATGAATCATATAGATCAGCCTTGGTTAATAGAAAATCATGAAGTTATTACTCCTTATTGGGATGTGGAGAGTTTGTTTCCTTTTGAAATTGAAGATGTAAGACAAAAAATTGAACCAGAAAGTATTGATTTATCAAAACAAAATAATATCGATGGTTTTATGTCTGGTGAGTTTGTTAATGAATCTGTGTTTATTAATACAGAAAAAAATTCAGAAAAAGACTTGTGCAACGATAATGTTTTTACATCAACACCATTAAAAAATCAAAATAGTTCATCTGGTGGTATATCAGTTGTCAGCACCATAAATATTGCAAGTACGGAAGACAATAATGTAGATATATCAGAGTTAAAAGATCAAGTAATTAAAGTATTGGAAGAAGCTATTAAAACCAAAAGTGGCATGACAAATATTGATATGAAAATAAATATTGTTGCAGATTTAAACAGAAGTCCAGATACTATGTCTCAAAAATCATCTATGGAAATTAGAATTAATGAAAGTGTTGAATCAGAATCGTGTCAGTCATCTTCATCTAGTAAAGAGAATTATATTTTAAAAAGCACAAAAACCAGTAGAGATAATGCTACAATGTTAGAAACCTCAGATTGTTCGAAGAGTATAACTATTTCAGATTTAAATAAGGATTGGCAAGATAGTCATGAGATTGATTTACTTTCTAAAAAAGTTGACTACCTTAGTGACACTAGATCAGTCAATATCACTCAAACATACAATGCTGCAAATAGAAAGGGTAAACGTAGATTAACAAAATATTTCTTTCCTTCTCATAGAACTTTAAGGTCATCTAATGAGTCTCCATCTATTCTTAACCATAATCATAATGAATTAAAAGATAATGAGTTATCGAAAAAAAGGATTTTAAGGTCTAGTTTAATAGATTTTGACAGTTTTAAGAAAAGTAGCAACGAATTGGAAAATAAAAAAGTTCTAAGGTCTAGTATAATTGATATAGAGAGTGTTAATAAAATTGACATAGAAAACAAGGCAATATCATCAGACTCAATTCACCTGGAATCGGAATCATCTAAGCAAAATGGGGATGAGGTAAATAAAGAAATAGAACTTAAGCAAGGGGAAATGTCCACAAATGGGGAACACAAATCAAAGAAACAATTCCGAGGAGGCAGAAATAGAGAAGGTATTGATAAAAAAATCTCAACGGAAATCCAAATTGACAGTGGTCAGCTATATTCGAAGAGTAATGCACAAAATAAAGAAAAATTTAAGGAGGTTTGTCCCAATGATCATTTGTCAAAAGAGATTAATCATAAAGATGTGGATTCAAACAATATGGAAAGACGTGTGACACGTAGAAGTCTTCAAAAGAATACTACACAGTCAAGTCGAAATGACAGTAAAATTAACGATTACTTTGATTTTGTCCCGGAGTCTATATCTACAGTTAATTCTAATAAATCCTTAAAAGCGAACAGAAATTTCAAAAGTGACGAATTTTTTGTGAATGAGGTTTTATCTACCCATCACAAAAAAAAATATTGTGATGAAATTTTAGTCAAAGATAGTATTAATCAAAAAGAAGAATTAAGTTCTGATATAGAAAAACGTGTAACTAGAGGAAGCCTTCGAAATGAAGTTTCTCACTCTAATCAAAATGAGAGAGATACTGGCAGCAGTCCTGTTAAGAATACTAAAAAATTAGGAAGATCTCCAAGGAATGTTCAAGCTCATCAAGTATATACTATGGGAAAAGAAACATTACTTGAGAATAGTCAACCAAGTCATAATCATTCTGATATTGGCAAAAATACAGCAGAAGAATATAAAAAGACTAGACACAGATCATCAGTGAATATATTAGAAAGGTAAGTAAGTGTTTGTTTTTATTGAGCGGTGAAGAATTTGAAGATATATTTACTTTATCTCTTTAGTATGGATATTTTGAGAAATTATATTTTATTGACTTCTTTTTCTATCCAGGACATTCATAATTAAATCCACTAGGTAAAAAGTATCTTCTGACTTCATTGAGATTAGACTGTAAGTGTAAGAACAATAAAAAATATAGATGGACATATTTTAGAAGCAGAATATGATGAGGCACAAGGTTCAATAAATACTTTTCAGAAGTTAGAAAATTGTTAGCTCTAAATATCAAAATCAACCCAAACCAAATGTTCAAGACAGAAGCAGTAAAAGACTCAATTTTTATATATCCAACTGACCTTAATGGAGTTCGTATCAATAGAACATTTAAAAATTCAATGTTCACCTGGTGAAGACCTTATAACTAAAAGTGATCTAATATCTTGTTTCACCATATTGGAGAGAAAATTGTTAGACTTTAAAAACTCTTCACTGAAAAGGAGCATAGGTATATTCTCAAGAAGTAAAATTGCAAAAATAAACCCAATACATAAAAAAGATCTAGAAGAAGAATAGAAAACTACATTTTTTTATTGACCACTTTTGTTAAAATAATGGAATAGATTATTATGGAAAGGCTCATATGTTTCTTAAAAAACAACTTTAACCTTGATCCGTTTCAGCATGGTTTCCCGAGTGGTTTCCAAAAACAAAGCAGTACACTAGTATCATCTGAAATTGATAAAAACAAGTACTCTTTAGTAGTGTTTAGTGTTGGGAAAGATAGGAATTTGAAGCTTAGGCCATAATTTAATGAAATCTCAGTTCAAGAACAGAATACAATACACTGTGATAGCTAAGTCAAAAAATGACAAAAGAAAGTTAGATATCGAAGCCATTCAAGGCTCTAATGGTATAGTAAAAGCAAATCTAGAAATAAAGAATGTTACCATTATAATATTAGATGTGTTAATAATTCTAGAAATGTATATTGTAAAACTGCAAAAGTACAAAATTCTCCACTCTACAGAAGAATACAAACTTTCAATGACCTACCAGAAAAAACTACTAGAGTTAAGAAAATAGGTAAAACAGTATTTAAAACTATTTTATCAAATGTAATAAGATTTGAAAAATCTATTTTGGCTTAGTAAAAATACAAGTAATGTAAATATAAAGGAACTAGGATGAAGCTAAAAAAAAATTAATACAAAAATAGAACTAACAAAAGAGTTTTTTTTCAACAAAGTAACTGACTCAACCTACCCTACAGAAAATATATGGAAGGTTGTGGATGGGAGTTTCGGACATACTAAAAGCAGAGATGTGCATATTTCTATTGCAGTTAATACCTCTACTGCTACTGATCCTTTTATTATTAGTAACTTTTTCTGTAAATATTTTACAAAATATATTAAAGCTGAAATTCAAAATTTACGAAATGTGCAAATTTGATGTTAATAAAAACATAAATTCTATCTTGATGGCTAAGATGTCTGTTGAAGAAATGCTTTCAGCATTAAATAACTTTAAAAAATAAAAATCTTGCAGCTCTAATGAAGATATCCCACTTTTTGCTATCATATATGTATGGGATTATGTTGAAACTTGTTTAAAGCTATGTTGTTAATGTCAGCATCAATACAGGAGATTTTCCTAAAAAATTGAAATATGAGAAATTTATTCCTATAAGAATAAAAGAGGCGATGCATAAATGGTGAAAACTACAGGTCAATAACCAGTTTGTTATTCTCAAAAATGTTTGAAAAGAGATTAAAAACAAAATTTGGAACTTCCATAAAAGTATAACTTGCTTACATATGCCCAACATGGCTTTAGACATGATTATGAATTTGGATTCTTTTAATTTTGTATAATTTATTCTTTAGATCTTAGTCTTTATGTTTTTTAACTTAACACTAGGGTTTGATTGTGTAGACAGTACAATATTCGTAAAAAAATTAAATTCTTTTTTAGGCCTATGTAAGCAATTTAATTAGTCATTTCTCTGCAATCAAAAAATTTGAGTTAACCTTGGTAGTGTTAGTTCAGAGTAGCAGAAACTAAAATGTGGCTTACCTTATTGGTTTTATATTCAGACGATACTTTAATTTTTCTGAGTGGTTTATCTCTGGAAAGTGTTCTGGCTTGGGCAAATAGGGTCATAAAGTTATTTAGTTCTTAGAGTATACCAAAAATAAATTCCTTGTAAAAGCAACAATAACACTATTCCCAACTTTTCGTCATCCCATACTTCACATTGGAAATGACTAGAATATAAGTTTCTAGGTTTAAAAATAAATCATGGACTGCCCTGGTGAACCCATATTCAACATGCCGCAGGCAAACTAAAATCTACCTATTTTTCCATCATAAATTTTAAAACATTTCTACTAAAGAGTTAACAAATGTATATTATGCCTTAGCATATATTCTGTTAAAATAAATTATTTTGTACTCGGGCCAAGCCAGTGATGTTGATTGCATCTTCATTCTTCAAAAAAGTGTTTCTTTAAACCTATAGAGTCAATCAAACTTTAAAAATCATAGTTTATTGACTTTAATGTATATACTGCTACTGGAAGCTATTATTTTCATTAAAATAAGGCAACATCTATTTCCTCCCCTCTCTACCTAATTCGTAATTATAAGGTGTTACAAGCCATCTGTATCAGTAGCTAACTATTAACTGTCAAGATAGAGAAAAAGCCCAATCTGTTTCTGCAGTGCCTTTTTTAACAAACTCTCAAATAATATTAAAGATTTAAATCCTTTTGGAAAATTTAGAAACAGTTAAAGCGCTACCTCTTGGATAATACTTTCTATTCATTATTTTTATTTGACATTGTTAACTTGTAAAGTCATATTAATGATGAAATAAATGAAAATTCTGTGTATTGTGACTGATAAGATCATGGTTTCTATGTTAATGTTATGTTTTTTAAGTTTTTAATAGTTTATGCTTTTTTTAATAAAATTTTTATTTTTTCTTTATTTTAAATAATTGGATTTTAGGATTGAATCGTTGATTTGTTTTTTATTTTTTAATATGGGCTTTTTCATGGAACTTTAATTAAGTATATGTATACTTGTTTCCAACATTAATTATTGTCAATCTATTTATTCTTAGAGCTTTGTCATTTAATATTATACTTTTGACAATAAAGCATGTTTTGACTTACTCATGCTGGGTGATTAACAATTTGAGAATATAATGTTTGGTGGTTGCTTCTCTGGATAAACTCTTAAGTGATTTAGAAAACTTAGTTGTTTTCATAGGTTTTTTTAGGGTTTCTCACGTATGAAAAGAGATAGAGAGATGGGGTGTTCGCCTCATCTTGATACTTTTTGATAAACTCAAGAAGCCGCGAACAGATTTATTCTAGCCGCCATAGTTTGTGTGCAACAGGATGATTTTGAAATTTTGCCATTTTCAGACACCACCTGTATTTCGGCGATTGTGAAATATATTAGGAAATTTGAAGTGGATGTTTATAGACGTTTTCTAGTAAAATCAAGTGGCATACTAAGATTTTGTCTGGGAGTCACAGTTTTTGAGATAGTGACATAACTTGCCATTTTTTTAAATGGGACATCCTGTATATTTTTCTCTCATGATATTAAACTCACTGAAAGCTTTAAAAAAATATGACCTAGTCTATGTTTATTTTTAGAAGTAACATTGCAAAAAGCATTTTTTAATTTTTTTTTGTAGGTGGCCATGGCCATGGGTAGTCATGTTAATGCAAAGAACAAAATCATTGAGCCGCTATTAAGCGCATAACACAATGAAAGTTACGTCATTCATTTACGTCAAACTTAATTTTTCATTCTGTATTTTCCCATGTTTTGTTAGATACTTTTTTGAAATATAGGTTATAAACTATTATATTTAGTCCCAACATTAAAATTATCACCCATTTTTGTACTACAAATGTGTACTTACTTTTTAAGTTTTGTTTTTACATAAAACGTTTGTTCCGCGCGTTACTGTTATTGTTGGCGTTCCTGTTGTAAAAATGTTTTCTTATATTTAGTTATTGATTATTGTATATTTGTTATTTTTATTTATTGTTATTGTTGTTATTATTGTTTGATTTCTTTGTTAATATGGCTCAGAACCAAAAATTTGAATATTTTGAGAAATATGAATACCTGCTTCATATAGTCTAATAAAAAAGCTGATCAAGCAGCAGAGCTTTATCTGAACAGTTCAGTTATTCTTTACCTTATTGCATTTCAGAATTTATTGTTCCTGTAATTTTGTCATACATTTCCCAAAAGAATACAACCCAGAAAAAGAATATTTTCAAAAATACAATCCAATCTTTGCCAATATGGATCTTTAGGCAAACTTCAACCCCAACTTTACAACAAAGAGAATGAGGAATCTGAGGTCAATGTTTTAGCTCTTGTTTAAGCGACTCCTGAAATCTCATGCCGAAGAATAAAAGAATAGGCAGGGATACCCAAAACCAGAGTGCAAAGGATTAAAAAAACAAATTCAAACCTTACAAATACAAACTTGTTCAGCATATCAATATGAAAGCAGAAGATAAGTATTGATTTAATAAAAACAATTGGTCAGATGAGGCACATTTTATAAGTTCGGGAATTTTAAATAGATGCAATTCATGGTTTTAGAGTCATGAAAATCAACACATTATTTTTCTTAGAGAATGTCAGAGAAAGTTTGCATTTAATGTGTCTTTGCTTTGCTTTATTTTCAAGACAAAAATATACCAAATTTAGGAAGGGAATCTAAACTTCAATAGATACTTATAAATTTTGGAATAACAATTCTGGAAGTTATTTCCCTGGCCCAACTAAATGGTATATTCTCCCAGCAAGACAGGGCTCCAGCCCATACTGCTAGAATAATCCTAAATTGACTCAACAAACATTTTTCCAGAAAATGGATAGGAACAAACAGACCTGTTTAATGGCCACCAAAATCTCCAGATCTTTCAGTTTTAGATTTTTTCTGTGGGGCTATTTAGAAGGTAGAATTTATGCAAGGTGATATGAAAACATATAATTGAGAGTGGCCACGGAAAATGCTTCTGAACAATTACAGAGACAATCTTCTATATTTAAACTTCGCCAAATATGTAGGAAACAATGGTCAGCAATTTGAACAATATTTTTAAAAAATTTTTTTTACCCCTAGTTATTTGAATACAGTTATCGTTGTAGCTTATAGAAAAAAGGGAAAAATGCATTCTGTTTCATTATTGATGAAAATAAATATGAACTATGTTATATTTTTGGAAGGCTTTCAGTGAGTGGAATAAGATACAAATATATATATATATATATATATATATATATATATATATATATATAAGGTGTTCCGTTTAAAAAAAGGCAAGTTATGTCAATATCTCAAAAACTTTGACATACCCTGAAAAAATCTGATTACGCTTACTTAAAAATATTTATAAACATCCGTTTTAACATGTCTCATATATTTCACAATATCCAAAATGGATGAAAAATGGAAAATTTTCAAAATCACCCTATAGCACTGAAACCATAGGGGCTAGAGCAAATCTGTTTGTGGCAACTGGTTTCATTAAAAAGTAGCACAGTGTCGCCAAAAGCGCATATCTTTACCTCTACTCATAAAAATCTGTAAAATTTGTGAAATAGGACACCCTGTACGGGATGATTGATTATGAATGTAAGTTCCTCCACTTAAGTTTTGAAATTTGATTTACGAAAAAAATGTGTCCTATGAAACTTATATTGGTGTGATTTTTAAATATTTAATTTATTCCTATATGAGTGTAACAAAAATTGTGTCGCAACCCAAATTTATTTTTTTTGGTGAATTCTAGACATTTTTTGTGTATCATACTATATTTCTAAAATTCATTTGTCTTGAAGTAATTAATATCTGAAAATGGCTATTTTTCTTACTGTTGCACTTTCTTATCTTTATTTTGAATCACCTGAGAGATCAACTTTCGGTTTAAGCAGAGCTTTTGACTTTGACATCAACTAGTGACCCATTGATACCAAATTTCAGTTTAACCAAAGTTGATATCAGATGATAGATCTTTTAAAACTGAGATAAAAAATGAAAAATATATTTTGCTCTAAGTTAAACTGTTTAGTTTATACAGGTTGTTAAAATAGCAAAAATTGCCATTTCCAATTACTCCAAAACAAATGAATTTAGAGATATATTATGTTATATAAAAAATCTCTAGAATTCATAGTAGAATCCAAAAATGTAAAAATATATTGGCTGTTCCATTAACAAAAATTTACCTTTGGGTTGCCACACACTTTTGTAACACCCTGTATAGGAATAAATTAAATATTTAAAAAATTCAGGTCTCCATCTATGACTCCATATGAAAAATTTTTTTTGTAAATGCAACATTTGGAAATTTGAGGGGGGGGCTTTTTTAATCACCTTATTACGCACTAATTAAAAATCGAAAAAATGAAAATTTTTATTTGCTATTTTTCTGAAAATGGAAGAAAGTTGATATATATTATATGGCAATTACAGATAATCTAAACACTTAAAAATAACACAAATTACATTGCATTATCGTATCAATACTAAATTAATATTTAATGATATGATGCAGTTAATACTAATTAATATCATTTTTTAGCTCAGATTTTTAAAATTAAATAGTGACAGCCTTATATACTAATGAAGATCAAATTTAAATCAATCTAACTAGACCGAGAACTAGACATATAAGTTTAAGATTGCATAATATGCCTATTATACTATGACAATTAGACTCTTAACATTTTTTGTGTGACTGAGAATAAAAGTTATCTTAACTATTTATCTCTGTATTTATTTAAAAGTTCACTTAAAATATTTTCATGAAGGTATTTTTTTGTCATCTTAACCTATAACTCTCCAGTTATACTTGGTCTCAATTTAAGCCTTTTTAGGGAATATGGGTGCAAATATGAATATGTTAGTAATACCTATTTCTTGTTAATTTTAGCACATTAGATGACAGTATTAAAAAGTCTAGAAATAATGGCACTTATGAACAAACAACAAATGAAGAGGGTTCATGTAAAAGAATTCTCAGATCAAGCACCAATAGCTTAAAAGAAAATGTAAACAAAACCCATCAAGGCAGAAGACGAACACTTTCTAATAGTATGTCGGAGAGGAACAGCAAACCAACTCGGAAAATAGTATCCCTCAGAAAAAGATCAGTTTCTGCTAATTTTGACAGTGATAGGACAATGCAATTTTCACCCTCTATAAATAGAAAATTGGAATCTCAAGCATCAAAATCAAATATTTCCAGTAAATTAAGCGCATCTCAATTACCTACCACTGAGGTTTCTAAAATAAATAATTTTATTAAATCTCCAAAAATATCATTTGATTTAAATAATTCTCTGAATGCCCCTTCTAAAAATATACAAAGTAACACACATTTGAAAGGAATTTTAAAAAATGTATCCAATGCTGATATCAACATTTCTTCTCAAGGTACATTCCAAAGTGAAGTATCAGATATGTGTATAATGAACTGTGATGATGGGTTGGATGATTTACCTAAGTAAGTACTTTTTATGTGATAGTTTTATTAATAACAAATACAAATATTAATGTTAAAAAAACATTAATTTATTTTACCTTGGCAGTTACATTTTTTATTAAGATTGATTGTTGCATTTTATTAAATGACACAATTTAATTATTTTTTCTATGGTTAATAAGTTTTTACTAATGACTAATGACTTATTACTCACCAGCTATAAGCAATCACATTATTGCAAATTCCTTACTCATGTTTACTTAAAATAATAGAATGCCGTGAGATCTGACATCTGACCTTTAAATAGCAATCTGAGTTTCATATGTCAAATTGTATTTATAGTTGCTGTCACTTTAATCTGTGTTGCTGAATAATTTTTGTTAGGTTGAAATTTTGCTGTTACACTTCAGTTGATTGAATATTGATCCAAATAAAGGCGGTCATAGAAAAAGTGTAGTATTTAACTCACAGTAAATGCTATTTTTATGTTATGTATTGAAAACTATTTTAGGCAAATTAGCCTATATGTTGAATACATAATTCCTCAAATATTTTTTAGTTGATATTTAGGTATATTTGCTAAAAAGTTTCATAGAAACATTCCCCTTTAATTATATATGTCAGTAATTTCATTTATACTTCTAATGCTTATATATATATATATATATATATATATATATATATATATATATATAAGTATTTACTAGGTAATTGCTAAGAGTTTACCAGTATTGACAATTTGTTCACCAGAATTGTACCCAATTCTACTTGCTTGTCCATCATAATAGCACTAGTGGTTTACCCCTCAGGTATTTAAACAACAAAAATTAACGTTAACCTGGATATTTTGGTAGGGTGCTACTTCAATAACAATAAAAGTTTGGTAGGACAAGAGTCCTACTGTTTTAACTTGTCAAAAAAAAAGAAATACATATAATTTACATATAAGTGGATTGACAGATTCACAAATGATTTTTTTTTTCGATGATAGTTTATGTAATAACGATAAGAAAAATCAATGCTGGACAAGTCTTTCTGTTTTGATACCTAAAAAATTTTTGTTTGATATTTTAATTTTTTTAGTAATGAGAACAGCGGGACTCTTGCCCTACCTTGGTTTTTATTAGCATTGTAAAATATGTTATCATTAAAAAAAACATTTGTGTAACTAATAAACCCATTTTTATGTAAAACATTTTTTTTGTGACAAGTTGTAACAGTAGGACTTACTTCCTACCAAATTTGTATGTTACTGAAGAAACACCTAACATAAATATTATATATTCAGACTCGGTAACAGGTAACAGCAATTTTGATTAGGCCCATTTTGTTTGTCTACCTAAAAATCAATTTTTCATACCTATTATTGTATCTTATGATTGTTTGTTTAAGTAGGAATGACCTAATATTGTAATGTATGTATGTGTTACAGGCTATTTGTAAGCTAAAGAACAGCAATAGCAGGGACTGTTATGAAATCAACACCAGGGTCATTAAGACCATAAAAAATTTCAGTTTACCCTTTAACTCTCTTGATAAATTATTGCAGAGAAGATAAGATTTTTCCATCTGTGTTGGAAACAGCAAAAGTAATACCACTCTATAGAAACAAGGGATGGGTTGATGATGCTTCAAATTATTGCCCTGTTTTTCTACTCCCACTTTTCTCAAAGCTATTTGATTCTGTTCATAAAACTGAGATAAACTGAAATTGATAATAGGCCCTAACCAAACACCTCATTAATATTGTAGAATGGGGAGGAAAGAATCTTCTCCAGTTTAACGCCATTAAGACACAATCACCCACAGCATTCAAATTAAAAAAATATTTATTGTATAAATTTCAGCTTGAGAGATATACAATAGGACAAAAATACACAAAAGAACAAGGTAAACTGTCTTCATATATATATATATATATATATATATATATATATTTTACCGAAACTTCACAAGGAAATTATCCCCTTACGTCCGATTGTATCATGTGTACAGTCGCCTTATACACCACTTTCAAAATTTTTAAAAAGATATCCTTAAAAACGTTATACACAAAAACAACTATTATATTAAAGACTCCTTTCATTTTAAAGAAAAATAAAAAAATGTTAAAATTCCCAAAAACTACCTCCTTATTTCTCTTGATGTTATATCCTTATATACCAATGTTCCCATCTCATTAGCAACCAAAATAATAAAAAAAAATGGTCTGAAATAAATAAATTCACTGACATACCACAAGATGAATTGATAAAAGCCATCGAATTAACACTGAATTCCACATATTTTCTGAACGAAAAACAATTATATAAACAAATAGAGGTTTGCGCTATGGGATCGTCAATTTCGAGTGTAGTTGCGCAGATCGTGATGGAGGATCTAAAAGAGGAGGTATTAAGCAGAGTAGGATTCGAAACTCCATTCTTTTTTCGTTACGTCGACTATTGTATCACTGCTATTCCATCAGACCAATCTAATGATATCCTAAAATATTTTAACCAATACCACCAAGGTTTACAATTTACAATCGAAACAGAACAAAAAAACAAATTAATTTTCTCGACCTAACACTACACCATATAGGAGAAAATATAAAAACAGAATGGTATACGAAGCCGACATGGTCTTCTAGATACATAAATTTCAAGTCTAATCACCCAACATCGCAAAAGAGGTCTGTAATAATAGGATTGGCAATTCAGCTTTCTGATACTGTACAGAGAAAATGCTATTAAAAAGGCAAAAGAAGCATTGATTTTAAACCAATATCCATTAGAATTAATTAATAAAATATTTAAAAGCAGAATTCATAAGCGTTATAACTCTTTAATTTGCACTAAAAAACCTACTTCAGTACGTACAAAGTACATTTCCCTCCCCTTTATAAATGGATTATCCCAACAATTTCAAACATTCTTTAAAAAATATAACATCCAAATTTGTCATAAAACCGTTAATCTACTATCGAATAATTTTAGTAAACTAAAGGCGAAGACTCCAAAAAACAAAAGGAGCAATGTAGTTTATGAAATTCCTTGTTGTAATTGTGAAGGGGTTTACATCGGCCAAACAAGTCAATATTTGGAAAACCGTATAAAAAGCCATAAATTCGACAAAAAAAACTCAACGGCATTAACCAACCATGAAAAGTCGAAAAACCACAGTTTTAATTACTCTGAAACTAAAATCTTAAAAACCGAGTGTCAGTCAAAAAAAAGGGAATTTTACGAAATGGCTTTAATCCACAAAAACAAAAACTGTGTGAATGACAAAAAAGATGTAAACAATCTTAGCAAAATATATACATCTATATTGCAATAATTGATTCTCCACAGTTCGTTGTGTTAGTCCTTGATATCAATGTACAAAATGGTGTGTCCTGTTAACATTTTCTTAATCGAGAAAATAAAATTTTAATACATGTGATCGTCATAGCTGTTGCTTCGTTATGTGTTGTATACTGTTGTCATTACGTTCTAGGGTAAGATAATTGTTTTTTGACGTATTTATTATTGTCGTGCCAACAATTTTTCATATAATTTTAGATTTGAAAAAGACCAAAACTGGTTGAAACGTCATCAGACTACAATATATGTATGTTTTTAAAAAAAGAAGTAATTTTTTAATTATTTTCAAGTAAACCACTGACCGTAAACCAAGAAAAATAGAACTAAAATATATCCATTACAGAAAAGGTCAAAGAATCGAAAATCATAAAAATATATATATATATATGTGTATATATATATATATATATATATATATATATATATATATATATATATATATATATATATATATATATATATATATATATATATATATATATATATATATATATATATATATGGGGTTGTACAAAACGATCACATAAAATTCATATCTTCTGTGAGTCATTTATTTTTCACAAAAACGCTGGAGCAGTGTTGTAAATGGTTGTTCGTCTTTTTGTAATATTCTCAGCCCTCTCCCTGCAACCCCTTAGTTTGTAGGCATTACAACTTTTTTTTTTTAAATGGCAAGCAAGGGGTTTCTACAAAGGTCTCCTAAAAGTGAATCTGATACTAACAACAAATTAGGGATCTGTTCATTTCATTACAGTAAAATGAGTACATAAGTTGTTAATTAAAATTAACTATCAAAGTAGATCCTTATGGTGTATTATGGAACGACCTTGTTACCATCAATTATTAGACCCCATCAACCTATCCAGTCACTTGGGAAATTTCATTCCCTTCATTTTATTGTAATGAAATGAGGAGACCCCTAATTTGTTGCTGGTGTCAGATTCATTTTTAGTGAAGTTCACATGACCTAGGTTGCATCTGAAAAAAAAAAAGAAGTTGGGGTGCCTACAATTAAGGGGTTCCATGGAGGGGGCTGACAATATTTCAAAAAGACAAACAATCACTTCATGTGTAAAAACTGACTGATACAGAAGATATGAATTGTGTGTGTTTCTTTTGAACAGCCCTGTATATATAATAAAAAAATCATTAAAATAAATTAAAGTTAAAATCATGACGAATTATTACAGGTAACAGAATCTCCGGTTTTAATCTAGCTTTTAAAATGACCTTTGTTACCTTAGGTATATTTTTCAATGCATTGGTGACAAATGAAGCCAGAAATGAAAAGCCATAGTTTTATGAGATGGAGTATTTAGAATCTCGCACACTCTTCGCAATTTTCTTTGATGAATTTGAGAATGAAGAGCAAATTTGGTGTTTTAGTATCCAGTATTTGTATTTGACGCACAAAACAGGCAAAGTGGACAAATCTGATCTCATTCAGTTTATAAAAATTCATCATATATGGTGAAATATCTGCAAAGTGTGGAACATTGATTCTGCATCTTTTGCAACCTGGAGCGACTTTCATATGTTAAACATGGGCTGTAAACAACCTCAGCATAATGAAAAATCTGAAACATGAATCTGAAATTTCATTTTGAAGTCAACGTCATATTTCTAATAGACTAAATGAATAATCAAATGCTTGAAACCAAAAATTCATGTATCTTAGTTGGTGTCACTTTTCAAAAAGTCTTCTGCAACAGCAACTCTGAAGAAATTGGGTTTCCTTTTCCAAGCTCAAAAATACTTTTCTTTTGCCAACTTGTATGCCCTTTACACTTGGCAAATCAGACCCAGCTTTGAGTATTGCTTGCTTGCACATATTAGGAACAGCATTTCCTTCAATCCCCAATATCCTTGACTGTGTCCAAAGAAGAGTTATTTGCACAATTGATGATCCAAACATCACAAGGAAGCTTGCATCACTAGAGCATCGTCTATTCATACTGCCACGATTTCTGTTCTGATGAGTTATCATCTATTATGCCCTCCTTGGCCATTCCTGCCAAGGAGATATGAGCATCGACCCACATGCATCCCTTCACCTTCCAACTGCAAAGATCACAGACCTCTCACTTTGTTCACTCCTTTATTCCCAGAGTGTCCCGATTATGGAATGTGTTACCAGTAAATGCCTTTCCCTCTTTTCCTAATCTGCATGTCTTTAAATCCGGCGTTAATAAACTTTCCTTGTCTTCACTTAAAGCAATTACAATACCTAGTACTTAGGCCTTCATGGTCTGGTCAAAGATGAAATAAAGTAATAATAATAATAACAATAATAATTTGTTTCTTCAGAGTCAGTAAGGTTCCCGAAGTGAGAGATCAAAATCTTTGGCTGTTGATGATCTTACAAGCTACATTCTGGTTGGCTTTGAAAAGTCCATTGATTCCTATGCATCATTTTCTGATTTTTTCAAGGCTTTTGACTGTGTGCACATATCCAACTTTTGGAAACATTTAAAAGTTATAATTTTCACTAAAATAGCATTTTATTAATATCTTTCTAGTCATCCTCAATATGTGGTCTATAATAGAAATAGGTCTTAACACCTTCCAATTAAACACAGTGTTCCCCAAGGTTCAGTACTGGGTTCAGTATTATTTCTAATTTACATAAATGATCTTGTACATTTCCCCAAAGAGTCAAACCTCATTTTATTTGCTGATGATACTACAAATCTTATGAATTATTATCCCTCATAACCTATATATGAAATTATTAATCACACAGTCTTAATTGAAAGATGGTTTCTGTAAAAAAATTAGTGACTTTAATCTGTGATGCTTAAATGATGCTAAAACGTAATACCCGAATTTTAATCTGAGAAGAGTAAACTGGGAAGAGTGAACTAGGAAGAGACAGAGGTCAGCAATGTCAGAATTTTGGGTACTATTTGGATGCTGGCTTGACTTGACGTTTGTCATCTGAGTAAAAGGTCTTGCATAATTTTTCTAATATGTAACCTTTCAATATCTGTTACACACACCACACAGTGGGCTACGGAATAACAATTTTGGTCAAAAAGATAAAAAATATTGTTTGTTCAAAATAAACTTTAAAATGTGATAAAATGCACTAGTATAAGACACAAACGCTATTTGGTGTGAAAAGAAACACCATCAAAAAATTATACAGGGTGGAGGAAAAGACTGGAAGGCTTATTTCTAATTTGCATGTATGAGTATTTTAGGAATGAGCGTTAAAACATGTGTGTGGCCTAAGAATTTGCAAAAAAGGGTAGGACCATAGAAAATTAACTAAATGACACTCCCCCCTCCCGATTGTAACGCCAAAATATTCTTTTGTTTGATTTAAATTTTTACAGTAAAAAATAGGCCACAAAAATTAGTTAAACTCTATTAAGCAAGTAAAATAATGATTAACAAAAAAAATTTAGTTGAACTTATTAAGTAAGTAAGATAATTATTAACAATACTATTCCTCTTCGGAATCGGATGATTCACTTTGTGCCAATGATGAACTATCGTCCTTAAGCAGATGCAAAGCTTCAGAAAAAAAAATATGTTTATTTTTCTTGGGTAAACTTCTTAATCCAGATATAAATGGATCAGAAGACATTAGGAATCTGTTTAAGAGATCTTGGTTGGTATCAATTCTGTACGTTTTTCTGGAAAAATGCTCTCTGTAGTGCTTAAGATCTTTGTTACGTGATTCCTACGCTTCTTCTGATAAGATCCCTATAGGAAGTATTGCCGCCGAAATTATTGATGCACCATGAATTAAGACTTTATGCACGCTGCTCGGCATATAGTAAAATGGATATTTATTTACCAGCAAATTAGCAGTTTCTTCCGCATATTCCTGAAATTTACTTTCGTTTATCGCAAAACCTGATGACATGACTTGTAATATACAAGAGCAACGTCTGATCCATTCTTCGTCTAGTTCTAATATCTTGGAGGTAACTAATGGATCAGTAAAAAATCTTCTACTGGTATTGCCATCATTACTTGTTCCACTTCCACCTGCTTTTACTTTATCGATAATCAAACCCATTTCGGTTCTAAATTTAAGCTGAATATTTTTCTTTCTTTCTTTTACACTGTTCTTTTCCTCTTGCGATCTAGGCTGCCATTTTTTGATATCTAGTCTGTAAGCCAGATGTAAAAAATATTCCATGAAGCGTATCCACGCATGGAGAGTCGATAATCCATAATCAAGGACCTCGTTGTTAATTGGTCTAGTTTTTACATTTTGTATATTGTTCATTATTTTAGGTGTTGCTTCACAGATGTTACAGGCTTGGCTTGAAGATGTCTCTGTCATAACACTACAGATCTTCCCGTCAATCATCGTCATTTTCATTTGGTGTTTGATAGATAAAAATTGACCGTTATGATTCATCTCTGTAGGTTTTAGTTCATCAATTTCTTTTTTTACAGAGGCTGCTTCTTGTAATGTGAAAGCAGTAGTTTCTTTCTGAAAATAAAAGTGAAGTGGCCTACAATACCTCGTTGACGATGGTCTAGGGTTCTGCCAATAAATTATTTTTTGAGTCTGATCGATTTTTGAGTAAGAAAATAATTGCAAAGGTACAAGTGAAGTTAAAAAAATATTTGAATCTGAAGCATTTTTAGTTTCAATAAACTGCTTGTATTCACTGTGACCTGTGCTACCGTCACACCCCCATTTTGTGATTAAAATTAAGTCAAGAGGTCCAGATGTATTTTCGAAAACTTCTGATTGAGATAAAATAATTCGGGAAACAGTATGGTCCAAAAGCCCTTGTAACTTAATTTTTGCAGATAACTCTGTTACCAAAATGTTATCAGGAGATGGATAACAGCATAATTTTGCCTGCAAAATTTTTTTGTATGAAGGATAAACATCAAAGTTTCTTTCTTTTCCTTCTCTTCTGATGTTTAAATAGTCACTTTTTGATAACTTAGTCTCAATAATCAAGCTAAGTGCTTCTTCACTTGTGTATGGTATAATTGGCTTTGATTTCTGTATATTCCAATTGCTTATTATTTTTGAGGCTCTAGTAGGAGAGGTTTCGAGACTCTCTTTAAGCAGTTTGACTTCATCTCTTTTTCCGTCTTTTTTTAAACTTAGCTTTGTTGCCCCAATTAACTGATTTTGCTCGCAACTTGTTGCTAATTCCTTAATTTTTCTTCTTCTAGTTCTTTCACTACTCGAGGAAAATGACTTTTCGGGTCTTCCCAGCAAGTTTGTTGGCGTTTGCATGTTATCCATTTGCGGGAATAGAAGAACAGTACTATTTATCCATTTAGCGTTTTGTTTTAAAAACCTACTCTTCGTACGATTACTTTTTTTCCACCTTTTGGATAGCTGGTCGCAAATTTCATTAATTTTTCTTTTTGTAGACTCTTCAAACTTGGGGCTTTTGATATTCATTATATTTAAGATCTCGCGGCATACTTGCAGATTTTTATCTTTACGATTACCGTTTTTATCAATCCAGAAATTAAACACATCTATTCTTTTAAGATTCATGTTTTCACTTGCTCTGGATTACTCTGTAATAGAAGAATTCAGTTAGCAAATGATAAATGTAAGATTTTTTTTTATTTATTTTTCTCATTAAGGTATCTATTTCTAGTCTCATGAACAGTTTTAATCCAGATTTTATTCAAACAAGAGTTTTGCAGTTTTCAAAACATCTCTCTTTAATTTGCAAACATCCTGTATATCTAAAAATGCTTAACCCTAGGAAAACTTCACCTAATAGACTTTGGTTTGCATCGTACCTTCTCAATAAAACAAGAAACTTTCGTTTCTAGTATAGGTATAAGTAAAAAATCCATAATATTATTTTTATTATTTTTTTTTTAATACAACATACATCAAAAAATTAAAAATTTTGCCTGGAGGCGAATTGGGGCAAAACTTTTTAAAATATTTTTTTTCTACAGACACTACTGTATCTAAAACCGAATAAACTGGAAAAACGGAGAATGACAGAAAGCAATATTTCAATGTAAGAAAGTGTTTTTAAAAAAAATAATAATACATCTTGCGCATGTAAGCAGTAAATAAGCTCTGCGGCCACATACCAAATTAAATTTTAACAAAAAAAAAACGTTTTTAAATTTTACTTACCTTTCTCTAATTAATCCGTATAGTTAACAAACTGTAGGCACTGTAACTACTTTCTACAAAACAATTCAAAATCAGATAAAAAAATCTTTTAAAAATACATTTTATTCAAGTTTCAAACACCTTGACATCAAACTTCTGACTGACAGCATACAGTGCAACTTTTGTTTATGCATTTATTTTTCTAGGCCTACTAGATTGTTTGCTTTAGAAAAATGCTTACTGGAAGGATATTATAAATAGTTTATTTTAAATAAATAGTTATGACCAAAATTATGATGCGAGAATCCACAGTGCACCACCCTGATGACAGCATATCATGGTTATTTTGTTTACATGTCCCATGCTATTCTAAATTAGCGTGACAGATTTTCAACTTCAGATAAGATGTGTGGGGATAAAGTTTGGAGTAGGATACTGGGAATGCAGCCGTGAGATTTTTGTGGGGCTGAAGATTTTGACGTTTCCTTGTCTAATTATCTACCGATAACTTATTTATATTACGCAAAATATTATGCTTTTTACATTACAGAGAATATAACCAGAAAAGATTATACCTTAAGATATTAAGAATTAGACTGGCCTTATTCCTTTAAATGGTTAACTTATTACCTCATAGAGTCGGGAGTATGAAAGAAAGGGTATTTAACTATTTTTTCACAAAAGCGTGTTATTTTTTTGAGGATTACTTCATAAATATTTTCAATGATTTAGTATAGTCTATGTTATTTCCCTAGATTTTAACCAACTATATAGTAAAAAATAATACTAATAATAATAATAATAGCATTTATTTATTTCCACTAAAACCGTTGTGTGCTGATAAAATTGAATGATCCTATACTAGTCAATATTTTTCTTATTTCTAATATTTTATAATTCGTTTTTAGAATTTTATCTTCTGTGGGACTTTTAAGACGTGTAAAAACAATTGTGTATTTTTACTAATAATATATTCTCTTTCTGCTTATGTCCAAAACACAAGGTTAAAGTATTTCGACAGATGGCCAGATCACTCAAGTATACTAGTTTATTGTAGTTCAGTTTATACTGCAAAGATCTTGCAATGCTGTCACTATCAAAAATAACCCCAAATTTGTAGTGTCCACTGACTCGGTTTTGTTCTTTTTATTATAATAACCATAGTCAATAATTTTTTTTTAAATTTTTAGTTCAGAGGACGCTGACATACATAGTAAGATAATTTGATTAATTTACAGTGTTGAATTTTTTTATTGTTTTTAACTCCAAGATAAGAATATATATACTTACTAGAAAAACACTAGGCATAATTTTGTAAAATATCTTGGAATAATTAATAATTAGATTAGATGTCTTATTCTATATCCTTAAGGAATATATCAGTAAAAAATTAATTGTTACAATGTACAAGGCACTGGTTGAATTTTTACTGAAATTGTTATTCTGGTGTGGGGAGGAATGTATCCTAGCAACTTGGAGCCACTGAAAATCATTAGGAATTATATTGTTAAAATTGTCCTAAATAAACCTAAATTATCTTCAAACAATATTGGCTTGCCATACAATATGCACGAAATTACCTTCAAGGTTAAAAAGGTATGACATATTCTCAAAACACTTAATACCAAAAAGTCCTTTGGCTCCCTTGGTATTCTGGCCATAATCCTAAAATATGCACTTCTGAATTGACACCTATTCTTACCAGATTATTCCAAGTATTCTATGACAAGGACATTTTTTTCTAAAAGCCGGAAATCTGCTTGTGTACATCCTGTTCTCAAAAATGGATCCAAAACTCTTCCCTCTAACTATGATCTTGTAAATTACCCTAAGAGGTATAAACTTATCCACGACCGGCAATATGGCTTCCTCCACTAAAAATCCACAGCAGATCTTTTTACCTTCGTAATCGACAACTGGAATAGGTCCATCGAAGACCATGGAAATGTCCAACAAACTTCCTCCTATCTTCCTTCAAAACTTTGTACTTGGATTGCCAGTTTTGTTTTCAACAGCAAAGCACCTTGGGGAGCAAAGAACCTTGACCAGTTTAACGCCACTAAGACACAATCATGTTTTTTATCTCACAAATTATCTTCCAATACCCACACCATTCAAATGAATAATCAAATGCTTGAAGCCAAAGATTCATTTAGCCTAATTGGTTCAGAAAGATCTTCGCTGGCGTGATCACATCTTGCCATAGTAGCCGCGAAGAAATTGGATTTCCTTTTCCAAGCTCGACTATACTTCTGCCAACTTTTTTACCCTTTACACTTACCACCACGGGTTCTGGCCTGATGGATTATCATCCATTATGCATTTCTTAGTCAATCCTACCAGGAATGCATCCCTTCACCGGCCTACTGCAAACTCCAAGGACCTCCCACTTTGTTCGCTCCTTTATTCCCAGAGTGTCCTCATTATCGAATCTGTTTCCAGCAAATGCCTTTCCCTCGTCTTCTAATCTGCAAGTCTTTAAATCCCTCATCAATAAAATTTCCCTCTCTTCACTTGAAACAACCATCGTACCTTGTGTTTCATAGTCTGTGGTCTGATTATAGATAAAAAGAAACAGAAATATGCCTGTACCTTCGCCTATAACAATGTTAAACTTAGATCAAATTGTATTTCACATAAGTACCCCACAAAATGCCAAACTGTTCAGTTGCTGAGCATTCTGCCTTCTAAATGAACATTTTCTTGCTTACCTCGGTCCAAAGTTTCAAAGTTCTACAATTTTATTCCTGTCAAAATAAGAAACACACAAAATAAAAATAAATTCCGCAAAGTTTATAAAAACTATTTATTCTCTATATTGATATATTCTTGAAGCTATTCTAGTAGATATTTAATGTATATCTGTGAATTTGAACAATGACATGTTTGCTTATATATAACAAATTTTTGTTACTTCTGCTTCAAAAGTGATATGTGGCAACAACAATACTTTGTCTGGCCTGATTGCTGCTGAAGAGCAGAAATGGTTCTGATACAAAAGAAAAGTTATTAGAACAAATCTAATGCAATAAATCTGCCATCCTGTGAAAAAACTGGAATCCAGGCAAATCAAAACAAAAAATATTTTATTATTTAAGAAAAATCTTGTTGAAAAGCATAGAAAAAACTCCCTAAACACACACATGTCCTCATTTAAGGTGTATCTCTATTCAGTCATGCTGATAAGTTTTGTAGAGACGTTTTTTGGCCTCTAAATGTGGTAGTAAAACCTTCTGTTTTCAATTCTGGAATCAAAATATATCAGAACATGACAACCAGAACAACCCGAAGAATTATGAGCGCAGAAATTTTCGCTGAGGAAACCAGTGAAATCAAAATCAATAAAACACAGCAATTCTCATAAACCCCAGCCAATTTCTTCAGAGCCAATAAAACACCTTAGTGTATACTATCAAAACATATGAGGCCTTCGAACTAAACTTTTTAATTTCTCCAACAACATATCACTTTTCTACCACGAGATAATAGTCTTATCCGAGACATGTCTAAAATTCGACTTTGATTACTTTGAATTTAGTTTACTACACAATTTTTAGAAACGATAGAAATATAGTTGCCACTGGCAAGTGTAGAGGTGGGGGTGTTCTGATTACTGTAAGAAAGGCAATGGCACTGGAAGATTCACAACAGAGCACAGACTATGAGAAGTGCATGTATGTTTTCAAATAATAAAACATTATTCACTGCTCGATCCAATATTTATTAATTTGCAATTTTACAGGTGCATCCCATTTCATAACACATGTACTATGTATGTATGTAAACTAAGAAACTAATTACAAATATATATAAACAGAAAGTTTTAGCGTCCGCACTATGTGCCAATGAGCAAAATCTCATCATAATGACATCTTTAGAATATATAACACTTTTCTTTTTAAAAAATTCAAGCCAGATGAAAACAGATCAAACTCTTCATACTGATTTGCAAATCTCATTGCCCTTGTAATAGGTGTATGGAAACCAAAATTGGTATTATGGTGTTCAATATAAAAAAGTTCAGTTCTCATAAGAGATCTATATGGTACGTGCAAATTAATCAGCTTTAGAAGAGCCGGACATCTCAACCGGTTATTTAAGAGGTTGAACAGTAGGCTCACATCGTTTACAGTCCTTCTATGGGTTAATTTATCTCATTTAAGGATACTACGGATGTGGTCATAATTATGATCAACAATGATAATATTTAATTTATGGGCACACAGCCTGAGAAATCTGTTTTGTACTTTTTCGAAACTATACTTATAAACTTCATAATTTTGCGACCATATCACAGGGGCATATTCCAGTACAGATCTTACTAGAGTACAATAAATTAATCTTAATGAATTAACAGATAAGTCTCCGCTGGTTCTCTGGATAAAACCTATCAATTTGCTTGATTTTGCAGTCACTACATTAACATAGTCACTGAATGAGAGACGAGAGTCAAATAGCACTCTAAGGTCTTTCACTGTGTTAGCTCTATCCAGAGGCACTCCATCAATACTATAGTAAGTGTTGAATTTTAATTGCCCTTTAAAAAAGCTAATAGAACTCAAATGAAATGAAATGGATATATTTGTCCCAGTTTACAAATGTCAACTTAAAACTAATTACATTTAAAATATTACTAAATATAAAATGCATTTATATACCCAGGGGGTGTAGGACGTGTCAGTTTAAAACTTAAAATAAAATGAAAAAAGAAAAATAGAGATTGGCATATTACACATACAGTTTAAAATTACATACATTGAAGACTTACACAAAAACAGTTTAAAATATTTTAAAATTTAATTTTTAGATGAAGTTTAAAATGAAGTTCCTCAGGCGAATTTAATAGAGTTTATCGCAGCAAATTTAATCAGAGTTATCACAGAAGTATTCATCCAGGGTATAGTAAGCCCTCTTCGTGAGAAAATTTTTGAGATATTTTTTAAGTTTATTAGTTCGAAAATTTTTATTGTTATTTTGGCAGTTTGTTATATATTTTTATTATTGAATAGTTTACATTTTTTTGAATATATGTAAAGTTACATTTTACAGATTTTAGATTATGTTTATGTCTAGTATTATGTGAATGATTCCTTTCTGAATCTTCAAAGAGTTTTTTATTTTGCTTGACAAATATTACTGATTCATAAATATAAGTTGATATGAAAGTAAGAATTTTGTTTTCAATAGATTGCCACAAATCTAAATCTAAACAATATCATAGTATATATTTACTAATGTGAAGAGCTAGCCCATTTACTCTCGACCACTCCACAAATCGGTCTAAATCCGACTGTAAGGGATCCGAATAGGCTGTGGATTCAATCACTTTAAATATTTTAAGATCGTCTGCGAACATCAAAAAATCAGAAAGTTGTATATAATTATAAACATCATTAACAAAAAGGTTAAACAATAAGGGAGAGCAGTGTGTACCTTGAAGCAAATGACCACTGCAATAGCATAGAACATTTCTGTACTTCAGATGAGAATCAGGCGGTGTACATTTTTGAGAGATTATAATTTGCCTTGATTGACGGTTTTGGAAGATATAGAATCAGATTACTATTCTTCAAGTAACTGCTCTGCTGCAGAGTGCTTAACAGGATCTAGACTAAGTGAACAGGATTCCCAATTCAAATGTTTTTTTGGACCAATGTATATGATATAAATGTTGAATGTGCTGAAGATAGTTTAATATCCTGTGATAACCACCATCTTCATTATATTCTGTGATAAAACTGTTCCTTTAAAGAACGAAGAAGTGATACATGATTTTAAAAATTATGATTATACTAGTCTTAATAATTATTTATTAAATGTTCATTGGGACTTGGAACTACTATACTGTGATATTTTTGTAGTATTTTAAATAAATTTTATTGTTTGTCTCAAAAAAAAAATTAAAAAAGTGAATTTATGTTCCCCATATGGTATTCTTCCAAGCTTAAGGAATATATATAGGGTGTTTTTAAATAAGTGTCCGATATTTCACAAGGTGATTGTTCAAGAATTTTTAAGGTAAAAAGTTAATATAAATGTGGGGTCTAAAATTCTTCGTTTTCGAGATACACGCTGTCAAAATTTTATTTTTATTTTTGTTTTTTCTGCATAATTTCTTAATAATTCCGATTTCTGGATGAAAGTTGGTACTTTAGTTGGTTTTTTGACATTAGAAATTTGAATTTGATCTTAATTTAACTCACTTTCTAAGGTTCGTAATTTTTTTTGTACAAACTTGTATTACATTTTTGGTCAAAAAAATAAATTCCTTTATCATTTTTACCTTAACAAAGTGTTTTTATTAGAAGTCGCTAGAAGTAATCGATGCATGCATCATTAAAAGGCAAAACGTAGGACTTTTTTTACAAATCTAAATCTAAAGAATTCTTTTTCAAGATATCGATGATGGAATTATGGGGGTTTTTTTGACATTAGAAATTTTAATTTGATCTTAACTTAGCACTTACTTGTAGGGAGCGCCACATGTCTTCTTTCACTTTCAAAGACTCGTAACTTTAAAAGTGAATTTCTCAATTACATTTGCGCAAAAAAGTTATTCTTATTAAAATCTTAACTGTTCCTCATTTATAATTTCTATGAGAATTATATGAAACAATATCATGGAGAACATTTTTTTTAATTATCATAAACATTTCAGACAATGATTTATAAAAAACAACAAACAATAAAAACTAGTTTTTTTAATCACAATTGTTGGAAATATCCACCTCTTACCAAAATGCATGCATCCAACCTTCTCCGGAGTATTTCTAATTGTTTCATCTTTAGTTCCATATTGGCAAATTAGACTCTGTCCAACGCAAAGTTTTGAAATATGTCGCAGTCAAAAACGGCATAGCAGCAGGCAATATTAACAATATTAATTATTCTTTTATAGAAAAATCAATCTAAAGAGTGTTTTTAAACGTAGGGAGATATCTGATATTACTGAATTACTTGCAAAGTTTGAAGTTTATGTTCCTCCAAGAGCATTAAGAGAATCTAGATCATTTGAGATATATCAGCACTGTACTGTTTTGTGGGATAAACTCACCCATCAATAGAATAATGAGAAATGGAAATAAATTGGAAGGTGATATTTCCAATGTGTCTTTTAAGGATTTATTATTAGGTTTTTCTTCGTTTGTTTTTATATATTGTACAGACTACGGACAAGAGTTTATGTTATTCATTTTATCATTATAACTTTCAATAAGTTATAATCTGTTTATTGTATTATAGTGTTTCTCAAGTACTTTGTGCAAATGGACGAGCCACATGTATGAATAAATAAATAAGTAATGTTAAATAACGTATAGATCGTTTTTCTTATTTGGTTAATTGAATGGTTATGTTAGTTATGCTTCAAGGTGTGTAACCTTCTAAATATAACGCTGAATATTCTTGTTAGTAAGTTAAGTAGTTAATAAAAAAATACATTAGGTAATACCCTCAGTACATATAGGTGCTTTCAGCACTTGTGTACTTAGATCATTGCGATAGTTTTTTTATTTGAATATATGTACATTTATTGTAAACTTTCATGTAATTTTATAAATATTTGCAATAAATTTGAATTTGACTTTCATATCTTATTCCAGACTTACAAGACAAGATAACCCAGATGAGGAATTCGATCAAAAAGCTGATGAAAACAAGTTTCTAAAAGAAAATGGTATTACTAGTCAAATTAAGGTTATCATAAGTCCCTTAGACATTAAAGATGAAAATGACGATAGTATTGTTAAACAGTGTCCATTGTTACCTTTGGAATTGCCCCATCCTAGAAGATTAAATAAGATAAGTGGTATAGATAAAAATGTTCGAGAGAATCCTGCAGGAAAAAACGTAGATTATCAGCAAAAATTTGGAACTGGAACTAAGCATAACATAGTTAATGTGGGGCCAGTAGAGGATATAAAATTAGGTATCTATTTAGATATACATATACTTTTAATTACTTTCATATAAAAATACCTTTTTACTCAATGGTAGCATAGGTCCCACGTGGGCTTAAATGTTTTTAGTGGGTATTCCTTTTCTTTATTTCCATAAGGCACTTAAGTTTCTTTAAATTTATAAAAAACTGTAAGTGTGTTTTTATTATTAATAGGTGAAAGTTTTGATAATTTGACCATATTAAGTAACTACATAAGATAACTACACACTGTTACCTATGCAGGTAACAACAAAAGGATATTCTAATAATAAAAAAATAGGTATTTTTAACTGAATCTAAAAAATATTGGCATATTACAATTTCTTAATTTCCTGGGTATATATATATATATATATATATATATATATATATATATATATATATATTTATTGCAGATCAATAATTTTATTTCAAACATTGTCTCTTGGTCAATTTCGCTAATGGAATACTATTTATATATATTATATAAATATATATATATATATATATATATATATATATATATATATATATATATATATATATATATATATATATATATATATATATATATATATATATATATATATATATATATATATATATATATATATATATATATATATATATATATATATATATATATATATATATATATATATATATATATATATATATATATATATATATATATATATATATATATATATATATATATATATATATATATATATATATATATATATATACAGTAGAACTTCGACAATCCGGACACATATCGGAACAGCTACCGCCGAATTAGTGCGGTATCCGGATTATTTATATATATATATATATATATATATATATATATATATATATATATATATATATATATTATATATATATATATATATATATATATATATATATATATATATATATATATAGTTTTTTATATATATATATACTATATATATATATATATATATATATATATATATATATATGATTGCGTTATACTGGAGTTTTTTTTTGATTTTTGTTTCTTGTTTTTATGATTTCCAATCTAAACTAAAAATATAAATACATGTTTATTTAAAAAAAACAAACCCTTTACAAAACATTAAAGAAAAACAGATAATTGTACCTACATATATGTATATGTATGCATAAAATAACTTAAAATAACACAAACTCTGAAAATATGTAACAAAATGTGCATATATAAGTATTATGTCAATATGTACCTTAATATGCATTAAATATTTACATAAAAAAGCAAAGAATATTAATAAATATTTAATTGGAAGGTTTTTTAAAAAATGAATCGATTTTTGTCTGCACACTTTTGGATTTTGCTGCCGTAACAGCCTTCTCTTTTAATCCTTTTAAAAGCAAAATATCTTGGGTGGGAACATCGTTTTCCTAGGCCCACTGAATACTATGTGACAAGGCTTTTACAGCATCGCTATGCTTCATTTTCAACACAACATTGTCATCCTCTGTTTCACTTAATTCGCTGTGACTTGTTTCTTTGCTTTCCAATGCTTCATTGATAAGTTCCTTTTCAGTTAAGCCTGAGACAAATTCTTTTTCTCCTGCCGCCCAACTGACAATTTCTTCCTCACTTAATTTATTTTCTGGGTCTATAATCTGCAAGGAGTCTGAAATACTAGCGATATCTGCAATGCTTAACGGACAAAGCCTTTTTCGAAGTTCTGCGAGTGAAATGCTTTCTTCTTCAAGTTCCTCTGCATTAATAACCTCTTCCTTGCTTGGCCACAGACCTGTCCAACTTTTTCTGATGTTTTTTTCAGAGATGCCTTTCCAGGCTATATCTAAATTACAAAGCGCATCTTTTAAATTGTATTGCTTTAAAACTTTTGTTACATCTCCGTCTTCCATGGAGATTAAATGATCTAGCAAGCGTTTTCTGTATGCGACTTTTATGTTTTGAATTAAATTTTGATCCATTGGTTGCAAAATAGCAGTACAATTGGGTGATAAAAACATAAAAACATAACTCTGAAGTCAGGATCAAAATTTATATCTTCCTCAAGTGGATGAGAGGGAGCGTTGTCTACCAATAACAAGGCCTTATGAGGTCTGTTATTTTCAGTTAAAAACGTTTTAACTTTGGGTATAAAGCACGTTTTAAACCATTCCATGAATAAGTTTTTTGTCATCCATCCTTTGGTGGTTGCCTTGTAAAGCACTGGCAATATACAGTTTTTTAATGCTCTTGGATGTACAGCTTTTCCAAGAACTAAGAGTGGTAGCTTATGTTTCCCCAAAGCATTGGAACAAGGCATACATGTTACACGCTCCTTGGATATTTTTCGACCTGGCGCCGATTTTTCCTGCCTGTGAACCCAGGTGCTATCAGGTAAAGCTCTCCAAAAGGCCGCTGATTCATCAGCATTATAAACCTGGTCTCTACTTAACCCCATCTCCTGTACTAGACATCGAAATTTTTCTTGGAATGGTGATACTGCACTTACATCACTAGAAAGTTTTTCACCACTAACCTTTAAAAATCGTATTCCATGTCTGTTCTTAAATTTGTCAAGCCAACCAGCACTCGCCAAAAAATCTTTTTTCCCAGTGATTTTTTCATAAAAATATTTTGCCTTAGCTTGTATTCCTGAGGAAACTGGCACACGAGCATTGCGTTGTTGTAAAAACCAATTATATAAGGCAATCTCAACTTCAGGATTTTCAGCTTTATTCATAACCTGAAAAAGGATAAGTGAGTATCAGCCACATTGTAAACATTAAAGATAAAACCAACATCAGTTACAACACAATGGCATTATGTTGTTAGTTTCATGTCTACGTACCTGGTCCTTGGTATGATTTGGCCACAAAACTCCTTATTTTAAGTTTGTTCTTTTTAATATCCGAGATAGTGGATTTTGGAACACCATATGTATCAGAAATGTTACGTATGCTTCCCCCCTTGTCAATGACATCCAGTATCTTGCAGTTTTCAGCAAGAGTCAACGTTTTATGAGACCGTTTGTTTGGCGCCATTTTTTTAGCAATTTACGACACCCCCGTACAATTACAAAGAAAGACTGAATCTAATCGACCGCGCAGAGTTGTTGAGTTGTCGCCAAATGCGACTGGTTTTAACTAGTTTTATTTAGAAAAATGCGGAATTTATTTGCATTTGCACTTAATTGGTGTCCGGAATAAAGAGGTAAAAATATCAAATTGCCCGGTTGATAAGAGGCGCCGAACTACTGGAGTGTCCGATATGGCGCGTGTCTGAACTAGCGAAGTTCTACACTGTATCTATATATATATATATATATATATATATATATATATATATATATATATATATATATATATATATATATATATATATATATATATATATATATATATATATATATATATATATATATATATATATATATATATATATATATATATATATATATATATATATATATATATATATATATATATATATATATATATATATATATATATATATATATGAAGGGTGCAGAGGAAAAGAGATCAGAGTCCATTTTTGACAAAAATTGGGTAAAAGCGCCATCTTATATTTGTCGACCCAAACTTTCTCATGGCATGGTCGCGTCTTTTATAAAATCAGGTGATTGGTAGTTTATTGTTGCAGGAAATGTGTTAGTAAACCAATATTTGGACGAATTAAGGATGTATCCAAAAAGTTGAAGGTCAAAGGATATACTACTGGTGAAAGGTGTAAGTCTTTACGTTTTCATTGTTTTGAGAACATTGTTTCTGAGGAAGGGAATTCACTTATTACAAATTTCAATAATTATGACAGTTACAATGATCAAAATTGTTATTTGAGTGGTCTAATTTCCGCAATTCCTGTACAGAGAAGAAGAAATAGGAAACCGCAGGATGTAGCCCGCTTCAATGATAGTTCCTATGGATACCGTGTGAATCTTATTAGAACTGGAAAGGCATACCTGTCTGCTATAAAGCATTCCTATTGTTACATGGGATAACTAATCGAAGAGTTCAAAGTTTAAAAAAGTTCTTATTGCTTACAGGACCTTTTAAAGCAGATCAGAGGGGAACAAATAAAAATCGACTCTCAAAAATCTCTTCTGAAACAATAAATTGTGTTGTCTCGTTTTTAAGCGCATTAAAAGGCAGAAAAGCTCACTAGAGTCTTAAAGACGCAAATAAAATTTATTTACCGGAGGACTAAAATATCAAAAAGTTATATCTTATGTACTCTGAAAAATTTCGGGAAATATTTTCAACAAAATTTAATATCTCATTCGGTTGTCCCAGGACCGACACATGCAGCACCTGCGATAACTACAAGGTAGACGAAGAGAAACTATAGGGGGATCTTACTTCACATGCAAATAATAAAGAAAAGTGGAACAAGGTTAAGATCAAATTAAATCGGGTACAGTTGAATATGAACATCCGTAAGTTAAGGGCTGAAACATTTTACAAACGCAAAAGGCAAGCCAGACAAAAAGCAAAGCAACATGAAAACATGGAAGCTATAACAATAGATTTTCAAAAAGATTCGCACTTGCCAAACTATCGCAGGCAGTTGTCTTTTTGCAGTTTTAATATACACTTTCTTTCTGACCAGCGTTCATTTTTTTATACCTATGATGAAACTGTGGCGAAAAAGGGAGCAAATGATGTATGTTCTATGCTATACCATTTTACAACTTCAATCTTGAGCAGTTTAGTTCAACATCTCATTATCTTTTGTGGTTCTTGCGCTAGACAAAATAAAAATTACGTTGTCTTTCGTTTCCTGCATTATCTGACTACGATATTGAAGCGTTTTAAAACAATCGAAGTTTATTTTCCAGTTCGCGGACACTCATATCTCGAGTGTGACCGCAACATAGGCTTAATAAATCAGAAAGCTTTAACCGAAACTCCCGATGATTGGAGAAGTATTATATGTAAGAGCAGAGTAAAACCTTCACCCTTTGTGGTAATAAATTGCGAACAGTAGTTATTCAAGCAGTGGGATGAATATCTAAGTCTTAATTACAGAAACATCTGTCCTTTCCCTTCCAGGCCAATTAAAGTGTTTCGCGTAGTTTAAGAACATTGCAGTTTAGTAGAACATAAAGATTCTTATAACGGTTTATTCCAAAAAAGTGCAATAAAAACAAATATTGAAGGTTTTCCAACCTTACGAAATTCGTACAATGGACCCTTACCATTAAATACTCCCAAGCTTAACGATATTAAACATCTAATGCAGTTTTGTTCCGTGCGTTCCCACAAATTCTTTGCTACTTTAGTGTCTTTACCTAATGTGCACCCAGACGACTATGAAGAGTTAGTTCCTGTCGTGGAGCTTTAAGGAATTGATACAGATGATCCCGACGATTTTCTCCCACTAGCAGAATTGGTTAAGAAGATGAAGGACGTATCTTAATAGTTTTGTTTTTATCAGCTTATTAGTTTGAAGTTTACTTTTGTCTTAATGTAAAAGAATGTCAATTAGAAGTTTTGGTTTGTATTAGTTTAACTCGTTTACAGCTTTTTGTAATCTGTTTTCTTTTTCCGATATTATAATATCAAAATAAAACTATTTTCGAAATTAAATTTACTTAATCCCAGCATATATCCAAGCCTGCATTTTCAATTTTTAGAAGTGAAATACGATCATAGTCCTGGATCGTTTTCGCACGCGTAAGTGTGAAGTAGTGCTACATTTTTGCTCAAAATTTAGCAATTTATGACAAGAACTCTTACAGGTATTTATTTTACATGGGCAATAAATAATCACGCTATAAAAGAAAATTTTCAGATTCCTGTCATTGAAATAGGAAATATGACTCTGTAAACTTTATTTTCGATATTCTGTAAAAACTACTTTTTGTGACTCTGATCTCTTTTCCCCTGTACCCTTCATATATATATATATATATATATATATATATATATATATATATATATTCTGGCTACTTTCGATTTGTTGTTGATGGTACAAGACAGATACTATTATATTACCAATTTATATCTCAGGAAAAAACAAACAAGCCCATTATACAAGCACAGAATAGCCTTCCTATCAGTTGCATAATCAGGGAGCTACAGGCACCCTAGACAAAATATATGCATATTAAGGTGAAGCATAATAGATTTGTTCCGAGGCTCTGGACCTCCTCATGTAAATTAAGGGTATTATTTTCTCATTAATATATGAATGCCAGGACCTTTTCTTTTGGCATCATCAAAAATTATGAGCCCCACTGAAGCTGAAAACCTGGTTGTGCTACTGTTTTATATATAATATATGCCTGTACAGAAGTCTTAACATTCTAAAAGCTTTTAAAACAATGCTTCAATTAACTTGCTTCAAGAGATTTAAAAATGAAGTAGGAAGGATATTGATTGCAAAGCGTTTTTTTACTGTGGATGAATCAATGACCCACAGTTTCATGTAGATCAATTTATTTTAAATATTGACCTAACTATATTATTCAGCATTTTATAACTATTTATTTTTTATAACATTTTTACTGTTTTCTTATTTCATTTTTTTATGTTTTAATTTAGTTTTGTTTTTGTGTATTATTTTATTTTTTAGGCATTTTAGCTGATAACTAATACCCTAATATCAAATAATTAGGGTGTAATTATTCTATATTCGCAAGGGATATGTACTAGATAAGTTATTGTTGCTTTGTCAATGAGATTGTAAGATCTTCAGACACTAAAACTTATTTTGAATTTTCAATTTTTGAATATCAACATGCAAATTAAAATTAACCTGATGATCAAATCAAATACCCAGATCGTTAAAACTTGTGACAGAATCCAACACACTATCATTAAGTGAATGGTTCAAATCAATTCGGTTATTGCATTTAAAAAACGACATAACTTTAGATTTACCTGCTTCTCTCTTAGTTGGTCTAAATCCTGTTGAATACGACTATAGACTCTATGCTAGTTTGCCCCATACACTGCGTCTTTCCTTCTAGATAAGAAGCTATCCAGCTCAGATACTACCCGCTCTTTCCAGTGGCTTTCAATTCATTAAGAGTCACTTGCGGGACACCGAATTGAATGATCTGGAAATGTCTGTATATACTACATCTACCCGAAATCTATTCTCAACGCTCTCTATTAGATAATTGTGGAGGTTAGGTGAGTGGCTGTAGATCAATTCTCCAACAAATCGTGTTGTTCATGGGCAATATTGTTCTTGTATGTTATCGGCGATTATGGTCTCAAATACTCTACCATAACTGAAAGCAGCCAAACCCCTCGATAGTTCTATATTTCGCTTTTGGATACATACTTGAAAATTGGAAACATCCTTGCGTTTTCCCAACTAATGGGAAATTGGCCCAAATCAAAAGAACAATATACAGGGAAAAGGTTCAACAAACATTGATGAGCAACATTTCAAACAATATCCAAAGAATTAAGTTTAATAAGAATCTTATCAACTGCGAAAGTATGAGAAACCAGGTTGCCAAAAAATATCTTTTCTATTTCAGCAAAAGTCTGATTGATGTGATTGACGTAACAAGACTCAATGTGTATGGCAAACGAGTCCATAATATCAGCAGAAGTTTCTCTGAGCTGTCCGTTGTATTTGAGAGTTTTTAGAGTACTTACCATGATCTTTTTTTAGAGTGTTTACTACATAAGACCAGAACTATTTTATGTTTGAGGGAATATAACGTTCGGTGTTAAACACAAATAACAAAGAGCAGAGATCTATGAGATATTTCGTCTCTCATCTTAACTTTGAATACCTATTATAATCCGGTTGTAGTCCAGTGGCTTTGAATCTCCTGTAGACTTTGTTCTTTGACTGAAACGAAGACTCAGAAGTATTATATAGAACTATATAGAATACTCTTACAAGTACATCTATGTCTTGAATTTGCAAAACATTTCATTTCGATTGACTTGTCTCAGAAATTGAAAAACTTCATTATAGTTTCTTTTGTCGAATTGGAATATTGTCATATTCTCTTTTGTACCCAAGCATATTAGCAATGCAGGGTGATTTTGGTCCAACTTGCTAATTGCGTTTTAACATCAAATGACAGTCAACACGAGTATTTAATATGATAATTCTAGGGGGCATATACATAGCAGTAACCATAAAAGTTTTCCCTTTACTACACACGTGCACGCATACATCATCAGAGAGGTTTGAGTTGGATTCCGACGGCTCATTGCAAAATAATCCTTTTCTGACCGCAAAAAGTACTACGCCGTGCCTCCTCTTTGTCGGTGTCTCAAGCTAAAAGCTCTCAGATAACCAAGTCTCAAAGAATACTATCAGCAGGGTTTTTGTACGTTGGCCTCTAACGTTCTGATAATATGCTGTTATATTGTTCATATTTCGATTTTTGTGAGCCTTGTAAATATTGTTAATTATCTTCATACCTTGTGATTATTGAGGGGAAGAGGAACATCGTCAATAATAATCAGTCGAAAAATATTTCAGATTCAGGTTTTGTTGAGTAATTCAAAGTACTGCTCCGCGTATTTGTTATCATGGGTAAGGATGTGCTATAAAGTTGTTTAACACTGGACGATTGAATCGAAGAGGGGGACCAGTAATGAGAAGATTAGTGTTTTTTGTTATCTCTATCAAATCTCTCTATCTCTGATTGTATTTTCTTGCCCAGAATTGCGTCATATATGCCAGTAAATAGCAAAATATAGTCTTATAAGAAAATCTTTCACAAAGCGGCATGCATTCCCGCGAGAGGTCTTCAAATTGTACACTATCCTTCTGTTGACAGTTTATATCGAATCTTCAATTAGCAGAGGTATCGCACGTCAAATTAAAAACAAAATATCCTGTTATTTTGAATAAAAAAATATTTCTTTTAGCGTAGATGATAAAAATTGCTGTGTGAGCTAATATTGTAAAAGGATTTTTTTACATATTGTTTTGGATGATAGGTGTACGCGAGTCTATAAACATTGATCCGTCAAATAAAAAAAAGCTCACTACCTGTTATATTTCCGACAGAATTTCTTCTTTGATTTGGTCCGCAATAAATATTGCAGTGATTAAGGTCTGTACAAAAAGATACCACGTAATTCTGAGGCCAGAATAGGGAGAAAACTTATTAAGTTTAATACAGAAATATGTTGTCTTATTGACTTTAAATGTCATTTTCAAGCTAATTTATTTCTCACTGCAATAAATACGGTGAACCACTCATTTGTTTTTGTGCTTAAACTACCGCAGATAGCAAAATTTAACAAAACAAAAATTATTTGTTATAAGATAGTTTATCTAAGTTCTAAGGCCAAAGAGTTTAAAAAATATTGCATTTTTGTAGAGACCTTGTAAAACATTTATAATAATCCTTAATATATCAAGGAAGTGAACATTAGCATAAAATAAAAATCAGTCGGAAATATTACAAGTAGCGAAAATGACTGAGACAAAAAATATTTGAAATAAATTGAAAAGTATTTTCTTAATAAAAGCAAGGGTGCATGGTCAATAAGCCAAAAAAATTCCGAACCCGAAGGATAAGCGATTTTTCTGACCCATTGGCCATGCAAAACAATGTTTTGGAGTTTTTTCGATTCTCAGATCAACGAAACGTGTCATAACTGGGACACGTGTTATAACTGTTTAAGGGAAACCAGAATACAGATTATTATGAAAAGAAAAGTATTTAATAGATTCATCCTACCTGTAATGACGTACGGTAACTGATTTAATAGTGATAGAGAGAAACATGCTAGGAGCGAGCTTGAGAGATTATATTTGTAACGAAGATATCAGACGACGAACCAAAGTAGACTATGTAATAACAAACCATAGTACATTAAAATAGAGCTGGGTAGTACAACTGGTAAGACAAGAGGTCACAAATTAGATCAAGCAAATTACTCAATGGTTCATAAAAGGAGTGTTATTCGACCTCAGCGAAGATGGTTGGATGACATAAAGGAATACGTAGGGAATAAATGATTCCAAGTGGTACAAAATAGATAAGAGAGTGTAGAAGAAAAGCGGAGGCCTACAGTCAGGAAGGGACAGAAAAATGTTGAAAAAGAAGTTCATATTAACATTTGGATAAATATTTTAAGTAGTTGTTGAAATATTTATCCAAAGTTAATATTCATTATATTTTTATTTATTCATTAACTTATTTTTTTAATCATTAGTGAGATTATAAAATAGAAAGACCAGGGGTTTCATTAAATAAAATACAGGTGTTTATATTTAAAATAAGAAAAATTTTGTTAGTTTTATAATATAAGGACAACCTTAAAGTTCATGAAATCCACTGACATAATAGTATGTACCTACAGCTAACGAATAAACAGTAGGTTAGTAAGATTGTTTGAAAGATAGTAAAACTCAGCTCCAGGTCATAATCAGATAACAGTTCAAGATATTTTAAATTTGCGGCATTTTTTAAATAACACTATTGACTATGACTAAGACACAAGAACTGAAAATTATTAGTGAGCCCTATCTATAAAACTGGTTCAAAAGACTGGGTAATTATATCTCTGATAACTGTATCAGAAATTATGGAGATATTGATGAATTTCAGTATGTATAAAGGACAGTAATACATTGATTGCAAATATAAATTTAATTGATACATTTCAACTGTCAACTGACATAAACACTAAAAAGGCAGTTTCACCTATATTTATTGATCTAAAAGAGGCATTCGGTGTGGTCAGTGTCAATCTTTTATTAGATAAATTCTTTGGTATGATGTTCAAAGGAATCAAAACTATTTTTCATATTGGTTTTAAAATGTAGGAGTGAGATCACGTCGCTTCCAGTGGAATAAGAATATTGTGCGCATTCACCATCTGTCCAGAAATATTTTGAAGAAAGACATATATTGGTTTTATAAAAAAAACATACGCAGTAAAACAATACAAAAAATAGTGTTGAAAGGTCTCATCATTAAAAAAATCATGTAAATTGATGCAGTACAACTCTCTCGCCAACTTGCTGACATACAACACTATGTGTAATTAAGCAAGAACTTGAACTGCTTGTGAATGCAAATTTGGAACTTTCCTCCCGCTGGTTGCTGTGCAATAAATTAATAATTAACATTAAAGAAACACAATTAATGCTTTTTAAACAAAAAAAAAAAACAAGTTAACTACACAATATAATATATTGTATATAACATTATAATAATTGAATGTATTGTTTTCTTCTTTTTAGATAAGGATGTATATAACTTAGGAGATTTTGTTTGGGCAGTGGTGGGAAAATATCCCTATTGGCCTGCTGTAATTTGCAAAGATCCAAGTACAGAATCCTTTTACAATGAAGGTAAGCTGTTTCATTATGGTTCATGTAATGTGAATATTATGCTTCAAAACTTTATAAAAATGTACGTAGACATAGTCAGTGTCATGTAATTTCCTATGGCTTTGCAATTACTTTACTAGTATTTTGTCATTTCACCCTATATATATATATATATATATATATATATATATATATATATATATATATATATATATAATGTTACACCTTTTAACATAAGTAACCTCCCTTCTTCTAGATTCCGTATTAAAGATTTTTTATTTATTGGGGTTAGGGACATTAAAAAATAAAACTAGCAGGTACTGTTGTGGTTTGTTGTCAGAATTCTGAGAGTGATGCGTGAATTGTTGATTAAACCCACCACAAATTTGGGGATCTGGAATGTGGGTTTTGTCGTACTTTCCTTTAAAAAAATGAGCTATTAATGACAAGCCACATTATCATCTCACATGTTTGTTGGCAGTCTTATCGAAAATAATGAAGGAGTGTATTTGGATTTAGACGTGATGATAGTGCAGTCTCAGATATCATGGGCCTAGTAGCTTTTATATCTAATGCAAATGGTAGTCATTAGTGGTGTGGTGCAAGCAAGAGCATAAAACAGGTGCATCTCATGGTTCTTTTTTAGAAACACTGCTTTTCCTAATTTATATTGACAACTTATCCTCTGAAAATCGTATGGGGCGTTGTTTTATTTGCCCACGATACCATTGCTTCGGTTATTGATGATATATTTAAAAAAAAATTGGTAAATTAGGTTTCAACCAATTTAGTTCCGCACATAGCCATTTATTATTATTATTATTATCGAAATTGACAATCAAATTCTCAACAAATGTTGGATTTCAAGCCCATCCCAGATGCATGCATCAAAAGGAGTGGGCTGGTTTCTATTAGTTCTATGTGTTGTCCTGTAAGAATTTTCTCACTGTTTGGCAAGTACTCAGCAGGACTGCCTTCTGGATGTCGATGAAGTTGTTAGTATGATTTTCAGGTTCTGTTCTAGTTTTTTTGGAACTAGTTCAGTATGATCGGTATCACATGAAACTTATTCAGAAGGCATTATTTTCAAGAACGGAACTTGGTTGCTATTTATAACAGGGCACAAAGGTGTTCAGGACCCCGTATTTATTGGCAAGCTTCTGGTGTATGATGTTACACACCTGATTATGTCGGTGGAGGTAGTCCGTGTTTGCTAGGTAAGTGCAGCCAGATGTTATATGCTGTATAGTCTCTTGATCTCTCGCTACATTTTCGACACTTATCGGATTCAACGGACCGGTCTTTGATGATGAATTTCGTGTAATTTCGTGTGTTAATAACTTGTCCTGTATTGCCATCACAATTTTTTCTGTTTCTGCGAATAGTTGTCCATCCTTCAGCCACCTGTTGGATGCTTCCTTATCTATGTGTAGCTGATTCAAGTCATTGTGATGTCGGCCGTGCAGTGCCATTTGAGCCCACTTTTCTTGTTTGTCGGGGTTTTAAAGTGACTTTAGGATGATGTCACTTGCAAGATTGAGTGGAGAGTAGGAGTTTTCACTTAAGGTCACTATGGGGTGGAGGTTTGATGTTTGTGCCTTGTTGGTGAAGAAATCTCTCAATTTTTGCAGCTGTCGGGAGTGCGAATTGGTCAAGTCAACAAAGGATCTTCCACCTTCTCTTCGTGGTAAGGTGATTCGGAGAATTGATGACCTTCGGTGGTGTGACTTGTACTTGGTCATCATTAGGCGACTAGTTCGTTGTAGTCCCTCTAGTTCCGTGTTTGTCCATTTCAAGATTTCGAAACTGTAGGTCAGCATGGGTGTTAATTGCTGTAATGAGATTTCCGGCGTTCAGTTCTGTCTTCAGAAGAGCTCGCACTCTTTGAACGTACTGATCTTTCGTGTTGTTCCTTCCTTGCTTATCTTGGAGCAGTCTAGCTTGGTGGAATCCTAGGTATTTGTACGTCTCTCCTTGGTTCATCGCTTGAACTATTTCTCCTTGGGTAGGGCTACGTCACCATTAATGACTTTGCCTTTTTCGATGTTTAAGGCTTTACATTTTTCCACTATTCGAGAAGGTGTATGTCACGTCAATAAGTTTTTTTTAGTTGGTTATGGTTTCCACCATAGAGCTTAATATCACCTATATACAGAAGCTGCGATATGGTTCGGGAATTGTCTCTATTGGCTTTGATGTTGAAGCCATTTCCTGTATTGTTGATTAACGTGGAGAGCGGGTTCATCGCTAAGCAAAACCAAAGTAGACTTTATGAGTCCGCTTGGTAAATTCCCCTATTGTTGTGTATCTCATCAGTGGTAAGAAATTGATGGCCATTATAGATCCTCAAGTTCGTTCTCCACTGGTGCTCGATAGTTGCCAGGAAATTGATGATCATAGGGTGAATTTTATATATTCCTAGTACGTCCATGAACCAGGAATGTGGTACACAGTCAAACGCCTTTTTAAAATCTATAAAAGCAGTATGTAGGTTGTGTTGCTTTTTCTGGGCCTGCTTAAGTACCACAGCGTCGATGATAAGTTGTCCTTTGCATTCTTAATGGTCTCGAATGCATCCCTTCTGTTCCTAGGCTAATAGGGTATAAATGTTAATATGATGATAGATACGATTTGCAATGCATCCTGTTAGGATCTTATACATAGTGGGCAAACAGGTCATGGGCCTGTACTGGGATGGGTCTTCTGTCCTATTGCTTTTGGGTAGCATAGTTGTAGTGCCTAGCATTAGAAATGCAGAGGTTGTCTCCGGATGATGCATTATTTTAGTAAAATGAAGGGCCATAGCTCCATGGAGGACCTCAAATTTCTTATACCAGAAATTGTGAATATGGTCAACTCCTGGTGACTTCCAGTTGATCGTTCCCTTAATAAAGCTTCTAACTTGCTCCTTGGTGATAGAGTCATATTTCCATTTGTGGTATTTGAATTTGATACTCGGTCAGTCAAATGCTTTTTGCTCGGCAGCATCTTCTCAGTATCTTTGGTTGGTGTTGAAAAGCCAGTTCTGTCGTTTTCTCTTTAAGCATTTGTTGTATCTCTGTAGACGTTTCGCTTTAGCTTTTAGTTTTTATTATTATTATTATTATCATCTTTTTGTTCCATCATGTTAAATTTGTACCAAAATTTTAAAAGTATGTGTATCTCTCTATCGCATGGGCAAAATTTGAAATAAATCTAATAAGTGGTTTTTCAGACTAATTTTTTAAATGTTTTATTAGGCCGCCATTTAGTTTTGTCATCTTTGATGCAACCCAAATGTTAAGAGCTCATTACTATGTGTAACACTCGATTTTTGTGCAAAAATTGAGTAAACGGAGTTTTTTAGTAATTTTTACCATTTAACTAGACCGCCATTTTGTTCAGCCATATTGAATTTTTACCAAAATGTTACCAGGTCCACAGAAAATTGAAAGTCAGTGAGTTTTTAGCATCCAGGTACCCTAAAGCATGAAGATTTATAAAATCTTGGAAAAGATGATTTGTTCCGCCATATTGGATTTTACCAAAATATGACTATGTTATAAACATATGGCCCAAGTCAGTTGGGCAAGTAGTTTAGTAGGTATGCCGCGAACAGACAGACAGACCGACGGACTTGAGAAAATATCACCAAGGGATGGCATCAAGGGACCCTAAAACGTGAAAATCTGTAATCCTGGGAGGGTAATATTTTCACGATTACCATACGTCCTTTTACGTGGAAAGTAAAAATAATCAGCAGTACATGCGTCATGCAGTTTAAGGTGAAGCAATAGTTTACATGTAATGGACTAATCTTGAATCGGACATGACATTTTTATTACGTAAATCAGGTGAATTACTTTTTCAGGCGGGGGACTCTACTGAATTTTTGGGTATTACTCTGGACTCAAAATTGATGCTGTGGCAAGGAAAGTTAGCAGGAAAATCTTTGCGCCTCGAAACCTTTCTTTTAATTTCATACTATTCAATGGTTTGAAAAGATGCTGTGGGATGGCGTCGGGTGTTTTTGATTTAACGTCGCCTTGTGCGTAACTTTCCCGGACTTAGTTATATGGTTATAGAGACAAATAAATTTTAATTTTTTCATGTATTTTTATATTTCGGAACGTTTTTGACTAACTCAAGAGTAGCTATATAACCACTGGTCAGATATATGACATGGAAACAGTAGAAAGGGAGAACGTCTCGGTTCCACACCGCACACTCCGGAGATGTGAGACTGTTTCTGGTTTTTTAGTAGTAAGATGAGTACCGAAATTAGATGTTTTATCCCAGTTTTAAAGTACAGTATATAATTATTATCTAGTCAGAAATGGTTTCTACAGCTTTGACGAACGATCGTAAAATTGATTTCTCTTTAAAAAAAATAATAACAAACTAGTCTTAAGTAATATATATTTTTTTTTTATTAATTATCCTCAGCATGTATATTATTTAAAAAAACTGAATGTGAGTATTTTATAGTAGTTTGAGCGTATTTTATATTATTTTTTTTATTTCAATGACATACATAAGCATTAACAATGTACTGACATGAAACAATGAATACCTTGTATGAAGCATTTATGAGATCAATTTTTACATATGTCTTTCCGGTCAACGTGTCGCAGCAATCAACTAAATAAACTTCAACGTCTGCAGACATTATTTGTTGCGGAATATTATTTTAAAATCTGTATAAAGCAAACTTGTATGTTTTGAATGCAGAATAATACAGGTCCACATAGAGTTATGTAGGGCTCCTTTGTCTTGTTTCTCTTTAGATGTAATTATTGATCATCGCACTTTTATCTTAATATCTGAGCTATTTTGGCTACTCAAATCAAGAAACAAAATGTCTAGTATTTTTACATCTAATAATGTTTCATTTTATTCCAGTTGAAATAAGAAACAGACCGCTGCAAAAGTCCTACCATTTAAGGTTTTTCGGTGATAGTGGAAAGCGAGCGTGGGTTAATAAGAATCATATCATGTTATATAATAGTAAACAAGATTTAGAGTTAATAGCAAATAAGCTAAAATCTGAGGTAAGGCAGTTTTTTTATTGTGAAGTAAAATGTTGCGTGAATAACGTCGGCAACTACTTTTTTCGTATTTTTTACATTTTTATTTGTGAATGATTTATTTCATATAACAAAGTTACATGAAAAGCCCAGTACGGTCTGGATCATTGGTAAAACAGATAATATGGAACGGATACTTTCAAAACAGTCATATCCTAAGAACAGACAATGTATATATATATATATATATATATATATATATATATATATATATATATATATTTATTATAAATATCCCCCCCACTACCGTTCGTATTTATACAGATAAAGGAAAGTTAAATAACAAAAGTTTCTTTACATTATGTAAATTATTTTTTAGTGTAGTTTGCAGATATACAAGATGCTTAGTTTTCTGAAATCAATATCAACTTTGATTTTTTAAATGGAATATTCTAAAAATAAAAATATTTATTATGGGTGACATAAAAAAATGTTTTCCACTCGTCACAATATACGAATTTATATAACAATACCTGGAATATAACGAACTCACATACATTATGATTACATTAGAGGAATTTAGGGGGACCCAATGTATTATCTCTTAAAAAAAGAAAAAAAAATTAAATAAGAATCAAAAATTATGGCTCAAGAATTCGTTTAGGGTGTGAAATGGGTTCATTTGTAAAAACTGTTTTACTTTGGTTTTACACTGAAATGTATTTAAATTCTTATAATATAGTGGAAACTTGTGGTAAAAGATAGGACCAAAGTAATTTGAGGCATTTCTACAGTGTTGAAGCAGTATGTATGGTAGTTGGATACTGGTGACAATCTAAGTTTGGGATATACCGTTCCAGATTATCACGAATGTAGATGAGGCACATGTATATGTAGACAGATGGCATTGTGAAAATATTTAAGGATCATCCCGAAAACCTGAGCCATTTATTATTTCTACCAGTCTTTAAACCAAAATCCTTGGCATATGGGGGGAGTGGTCCCACAATAATAGACCATAACTACACCTGGACACAAACAAGGAATAAGAAGAACATTTGAAGGCACTATCTGCTTAAGAGACCTTATTAGAAAAATCCTTGAAGAAAGCTAGGAAGACAAAGCGTCAATATGGCGTTCCCAGGTCATATAGGGTTCAAGTTGTAGTCCTTGATACTTTACAGTACGGAGGATTTTGATATGGGTGATTTCGGTATGTGAAAACGATGGTTTGAGTTTTTTCAGGATTCAAACTGAGATCGTTTTTACTAAACCATTCGTTATCTGTTGAATGTGTATTATTTATTTTTTTCATTGTTGTAGCTGGCATCTTTTAAAATGCAGGCCATGTCATCAGCAAAGAGAAAAAATATTATTTTGAGATAAGCTATCATTAATTTTATTGTTATTTGTAAAGATAAGAAAGAGCACTGGTGTGTAGAGCCTTGAGCTATTCTATATTTTTATATATAGCATAACATGCTTCCTGTTAATAAGAAATGACATAATAAGCTTTTGGCTTAGTGCCAATTCGTAAAACTTAAGCTTGTCTTGTAACAAATCAGGAGATACATAATCAAATTCCTTTTTTATATAAAAAAACATAGTACCGGCAAAATACCTACTTTCAAACCCCTCGACAGTGTTATCTATTACCTTTAAGCTGGGGTCCACAGTACTCTTATTCTGCCTGACACCAAGTTGGTTAAAGAAGAACAAATTATTTGATTTGAAATAATTTATAATTTGAGATTTCAAAATTGACACAAAGATCTTTGATAAACCTGGAGTAAGCTGTAGTTATTTATTAGTTATTTTCATCGCCTCCCTTATATACTGGTACAATTTTAGATAGTTTAAGAGAGTCTGGATATATATATATCCAGACTGTTTTTATGCAAAGATTAAATAGTTTCTTTAGAAGACTAAGAATAAGGTTTTTAATTCGCTTTTTTGTCATTATGTTTAAATCATTGTCCATACTACTTTTGTTTTTAAAATGGTTTATTGCATTCTTTACATTATTATGGGATATCTCAACAAAAGTGAATCCAGGTGTTGAAAGGGGTTCAGGGTTGAAAGAACATTTATTTATATATATTATATACTCATCAAATGGGATCGTCTTGCTGATTATAAATATATTAGGATTGATACCCATTATCTTCAGAGGTATCAAAGAAGAAGAAGAGCTTTGTATTCCCATTGACTCCTCTGTGTATGGCAGGATTTTTATTTATTTATTTAATTTATTTGTCACAGAATATGCGGGTTACCCCCAATACAGTTATTAAAAAAGATACAATTAATTCAATCAGTAAAAATATGACACAAGTTAAATAATATTCACTAACTTGTGGGTATTGAAACAATCAGCATTATACTAGTAGAGATGTCAGACAGCAATAAAGAGATGGCTCACTTCCACATTCCCATAAGAATTGCGGGAATTAAAGAAAATTTCATTGTCATTATTTGAATTAAGAGAATGCTTTTAGCGTTATTAGTCACTTAATCTTCTTGCGGGTACAGGTGGCGTCAGATTAATCCGTACAGCTTAAATGTTTCATTGGAAATTGCACTTTGTCCTCCTTATGTATGTATGTATGACGTATGTAACTGTACAATAATTAATTGTTGACATACACCAATTTTTGATGTCACTTTTGCTTTGTCAAGTGCAAAATAATATCAAAATTATATCACAACTATAATTTTTGCTTCAATAAAAAAGCATGAAAGCAATGTTTTGATTTTATCAAACAAAATATTATTTCATTTTTTTATGTTGGAACTTGGGACAATACGAGATTGAATTTGAGGGAAACAGGACAATACGGGACGTTTTATTTTAACGGGACGTCACGTAGAAATATCATTAAATATGGGTCTTTCCGGCCAATACGGGACGGTTGGTCACTTTAACATATAAAAAACTGTTGATTACAGGAAAACGAAACACCCTGTAAAAAACATAAAAAAAGAAGGGTTATAATTTGAGAATTGAGAATTTTTATTTATATATGAAAATATACAAACGTTAATGGGGATGCATTTATGACCAAAAAGCCCTGTTCAGGGTTTGTTTATATTTTGAAGGGATTCAGGAAGCTCTATAGACAAAAAATATACTAAATTCAAAATATTTAAGGTCCGCCAAGATATGCTAAAAACTAAACAAATCACAATTTATATCGAAATGAACATCCACTTTGTTATTTTAATTGGAACACCCTGTATAATATTGTTACATTAAATTAGTCTTTTTTTGTTAACACCTTTATCTTTAAAAGCAACCCATAAAATTGACGAAACCATGCAATAACAACCAAAGTGTTAAATGGAGAGAGAACTTTTTTTTTTCTGCACACTGAACTACATTGTTTTTATGGCAGGATGTTTGTCAATTTTATTCTAAAAATAAAGGTACCAAAACTGGTAGATTAATAATCAGTATGAAGAGACCCTTTTAGTTTCCAGTTGCCATTTATTAATTTTTTCAGCAAAGCAAATCGTGGAGTTTCAGATAAAACCTTAAAATTTTGGTATTTAACATTTTTTTTTCAATGTTTTAAAATTAAGCTTGTAGACCCCGTTTAAAATATAAACAGGTCTCATGTACTTTTAAATGAACATATATATTGTAAATAAAAGCTTTGGAATAAGTCAGGTAAGTATTTAAAGTAACATATATATGAAAACAAGAATCAGTTCAGATCTGAAAATAAACAAGACTAGATATATGTATAGGTAAAATGTTTTGACAATTTTTTTTACGAATTTTGACTATTCAAAAGCCAAATGATTTAAAGATTAATGTACATGCAAAACCAAAACACCCTGATCGTGAACGTTGGAATACCTACATCCTATATCTACATTCTTTCAACATTTAACTAATTATTTAATATTTATAAAATACAATGAGGGGAAATAAATTATTAGTAAGTAAATATTTTAAAAATGTTTACCTTTTTGCAGTTTTCGGTTGTGATTTATAATTATTCATATTTCACAAGGATTTTAAAAATAACGCAATGAAACAGGAAATTTACAGTTTCATAGGTTTGTACTGACCGGCAAAATTATAATAATACTAACAGCTTTTGAATTTTATTACGATTAGATAAGCTCCATAGATAATTCCGTTTTTTTCGCTATATATCAGATAACGATGGATCCTTTGTTCCAGGAACTTTAATAGTTATAAATGGATTTATTAGCATTGAATTATGTATGCATTCTATAAGTTTTCATATATTTTTTTTGGGAATATTTAAGCTTTAAAGCCGTATTCGCGGCACTAATTACATTCAAAAATGGTTTCGGTTAAACTTTTTGCCTTTAAATATGTGGTCGTAGACTCCTTAACTTATTTTTTGCAAAAAAAAGGGGGGTCGATCAGTCAATTGACCAGCTACGGCAGAACAAATTTGGATAGGAATAGATTACTTTACTGTTAACTCACGGTATAACATTATGTTCTATGTAATTTGAGTCATCTGTAGAGTGTATAATAATCATGCATATCGAAGTTAATATACAGTGTTGATTTTTGATGGGGTTATTTTTGACATTGTCATATTTTTGTGGTCTTATAGATTTGCTTTCCTCTTATTTTATTACTCAAACAAAATAATGATCGTAAATGTCCACAATATGGTGTATGTTAAGAGTAACATGGTTATTGATTTATAAAGAGTGGTATTTAGGTGTAACTAGATTGAATTTAAAATATTCCTAGTTAATTATCCGAAAAAAAAAACAGAGGGTTTAGTACAAGCTGTTATCAAGTGATACCACCCACTGCTGAAGAAGATTCCTCCCATGAAAAAAAAGTTTTAACAATTATTTACAATTTCCAGATGTATTAGTAATTTAAAATGTTTGTATAGAAAACGATAATTTATATTATTGCGCTTATTTTAAGATTGTATTATTTCGAAAACAACAAAAATGCAATGAAATAATTTTTTATTACAAAACGAAAATTCTAATGCGATAAGAGATGCTTTAAAATAGCCATTGGCGTTAAACTTTTTAAAACATTAAATGAGGTTTATGCCGATATCACCACTACTATTTAAAGTTTAAATAATAGCATATTTATATTAATAATATTAAATATTTTTAACACCCTGCATCTCCAAAACTAATGTTTTGTGGGGACATCCCTTGATTAACACGTTGTATTAAAATTTTCTTGTTTTGGCTAATTAAGTACGGATGTCTAGTTGCTCCTAAATACAATACTCTCTTTTGACTTCCCTCGTAAAAGGGAAGTATGGTAATCGTGAAAAAATCACCCTCCCAGATTTTTTCAGATCTTCACGTTTCAGGGTCCCTAGATGCCTAAAAACATGTTTTCTCAATTCCGTCGGTCTGTCTGTTCGCGACATAGCTAAAAAACTACTTACCCGATCAACTTTAAATTTTGGTCAAAAATTAAGGGTCATATGGGGTTGACCTGGGAACATTTTGGTAAAAATCCAATATGGCGGCCTAGTGAAATCTTGAAAAATTTATTATTAAAAAACTGCTTATTCAATTTATCTCAAATTTTGCACAAACATAAAGTATTATGTTGGAATCAACTGGTAATATTTTGGTACGAATTCAAGATGGCGGAACAAAATGGCGGCTTAATAAAATATTTAAAAATTCGGCCTGAAAAAACTGCTTAATGGATTGATTTAAAATTGTGTGCCATAACTAATTGTGGTATAGGAATCAAATAGTAAAACCCTCACTGGTTTTACATATCTTCACGTTTTAGCGTTCCTAGATGCCAAAAAATATGTTTTATCAATTCCCTCGGTCCGTCTGACTATCTGTCTGTCATTTCCCGGCTTAGCTTAAAAACTACTTACTAGATTGACTTCAAGTTTTAATCAAAAATTAAGAGTCATATGGGGGTGACCTGGAAATATTTTGGTAAACATCCAATAGGAGGGCCAAAGTTAAAAAATTTTTACTAAAAAATCGGCAACATTTTCATAGGAATCCAAGGTAGCAAAACAAAATAGGAGCTTAATAAAATATTGAAAAAAATCAACCTGAAAATACTACTTATTAAATTAATTTCAATTTTTGTGCACATATATAGAAATAAACTGGTAAGTTGTGGTATGAATTTAAGATGGCGAATTAGAATGGCGGTCAAATAAAATTTTTAAAAAATTAACGTAAAAAATCTTGTTCAATTGACTTTAAAGTTTGCAGAAAAATTAAATGTGAAAATTGGATAAACTAGTACGAATTCAGCATGACGTAAGAAAATGGCGATATATACAAAAAATTTTTAAAAAAACTGTTGTAACACATATGTACATACAGTGACTATGTACTAAAGTAAATTGGATCACAGTTCACTATTGGTAACAAATCATAACGAGGGAAGTTCCGAGTAAAGGAAATTTGCCGATTTTTAAATTAATAATTATTATACTGTGAATGTATTGTGAGCATTAAGGAGAGAGGAAAGCAAATCAATTAATCACAAAGTCAACACTCTATAAACGAAGTTAGAATATGCATCATAATTTTACCCAGGCACTCTATAGATCGATATTAATTATTTAGATATTAATATTGTGTATAATGTGTTAACAGTAAGGCATCCATTCCAATTTGTAATATTTCTAGGTACATTTTTGAGTACCTTTCTTCTACCATAGCTGAAAAACTGACCGGTCGATCCTTCATTTTATTGCAAAAATAAATACGGGGGCCACAGTCCATCACATATTAAAAATTTCAGGAAATTTGATCTAAGTTGTTTTTCAATGTAATCATTGCCTGGATCTTTAGATCAGATGTAATTTGATAGTTATAGATTAAAGAAGACTTATACTAAATGCAAAGAAGGGACAAATAGTTTGCCTCATTTACAAAATACGACGGTGACATAAAAAAAACCTAACTAACGGACTAAAAATTTTAATAGATCTGGTCTAACTCTGAAATAGTTTTAGTGAATCCGGGTTTAAACTTCGTTGAAACCTATTTTGCTATATAAACTCGCTTATATTCTTTTCATAAAAATAGCTGGTAGGTATCCGGGAATTAAGCCAACGTTCTAGAGAAAGTTCCTATAACCAAAATAACTTTAAAGGTCTTTTGATCTTTTGAAAAATACATGTTTACCAAGCTAGTCTCCAAGGTACTAAAGTAAATCAGCACCACCATCAAAACTAATCCTTTACATTTCTTATTCAAAGTAATTTTATCAACGTATTTTGCCCGAAAGGGGGTAGGCAAAATTGAATCTTTTTTTTTGCCGAAGGTAAAGTGATAACTTCACGTTTTGGTTTTGAGGTATGTAGACTATATAATGCCATGAAATTTACATATTTAGTGTATATCAGTCCTGAAACAAGTAGCCTTAAAATGCCGGGTTCTATGCTAAGAAGTGATAATTTTTTTTTATCTTGTTTTGTTACATTTGACTAGATATGGTTAGTTTCATTTCGACTTTGTGCATTTTTTAAAAAGTTCTTAAAAATTATGGATCATGTGGATTTTTGTAATATTTGATAAATCAATTTATTCCCAAGGGCTTCGAATTATTTGTAATACCGCGGGATTACATATTTCCTTTTAATCTCTCAATATTAAAAGTGGAACTTTAATCCTTGTCATAAGGAACCAAACTATCCTCTAGTCCCTACAACAAGGGGTTAAATAATATTTTATAATTATATAAATGATTGTGATCGCCGGCCCAATAAGTAAACATTTCCTAAAAAAAAAATTGCAAAATTGTTTACATTTTAACTTCGCGGCTGTATTCCATACTTACACGCAGCGGTAATGCTACAAAATAATTTTAAAGTTGAAAACACATTTTTATTGGATTGTTTTTACTGTTTTTGTACAAAATGATTGCACCGGAGTCTAATGTAGAGTTAGTGAGATTTCTCTGTTGTCCTAATAAGGAGCATACTTCGTTTATTTTACTGTCATTATTAACATTGTTCATCAATCGTGATCATGTTGGTCATGGAAGGAAGAGTGGAAACATATAGATCAACATAAGATTTACTGCTGCAAGGTCTGCATGGAAAAGGCCCCTAGTGATGAGGTATCACTAGAGATCATAAAGGAACTAAACATAGAAAATGAAAGGTTACAAAGTGAGCTAGGACTAATACTATAATAAACTGAAACAAATATGTGTAGCTTTTGAGGATGACGTCTTCAATATGGAAGCTTATTATAGCTGAAATTTAGAAGCAAACGAGCATTATAATAGAATTAAAACAAAAACTTAAAGACTGTACTTCAGTGAAAAGTTCTAAAATAGTACCGAGACCCAGTGCATTGGTACACAAACCGCTTTTTTTTAAATAGAGATTCGCAAACCACGGAGAATACTTGTTTTGAGCATCCAACTGATCTCGTGATAACCGAGACCTACTCTGCACCTACAAATGAGGGAACATAAACCTCCCCAAACAAAAGGAATGTGACATTTCTAACTGATGTTCATGATACGGTAAATAATTAAACCTTAATGGTTTATAATATGCTTAGAATCCAAATAAATCGGTCAGTACAAACTAATTTTGATTTGGATGAACAACAGGTATGCATTGAAGATTTACAAGAGACGATTCATATAAGGCTGGACGTAAAAAGCCACAATTAGTAATTATTGGTGATCAAATTGTAAAAGGTTTTTCGCCAATTTTTAAGAAAGTTACTAATAATTTTTTAGACATTAATGCTTAAGTAAATTGCATACGAATTGATTTTAAAAAATAATGGACCACGATGACTTTGTAGTAATACTTATGGGATTAAAAATACAGAAAAGGATTTATATCATTATTTAAATTTCGTAAATACAAATGTGTTAGTAGTGGGTTCTGCATGTATGTGCCCAATAGGGCTAATCCTTAATAAATTAATTTCTGAACAGAGTTCCTTCGTACACTGATTGTAAACAGAATAAAAATACCCATTTTCTGTCATTGCAATCTTTAAAATACTATAATATATATTCAAAGATGAACTTCGAATGTAAGAAATATATTGTTTAAAACATATCGAAAGGTGTTAAGTTGAAGAAGACTAAGAAGTATGTCTCACTGATGTTCAATCTAATCTCGGCACCGTTTCCGAGGTAAAATAAATCGATCCCCCTATATTTTTTTTTTGACGAGATGTTACAGTACAGCGAACTTAACATTTAAAATATGTCAAAATTAATGATCTCCGTCATAATGTAAAAAAAAATAAAGTAATGTTCGGATGGTGGATGTATTTTACATTTTATGTTATTTGACTTGCTGAACATTGGCACGGAGGTTTTTCAACATACTTTAAAACGGATTCGTGCAAAAATTAACTAGAATTAACTAGGTTTAATTGTGAGCTAGATGCAGAATTTTGTGGGGTTCCAATACCTGAGTCAAATCTATACTTCATCTTTATCGTTCAGGTAATGGGTATTTCAATAATTTCCTATTCAGAAAATCACAGCTGCTAAATAATTTACATGGTAAATATAAGTATATTATTTATTTGACGATTTTTTGGGATCATCATTTGGTTGCTCGAGCTCCATTTGTACCTTTTCTTCGTTTGATATTTATTAGCCAATGCGTGTGACAGCTACAACATCAACGTGCATTGGCAGTGTTGTGTCGAATATTCCCTCTGAGACTTGCTGTGTGAATTTAAGTTAACGTTTTCCCTAACTGTTTAAAAACTCAAAGGTGCTACCAATTTTGAAAAAAATTGACCCTTGTGAACCAAACAGTTGTCAACCCATTTCTATAATCTCATATTTTGCCAAAATTTTAAAATCCTTTTGACTTAATAATAATTAGAATAGAAGTATAACTAAATGAATAAACATTAATTTGACTTAAGAAGAGGTTGCTCAACCATTAAAGCTGAGTCTGAGGTTGTGAGTGGCATAGCTTTGAACGAGGAGATTAACATTGTGTGATTTGACTAAGGCATTAGACTGGGCAAATCACTCATTTTCGTCAATTTTGTTTTTACATCGTACTTGGAGGGGAGACGTCATTGTGTAGATTTGAATGGACGGTGATGCTGTTTTGTGGGCCTTATTCATAATTTATGTAAATGATATATTCTAATACATGCATCCTAACAAAGGTCCGAGCTAATTTTTGGTTTAGCGCCAACACGTTGAAGTGTAGTACAAGTAAGTCTCAGACTTACTTGTACTACACTACTAAATTTTTCTATTTTTGCCGACCATTTACATCAACTACAATAAATATGTTTGGTGTTGTACTTGGCAGCTCTTTAACTTGGTCTAATCATATTGATCTCTGCAAAAAGTTTTCTTCAATATTATTTATTTTAAGGCAGTTAAAGGTAAACTTCTCAAGTAGTATTTTAAGAAATTCGTATTTTGCGTTATTTCATTCCCATCTTATATATAGAGTAAATCTATGGGGAAAGTCCACAGAAGCTATTAAACTATTTAGGCTTCAGAAAAGAGCTATGAAAATTATTTGTGGCGTTGGTCACTGCGGCGAAATTACAGATTTAACTCTCGCTTCATTACTTATCTATCACCAGGTTTTTTAAGTCTACATAACGAGGCATCTATTTCGACGTCATGAGGATGATCATAATTACTTAACTCGCTCTGCTCATTTAATCAGCGAACCTAATTTGAGATTAACAAAACTTATTCCTTTAAGCTTTTTATTTTTGTGACGCTACAAATGTAGTCAAATAAATAAAATAAGCATACACTTTAGTCTTGGTTTTTTCACTCGTGGGCTTCCCATTCGCGATATATATATATATATATATATATATATATATATATATATATATATATATATATATATATATAATTATTTCTTCAATTTGTGTTTTATTTTCATTAAAATTGTATGATTTCCACCTTTAACAAACTGTATTTGAAGATAGTTTTATTTTTTCAACAAAAAGTATAAAAGGGATTACATAGGGTAGGGTGTGAAATTATTTTAAATTATATTAACTTGTTTGGTTTATTGCAAATAAAGACCTAGTATTTCGCATTTTTTAGGCTAAAAACACTCAAATGATTAGACCCTACCTAGTAGTGGGTGCTCAACGTGTTGTTGAGAAGTGGAATCAAGCTATTGAAGAAAGTGAGTCTCTTAAACATAAAACATATGAAGATGTGATAAAATACCTAGTTGAGAGTTTCGAAAATTTCGTAGCTAAAAGACGAGAGAAGAGGAAGCTTAATATGATGGATGCATCTTCAGAGAGTGAATCAGAAGAACCGGAAGCAAGTGATACACGTCGTCGAAAAAAACTTAAAACTTCTCATTACCCACATGTTACTGCTGAGAACAACTATTCTATAGAATTTAGTGAAATTAACATCTCTGCTGAACCCCGTAATAATGTAGAAGTTATTGATTTATCTTCTAACCCTGATCTTTCTGTCGAAACTGTGACCAAGACGAAAGAAAGAAGGTCCCGGAGAAGCTTAAAAGATCCTGAAATATTAGAATTCACTCCAAAATATCAGGAAAAATCTGTACCAAATCCACCTGCAATTGCCGATATGGGCACAAATACTAATGATCTTTCGGACATTACAGACAAAGTTACTCCTAGAAGATCCACAAGAAGCTTGAAATCTACAAACAAGATAAACTTGTTGGAAAATCAGTCTAATACCCCAGAAAATATTTTAGAAAATACCATACATGAAGAAAAAGAAACTTTCAAAAATCCAAAATGGACTACTCTGAATAAAAGCGAGAAAAATGATAACTTATTAGCACAGGAAAACAAAGAAATTATACAAGATTCGAAAGAAAGTACTGAATATATAGAAAGCGAATTTAATTTAAAGAAACAAGCAGATGAGGCTTCCGAAGTTGGCTCTAAAACAAGCAGTGATGATAGCAGTACAAACCCAAACATATATTCATTTGAATATCAAATAGAGTTACATAAAAAAAATAGCTTGTTCAATGGATTGAGAAATGTTAAGGTATGTTTATTTAATTGGACAGAAATATATAAACGATTAAGTGGTGTAGTAGTAGTAGGTAGTATGTTATAAAAATGAAAAATGTAATACATTAAGTAAATATAGGAATTCAACTCAATATAATAAAAAAATAAAAATAAAACATGACAAAAAATGGAGAATTTAATTTGGCAAAGAGTAGCTTATATTAATAAAATCCTGAGGTGGTTTTTAATTTAAACATTAATGTTGCGTTTTATTGGAAAGCGAATTTTTGGTTTTGTTAAATATGTGCTATCTATCACTATATTTTTAGGTTTGTGATTACTGCTTCAAGCAAGGGGATCTGTATAAATGCAAGGGAAAATGTGGCTGGCTCTTCCATTTAGAATGTGCATCTAAAGTTATGCTGCCTCGTAGTGACAAACGATTCAAAAAAAGAGAAAAGAGTCCAAATAAAGCCAAGCCGCGAATGCTTGATAATTCTACGGATTCAACACCGAAATCAAAAAGGAGTGACGATTTTTGCAAAACGAGAAGTCAGAGTCAGTGCCAAATTATTACCATTCGGTCGAAGCATGTTATTCATACGCCAAAAAGAGATAACTTACCCGAAAACTTTCACGAGATGAGCATCGCCGATCAAATTGATTATGGCATGAAGGTAAATATTTCTTGGTATATAGGGTATCAAAGTTAATATAAGCAGTCTCTAGGGGGGCAATATCAGACTAAATAAAGCATATATACTCCCACCCATGTATAAGTACCAAATAAAACGAGGGAACAAGTTATATCACCTGGGATGCTTTATTTCAAATATTGCGCCAAAATATTGCCATGATTTCGTAAAATAAAGTGTCAACAGTGAATATACATTATCTCAGTTATGTATTTCCCAGTTATAGAAATATCACAAGTGAAATATTTTGCCGTGAGATTCAAATAAAGCGCCCCCTGTTACGAGTTTATCAATGAAATACCAGGTGGTTCGAAAAAAATAGGCTTCTTTATTTGTTATCATTTATAACAATCTTTCTTTTTAACTCAAAAAAGAATCACTTGGAACGCACTAAAACAGATCTTTTGACCAATTTCCACCATTCTTAGCTTTAATATATTTTTTTTTATAGGCGATTGAAACCTCATTTATATTTTTATAAATTATTGAGATGTAGAATGTCATTTGATGTTGCTTAACAACATTTGGTTGATGACAGGCATCAGGTCGGGAGGGTGGGGTAAGAGCTACTACTACTGGTCAAGGATTATACCTGCAGAAGAAATGTGTGGTTGCCTTTTGGTATGTTTAAAGAAAATATGACATGTGCTTGTTGATCTTCTTTGAATTATTAAGCATTGAGTGGATGTTTTTCACTTAATCTGGAAATTAAATTAGTAATCCGTTTTTGGAAAAAATGACTTATCAGTCAAGACAATGTATTTATCTGCAAAAAAATATATAGATGTGATTTTCCGAAACCTTTACTGTGGTTTAAATGATATACTTTAATTGCTTAATCGTTTTTATCCCACGAATGTTGGGCATTTTCTTTAAGATATTGTATTTCTAAAATTTTCAGAATGGTTTGGTCTTACAATTTCCCATTGTTATAACAACTCGATTTAAAATGATTTTCCTTAATATTAACAAGTAGTGTGCTGTGGTATAAGTATCTGATAAAAGTTCATTAGCCCACTAAATATGGTGTTTTGTGAAAACGTCTTTCAGATGCAACTAAAATGGAAATACGACACCATAGCATTACTTTTTCCGGCATGAATATTTAGCACCTGATAATGCACTTATTTATTTGTTTATTTATAGGAAATGATGAGTAACTATCAAGCAGTATACCATGACTCAACTGACTCGAGTTCAGAGGAAGGCATCACCAACCCTCCGAATAATCGCCCAACAGGAATTATGGACTCCCCGGCCTCCACGACTACAACCGGGAGTGAAAAATCTTCAACCAAAACTACCGATTTAGAGGAAACCATCGAAGAGGAGAAAAGTTCAGGTAAAATAATAAAACCTGAAATGATATTAAAAGGTAACTGCTTTATTGAATTTTATATTCGTCAAGTGAAATTTTGGAATGATTTAGTTTGGCATGCGTAATTGGAATGTTACAAAAGAATATCCTTAGATAACTCTAAAAATGCCCACAATTCTATGAATATGCATCCCAGTAGCATTTTTGGTTTTAATTACTTATGTAGTGAAGTAATTCTGTCATCATTTGGTACTAGTTTAAATTTAACTCATTCCTGTGGGTAAAAAATACTTTTAGAATGTTAAATAATACAGGTTAAAAGATAGAAAACCCTCTAAATCTGAAAGGTTTTTCTTTTTAAATGATACATTTTTGAAGCTCTTTCATTATCTTTTAGTGCTTTATTTCAACAATCACTTAATTTCCACAACTCTCAACATGTCAATTAATTTAGCATATGAGGCTGAACTCATGATTACAATAAAGCAGCCATGTCAAACATGCGGCCCGCGGGCCGCCAAAGAGCATTTTTCTGCGGCCCAAATCAGTTTTGAAAACAGCCAGATAATGCGGCCCGCGAACAAGTTAAAAACCGTTTTTGAAAGCGCACGCCGCTGCAACAACGATTAGTATATTAAAATGTACAATTGTACATAGTGCCATCTATGTTTAGGAGGATGAACTACACATACTCAACCTAAAGCCAAACGTTATCTGGCTTGTTCCATGAAATTCTATCGCGCAAAAACACAGATGACGCTATCTGAACATTCTGTAAAGAACTCAAGAAATCACAATCCGTATATAAGCCGTGTTCGATTGAGTTCAGTAGTTCAGTGTTTAGTCAGTTATGAGTCAGTTGCGATAGAGTTTCGAGTTGAGTTGCGCACTTATTGTTACAACACTTAACAGTACTTATTATAATTTATTTCGGATACAGTTTTTAACATGTCTCTTTCAAAAGTAAGTGGAAGTAAGAGGAAACTTGTAGATGAGCATCGTATCTTTCAAGAAAAGTGGGAATAGAGTTTTTTTTGCTGTGAAGTGAAAGAAAAATTATATAATATAAAACGTTACTATGATATTCATAAAATTATGTTTGACAAGTATACAGGCATCGTCAGAAACGAAAAGTTAAATAAGTTAAAATCACGGTTGAAGGATCACCAGCTTATGTTTACACGTTCAAAGCAAGAAAATGAATATGTCCTTCAAGCGAGCTACGTACTATTGGAGTTGATCGCGAAACACTCAAAACCATTTGTTGAAGGTGAATTTATAAAAGAGTGCCTTGTAAAGGCAGGGGAAATTGTAAGTCCCGGGAGCGTGAAAGCATTTCAAAATATATCCTTGTCCCGGAATAAGGTCGCTGAAAGAGTTACTGAGTTGGCTGCCAATATAAGTGATCAGATAAAAACAAAATCAGACTCTTTCATTGCATTTTTTATTGCCTGTGACGAAATCATCACGATCAATGTGTATGAAGAATGACTGGAATTAGTACCATTGCATGATACAACAACTGGGAAGGATATTTTCAATGCTGTTTATGGACTTCTGCAAAAGTACAATTTAGATTTGTCAAAATTGTGTTCCGTTGCAACTTCAATGGCTGGAGTAAAAAATTGCTTCGTTAAAATATTGCAGACAAAGATCAGAGAAACGGGCAGTGACAAACCAGATTTTCATCATATTCATTGTATAATCCACCAAGAAGTTTTATGCTCAAAAGTGATCAAGTTGGAAAGGGTTTTAAAGTCAGTGAAAAAAATTATAAACTTCATAAGGTCACGAGGCCTTAATCAGCGACAGTTTTCTGCATTTTTACGTGATTTAGAAAGTGAGTACACTGGTTTACCATATTATGCAGAGGTGCGACGGCTTTCGTGTTCTATGGCACTCGACCGGTTTTGGAAAGTCAAAGAAGAAATACGCGTTTTCATGGAAACAAAAGGAGAAGATGTCAGCTTATTATGCGATGTACCTTTTTTACAAGATCTTTCATTTATGGTAGATATTACAAAACACTTGTTAAACTTTAATACGAAATTGCAAGGACCACGTCAAGTTATTACAGATATGCATGATCATGAGAAAGCTTTCAAGTGTAAGATGATGTTGTGCGAAAAACAGTTAGCAGAGGATAATCTGTCACATTTTCTGACTTGTAAGGCATATCAGGAAAGCACAAGTGTCTCAATATCATACAAAATATATTCAGAGAAAATGAGAAGCCTTCTGGCAGAATTTGAGAAGCGTTTTCAGGATTTTAAGGCCCAAGAAAACAATTTTTCTCTATTTACTGGTCTTTTCACTGTCGATATTGATAAAGTTCCCCCTCACTTGCAAATGGAAGTAATTGAGATTCATTGTTAGACCCATTTAAAACAAAAATTTGATAGTGTTGGTACATTCGTATTTGCCTGTTCAATACCAAGAAATGAGAAAATTTGCCTGTAAAATCCTGTCAATGTTTGGAAGTACCTATAAGTGTGAACAACTATTTTCTTTGATAAAAGGAAAAAAAATCTCCCGCAAGATCGCAATTGACGGGACGCACACTTGGACGCAGTTTTAAAAATTATTTCCGCCGATAAATTCGCGCCACAAATAGACAACTTAATTAAAGACAAAAGATGTCGAATATCTGGCAAAAGAATTTAATTTTCTAGTTTTTTGTAATGTCCTTTTTATTGGAAATTTAATAAACAGACTTGTCCTATAATAGTACTTTTTCTCAAGATTTTCAGTAGTTTGTTTTCTTTAAGATAAGATTTTGCGGCCCACCTAGTCGATGGTCTTCATGCTTTCGGCCCACCAGTGACTTTGAGTTTGACATGGCTGCAATAGGGGATGCTAAATAGGGGATACTAAATATATTTTAAGGACCTAGAACTTTAGAATTTTCTCTGGGGTATTTAAGAAGCTGGCTCCTGATGTTAAAGAATGTACGAGAAGACCTGAAAGTAATAATTATAATAATAATTTCTCTAACATTTACAATTCAACCTATAACTTAGCTAGGTTTTGTTGTGAGTGAGTTACAACTTCACTTGGCGAGTCTGTTCTGGGATTTTTAGTCTCATGCTTAGTTCGGATCTTTCATCACCTGGGTCATCGAGTTTGGGAAGGTTTCTTTTAGGTCATGCTATGTCCTACTGAACATGGTACATTTAATCGTGACAGCTGTAAGGATAAGCACATGCCTGTCCATTAACGGATGTATTAGTTCTTGTATATAGTAGAGAATTGTAACATGAAAAATTCTCTAAAATTTAAAGACTTTATAAGGAGAATCTATAATTTATGTTTACAATATTTTAATTTATTAATAGAAATTAAATGTTAATAGAGAATATTATGGAGACATTTTATTTTTCTGTGTACTTCAAACAAAAAAGCGAATACAGTGAATATAATTCATGGATATAACATATTTTTGTTTATGTTACGTTATATATTCAGTCTTATTCCCTTCAATTTTTATTTAGTTATCAGTTTTTGTCTATCACTAACAATATATATCGTCCTCTTACCGCAAATGCTGTAGTAATTGAAATAGATGTTAACGGAAGACCACAGTTTAAATGTAGATCTTTTATAATATCCATGTTTTAAGTTGAATAAGGTAACTAAAATTACACATCAGAATTATTATTTTGGTATTGACCTTATGGATTCTTAGATTAATAAAGTATTTTAAATTTACAGAGACCTTTTTTTTTAAGTAAAGGGTAATGTTTTAATTATAAACTTTACAGTTTTGCGTTGAAAGAGCTGCGTTAGAGTTAGACAATGTGATCACTGGTCTCTTGCTATTCACACATTTATTTTTTTTGTGCAACAGTCTAACACGTTTTGTTATCTGTTTTTTTTTGCGCAATCTATCAGGACTAAAATAATAGATGATATTAAGGAAACCCAAGCTTTTTGCTATATAGTGTGTTGTTGAAAGTGTAAATAATAATATTATTTATTTGCAGAAGACATGGAAGTTTCTATGATATCCGAAAACGCACCCAGCAGTGGAATCAAGCACGTTACTGCCGATTCTATTATATTAACAGAGGCTGAAACACCCATGGATATAACAAACTTAAGATGCACATACTGCCGTTTAGAAAAGGATCCTCCTTGCTATTCTTGTGGATTGGAGGTATACATTTTAAATTTGAAACACTTATTTGTAACTAGAAAAGTTTTAGTGATTTGTGTTTTGACTCGGTGTATTTCTAGGACTCTAGTTATAACTTAAGTTTACTTGTGCTACCTTAAGTTGTATTCGGAATTAAGCATATAATCAGAAACTTCGTGTACCGGCCAATCCGAAACAGTACAATTGAGACACTTGTATACAATTATTATGTGAATTTTTATTTTATTTAGGTACAAATTGCCCTAAAAATGGTAATTATTTACCTATATCGATATACAAAAATAAAAATAGAATAACATTTTAGCTTAGCTTAACCCTGATCTCTAACCGCTGTTAACGATTTTATGCATATTAATATATTTTGAAGCTCTGATCGTGAATCTGAAGCTAGATTTTTTCTTCAATAGGGTTCATTCTTGAGTTATTTATTCGCATTCAAAGTTGATAAGTACACTAGATTTCATTTTCAAAAATATTTGCACGAATTCTGTTAGTCATAATTACACATACATTTAAATTGAGTCACTTAATAGCTTTTCAATAGATGTCAAAGCTTTTACGTTACATTACCCTTGCGTTAGGACGTAGTTCCTTCAGTTGTAGTACTTCAATTTGATAAAATGTAAGCATTATGTAAATTTAAAATAGCTAAAATAACAATGCGATTACACAAAAAAAATAGGTGCAGCGTTTTTTGTGAAGCCTGTGCATTATCAGAAGAGCTCCGTGACTACAGTTACCTTATTGTGTTTACCTTTTAGTACCTACTTAGTCAAACTAGCTCATTCTGGCAGTAACCGATTCAGGCCAGCTATTTAGTGGGTAGTAATTTATTTCAGTTCTAATTTTATTTTCCAGGGTCATTGTATTCTGCCCACATCAAGGGCTTCACAAGTGGCAAATCACTCTATTTGAAGAGTCACCAATTGACATCACAGATCAGCATTGTACAGTATCACTTTACTTACGTAGTCTGTTACAGTAATGTACTTCGTAGGGATTTCTGTAATTATTCTAAACTTGTTTTCATTTCATTTAAGCAGCTGTTAGAAACAGGGATGCTTTATTTAAAATATTACGCCGACGCAATTGCCATGGTTTCGTAAAAAAGGTATCAACAATGTAACGTGAATAAACGTTATATCCATTATGATGTTCACAGTCATAGAAATTGCACAGGTGAAATATTTTGTGTCATATTCAAACGAAGCCCCCCCGGACATATATGATTTTTTTTTAATGAATCAATTGGCGCTATTTATATTAGAAAACTTTATGTTTGTTGTAGTTGTTTGCCTCATAGACTCAACTCAGGTCCTTGCCAGGTCCTTAGCACTTGGGTTGCCATGGCTTTGTGTCCAGGCTAATAGAATAATTTTATTGGGTCTGGTCCGCCAGTACTAGCATTCCCGTGTCAGTCTAGAAATCACTTTCTAGCACTTGAATGTTTTTAGAGCCGCGTGACAGTATGAAAATATATGGATCTACTGATTAGAATATGGTTTTCGAACGGATTTTGTGGTATAGTGTAGGTCTTCGCTTAAAATACTATAACAGCTGCCCTAAGGAGAGCATATGATGTCGCGTCACATTCGTGTACTTCCTGCCTTAATGTACCATCTGGGTTTAACCGTCTGCAATCCAGGTCAGCGTCCCTCAGATAGATGCTGTTTTTTCCACAGGCCATTCAGTTCAGTAATGCTTAAAGGACTATTAAGCTTTTGAAAAACTGGTTTCAGTCAAATCTAATGCCTTAGTTCTCGACGATCTAAGCAAAAGTTGCTATTTTGGCAACAAAATTATTCGAGTCTTTTTCGTGATAGAGGATGTTGAACTTTGCTCAGATCCTTTATAAAATACATATCTAAGACAGAATGACATAAAATAAGCCTCTTTCATACTAACCCAAACAAGAGAATATTACATGAACAAAGATACGCAAATGCTTTGTTCTCGACATATGGGGTGTTTATACATAAAACTTATTCTTTCTATATCTCGGAAACTATGTTCATATAAAAATGTTTTCCTATTTTGGGAAATACTATAAGCTAAATATACTAAAAAGGCTTATTTTCTATAATTTTGTTTATCCTTAAAGTGTATATGCGATATGAAAAAAATTTAGCACCCTGTATCTCAGAATCCTCTGGAACGATTTTGTCGCGACAACGGTAACTTTTGCTCAGATATTTGACAACTACAGCATGCTGAATATCTAAGAGATTTTACTGAAACCACTTTTTTTATATATTAGCGCTTGGTCCTATGTAAAATTGTAAAATATACAGGGCCCGGAAAAGTAACGGGTTACATTACGCGTTTCTTTAACCACAAAAGACATAGTTACTAGCGCGTTAATGTTGATCTCTGATTGCTTTTATTTTATATTAAAAACAAATTGAATAGAAATTGTCCAAATATTTGTGAAAGGAAAATTAGGGAAATATTCATGGTACGTGGAAATGTTCGAATCTTAAACCAAACTGATCTTTAGCCCTTCAGTTGTTACGTGTATTATACGATCAATAAGATGCATGCTGGAATTAAAACGGTCAATTTAGAATAAAGATATTCGCCCTCTGTTTGTCTTAAATTAGAGTCGGTAACCTCTAATACCGGAACAACGATAATAATCTTAGTATTTGAAATCATAATTATATGCGGCGCGGCGTGGCGCTTAGAACGGAATTTTACTTATTCATTTTTAGAGGTCCTGAGCCCAAGTACTAGATATAATGGTTGCATTAGGTAATTAAAGCATGCCCCATGCTTTAAAGGGGCTTACAGATGGCGAAAAGGACTTGTTACGGTTCCATAATTAAGACAATCTGAGATTAAAAGAGGGAACAAAATGGAAGCTGCATGCGGCTTAATGCTGATGTCTCTGTTAGGCTTGGCAAAAGAAGTCATAATTGATGATAATTCCCCAGAAGAGAACCCATATTTACTCCATTATAGTTACTATACATCCACGGAGTGATTACATTATCGATGTCCCAGAATCATTAAATTATTTAGAATAGGAAGCAAAAACCTTAAGTATAGACAATATCTTATAGAAATATTATTATAGGTTTACAGTTATTATTTATCTACAATTATCTGACTTAGATTCTTTATAAAATATGTGCGATTTTTGTGATAAATAATTAATATTTTGTGCTCTATTTAATAATTTGTCGATTTTCATACCTAGGGAAATTAACCTCTAGTATGTTAATATTGAATAATTGAATAATCAGCTATTTTACTGTCAAAAAGTTTTACCTGTTCGCCATTCTTTTAATTTTTGAAATTGTTGTAAACATGCAGTTGATCAGCTGATTTTTACGTGTGTAATAAATGCCCGAGGACCACTATTTTTCAGTACATCGATTTTTTAGTCTATTTTTTTGGACGTTTGTAACGTTAACTCTAAATAATGAAACAGATAGTAACGTAAGTTGCGATCGTACATAAATTCATAAAAAACTATTTTGACAGTATTTCTCATTCTTTTTGTTGTCAATTTGTTATTAAATGATTTTGTGGTTTAAATGCGTTATAGCCCACATTACTTTACATAATTAATTGTTTTAAGAACTATTATTCCAAGGATTTAGACCTTGTCACATTAATGTCATTTTACTAAATTACGTTCTTGGATTCTAATGTGTTTAAAATTTTAATTTTCATGATTTGTATTGACATTTTTCGACCGAATGTCTGGAAGTATCCAGTGACGGCTCGTGCTCTAAAATTTAGGGTCGGCGGAGGCTCAAGGCCAATCAAGGGCGGTTTTACTGTGAGGGGGTAATGAGGTAGTTACCCCCCTCCGCCCAGACCGGTCAAACATCATTTGTAATTTACATATTTTTATGTGAAAATTGCGATTAAAAACTTGGCTACGAAACACTAGCACAAAAGTGACCTGTTGAATTGGGTCTCTTGCATATCCATAGATAAAGTATCGATGTAAATGTAAACAATGTAATTAATAAATTTGCTGCGGGAAAAAATTGGACGTTATTCTATAACTATTTATTAGAACCTGTTTTTTTTTACTTATGCCACAAGTATGATAAAAATTATAGGTATTTATGTTTTTCTAATACCATTTATACCCCCCCCCCCCTCTAGCATGTGAGATGATGGAATCGGCTGGTCGATATATCTTTGGACGGCGGCAGGCGGACTGCTAATAATGGCGTCATTTGTGTGTTAGTCAAACAACGATAATCGGTATACCTACCTACTTTGCTATGTGCCCAGGAAATAATAAACTACATTTTGGTTTTGCGCGTTTTTAGGATGTTTGCAAAATTATTTTTGAAAAATATTTACTTTTTTAAAAAGAATTATGAGATAAATTAATAAGTCTAACTGCCAATTCAATAACCTAATTCTGGAATGATTTATTCATATGGAAATGAACATGGTTAAAAAAAATTATGATATAGTGATACAAAATTTTTGATTTATGAGAAAAATGCGAGGTATTAATTATCGTCTTTGTTAATATGTAGATTTAGATATTCATTGGGTTTTTCCTAGGTATCTAAAAAAGGTGGAAGTCCTCGTCAGAAATGTTCACAATTCCGGTGCGGTCGATATTACCATCCTCATTGCTTGAAAATATGGCCACAGACGCAGTGGTCCATAGGTAAATGGTCAAAAAATCAACAACCAGAAGATTCTTTTACCTGCCCTGCGCATAAGTGCCATACTTGTTTTTCGGAAGAGCTGGGCTCAACTGCTGCCTGCAGGTATATATAAAAAAGCTTTTTCTTAATGAAGATATATACAGAATAGTCCATTTGCTTGTTCTAATCAGTTCCCTTGCTATAAGGTCTAAAACACATTGTTAGTTATAAAAGTTCTAAAATAAAATATTCTAGTAAGCAGGGTGTTAAAAAATTTTTAACGAAACCAACGGATTTTTTATTTGAGATGCCCATCTAAATTTTATTAGGCCTATAACTGTGAACAAATGAAAAGTGTCTTTGGGGTTCTTTATTCGATGCAAAGAGAAAACGGTAAGAGATAGATTTGCACTTGTCTGTCTTAGGTTTTTGGAAGCTCTCAGGTGTTACTGCTGTGTAGAAACTTACCTGATTGGTACTCATTGCTACCTGCTAAGAACTGTTAAACTCATAGTTAAAAGTTAGGATAAAAAAACTTTTTTTTCATCTTTAACCGTTTCTTTTATTTTCGCACTTGTATCGAAAAATGTTATATTTGAGCCCACTAGATCTAAAATTCTGTATTTGCATTTTTGCTGATTTTTTTCGCCCTTTTGCTATCTGACAAGGTTTAATTGATGTTTCATCCTTTATTCTTTGTTAACACAACTGATTTCAAAATATTAATAAATAGCGAGCCTTATCGATCAATGAATCGCTAATTTAACAGCTTTTCGCAGCTCTTGATATGAATTTCTCTTGGGGATAGGATATAAATTCAATACGTAATTTTGCGTCATATTGTTGCAAAGAAATATCTTTGTGATTCTAGCCCACCAAAAATATCCTTAATATATAAAATTTCGATTTATTCTTTGTTAACACAACTGATTTCAAAATATTAATAAATAGCGAGCCTTATCGATCAATGAATCTAATGTACAAGTAACATTTTAATCTTTACCTTATATCAAGGGAGCTACTGGATTTAACTATTTATTGTAATTTTTCAACTGCAGCTATAAATAAATATTAAAAAACATATACTTTTTGACAGGTTACCAGGCGATAAGTTGGCACGATGCTTGCTATGTCCAGCAGCATTCCATACAACCACTTTTTGCATTCCAGCTGGTTCTGAAATTTTAGGTGGTTCTCAGGTCTGTTACTATTTCAGCAGTTTGATAGTTTTATTTGTAGTATAAATATTAGTATCCTCTTACTCTTACCGTGGAAAATTATTTAAAATATATACGGTATCTTTTTTATATTTCGACGCCCACCTACACAGTTTAATATGACAGATAGAAAACAAAAAATTAAAAACGTAGTTAAAATACTTTTTTGCGTATTACTCAGAATCTAGCAAACTCATGTTGCACAGTCAGTTTTTTCTTTTAAAACTCATTGTTTTTAAGATTCTGAAAATATTTCAGAGTATCTGGGATATCTAAGGTAATCGGGCCTATGTTGTAAGTATTTTCTCTTTATTTCCCATATGTTAAGTAAAAGCCACAATAGCAAAATTAAGACATGATAACATAGCTGACAATAATTGCAGACTTAAAAGTCTTGAAATCTAAATGGTTTTCTAGACAAAACTTCAAGCTTTAAAATGATTATGATTAGTTGACAAAATTGGCAAAAATATATCAAAATCTTTTTTACCATTAACATGTTTAATTACATTATAGTGGGTCAAAAAAGTTTTGTTTTTATGTAATTTTAATTTTGTTTCTTTTTTAATTTAGATTCTTTGTCCAAGACACAGGACGAGACCTATTCAACCAATTAACACTGTCTGGTGTTTCATATGCTCAGAAGGAGGAAATTTAGTGTGTTGTGATACTTGCCCGACAAGTGTACATCCTGAATGTCAACCTATCAATTTCACTGATGACGACAAAGTAAGATAAATGTTTGTTTTAAATATTGGGGTCAGATATTTGTATATAATTAATTTTATTATAAAAAAAAATTTGACATGCATACATTAACGTAGGTAGGTGCAACCATGCCACTGTTACTAATAGTAGTAGTGGTTCACCCTTGTGGATGGAGCTTTCTGTTATTCCCACGCGTTTTTAGATATATAATTAGGAGATACCTCTAATAAGCTCACCGATACTACAATCATGAGCTCCTTTGTAGTTCCCAGTCCTACTTCCTGTCTAATTTTTGATCTGTCTGTGGACAGGCTCATTTTTAGTAGGCAGACTTTATTCCATTTCTCGCCTCCTGTAAAGATTATATATTTAGACAAAGGGGTTTTTTCACTCCTTAATCTATAGTATACGAAGGTTTTCTTATAACCCATGCTGTCGCTGTATATCGTAGTATCATAGGGCAAACATGTACACATTATTGACTGAAGAAATAAAGATTACGTATATTTTAAAAATATTATAATAATATGCTTTTTTACAGTACATTTGTGAAGACTGCGAGTCTGGCCGTTTTCCGCTGTATGACGAAATTGTATGGGTGAAATTAGGAAAGTATCGCTGGTGGCCAGCTATAGTATTATTTCCTAATGAAGTTCCTGAAAATGTGAGAATCTTAAAGCATCAAAGAGGTGATTTTGTTGTGAGATTTTTTGGAACAAATGATCACTATTGGGTAAACAAGGCAAGGTAAATCTATTCTTGAATTTATTTTTGTAAATAAAATTACATTGAAACGATATGAATTAGTTAATCGTCCAGCCCGATTATACAACATTACAACATTTGTTTATTCTGTAAAATGAAAGTAAATGTTAGCCAATTTTTCAATATTTTAATAATTTAATTTTCAGACCACAAAAATCCGACAACATCGCAGGTAAATTAGGGGATGTGTACCCACAACAGCTGATTTTGACACATCGAACAATTTCCCGTTTTCGATTATAAATTGCTCTATATCTGTATTTTAAATGTTACTGTTTAATAATTTTTGATTATTTAGGTTTATTATAAATAGTTTATTGATAACACATGTGCATTTAAAAAGGGCTATAGTAGAAATCCGAAGAAGCACATTCAGAAAATCGTTACTATTAAACAAAAAAAAACACTTTAGATGAACATACTAGCAAGGAGATGTGTGCTACAAGCTTTCATGTTTCTTAATATTGATGGAATCAAATTATAGCTTTTTATAATTGCCTATTGTCCACATTCTTGTCTCCTTGAAATCTTATTTAAATGAGCAAAATACTGATAATTCAGGGCATCGGGAATACAGTAGAAGCTGACTTTATTTATATTTCTACCAGTTCCCCAAACATCTACCAAGCATGTTACAGGCTTTTTTCTCGTTATCAAACATTTTTACTCCAGCCTAACAATAAAATACGTTCGTAGTAGGATAACAAAAAGCTATATTTTATAAGCTAATTCAGTGACCGTGATTTAAAGCTTATTAATTCATGAATGTTATAAAATGTCAAAACTTTGTTTGCTCTCAGTGCTCAATAACATGACCTCTTTTGATCTGGATTCCCTAATTCGAAATAATGTCGAAATCCTCAACAAAAAAATAACCTCAATTTAAATTTACTAGTTAAGCCCGAAACGCAATGCATTTATGTTTCGTAAATAGCCAAGCAAACAAAAACAAAACTTTAAAATGGAGGTATACATTTTGATACACAGCTGCTAATAGTTTTAGCGTTTGTGGTAACTACTTATATTTAAAAAAGTATCCGACAAAACGCTGAAAATCATGCAAACAATGTTTGAAGTAAATCTTTGGGGTTTTGAATTGCGTTCCACTTTTGTCCAGCAGACATTTTTAACACCACTTGTATAATTTGAAAACTACGAAATTACTAGAATGCGCATTATAATAACGGTGTTTGACGTCACCGTTCGAATTTGAGATGAAATATTTCGAATTAATATAGATTAAATTCAAATTTCGATGATGAAACTACGTTATCCGACGTACTTTTTGACTAGATATGAATATTTGGTAAATTGAACAGGACAAGTAATTAAACCTTTTTATTAAGCTAAATTTTACAATTCTTGTTGTTTGTTTATTGAACTTATATTTTTCTCAGGCAGTTTAATTAAAGTTGTCACTAAGGAATTTGTTGAACAAGTAGTACTATTTGGCCAACAGAAGTTTGATGTTTGGCGGGTATTCCAAAATATACAAACAAAATAACATTTAAAATTAATTCTTAATAAATAATTGACTACATGACCCATGGTGCCTAACACAACATATATCTAACTGCTCTCTTTTGGAGTACAAGGCACAGAAACAGTGACTGCAAACAAGCATTTCTTGTTCATCAAGATCAAAATTACAACATTGCAAAACAGCCAGCCGAAACTTTCTTAGACACATGATGTATGTGGTTTTCGAATTTAAGATTTTTATCACTTAAAAACTCTTAAGAATTTGTTTGATTCTGAAGCAGCAAGATTTTCACCTTCTAAACGAATAGGTATTGCCTGTGTTGTATTTAAAATTAAAAATGTTAATACAAAAAAATTACATTAAATGAAAGTAAATTAGAGTGACACCGTTGCTTTATTTTCCATAACTGAAATTGTATTTGATATTTAGACTGTTTTTCTGGGTTATATTATTAAAATTATTGAGAGGACTCTAAAGGCTGACATTTCCTTAAAATAAATTAGACAAATATTTGTTTTTTGATATTTATATTAATTCAACTACTGTTGTTTTAGGTCCTTCTTATTTCAAGAGGGTGATAAAGGTGGTAGTCCTGGTGAAGCCAATCGTTCGAAAAATAAAGTGTATGAGACCTTTGGAAAAGCTATAGAAGATGCAGCAATTGCGTATAAGCTTAAAAAAGGTTAGTTTTAGCTTATAACTGGTCTAAAGCGTCTTTAAATTTGAAAAAAAAATGAATAGTAGATAATATAGTCAAGGAGCATCAAACTAGCACACAAACAATTAAAAAGCTTAGATTTACTAATGTTGGCAGCAACAAACAATAGACAGGAAATACAGTGTTTACAAGCAAATCTTTTTAATAGCTTTCTTTCTTGATACAACATAAGTTTGTCTTGTTTTGAGGATTATTGAGATAGCGAACTTCGAAAAATATGCTTACAAAGTCGAACTTCAAGTTTTCTATGACTTAAGGCTCTCAGCCTTCATGGTCTGTCCATGGATGTAAGAGGGAAACTGATATATTTGTATAATTATTTTGAGTTGTGATTCCAAAAATACTATTGAATGAGTTTATAATTTCGTCTCTTACATACATGGTAGAAACCAATTTAAATTTCAAATTAATAGATAAAATGTCCCAGAACTTTTCGACAAAGTTGTCGATTCTAAAATGCAATGAAAAGTGTACGTTTTTCTCAAAGTGTGGGTTTAATCACCGAATATTTATATCTTTAAAAAAACTCTTTGTTGTCATTAGGTTTACATTAGCTGGCAATGTCTTTTTTATATAAAAAATTAATTTTAGAGTTCAAGATTCGGCGAGAGGCAGAATGTATAAACAATTTAAAACCACCATCATATACCAAAATAAATAAAAATAAGCCAGTAGGAAACGTTAGAAGTATGGAGTTAGATTTAAGCAACGCCACTGCCTGTGAATGTGACGCTAATAAACCGTACCCTTGTGGGCCTGATAGTAATTGTATAAACAGGTAACATGGATCTAGAAGTTTTTTCTTAACTATATGCTTATTATTTTCTAATATATAAAAATAAGTTTATCATATTTGCATAATGTATTCCTGTTACTAAGTATGGATTTCTTACATATTAATTTCATTTATAAGCTAGTGAACAATTTTGGTCTATATTCACAGTATTTACTAACTGAAAGCTCTGAAGTATGACTAGACGTCGTACAGAGGTTTTATTTGTATATGTAGTTGCCAAAATATAAAACACCAGCATTCAAAAGTAAAATTTGTTGATAAATACCTGAATTGAAAACTTAAAGGGCTGCGTACACGTGCGAAAGTAATGAAACAAAAAGGTCTGCCTGTATAGCGTGTATATTATCGAAATCCAAAATTATAGCACAGCCATTTTTTGCCCTGTGTTAAAGAAGTTCATCAATTTCTCTTGTTTTATTATGCCCACGTAAAATATGGCTGCTTTTTAAGCATTAAAAATGTTTTAAGATGTAATTTGATGTTCGTTAGCGTTTGCATGTAAAAACATTTTTTAAGTGCTTTCATTTTAACACCATGTACCTTTCTGCCAGTTCACTGGCGAGTAAGTATATCATTTGATTCAACCTGTTTCGTTTCTTGCGGGCTTTTTAGCTTTGTCCACCATCTTTATAATTGAAGAGCTTTATTATTTGATATACTTGTTTGTAGCTAGCATAGATTAAGATCAGTTAGTCGAAAGTACTCTGCTATAATTTTGGACTTGGATTATATACACGTTATTCAGACAGACCTTTTTGTTTCATTAATTACCTAAAGGACTATTTTCTTTTATCTTTTAGGGAATACAAACCATATGATATGTGTTCACCACAGCTGATTTGTACACCAGTCAATATTCCGTAAAATTTACGTTTTGCCGATTATAAATTGCTCTATATCTCTATACTCAGTATTACATCCATTAATTTACTAGGATTTCCTAAAAACGCAAATAGGTTAATCGTTTTATCATTTTAAAGTTGGGTTCATGTAACAAATTTTTGTTTTATCTTTATCTGTACTAATAAGAACTCACCCTCTTATTGGTGGTTTTTAGTCATGTGATTTTAGTAAACCAATCGAAATGCTTATTCTTATTGACAAAAGTTATTCATAATATGTACCACATTTTGTTACATAAATAAACCAGGTTTTATAGAACAAAATAAAAAAAAATAATAAAACTAATTATACTACAGTGGATAATAATTGGCACCTTAGTATTATTAGGTAACAACATCCGTTTTCCTAGTATCTTTTTATCTCATTTGATGAAATACAAACATTCGCCAGCCCGGTTGGAGCATAGGCATTTTTACCGTTTCAAAACCCCATGTCTTATTAATTTTTATCCTTGAATCTTATAAGCAATAAAGAGTATAAAAAATTTTAAATGCCAGATAGTTGGGAAATAACACGATAAGCGATAAGAATCCCGGCCGGCCCGGAAAAGATCTGTAACTTACTTTAATTCTGCTAATTTTATTTGACATTACTAAGAAAAGCCTGTATTTCACATTTTAAATGAATACTGCAATCTACGAGGTATTTAGAAAAGTAGCAAAAAAAAATGTTAGTATGTATCTTCCTTATATGAATTTTTTTCTCTAAAAATTTGACAAGGAATTACCCTATTATATATTTAGACAAATTAAACCGAAATCGATTAAATAAAAATCAAAACATAATTTTTTTAGGCTTCTCATGACTGAGTGCGATCCAGATGTTTGTCCTGCCGGCATACGGTGTCGAAACCAATCTTTTCAAAAACGGGAATATCCTCCTATGGTTCCTTATAAAACGCAAGGTATGTGTAACAAGGCTCTTTGATTTTTTTATGTATGTATATTTTTCTGTGTTAAAATTATTTCCTTATTCAACTTGTTAAACAAATAATAACTCATCACTCTCACAATACAATTAAAAAACGTCTTTAACGTTCTAAAATTATGGGATTTAAAATATTAGGTATTTTACAAAATTATGTATAATAAATTTCAAAAAGCTCAAATATTTATTCTATATAAAATATGCTTGTTCAGGGGAAAGATGAATCACGACTGTCGATCGTTTATTTTCGTTTAAAGTCTGAATTCAATTTAAAACCATATTTATAGTATTTGAAAAATTAAATTTTAAACTTAATGATATTTTTTAAATAGCAGATTGACCGGTAGAAACAATCCACACGTAATACGCTATAAGGAGTCTTCACAAATGATTTACTAAAGTAACCCCGATTACCTGTTCATTTATTTTCGATCTAAATAGCTCTTCAAAAAAAAACAAATACATATTATTTATACTTAACAGGTACTTTTCAGGCATGTTTGTTTCTATTTTTGATGGATATTAAAGTAATAAACGTAAAACTTAAAGAAATACACATGATGTTAGAATTATAGTATCATAGTCATCTTCTGTGCTGTGCTACTGACAAAAAGTACGTTGAAGAATAAACCCTTCATTCAAAGTTGGTAGAAATTTCTATAAAAGGAACAATTAAGTTTATCGATATACTAGTTACCAATTACATTGGAAAGATCGCTGTTCAGTAAAGTATTTTTTTTAGAATTACACACTTTAGATTAATCAGCTTTTAGTTGTTCTTTTACATTGTTCATCACTTAGTAACTGATGTCGATTTTGTAAGCTTGGTGGCAGCATTTATTATTATCTCTTTCACTACATTTTAACTAGTTTTTTCTTCTATACAGTGGTTTCACGTTACTTTCTACGCAGTTTTGTCGTGTAGTGTGAGTAATAATAATAATAAATGTTTATTTACCTTATAAAGGTATAATACAATCAATAGATAAAATAAAATGCATAGTGCAAACAAACACAAAAAAAAACCTTCAGGAGCAATCGCTGTGTGCAGGTTATTATTTAGCATAGTTAAATATTAATAGATATAACATTAAACTGTACATGTCATAACATAACATAAATTCATTGATTAAAAGTTACGTGGGATTGTGTTATGTCAAAATCTTAATTTTTAACATTAACAACCTTGTGTGGTTCCATTCTATTCATTGAGTTTAGATATATTTTTATTTTTTTGTTATCACTAATCCCTTCAGAAAGCCCGGCAAAGTATGAACTTATTATAACTAAATAATGAACTTATTATAAGATAAGGACTTCGTTGTCTTATTTATGTAAATGTTTTGTGCCTATTTAAATGAATTATCAGATTATTAAAATAAACCTGTCTACTGTCATTTATTTTTGACTCTTCATAAAGTTGTGTTGAGTGAGTACGGTTTTGTTAAATATTATTTTTAGAATAGTTTTTGTATTACATCTAAATTTCTTAAATGCCTCTCAAGGACAGCTCCCCAACCAACAATGCCATATTGAATTCTGGACTTTATAAGAGCATAGTACAGAATTTTTAAGTGGTGAATGTCAAGTATTGAAGAAAAAAGTTTAAATCTATAAATCAATTGATTTTAAGGTATTTACAATGTTTTTTAAATGTTCAGCCCATGTCAAATGCTGATCAATGGTTACAAATACCTTATCGATTAAGTGGAAGAAATATGGATTAATCTATCCCTATAAACCCCGTGTAGCCCAGCATTTTATTTTTATATGAGGCAAAATCAGTAAATTTTGTTTTATCAAAGTTTACCGTAAGTTTTTTACTTAAAAATTATAAAATTATATTTCTAAGCATCCTCGGCCTTTGATTTTAAATATTGCTAAGAATCTGCGGTCAAAAACAACTCGTTGGTTCCATACGATCTACGGTATCAAACGCCTTTTCGAGATCAGTGAACATACACAGACATGGTTTATCCGAATCAACCGCTTTATATAATCGTTTAACTAAGTAGTAAATCGCATCCATTGTACTTGATTCTTCTTTAAGTCCGTACTAGTTTTTTGAGATTCTTATACATTTTTCAAAATAATTATTTAAACGTTTTTTAATGACCTTTTCAAAGATTTTTGTTAAATATGTAATTAAGGCAATTGTAGAGTAATTAGCGAATTGTGTTCGGTCCCTTTGTTAAGAAGTGGTCTTACTATTATTGTTGACAAACTTTTTTGGCTTTTTCGCAGCTGAATAAAAATATTTAATTAATTTAAAGTTAAAAGTTGCGAAAAAGCCAAAAAAGATTTTTGTTTGTCAATCTAAACGCAACAAATAATCTGAACACATTTAAAAACTTACTGTTGTTATTTTAAATTCATCGGGAATGATTCCAGTTTTAATTATGTTATTAATTATATGAGATGTGTTGAAACTTCAAACTGAATTTATTATAGAGCGTTTTTATTTTCAAATGATTTATAAAAATGTATGGATTGTTTTATTCAACCTTATTACTGTTCCCAGTCAAGTCTATGAACAGATTCGTTACTTCATTATTCTGACGACTAAAGGCATCTCGGGAAGGTACTGGACCAGGCATGCCCACCATTGAAAAAGTGTCCGCCATCTCAGGTCTCGAACCCACACCTTCCTCTTAGCTCCAAGCTATCAAGGCGGTTAATTTTTAAAATGTAAATTTGTTAAATGTTACCGGTTTGTTCTAATTAATTCACACTATTGACCATTTATCTGTTAATCCAATGTATTTTATGACAAGATCCATACAATTAAATTTAGTTATATGGGATTTTTTTAGCAGTTTGTACCAAATTCGAACAAAGGTTTTATTCTTTTATGTACTTATAATACTATTATTCTCTAACATTAAACATGTTTTTGGTTTCGTTGTTAATATATAAAGTACATTTGATTTTTTGACATTTTAGGAAGAGGGTGGGGTTTGAAGTCTCTCGCTCCAATTAAAATAGGTCAGTTCGTAATAGAATACGTGGGAGAATTAATAGACTCTGAAGAATACCAAAGAAGAATTAAGCAAATGCATGAAAAAAAGGAAGAAAACTACTATTTTATGACCGTAGATAGTGAAAGAATGATAGATGCGGGTCCAAAAGGTATAATTTGTCTTTCTTGACTTAGTAAAGTAACATTCATTTCATGTCTATATTTTTATAGGTAATTTATCGAGGTTTATGAATCACTCTTGCAACCCAAATTGTGTGACGCAAAAGTGGACTGTTAAGGTAAGATAATATTATATGTGAAGCATTAAACAATAGAATGTTATGGTTTATTTATTATTTAGTCCGATTTTGAAATCGATTTCGGTTTCAGCGTTTTATCTATTGAATTATACTGTTGTAAATATTTACTATCCTGTGATAACGTTTACTATCAAATTACTTTTATTTAAATTTGATTATAATTGTTAATCTGAACATTACACCCGTATTCACTGAAAAGGTTGGTTTAACGAGCCATAAGCAACAATTGAACAAATAATTTGTTGTAAATGTGACATTACAGAATGACAGTGGTCTACTCAAAATACAACTGGCGAACTTACAATTTTAATTGTCATGGCAATTAGATCTGGTATAACTTTTAAACCTTTTTAGTGAATACGGGGGATAAATTATTTAAACTTAGAAAATCAGATTTTGTTTATTTCAGGGGGATACACGTGTTGGTCTTTTTGCCAAAGGTGATATAGAGACTGGTTCGGAACTAACGTTTAATTATAATTTAGAAGTCGCTGGACAAGAGAAGAAAGTATGCAAGTGCGGGGCTACGAACTGTAGTGGATTTATAGGTAAATATAGTATATTTTTGCAATTTACTCTCCGAAGCCATAAAACCCATTTTGCTGTTTCAGCTTTTTATTCCCAGCCACTTAAACTTCATAGTAGTGTGCATAAAAGAAGTACTAAAAAGGGGAACATTTTATTTTTCCCTGGCTACCTGAACCTAAATTAACAGTATTTACTGAACCACAGCATTTTGGTTTTTTTTGCATTTTATTAAAGATACAAATATACATCTAAACTGATCTACCCTCGCTAGTGATTTACCTTATCTTTTTATAGACGCGTCATTAGCTTTTCTTAAAAATCTCTTCTGGAACTTTGAAATTTTCAATTTTTTTAAATTTATTTACAATTTTTATATAGGATCTCAATTAAAAAAATAACTACAACCTTTGCAACTATCTATTTTTTTTAAGGAATTCTTCTGACAATGAAAACATAAAAGCGTTTCTTGCATGACGTGATATAGCTCAATAAATAACTGTAAGAATAAGAATAAAAGATAAATTATTGAAAAAGATTTTTTGAGCTAACAGTTTTTTTGGCGTTCCGCAAAGAAACCAAAATATGGAAAATTCAAAAAATATAGGTGTTTTTAGAAATTATATAATTATGCAAATGATACAAAATAAGTAAGGTAGGTTGAGTTTATTTGGAACAGGGTAAAATTCGAAACGCACCGAACAATTTTGACAGATGACATTTGACTACTTGTTTTCGACTGCTAGTGCAATTGTTTTTGTGTTCTTTCGGTGTTTAAATACCCTTAAATTTCTTGTTAATACTAGAATCGATTAGATGAAGTAAATGTAAATCTTTCTATATTTTTCAAATCTTTTTACTCTCTACTTTGTATGTTTCTACTGAAGGAAAGGATATACCGAAATACTAAATAGGAACGCCGTTCCGATTCACTCCAGGTTCATAAGACGTGGAGTGGCTCCTAGCAAGCTACAAGTGTGCTAGCAAGGTGGTGAGTGAAGACGACTATCCGAATTCTCTCTATTCAGTTAGCGAGAATGGATGGTTGGGAATAGAACAGTTTTTTCAATGGTTTTCGTTAGGATTTATTCCTTATGTGAATGATGTGAGGAGGATAAAGAGCCTAGAAGATAAAAAAGCTATTGTTTGATAGGCACAAAACCCACGTTAATTTTGACATTATCCAAACTGCAATAAATAATAAGATCTCACTTATAAAAAAAATCACGTGGTAAAACCGTTTTCAAGAGTCTTAAAACTCATTGGATTGGATGTTCACTGTACATGGTGTAAAAATGATGTCAACCAATCAACATACTTGGCTTAAGATAATTGGACAATAATTATAGACTAATCATTTGACTAGTTTAATAATTAAATCTGGCTTTCCGCTACCAGATGTTTTCCAGTGGATTCAACAAAATATGACAAATCTCATTTTTTCAAAACAAAGTTGGCTAAATGGACAGCAATAAAAAAAATAAATCAGTCGAAGACCGTGCTTCAGGTGAAATGAAACTGCGACACATTACAAAAGAAATAAAACTAACGCGGAAGTTTTACAAAATTTTCCTTGGAATCAAGAAAGTATCAGGGAAAACTTAGAATAATATTGGCATAGACCTCAACAATACTAAAGCCGTCAACATCAAAATTACTTGACGAGAAGTTATCGTTGGTAGATCTGTTTGTGAACAAATTTCAGGACATAACCTCCAATTCACCTTCTAACACAAAGAAGGGTAAACTTAAGTGCAAGATGTTCTCAACAGGGAAAACGAAACCAAGGAGAAGCATAAGTCTAAAATTGCAAAGAAAAATACTGCTAAAAAGAAATTTGTTGAAACTCCTGAATATAGTGGAACTAATATTTCTGTTCCTGAACCGTCATTTTCAGATTTAGATGATGATCCAAGCTTCCAACCTCCTTTAAAACTTGCTCGAAAACAACCGATTTCTCTTTCTAAATATGCAGCTAGAAATACTGGTGCATTATTTGGTAACCGAAAAATGTAAGGAATTATATGTTGGCAAAATCCTGGATTGTGACGTGCAAAAGAACACTGACACAATTGGGTTTCTAGAACTACTAGGACTCGCGCTCCGTTGGCCACACCCTGAAGACATTAATGAGGTACCTCCCCAGAATATCTTCTATGGACCGATTTTATTGCGTGGAAATAGCCGTTTGGAAGCCATACCAAAAATGCAGAGTATAGAGGCATCATGGAAACAATTCAAGGAATTTCAAAAAATAATTCAGTTTAGAGAGAAGTTTGTGTTTTTTATATGAAATTATTCATAAGAATGATTTGCCTTTTATCTGTGGGTCTCTACATTCATTATCACATATTTTTTTTAGAATAAATTTAAATTTTCAAAAATCATAGTTTTGAATTTGACATATAATGTTCCTCATTACCCCATAACTATGCTACGCGTATGATGCCTAGGCTCATATTTACCCCCTATCTGGGGTAATTCGGAACACATTTCGTGATTTTAAAAACATGTAGTTTTAAAATAATAAACGTTTAAATAAACTCCTTTGTAAATATAGATCGATTATAGAACATTTCAAACACGTTAATAGTGCAGCAGTAAATTTCTCTAATTAAACTCCACGAAAATATCGCGATGTAAAATGAACATAGGAAAATCCGTTCCGATAACCCCAACTTATTCTAACAAAATATATTCTAGATAATTATTAATCTAGTAGTAACATTAGGAACACAAAAGAAAGTGCTGATCATAAATTTGTTTAGAAACAAAAGGCGAGGAAATTATTAATTTGGGTTCGGTTTCAGTCTACGAAAATGTCCAAACTTCATCATCGTTCTCACAATAATTCTCTTCTTCCGAGACGTTTTGATGTGGACATTCTTGGTTTTCCATATATATAAAAATTAATTGTTGTTTTTATTTGGTTATTGTAATGATGTTACCGAAGTTAACTAAAATGTATTGTCCAAACTTAACACAAAGGACAAAGTTTGTATTATGAGTATGTCTATTAGTTTGACAATATGAATCTAAAAATTTTAGGTTGAGTATATTACGAATCATTCGAACATTTTATGCAGTATAACCGAATAATATAAATATAATAATAATAATTTTTCAAAAAAAGTAACTGCCTTCAAAAACTTGTGCTTGTTAAAAAATTCCATTTACGTTGCGAATTTTTCCGATTTTGTCCTACGGGGTGGGTGCATAAATATACAAAAATATAAAATATTCTCTAGAATAAAAAAATAAAACGATACTCACATAAAAAATATTTCAAATTGAACATATAGGTTAAATTGAAAATATCAATTAAATATTCCGAAAAAAATAAAAAAAAACCCGTAATTCTCATCATTTTCCATTGGGAAAATGCCTGGAATATGGGCACTGTTTCAGTAGATATTGTCTTTGTTTCTGTTGTAATCACTGTTTAACAAATAAATAATACTAATGATAATAAATGAATTACTCAATTCAAATAATTAGGTAAAAGTTGATAAATTTTTCTGAATATTTAACTGATATTTTGGTTTTAATCTATCTGCATTTAAACATTTTATCATGCACGATTTTGCCTTAAAATTAAAAATAAGGCGAGTTTACATTTGACATGTTTTCGTATTTTTATGTTTTCTGTGCACTCCATATGATTAAATTAAACTTAAACCGTTTTTTAGTGTTCAGATCTCGTTGTGTAAAGATCTCTGAATATGCCTCGTGCAATCGAAGGCAAAACATCGGATAGTACTTCCAATTTGACACGGTCTAATCCCAATGATTTCTTAATTAAACCGTTTTTCTTTGAACATGCAGAAGTTTTTATTAGGAGTGGCTTGTTTTCGAAAAAGCGATGTTTTTAGTAATTTGGTCCTCTTCTTATCTCTCTCTCACCGCGGACACTATATAAACATAATAATAATAATAACCATTATATTTTTACGAATTGAGCTGGTTTTTTTCAAAAAAAGCCTTTTTTCAAGCTAAGTCAGGTCAAACTACATTTCAAGAATTTTTCCGCCATCGGTTAAAAATTTATTTAATTTATGAAAGATGTAATATTTAGAGATTTAACAACAAAAAAATAAATAAAATATCGTTGTATTTAATAAAATTAGGAAGCCAGTTCATATTTATTTTTTTTGTGCAGCATATCTATTCTATGTTGTATCAGGATCTAAATGTAAGTAGGAATTGGAGGAAATAGTATGTTTCAAATTCATTTACAAAAGGCATTGTCTTGATCTTATAAAAGGTAACGCATTTGTGATAAATTGTATACTGCTGAAGAACTTGCAAGTCTGGACAGGGACATCGGAGAGACCGAAAGTGAAGTCGATGCCTCAGGGAAGAAACAAGTCAAGCAATTCTCACAAATAAGAATAATTGCCCACTGCACTTGTTCAAAAAACAAAAGTTGTGAATCAGAGTAAGACGAGTGAAACAATATCCACTGGCAACATTACGGTCGACAAAATTTGATAATAGATACACCTATTGCATTATAATCCTTTTTTTTTTGTTCAGCCTATATATATACTTGTTTGTTTGCACTTTTTTCGTTATTATTATTTTTAGTATGGTTATTATGATATCATCTTAGTGTAATTTTTTTTAAATATTTTTTAATTTTTTTGTGAGTGCTTAGGAAGTAAATTATTAAAGGGATAATACTATAATTTGTAATTAATACAGACACAAAAATAAACAACGTGTTTAAACTATTTTTATTTTTTTTATTAGTTTGTTTTTTTCGATTTTATTAGCTAGGCTTCTTATAATCTATGTTTATAAAAATAGCCAAATATATTATTTGGCAATTTTAACTGGTTGGAGAATTGGGATTCGTTTTAATTTTGGTTCGTTAAACAGCTAATTACAAACACCTTATATTAATTAATTATCTCCAATGTAATACTTAAATTCTAGAACTTAAGATTTTTCACCTAAACCGTAATATTTAATGCCATGACAAAATTAGCTTACTAAAAGGAGTGGCACTTATTTTGTTTTAGTAATTCAATTTTCAAATTCTCCAAATGAAGACAATAATTTTCTTCAAAAATTTCGTTCTCCAATTATTCTAAAAATATTTTCTTATTCGTGGATTAGGAGAAGGCTCAAAAAACACACTGATTAATTCCTGTGTGACGTTTTGTATCTTTATTGATACTTTTTCAAGCACTGAAAACAGAACACACCGTAAAAATTGAAAAATGATAAATTAACATTAAAAATATACCTGAATTGTTAGTGTCGTTGTGTCCGCACTTTGCCCATAATTCCTAGATGTGACGTGAAGGAAAACATTTCACAACAAAAACCCACACAGACGAGAAACAGTTCTCTAATCAAAGCGTAAACGTAATAAGGCTACGTGTGGTCAATGAAGTACTGATTTGTGCGTGTTCCGTTGGTAAAGAGACAGCTGAGTTGATGGTTTTTTTGGTTTTTTTTTCTCCCAAGTGGTTTTACGGCGATATTAAGAGTTCCAACTAGATGTTATTATGCTAGACTGTTCTGAATTTTAGCGAGCAAAGTTCAGGCAAAATTACACTAAAACTAAAAGTAAATTGCAGTATACTTATTGAATAATTACAAATGTAGTTGAAATAGTTAAAACAAAACAAAAACTTAACAAAACGTGCGGTTTTGTTTGTTTTTGATATATGTGCATTATTGCCCTATTACCTAATTTTTGTGTTTTTCTTTCCATTTTTTTAAAATTTTTGTATATATTGCACTAAGCCCTTGTGAATCAGTCCTGAAGTTAATGGTGTCTGATAAATTAATGTGAATCATGTCACTGATGTTTCGTTTGTACCAGTTGGTCTCTCTATCCATAATTTTAACATGTTTAAATAAGAAACAGTGGCCTGTCTCAAAATGATGAGTTGACAAAGCAGTTTTATCCTTCTTGATGTAGTTATCATACGATTGTCGAAATCATAATTACATCAAGAAGGATAAAACTGCTTTGTCAAGTCATCATTTTGAGGCAGGCCATTCTTCTTATTTAATCATGTTAAAATTATGGATAGAGAGACCAACTGGTAGAATATAATAAACCTCAGGACTGATTCACAAGGGCTTAGTGCAATATATACGAACATTTAAAAAAAATGGAAAGAAAAACACAAAAATTAGATAATAGGGTAATAATGACATATATCTATAATTCTGTAAAAAAAGGAATAAATAGTACCATAACATCAAATAATATTATTTTTTATGTTCGTATTTTTTCTGTAATTCGTTTTAATAGTTTTATATATTTAAATAACTAAAACTGCAATTTTTGTTTGTTTTTGTTTTGTTTTAACTATTTTAACTACATTTGTAATTATTCAATAAGTATACAACAATTTACTTTTAGTTTTAATGTTTTCCTTTTTTGTACTATACAAATAAAAGTGTAATTGTGCCTGAACTTTGCTCGCTAAAATTCAGAACAGTCTAGCATAATAACATCTAGTTGAAACTCTTAATATCGCCGTAAAACCAATTGGGCATTCTTAAAAATAACATGGTAGTAATTACTAAATTTTAGTATCCACAACATTTTTTTTTGTGAAAACGGACTCAACCGAAAAGTTGTCTACCACAACTAAATAAAATTTGTTGATATAAAAAAGTTGTGAAAGCCTATCTCACAAATTAAAATAACATACAAGTTTTAGTTGAAACAACCAAAATCGAGAATTCACATACTAAAATCTTTAATAGACCCAGTATATTGGCTTATTTTTCACAACATGTCTTGGAGCTAAAAAAGCTAACGTTTTAGTTATTTAAACAACTTTTATGTGTATCAAAAGACTATGCTTTTCATTTGCTGTTCGTTAATTATTTTTTCTTGTCATTGATAAGAATAGTTGCGTGACTTTTTTTTTTTTAGCTCTGAGAAATTATAAAGTTAACTAATATTTTATGTTTGCTTTACTAAAAAATATAGTTCTTCAAACATAATTACCCTAAACTATACAGGGTGGTGCACTACATAGGCATTGCTCTATTTACAAAAAAACGATAAAACATTTTTTGACCAATCTTTTTGTGTGATAAGTCGGTCTACTGAAAATATATTTTAAAATTATTTCGAAACATACATATTTCGCCAATGGTTGTATTCAATATAATGTAGATATTTTTGGAGAATGTAAAGATGCAGGTTGTTGCCATTTGAAAAAATAAACATTTTTGAAAACATTTTAAAATGTGATTTTAATCGACCTACTTATCGACTCAATAAGTATATATGTTTTACCGTTTTTCATGGATGACCAGAGGAGTACGTAGTGTGCCACCACTAACAGCTTCAATCGTAAATTAAATTTTTAAAGTAAATTCTTTATGTTCACAATTTTGTAGTAAATAAAGAAGAAAAAAAACATTTTTTTTTTAAAACACAACTATATTTATTAACAAAAATAAATATTTCCATTACATCAAAAATATTGTGTTATTTCTGGTTTCGTTGTGGAAAAACGGGGCATAAAATTTAATAGATTACATGAAACTTTCAATAGAATGTCATATTCTAGAAGTTTTATGTAGCTGGGGACAAGTATAGTATATTAATCAACCTTAAAAAGTCTATATCAAATATATTACATTTATACTTAAAAAAAACATCAGCCTCTAGCATATCAATAACTTTACTCTTGTCTAACGCACAAGTGTAAAACGAAAAACAAAACAAATCATTTACTTAAATATACAAATAGGTATAAAGCGTCCGCCATAAATTGGGGTACATAAATAATATGGGAAACTTTGATTATTAAATTAAGGAAAAAAGTCACTCTTTAGAAAATGTGATGAAACATTTAACTATATAAACTTGATTATTGATATGCTACGTACAGGGTAGCCAAAAACTAAAAAAAATGTGAATACAAATTTTTGTATCAAACTTTCTTTAAGCTTTAAAATAAAGAGCATACATGAATTCGAAAAGCTATACAGAGTTATTGTATTTAGAATTTCGGTTACTAATACTGATATTTAGCTTTTCCAATTTTCCTTTTAAACCCTTTCAATTTAACGCTTTAAAAAATTTGATCCAAAAATTTTTAATTTCGCGAATCCACACTTTTCTTACTTTTTAACTACCCTAATATAAAATAAATATAATTTTTTCAGAAAGCAGAACTTTTTATATAGAGTAATTTAATTCGTAAAATTAATTTATAGTTTATTCCCATATGTACCCACCTTTATGGCGGACGCTGTATATATATTTTTTACAACAATCATAGGGGTAAGTAGGAACCTACTAAAAAGCTTAACAGAGTTCCTAACTAAATTAGTCTAAAGAAAGGTATATTTGAACATTAAAATAAGGCTAATTATTAAATAAATGCAAGTCATTAATTTTCGTTGAATAGTAAGGCTTGTAGTCTAAAATATCATTAAGAAAAATTATGGTAGAAACATTTGTGGCATGCGCTTCATAAGCTAAAAAGTTTTCGTTAAAAGCAATTGTTTTGAACATTTTAATCTTAAAACTCACTAGATTTTGACTACTTATTAAAATATTTGTAACAATGCCAAACTGTGGTAGTAAGTTAATAGAATTAATAAGGAAAATTGTGTTTACTCTGTATTTGTAGCCATGATAAGTTACCCAATTACATGAGAACCATGGCATTGACCAAAATATTTCTTCCAAAGGCCCAGAAAAAAGAAGAAAATTAAACTGCCAAATAAAACATTGCATGGAAAAATGTCTTTTGATATCAAACGAAAACGAACCTTTAGTTGGTGTTTCATTGCTAAAGAATAAGTGATGTTTTTTCGGTTACAACTTACATTTCCTGTTCTCTTCGACTCCTGATGTTTAGATTCATAACGCATACTCCATATAATGCCACTTATAGGTCCAATTCTTAAAATAACATTGGGATAATGCGTTAAAAAATGAAATTTTGGTGTCAAATGCCTTTTTGATAAATGCAGATACAATTGATTATGTTCAGATATACAAAAATTTAAATAACTTATATCCTGATTACTGATCGATTCTTTTAAAACTATATCTATAATTCTTTTTAAATATTTATACAACTGCCAATAGGTATTACTCGAAGGAATATATACCCCTATAAGAAATGCAAATATTTTGACAAAACACAACATCACTGACGCTGAAAATGGTAATTTTTTCTTCTTATAAAATTCGTTAGGTAATGGGGAAGGACGATTTCCTAAATCATTAATTTCATAGTTAAAGATTTGTAACTTATAATTAAAATTGTCTAAGCTTACATATTTTTCAACGCATATAAAATTGTTTAGAATTAAAATAAGATCATAGTGACAAACACCTTCCAAAAGATCATACATAGGGTCCACAGAAACATTTTCAGTTAAATGAAAGTTATTTAGTACATGAAAGATACACTCTTCTTTAATTCCAGTTACTGAACTATCATTTAGATCTAAATCAAAAATAAACGAAACATTTTTTCAGTTGACTTCTAAGTGGAATAAACTGAGCCGTAATTGTTACTGATTTATACAATATATTTTGTTTATTCCGTACATCACTTAAACTTTGACCAACATTGTAAGTTAACGGCTTTATAAAATTTTTAGTTTTTTCCATTTCTTTCATTCGTAAATACTCTGATTTATATGATTCAAATGGACTTTTTAATAAACTGAAGATATCTGAAACATTCTTTTCAAAATCATTACTATCTGTATTATCTTTTATATAATTTTCAAAAAATTCCAAATTACTAAAGAGGTCAGAAAGGTAGTTGATAATTAATTGAATGTATGTTTTTGGCAGATGAGGAAGATTATATAGCTTTGAAATAAATAGGAGTAATTCTTCATGAAAACAGGCTTTAAAATTATGAATGTTTACCTTTTCATTTTTATTCTCATTCATGAAACTATTTTCCTCACTCTCAACATCGGTTGAAGGATTAGGCACTGGCTTTAAATTACATTTGGACGCATCATGATAACTACTTGCATTACTACTGTTAGAGTGCTTTAAATAACAGTGATTGCGAAAAGAACGTAATGAATTAAATTTTCGAAAGCAGTTTACTTCTTGACAAAAATATGTTGACGATGAATCATATTTATGGATAATCCTTAAATGCGTTTGAAGAGATTTAAATGCCTTAAAGAATAACTTGCATTCGCAGCATAACATTTTATCTGCCTTGTTTTTAATATACAGATATAATTAAAATTAGGTGACAAAAATATAAATAAATCAATTAGATTCAATTATTAGATGTGGTAATAACAAATTCACTGATACAAACTGCTTATCATAATCTGTTTTCAAATTAAATAATAAAAGTTTTTTGGATTAAAAGACAAACTTGTTCAGCTTCAGGGGGATATAATGCATTCAAAGCATGGATAGCTTTAAAAGTTACCACGATGGCTTTTAAAGGAGACTCCACCATATATAAGGTGTCGTTGACTCGGACATATGATGCATTAATGTTATCTAAGTCTTCTCCAATAATTATTGGCGTTGGCTGAAATGTCAGTTTAAAAACATCCAATGTCTGTTTTCTTTTGTCTATGATATCTTTCAGATCATCTATTCTCTAAAAAAATTACCTAATATATTTAAATATTTACATAGGTATTTTGTGGCCCTTTAGTGGGAGGAAGAACAATATCATCGTTAACCCAAATGCGAAAAATGTTTTATATAAAAGCTTTCGAAGGTGCACCTCCTGATAAAGTAAGGTATTGCCTATTTGATAAACTATAGATACTAAAATTGGCTATTTTAACACTGACAGGCTGTAAAATCTAAACCCCAAGATATAACAGAAAAAAGGTTTGTCCATCCTTGCAATAGTTTTTCTTAAACCAACAACTGATGCCAACTTCATATTTAACCCAGGGTTAAATCTAAAGTAAGTGTCAGACAATAGCTTATGACACTAAGTCATGAATATGCAAACTAATATTTTCATTATCCCCTAAGTTTTAGATTTTACAGCCTGTCAGAATCTTAAATAGACGAATAAATCGATCAATACCAAAGTGTCAAAACACCCGACAACTTTTTTTATGAAACGTTTTCAGATCTTAGTGATACACGATGATTTTGGACTTGAGACCTGGAACTAGAGGGCCATCCTATCTTTAACATCTTGTCTTGTGTATTTTTAAAAGCTTGCAAAATTGTCGATAAATGAACACGTAAATTTTAAAGTGAAATTAGTCACTCAGAATGGTTTTCTTGAAAAAAATATGTTAATTTGATGGCATTTAGAAGGTTCCATGAAAAAATATCAAGGTAAACATACCTATCATAACATGTGAACCCCGTTACGGCAACAGTTTACTAAACGGTTTTTCTCTATTATATTATAATAAAATATTCTCTATATAGAATTATTTTAGCAACTACAGAGACAAAGAGTATATACCATTAATTATACCGGCAGAGAATTTTTGGCACCCTGTATAAAGAAACAAGTACGTATATAAATCACGTTTTTTTTTTCAACAAAAAAATGTCAAGTAAGTATAATTGGTTAAATATATATTTTTGCCAAGTAAATTAAGATACTTTTGTAAAAATGAAAAATAAAAAATTAAAGAAATTCGAACGAACTTTCGCATTTTTCTCGGGAATTTTGAGGTTTTTTAATTTTAATTTGTTAAAAAGTGCTTTCTACAAAAGTTGTAGATTTCACGATTCACAATTTTTTTATAGGATATTTTTTCATAGGATGTCAACTTTCGCCGAAAATCTCAGTAATACCATTTCCCCCTTTTTCTTCCCACTACGGAATCTCTTCCCTATACCCGAGGTTGCATCTATGTTAATTAAGTCCCTTTACCATTGGAGATTATAAAGGTTCGGGTAACAATTTCTTTTTTCCCTCCTCTAAATGAGTTATTCTGATCGGTCTTTAAATTCTAAGCCTGAATAAAAAGAGTCCTAGATTCCTAGAGATGCTACAGGCGTGGCTCGCGGATATCGGCATTGTATTATGGTGATTCACTTTTTTATTTTGTGGGTTATATTTTTGCAAACAACCACACACTTCACAGTTTAAGTGGCGAGAAACGAGGACGACCACGCTAACCTAACATTCACGTTCTTTTTTCACTTAGAGCTCCACGTTCTCTTCTCCTCTTCTGTTGGCGTCGTTTCGCGTTCATTCTCGTATTTCGCGGGTAGAGGGCGTAAAGGCACGATCATCAACCTCTGAGTTCTGAGAGCAATAAGTTTATGCTGCGTGTACAATACGCGTTTGTTGTGGAAACAATAAATTGGTTATGAAAACCAAAACTATTTAAACACAATTATTTAACATTTGTAAATTAAACTAATATCAAGCAGTTATTTTATCTTTTTTTTGTTAGTAACATTAATTTTAATAGATAATTCTTTTAACCTTACAGATATTTTGCGGTTCAAGTAAAAGTACAGACAACATAAACTATTAATTAAAACAACCGAAATTCTTTGACATATTATTCTTATTTCCACCAACGTTACTGTTTGGTTAAGTTGACTGAGGAAAACGGGTTTTTGCTTTCTTGACTAAAAAAACACTTATTTTAACAACTCAAACGCCTCAACCAATAAAACAAAAGTTAGGTGTACCAAGTCATTTTTAAGAGTGGGAGAAAAAAAAAACCAAACAACCATCAATTCAGTTGTCTCTTTTTCAACGGAACAAGCACAGTATTACGTTTTGATTAGAGAACTGTTTCTCGTGTGTGTGTTTTTCCTTCACGTCACATCCAGGAATTATGGGCAAAGTGCGGACCCAACGACACTAACAATTCAGGCATATTTTTAATGTTAATTTATTATTTTTCAATTTTTACGCTGTGTTCTGTTCCAGTGCTTGAAAAATTATCAATAAAGATACGAAAGATCGCACAGGAATTAATCAGTGTGTTTTTTGAGCCTTCTCCTAACCCTCGAATAAGAAAATATGTTTTTAAATGTTCATTCATAAAATTTGCTAGATGCTAGAAGTAGATATGCCGATCTCAAAGTCAGAATTTTTAGGCGTGAAAGCTAAACCAGATAAATCGGAAAAACCCCATGCAGATTCAGCGTCTACTCCCACAGAGAATCGTAAATCAAGAAAGCCAACCAAAAAGCGAGCAGCAACTCCACCCTTAATACCTCCTTGTTTTACGTGTGGACGAAAGAAATCAGATATTACGTGCAATAATAAGTTCTGTAATAAGGGTTACCACTTAAGGTGTCTCAAATTATCTGAAATGCCAGAAGGTAAGTTCTAAAAATTTTGCATTGCATTTTTTAAATATGATTTATAGAAATTTACATGATAAATATTTTACGAGTTTTACGTGCTTTGAGTGGTTTCTTGAAAATTTGGATATAGCATTTTTTTTTCAATAGTCATCTTTAAGTGAATTCCCTATATATTAAACAATTTGAACATGTTTTCATTTCTAGTCTCCAAATACGCTTGTCCCCGACACAATTGCAATATTTGTTCAAATAGGACCATTAGGTGCTGCGTCAAATGCACAAATTCTTTTTGTCCATCTCATTCAGAAGGAAATGTCAGACATGATAAGTTCCTAGGATTTGTGTGTCGATTACATGATCCCGTAAGTAGTTAGTTAAATAGTTTTATATAAACGTCATGGAAATATAATTTAGAAAAAGAATTGTATGTTAAATAAGTCCATATATTTATTATTATTCTTTTATTTAAATTATTTCATCTTACGAAAGCCAAACCTCAGTTTTGCTCCACTTATCACCACATAATATAATTATAAAGATACCAACTAGTACTTAAATTAAAAAATAAAATATCTAAGTAGAGTCAATATTAATTAGAAGAAACGGGTAAAGCTTCCTCTCACATTTCCTCATAGTTTCTACAGTTAATTTAAAACATTTTGCATTAAAATTCATTCGTTGGTAGTAAATCAATTTCTTACAGATTTTAGTAATATATAACTTTCGATACTGGCTGGCCCTATTCACGTTTTTAGTTTAAAGATAATTTTTATTTTTACTAATGCCAATAACAGTTTGGTCTCTAAAATTAAAATGTAAAACTAAAGTTAAAAACCATGAAATTAATATATTTTACATTACTTTGCAGTAACAAGCGCTATCAATTAAATTAATTTGTGGAATTCAAAAATTTATTCGTAAAATCGACTTAAACCTAAAAGAGTTGGATTAGATTTGTTCATTTTTAAAAATGTCAAATAGCTGTGTATCTCGGCTGAAGTTTTAATATTTACACGTAAAAGATAAAAATACATGAACGTTATAGATAACTCTTCAAAATAAAAACGAAAATTAAAGGTAAAATATGATGTCTGGAAGCTTGTTGTTAAGGTTTAACTTGTCCTTATTACCAATAATAAATTTAAAGTAAACGTCATGTATTGTCACTGTATTCTCTTGTTCTAATATAATTATTGTATAAATAATATTGTTTTTCTTAAAAATAGGAATAAAGTTGTAGACATCTTGATTTTGTCAAACCAAAAAGTATCTTTAAGACGACAGATTTAAAACTACTAAACATGTGATGTGAAATAAAAAATTGCATATTTTACCGAAAGCAAATCGCATAATATAGTCGCATTAGTAACTTACATATTGATGTTTAAAATGCCACTTTAGTTTGGGCGAAGGGTACATTTTCTCTGTAAGCATTATGAAAAGTAACTAAATCAGGTTAAAAACTTGCACACGTTTTATTTATTCTTCCAACTATAAATTTATATTTTTTTGCATTTTGGTTTTTCTTTAATTTATGTCTTTTACTTGCTTATTTTTTTAAACTTTTCTGCTTTTAACCTATAGGGTATATCATCAGCTGAAGGGTTCTCAGAAACTGGTAAAGAAGTTTACAAACAAAAAACTAATGGCAAAAGATCCCAAACATCTTCGATCGTCGATGTGCACACACAAGTTAAAAAAGCACCTTTGATTGGCAGGAAAGCATTTAGGGCCTCATGGCGGATACAGAGAGGAAAGAGGTTACTTAAAAAAGGGGATTCCAAAAATCAAATAGTTAATTTAAATACGACAACAAGAAAAGATGGTACTGCTGTAAATCAAAAACGAGCCCTTTCTAGCACATCTGCAAAGCGATTTAATGGGTGCAAAATGCCAAATCGAAGATTGTCAATATCTGATGAGAAAAGGGAAGCTCTTCGTGCTAAATGGCGTAGAGATTCGGCAAAATATCGCTTGAAAAAAAGAGCAGAAAAACTTAACAACATGAGCCCTAATAAAGACAGTGAAGTCGTACAAACTCAAGGTAATTATCTCGCTGTTGTCCCAGATGATAAAGTAACGAGTATCGATGACATAATAGTAGATCAATATATTAATAGAGAAAAAGTTCAAACGAACAATGTGACATTAAAAGTGGCCGAAGACATCTGTGTCTCATCGGAAAGCGATCCTAGTATTCCAGAAGTTACTCCTAGTTGCTCGGCTGTTAGTATATTTATTTTTGTTTTAATGCTTTTTGTTATGTGCTTGTTGTTCTTTAACAAAATAATGCTTGTTTTGAAAGCTTTTGTGGTTCTGTGTTGATTACAAGGCTTTCTAAATAATGTAATTAAGGGTCGATTCAAGTGGAACACCTCAATATTTCGTTTAAATTTCAGGCACCGTTTTTCAAAACCTACTTGATAGTTTAGAGAGCTTTTAAGTAAACTGCCACTAAATGTCTTTGTTTTTCAATTGTTAATGCAACAAAGCGTTAATGACAGTAATGCATTTCCATCAATTTTTTTGATATACAACCAATTTTTGAAAAGAGAGTCTGGACCTGATTGAATACAGCCAATATATCTTAAAGAGTACCTTTTGGCGTTTTAGGGTTTATCGACAATGGTGGTATAAATTTCACTTGTAGCCGTATAACAGCAAACCAACGCGATGTTTGAAAACCCACTATTATAAAGTTTTGTAGAATAACTTATCTAAGACGTGTTTTACATTTTACCCAATTTTACTTGGATTTTATGTACAAAGTTATCAAAAAGTATTATTTCTATACAAGCTCTGTACGCCAGTGGCGGCTCGCGGGTGAAAAAGTAAGTGAAGTGCAAATGAACCAAGAAAATATCGCAATAATTTTTTTATATGTGGAGGGGGTAGAATATTTTTTTACGACTTACCTAAATTTTGTATACTAAATCAATTCTCCTATACTTCATAGCAGCAAATGTATTTATAAGATCCTCATAAAATTGATGAGTTGCCCTAATCTCTTTCAGAAATTACTTTTGAATTGATATATTGCGAAGAGAATAATAAGATAATAAAATAAGATAAAACAATTTATATGCTTCGGTAAAAATATATTTATTTTTATTAATTTTTTTCACTTGCTCTTACAGCGATATATTCCAGTTGCTCTCATTGGCAAAAATAAGACCAAGCTCATTTTTAAGTCGTTGACTTTTTGAAAATATTTCCCCATATAACTGTAACAAATTTTCAAACGGGCCAGTCGGAAAATTTAAACTATATTCGGAAAATTCAGCAGAACCTGCCAAACATGAAAATGTAAGTTTTTCACAGTCTTGAAATCTTAGTGTCATTTCCATTAAAATATGGTCCAATATTTCATAAAAAAGGGTTCTATACTTAGCCCTAATTTCTTGCAGCGAAATCCGCGAAAATAAAAGTAAACAACCACCGCAAACTGAACGACACATGGGTGTAATGTACTGCGCCTGCAATTCACCGAGAGCATTGTATGGCGCTGGGCTCGACGTCATCACGTTCGCGTTGTCATGGCAACATAGTAGGAAAATCGTAAACTAAACCTCCTGCAAAGTCAAAGCGGTTTACGCCCCTGTTATAGTTGTTATAATAAAGTTCGATTGAAAGTTTTAAAAGGACATGCTGCCAACGGTCAAGTAAAATATTTATTCGAGATTTACAGTTTATTTTTTACCAATTAGGTGAATAAATGAATATAAAAACTAAAATTTTGAAAGATATAGAATAAATATAGTTAGATCTTTGCTTGTTTATTTTTCTTGGTGAAGTAGCACTTGACCTACTTCACCTGAATAGCCGCCAGTACTGTAGGCAATAATAAAAAAAGAAAAATTAAAATGCTTTATTGTCCAAAGAAACTTCTTATTGACATAGCTAGGAAAAAAAGGACATAAATATAAAGCAAACCAATAATGCAATATTATGATAAATAAAATGTCTCTCCTATAACATATGTTAACCTTATGCAATCAATATAAAAAAAAATATAAAAAAAAACCAAAAACATAAAAAACTTATTGAAGCTGAGACATATACATATACAGAGAAGCATAGAAGTAAACAAAACAATTAGGACAAAATTAAATATAAAATAAAAAGTCTAATAATAAGCTTAACAATAGTCTTAAACAAATACTTAAAATTATGCATAAATGCAGTATATGTCGGGTTAAAATCTCTCGTCAAAATATTCTGCCAAATCATAATAAACCGTCGCAACAATCAACTTTAAATTGTTTACTATCATAGATCTCTCTGTTATAAAGTGGTTAAATATTTGCAGATGACGTACAGGAAAATTCACGCGGGATATCGAAAGGTACACATACATAGCGGTAATCGTTCAAATGGCTTGTGTAAAAAAAGATTAATTAAAGAACATAATATCTAGTCTAAATCATTTGGATCGATATATTCGAAATTTTCATATTAAATTAAGTTATATGCATTTTATTCATGCATGTACTATGCAAGAACTGACCTAGTACTTTTTCATACCATAATGTCGTGGTTGGAAAAATAATACGAATAGTAAACAAGTGTTTTTCTAAACATCTAAGTTCTATCCATTTGGAACTAGAGAAACACTAAATTTCTCATTAATTTGGTGTGTAATGCGTTGTATCCTGTGCAGTGTTTGACAGCTCAAGCAAATGACAAACGATTTTCGCTACATTTGGTCAAGCTGTAGGAAATTAAAAATCTATATCAACTATTATGAATATTAATATTTTGGAATTATCAGGCGAGAAAAAATAGAAAAGTTATATTGAAATTAAAAAAAAGTATAAAATGTTTTAAACAAATTATTGCAATAATACAATAGATATTCTACTATTATGCCAATTTTCTCGCACCTATCGATAAATTGCCCTCAGAAAACTAAAAACTATAATTTTAAGATAGTAAGACTTACAGTAAAAACATAAGTCACATATTTAAATCCTGATAGGAAATGTATGCTAAAGGTTTTCAATATAGAAATGCAAAATCAGTATTTTTACTTCCCTTGGCTAGAAAATATATCGTACGAGAAATAGATTTTTAGTTTCTAAATATCTTTACATTTCAGGGTCGCTATATGCTATTGCAAAACAAACGTACAGGGGGGTGACCAGAAACTCTGTGAAAGTGATTCTCCAATAAAAAAAAATGCTATAAACATGGGTTCAAAAATGCGTTACTGAAAAACTAAATAATTTTTAGATAATTTTTACTTTTTTGATTAACAATATTTTTTTGGGGTTTTCTTGTAAAATGTTTATATGGATATTTAAAAACATCCTAAAATATTCAACACCCTGTATTTCGGTAACGACTCATTTTTGAATCAATGTTTACAGGAAATTATTCTTTTTTGTTGGAGAATCACTTAATATTTGTCGGGAGAGTTTCTGAACAGCCGTATAGCGGTTCCAATATGACCACTAATTTTTCTTTATTAACATTTTGATTATAAAAGATCTTAGTTCAGTAAAAAATACTACGACTTAGTTTTCAAGAACTAATTAGGGCGGATAAAGGTATAGCTGTCAACATAATGTTTTTGTTAATTTTATTGAAATTTAGAATACAATGCTTTAAGAACAGGTAAGGTATGGCAGATTTAAATGTGGAAGTCAAAACATATTTTTCTTCTTATTTTGATGGAATTTCGGCGTGATTGTCTTTAAGGTTATCAAATGAACATATAATTATATTATCAACAATTAAGTAATTAAGTACGACTAGCAATATGAATATGTATAGTCGAAAGCATTATATTATTCTTTATGTTAACGTAGAATTTTCCACCGATTAAAATGCTAAAAATGGTGCTACTATTAATTTATTAAGTAATAAAATTGTATAAGTACTCGGTACTTTTATAAAGCACTATGTTACTCGTTTTCGGGTGTTATTTGCCTTTGAGGTCCCCGATTAGTTTGATGGACGTTTACACTTCCCGTATCGCGAACTTTTTGTAAAACCGCCACGAATGTTCTGTCATTAGGACACCTCCTGTTAGAATATCTTTCCCGGTATGTTTGGGACGCCAAATGAGCATTCTATCTACACTCTCCATAAATAAGTAACATGTCCGCATATTCAATATTCGTATACATTTTTAAAGAGTTTTTTAATCCCGACTACGTATTAAAACGGTATGGAATTGCCTCATACGGCAAAAAATTAAGGTGAAAGAACCAAAAAACAAGACAACTCCGACTGATATGTTTGCGAATTATTATGTTCGTTGAAGTCTGCTCGTTTCTCTACGGTGGACAGTGTTACCGTTTTCAAATAAGCATTCTATGGTAAAATAAAACAAAATTTATTCGTTTTTTTTTTTTTTAATTTAGGTCGTTCAGATATTTTAAGAGTTGTAGGCATTTTGTAGAAAATCATGTAATTAATTGTTTTACATAATAAAATTAATAAATGTGTTAACGATGTGCTTAAAAATTAATAAAACAAAATACAACTTTAAGGCCGTTTTTCTCAAAAATGGTGAGGGATTGACTCTATGCTGTTTAAGCATCTTCTAATCAAAATGGTCCATACTAGAAAATATTTAGAAATATTCTCCCATAGTTCACAAATTCTAGCAACAAACGATAATAGAATATTTCTTAAAACATATCAACCGTTTATTATTATTATTATTATTAGAAAATAAAATAAGATTTGCAAAATAGCTAATTGCTTTTTCACAAATTGGTTATGTATAAAAAATTTGTCAGATATATATTACTTTCTTTTTGGTCCTGTGGTACTAATAATTGGAAAACAAAGACCTTTAGTGACAGTTTACGTAAAAGCTAATGTACTTGAATTTTCACGGATCATGAAAATCTATCAAGTAGTGTTTGAAAAACCGCCTGAAATTTGGGCAAAATAATGGGGTGTATGAGTTGTTTAGTTTATTACAATTTAGTCTATTGTATTTATTACTAACCATGAAATGACTTAAACAGTACACATGGTTTCTAGTAGATAAAAAAGACTTTCTTTAAACTTTAGGACTAATAATTTATATAAGTTACGAAAAACTTAACATCACTGTCATCATACATTATATTAATAAGTCGTAATTTTAAAGTTTATTAAAGAACATTCTATTGAATGTCATCAACAATAGATGAAAGAATTTAAAAAATTACTGCTTCCCCACTGCTTTAATTTTCTCTGTAATTATCAATTTGTGTTTATAGATTTTCTTTACTTTGTTTACTACTTCGAATTACATTTTTCAAAAGCGCATATTGCTGCAAAGATAACTTTTACTTTCTAGCAACTACGGGGTGAACAAAGTATATGCATAAAAAAATCGAAATCCATATCATAATGAAAAGTTCATTTCTTAGGTGCTATAAAAGTTGTTACAATAAAATATCTTTATGTGTCCTACGGCAAGTTTTGTGTAATATTTTTTCGTTATCCCTAGAAATTAAAAAAATACATTTCATCAAAAGCGGTTGTTCAGAAAATGATTTCACTTTGACATGGTCTAATTCCAACAACCATGATTTATTTTTAAATGTCTTGGTTTAAATAATTGGCGTTGAAGTTAACAGTAATGAGAATATTATGGTTAAAAATGGTACGTTTTTTGAGTACGAAATGATTCATTATTATTATTATTGTTATTATTATATGTTGCAAAATCTGCAAAATGGTGACATAAGTTGCATGGATTAAATGTATTGAACTAACGATAAATAAAATATAAACAATACAGCTTAATAGGGAAGATTTTCTTTGCTCTAGGAAAGATCGGAGTTCGACACGTTCACAACCAACAAAAAGCGTCGGGCAAAACAGGATGTCACCGATGAATCGGTGGTGTCCTCAACGACATCAGATGAAGGATCCAGTTCCAATCTATCAGACTTTAAAAAAACTCGCCTGCAACATGATCGGGTATCATCTTCACCAACGAAACATAAAGAAGAAACTTCGGCTAGCGAAGATGAACGAAGTCGTGGTAAAAGACTCAAAAGGAAGTCGAACGCCAGAGTATCGAGAAAAAAAATTAATTTTAGTGTAAATAGGTTGTCGCCTACTGCCAAACCGTCAAAACTGTAGTTTTTAATTTTAGGTATTTAAAATAGTCGGAACACCCAGTACATCTCCCTAGATCTGAGCTTAGAGGACAAATCTATTTTAAAGTGGAAATAGATTAAAAGAGTTTAAGAAATTATATTGTATTTTTTGTCTTTTAAGATATGAATTCTAACTGCACTAATAAAATGTCTCTATATTTTTAATTACAAATCGAAGTGAACTTTCATGAACAAAATTATGAATATCGGTATAATAATAACCGGAAAGCCTCCACTGCAAAGATTTTTAACAATCATTAGATTTAACTTTTCTTAAAGAAACTAATTATAGATACACAGAGGGTGTGGTAGCAGAACTCAAATATTTTAAATATAATTAGCATTAAAAAACTAACCGTCAAAGTTATAACTCTATCTTACCTATACCTATAAATATTTTATGGAATCAAAAATTTTCAGAAAAAATAAACTACTGCACTGTCCAGTAGAATTTTATATTTAAAAGTTATACTATATCTAATGGCCATGGCAATTAAAACTTAGTTTAAAAAATTCTTGCATATGTCATGGGTATGCCTACATTTCAATAAAAAATAACTGGGATTTCGCTCTGCAACAGATTACACTTTGTTTCAGGGGTTTATTTCAAAATATGCTGCTAATCAAGCATAAATACAACAGTATGTGAAGTGTTAATGCCACCATAAGATTGATTGTGGCTGCCATGTGCTCCTCCCATCTAGAATCTAGAATAGTGTTTTACCAAAACTTATTTATGAGGTTAGGGTAGCAATTTGTATTTATCCTGAAAGTAGTCTATCATATCACAATTATTGGAGGTTAATTTTTTTTTCGTTCTGTGTTTTTTAGTTAGAAAACAATATTTTGTGATTTTTGTTGTAGAGTCAATTTTTTTCAATCAAAAAGTAAGAATTAACTAATACAAGTTTCTCCTCAAGCATTCAGATACTTGATGTATTTGGGTAATCATTTGGATATATTGTTTGTTTATAGTGTAATAATAGGTTTTATATATAAACAGGTATTAAGAGGAGTACTAAGTCGCGCGTCAACATTTCATTTTTTTTTTCTTGATAATATTGGAGTTATGCTTTGTTCTGTCTAAAAAGTATTCACTTTTTACCATTCTTCACTTAAATAATTAAAGTTTGGAATGCATAAGCTCGCCATAAGTGCCCAAAACTGGATCTAAAGTTATTAAGATTTATTCGAATGTAAATCACATAAATAAAGAAATACTTATGTTTTGTAATTATTTTTATATGCCAAGGAATCGTCTTAATAACCAACTAAAAATAGGACATCAGGCATATGTTTTAGATATATAATCTAAACTAGCTATGTGGCATAGGACTGAAATTTTAAAAAGAGTGGCGTGCTCCCTGATATCTAAACTAAAAGATTTTTTTATTATTTGTAAATATGTTCAACAACAGTTACATATTTTGTTATCTAGAAAAGTCAGCATTGAAAGTAATCTTTATTATCATCTTTATGTAAACTAAATTCTTAAATTATTAACAACATGCTTTTCATAATTCATTTTTCAGAACACAACACGATAGTCCTTTAGCAACAGCAGACTAATCTATCATCAGACATCATCTACGTTTACTACTAAAAATATAACATAGAATATGTTTAACTGAAAAAGTAAAAAAAAATAATAATTTCTTAGTACTTAGCCGACATTCCACTGTTCCATTATTATTTCCGATTGATGTAAAACAATATTTATATTTTAATAACAGCTACAGTTGTCACTGACCCAGAACATGCAAAATATGCGGTGTATTTTTTAAACATAAATAATGTTAACCTTCTTTCAGAAGATAACAATTAAAGGTAAAAATGGTAGAAATTGTAGACTTTTAGAAAGCATAAAGCATAATTTTATATAAAAAAGAAATGGCGAATTTGCAATTGAATACTCGTTAAAAGACCAACATCAATTTATATATAATCCTACCGTGCTGAAAGAATTATAGGTAAAATGTTTGTAATTTTATTTTTTAGAGTAAATATCCATTTGCGTTCTGTGTAACAAATGGAAAAAGTGTGAAACAATTGTTATTGTATGATTTCCATGCAAATAAAACATACAGGACTTATAACATATTTTTTAGTATACCGCATCGGAATATGTATAATTTTGTATGCATTTTTCATTTAAGTGCAATTAATTCGTCTCTTATTTAAGATACTTATTTGTTTTACGGTGTAGTTTCCATGAACGCATGCTTAACCGATGCTAACAAAACTAGCTTGAAGTATTCAAGGACAATATAGCGCATATATACGATAGTTTGCGCTCGATTTGTTAGTTATTCCAAATATCAGTTCTAAAATAATTTTATTATAAGTATGGCGATTTCTTTTAAAGAAGCTTTTTGGACATACAAAAGAAAGTGTGTTAAAACATAATTTTTTTTTAGATTTTATGCTTCTCTTACTTTTATGCTGCAACTATTTTCCTTTAGTTACCCAAGTTTTTATTATTGATTCAGGAATTTCTCCCATTCAAAGCACTAACTAAAATTTAAATAATCAGAAACGTTTTTGCAGCAAACCAAAAATTTGTCTTTTCGATCAATTGGATGACATATGATTAGGTTTGTCATACAAAAAAAACTGACAAATTGTTTTGTACTATAATTTCACATACACATACATTTGGTTAATTTGTTAGTAGATAGAATTAGATTTCTTGTTCCATCGTACATGCTCATAAAATTATATTTATTTATACTATGAGAGTCGCCAGCATATTTCATTTTTTGTTATATAGCCAACAATATGAAGTATTTAAGAAAATTTATTTCGCAATTTATACATTTTGAACGTCTAAAAAACGAAATTACTTCAATTTTCTTAGAACGGTATAGATACACATTCAATGATTGTTTGATATTCTTTTACATTTTTTACATCTTTTAAGTGAGTGTGTTTAATAAATGGTCTTATATATAATTTCTAGTTTTATTTTGATAATATGAAGCGATTTAAATTTATTTACAAAAAGTAGTTGAGGGGGATTCAAAACCAGTGAGTAGACCAGAAATATCCTTTTTGCTTTTACGAACCTCACCTGAATCTAATCCTAATCCTGTTACGTTTTTTTACCTGGGACGACTAAAAATTATGTTCTAATTTATTAATTCTTACTAGTCATTTTCGTCATTTAATTTGAAAGAAAAACATATACTTAATAGCAATTCATGTCTGTTCAAATTTGTGAGAGCCCCTCGACAACTTTCAGTGCTTAAGGCCGGATTGTAAATCTAGTGTTAGACGTAGTAGATTGTTCAAAGAAACTACCACAAATTTGTAAAATGTAAACGGACAAATATTAAACTTACCGATGACCCCTTAAACATGTTTTATTCCGTAAAATTGATTTTTTTTATCGAAATTTCCGGATAGTAAAAATTTTCGAGCACAATTATATTCAGAATTGTTTAAAAAAATCGGCAGATTTCTTTACCCGGAACTTCCCTCGTTCTGATTTTTTCCATTTGTTAGGAACAGTGAAGTGTGACCCAATTTAGTTCAGTACATAGTCACAATATATATGTGTTACATATACCTACTCTTTATTTGTTTAGTCATATTGGATTCCTACCGATATTTTACCATTTTCTTTCTACCTATGCCACACTTGACTTTTGGACATAATAAAATAAATTTAATAAATAGTTTTTACATTCACACATACCGCCATTTTGCTACGTCATATTGAATTCGTACCAGTTCATGCCATTTTCACATCTAATTTTTCTGCAAAATCAATTGAACAAGATTTTTTTACATTGATTTTTTAAAAATCTTATTTGGCCTCCATTTTCTTTTGTCATCTTAAATTGAAACCCATATTATCAGTCTTTACTTACTCCGTTGGTCCGCAGATACTTCCCAGATATTACGTTTCTAACTGGTTTTCGTTATCGATCTTCTTGTTATTAGGTTAAAGTGGTGTATTATTTGGGGTTAGGATCCAGTAAAAAAACAAAACCTTTTTCTTAAATGTCTGCAGATATTTCGTAACCCCAAATAATACACCACTCTAACAACAAGATCGTCTACGAAAACCATTTAGAAACTTAATATCTAGAAAATATTTGCGGACTAACGTAGTAGGTAAAAACTGATAATATGGGTTTCATGAAGGATATAGAAACTATAACCTACAATAATAATACACCACTCTAACATAACCACAAGAGGATGGTTAACGAAAACCATAAACATGATATCTGGGAAATATCTGTGGACGAACGGAGTAAGTAGACTGATAATATGGGGTTCGTGCAGGATATAGAAACCATATATGTGTGCTGAGGATACAAAAATAAAGTTGCGAAACGATTATTAAAAAATTGACTTGTTTTTTTACTGGACCTTAACCCCAAATAATACACCACTGTAACATAAGAGGTTTATTAACGAAAACCTTTTAGAAACTTAATATCTAGAAAATATCTGCGGACCAACAAAGTAGGTAAAGACTGATAATATGGGTTTCCGGCAGGATGTAGGATATGTATATGTTTCCTGAGGATGCACAAACTTCCGAAACGTCAATAAAAAAATTGTATTTTTTACTGGATCTTAACCCTAAATAGTACACCACTCTAACAAAAAATGTTTTAACATTGTTCAGCCATATTGGATTTTTATCAAAATATTACCAGGTCATCCTCATATGACCCTTAATTTTTGGTCAAAATTTGAAGTCAGTCGGGTAAGTAGTATTTAAGCTATGTCGCGAACTGACAGACGGACGGACCGACAGAATTGATAAAACATGTTTTTTGGCATCCAGTGACAATGTGAATATATGTAAAATCTAGAGGGTGAATTTTTGCACGATTACAAACATTTTTATTTGGCCGCAATTTTGTTCCGCCATCTTGAATCAGTAACTACTAACTAACTAGTTGAGCACTGTACTACAATTAGTTATAGCACACAATTTGCAATCATTAAATAGTTTTTTGTTTTCTGCCGCCATCTTGGATTCGTACCAAAATTTTACTAGCTAATTCCAATATAATACTTGATGTTTATGCAAAATTTGAAATAAATTCGACTAAAGTAACTTTTTTCATAATATTTTTTCTTAACATTTCACTAGGCCGCCATTTTGTTTTTGCTATACCCAATTTTTACCAAAATATTACCAGATCATCCTCATATGACTCTTAATTTTTTATCAAAATTTGAAGTCAATCGGGTTAGTCCTATGCCGCGACTGACAGACCGACAGACGGGCCAACGGAATTGATGAAATATATTTTGTTGGCATCTAGGGACGCAAGAACGTGAAGATATATAAAACCTGAGAGACTGATTTTTTTTAAGATTATAAACATTTTATTTGGCCGCCATTTTGTATTAGTGCCACAGTTTTACTAGTTGACATTTATACCAGTTAGCTATCGCACGCAATATGAAATCAATTCATTAAGTAGTTATTCAGGCTGAATTTTTAAATATTTTATTAAGCCGCCATTTTGTTGCGCTATTTTGGATTCGTACCAAAATGTTACCAGTTGATTTCAATATAATACTTTTGTTTTTGCAAAATTTGAAATAAATTGGATGAGTAGTTTTGTAATAATAATGTTTTAATATTTCACTAAGCCGCCATTTTGTTTCGCCATATTGGATTTTTATCAAAATCTTACCAGGCCATCCTAATGAACCTTAATTTTTGACCAAAATTTGAAGTCAATCGGGTAAGTAGTTTTTTAGCTATGCCGCGAACTGACAGACGGAACGACGGAGTTCATAAAACGAATTTTTTTGGCATCTAGCGACGCTAAAATTTAAAGATCTGTAAAAGTGAGAGGGTAGTTTTTTCACGATTCCAAACATTTTATTTGACCGCCATTTTGTTCGGCCATTTTAAATTAGTACTACTATTTTACAAGTTGATCCCTATACTACAACCAATTATGGTACACAATTTGAAATATTTTATTAAGTCGCCATTTTCTTCCGCCATCTTGGATTCGTACCAAAATGTTATCAGTTGATTCCAACATAATATTTGATGTTTTTGCAAAATTTGAGATAAATGGGATCAGTGGGTAGTTTTTTAATAATAACAACATAAAACATTGATTATTTCAATTCTCGCTTTAAAATGGGGGGAGGGGGTATTAGAAACCCCAAACCACTTACGGCCCTACGATCACTTTTACTAGTCATGGAATTGTGTTATTAAAAAGTTCGGCAGGTATATACAATTTTTGTTATCTGCCGTGGGCGAAAACGAAGATGCTTAGGACCTGCCAAAAAAATACCAGATCGGAAGGACATGAGTTAAAACTAGTTTAAATTCCGGGATTAGGTTATCGGCGCTTATGCTTTTTGCACAGGTATTTTCCTGAAGAGTTTCTGTTTTGCTCTTTAAGTTGCTCGATAACTTAGGAGCGGAGCGACAAACTTCGTTTCGCTTAGTGACATCCCAGTGTGCTGGATCCCATTTGACTATGTTGTTTCTGGAGCGGAAGAAATATTTTCGTTTCGCCTCGGTGGGCTTGGAGCTTTAGAGTTCGAAACACACGTCTAGCCATAGTGACTTAACTGATAACTAAATTGAAAGAAGAAATAAAATAAAATAATACTTTAAACTCTTTTTTATTATTTTCTATAATAGTTTCTCTTGTAACAGTGTGAGTGTTAACAATGAAATATAGTACGTTTATTTTGCGTTTTAAGAAACGACTACTTTATTTAATGAAAAACTATAAATATATATATTTAAAAAGGAAACAGTTTCTGTTCTCTTTGAATAGATTATTACACAATAAAACACAAAATTACAATTGTATTTACAACAAAACTAACAAAAACATCCCAACAAAATAAATATATCCCATAATTGCTATGAAGCTTTCTGGATCAGCAGATTAGTAACTTGATTTCCGAATTTTATTTTGGATTTGTGGACTATGAGTTCAAGAGACATTAACGAAACAAATGTTAAGCTCTGCGATTTAAGGATTTATATAATTGAATACGAGAGGCAAAAAATATAAGTTGATGTGTGTAAGAAAAATCTGCTGTTATACACTGTATATTACATGATATATTAACGAACTGAAAGACTGAAGGGTTATATTTGTTATAACTAAAATAGTTCAATGTCTGGAGGGTCAAAGCTCAGGAAAATAAGCAGCCAGTTCAAAGCAAAAAATTGCAAAAATCATTTTTTGTCAATATCTTCTAGATAGAGATGATGATATAAATAACAAAAAATTTATTCTGAAAAAAAAAGATCCTCATGATTTTTTCCTAAATATTATAGTTTCTGAGATAAATCGATCGAAAATTATAATTATTTTTTACCACTGACATGTCGACTGTAAACGCGCCGGTGAACTAAAAACAATAACTGCACCAAAAATTATTTTTTTGATGTGAATATTCATTCACTTTGTCCGTATAATATTATCTTTTTTAGATCACCTGGAACAATAGTATTTCATTGAAATTATCGCTTTATTTACGTGGTAGATAATAATTATCTTTGATAATATTGCTATTTATTACTTTCCCGGATTTTTAGTACCATTGGAATGCTTGAAAAATCTACTTTTTAATGAGGGTTTTGTTTTTCCTCCGAAATGTTCCAGTTTATGAGAATTTTAAATATCCCTCACAACTGTCAAGATCAGACTTATTTTATATTTTAAATATAAGCGGAAGTCACGATCTTTCCATTAATTATACTAATCATTGTCTTTTGTGTACGTGGAGAAAAGAAATCAACCAAATTAAATGGAAATGCCGTATATTATGCTTAGTTTGCAGGGAAATAGGAATTTTCACTTCTTGTAGCTACGGATTTCCCTTTAATTAACTAAATTAACACGAAAAAATAATTTTCGGTGGAATTATTGCAAATTTTATCTCAGGATTGGTTCACAATTTTCATATTTTTAATTCGACAAATGTCAGTGGGAAAAAATACAAACATTTGACCAACCTACTAACTTCGAATCTGGGACTATGATAAAAATGAGAGTATACGTGGAAATGCTGGGCGCACTTTACTATTGCTGCTCTACATGATAACGATCAGAATATCAACGTTTCGGATGAAACTGAGTATGTTTGTTCCTTTAATGAAGAGTCTAATCATTTTTCATGCATTAGTTAATTCAAAAAACAACAATAATTATGTATCACTTTTTAGGGGTATAAGAAAGTATAATAATTATGTATCACTTTTTAGGTATAAGAAATGTAATTAAAGAATTTTACGTATTTATTGATACTTTTGGGTTGCCGAATATATTAACGCTGACTAAACATTGGTAAAGGCCAGATGAGCTGCTTTATTACAAACTACTCAGTAGTATCTTCCTATTGTAGAGCTATAATGAGACATAATATTTCTATATTTAGTATTAATAAATATGACTCCCTGTTAGTTGAGGGTGAATTTGAATTGTGTATATAATGAACAATATAACGTTAATTTAGTTTATGTTTATAAACCACCAAGTAGTCATATTGCAGCCTCTTCGAGGTGCTTGCTCCCTTCCAGCCTTACGTTTAGCTCTAAGTTCATTCTTTGCAGAATTTACTCATCTACTCTCACTGACTATTTTTATACAAATTTTGCTCACGAAACGCAAGCAAATACATCTATTATTTCAGCAGGATGGTCAGATCGCGAGTTTGTTATGGTGGAATAAGCTTTGAGATCGTTAAGTGTCCAAATATTAGATATGGTAGAATATGCCACTAATTTTAACAAGTTTTGAAAATATAATAGCAAATCTAACTGGCAGTTGGTACATAACTGTCCAAACATAACTAATCAACACAAATGATCTGAGTGCTCTTGACATTCGAGACCGATTTAGTCTTTACTGATGATACCACAGTTTTATGGTTCCGTAAAAGACCGGACTCAACTAATGAACATTATCTCTGAGGATATTGGGAAAATGTCTGAATGGTGTGATTCAAATCATTTATATCCTAATGTCTGTAAGACTAGTATGCTCAACTTGAGGTTTGATTGTGATAGTGTGTTTAGATTACTGTGATATTCAAAGTAAGCAGTACAAGTGTCTGGGTTTAATAATTGACAAAAACCTTACATTGATACATATTGATCATGTAAGGGCGTTGAATGTGAGGCTGGCCAGTGGATTTTACGCAGTTAGGATTGCCTGTAGTGAGTTGGGCAAAATGGTGGCCAAAGCCGTGTATTTCTCATTAATTGAACGCCGTCTTAGATATAGCATAGCATATTGGGATTTCTGTAGACAATATCATTTGCATTTGCATCAACGCATTTTTTTAAATTGCGAAGGGTCTAAGTAGCAATGTAAACTTTTGGCTATATCAACAGAGTTCTCACAGAGTTAGTTTAAAAAAAAATGAAAAAGGAAGCTTTGAAATATGTTTTTTCCTACTATCGTATGGCTCATATTTAAATTTTATAACTTGTCGTAAAACACGACACACCTCGGTTTTATATTATTATTAGACTACTAACAATTTTTTCAATTTTAAATCGAAAAAAGATATGCAGAATTTTTTTTTCACGCCACTCAATACTGGTTAGTATTAAACCTGTACTCATAATCACAGAACCTAATCGGTTGCTAAATATCGTTCCAAACATCTCTATTTTGTCACATACATATATTATAAGCCATATATCTGAGACATTTTTAAATATAATTTTTAACAATTAGTAATCTGCTGATGTAATTAAAAATAAAATAATACTAGAATAATATATCTCTCATTTTATTTTGTACTTCACCTAACTAGCAAGAACATCATTTGATTTTAGAGGTTAATTAAGATCAATAAATTCTTTTTATATTTACTGGATCAATTAGCAAAATTTGAAGCTTGGTGAGAATTGTGTAAATATTTCTAACAAAGCTATTCCAAATTACATAATACACGATATCGAATTATCTATAATATCACTCGAGACACGGAGGAGGAAGTTTTTCTTTTGTAACTGTTTATAGAACACTATCGGTATAATAAATTCATAAAGATAAATTCTTAATCTTGGTGTTCACTAGAATAATTAAGACATTCTAAATATCATAGCAGGTTCCTTTCATATTTAAAACGGCATCAGATATTTTAAACAATAATCATTAAAATTACAAAACAAATTGAAAGAGGTCTTTTTTATAAACAGTCTATCAAGGAATCACTTTAAATACAAAAAGCCCTGCATGTAACTTCCATTCCAACAAATTTTGTATGAACAATTAATAAAATTACAATGACCTGATTTATCTATTTAGTGTTGCGTTTTAAAAAGTACATAACTTCAGGTTATATCTTAATCAACACTATACTTAATAATGTAAAAAGTAGATCAGAGGCAAAAGTTGAGCATGTGTTTACTACTTTATTCAATTAATAAAAAACACTACATTTTTAAGTAATCTACTTATTTCAAAATTTTTGAAAAGAGCTGGTCATAAATAATGCTCTAAATTAAATACAGGTACAGCTGTTGTACCTTAAATTTATTTTCAATCTAGGCCAGTGAAAGACCCGGAGTTTTTATGCAAATTTTTTGTCACCGAGTGAGAGACTGGCAGAGTGCTAGTTCAGAATGTGATTGTGAAGTATTACGTCTGATAATTTCACCCGTTGTGCCTATGTTCTTTGCAGTTTTGATTATGTGATACACTTTTTTAATGGCGTCTCAAAATTACCATCTTTGCTCACTTACAGCCTTCTATAAGCCAAACGGTTAAACTTAGAACACGACTTGCACTTCCCTATCTTAACTTTTTAGAATCTATTGGATGGCATCATCTTTTGCTTTAGACGTAACAGTATACAGCCCACCAGACTCGAACCTTGCCACAACAGAATGAAATTGTATCGTTATTATTTACTGCTTTATTATTTATTATGGCTTTAATGCTGGTTTTATCGACGAACATAGGCTAACCTAACGTTAACGAGAAGATCCACCTAACACTATTGGTTTATAAAAAAAATCCAATCTCCATAAAATTGGCGAACTACCGAGGGTTTTCTTTACAGCAAACCTAGCCAATCCTAACCTAAGCTATAAATAATCCGCATTTTTATTAATTATAAGTTTTGTTAAAAAAAACTAAAACAAGCTTTCATCCGACTTGGGCTTCGAACACACATGTTATACGACATAGGCCAAGGACTCTACCACTTGCGTCACGAGGCTTCACACGGAGAATGTAACTATCATAGATTACCAAAAAAACTCTGTTCATGGTTCGCCGCAATAAACATGTATACGGTATGTCCGCAGATGGACTTTACAAGAGGTTTAATGAACTAAAAATTGAAAGATACGAAAAAAGTCACACTTGATAAAAGTTGTTGCTTGAAAAATAAATGAGGTTCGAGTTATCAAAAAATTAATTTTTAAGAGTAAAGATGTCTTATTTTGCAAAATACCAATAAAAGACACTCGATAAAAGTTTTTGCTTGAAAAATAAATAAGTTTCGCGTTATCAAAAATTAATTTTTTATATACAGAGGATATAAAAAATACAAAAATTTTATGGCTCAAAATGGCTCATTTTGCAAGATATGAAAAAAGTCACTCTTGATAAAATTTGTTTCAAAAATGAATGAGGTTCGCGTTACCAAAAATTCAATTTTTTTATACAGAGGGTATAAGAAATACAAAAATGTTGTAGGGTCGGTTGTTTGTAATAAATTATTACTATGTCTTTACAAATATTTCTTTTTACTCAAACAAAATATAAAAGCATCAACCTTAAAAGATTATTAAAAAATAAACACGGCTACCATGTATTACCGGGATACGGGGAACTTATTCTACGACGAACTGCCGGGTAGTTTAACACGAAAACTAGCGGAAAAGACGGGATATGCGGAAGACGCTGCGCCGTGAGTTGCAAAAGGTTATTTATTCATCTTTCATTATGACGAACGACGAGTACCTAATTGTTTAAGACGATAAGACGAATAAACATTCTCTTAAATTACCTGTATACGTAGTGAATCCGGCCGTTAAGCTTTAAAGTTGTGTTTACACGGTGAAAGTGTGTGACAGAGACAATATTAATATTTAAGAATCGGCTAGGTTGATATCCTAATACTGATGTTCTTTTTCCGACCATTTCATTTACCATTTAATAAATAATAGAACTTATTTACATCGGTTTAAAATACCTGTTTGTTTCATTTTCCTGAAAGAATTTTGCAACCTCTAGACAAGCAACAAAATACAAATCCAACAATGTTGTTTTGCGTAAAAAGCATACCTCGTTTATAATTTTTTTTAAAAAGTACAAATATTAAATATGTTTTGAATTAAACCCCAAGCAGAAATACAATATTTAAAATTAAGAGTATCAGTTTTATCACATTACTTTTTAAAGTCCCAAATATTCTCAAGCACACCTTTAATCAGTGTACCTACTAGTTTTTAAAATAATTATGACCCTTAACGACATACTTGTCAATGTTCTTATTTCATGATATAATTATCATTTAATGTAAAATAGTTCTTCTCAAAACGAGCAAACCATTTCTAAAAGTGTTACGGGGATGGTCAAGTATCATACCACTACGTCATGGAACAATTTAGCGAGAAATTTGAAGAAGTAGCAATAACTCGAATGGCAATCTGCAACGTAATAAAAAAGTACAAGAACCGGTTCTGTTTTGACCTTAAAAAGAAAATGAAGAAATATGACCAGAACGATGCAGCCACAGTTTTGGACCTTAAAAAGAAAAAGAAGAAATACACCCATAACGGTGCAGCCACAGTTTTAGTTCTTCATTCTGTTAGAGAAACTCCAGTGGACTCATTTTTTTAAAGTCACCACTATTTTAATTTCAATGAAGTTAAGATATTGGATAGAGAACAAAACTATTTTAAAAGGCTGTTTTCAGAAATGATTTTTATTAACAAACGTAACACTATCAATAAAAAAAACAGACACAGCCAATTTAAGTAATATCTATACTTACATCATATCAAAATGTATAAATAAATAAATAACTTTATCTACTTTTTTATTAGTTTGTAACTTAATTTTGGTTATGGACGAATACTGTTTCAGTATGTCTATAAAAATTGGATTTAATTACACTCTTTTCATAGGTAAGTTTTTTACACATAGTAATCATGTTTCGTTTCTTGTAATTGAATTCATCTATGTCTTTTCTATTTTAGCTCTGAATAGCTAATGAGGTAGTAGTTTCTCATTTTCACACTGTCTTAGAAACGCCAACAAAAAGAAAAAGAAACATTAAAAAACTTAGACCAATGAATAAACTCCAGTGATGTCCCTTACAATTCGTGCTAAACAGTCAGCAGTCGTGAACAAAAGTTATATTCAGAGGATGTTAAAAGAAAAGATATTCGTTCAAACCCCAGTTAAATCATTGGTTGGAAGAAAAAGATGAAGTGAAAAGACTAATTTTGTTTGTGGTAGGAAACAAAATTTTAAAGTTTATTACGTTTTCTGATGAATGCATATTTTCTACTAATAGAACTGCAGCATCGTAGCCCGATAAATTAGAATAATGACGCGAAGACAATATTATACAAAAATGAATGTGCGGTGTGCGATATCTGTTCATGGCAATATAAGTCCATATTTTTTTTTTGTTTATTATTTACCCCAAAAATCAAATACAAATGTATATAAATATATCTTAAAACTAAGGGATAAATAAGAGACAACTTAATAGGTAACATATACCAATTCTTACCTAAGTGTCGTTACTATTTTATATGAGACAATACACAAATACAGAAATACAAATAGACCATACAAATATGCGTAACATAGTTTGAAATATTTTTTTGTTGAAGTGCTCTTTTATAAAGTGGTATGAATCTATAAATCACTAAATAATTATAATATATAAATAAAACATAGAATAACACCTACAAGAGAATATCGTACTTCCATTTTTAGCAATGAACTTGAAAATTTGTCTTTAAATTTTTGTCAAAAAATGTATTTTCAACAAGATGATTGTCCAGCATATTGTGTTCATGAAGTAATAGAATGGCTTAACCGCAAACTTGGTATAAGATGGATTGGAATAAACAGCCCAATTTTGGGGCCCTCAAGGAGCCCTGACTTAGCTGTGGCCGACATGTGTCTATGACGCCGTTTAAAACAAATTGTTTATGCTGCTCCGTAACTAAATTATATTGAAGTGCTAAAAGGCAGAATTACCCAGGCTATTTATTTAATATCCCAGGAAAAAATCAGAGTGTGTGTCATAATTATTTTAGAAACTAGTAGGACTCTGATTAAAGGTGTGCTTGAGAATATTTGTGCTTTTGAGAGAAAATAATAAATGCTTTTTAATTAATTTTTTTTTGTATCTTGCAAATGAGACATTTTTCCTTTTATGCAAAAATACATTTTTATAACGCAAACCTTATTTGTTTTTCAATCAAAAACAGTGACTTTTTCCGAATCTTTTAATTCTTAGTCCATTAGACCTCTTGTACAGTCCATCGGCGGACATACTGTATATTAGAAAAAGGCAACGTCGTAGTCTGGCGGGCTGTACACAGTAAAAATTTGGTTTAGCAAGATTTAATTGATATCAACTTCCGGTTTGAACGCGTGTCGAATTTTGACATTCAGTTGATGTCATTCAATAGATTTAAGAAAAAATTATGATAGGAAAGTGCAGTTCATGTGTTCTAGGTTTATGAGCTTAGACGATGAAGAGCTCTTAGAGCATAAAAGATGCCATTTTCTCGAAAACAGTCGAATTTAGTGTAGGACATTTAAAATTTAAAAAAAAATGCATTAAAAAAATGAGTGTATGGCATGACGTCATGATCAAATCGATGTTACCAAAAGATCCGTAATCATACAAAATAATTTTTAAAAATTTTAAATAGTCTCCAAGTTATAGAATTTATTCCAAATAAATGTTCCACCCTGTGTATTAATCCCGACAAATTTTCAGGTTAAATTAAATCAATACCAGAACTGCTGGATTAAACTTCTCCAGTACAGACTTGACTGCTACTTAAAAAGTTCTTAATATTCCAGTTTATTTTTATTGCAATGGTAATTTTATTTACTACAATATATACTTTTAACATATTAGTTTTAATTAATATAAACTTTAAGACATTTAATATTAAAAAGAAAAAGTTCTTTCTCAAGGTTTACTAAATTAGTTCTTTTAGACACTAAGTAAAATAATACCGTTTATATTATTGTGGATCTTCGGCTTTACAAACGAAATTTTGTTTTATTTACTGTACTAAAAATCAAAATTTGAAAAAATTGCGAGAAAAAAGAATAGTTTAATTAGAAAATTTTCAAGGGGCATGTTCAAGCCATATATTTTACAAATTAAATAAAATGTTTTACAAGAATCTAATAGACGTTCTTATAAAACAAACAGAAAATATTTGGTCCATTTATATACGATTTGCCTAAAAATCTACCCGAGATACAAATATTCAGAATCTCAGTGGGCTTAAGTCGATGACCTCATTTTGTTACTACAATGTTTATCATGTAAGTGGAATGCTTTATTTTAATCAATATTTGAAAATTTGTTTTCTGGCCTATTTTTATATATTTGAAATTTGGAGACGCTACAAATTTGAGATTTTATTACACACATAATTACATACACATTTACTACAAAAAAATATTTCTTGGCCTGTAATGATCAGCTAAAATTTTAGGATTACTTCGTACATTGAAACTTTAAAACTGTATGGCACTTTGGCATATAGTTTTAAGGTAGATAAACAGTACATAAACAAACAAAATATAACCTGCTTGTTGGACAGTTTTTTTCTTTATACGTCTGAGATTTTAGGAAAAGCTATAATTGTGCGGGGGGAGATGCTCACTAACAACCATAATTCCCCCTATTTTAAGTACCACTTAAAACCAGCTCATCCTAAAATCATTAATTAATTTTGGAAAAACGCAATGTTCATTTTGTCAAATTTTTGAACTTTGAGGTGGCAATATCTGGTATATAAATAATCCGGTAGGTAGGTGTCATAATATAATAACTCACCTCTTACATACAAGTATCTCAAAAAGCAAAAAAAATTCCTCTTCTTGTGTAAGTTAATAGACGTAAAACTGCTTTTTGATTAAAATATTATTTAGCGTTGTTTCTTTGATTTAGTTATTCAGGTTTTTGTAGGAATAAGTTTGTTTTTTATTAAAACGTATGTCAAACACAATATTCAATCAGTCAGTCAAATTCAATATTCCTCTTTTACCTAAAAGATCTCTTCTAATATTTAGTAATTGGAAACGCCGCATCTCGTTCCCGTTCGCGAGTCGAGGATTACCGGACGAAATAATATTTTTTTTCGCCGAGCATTGATGTCTCCGGACCGATTCAAGACGTCCCATTTAAACGAGTTATCTATTGTGTAATATACATAATGAAACAATATTATAAATTAAAAAATGTTTTAAGCGCCACAGTACTCTTCAATTACCTCAAATCCCTTCATTCATCAGACATCAGTATGAAAGAAAAAATATTCAACTGAGAAATTTCGATGTAAATCGGCATTTTTATATATGTATATAAAAAGTTTACAGTTACGATTGTTATATTTCCGAAAGAAAAGTCTTATCGAAAACACATGAGTATCACCCTATCTAAAGTTTCATAAAGAGGTATTATATTCAAAACAATTTTGACTAATTTCACTGGCAAACCAAAAAAGTCATCAGTTTAACGCCTCTAAGCATCTAGCATACAAATAAAGTTCCTTAGGGCATTAAACGGCTAAGCCTTTAATTGACTGCTTGTGTATTAAAGCATCATTCTACTTGTTAACTAACCGCGCAGAATGGCTCGCATCCCATTACAGCGGATCATCAAATCACTCACAGTCAGTATCTCCTTCACTAGAATAATCTTGGATAGCGACGGGTCTAACAAATGGTGCAGAAGTCATTTGGCTAAAAGCAAAGAACAAACTGAATGTGACATGAGAAAACACTGTTATGTTAAAGCGATAGTAGAGGTGTTTTCCTGAAATTATTCATTTTACTAATTTGTCTGAAATTTTACTTTATGAAAAACCAATTGGTATTTTTCATAAATCGATTAAACTTACATAATCCGTCTATAATGGTTAAGCCATTCTTCGCACATTTGCGCTACCAGGAGCGGTCTCTTATGTAATGGTTGTTGAGCTACCAGAATACCATCTTCGGTTTCTGTAACATCTATCCACTGCCTTAGGATGGCTTCTTCCCTTCCCAACTACAAAATATATTCTTATTAATATTAGTTGTTTATAATTAAATATTCTATCTTAAAATCACATTGCAAAGCTAAAAAACGAACTGCAAATATTTCTTTAGTAAAACATATTTATTGTTTTTCGGATCCCTTAAATATTCTAAATTTATACATTGTTATTCGTTTATTTCGTAAAATAAAAAAAATAAATTCAAATAAGTCAGCCGATACTTGATGAATATAACTGAATAAAACCTCTATAACTTTAATTTCCACTATATTACTTGAAACTATGACATTTGTTTTGACATACAGTGTCAAAACAATTGTGTGTGTGTGGAATTGTTGATTCTTAGTCCTCCACGGATGGAAAAATATAATGTGTTTTCATTCCGGGTGTACATCCGTTCACTACTGTCGTTCTGAAAAGAACAGTTTTGCTGACGTTTCGCCAAAATCACATTTGGCATTTTCGAAGCTTTCTTTCTCGCGCCCGAATAGAGACTGAAGTGTTGGTGACTGCGACGCTTCCTTTTGATACCCCCACCCGGGGCCGAAGGTTATATCTGCGCGGCCGTTGGTCGTTATTTATGTTTTCCGGATGGTACTATTGTTGCGCTAATTGCGCTTGAGTTTTTGCGCTTTTAGATTTGTCGATTATTTTCTTCCATACTGTTGGTAGTTTTAATGATTCGTCCCTTTTATTCAAATCACCTTGTTTTTCAATTTCTATGGCTTCTCGGACTATCCTGGTCTTATAATGTTCTATATTGGCAATCTCCCTACACCCCTCGAAATTTATTTTATGGCCGGTTTCCTGATGATGTAGGAATAAAGCTGAGGTTGTTTGTTTGTTTCTGATGCTCAGTTTATGCTCTTCCACTCTTGCTGATATTCGTCTGTTAGTTTGCCCCACGTACCACTTTTCACAGTCCTGGCACGGAATGCTGTATACTCCGTGGTTTTCCAGTTTGATTTTATCTTTTGGGTTTCCAAGTAGTTTACCTATAGTTCTTTGTGGCTTGTGTATTGTTTGTATGTTGTGTTTCCTAAGAGTTCTTCCGATTCTGTCTGTTGTGCCTTTTACATATGGTAAGACTACTTGTTGCTTTCCCGGTTCATAATTTTTGTTGTTCGTTGTTCGGGAACCCTGTGCATTAATAGCTTTCTCTATGGGGCGAATTGTGTAGCCATTTTTCTTTAAAGCACTAGATATTACCTTAAGTTCGTTTTGTCTCGTCTGTGTTTCAGTTAATCGCACGGATCTGGATAATAGGATATTTGCCACAGCTCGAATTTGTGCTGGGTGAAGATGTGATTTTGCATTTAAATATCTGTCTGTATGTGTTGGTTTTCTGTACACGGTGTATTCGAAATGTCCGTTATGCAGTTTTGTGACCAGAAACAAGACAAGACAAAAAATGCAGGATATCCTACGATACAATTGTTATAGGCCTGTTCCAAGGGACCCGACAACCTACCTAGAAAAAACAACTAAAAATAAAATAAAATTTTCAAATTCAACAAAAAATCATACCACGGGAAAAGTCGAGCAGATGTCCTAAACTCTATGGTTTACCAAAAATTCACAAACCAGGGGCGCCCATCAGACCTATTGTTAGTGCTGTTAATTCGCCGCTACAAAAACTGGAGAAATATCTTTCTGAAATTATGCAACCAGCTGTATAAAAAGCTGATTCATTTGTAAAAAAACTCGGAGCATTTCACTCGAATTATACGAGACATCGTTCTTGAAAAAGACGATATCATACCAAGCCTAGATGTCAAATCGTTATATCCCAGTATTCCCATCGACGAAGCATTAGACAAGATTGCTATGAACGAGGGCACATATAATACAACTCTCGGAGCATTGCCTTAAAAATACTTATTTTTCATTCAATTGGCAAATGTATAAACAAATGGATGGTGCTCCAATGAGGTCCTCGCTATCACCAGTAGTCGCGAATTTTTTTATGATATACTTCGAGAAAGATGCTCTTGAAAAAGCAAGTTTAAGGCCCAAATTATGGATTCGTTATGTGGATGACAAATTTATTACATGGCAACATGGTAATGCAGAGCTCGAAAATTTATTAATGCACAGGGTTCCCGAACAACGAACAACAAAAATTATGAACCGGGAAAGCAACAAGTAGTCTTACCATATGTAAAAGGCACAACAGACAGAATCGGAAGAATTCATAGGAAACACAACATACAAACAATACACAAGTCACAAAAAACTATAGGTGAACTACTTGGAAACCCAAAAGATAAAAACCAAACTGGAAAACCACGGAGTATACAGCATTCCGTGCCAGGACTGCGAAAAGTTGTACGTGGGGCAAACTAACAGGCGAATATTAGCAAGAGTGGAAGAGCATAAACTCAGCATCAGAAACAAACAAACAACCTCAGCTTTATTCCTACATCATCAGGAAACCGGCCATAAAATAAATTTCGATGGGTGTAGGGAGATTGCCAATAAAGAACATTATAAGACCAGAATAATCCGAGAAGCCATAGAAATTGAAAAACAAGGTGATTTGAATAAAAGGAACGAATCATTAAAACTATCAACAGTATGGAAGACAATAATCGACAAATCTAAAATCGCAAAAACTCAAGCGCAATTAGCGCAACAACAGCACCATCCGGAAAACATAAATAACGACCAACGGCCGCGCAGATATAACCTTCGGCCCCGGGTGGGGGTATAAAAAGGAAGCGTCGCAGTCACCAACACTTCAGTCTCTATTCGGACGCGAGAAACAAAGCTTCGAAAATGCCAAATGTGATTTTGGCGAAACGTCAGCAAAACTGTTCTTTTCAGCACGACAGTAGTGAACGGATGTACACCCGGAATGAAAACACACATATATATATATATATATATATATATATATATATATATATATATATATATATATATATATATATATATATATATATTATTAAAATAATTAAAATAAAATATATGGCAATTGTGGAATTAGATGGTGAAAATTTTAGGCCTATTATTGAAAAAGGAGTGTTATTTATCGGATTTTCCCATTCAAAAAAATACTATTTTTTAAATTTAATCAGAAACGCGATTTTCGAGTGTTCTTCTTTTTTTTTACTATTTTAATCATAATAAAAAATACCACTAGTTTGCTAATTTAATCGACTTTGTAGCTCCCGTAATAAAGAAGTTAGCAATAGTGCGCACTTAAAAAATATATTATATATATATTTTTTTTTGGTCCCAGACCATAAAATTCCATTTTTTTAACCACAAAATGGTATTTTTTTAAATCAGATTTTCGCGAAAACTGTCAACATTCCGAAAAAAAAGGTCTTGACCTTTTTTGTAGGGAACTAACTAATTTTTGCAAAAACGCGTGCCAAAGTGCAAAAAGTCTTTTTATATTGTCATAGAGGGGGTTCCCATATGTACAAGATGGAAAAGGTTTGGCCCACTAACCTAATTTTTTTGAACCATGCCCCCAAATCCGTTTTCAACTACTAAATCACATGAATCGTGCAGCAAGCACATATTGAGAATCTTAATGGTTAAATTCTAAGAATTGTATATAAAAATAATAAAATAACCATCCGATAACAGTACTGAATGGTGCTTATTTAAACTGTTTTAAAATAACTTTGATAAGTTGGAAACACCATATGTAATTTATTCTAAAGAATCCATAAATAAATGCATTCAAATATTTGTGTTATTCAACTTACCTCAGCTTCCAGTAGAAAATGAATTGGTAATGATTTTCTATCTCTATCGACAAGCGGCAGTAGGGAAGCTCGTGGCCGCAAGGTAGCGGAAGGTTCTATAGGAACTAATGCTGAAAAATGACCTCTAGTATATCCTAAAGCTATTGGACAACGTGAACAGAAACTGTGATCCCACAGCAAAGGCAAGTATACACCTTCAAAACGGGCCGGGCATAGTGCTTCCCCTCTAAAACTTTTTACCACCTATAACAGGAAAAATATATATTCATACTGTGCCGCCCTAAAAAAGTTGATTTTTCATTTCAAACGCAAACAGAAAATAAATGCAAATCAGGTCTTGTCCTGAAAATTCAAGTAAATATTATAATTTTTTATAGTTAATTACAACTGTTTACCTTAACACCGTATACTAATATTGGCCTCCTCAAAATGTGAGCAAGAGCAAACACGTGTAACTGTTCTAAACTAGAGCCAGGTTGCGCAGCAAGTGCTACGAGGCTGCTCCAGTCTTCTTCCCATTGGGTCTCCTCCAAAGAATATTGTAAAAACGAAGCATGAGAAGATTCATACTCTTTCCACCGAGGATAGAAACTACAAAAAAATAAACTTTACTAAAAAAACTATATATAAAACAAAATACTCCCTTCTACGAGGGAAGTAAAAAGAAATTATTAATTGTCCCCAGCAGTTTTCAGAAGCCCTTCTTTAAACAAAAATTTTGTACCTATTAAAGATCGTGTGTGGGGTGAAATTATCACCATCAAAGGAAAAAAAGCTTAAATTGATATGTTTATGTATTTACATATAAAGATTGCAAGAGAAACCTAACCAAAAAGTTTAACCTTTATTCTTTAGCGGTTTCATACTTTTCGTAAAAAAAAACTTTTTCCTTATCTTGTTAAACCAGTGGTGGAATTACCTTTTATATACAAATTACAGTATTTTTTTCCACCAGTAAAACTGACTCATTTTAACGATCATTTTTAATTTCTTTTCAAGATATATATAGGTTTAATAGTGTTTAGTAATTAGTATGAGGCTTAATACCCAGTCCATAAAACCTGAACGGAGCCTAAACAGGGCTTAATAGCTAAAACCTTTTTTTTACCCGCTTTAAACTCGGATATTTAAAAAATCCTACTTAAAACAGGTTTAAACGCAGTTGTCTCAGAAATCCGATTTATTTTATTTAAAAACTTGAATTTAATAAGTGGTATTTTTTTTTAACCAGAGTGTAATACATTTCTAAAACTGATTTTACAGAATAAACCAATATAAACCCGGTTTAAAACCAAGAAACCTGGTTTAATCCCAGATAGATTTATATTTCCAGCAAAAATGTACGATCTGTCATTATATGAAAAAATATTTTATGATTTTATAAGTATATTCCTATCGATTTGATGAAAACCCGATTGTTGAAAAAAAAATGGTTTAAACTTATCTCTGCTTTTTTCTATTTTGTTTCTAGTTTTAACATCTTACTTTACACTCCTTTAATAAAACTGTTAAATGCAGTACATAGTGCCTGTTCTTAAACTGATTGTGACAATTCATGGTTTAATATTGTGAAATGGATGGTTTTGGTCATGGCCAATGGATGTTGTTCTCTATGCAATTTAGTAAGTTTAGTGGTTTTCCTTTTCAAATACTTGCAACAAATTTGAGAATACTATGTGTTTTAACACCGCCAATTTTAAATGCTTTATTTGTAACAATAATTACCCTTTAGTGAGTAAAAGACCTTGTTACTGTTCGCTGATCACAACTAAAAAAAAGCTGATACCCTCTTACCAACGCAGTACCGAAGAGATGTATAAGGCTTATCGCCAGCAAAAATAAACAAAACATGTTAAGCAATATTAATTTAATTACAATGACAGCCAATAATGAAAAAATTAAATTTTCTCTTTTCAAAGATAAGGAGATATGATCTCAAAGAAAATAGCATAATCGAAAATAAATAAATATAGACTCTTTCCTTTCTATATTTATGGCTAGAAATTTTTTTTATAACTTTCTATGATAGTATTGAAATTTCAAAGAAAATTAAAATATGATAAAATCAAAATATTTTTGACTTTGACAAGTTATCATTTTTGTGCAACACCTTCATTTTTATCTACATTTCGTTCTAGCTTTTTTTTATAACGGAATTTATTTAAATTTGTAAATTTAATGATAATTCAAAGAAATTGTTGACCTCTTGCTCATATCATTAAAAACCTGCCCGTGATAAACAAAAAAGTTCCACTTTAATTTTTCTTCTTTTAAATATTTATTCATAACTGTATTTTCCCACAGTACTCTAAGATTTTCGTTTAGAGCTTTTTTTTCTGTCGATATAAAAAGTTTTTAAAACCAATACTGAAATAATATCAAAAACGAATCAGTTCATCTTTGTACCACATTTCATTTGTATATAGTCAAAAGCAGTGTTATCGTGCGGGTCATACGATTTATCAACGACAAACTTTTTAAGTTTGTTTTTCTTTTATTACTTGTAATCATATCCTCCGCATAAAATCCGGAAGATGAATTAGATAGACCTATGATATTTTCATATGAAAAAAGAGGATAAACATATAAATACCAGCAGTTGCAAAAATCTTTGAGCGATGTCACTTCAAAGTCAGTTTGACAAGTCGGTGACAAAATGAGTAATAGAAAACAATTTTCGGGTTTTTTGCATTCACAAGCGAAACAAATGTTATTAAATCTAATAAAATATTACGAAAATGAAAATTCACCGGCAAATATACAGGAGACAGTAGCAAAAGCTCTGGGAACCGGTATAAGGACTGTGCAGAAAATCGTGCATGAAAAAAGCATAATTTACTACCGAAGAAGATTAAGAAATGTACACGAAAAAAGCCAAAACAGAAGACTTAATTGACAATGTAAAAATGGATGTTCGCAATGCAATTTACGATTTATACACATCAAAAACTAATATAACCCTTCAAGTTTTATAAGAAGCTTTAAAAAATCGAGGCATATTGGAAAATGGACTAAAATCGTTGTCAAAATTAATAAAAAGGTTGGGTTTTCGATATAAAAAGGACTGTAATCGAAGATTTTTATGCGAGTTGCCAAATATAGCAAGTCAGCGTATCCAATTTTTAAAGAAATACACGGAACATGTTAATTCAAAATTTAGAAAGGTGGTATTTTTAGACAAGACTTGGATATTTTCTAATGGAAGTAGTTCGAAATCTTGGCAGGAGGAGTCTGTAAAAAGTGTCAAGAGAAAAAAGGGACGTGGGACGGGAAAACGGTTCATCATTTTGCATGCGGGTTCTTGAACAGGATTTCTCCCAGCTGCAAGTTTACTGTTTTCTTCAACAAATGTATGGACTACCATGATAATATGATGTGAACTGTTTGAAAAGTGGTTAAAAGAACAACTGATTCCAAATTCAGATGCTCCATCTTTAAACATTCTGGACAAAGCATCTTATCATTCAAGAATCTTAAATAAACAACCTACTTCATCCTGGAAGAAAAGTGATATTTATGACGGGCTAATAAAACAAAAACAAAATCCTTTATCCAATATGCTGAAACTAGAACTTCTTTTAACGGCAAAATGTATTAAAAAACCAACAATATATGCCGTAGATGAAATATTACGAGAAAATGGACATGAGGTTTTACGACTGCCGCCATACCATTGCCAGTTTAACGCAATAGAATTAATATGGGCTGGGGCAAAATCATATTACGAAAAACACGTGAACGATGGTCTTACATCAGATTGAATTGTTTGGCAAGATTCATTAAATTATATTACGCTGAAGTACTAGAAGAAATCTGTGAAACATACGGAGAAATTAATATGGGATTGGTGGAATCGAGAACGAGATCTAGATGTCGAAATAGCACCAATAATCATTGCGCCATTTGAGGACGACTCAGAAGATGAGGACTTTTTAAGTGATGATGATATTTTTTAGTCTATAATATTAAAAAGTTTCTGAAGGATTATATTAGTCTTTGACGTGTATGAATCATAAATTGCATTATAAATATCCATTTTGCATTGTAACTTAAGTCTTTTGCCTTTGGATTTTTTCGAGTACATTTCTTAATCTTCTTCGGAAGTAAATTATGTTTTTTTTTTCATGCACAAGTTTCTGTACATTCCCCATACCGATTCTCAGAGCTTTTGCCACTGGCTCCTGGATATTAGCCAGTGAATTTTAATTTAAACATTTTTTTATTAGATTTGACACCATTTTTTGCTTACTTTTTTAGTACATTTGTAATTTTGTAGGCAATAAATAAATAATTATAGAATACTTGTTCCAATTTTAAAGCATGTTTAAAATAGGTAAATTTTTTTATTAATTATAAGGCAAAATTTGATATATAAAAATCGGTAAATTCGCTTTACCAGAAACTCGGGGCTAACGAAAAATACAGGTCATATATATATATATATATATATATATATATATATATATATATATATATATATATATATATATATATATATATATATATATATATATATATATATATATATATATATATATATATATATATATATATATATATATATATATATATATATATATATATATATATATATATATATATATATATATATATATATATATATATATATATATATATATATATATATATATATATATATATATATATATATATATATATATATATATATATATATATATATATATATATATATATATATATATATATACATTAATTTAGATTTTTAGGTCAAGCGGAGCTCATAATTTTTGGTGATTGATAAAAAAATTTCACTTTCATTAAATGGCTGTATAAACAGAACATATCCTGATTGTTCCACTGATTCGAACCGCCTTCCGACTTTATTAAGGCGCTTGCCATTTTGTGTATTTGTGTTTTTGCCAACCAAAACATTTTAACCAAATACATCTTTAGCGAATTTTCTTATTTAGTCCCTCGGAATTTAATATATAAAATAATATAGAGTGGCTATCTTAATAATATTGCGTAATATAATAAAAAAAACTATTTTCTTTCTCCCTGTAGATTTGTAAATAGCCCATCAAGATTTAATAGCTCGATAAAAGAATCACACAACATTTTGGTATTCACTGTGTTTTCTGATTTGAGTCATAATATTGGTGACCTTTGGACCCGTACGATAAGACCGCATTTGACTATACCAAGTTTAAATTGGATAAATACACAACAGGATTTTTTATTGGCTCTGCAATTAAGAAAAAGCAAAAAGCAATTTTAACAAAATCGGTTTTTAGCAGGAATTTTCCCTTTTATGAATCCTAGATGTATAAATTGTGTTATCTTTCACTTTTCTAGACAAAAGGAAGGATTTATTATGAGGGAACTTCAGAGTAATTAGCTAATACCGATAATTTATCAGTTAATGTATATATCAAACATGAGTTTGGAGCAAAATTCGAAGTCAATTAAGAAGGTAGTTTTTTATACTAACTTTTAAAACTTTTTATTAGACCACCAATTGTTTTGCCTTATAAGATTCGTAGCAAGATCTTGCCACTTCATCCCTATGTCACACTTGAATTCAATTTAATAAGTGTTTTTTACACCTATTTTAATTTTATTAGTGTCATTGTGTACCGCTATATTGGGTTCATACCAGTTAATTTCTATGTCACACTTAATTTTTCTATCAGTTGCATAAATAAATTTTTTGCAGTGATTTTTTAGACATTTTATTAGGCCGCTATTTTGTTCCAAATTGTTGTTATTTTGTACCAAATTATTGCCGGTTCAAACACATGTAACCCTTCATGTTTGTACAAAATCTGAAGTCAATTAAATAAGTAGGTTTACCGCGAATAGACAGCCCGGAATTGGGAAAATATTGTTCAGCATTTAGGTACCTTGAAACTAGAAAATTTTGGGGAGCGATTTTTTCACGCCCTCAACAGATTTAATATTTGTATTTATTAAGTATCACTTACGCACGGCCCGCATGTACTAGAGTTTCAGCCAAAGCTCTCCTTAAAGTATTATCCCTATCAAATACTCCCCACGTTGCTTGCATAACACTGTCTAGCAAACAATCTCCGGCAGATCTAAAATGGAAATTAGAAATAAATATTAGAAATTGATTTTAAAATCAGGCTCTACAGTAGTGCATACCATCTATTTTACTGTTAAGTTGCACGTTTTGGGGAAATAACTTTAATACAACTATTATTACAAAAAGTAAAAAGAATCAGAATTATTTATTTAGTACTAAACTATTCTTATCCTAATACTTAAATAATTAATGCTTAAATGAAAAGCAATAAAAATGCTCAAAAACATATATTTATATCTACCATTCGCTCAAGGGGTTTTGCCGTAGCATCTTTCTTAGGTAGTTTGGTGAAATATTAAACAAATCTAAGTTGGTTTTATTACCCCAAGAATGAAGTCATGCTATGGGAGAATACATTTCATAGCTAATTCGGTGAAAAGATTATGCAAAAGTGCGTTGGTGTTCCCAGCTGGAACAAAGAAATTAATCTGGGACCAACGAGTAGGACAGTTGATCAATTATTTATGATTTTATATAAGAATATCAAAACAACATTGGATCTTCAGGCTGAGTTTTGAAAGACCAGTAATTGACCTCATAAGAGTAGCAGAAGACTTGACTGAAGAAATGTTAAACTTATAGGATATAATACATAAGAACTTATTCTTAACCATTTCAAAAAAATTATTGTGGCATAAATAAATTCAAGTCCAAAAAGGGGAGGAGTATTAAACACACACAGATCTGACTAAAGAGTGATAACCCAACAAACATGAAACTTAAGTTTAGGATCCAATTTCTTGACCTTGTGTACCAAAGGGAAAGCGTGACGGTTAATATGGTAAAGGGAAGTAATTTAACTTGATAGATTGATATAATTTGAAATTCAGGTTCAGGTAGTTAATTTTCCATCAAATAGAGATTGATTTGCCGTTGATTACAAGATTTGCTTGTAATCAATGGCAATCTGAAATATCATTAACTATTTTAAAAATCTGACAGCCATATATAAACAAAAGAAGAAGACATTTTAACAAAACATCAAGATCATTTATAAAAATATTAGACAAAAACGGTCCCAAATGGCATTCCTGTGTACCCATGAAGTAATAGAAAACTCTTCAGAAACCGCACCCTTTGTACGAACAGACTTCACTCCAAGAAGATAGCCACAGATAAAACTCTTTAATGCTAAACATAATATTCTTATATGTCGAATACCTCGTCAAAGTCAGTAGTGACTGTCTACTTGTAAATAACTCTCAAAGGCATCCGAAACAAACTGAGAAAAACATCATATTGGTAGTTATAGATTTTCCCCAACAAAAAATTGGGATATATTCCAGATCGTAAAGAGACAAAAAGTGTTAGCAAGGGAGTATCTACAAGCATCCAAGAGAGTTGGCAAAATGCCATCAGGTGCTGGACCCTTCTTAACATTTTAAGAGGCGAGCATTTTATACAGTTTGCAAATCGATATCACAATAATAAATTGATTAATGATAAATCCATTAGAAACATTAGTAATCATTTAAATTCTCATTAAAATACTTAAAAAACAGAGAAGCACTCTAACCGGACGAGTTGCTCATTGTTCTTCCCAAGAACATCAATTGGGGTATGCTATTATCCGAGTGTTTAGGATTAATCCCAAACAGTTTTGATGTTGTCTAGTACTGATTTTTCTGTGTTTAAAATGAAGTCTTGGTCACAAACTTGGATTATATTTTAATGTTGACCACAGAGATTTTAGACTTTTTACTTTTTTTAAAATCATTTATTTGTAAGTTTAAAATACATTATGTTTACATATATGCAGTTTTTAATCCTCTAAACAGTGCTTAAATGCATAAATATAAATTTAAATATTTATTAAATTAAGATGTAGTTTCATTTTTTTTATAAATCTAGTTAAAATCTACAAATTATAATAATGTATTTTATAATAATTATTCTGATCAATATAAAAAACAATAAATAAAAAATCTCTGTAAAATAAGGAATATTGAAAAATGGCTGAAAATCTTCGTAGGATGAAAGATATAGTAATTCATCCTAAAAGCTTTCTTAACCACATAATCAACCATAATCCCTTCTATTCTATATCGAATATTATTTACAAATTTTAGACCTGTTTGTTGGTCTGCATTGTTAAAAATAACAAAAACTCCGGTTAAATTCTCTATAAATACAAGAGTTTATTATTTATATGTATTTAGAAAATCACTAGGCACCAAAGATATGGTTCTGAAGCATTTGACTGCGTTAATTATCCAGAACATATCTGAAAAATTGAGGCTTATAGTATTAGACTTGACACATCATCATGGGTTGTCATATTTGACTAAGCGTTTTTTGTCGTGGGGCCACTGATTTTCTTATCATGTATTAACTGATAAACTAGAATAGGACTTGGGGATCACGTGTTTAAATGAAAATAAATAGTTAATGTTTTGGGAGGAGGGTAGTAGGGTAGAGGGTAACAACTCTCCATTGTGTATAAGAATGTGTCTTTGAAAATAAAAGCTTCTCCAAGTATTGAGATAAAAAGACTCAACGGCGCTGGCGAGATGCAGAGATTGGCATACACCTGATACTTCTTTTTAATTTACATGACATATTAAAGTTACCTATTCCAAAGAGCATGGAGCCGGCAGACGCCTGCTCCTATTGCCCAGTTTATCACAGCTGCATCACCTGCTTCTAATTCTTCTTGCGCATCTTTATCCAAGAGTTCCGCCATAAGTTGTTCTTGGACGGTAAGAGGAAGTGTATCCACTTCTGAAAAAATAACATGTGAGATATTAAGACACTTTTGGAAAAAGAAAAAAGCAGTATACAAACAAGTATTCGATTTTGTTAAAAAAAAATTAAATTATAGTTGACATACAAGCAGGTTTAAAAAAAGATATTCTACAGAAACTGCGATTCAAAATATCATTGAAAATTGAAAGCGTTTCCTGGACAAAGATAAAATAATTGTAGCAGTGTTTATGTATTTCAAACAAGCTTTTGAAATTATTGGAAGACAAAAATTATTGTTTAAACTGTGTCAATATGATTTTAGAACTACTGTTCTAAATAGTTTAAACAGTATTCGGAAAATAGAACACAACAAACTAAAATTAATAATACGTTTCGAAAAAACTTTCAAAATCTATTGGTGTTCCAATAGAAATTAAATTTCCAATTAAACCTTTTATCAAACAGGTTAAAAGTAAACAAATTAAAATTAAACACTTCTAAGACAAAATGTGTGATGGCTCTGGGAATATCTAACTATATTGTTTAACTATTTTGCTTAATGCTAATGAAGGATTTACAAATATTACAAAATTAAGCAATCAGAATTATTCTGGACATCTTTAGATATGCAAAAATATATTTTATGTTAAAAAAAAATCAAACTGCCTTAATGGTAAACCTTTAATTTATTGCATACATATTTATTTTTAAAATACAAAACAATATGTTACCCGCACATTTGATAGAATTCACTGTATTAAATTGTCAAAAGCTTTTTTTGGAAACAGTCTCAAAAACAAATACATATAAGTCGATATTGTATAAAGGTTTAATAGAATATAATCAACTAAGCTTATAAGAAATCAAACATCAAATCTTTTATAAAATTTAAAAGAAAAAATGTTTTAATGGAGTCTCTATTGATGACGTAATTTAAAGAACAAATTTAATGGATATTGTTATATAATAATGTAATTATCGTTATGTTTTATATATCAAAATATTGTTATGTGGCTTTTAATGCAAAATAAATCTTATTGTTACTAATTACCATGTTCTAACAAACACCTCAAATTTCTAACACTTTGTAATAAGTAGCAGGTTTTTTAATTAAGCAATAATATTTATTGAAAATAGACAGTGTCAAAATGTAGTTACTATGACTAGTTTGGCCTTCAAGTGCATTAAGTAAACTTCATGGACCTTTGATCCACGCGAATAAATAAATCTGGAAAAACAGAAGACAGCTTGTATTCACGCGTTATCCTTTCAAATAGAAAAGTAATTCCATTTTATATATATATATATATATATATATATATATATATATATATATATATATATATATATATATATATATATATATAATATTCAGGATTATTCACGCAACCCGTTCATTAAAAGTTTTTGATGATGCCATTTAGATAAAAATTTCAAATTTTGGGATTAGGATAAGGTCAAGGGGTACTTCTTTTTTGAAATATTTTCAACTTCCTGTCACTTCCGGTTTAACCGGAAGTTGGTATCAACTTGCTTATTTTAAATGGAACACCCTGTATTTTATGATATTTTTGGATTCTACGGAGAATTTTAATGCTATTTTATGTAGCATGTCCTATACCTAGGTTCAAGCGTTCTTAAGATATTTGACCTTGAACCAAAATGAGCCTTCGGGGTACCAAATTTTAAAATCTCATATTTTTGTAGATATAATCTTCAAATTATGCAGACGATCGGTAAATAATCTTAGGTTTTTTTATTGAATTTGTCTATTTTTATACAGGGTGTCCTAAATTCAGCGGCAAATATTCACATTTTCAAAGCCGCTAAAGTCCGTTTTTTTAAATGGGACACCCTATAACTTTATACACGATCAAATGTAGAATTTCATTTTCTATCGAACTGTATTTAAGGTTCTCTATACCTATTCGTAACCATTTTCGAAATAATCAGGTTTTTATTAAACTGTCATATGTATTTGCTAAATGCTTACACCTTCCCGTAGTAAGCCATGGAAACCAAAACAAACATTCATAATACCTAACTATATTGAACAAATAATTAATTAAAATATTTTTGTAGTCACAATAACAAAATAAAACAAAACTTAATGTAATTAAAATAAAATTTCAAGTGTACAATACAATATTGTCGTTTCCAAGGTATGGTATACTTGAAATTTTATTTTAATTAATCATTTGTTCAATAGTTAGGTATTATGTATATATATATATATATATATATATATATATATATATATATATATATATATATATATATATATATATATATATATATATATATATATATATATATATATATATATATATATATATATATATATATATATATATATATATATATATATATATATATATATATATATATATATATATATATATATATATATATATATATATATATATATATATATATATATATATATATATATATATATATATATATATATATATATATATATATATATATATATATATATATATATATATATATATATATATATATATATACATATAATCGCTTTAATAAGCTCTTTAATTTGATGCCTATCACGATAAGTTAGTCTAATATTTATTTTTTATGTCGGATACAATGGTGGACTACTTTCACCATTTTCATTTTTTTTGCAGCAAACAGCTAAGTATACTGGCGGCATTCAGGCGAATCTTTTAATGCCTCATTCATACAAATCAGTCCAGGCATTCAGCCTGTAGGTGGAGGTAGTAACACACAATGACTGTTAATTATATTACCCTACTTTACACGCGGAATCAGGTAAAAGGGCAGTATTGTGTATACATGCTAAAAGGCTTAGTAGTATTTTAAATTTTAAGATAGATTTTTGCCAAAATGACTTCGAACATCTGTAAATTACCGCAAAGTCAAAATTAAAATTAGATAGTTTATTATTATTTTCAAAATGTATTAGCATATATACTTTTACTTTTTAGTATCTAGATAATTATTGGTTTTGTATATTTATTGTGGGTTCCAAAAATGGCAGTTAATGAAAACATTTGTTCATTTTAATTTGTAATATTTTAAATGACTTTAAAGCTGGTTTTATGGTTGCAGCACCATAGATTCAAGTTAAATATGTTTAATATAGAATCATACCTATGGGTTTAAACTTAAATTGGGCAGGTCGAGTATTGCCTCAAAATTGCTTCAACCCTTCAACAAAAAACATAGTGCTTTAAACATAAACCAAACAATCTAGTAATCTTACTTTAAACAAAAAAAATTGTTACAAACTTCCATTGTTTTTTCTAACTGAGATAAAGTAAGAACAATATTTTTTTGTATATTATTAAACCAAGTTTAAATCCAGCACTGTAGATTTTCATACAGTGGAACTTATAATATTTGAATAGGATATGTTTGTCTTCAAACATACTAATTTCTTAGTGAACTAAAATATTAAACATATACCTGCTGGCAATGAAAAGGTTGGAAATTCCGTAACATAATGGCAAGGAAAGCCTCCTTTTCGTTGCCTGAGAGTAGTAGCAAAATGTCTTCGAATATCAGCTGCCAAGTCAGGAGCCACATAACTAGGTACTCTTTTGATCCCAGTACCTCCCGAGCCTTCAATTTGCGACAAAAGAACAGCTAATAAATCTTCTCTCTGAAACCTAAAATATTAATTACTTCGAGTTACAAATAATGATAACTTATTGGCTTAGTCTAAATTTAATCAATAATTCCATGTGACAAGCTATTATAGTGTTTTACTTTTACTCTGTTATTATATGGAAGTCTGGTAATCAAATATTCTATTCAAACCAGAATCTTAAGGAAATTCCCTCTAGGCCACACCATGACCTATTTTATAGGTTTTTCCCTGGCATCATATTTTACCGGCATAATTTTATCGATATTTCAAATACTTACCCCATTTTATTTCAATTTGTCTTGAATATATCAAAAAAAGTTTTTCGATTTTTGTGTAACATTTTTAGCACATTCATAAAATTGGATGAATCTGCATATAAATTAATATTTGACTTGACATACTTCGTATCTAAAGTTATTAAGTTTTCAGAGCTACTGAATTCATATTAGAATTGCAGGCAAAATTTAAAAATATATATGGATTTGTTTGGAAAATATTTAAAACTTGGCCAGTGACTTTTGCATTTAATGTTTTTATATTTTTAATATCAATCTAGATAAAGTACAATTTTTGGAAATATATATTATAGTTCTGATACCCCTCCTAGATTTTTTACTTCCCAGTTCAGTCACTGTTATAGTCGAAATAATAGTGAGACCGATGTTCTAAGTGTCAAATATAAACTAAACAAAAAGCTGATATTCTAATCATATCTATAACTGTGTCTAAGATATTTGAGAAAATAACTAAGCACCTTAGGAAATTAAATTAAAAAATCCCGACAATGTACCTGATATTTATTAGTCAATAGTCATTTAGAGCATTACTAAATCATTAATTTATTTTGTTTGGCTTCCAGACACATGGAAGGTGCCCAAATCGGGGAAAAGAGGGGATGTACAGAAAAGCAATCCATTAGCTGACGGATAGTCTAATTTGCTATCAGTTGAACAGGGCTTGCAGAGGTCCCAAGTTTGATGAGCAACACAACTTCATGGGAGGCACATCAACAATTACTAATCTGGAGAAAAGCTGTCAATAGACTCGATCAGTATAGATTTTTCAAAGGCATTTGACAGGATAAACCATAATTTATTGTTGGCAAAGCTCAGGCCAATGCAATTTCATGATCACTCTGTAAAGTGGCTAAAAAGTGTGGTGGGTGTACCCAGAAAGTTAAAATAGGTAGTTTTGCCATGGTTATCGCTCGAACTGGGATTAGAACACATATGAAATGAAATAATTTTATTAGCAAAAGTGCTATAGTGAACAAACTAGTTTTCTTTTATAAACCCTCTACTTAATTTCCTAAATTCTCTAATAGTTACTTATGCTCTTACATATAATGGTAGTGCATTATATGCTACCAACCCCTTATAAAATAAGGAGTTCTGTGTTCCACTGTTTCCGGCAACCGAAAAATAAATATTCATATTTGTCCAAGTATTATAAGAATGCACTTCTTTAATAAGCTTAATCTTATTACACATAAACTCTGGTAACATCCTAAAAATTTAATAAACAAATAACATATTTAACATAGTTAATCTTTGATTAACTGAAATAAAATTTAAAGTAGATAACAAACTTTTAAATCTCCAAGATAATTTAAAACTTTTTATGAAAACTAGTTAGGAATGGATCCACTTTTGTGACAGCCTACAAAATTTAGAAAAAAATAAATTCAGATATGACAAAATAGTGGGAAAATATTCGAATTGTGGATTTATAATAGTTTTATATACAATACAATGATTAGTGATTGCAATGACAATGACTGGCATACTCTTCTAAAAAAACCTATCATTTTGTTAATATTTTTAATTATATAATGTCTATGACTATTGAAATGTATCTTACTATCTATAACTATACCCAAATATTTGCATTCATTACAATACTGAAACTTCTCATTGAACAATTTGAGCCTTTTATAATTCTCATTTAATTTATTATTTAAAATCATGACATTTGTTTACAAATAATTTATTTTCGACTAGCCATTTTTCTATGCTCTTTAGTTCATTGTCAATTTTATTAATTGCTACATTTACATATACATCATTTACTGCAATACATGTATCGTTCGCAAACAAGTTCAGCATAGTACTTCCTAAGAGCCACTCATTTATGTACATCACGAATAATACTGGTCCAAGTATTGTTCTTTGCGGAACTTCATAATACACTTGCTTCTTCTTAGAAAGCACATCGTTAACACTAGTCTGCTGATACCTTTCATGAAAGTAATTCTCAAACCACCTATAAGCATTACCAGAAATCCCATATTTTGCAACTTTTTGTAATAAAATTTATCTATCGACAGTTTTGAAGGCTCGTTTGAAGTCTAAGAACACTGTTACTACACTTTCATCCTTGTATATCAATTCCTTTCACTTTGAAATCACTAACTGCAGAGAAGTTTCACAAGAATGTTTGTTCCTAAACCCACTTAGACTGTCTATAAGAATTTTGTTATTACTCAGATGTCCCAACAACTGATCTTTAACATTCAGTTCAAGTGTTTTTTTCACTAACGGCAACATATTAATTGGTCTATATTCCTCAATGTTTTTAGTATTACTAATTTTTGGAATTAGGGTCACCATTAAGACGTTCTATCCATCCGGCACAGATGCACTGATATTGGCTTATTTATTATAGTGGTAATTTTTTTAATCATAACAGTGCCTCCCTTATTGAAAATGTCTAGATTAATACATAGCCAGGGACCTTCTGACAAAAAACTGAAAAGAGTTTTGTCGATATAACTAACTGCGTCTGTTCTATTAAACTGAGGTTTGACTGGTTTTTTCAAATAAATTATCAACCATTGCAAAACTTTTGTACTGACATCATTATCGCGGCGGCGACACCTTATGAAACGTGTTGACTCGCGGTGTTCCACAACTATACGGTCTGACCACTTTGTCGCGGTTTCTTTTGTACTGTAAACCAGTTTAGCGTCATTTTTCAACTATTACGAACCACTGGTAGTGGTAATGTAATAATTTTGAAACATACTTGTAAGCGCGCCGCCCCCTTGCGAGTGTGTACTGAGTCATGTATATCATTAATACATCATATTGAAATATGCGTAATTACAAAACTCTGCAGTTTTTGTATCTAAAGTTTGTTTTTTCCTCGAGGTTAAGACTGAAACTGACCGTAGAATATTACAAAGTAACTTGTGTTCATTTACTCAATAGTGTGTTGTTTAATGGGTTGTCATTGAACCCTAGGAAGTACAATACAATTAATTAATTTTTGTAGCAAGCAGGTCAGACAGATAATCAGTTGACCTTTAGAGAGCATTATTCATCTGCTTTGGGAAATGCATCTTCAAAGCTGGGACCTATTTTTAATAAAGGTGTTATACTGTTCTTTAGTGGGATCTCACCTTGAATATGCGTCGACAGTGGGGTCACAATTCTATAATATACCCAGTTTCAACATAGAATGGATCCAAACTAGGTTTAGTAAGTTCTCATGCAGCCCTCACTGATAAATTTGGCCTGCAGTTATTGGAAGACACTAGAAGGTTGTCAGATCTTAACTTCATATATAAAATAGTAAGTAGTATCACCAACTGTCCACTCAAACTATGTCAAATTCAGTTAAAACTTCCATGGCATACCTTAAGGAGGAATGCTGTATTTTTTGTAGATTCTGATAGAACTAGCTACGGTATTCATTGACCATTGGTGAGATCCTTGAACTTTCTAAACAATAATCTTTCCATAAATCCGTTTTTGCTTTCCATTAGTTAAATGTGATGAACTGAATATTTTTCGTTTTTACATACACATATATACACAAACTTATTTTTTATTGGTTTGGTTTTGTGCGGTTTTCTGTTTACTGATAATAAATAAATACATTTCTTTAATAACCAAAATGTTGCCTACAACTGAAGTTATTTTTGTTATCTTAAAACCTCCCTATTTTTATATTGTTTCTAGAAACAGGTCAATATAAATTAAACAAAGTTCTCAGATGCCTTATCTTGTTTAAACAATTTCTCCCAAAATACCAAAAGAATTGGAAATTAAGTAACAAACAAAATTCTGATATATAATTTAATTTAAAACCTTCAAATAACACGAATTAAGTAAAAAAGAAAAAGTTATCATAATAACAAAAAAAAATCCAATTATTACAATTTTAAAAAAGAAATAAATATCAGTTCGTACCTAATTGCTAAATGTACTAAAGTGTGACCGACGTCAAACGCCGAATTCCTATTAAGTAAAGCACATTCTGAGGCAGTTAAAGTTCTAGCAGGGTCACCTCCGGAAGAAAGGTACGCCTCTACAGGATTAGGGTCTCCATCTATGACACCTAAACAGGCATGAAGCCAGTTCCAATCCGCGTTGCGACGTAACTGTCTTAACCGGCATTCTGTATCTACGTTATTCTGGGTTGAATCTGTAAGAAATAACAAGAACTGTGAGAAATATTCAGCAGAGCTGTGATAAAAGTTGATAAAACATGGAATAATTATACAATATTTGTATTTTTAAAGCTGCAGTTCTTATACCTTTGAAGTATTGTATGCTCAGGAAGTAAAAGGATAAAAGATAACTAAGAACATTGTATGTGTAGGATTCCCGCATGTCAAACTGACTTATCTTTATTTTACTGTAATTTGATATATTTTTAAATACAATTTTTTATAATGCAACATTGCTAGATTTGATTACCTAATTAGACACATTTATGACAGTTATCTTCATTAACTAGATACTGTAAACTAGAGTATTTTGGCAGAATGTTAAGAGGAGGTATTTGAAGTAAATCATACGTCCTTTTTCCTTTTTGGTAAGATAATTTAAAACTTTTTATGGAAACAAGTTGGGAACGGATCAACTTTTGTGACAAGCTTACAAAATTTGGAAAAATATAAATGTTTTTCTCTTAGACCCAAAAAAGTATATTTAAATATGTCAATAGATGGGGTAATATGGTGTACCTGATTTATTTCAGTCATAAAATAAATATCCAGTATCCACTAAATATCAACGCTGCATTTTTAAAGGGAATGTAGTTTATTATAGGGTTATTTTCATTTAAAACCAAAGTTAACAGCGTCGCAAATATATTGCAATTTGTTGGAATTACTGCAAACGTCTACCACTTGCCAACATACAAATATGACTTGCCAGAAGTATTACACCTCCCGGCGAACCACGACGCCACTTTGATCATTTCATAAAAAAAACGGGACTGTTATAATGAATAAAGACATCGGAAGACAGGTCTCATAGATTGTTTTAACATACTGATTAATACTATTCACATTTTTCCACCAATATTAACTTACCAATAATAGCACCTTGATACCTATCATCTTGATTGATATCATCTATAGATATTGTTCTTTCTGGAGAAGGTGGCATTATTAGACTAGATGCTTGGGATCTTTGATTATTGGTAGTTCCACACATCGCACACTTTGTCGATTTTGGCCAATTTTCATATGTACAAACCTACAGAAATTAAATATTCAATTTTAAGAATAGTAATATTACCATAAATTAGGATAAGTCTATTGAAAAAAGAGTGTGACATTTTGTCCACTGTACTATGGAATTTTAACATATTAGTACTGATGTCGTATACTTTAAACCTCGATGGGTGGGATTGATTTTCATACATTTTTTAATGTTTTTGATAAGCCTTTTAAACAAAACAACACTAATTATTATTAGCAATAACTTTAATTTCAAATTTGGCTCAGATGATAGAAGTGATACTAGGTTTAAAGACCTAATTTTATCTAATAATGTGTAAGCCATTGTTTACAGAAAAAAAAACAGGTTGGGGGCATAATTATTTGAACAACATTCTTACAAATTCCGATCTTAATACTGAAACAGGTATAATGCACCCTGATCTTTTTGATTACTTAGCTATAATCGCATCTTTCACTAATATGTAAGACACTGAATGAGGAATTTGTGAAGCGTATTTTTAGTCCTATCTACCTATCTCTTATCACAACTTCTGTTCCCAGATAACACTCCAGCTAGCTCCATAAACTGTAATAAATCAACTAAATAGCTATTTAGCTTCTGGCAAATAAACTCTGTTTTAATTAAATTAAAGTACAAAAAATGCTTTTTCTTATTATAGGGATCATAATTATAATCTACAAATCATAGAATATTTAGATATCTACATTCATTATATGATTGAAGATATTTCTAACATTTAGCTAAAATTTTCAACTTACAGAAGTGTGAGTAGGGCAGACATGATGTTGAAGGTAAGTTTATAGAATTTAAATTGTTCGAGTTATCTTTGTTAATGAAAACTTCATTAATATTATGTTTAATCAAATTTTTCGTGAAATAAATATGCCCAATCTAAAATACCCAAAAAAGGAATAGCAAAGTCCATATATTAAGTTCAGTGAAAGCTCTTTTTACATCTTATCTGAGATATTTCTCTGGTAATCTGTTATTTGTATCCCACACTATTTAAATTTCTTGTCAGTGATTTCTTTAATGATTTGTACTATTGCTGCAACTGAAAATAGGTTATGGAGCAAATATATATTGACTAATCTTCGTGCTATTCAAATTATAATTTTTCTTTGTTATCAATACACTGAGAACGTCTTTAACACAACCTATATTACTGTGCGTGCTCCAATGACATAATAGGTTGTACGGACTGGCCCTGTCACAGATGCGTAATGCGTAATATTTTAATTTGATGCCAATGTAAACTAATGGATTTCTACCATAATTGGCTCGATCTCTACTGCAAACTAATGGATTTCTGACATAATTAGCTCCATCTCTCTCGCATGGTGTTGAAGCCAATGAAGCATCACGAAGCCCTGTCCATAATCTATTATGTCATTGGCATTCTTTGCTCTAACAGTATGAATTAACTAAATACATATATTTAAATAATTACAAGCAGACAAAACCAATTTTATTACCTGACAAATCCATTTAGCTTGAGATGATCTCCTACTATTTTCTAAGTTAATTAAACTAGGAGGTGGGCTATTATTCTTGGATAAACCTTGGGCTAAATCTGAGTTTTGAGATATCCAAAGTGGTTGTATGTGTTCATGGAGATTGGTTGCAGATAAAGGTGAGCTTGTACAGCTAAACAAAGGAAGAAAATTAGTTAATAACAAATTGTTAGTTCTTATAACCATAAAATAAAAGAACTTTAGCTTATTTCAAATCTATCATTTGTACAGAAAATAACATTAATAGAGCAGTAAAAAATCATGAGTATAGATAGTATAGATCTTATGTCAATGTGGTCTATTGTTTAATTACATTCAGGTTGAACCACATTCATATAGATAGATTATGTATAAAAATTGTCTTTAACCTGGAATTTTTGTATTAGACAATAAATGGTTATTTATTAACAGAAAGCATAATATCAAAAAAGTTTTTAAATAGATTCTGTTGGAGAGAACTTATTAAAAAGAGGGAATATTACAGTGAATATGTTCAAATGTTTGAGGAGAATTTATTTTTTTCCTCTATATTACCTCGGATATCTTTGCATTTTCTTCTTTAAGTTTGTTAATGCAACTTTTATAATGGTAAAATTAAAACTGGCTTATATGATTTTGACTTGTTGTCAATACATTGAATTTTTTAGACCAATCATTATTTTTACTTTTGTAGAAAAATTACGTTTCTGATATTATTTTTTACAAAGCATTTTTTACAGTTAAGTATAGCTGCTTTATTGGTCCGATCTGAACCTTAGTTTTTAAATTTCACTTTAAACTGAATTGATTTCAGAAGCCCATGTCTAATAAATAATCTACAAAACAACAAAAACCGCATAACACAGAATTTTCAAATCATTTCTTCATAATTAAAGAACACTTACGAAAATACATCTGGATATAACTAATGAGTATATTTTTTAGTCTATGTATTTAACAGAATGGTTAAAAACTACAATTAAATTGTGTCTAGTTTTTGAGTAAACTGGCCAAATTGTTTGTTTCATATTTCTAAATATAGGTTTTTTTTTATTCTCCTGAAAATAGTAATACAAAATTATTTATTAAACAAGGTCTATTTAATTTCTTAATTTCAAAAAAAAATCGAAATTTTGAAGCAACTTGTCTTTTGTTTGCTTTAAACACTCTCTTTTTTTAATTAAATGTAGAGGAAATGGCGATTATACTCGAAGGAAAATCAAATAATAATTATAAAGGCATATTTTTACATAAAATAACATTTATTTCATATTTTATTATGATTAATAATAATCCTTTTTATTGAAATAATTATTATTTAAAAAATAATATTTAATTAATTCAAAAATAGAATATTAATAATAGTTAAGTTATTTTTTTCAATTTTTTTTAAAGTATAATCGCTTTTTGCTTTACATTTAATTGTAATAATACATATTTAGAACAGAAAAAAAAAATTGTCAAAGATAGAGAGTTTTTTTAATAGAAATTAATACCTACATTCATTTGCATTTGAGGCTTTGGGTTTCGTGTGGCTTGGGATAGTCTGACTACTCTTTTTACATTAATGTAAATATTGATTTCTTTAGGCCCGACGGCTCGTGCGTATCTGGCCTGTCGGCACCTACCTTAAAAGTTGGTTTTCACTTAACCTTCCCAAAAACACAAATAGTCATGATATTCTTAGAAAGTCTATAAAGTAATTCATGTGCGGCATTAATTTAATTCTACTAACAAAAACAAAACAGAATACAAAATTACAAGACAGGAAAATTTTAAAAATTAAAAAATCTAGGTTCAGAGTAAATACGAGGTAGACAAATAATAAGCGATTAGACTAATTTAGTATAAGAGCTGGTATTATTTAAATTTTTTCTTAACCCTAGTTAAGAACAAGTTTATAAAGTTATTAGGGATGTCACTGCTAAAGAAGTAAAAAAACAAACATTTTGCTTTTGTAGATTATTATTTAATAGTATTTTAATTAATAGCAGTTTCCTTAGTAAAGGTTCTATTTATCATTAAGTAAAACTTTACCTTATGCAAGAGGAACAATTTATGTAATTACTGCAATTCTCACACTGCGATTTGTCTTTTGTTTTCTTAACCTCTAATGAAGCACCAGCACCTACTGGAGAAATTCTATCTTCTCGATCACCTAAACAAACAATACTTTAAATATTAACATTCATATTCACTAAAGAAGTTTAAATTTAGATCAGGTCTATCTTGAGAGTTATAGGTTTAAGATGACATTCTTAACAATGGAACAAATAATTTTTCTAAATGACACAATATAAAAATGATAGTGACATAAACGAAACATAACTGGCGAACTAAGAGTTTTAAGTACCATGGCAACTTGACCTGGCCTAACTCTTAAACCTTTTTAGTAAAAAAGGGGGTTTATCTTTTTTTTAAGTGCCCAAATAATTTCAGTAATATGTAATGAATTTAATTATTATTACAAAGGGGAAACACGAAAATTTGAATTGAATTTGTTGATACATATTTAAAAAGGTGTTAATAAATACTGCATAAATGGCTTTTCAATGAAAAGAAAAAACCTTCAAATAGTCAAAGATAAAGATTTTATATTTAAAAAAATAGTATTATTTTTCAATCATCTTAGAATAGTTTTGGAACCTTTCATAAATGTAATGTGTTCTACCACAAGCCAAATGGTTACTATTACTTATTCTAGCAGAAGTTTCCTAATCTAGAACAAGACTCTTAACCTGGTTTAATATCTTCCCTAGCATTGTCAAAACATTTTATAGTTAGTACCATCAAAGATTTTTATTTTGTGTTATTCCAAAATATAACCTCATTTCAGTATTTGACTAATTTTATAGATATAGACGTAATTGATACTTGATATAATTGTTTTAAAATAGGATTTTTATTTTAGATTTTAAATCTAATGATGCCTTTTATTATTCACGAAACACCTGTAAATGTTACTTTATTATAAATAAAAATAAAAATAAAATAAAATCACCTTTATTGTATAAAAAAAACAGCGTATTTTAATAACCACCCGGAAAACAACACACAAAAAGCAATTATAAAATTAACATTTAATAATAATAATTAAACCATTTTGACTGAGATCAAGACTTTTTTTTCTGTTCCGGATGGCTTAAGTTATATCAGATCAAATCATATATTACCAGACAAATCAGATAATGCACAAACAGTACAACACAAACCTGTCCAACACGTCCAAAGGAGGAGGTTTACCTCCATGTAAAAAAATAATAGTCATAATAATTAAAACTTACTTAAACTACTTTCTATGTGTAAGATATTAAAATATACTGTACTAAATTAAAACGAAAGAGAGAAAATTAGTCCCTTGCTTATCCAGTAATCGTTTCATATAAATACACAATACATAAAACACAGATAGGCTATACTCAGTTAAAACTACTATATTATGCGATCTTCCAACCGATCCAGGAAGTATTCCTCTAGAGAGTAATAATTTGTAGCAGTAGCTCTTTTATTTTGGCTGAAAATAATTTATAAGAGTTTATCTCTATCAGTGATTGTGGAAGGTGGCTATAACATCTAATACCCTGGTACTCATATGATCTTTCACCCACTGTTAGCCTGCTATATGTTTGACTAAGGAGAACACTGCCTCGTGTTAGATGGGAGTGAACTTCATTTTGACAGGTGAAAGAGCCTATATTTTTTTTGATGTACTGCAGAAGAACGTATATGTACAAACTCGGAAAGGTTAAAATTTTTCTCTCCATGGTTTTAGTTTTGCCATGATTCTGACAACCTTCTTCTGCATGATGAACACTTTAATATAGACTATAATTAATTAATAAAGACTACAATTAATTAATGTAAAGATGTAGCCGGTGCACGCATCGGACAAGTGGCCTTTCTGAAACGTACACTACAGAATGCTAAACATTCTAAATGGTACGAATTCGCAAATAACGTCAAAAAAGTATCAAGTCAAATAACCCCGGGACAAATAGGTAAATAGAAAAAAGCATATATAATGATAAAACGATTTCAGGTCCAAAAGTAACATAATACATAAATATAACAAAACTACACAAAATTGACGTGGACAAGGACAGACAGAAAATGTCATACTCCGGAAAGTGACGATTGTAGTTGCATACTAGCCGGTCAACAAATGCGCTAGGCCCATAATTTGTATGGTGGTATCTTTCTAAAAATAGTTGAGATTGTCTCGTTCTCCTAATAGGAACCAAAAATGAGACCGAGTCCAGAAATATTTCACAGTCAATCCCTCCATTGAGCAATTTGTGTAGAAAAATAAGAAGTGCCTTCTTTCTTCGAAACTCTAGGGTTTGCAGGCCACAAAGAACAGCTCATGTATTATATTTCAGACCTGGATATGGAAAATTAAATTTATATAAGAGGTATTTTGCAAATCTATTTTGTACTTTTTCGATTCTATCAATGTGACACTCATATGAAGGACTCCATATTGCAGAACAGTATTCCAAAACGCTCCTAACCAATGAGTTATAAAGATACCCAATTGCTTTGGTATCAGTCACATGCTTTGTATGTTGTTTTATAAAACCCAGCAATCTAAAACCATTAAGTACAATGCTATCAATATGCAGATTAAAAGTTAATAGTGTGTATGGGATTAATACATTTATGGAACTGAAGCACTTTACATTTAGAAATGTTAAGATGCAGATAATTAATGTGGCACCATTTGACAAGCCTTTCAATGTCAGACTGCAGTGGATTAGAGTCAGGAAAAACCAGTGAAAAGAATTTTAAGTCATCTATATATAATAGACATTTAGACATTTTAAAATAAGACACTATATCGTTTATAAAGAGTAAAAATAAAATTGGTCCAATATGTGAACCATGCGGAACACCCGACGTACGTTACATCAACCTCTCTGGAAGCTGAGCCAGACAAGTTGACCTTCTGACGACGATTAAACAAATATGATCTGATCCACTCCAGATAGTTTCCACAAAAACCAATTTGCTGCAATTTCCATAATAGAAGCTGATGGCAAACACTGTCACTGTTAAAAGCCTTAGATATGTCAGTGTAAATGACATCAATCTGTTGGCCAGCCTCAACCGATGCCATTAAGTAGTTCTGAAATATTGCAAGATATGTAGTCGTTGAGCGACCCCGATAGAAACCATGTTGCATACTCGTAATGTAGTGTTTTAATGATTCAAAGATATCATCAGTGATAATTGCCTCAAATATGTGTGAAAGTAAAGAAATACCTCTATAATTCTTTACATCGCCTTTATCACCAGATTTAAAGATTGGCAAGAGAGTAGAAAATTTCCAAATTTCAGGAAAGGAACCTAGGTTGAAGGATCTTTGAAACATTATACACAGAGGCTGAGACAATGACTGACAACATCTTACCAATAGAATAGTGGGGATTCCATCTGGACCAGCCTTCGTGGAGAGATCAAGGCCCTTTATTTCATTACAGATCTCTGTGTCGGTAAAACAATACGTTCATAGTAATTTTCCCGAAAAACTTATGGGGCCAATCTTACTAAATCCCAAATTGGGGTGATGAGAATAGCAGGACTGAAAGTGAGTAGCAAAAGCAATTGCGATGTTATTTGAACCAATAATTTCCTCACCGTCATAACTCATGACATTGGAGTCCCCTCTTAAGTTACGTACAAATGTCCAAAAATATTTTATATTTTCTGGGATAAGTAATTCAGTTTGTGTGACATATGTAAGTTAACACATATCAGTTCGAAGTTGAACCTCACGTCGTATGTCAGAATATGCTAAATAGTCGACATGTTGTTCAGTCCTTTTATATTTATGTAAAGGCGATTTTTTTCCCAATAAGCTTTCTTAAAAGAGGGTCAAACCATTTTGGATGTTTACTATCCCGATCTTCCTGGGGACATATCTATTAATACCCTGGTATAAAACCTCATAAAAACGCTCAACCATTCTGTCCATGTCCTAATCTTACTTACTTACTTACTTCATATGCTTTTTTGTTGGAGAATATTTACAAAGAAATCATTCTATGGACAAAGCAACTATAACTAAAATGTTAAAATAAACTTAATAGAACTTTATTCTATTAAGTTTATCTTAACACTGAATACAAAATTACCAAAACACGACAAAACTTTGCACAAAAATATAAAGAAAAACAAACAAAAAGTATTTAAAATAGTTATCAAAATAAGTCATTAAAATATTCGTCCAGGCTGTAAGAAGTCCAGCGATAAGAAAGACCAATCATATTCCTTATAAAAAAGATTTGAGTTGGAGAAATTTGCTTGATGAAACTGATAAACACTCACTTGATTGTAATTTTTAATTGAAGGAACATATTTAATTTTGTACTGCACTTCAATTGCTGGATGATATGGGTCAATATTTACGAGTTGAAAATCAGAAGTTGAAATTAAAACGCTAACGAAGTCATCAGCAAATATTAGATCTAAAATTCTGCCCATGTGAACCACAAAAATTATTATTTAATTCAGCCCTAAAGGGCTACTTTACTCTTAAACATTTTTACTAAAACAGTGCGACCACCTTTATTTATAACTCAAACTCAACGAAATCATAGTCCTGAGAGACATTTTACAAGAGCTTTATGCTACCACAAAAATTATTATTTAATTCAGCCCTAGTGGGCTACTTTACTCTTAGCCATTTTTACTAAAACAGTGCGACTACCGTTATTTGTAAATCAGACACAATGGAAATATAGTCCTGAGTGACAATTTGAAAGAGCTTTATGCTACCATAAAAATTATTATTTAATTCAGCCCTAAAGGGCTACTCTACTAAAGATTTTTACTAAAACCGGTCGACCTCCATTATTTATATTTCAAACTCAACAAAAATATTGTCCTGCTAGACATTTTAAAAGAACTTTATGCTACCATAAGAAATATTGCCTAATTCAGCCCTTAAGGGCTACTTTACTTTTAAAAATTTTTACTAAAATCATGCGACCACTGCTATTCATAAACCAAACTCAACGAAAATATAGGCCTGAGAGAAACTTTAAAAGTGCTTTATGCTACCATAAAAATACTTACTTAATTCAGCCCTTAGGGGCTACTTTACTCTTAACGAAAATTACTAAAACCATACAACCACTGGTATTTATAAATCAATCTTAGCGAAAATATAGTCCAGAAAGATGCTTTACAAAGGCTTTAAGTTACTGTAAAAATAATTATTTAAATCACTCCAAAGAGTGATTTGATGACAAAAATATTTTTTTGTGATGCTGATTTAGTTCAAAGAACCAAAGTTATGATTTATGATATTAAGTATCCTTACGTTTTGTTCCTAGGGCGTAAAAACATATTACATATTTTTTCCAGTTGTACAGAGGGTCGAAAATACGTTTCCACTCTAAAAAAATTAATTTTACGGCATAAGGCGTCTTTTTTGTTATTTTATGCTCGATAGTATAAACAGATACAATATTTACCTAATTAGATCCATCAGGGCAGATTTAATTAGAACAGGAGTATACTTTCGTTGAATTTTATTTATAAATAGCGGTGGTCACACGGTTTAAGTGACATTTGTTTAAGAGTAAAGTATCTCTTAAGGGTCGAATTAAACAATTCTTTTTACATTAGCTGAAAGCCCTTTTAAATTGTCTCTCAGGACTATATTTTTGTTGTGTTTGATTCATAAATAACGGTGGTCACACTGTTTTAATAAAAATTTAATAAAAAGCTCTTGTAAAATGTTTCTCTGGACTATACTTTTGTTAATAAAATATTTATAAATAACGGTGGTTAAAAAAAATCTAAGAGTAAAGTAGCCCTTAAGGGCTGATTTAAATAGTAATTTTATATGGTAACTTAAAGTCCTTGTAGAGTGTCTCTCAGGACTAAATTTTTGTTGAGTTTGGTTTATAAATAGCGGTGGTCGCACGGTTTCAATAAATTTTGTTAACAGTAAACCAGCCATTAAGGGCTGAATTAAATAATTATTTTTACGGTAGCTTAAAGCCGTTATAGAGTGTCTCTTAAGACTATTATAAATAGCGGTGGTCGCACGATTTTAGTAATTTTTTTTAAGAGTAAAAGTAGCCCCTAAGGGATAAACTAAATAATTATTTTTATGGTAGCGTGTACTGCTAGAGAAGCCAATTACATGTTTAAAGTTTGGTGAAGTTTTTTCAATAAATTCAGATGGTAGCACTTTTTTTATTCTGGCCAGCAAATTATGCACACCCATAAAATAATGCCTAGATGAGAGTATATCTGTGGGTATCATCGTTAATCACTAAATCTGAAATTTTGAAGATAGAGGTTATGATCAAAACAAAATGTTAATGACGCATAACTTCCATCACTCCTTTGATGTTGCTAAAGGCCATCGGAGTATAAGCAAGAGAGTACCACAACTGTAATGTGGCTTAGCCATTTATTAATTACTAAGCCAGGTTTCAATGCAAATTTGAAATAAATTGTTGTTTCTTTAATAATTTTGTAAATACATCATTTTTATTAAGAAGTGCAAACCGTTCTCGTGTTGTAGCTCTGCCTTTGAGTAATAAATGAAACTGAATCTAGCTATCCCAAATCATCCTTTTTTAATATGAATCCATTTGTTCTCAGGTAGTCACAGGTGAGTCGAGGCTTACAAAAATTAGTGCGTACGCGAAAAAACTATTTATTGTGTTAGAAAATGCTAACTTTTTATAAAGAATAATTGACAGTGCAACGAAAGATTAATTAGTTACATTAAGGTAAAAATTTGTGTAGATAAACTAACAAAAATATCTAAAAAGCAGCTCAAAGTGGTAAAGTTATTTGTGTCCAAACTCTTAACAAAATGAAAACAAAGGAAACAAACAAAGAATGATTCACAAAAAATAATGCTGTTTGGATAAGAGAGCTAGTATTTCTCATTTACTTCATACTGTGTGTAGACCAAACATTAGTGTAAGAAGAAAACAGGGACGACCAAAAACATTATTTACTGACAGCGATTACGACAAAGGGAGATTAGGCCTGTTATTTCAAAATTGGGTTCTGAAAAAATTGGGTATGTGTTGAATCCGGTTTAGTTAAAAGTGGTAAAACGACTGCTGCAAAAGTGGCAAGCCTTGCAATATCAACAACACCAAAAATACTAAAAAAAATAATGAAAGAAGTTCATTATTTACCTTCGACCTTAACTATGGAACTAGACAACATTTCAAAGGGGGGCAAAAAGAAAGAAAGCTAATATCTATCCTTCATACCCTGCTATAGACTAAGGTGAACAAAACATGTTACCCACTAGGTATTTCTATCAAGAAGACAAAAAGCAACAATGCCATTGCAAGACCTGTTAGAGTTAACTATTAGGAGGCTATCACATATTCAGGCTTTGATGTCCCATATGAAGTCATTGACATAAATGATTTTGTATAAATGGGGTCTCGATGGTAGTGGTAGCCATAGTATGTACAAGCAAAACTTTGCAAACCACTCAGAATATGGTGATACCAATATTATATTGTGTAGGTTCAGTTGTACCTCTAGAAATTTCTGTTCAATGTAGAGATGGGAAAAAGACTTCTGGAAGAATCCAAGTCCATCGGCAACCAGATATTGCTCTGACATAAACTTTAACCTGAAAAAAATGAAAGACCATGAAAGAAGAAAAGTACTTGAAAGTGGATGAAAGTCAAGCAAATAACTTGCGATATACAAAAATTTTCCTAGGTAACAAAGAACTGGCATTTAATGACATTTCGGTCTGCACCATGATAACTGAAAAAGCATGCAATGTGACACTCTGCCTCAAGATTTACACAAAACACAAAATATGAAGAGTAGACTCTCAGACGAACATATAAATTGGGAATTTCTGTGTTCCACGCATTCCTTAGAATTTACGAGTACCTACTACAACATCTCTTATAAACTGGAAAACAAATAATGGCATGCAGGGAGCCAAGAAGCAAAAGAAAGTATCAAAAATAGAAAGGAAGCAATTACTTCTTTCTACAGGGAAACAAGACTGCTTGTCGACCAACCTAAACAAGGAGGATGAAACAGCAAACACTGGCTTAGAGTTAATGACAGGCCCTTTAAAAATCGAAAACTTAATTCCATCCATGGTGGCACATTGATTTTATGTTCACAGGGTGTTGAATTTACTGAATGTAGGGATATAACTTCACTTATCATTGAAAGGGCATGTGAGCTTTCTGCTATTGAAATTTTGAAACAGAATACCACTGTTGTGACAGTCTATAGACCTCCCCAATCAGATATTGATCAACTTTTTCACATAATAACCTTGCAACTTGCACTTGCAATGTGGTTATCAATGGAGCTTTTCATTCCAATACTGACAACTTTTTAAAATTTTAAAATTTACTCTGCTCATTTGATTACACTCCTTGCATATATGAATGTACAAGAGATGTGAACGGCATTGAAAATATCCGTATTAACTTTTATAACAGTGTTTTGTACTCTCCATATATTCTGGACTTAAGATTATCACCACAAAGCTAAAATAATATAGACATAAACTTAACCAAAAGAAGAACAACTTTCCAGCAAAAGAAAGCTATACCAATAAGCACTGAGGGTCTAAACAGGTTTTTTAATGTAATCGAAGAAAGTGATTTCTCCTTTGTAGGGTCTGAGAATTACACATTAAAAAATATATCTCAAATGTTTCTAGACAAAATAGTTAAAGCTGTAGACATTTAATTCCCTGGCAAAATAATAAAAATGAACAATAGCCAAACAAAAACAAACCAAATATCTTGGTATTCTGATAAACTCAGACTTCTTAGAAATCAATTAAATTTTATTTGGGATTTTTTATATCAATATCCCAATAATTCTAATAAGAAAATGTACCTCAAATTTAGACACTATACTGTCAAGAGGGTTGCTAATGAAAGGTATATTAACTCAAAATCTAATAAAGTGAAAGCTATGTGGAATGTTGCAAAAAATTTCAGGACAACTAGACTCATTGGGGATTCATGCTGATGAAAATAATTCATACTTTTTAGTCCAACCCTATAAGATAATCAGTGATATAGAGAAATCCAGTCATTCACCTACAGATTTTCTTACAAATCATAACCACCATTAATTTGAATATTCAGATATTTCACCAAATTTAGTTAGAAATGCTATAGGCTGTCTGAAAAAAAAAACAGATTCTAAAGATTTATATGGTCTTTCTCTCTGTTAAAAATCAGCTTATACTTCCTTTGACAAATGTATCAAAGAAGGCCACATTCCTGAGTGCTTGAAAAGGTCTAAAGTAATACTGGTTCACAAAAGTGAAAAGTGGGATCTACAGGCCCATTAGCTTAATCCCAGTTATATCTTAAATTTTTGAAATAATCCTCTGTAGGCAGATATATGATTTATTTGAATAATTTGGATTGTTTAACGCAAATCAGTATGGCTTTGTTCAGATAGAAATACAAAACTGTGAATCCTTAATCTGGTCAGTACTATTGTGAGTTGAGAGTGGGGGCTTTGCTGGGCTTACATTCTATGATCTCAGTATGGCTTTTGACTGTGTTTCTCATGCCATATTGCTTAATACCTTAATTCCCATAAGTACATCCCTTGTACAAATATATTTTAAAAATAGAATCCATATTGTACATAATAACAGTACTTTTTCTGAGCCAGGGTTTGTGAGTGTTGGTGTAACACAGGGTCAGTTTTGGACCCTGTTCTTTTACTGATTTATATAAATGATCTTTCAGTCAGTATTTCATCTGCGGACCTCGTGCTGTATGCTGATGATACAACCTTGGCAAATAAAAGCAACAATTTTCAGGAGCTTAAGCATGGCATGCGTATGGCACAGTCGGAAGCCTCGCTGTGGTTCAATACTAACCAGTTGTGTCTAAATCTATCCAAAACTGAATCAGTTGTCTTCAGTCAGAGAAACTTGAGTGATGAGCAGCCAGCTATGACGTTCTTGGGTATTCTTATGGATCAGAAATTAATATGGGATGCACATATCCAACATGTATTCAGCAAAAAATCCAGAAATCTATTTGTTCAGAGAAACTTGTGTCCTGTTGCTGGTCTTGCAACTTGTATAAGTGCCTACTACAGTCTTTCATTCCCACTTATTATATAGAATTCTTGTTTGTTGTCAATTGTCAAAAACTTTTCAGCATGCAAAGAAAAGCCATTCGGATCTTGACAGAGCTGCACATTCGTGCTGATGTAAGAGAATAAATTTTAAAAACTTAAAATTCCTTCCCTGTATATTTTTTGATGTCTCATTCGAATTCCCAGAATCAAGATCTCTTCAAAAATCATGGCAATTTTCATCACTATGATACTCGGAGTGCAGCACTGATAGTTCCTGGTTTTGTCTATTTGACCAAAGGTGTATACTCTATCAACTATTTCGCACCAATTTTTTTTTTAACAAACTACCATTCACAATAAAGAGCCTACCTAGAACCAACTTCAGAAATAAAATAAAACATATTCTCCTACAAGCTGTGTATTATTCTTTTGATGAATACCTGCATACTAACCTTAGTAACCAATAGTCATAATATATATGTTTGCTGTATATTAATGAATTTATTTCTTGTTAGATGTTTTTATTGTGTTTCTTCTTATTATTGTTATTGGTGTTTCATACATTACTGCTGTAGTAGAGTTTTATATTTTAAACTTATAACTATTTTAAAATTAAATTTTTGTCATTTAATTTATATTGTATCTTTTTTTTTGACATGTGTAAGATCTTTGTTGAAATGAATAAATGTCTATCTATCTATCGTTATTTGATGACAGAATGTTTATATTGTAAATGATATCTGTAATGTATGAATTTGACGGTGTTGGGAATAACAGTGATCAATAAAGATTTAATCTTCAGATTTGAAAAAATTTTGAGGATGATTTCAAGTGGTCATTATATTGATTTAAGCAAATTTAAGGCATACTATCTTCAGACCGCTTAAGTTTGTATACAGCATTATGGATGCTACAAAATGTACAAAATGAGGGCTACTGTACACAAACTGTTACTGTATGGAAGTGATATTATCTATTCATTACCTCTGCCTGTTGGGCAATTATCTGAAGATGTGTTAAACGCCAGTCAGAAAACCTACAAAAACTTTTTTGTGTTAGAAAAACATCAAGAATCAACACCAATATGGACTTTATGAACTGGCTGCTTATTTCATCTGATCTGGAAATTTCTTCTTGTCATGACGAGTCCGCGAAATGTTAAAATAACCTGAACTTTTAGAAGAAATGTCTATAGAACAAGCTGATGAGTCTTGGGCTTATTTATAGATCATCGGCTTAAGTTGAGAGTCATAATCTGAGTATAAATTGTAAATTGTCTAGAGGATGTTTTGCTGATAGGGTTATGTCTCGTGAATTGGTTATATTCGTGGCAAGGAAGGTGTATATTGCGCTGATTGAGTCTCATCTTCGTTATGGAGTATGCTTCTGAGGATCTTGTTCTGAGCAGTTGATTAATATGGTTTTTGTGTTGCAAAAACGTGCTGTTAGATTCATGTGCCAGCTGAGCTCCTGTGAGTCATGCAGGCCTGTTTTCATTGGTCAGAGAATCCTGACTTCAGTGTACATATTCATACTGAAGACTGTGTGCCTTATGCATGTCAAGTTCGCACAGGATATTAAATCACATTTTCGCCTATTTCCCCTTCAACTTTGACAAAAAAGTCCATAATTTATAAAAGCAAAAAAATTTTCTATCATCTACCTCTACAGATAAGGAGTATCTCTGACAAAAAACGCTTTAAAAAAAAAAGTGAAAAACCTTTAAATTGAGATAGCCTACCATATGGTTGCCGAGTTTTTTAAATAATCATTTACCTAAGCTTGATAGTTATGTCTTTTATATATTTATCTAATGACTGCTTTGTACATGAGATTACTTTCAGTTCATTACAATAAAGCCTATTTTGACTTTGACTTGACTTTGAATAAACAACATCTTTATTATTAAGTAACATAAGATTATGAATAAAAACACTTCTGAAGGATTACAAAAACGTCTCAAATTTCACAAAGCCACTTTCTGCTTGCAACCCTTAAAAAGTTCATCTTTTTTAACTGCACCCCATAATTTTTTTCATTGTACTTGAATCCTCACTTAGTCGTACTACGTAACACAGTACTATATCAGTCTTGATATTTTGTTGTAGTATACTAAAAAAAATGATGGGTGCAATTAAAAAAAAAGGGGTAAGTGTTAACTTTTTGAAGGTTGAAAGCAGCAAGGCAGATTTAGGATAAAAATTTGAAGTTTTTAAAATTTTTCAGAACAATTTTTTATTGATAATTTCATCTAATTTAAGTACCTATTTTACCATATGTGCAGTCAGGTGCTGGTCATTTTTTATTAAGTATGCACTACTGATATAAATATACTATAGAAAATCTTAGCTTCCCTTAAGGCAATTTAATATATAGATGTCCTGAATATTAATTCTAGTACTGTAACAAATAAAATGAAAAATATGATCCAATGACTTAGAAAAAGACTTATTATATATATTAATATATATTGCACATAATATATTATTATAAAATCGGTCTTGTGTCATTACTGAACCCACATATTTGTAAACATAAATGATAGTCTATGATGTATAGAGTAGATTAAAAGTAAAAACTTGTAATGTTTCTCACTTTTTTCAAAAATTTCCAAAAAATCAAAAAAGTTCTCAAATTTCACTACTTTGTATTGCAAAAATTCTCTATTATGATGATTTTGACAATATGAAGAAACAAAGTTGTGCACTGTTGCCAAACTCACCTGATTTTCTGGAAATATAAAATAGATTTTAATTCTAATGAGACATCTACCTAACAATATAGGTTTTGTTAAAAGAAATCCTTGCTAAAGTATACAAGTTATTTATGTTTTACTGACAATGAAAGTTGGTGAAAATTGTTTATTTTAATAATTTTTAAAGGCATTTTAAAATAAATAGAATCGAAAGGAGAATAAAATAATTTTTTTGTTATTATTGGTTAAAGACAGTGGGGGTTCGTTAACGACACAAGAACCTTATTAAATTTTTGAATCAATAAATCACAAATTTTTTAAATAAGCCAAAGTTACAATTACTAAATTTAACATGTCCACATAATATATACTAAAATGCAATAAAATTAGTAAATCAACAACAGTTAGCATGTCAAGAATTCTCTCAGATTAGAATCCTTGGGTACACAGGAAGGATGCAAGCCTATTCTTAAATACTTTCAATGGTTAAATATTTGAGATTTTGTATTAAGTGATTATAAATAATAGTATTTATATACTGTATGTGTAATATTCAATAGCATGTAATTTAAAACTAATCTGGTTTTTGAACTTACCATGCAATTGGTAAATGTTTTCAAATGGTCGTGCTCCTCGACACATGGTACATTTAATTGCAGAAGGATAGTTTTCATAGGTACAATATTCACAGGCCCATTTCTTATCGCTTTCACTCATTTTCAAGATAATATGCTACCCTGAGTTTACTTGTACTAATCTTTGTCATGAAAATTTCATGGTATATTTGATTATTAGTTAATTACATATAGTTAAATTACAGTGCGGAATAAGATGTGTATACCTAAAAATGAGCAAAGAAACTATAAAAGTAATAAAAGGTTAATTAAGGTACCAGCTAAACAAAAAATATGTATTAAACATTTGTCTAATATAAGTTAGCAAAATGCAAAACAGGACATTAATAGGCTAATGATTTAAACGATTAGCCAAACTTTCTAAACATATATGTAAACTATTATAAATACAGCAAGGTTAACCTCAGGCTAAATTTTAATAAATACCCAAAGTTTAATGTCACCATTAACAAGATCAAATGGAATTGAGCACTTTAGAAAATAAGTAGGTAGATATACAAAGGCAGTCTCTCTGCCATATAAGAATACTATAGAGGCCCTGAATACTAGGACACAAACACTATTATCTAAAGTATTAAAAAAGAGCCCTGAAGCAATCAAGATCCCTAAAAACTGGAAAATAAAAAATAACGCAATACTAATACGGCGTAAAAAAATCACCTGCAGAAATATAAACTGAATCCAAACTTGGCAAAGTCGCCAAAGTGAATTACCAAATATACCTACCATGATGACATTGCTATTAAAACTTTGCCTAGCAATTGTAAAAATATAGGAAGTAAATCGTTTTGTCCAGATAAGGTAATTAGTAATTATCGATGAACAATCAGCGAAGCACATCAAACTAAAATTTCTCTCACCTTCAGAAATAAGGTCACGAAAAAAATTATTGTTATGAAGGCACTGCGGTTTGAGGTATGAGATAAATGTACTTTTAGAAACAACAAATTTAGATACCATTTGTGTGCCAATCGCTCTAATTTTCTGTTGACAAACTGATGCAAAAATATTTTTTACGTCAAAATAACCAACTCTTGACAATTTTTTATGTTATTATTGTCCTTCATCCTTCGTCAACTCTGGGGGCTTGTCATATGTCACATGTGACAGAGTGACAGGTTCAGAGTGACAGGTTTTATGACTTTTACTTCAGGTCTTTAGACTTTCAGACCATAACAAATCACGGTTTACTACTACTACTACTACTACCCATGTTTGTTGGAAGTCCGAAAGACAATCCAAACTATGACGTCAAACTTAGCTTCATGGATATTAATTAATTATTAGCAGGGTTGGGTATCTACCTCCTTTTTAGTTTTTGACATGTAGTGATGTGGTAAACAGTAGAGTTTTCTACGTTTTTGATACCGCGGAAACGATACAACGGAATACGTAAAAACCGTAGAAAACTTGTTTTATACGTTTATAGAATTTACCGAGTTTTTTTGCCAAGATATATAAAATACATCAAGTTTATAAATAACATTTTTTCCATTTTCCTCTATTATTTTCGAAATTTTGTATTTTATTTTGAGTTGAGAATCATACTTTTTTACAATGTAAAAAATAAGCTTTGATATATCTTTTTCAAATGTGAAAAAATAATGCTTTGCCATCGATTCAGAGTATAAAAATATTGAGTAAAACAATAAATGAACTTAGGGTTGTCACCCACTCTGGTTTAGCAGGGATTATCACGAATGAGATCTAGTGTTGAGGCTGTAAAATAATTCAACTGGGGGGGGATTATCTTGTAATCACAGGTTATACGGAATTACCCAAATACAAAAGGCATGTAGTGCTTTAACATCACTAATTCATATCTTTTCAAAACTTTAAGGCGTTACTTGTTTGATACTTGGTAGCCGTTCTTTCATAGGCATTTGATAATGGGTCTTTTTTTTAGTCATCACTAATTAGTTTTCGTGGGTATACGCATATACATGCTGCCCAGCTTAGGCCAAGAATCATACCGCTACGTCACAAGGAATCACATCGAATGTTTGGAAATTTCCCGGAAACTTTTTTTAGACATTTCCTAAGCTCCCCATCTTCAGCCATAACGGATTCCAGTCAAACCGAATAGTCAAAAGAGAACTTTACCTGAATGTCGGCCCCTGGCCGAATTAACAGAGTCCTTTATGTTCCACTTAGCTACTACCATACCAAGTGGTGTATTTACTATTCAGTTAGTTAATGACGTCATGACGCGACTAGAAAAGTTCTATAATATTTACGGTATACAGAAATGAATTTAGATAGGCTTCTAAGCTGCGTAGTGCGTTATTATCAGGTTAGCCAATTTTTTTACAGTATTTATTTTTTTTAATAATAAGCATCCCCGGCCCTATTCTTATTATACCATAAAAAAGTTTAATTTTTTTTCTATTATTTATTTTTACCAGCCTGCTACTCACTATTAGTCCATTCGTGCGCATATATTTAGTTCATCAAATCATATAAATGAACCAATGGGCGAATCAACGAATAGAAGAATATTTCGTCCACACTATTCATCAATTTCTATTTAATTCGTCAGCGTTATGCGTAGAAATGGTTGGCGGTTGGCCCAAGTGAAAGCCTAATAAAATAATATCTTTCTTCTTTCTTTTTCAAAATGGAGTCGGCTGCCACTTTTATGCTTTCAGCGCCATTCTCCAGCCCAATAGGTAGCTCTTAGCTCCCGAACACCCCGAATCTTTCAAATAACTTTTTAATTTTTGAAATGCATCTTGGCTTCCACTAGATGCCCCTAGAGAGTACTACTGGTCTCACGAGATAACCTTTTCTTTCAAGCTATCCCCTTACCCCTAGGGATGTCCACCAAAAAAATACATCGATGTTTTTCCCGATGTAATGCATCATAAGGAGACATCGATGTATGTCGATGTATCGAAAAGAAACATCGGTGTTTTCCGATGTATCGAATCGACAAATTAACTATTAAAGAAAAAAAAAGACAAGAAACATATTTGAAATCTTAGACAGGAGTTACAGAAAATAACCAGTAAAATTACTAAAAATAAAAATTATATTACTGAATACAAATTATAGGTTTGAGGTTTTTGAGCCTCGACTGGTGTAAATAAGATGCAAGTTTTTTTTAACAGAACTTTTATTTTCTAATTAACAAATTCGTAAGTTAAAAATTCCAATATTCTTTGTCTAAACTCTGCAAAAATAGAAGTTTACTTAATCTTTTTCCCTTAAGCCTATTTCTCTGCTGATTAAGGGTTTGTGCGGCCTTCGAGAACAATCTTTTAGACGGAACGGAGCTGGCAACTATTGTTAAATGTTTATGAGCAACATTATACAATTTGGGGAATTGCATTTTTAATTCACTCCATATTTCTAATGGATTCTCGTTTAGTCTGCCAACTGGAAGGTTCAAATAAACTGAAATTTCATCAGAAAGGCTGTCATCTGTTTTCTTATCCTGCCAGTTTTTATGGACTAATTTATGATGGTCCGTCCAGAGGCTAAAATTATCTTCAGTTTTATCAGAATTATCTGAATCAGATTCCATTGTGTCTGTTTTTTCTTGCGATATGTTATTCTTAACCATTTCCTTGATTTTTTGAACCGCATTAGCACATGCTATTGGATCAATGAAATGCATCTTTTTAAACCGCGGGTCTAATATGGTTGCTATGGCTAATGGGATGACATGTTCTATAGCGCCCATACGCTTATTTATTTCTTGCAAAACAAGCTTCTGTACTTCTTTAGCGACAGGTTCGTCGATTGACAGGGACTTAATTTTCGAAGTCACGCAATGCACAATTGGGATAATTTTACTGCTTGTTGTATATTTGTCGCCAGAAATTTCTTTTGTGACAGCTTCTAAAGGCCGAAGCACTGGAAGCACTGAAGAAATTACTCTTAATTCCTTACCGCTGAGCATTGGAGGTGCAGATGTATGTCGAATTAAAATGTCATTTACAGGACCTCGCAGCTCTAAAAATATCTCTATCATGTAATATGTGCTATTCCAGCGAGTTGGTACATCTTGTATAAGTTTTGTTTCAGTTGTTGTAGCTTTTCTTAACTCATCACTGGCGATGCAACTTTGCTTGAACCAGGTAACTATAGATTTCAGTTTGGTAATAATACATTGTAAGTCCTCAGATCGTAAAATAGACTGGGCAAGCATGGGATGCTTTTTTTTGCCAAATGCTATTTCAATGGCCTTCACCATATTGGCTGCATTATCCGTGACCACTGCGGAAACACGATCATGTTTGATACCCCACTCATCACATGTCTTTAATAGCACCTCTGATATATATTCTGAAGTGTGTCTCATATTTAACTCTAACTAACATCACTGAATAGAAACCACTGTTTATACCAAAATGTGCCGTAACTCCTAAAAAGCTACGCATTTGCATGCCATCTGACCGAATATCAGTTGTCAACGTCACATGTTCGACAATCGCTAATTTGTCTTTATACATTTTTGATAACACATCATATTTATCATCCAACAATCTTGTTATAGTACTTCTACTCGGCATTTTAAACTGGGGGACAATTACTTTTAACAAATGTTGAAATCCTTGGTTTTCAACAACGCTAAATGGTTGGTTATCTTTGGCAATCATAAATAATATGGCATTATTAATTCGTCTTGTTTTGCATCCTGTTAACGTAAAGGCGTATATGTCTTCAAAGCTAGATTTAATTGATTTCTGGCGCTTTGGTGGTGTCTCCAATGCTTCATCTGTTTCTCCATGTTTCTTCTCAAATGGGCTGGACTCTACTTCTGCAAAGAGGCTTTCAGGAGGGCTTTTATTTAATGATGCGGACGACAAGGTTGACGAAGATTCGTTTTTCTTGAAGGTCTGTTTGGAAGTGGAAGGTTCATTTAACTCGATGGCAACACTATCTTCAGATCCGGAGGTATGTTTTGATTTTGAAGACCAAGATACAATAGAAACTTTTGAGCTTTTTAGTTCCCTGTTTTCAATGTTTTGTGTTATTTGCAAGAGGTCTTATGAATATTTCGTATATGTCCCATTAAATTGGTTGTATTGCCGGCTGACTTAATATTTTTTTGGCAAAGCTTGCATTTAGCAGTATTGTTATCAACTTTTTCAAAAAAATTCCAAACTGTGCTTTTTTTACTAGGGACCATAATCAAATCTGAAAGTAACAAAAATTATGTGTTACGATTATTAACAATTTCTAACAAGCTATAAAAGGTAATAAGAAGGTAATTTCTAGAAAACGCATTTTGTTGAGTGGACACCTAATTATTACGGAAATTTAAAATAGCATTTATGGAATTTTATTTTCCGAAATTCAGGCAGGACTATTACCTAGTTTAATAAATTACATTTTATACTTTTTAACATAATTTTTTATGCACCTTGTATAAAACGAGTGCTATTGGACAGTATAATATTTATTGTCATCGGGTTTATGTATGTATACCAAAGCTCAGTTCATTCCGATAACGGAAAGTGTTTTTTACTATTTAGCATTATTGTTTACGCGCCCTGTATAAAACATTCACGCTTGCACCTCATAATATATTGCCATGTCGGCGTTATGTATGTATACGAATCCCAGTCAGTTCCGATAACGGGAACAATTTTATACGTTTATTTATTTTGTACTTTTTAGCATTATTTTCTACGCACCCTTTATGAGACATTCATATTGGACACCATAATATTGCATTGTCATCAGGTTTAGGTACATTTAGTTACCAAGTCTCAGTCAATTCTGACAACGTGAACAGTTTTGTACTTTTTTTATAATTTTTTAACGCACCCTGTAAAAGACAATCACGATTGGACACCACATCGTATTGTTATCGGGTTTATGTATATATTCCAAATCAAATTTCATTGCGATATTGGGAACTGTTTACTTTTTAGCATTATTTCTTACGCATCCTGTATAAGACGCAAATGGAGTCCATAATATTATATTATCATAGCGTATATATACGAATGTATACGAATCTCAGCCAATTCCGATAATGAGAAATTTTTTACGTTTTAGCATTTTTTTAAACGCATCCTGTATAACACATTAACGGTTGGACACCACAAATTGTATTCTCATCAGGTTTATTTAGGTTTACCAAATTTCAGTCAGTTCCAAAAACTTGCAAGATTTAATACGAATAGACTAACATACTAGTTAAATAAAGCCTTTTAAAAGGCATAACTTACCGTATTTTAATTGTAAGTACACAACACAACATTCAAGTCCACGTTTAACCACTTTGACTTTTGCTTTGTTTCGCCGACAAAACAAATTGCACAAACCGAATTTCACAACCAGCAACAAAATGAAATGTTTAGTTTTTGTTAGGTTAGGCCTGTGTGGTTCCCAGGTTGCCACATGTTTTCTGGCAAATATACTAAAATTTTTGCCTGAATCTACCAAAACCTACTAAAATAATTTTAAAACAAACCGAAAACCTACTTTCATTCCCATAATGTAATTTTATATGTAATATAATATATAGTATACCTATATAATATTTAGATATATGTTTTTTGCAAAAAAAAAAAACGGAATATATGTTTGTATAAATCTTAAAAATAGTACATCAAAGAAAAAGGAACTTAATCTAATTTTATTTTTTAAACATGTTTCTTCTTATAACTAGATCTTCAAAAATAAACTAACATTTTCAATTTCCTCAATCATACTTATCTTATTTGATACAATGAAGTATTATATTCCATTAACTTGATCATTTGTGGCTTTCATTTTACTAATTTTAATTAACTAAGCAAATATAAATCTGAGCTGATCTAAGTTGTAAAAGGAACGTAATAATAAAAACGTCACTAATTGTCATACGGAAGAAATCGGGTAACCTTATCGGCGGCAAGGAGGGAGGTAAAAATCTTTCTATGGCTAAGTTAAAAAACTGATAAGAGCGGCTAACTAAGCAATTGTCTTAAAATTAGATACTTTGTAAAAGGAATACCACTATTGTTATATCGGCAGGCGAAGCAACCTAAGCAATAAAAATACTAAATTACTTACACGCCTATTGCCATAGAAATTAAAATAAATGCTTTATGAATGTTATTTTTACAAAAATTATTGTTAATGGCATGTTTACACAATTCATGTTATATATTAAAATCTAGTGTCAAAAATCTACTAAGAAAAATCTGCCTACTAAAATTATCTGAAAAAAGGTAAAAATCTACCAAAAAAGTAGAAATCTACTAAATGTGGTAACGCTGGTGGTAAGTGGTTCCTCCCTTTCCTTGTCTAAGGGGTTAGGTCAGGTGATATGAGATGAGCGGTGTTGGTGATTGTGGAACTTTGATTTCCATTAACAATGTTGTCGATTGTTTAATAATTGGAATATTAATGAATTTTTAATTTGTGCCTACTAGTTAAATTAAAAAATTCCAGTAAGTTGTATATCGATATATCGAATAAAATATATCGATATATCGAATATATCGCCCAGTATTCGATACATCGCATAGAAACAATGCATCGTAACGTAAATATCGATGTTTTCGATGCATCGATGTATATCGAACACCCCTACTTACCCCTGCCGCTCCCGCCACATAGCGGCCATTACGCTAATATTCAATGTAGAACTGCGGCAAACATTATGATTAATCTGGGTATTACTTTCGTCTAATTCCTCATCGTATAATCAGAATGTTAAAATCATAAAGATATTTACAACAATATTTTAATAATTTGATGTGGCGTTTCAAAAAAAAAAAAAATTACAATTATGATTATGAAAATAAAATCAGGATGAATTATGAGATTATTGCAAAAACTAATACTGTTAATAGAATATGTGTGCAAAGTGAACTTAATAAACTGTAATTTTACTCGGAAACACGTATGAAAATAGGATTGCGTTTTGGTTAGCTCTTTTTTTGGTTTAATGTAAAAAAGCGTATCTATAATAAAACATTTTTTAAAAGCACATTTTTCAAATTTGGAAACTATGCCTACTAGTAAAAATGAATACTAATAACTAATGATTTTTGAAAATTTGTTGGACGGGTGTGTTCTAAATGTCCACGGATTATCTGTAAAATATCCAATTTTATCCGATATTATCCATCAGTGTCACCAACAATTCAAGTGTCACTACGTCGAATATACTCGAAAATCGATACTCGAATCGACTTGTTTTATCTCGGATCATAAAGCGGAAACTGTGTTCAGTTTGTGGTTTTTGTACAATTGTTTTTTTACTGCGTTCAAAAACTCAGTCCTGTTGTAATAGAAAATTGAATATTTAATAACCTATTAGAGTTATTAGACTTAAGTCGATCAAAAACCAAAAAATCCGAAATAAGTCAGGATCCGAAAATTGTCCGAACTGTAAAAAAAAGTCCGAAGATCGGACTTTTGTCCAAAGATTAACAACACTGCGTATAGTGCTATATTCGTAATGAATTAAGTTGAAAGTTGAAATATAGGTGACAACTGACTGGTGACAGTACAAGATTGTGAAGTTTGATGACGGATATCTTGAATCTTGGAAACGGATCTTCGACGAAAAAAGTTTCTTCAGGTCTGTGATAAGTGATCCAAAATCAACTTCTTTAACAGGTATTTTAAAAAACGGCCAGGATATGCTGCACAATTACTTCAAACTTATTGAAAGAAATTAACCCAAAAAATAAAATTTAAGAATGGTAGAAATCTATCTTTCATCCACTTTTGATGAACGATTTTCTTTGGCAGACATAATCTCAATGCTGCCAAATCAAGTCTTCCCAATCGCCCCGTGTGTTTTTAACATAAGTGGTTTCACGTGTTCGGTTTAGCTGCTTTGTTTCTTGTTTGAATGCGGGAGACTCAATCGCTCAGAGTGGAAATTAATGACTCCTCAAGAAAGGGAGTAGGCGTTGTGTATGTGTGAGGCCTAGTTGTTCCTGCATTCTATCCTGTTTGTCTGCACGGTTCTACTTAGATTAATAGTGTAATAGCTGCTATGTGGCATGGGTAGGAGAAGTAAGGGGATAGCTTGAAAGAAAAGTTCATTTCGTGATACCAGTTGCACTCTCAAGGGACATCTAGTGAAAGTCAAGATGCTTTAGAAAAATTGAAAAAAGAAAAAATATTTGGTATAAATGGGGTGTATCCGGAGTTTAGAACTCACCATCCAGATATCCCACTCAAAACGTCTCCAAACTGGAATGGGTGTAGACCGTCGGGGAAGGCCGCCCTAGCTCTAACTAAGTCCCGGACGAAGAGCAATATGGCGAATGAACCATATCCGCGCCAACAATCTAGTAACAACAACAATGTTGCCAAATAAAAAAAAATCGTTGCTTGTTTATCAGCTGACGTGACGATGTAATATGGCAACAACATTGAAAGTCGTGCTTAAATGTCAATTAGTAACAATTTTCGAATTAGAAAAAAGATTTTTGTAGTAATATATTTCGAAGAATTTGTTTAGAGTCGCTACCATTCAGAATGATTTGTCCACGCCCATCCACGAAAAAACAATTAAGGTAGCCCAAGAATACCTTAAAATTCGCTTTGAAGAAAAAAAATTGTATCCCAAGGTTAGAACTTAGGACCCAACAGAAATATGGAATCTGCAGGATTTGATAACAACAATGGAAATAACAGCATCTCATTACTTAGAGAAGAACCCGACAGTAATATGGAATCTGTGGGATTTGATAACAACAATGAAAATAACAGCATCTTATTACTTAGAGAGTCAACTAAATCCACCTTGTCTATCTTGTTAAATCCCCGTAAATTATTAAGGAATGATAACGGAATACCACGGTAAGTGCATTGTCAAAGTCTAATCTGTTTTTGGAATCTTCTTGAATCTTTATGTTTAAGATTGGAATTTATAGTTTAAGGTCTCAAGTTCTTCTTGTTCCATATGAAAAGTTAATTATTATAGAAAATATTGCTGGCAAAACTGCCAGCGAGCAAGGATTATAAGGATGTCTTATTGATGTCTTTTGATTGAAAATTTGATTTGAAACTGTATAAATCTAGTTCAGTGGTTTGGATGGTAACTTGGGATGACATAGGCCCCATGGCATCCTGGTAGTTTTCTTAAAAAATTCAAGCTGTGTTTTATCCAAGTGTCTTACACAGTTAATTATTTTAGAAAATAATGCTGGCAAAACTGCCAGCGAGCAAGGATTAAAAAGATGTCTTATTGATGTCTTTTGATTGAAAACTGTATAAATCTAGTTGAGTGGTTTGGCTGGTAACTTGGGACGATGTAGGCCCCATGGCATCCTGGTAATTTTCTTGAAAAATACAAGCTGTGTTTTATCGAAGTGTCTTACACAGGCTGTTTTAATTTGTCACTGGATACTGGTTTTTTTCCAGTCAAATGGAATACCAGTTTTATAACTCCGGTTTACAAGAGAGGTGACCAGGCTGAAGTCACAAATTATTGTCCAATTAAATAGGGAAATTTCAGTATTGTTACTAATAAGATTGTACCAGCTCTTAGGAGTGTTGTTATGCAGTCCCAACATGGCTTTATAAAGGGAAAATCTGACCAAACTTACCTTATGATTTATCAACATAATGTTTGTAAATGCAGTTGAGGACCATTGTCAAATTGACTCAATTGGCACTGATTGTAGTAAGGTTTTTAAGTTAAATATATCAGTCTTAATAAAAAAGCTACAAGCCTTGGGATTGCGTGGAATCTTATTAGAATCGATAAGAAGTTTTCTTAGCACTAAATGTAAAAATAAAAAAAAATATTTCAACAAATTTAACTTTATTTTTTTATCAAGAGCAAATTGCCCAATTACAAATACAAAATTTTCCAAAGTGTACTTGACAATTATAAATAATAACAACAATAATTAAAAATAAATCATTGAAATAAAGTAAAAGTTTCCATATTGAAAAAGTAATATTTCCATGTAATTAAAGAAAATAGGCTAGAAAGATTACACAGTGTATCACAGTTATTTGTTAAATCATAAATATTTAAGTTGCTTCAGGAACTGAGTAGGTGAAGCAAAAATGTTCAAGTTACAATGACAATTAGCTAACCTGGATGCTCTAGAAATAGAAGAATTGTACCTCTAGTTAGTTCTGTGGTTTGAAACAAAAAAACTAGAAGTGGAATGATGGAGCATGAAGGCCAATTATATTTAAAAGCTCAGAAGCAGATACTCTATTATGGAGAATGTTATAGAGTGTTAAAAGATCCCTCCTCTGGTGATGCACTAGTATTTGTAATAAATTTAGTTGGGACAGCATTTCTTCATCAGAACAATTAGCAAGATTAAGTTTATATCACATGTGCTTTAGAAATTTGTGTTGTAAAATAAGTTTGTATACTATGACATCATAAGACACTATGTCAAATGCTCTGGAAAAATTAGTGTAGGCAGTATCAACCAGAATTACATTTTCCAAAGCATTTTGATAGACCATTAACATGAGTAAGGACATTTAGTTCAGTAGATCTACATGGACGGAAACCAAATTGTTGATCTCAAGCCTGGGAATAAGAAAATCAGATGCCAGGCTTTCAGACACCTTTGGAATAACACTCTAAATGCTGATTGGTCTATAATTGGTGACTGATGATTGATCTCCCGATTTAAATATGGGAGTTATAAAACTCACTTTCCAAAAATTTGGAAAGTTGCTAGTACAGAGAGACAAGTTATAAATATGGTATAATGGTCTAGATAAATTAAAGCTACAATATTTTTAAAAAATTGGTGGTTTATCGTCGGGCCAGGGCCCTTGCTGACATCCAAGGAAGAAAGCTTTGTGTAAATTTGAGAGATTAAAATGTTGTATTCAGAGAGGTTAATATCAGTGGTAAAAAGCCCATCAGAGGGAGGATCGTTAAAGTCATTAAGGCATACTGTGGCAAAGTAGTCTGCAAACATTCACTATATCCTGACCTCAGCAACTCTTCTGGTTTTTTATAGGAGAATCCACTAGGGTAATTATTACTTTGACATTTACCATTGACAAAAGACCAGAAATGCTTTAAATTGGAAAATATAGATTGCTCAGTAGTGTCTATATATCCTCTATAGCAATCGGGAGTCAGTTTTGTACACAACCCTCGAAGTCTAGAAAATTCCCTGTAATCACACACTGAGTATATCAGTTCGTATTGTTTATGAGCTATTTTCTTAGCTATAATGAAATTTTTTAATTCCAATGAATACCATACAGGAAACTTTCTAGCAGAGTACTTTCTTAGGGGTACAAACAAATCAACAGATAGATACAAACCCTCATAAAAAATATTCAACATAACATCAATAGTCTTTTCCCTCAGCAAACCATCCCCAGTCAACCCCAGTAAGAAAATCAGACACTTTCAAAAAATTGGTTGATTTAGAGTTTGTAAAATCCTTCAAAGTTTAAGGTATTGTCATTTATTAATGTACTAGCACCAATTTCCACACAGAGTGGTGGATGGTAAAAGTCTGGAGGAACTATAGCGAGATCATTGGCATTTAGAATCTGATTAACCTAAAATAAGTTGTGGAATGCACAAGCATTTGAGATTTCTTTAATTGATGCAACCTCATCAAGAGGGGCACCTTGGGCCACTGTCACTGCTAAACTCAACAAACTTTTTGCCCAAATGTCATGAGGCAAGTTAAAATCTCCAATCACACAAAGAGTTGAATTAGGTATAGCAGAAGTCAGTTCATCCAATGTCAAAATCAAAGTCAAAGTCAAAAATCGCTGTATTTGTTATAAACAGTAAACTCTTGTGAAAAGCTTCCATAAAATTCCAAGTCATTCAACTAATATGGTCTAAATTAAACATACATTAATAGTATGGTAAACAATATTTATATAACCAATTAACACTAAGAATACTTTTATAAAAACAGTTAAAATGAAAATATACAATAAATCAATGTTTCAGAAAAAGTTAAGTAACACTGGACTTCAGAAGAACATAGACTGCTCCTAAAATTAAACTTGCTGGTCCAGAACCAATTGTGATGAAAACATGTTCTATATTCTCAGGCACAACAAGACGCTTACAGGGAATATATCTGTGAATAGCAATCAATGTCCCACCACCGCTTGTGTATGGATTGGTCTCACCTGAACTGTCCTTATGATAAATGATATACTTTGGAAGACCCAATTCTGCATCGTAGAAACTGCTGCTTAGCCAGGTCTCTGTGAAAACCATCACATCGTAATTACAAGCCTAAACATTCTCCATAAATTGTTGTAGCTTGGTGCGCAACCCACCCATTTACATTCTGAATGTCCTTTTCACCACTGGACCCTCTTTGCCGATACTCATCTCTAACATTTTAACAATAAAAACTTTATATGACCTCCTGCTTAAGTGTTTGTTTTACAGTGAGCTTGGGTTTAAAAGTCAAGCTTGGCAATAGTCTTGTGATTTGGTTGTAGGCATAAGGTGTGAGATAAGAGAAGCCTGTTCAAAAACTTTTGGCTTTAGGCAGCGGGATGTCGGAGTTAGCATAAACTCCCTAAAGCGGTCTGTCATGGGCATCACTTCTTCTAATAAGTTTTTGAGCTAAATACTTTAGAGTCTGAGAGTTGATCAAATTGAACACAAAACAGATGAAATGAGCAAATCTCATCTCATTCAATTTGAACAAGTTTAGCTTTTCATGAAAGGGGGTAATATGAGAATATCTTTGAACTTTAGATATAAAACGGATGCAAAAGTTCTGCACTCTCTGTAACCTCATGCGACTCTCATTCATCAAACAAGGTCCATATATGATATCTACATAATGAAAATGAGACAAAACCAAAAAGTTGACTATCATTTTCTTTGTGTTCTCATCCAGTAGATCTTTAAATTTATACAGAGATTTAAGACTAAGGAATACCTTATGACACACCAGCGAGACATGATTTTCAAATTTAAGCCTTGAATTAAGTAGCCCAAGGCTCTTAATAACTCTACTACAAGGGATTTCATGTCCATCGATCCCCAGACTCAGTCCAACCATATCTCACAGAAAATAAGGCGAACCAATCAATATCTGCTGACTCTTCTCAGGATTCAGTATTAAACCGTTGTTTTTGTCTAAGAAGATATTGAATCCAAATCCTGGTCAATCAGCTCACCAGGAACACTCATGGAAGTTGGGGCAAAACTACAGAAAAGTTGGACGTCATCAGAATAAAAATGAATACTGCACATTTTAGGCGTAAACTGTAAATCATCCACCACAATGGAGAATAGAAGGGGTCCCAGCACTGATCCCTGAGGAACCTCCTAAAGTTATTTGAGCAGAATCTGACACCAGTGTGTTGCCCGCATATTTAAGAAAAGTTTTTTGTTCGCGTCCATGAAGATAGCTATTCAACCAATCATGAGTATGGCCATTTATGACATAGTATTTCAATTTCGCCAGAAGACATTCAAAACTAACAAACTCATCAGGACATATCCAATCATGTAAGAGAGATCACCTTCCAATCATCCAGAGCAATCAGACAATCATCAACAAGATGGCTCAGTGCCGTGACCGTTTCAAATCCCTTGCGAAAACCAGACTGAGTCTTTGGGAGAATTCCACTCTCATCCAAATAGGCACAAAGCTGTTGGTGGAAGACCCCTTTAGCAACATTTAAAGGGACAGAGAGGAGGCTAATAGGTCTAAGATCATTAAGAGAAATTATTGGCACAGAAGGACTTTTTGGAATAGGTTTCACGTAAGTTGTTTTCCAGAGTAAGGAACATTTGCCAGACAAAAGAAATATGTTGATTATGTGAGATAACGGGGCTGCTATTACTTCCAAGGAGAGTTGTAGCAAACTTTCTTCAAATAACTATGCTATACTACAGTTAAGGAACTTTACTGATTTATACACCATTAAAACATTTTATTATGCTGCAGTCCAGTCAATCATGTCATATGGACTAGTGTTGTGGGGCAACTCTAGTAGCATTTCAAGGGTCCTAATTAGCCAAAAACGTATAATAAGAAGTATGTTTGGATTTGCTTTTAGAGCATCTTGTCGGGAGATCTTTAGGTCTCAAAAAATATTAACAGTCATTAATCTATATATATTACAATGTGCTTGCCATGTGCATCAGCATATTGACAAATTTCCAAAATAGAGTGACCTGAATCTCTATAAGACGAGGGGCTCTGAAAGACTCTATATTCCTAGCTCTAGACTCCCCCAGGTGCAGGGGGTCCTGAAATTTGTTCCTTGAGGATTTTTAATCATTTACCTTTTAACATCACTAGCGTTAATGATTTCAAGGTTTTCAAGTACAAACTAAAGACCATACTGGCTGACCATCCGTTTTATTCACTGGATGAATTTTTTAACTTTAATTTTGTCTCTATTTAAATTACTTAGGTTTTATATTCTTGACATTGTACTGTAATTACCCATTAACTATATATTTTTACTTATGTTTTTTTTTATATGACAATTCCAATACATGTAACCATGTCAAAGGAAATAAACAATTTGAATTTGAATTTTCGCTGAGATAAGTTATGGTTTCTATCTTAAAGCCAGTAGTTTAACTTGGTCGGCAGTGCAGGATCTAAGTTCGAATCTACAGTTGCCAAACTGTGAGTTCCTAAGTTGCTCAACATATTCATCATCAACTGAGAGCGCATGAGAAGTTAATTTCATCTGGAACAAAAAGATTATCGGTGATCTTAGAAGATTTGTTAGACTTAGAGATATCTCATTTATAAAGGTGTGACTAGATTACCTTTGAGTTGTTACAAGACTTGATTGTAGACGAAAAGTAAATGCGGCATTCCACATTCAAGGCACAATTGTAATAATTTCTTATATCAGAGCCAAGCTCTTTATTTGAGTGTTTTTAAGCAGGCTAATATGTCCGTTTGTTTGTGTCCAGGGTTGTCTAAGTTTTATAGGATTACACTTAACTGCAATGGCAGGAGCATGCTTATCAAAAACCCGCAACAGACTTTCTGTAAGAAACAGAATTTTCTCTTCCAAATCATTTAGGCGATACAGATTATTTCAGTCTATCAGTGACAGGTCAAGTCCAAGGTCTCATTTGTTCAATTGTCGAAAATCATGAATTTGTTTAGAGTTGGTTAGAGGCTTCTGATGATGTTCACTGAATAAGAAACTAGGTTGTGATCAGATACACTGAAACAAGAAGCATCAGCAACAAACACCTTGAGGTCATCATTAGTAATAATTAGGCTTAGGATAATTATGTATTTAAAAATCTAAACATATGCATGCAAATATGCTCTGAAACAAGGGAAAATATGCACTTAAAAATGCATTTTTTATCGGATCAAAAAAACAGAAATAAAGCAAAACTAGAGCAATTAAAATATTATATTATTTCCACTTCAAGGTATCCTTAAAATACTATTTTTACCAGTAATTATTACATTAATACAACTATATAATAAAATTTTTTTTTTAATAAAATTTTAATATATAGCTAACTTAACAAACTAACTAAGGAATAAACCTGTTTAAAATTTATTGTTTACGCTACTCAAAAAGTTGTGGTTACATTTTATAACTATATGATGTAACAAATTATCAAATTCAAATTTTCTTCTATTACCTGTCAATAGTACTTTATACTCAGAAAATACTCTTTCAACATCACAAGATACAATTGGAACCTATTCAAATCACTGTTTATCAAAAATTGTTCATTATCTGGATTCAATGATTCCATTTAGATCGATATTTTCAAGCTGGCTTTTAAAGTGAAGCGGGCTTAAACTTTACTTCAAATTCAGTTGTTTATATCGTGGGTTTGAACCCGGCTTGAAGTTGGCTTCAAGTTGAAAATTTTCTTATTTAGGACTAGTTAAGGTATTCCATTTAAAAAAAGCTGTGCTCCAATTTTTTTATTTCCCAAACATTATTTGCAGTTGAGTAGGTAGACAGTTTTTAAAAAAGTAGTAGATTATAATGAACTACTTTGTCCCTGTTTTTTTAAGAGATCTTAATAAACAAATGCAACAGAATGTGATTTGATTTTAATTGTATTTTTTCTTTAATTTAACTTTTCCTGCGTCTTAGTGTTAGAAACAGTTTTATAGAAATGTACCAAGAAACATGTGTGCATAGGTTTTCATGAACAGACTTGTTTCTCATAGACAGATGTTTTTTAATACAGTCTGTCCATGTATTATTATTGTACCCCATTTTCTCTTCAAAAATCTGGCGATCTTAGTCTTATGTGGATTAATTTTGTTATTGATCTGTTAGGGGACAGGCCCGCAGAAGGTTTGGGGCTCGATTCTTCCCAGGCTTCACCTCCGAGGCAAGAACCAGAACTTTTGGAGGTAATGCCAGAAATGGATATCTTAGATATTGATGATGAAGGCCATGTTTCCGAGCAGCCAGCATGGGGATTAAATGAGCAGATGGCTACTTCAATTCAGGATGTAAGGCCATCTTCACTGGCACTGGTCTTACTAGAAGGAGTGGCCTCTACTTCGTGGGATGTTGGGTCATCTCGATCTGGGTTTACGACTTCAACCCGAGAAAGGCCGACACCAACCAGAAAGACTACACAGATAGATATTTTATCCCATTGAGAAGTCTGTGAGAGCACTAAAAGTGATGAGGACAAAGATGCAGTTTTTCTAAATAAACTGCTAGAGGGACAAGAGCAAATTATGACAAGATGTACAAACCAGTTTATTGAAGGCATGAAATCAATTTTTAAAAAAATTAGAAAAAGGAGGAGGTCTACAACATCATCCTCGGAGGAGGATGAGCCTCCAAAGAAAAAATAAGTTATTTTTTAATATTATCTTGTTTTATTAATATCAATATTTAGTTGTAATAATTCTTTATAGTAAATATTTTTAATTTAGATTAGTTTATTAGTAGTAAAAAAAATATTTTTAATTTAGCTTATATAATTTTAGTTTATTAGTTTAATGTATGTTACTTTTTGTGGCCCAGTAACAAATATATAACTACACACTTTAAAAATGTATCATTTCCATCGTTTCATATAAAGTTATCTAAAACAGGTCATTAATTAACAGTTTAAGTGTTCAGGTAAACCAAAGCATGTATGTGACAAAACTGTCAGGTATCCCTGCCTTTTTTGTCAGGTAAAAGGTCTAGTATACCTGTATACAAGTAACCGTTACATGAATGGCTGGTGTAAAGTTTGGAGTCGTAGATAGGGTATGACCTCAACCGAAAGTAAATAATTTTTTGACATCTTATAAATGAATATATTTCAGAAAGTTTTTTTGAATGGTAGACAACAAATAATATATAAAAAAAATGAAAATACATTATACATAATCCTAATCTAATATTATAGAGTGTGTTTCAAGGAGTGTGTAATGGGAATGTTTGTTTTTGATTTCTTAAAAAAATTTATTCTTGATAAAAGTAATATTGTCTTAGCAGTAATCAGTTTTAGGGTTACAGGGTAGGCAAAAAATGTGACAACTGATCAAAAGTAAAGTTAAGGAAACTTTCTTCTTGATCAATTTCTACAATATATTATCTCCTCTAAATACCTTTCAACTTTTACTGAAAGTAAGTACTGCTAATACAGTATTTTTTGAAGCACTAACACATCAAATATTATATTTTCTAATAAAATAAAGTTTCCCATATTTTGCACACTTCTTGGACCACAGCACTTATCTAATATCACACATACACTAAACTATGTAAATTGCTTAAAACTAAAAAATAAAATAAATTGGTTAAATATTTCTTGACATTCTCAGTGGAAATGTACAACTCAAATAATTACATAATATATTCCTTAGATTATGTTCTTCTAAATTGTCGTAGGTGCTTGGATTTCGTTGGGCAGGTTGAGGGAAAATAATTTCCATGTTCTCAACTTCATCCATCCATTTTTGAAGAAAATTGTCTTATAATATTATGGAGGATACATGTTGCTATGATATGTGGAACGAAGTTGAAGTGCACATCACTTCTTTTTAAAAGTGTCCTCCATCTAGCTTTCAGTCTGTCAAATGCTATTTCCACTGTAACATGAGTAGAATTCATATGAACGTTAAATGAGCCCTGTTTGGGTGTGAGATTACGGGTAGAATAAGGTTTCAGAAACCAAAGGAGCAAAGGGTATGCTGGGTCTCCCAGAAGTACATAGGATATACCTTGCCCATTCATTTCAACTGTGCTATGGAACCACTAAGAAATACTTGTGTTAGAACTGCTTTTATGTTAATAAGTATAGAGATAAATGGATAAACATGTTAACATTTTCTTTAAACTATCTTTTATAACTTGCATCCTTAATTCACTGTATTTCTATGCATATTTGTTGAAATACTAAGACTATCTATAAACTGGCTAATTATTATCTATTTATTTATTTATTTATAAACGGGATGTACCCAATTGCACATGAGTGCTACATAAATTATAATAAGTCACTTACAAAACTAATTTAACCTGGGTCATTGGAGTAAAATTTTTAACACTGAAGCAAGTATAAAATATAAACAATAACAGCTACATAATTTACAAACTACAGCAACAAAAATCCATAAATAAAATAAGCAGTTTATTTAAGAGAATTATGAATAAAATGAAAGGGGGTTCCAAAAATATTATTAAGTTTAATCTCATTGGCAGACATCATCATACGATTAATTGAGCTATGTTGTCCATAAAGCGTATGGTGATGCTCCAACGAGAAGGTTTGGACTTCTCTTAAATTTCTGCATGGAACAAGAATGTTGACGCAATACAAGAGATCTTCACATTTTACGTGGTTGTGCAACAACTTACAGATAAACATCTGATCAAAATGTGTTCGCCTTTCTTTAAGTGTCTTGAGATATGAGTAATTAATAAATTCAGGCGGAATAGCCAGTTTATATCCTATATAGCGCAAAAAAAATTTTCTGTACACGCTCCATTGCATCAGAGTGAACTGTGAAATGAGGAGTCCAAACTGAAGTGCTATTTTCTAAGTGGCTACCAACAAATGCCATGTATAAGGTTCTTAATGCAAAAATATTTTTAAATTCTTTTGTATGGCGCTTTACAAAACCTAACATTTTTAGAGCTCTATTACAACAGGCCTGCATGTGGCTGACAAATGTGAGTTTGGTGTCAAAGATTACACCAAGATCTCTAATTTGGTGAACACCATTAATCTTAACTCCAATTAAGTAATATTCATTAAAACCAGGATATAGCCTCCGGGAGAATTGGATATAGTTGCATTTTTTGATGTTTAATTGCAACCAATTAGAGCAAACCCAATTCTCGAACCTCAGGAGATCATCCCGCATACCCTCAATATCATCTGCAGAGTTGACCACCTTAAAAAATTTTAGATCGTCAGCATATAATAGAATCTGACAGTGATGAAAACAAGATATTATGTCATTGATAAATAAGTTAAATAAGAGGGGAGCAAGATGCCCACCCTGAGGCACTCTAGAAGTAACAATAACCTGATCTGTCAAGTACGTCATAACTTTTACTGTCTACCAACCAGATACGAGTACTGCCATGATAGAAGAGAGCCATGCACTTCGTACTCTGATAGTTTATCTACTAACAATGAGTGATCAACCCTATCAAAAGCCTTAGAGAAGTCAGCATAAATAGAGTCAACAACCATGCCCCTCTCCAAGGCTTGTGATATAGTCCTCTCATACATCAATAGGTTAGTAGGAACGGAACGACCACTTATAAAGCCATGTTGCTGAGAGATGATAACATTCTTAAACTTAAATGTCAGGAAGTTGGTTACAAGAGATTCAAAAACTTTAGGAATTTGGGAAATCAGAGAAACAGGATGATAGTTTTCAATATCCCCCTTGCCACCTTGGTTTTTAAAAATAGGGGAAACATGTGAGGTCTTCCAAAGCTTAGGAAACACTCCAGTCGACAAAGACTTGTTAAAGATGAGCCAAAGCAGTCTGGACAATGCAAAGGAGCATTCTTTTAGGAATGAGGGTGGAATATTGTCAGGACCTGGTCCTTTAGAAGTGTCAAGGTGATACAACTTATCAAAAATATCTGGTATACTCAAGTCCAGACCCCCAAGGTCAACCAAACTTCCAAAAGCAGAGCTACCATCTACAGAAAAATGGCCAGCCGAGGAAGGCACATAAACAGAGGAAAAATGTACTGCAAAAAGATCTGCAATTCCTTGGCCCTCTGCACACGTAACGTCCTGGTAGGTCATAGGAAATGGCAACTCATTGTCTCCTCTGAGAGAGTGTATATATCCCCAAAAGCTTCGAGAATCATCACAAATATTATTTTCAGTCTTTTCAATAAATTCCAAATAACATCTATCAGCCATGCACCTACAAATCGCTCTCAAGTCACTATAGAAAAGATGCAAATGTAGAATGTATTGAAACTGGTCTGTAAAATTACAATTTTGTAAATTAACACCTTTATCCATCCACTAAATAGAGTACTTGCAATATTTTATTCATAATGAGAATTTATATGGAATAAATAAGCATGAACATTCAGAAAAACTTTGCGCTATTTGGAATTGCTATAATTTAATTTTTGAAATAAGTTTTTTGTTACCCGATTAAAAACAGAATTGATGTGGCCAATTTGTAAATAATGATGTTTATAGGTTATAATGATAAGGAGGTATTATAATTTATTTTGCTAAGTATTCTATTAAGAAACCTCTGATATCAAAGGCAAAAGAAAAAATTTCAATATAGTTAGACATTTTTTAAACAAACCTTTGGCATTATCTTTTGTATGTTCTGGTATAATTTTGATTTCACTATGACAGCTGTATCATGGCTAGCCCCTGGACTGTTGATGCATACATCTTGGAAACAATATTTGTGGTCCACAACAGCCCGAGCACTACTGAAGCCCATAAAAAGTTATATTCACAGTTAAGTTGATTCTCCCTCCATTCTGCTAGGGGAATTCCCTTTTTGTTTAAGAATGACCTTTTTTGTGGAAAAGCAGCAGGTTTAATTTTACCTATAAATTTATTTACACAGAGTAGAGGTCAATGCTCTTTAATGTTTTTGTTTTGTTTACTATTTTGAGGTTACAGAAAACAGAACAGACTTTATCTTATTTTACTTTTAATGTGGACTACTGAATTTTAATTATTGACTACATATTTATATTTTTTTGTGCACTAGGCTAATTTTTTTTCCATATCCTATTAAATCCTTTTATTAGCGATCCATCCTTGTTTGTCATATAAAAAGTCGGCCTGGTGAATCCTCGGCCGTAAAGCGAGTGTCCCTGTCTCTCTGGGTAGCCTAGAGCTCTTAATGACTATTTTGTATTTACTTTTTATTTCTTGTTAATGCTCTCTTGTACTATTTAATATTAAGACTTTATTACAAACTAAAAAATGAGAAGCTTGATTAAATTTGGATGTTGCAGTAATACAAAAGTAAAAAACTTAATTTGTACTCAGTGCCACTAACTGTTTGATCCAAAACTACTTTAAACCAAAATATGATATGGTGGTCTGAAAAATGTGCTGAAAAGGCAGTTGATGTGGATAACAATTCTGATGAACTTAGGAAATTGGTAACAGAGCTTAAGTCCGAACTAGAACAAAAAAATAACTTTATTCAGTGGTTAAAACGAAACTCAAGTGCCTTCCAAAGAGATGTTTAGATATAGAAGATAGATACTTAGAGGAAATCGACAACTTGAAGAAAACAATAAAAGACTTATGACTTTCAGTAGAAAAACCATACAAGCTCAACTCAAAAAAATTCAGTAGCTTGCCAGACTACCTTAGCTACATAAAGAATATAGCAGTGGGAATGTATTTTGAAGAGAAGGTCGCAAATGATGTAAACAACGGTCTAGGACAAGATTTCCGGAAAAATGAAGAAAATAAAAAAGAAAAAATCTATGGCAGACCATGGAAATAACAAAGTACCGAGTAAAATACAGTTAGGCCAAGGCATAAATGAAGTGGGAAAGTATAATAAGAAAACCTGAAGATGAGCACATTAGTTTATCTAGTAACAAAAAAGTGCTGATTATTGGCAACAAGCTTTGTGTGAAAGGTGGCTCTGGTCTCTTTAAATCTTTAGCCAAAGTTAAGCTTAGTATAAATTTCCATTATAAACTAGGGACCAGATTAGAGGAGCTAAAATTGTATATAGAACGTAGCAAAAACTTCACCAGAGATGATTTTGTACTCATGGGATCTTCATCTGGGCTATGCAGTAAAGGACATTCCGTCTCAATTTTTTATATGAATTGACAATTGGTAAGTTGTTACTGTCGAGAGAATGTTAAGAATGGTGGTAGCTGTATATTTGTGCATGATAGTCTCATGGCCATTGATCTGCTGCACATAGTAAACTTATCAAGATGCAAGCTATGTGAAATGTCTGTTGTATCAAGCAACTAAACTTGCTTCAGCACTGCAGCAACCCCATACATGGCTATTATGTTATCATGTGTTAAATACACTTTTACAGATCTAAAAGAAATTTAGTAAAAACATTGTTCATTTAAATACCTATGGTTCATCAAGTTATTGGCGCATTTTGTTAGGGTAAAAACTTTACAAAAAACATCTTAAAAATGTGAAACTAATGATTTCGATAAAATTAAGGAAAAATAATGTAGGTAAATAACTTGAGGTAATAAAACTATCAACCTCAGTGGAGAAAGTACTATATTTTTTGGGGCATGTATTTAAAAAAGTTCTTATGATTTTTGATTAAATGAGACATTTTTTTAGAGATTGGGAAGGACTAGCTCAGTTGTGTGGGATATCAGGTGAATTGATTTCAAGCATTCGAGAAGAAAGAGATTCAACTGATAAAGTTTTAAAATTGTGGTATGATCAATCTAAAGAAGATGCAACAATAGATAAGTTGATAAGTTATTTGGAAGACCTGGATAGAACTGATGTGGTAGATGACATTTTACCAAAAATTGGTAAGGTTTTTTTAATATTTATTATACATTATGACCAGTGAAGTCTGCACCATGTAGAAAATATTTTAAATAATTGATTTATGCAAAATTTGAGTTTGCAGAAACTTATTGCTGTAAAAATAACGCGAAATGTCAATGAAAAAGTTAGTAGTCACATGACTTTTCAAATTTAACATAATTATTTGTTTTTCAGATGAAGACATAAAGTTCTATAAAGAGCACCCTTCCAACGATAAAACGGTAAAGCCTTTCAATCTGACGGGTGATCATATGCCCTTAACTTTTGACGACGTGAAACTGCTTAATGCAGGGTTAGGTCTGCAGTTTTACGACGCTGCCGTATTATTTGCGGCGGAAGATATTGCTTTTGCCACCGAACTTATTGAAAAAATGGAAAAAGAATATGGTTTAAAGTTGTTTGTCAAAGAAAGGGATCTACTTGTGGGTAGCTTGGAACATGATGCTGTAATCAGGTTGATTACTGAGAGGTTAGTTTTCTGATTTTATATAATGATTATAAATGAAATTTGATTTAACATGATTTAATTTTGTTGGTAATTTACTCTAGGAAACTTTTCCACGCTGGCAATTATTTTTTAAAATATATTCAACATGTATTACATTTACATTGGGAAATAAAAATTTATTCCAAGTGATGTGAAATGTTCTAGTGTTGCTGATTGCCTGCGGATATATGTGATTTAATACTAAGAATGTGTGAGGAAAGCCAAGGAGATTGAAGCGATAATCTATCGAAAGTCAGTCAGTCTCAGTTTTAGACACGCTGCAGAAGAATATTTTAAAAATTTAAAACTAATATCAGCTGATTTTGATATATTGCAGTAAAAATGCTTCTGTTACACATGTTGTAGAACAATGGAAACATTTGCAATATAATTTTGAGGGTGACCTAGAATTATTTTAAAAAACTTGAAATGAATTGACTGATATGAACAGGTATTAAGAGCATTTCATCTGGTAGCATCTGGCAGGTTTTATTATGTTTTTATATTTTTGTTATAATTTGGACATGTTAAATAAAAAACAATTATTAAACCAGGCCCACAATAGCAAATTCTCTGTGTGTATTAAAAAAATTCACCATGTATAATTGGTTCGAAATTTGATAAAGACAAAATTCCACAAATTTATGTACAAGGTAATTACTCCTAATTTTCATCCCTTTTATTTATTTTTATGACTACAAAAAATTGAATAATATGAACTCCTAGTATATTTTGTTCACTTTTTGCACAGGCATTGAAAAACTATGTAGGTAGAATAGTATACAGGGTAGATCAAATCGTAATATTTTTTAAATGAAACACCTTGAAGACCAAAGACCAGGTGTCTTTAAATATCAAAAAATTGATAAAAACGTTGCCATAAAAGACAATGCGTTATTTCTAATACATAAAAATGTGCATTCAATGGAAATACGTTACCGTTTATGTCATGGTTTTTATTAGTTTTCTTGAATATCTGTAAAGATAGAGATATCAAAACTGGTATATTTAAAATCGGCAAAAGGGGGCCTATTTAACGAAACAATAATATACATGGTGCTCCATTTAAAAAATAACGCACCGATTTACCCTTTATACTATTATGTGTACATAGTTTTTGAATATATGAGTAAAAAGTAGATAAAATATTCTAGGAGCTAATATTTTTGATTTTTTTTGTGGTGACGGAAATAAGGAAGTTAAAGGTGTAAACATTATGTGCATTCACCTTGTACATAACTGTAGATTTTTTTTTTATTATTTTATTTAACATGGTTCAAATTCTAACAAAAACCTCAAATTGATACAAAAGAAGATAATATTGCTTGGGTATGGTTTATTATTATTAACACCTTTAGCCTTATAACAAAAGATATTGGCGAAATTGAATTTAGGTTAGGTGTAAAGTAGCGAAAAAACCCTATATGGGCGTTTGTTTTGGGGGTGGGCCAAAAAAAAAACTAATTTAATACGGTCTTGGAATTTTAACAATTCCTAGGGTCCTTTGAAGTTAGCTATTATTTACGTTTATTGAATAAATTATTTCTCCAATAAATGAGGGATGTCGTAGTGAATTGACGAAACTTCGTTATAAAATGCATTTTTAGTTTTAGTATTTTTATATTTATGAGAATTTTGTGATACTGAATTGTAGTTCGTTTTAATTTATCACTTATTAGTCAACTAATATTTTTATATTCTTTGTAGATGTTGTAGGGTAATAGTAATCATATCAGCAGCATATCTGCAAAGCAGTGCCAACAAGTTTTTCTACAGTATAGCACAGTTAATATCAATAGGTAAGTAAAAAGATATAAGATCTTTTAAACAAATTCAATTAAAGATATAAAAGTACATATAAATTCAAAGAATATTAAAATGTGTTTGGTATATATAAAAATAATATGAATTTAGGTAGGTATGATTTTTTGTATAGTTTGAAAAATTGGGATTCATTTAATTCACGTGGAATATGATACAAAATATAATAAAAGTATAAATAAATATAAATAAAAAACTTTACTTAAAAAATGTTTAGTGTATTTACTGGATTTTTAAAATCCATTGTCAAAACAAACATCATAAATGTAAAATATTTGCAATACTTAATTTTTTAGAGGATATCTTTTATAATGATATTTTAGCAATAAAAGTACATGGTCTTTCCTCATATTTCGTTACACTCCCTATTGGTTTAATTTTAAGAGTTTGTTTTCTCGGAGAATTAAAAATGTTATCTATATTTCTGGAAAAATGGAGATTCAAAACATCTCAAATATGTATAAAGAGATATAGGTATATATACAATATACATTCAACATATGTATATTGTATATATACCTATATCTCTTTATACATATTTGAGATAAAAAAAATACATTTCTTACAATAAATTATTTTAAAATATTTTCTGATAGGTTTGAGTTTTTTTGCAGTCACAAAGTAAACAAAGATAAAAGAGCTTCGGTATACGTGTTTATGCATCAAATAAAAAAAAATAGATTAGGTATGTTATTAAATATGCCCCCTTGTTGTACAAATGGGTTAAGAAATAAATATTTCTAATATTACACTCTTTAACATTGGTATATTATATGGCAACGACTAGAAGAAAAGGAGTCTGTCATTATAACTTTACAGCATTGCCTTTTGTGGTGCCGAACAAGAAGGAGACATATTTTATTCTTTGCCACACTTACTTGCAGTACACATTTACTTACTATAATAATTGCAACATAACATACACGATTTTATTTGCTGCACATTTTGATATATCCCATATACATAAATAATAATTTTCTATAGACTACGCAATGAAACCTACAATGTTTGTATTTGTCATTTAATTCTATCTACTCTGCGTCTAATTGGAAAATATCATCACCTAAAATTGGAAAGTTATCATGGGGTATAATGCATACAGAGTAACTTGGGGCAGTTCGAGTAACAACCTCATAGGCAAGTTTCTGTGATGGTTGTAATATAATATTTACATTTTGAGAGATCAATAGTAGACCAGTCTTTCCAAATATGTCAAAAACTCGTTTTGAGATCTTTTATGCAAACTTTTACTATAACATTACTGCTCGGTTTATATTCCTAAAAACTGCTTAATAATATGTTTGAGCTGTAAATAGATAGCTGTAAGTTCATGTTTTAAATTTCCGTTATATGTAGTAGACCAGTGTGTCCAAATATATCAAAAATTCTTTCTGAGATATTTTATGCAAACTTTTGTTATAAAAATATTGCTCAGTTTATGTGCCTGAAAACTGGTTTAATATTTAAATAAAAATTTGCTAATTCCCTTTATATTTTTAGAACAGCGAGCACGAAAAATTATTCCTTGTGTATACAAAGACTGTGGTAAATTACCTCCAGAATTTGACTGTTATTCCAGGTTAGATTTTAGAAGAACAGCAGCTTTTGTTGATGTTTGGAAGAAGTTGAATGATTCAATACAATTGCCGGAAAGACCTAGGGCTAATTTGAGTTTACCTGAAAGTAGGTGAGTAGTGGTAATAGTCTTAATTATTTGGGTTTTCTTAGGAATAGTTAGGATTAATCTTTAAAGTGGAATTATTTATTGGAACTATTTGTAGAGGGCTGATTGGATTATGCAATTGATGTTGAATGTATTTACTTTATACTATTACTTAGTATTCATATGTTTTAATTATTTTTTTAGGCTTTTAAAAGTACTCTCTCTCAGTGAATAAAGTTAAAAAAGAAACTGTAAAATTACTATTATGTTGTTTTTGACATGTATGCATATTTACAGTGTATTGAATTTAGTGGTAGATCATATTTTTCCACATTGTATAAGATATGAACAAGAACCAAAAAGATTCTTGGGGTTCAAACTGTTAATTACTAAAGTTACTTAGTTTTTTGATATGAAAAAAAGGTTGTAAAAACGAGTAAATTTCCTTTTGGATTGATGTTATAAATATAAATTATTATTTTAATGTAGCATTTTAGAACAAAAAATTATAGAAGAGTTTAAGAAAAATTATATTAAGCCCAGAAAAGCACATTTTAATTTGCAGTTCTACAATTTTGGTATAATTACGGCCAAATGCAACATGCATTTGGTCCTAGAATTTAAATCTAAATAATATTTCTCCATATGTGTTTGCAGTGAATATTACATTATTTGAATGTAAGAGTTATGGACATTTTTAGGTCAGGTTCAGACTTGAATCAGTCTCTAAGTCGTGGGGGATTACCTTCAGCGTTGCACAAAGAGTCAAGTGCACCACGCAACATAACACATGTAAAATTCAGTAGTACAAATAATCTGCCTGACCTCAAAGTGCCTGAAGATGATATTGCTCCTTCCCCAAGGGCAAATAGTTTAGGGACATGTGAAGAAACGCCTGTTAAGAAGCCGTCATTCTTCAAAAGGTTTAAAAGGTGATTATATAGCTTTAAACTTTTTTCATAGGTTTTTTAACAATTTTCGAGATGAATACTTTACATAAGGAATCACACACAAATCATATGGAAAACCGGTTTCAGTGAAATGTGCTGTATTTTTTATATGTTGTAGTTCTTGACCACCAGAATAAAAAATAGATCAAATATTAGTTTTAATATTGGATACCAGTAAAATTTAATCAATCTTGTAAACTGTGTTTTAGCTCTTTTAAGTTGGGTAAAACATTTTGATCTGAATGATACAAGGTGGTCACAGATGGAGAGAAAGTTATTCTCCATAAATAATGTTTATTGCCAAAAAAATACGTTTTTCAGGTTGATGAACTCTATTTTTTTAAATATCTTAGTTAGATAAACTTTATAAAAAAAAAGGTTTATAGAAAAGTTATTTCAAGTATAGGTCCATTCCATAATTCTTGGATATTATTGTAACTATTACCCATAGAAGAGAACTTTAAATAGGAAAAAAAAATTGTTACTAAAAAAGTATGTACACATTTTATTTTAATTTTTATGGTCTAGTTCATAGTGCCAATTTTCTATCTTATACATCTTTTAGAATATAACATTTGGTTTGTAAAACTGCATGTTTTATAATAACAAACATAAAAAAATACAAATACGCAAATCGTTTTGTTTTAATTCAACCTGTTTAGATTTGAAAATTTTAGATTTTCATTTTTTAACGTCAGTTCACATAAACAATTTAATTTTGGAATAGAATTTGTTTTATAAAAAATGTTTAGAAATATTTGTAATATTGCAATAAGTTACATAGGATCCTCTATTTTTAAATAATTCAGTTAGTTTCGGTATAAATAAAAATATCTTCAGAAAATGCACTTTTAGTAACCGAGTACCTATCTTTCCTATTTACAGTTTTATTTTATCGGTAATATCTAATGAGATAACTCAAAGTTACATATTAATGAGAGCAACTGCTCTAGCTATTTCCTTCTAAAAAACTAAAATAATGTCATTGCAGTCAAATCATTGTGGTACACGAGCTTATAAAATTAATATTTTAACTATTTTTTTTTGCACTACGTAGCTTCTTTAAGAGTACCTTTTGTTCAGAAGGTCAAGAATCCCAACATATAAAAAAATTAGCAAATTTCAATGAAGGCAGTGCCTATTTGTGCGTGGTCCTATAGACGTTTATTTTGAAAATGACGTTTATAACTGTTAAATGAATGTTTATACTTTTCTGAAAACATAGTTCTTGGGATTGGATCGTGTTAAAGTGGAATTTACTTCACAAGATAAGAACATTGTAAATATCAGGTTTCTTATCCCAAGAACCATGGTTTCTTAATAGACCAAAGCCATGAAATTCAATGTCTGTGCCCTAAGAAACTGTTCGGACGTGTGTCAACTCACATTCTTTTGATGTTCGCAGATACATTCACTCAAACATCAAGAAAAAAATCGATAAATCGGCCTTTACCGAAACTTCTTCATAACGAATTCCATTCCACATATTACGAGAGAACTAATATTTATATGATTCACTAAAATAACAGAACGCAAACTATTACAAAAAAAAATATGTAGTCGTCGATCATTAAAACTATCCGAACTCAAATTACAGCAGTTTTAAATACTGACGGGGAACGTCGTTCTCGACGTGATCATAGATTGATTGGTAATCCTTTGCTTTTGCGGAAGTATGGTAAAAAATTTAACCCTGAAGAATGGGGATGGGTATTAAATGATATCAGTTTGGAGCTAATTCAATGTATGCATGCATGTATGTATGTATAGTTTTTATACCTTGTTTTATTCCTAAAGTGTGAGATAAATACCTTAAATGCCTTTCAATTCCTTTAAACTTTTTTTGAATTCCAAATTTTCGAGATATTCAAGTTTATTAATAAGAACCTTCATTTTTGGGTCATTTCAGATACCAGGTTTTTTAATAACAAATTTTTATGTATCAATTCTGCAAATTTTGAATGTTTTTTATTATTATCAGTGGTCGCGAATAGATTTGTCATAAATTCGCAATTAATGAACGAATAAATTCATTTTAAAGTATTGAGCTGCAGTAATACTACAAATTTCATATACACAAGTAAAAATGTGGCAGTTAACAACGTTATTTTTGCTAAATCATGTAACTTCGCCCGTATTTACTGTTGCGGGTGTCAAAGTATTTACATATTTTTTGTTGGAATATGCGAGACGGTTTGGGACGGCTTGCATGATTGGATTCTCGAGCGAGTTTCAAATTATAAATATAAACTTGTACGTGTTGTTTTTGCTACTGGATTCTCAATATGGCTCCTGAATCGTGCCATACAAAATGTTCACACTGTGAAAAACCAATAAACGCTAATTCGCCTTCAATATCATGTAGTGTTTGTCTGTCATGGTTTCACAAAGGATATTCAGGGTTAACAGCTAGAGAGTTTACGAAGCAGGCCGCATTGTGGAAAAAATCTGGAGCTACGACATGGATGTGTAACTCATGTCAATCCCTAACGGGTAGTGATCGGGATGTGCACGGCAGGTCGTCAAACTCTGGATACTCACGGAATCGTCTTTCTATAGGTCCAGGCCCATCTACTGCAGTGGTGAACGACGACGTTTCGATCACCAGTGTTGCAGACCACCCTAAACAAAGTCATGTGTCTTTGGATGACATCATGGAAAAACTAAACCGAATGGAATCTCAATACTTTGTGCTGCTCGCTAAATATGAGGAACAAATTAAGATTAACGCCGATCTAAAGCGGGAAATCAAGGACATCAGAAAGCAGCTGTCAACTAACAGACAGAACGTGTCGTATGGTACGCCTAGTGTGATTGTGAGTGATTCCATTAGAGAACTAAGCGAAAGACAGTCGCGTCAGAAGAATCTAATGATTTTTGGTATGAGTGAACTTATTCTTTCAGACGGTTCATCAAGAATTGACTTAGATGTCGCGAAAGCAACTGATATTGTGCTGAAACTCTCTCCTAACGTTAAAGTTGACAACATCAAAGTATTTCTAGTTGGTAAGGAGATTACATCAAGAACCAGACCTATGAAAATTGTACTAAATTCAGCCAACAATGTCAGGGTCATTATTCGAAAATGAAAGATCTGAGGCATCATGATGAATACACAACACATCACTATGAGCTTCGATAGAACACCTAAACAAATAGAAGAATTCAAGACCTTGAAAGAAGTCATGGTTGTTCGCATTCAAAATGGTGAAGCTAACCTCAAAATAAGGTATATTATCGGCATTCCAAAAATCTTTAATTTAAACTAGATACATTGTCTAACAGCTGCTTGTCGTCATCGTCTAGCCGTGACATTGAATGTATTTATCAGAATGTTAGGGGACTGAATACAAAAACTGATTCATTTTATAAATCAATATGTGGCATCACCGAAAGTTGAATTCAATGCAATATATCTTCGTGCGAACTATTTGATGACAGATACTCGGTGTTTAGATGTGACAGAAACCTCACTGGAATGGGTATATCAAGAGGCGGTGGAGTGGCACTAGCAGTAAAGAAAGAACTCAAACCCACACAGGTTGATCTTCAGGATGTTAATGTTGTGGGTGTTCTGAATGCTAATAATGTGATCTTAGATTTAGTCCTCTCTAGCGTGAATTGCAATGTAAATAGAGAAATAATCCCTCTGGTTGAAGTGGATAGTCATCATCCGCCTTTGAACATCTCAATAAATGTCAAATCAAAATTTAAAAACTTTCCTGTCAATATAGCTCAGACTAAACTTAATTTTAGAAAAGCCAACTTTCCACTTCTCTACGATATGGTGCCCAATGCCAATTGGGCAGACCTATACTTTTCAAATGATGTTGATGAGGCATGTCATATACTTTACAGGGGTTTGCATAATATATTTGATTTGTGTGTGCCTAGATCAGTCATTCGTAAGAGAACATTTCCTGTTTGGTTCACAGCTGAAATCATTAAATGTATAAAGCGTAAACATAGATTATTTAAAAAACTCAAAAAATCACAATCAGTATATCACCGTGACCAGTTTAATGAGCTACGAGGAAGAATCAAGAGATTGATAGACGAGGCATACAAAAGTACATATCTAAAGTAGAGGACTCTATCAAAGGCGATCCAACCGCCTTTTGGTCGTATATTAGAGCAAAAAAATCATCCACTGCTGTACCTGAGATTCTTAAGCTTGAAGATCTTCAATTTTCAGAGCCCGATGAAATAGCAAATGCCTTTGCTGGCTTTTTCGGTAGTGTGTATAGCACACGGACAAATTTTACTCCCTTTAACGATACTCTTTCCTCAAACTTGAATAACACCCTGGATCACCTCTCTGAGCAGGTTGTACTTGCTGCTCTGAAAAAATTAAAGGACAGACCTACCTGTGGGCCTGACAACATTCCCAGTTTCTTGGTAAAGGATTGTGCTCATGCATTGCTGGCACCTCTCTCTTATATCTTCAATTTGTTTCTGAAATTAAACACATTTCCGGATGTATGGAAGAAAGCTAAAATCATTCCGGTATTTAAAAAAGGTGATGTTAATGTAATATCAAACTACAGACCAGTTTCTTTGCTTCTGGTATTTGCTAAGGTCTTCGAAATGTCAATATATGATTGTATTTTCACACAGGTTAGGGGATTGATATCTCTTAATCAACATGGATTTGTTAGTAAACATAGTACAATAAGCAATTTGGCATGCTTTACGCAGTTTGTCGGCAATGCCCTGGAAAACCGGATGCAAGTGGATGTGGTTTACAATGACTTTTCGAAAGCCTTTGACAAGGTTGACCATTCCATACTTTTACATAAACTAGACAAATTGGAGTTCAGCAGAGATCTTGTTTCTTTTTTTGAGTCCTACTTAAGCAACCGTTCGCAATATGTTGAAATCCGTGGATATAAATCATCTAAATTTATAGCCACAAATGGGGCATCGCAAGGGAGAAACCTGGCCCCACTTATTTTTCTACTTTTTATTAACGACATCAGCGACAACATCGACAGTAATGTCCTGTTATTTGCCGACGATTTGAAGCTTTTTCGCGTTATAAATGATATAAATGCTTGGGTTTCCTTGCAGCAGGATATAAAATATATTCAACGCTGGTGTGTAATGAACAAGCTACCATTAAATGCGGAAAAGTGCTTCGTGATGATATACACTAATAAAGTCCATAGTATCGACTTTCAATATAACATAGATCCTAAGCTCTCTTTTGCTGACCACATTGATGGAATTTGCAATTCTGCCTTAAAGACGCTGGGTTTTATAATTCGCAATTCCACTGGTTTCGAGAACATCTCAACACTTAAAAACTTATATTATATATACTTATAGCTATGTGCTCTCGAGACTTGAATATGGTGCAATTATATGGAATCCAATTTATACTAAATATGTCAGCCAATTAGAGAGTGTCCAGAGGAAGTTTGCTAAGTTTTTAATGTTCAGGCGGGATAAAGTGTATCCTGCTAAAGGCATTGATGAGATTCTGCTGACCAAGCAATTTCAGCTGCCGTTATTAACGTGCCGTAGATGCTATCATATGGTTACGTTGACTGCCCGATGCTGTTGCAGCAAGTTCTCTTTCACGTTCCTGCTAGGTCCACTAGAGTATTGTCTGTTTTCCATTTGCCAACGCCATCAACCAATTTTCTCATGAAAACGCCATTTTATCAGGCTATGAATATCTTCAACGGTACTTGTAATGATATTCATTTACACTATCATACACTCGCTAAGCTTACAACACTCTTAAAGAATAGATTCTTGTGCCTTGAATGAAGACCTTTATAATTTACCTTTAATTTTATTGGTAGAAATTTATTGCTCTTTTTTCTTTTTTAGTTCGCGGCCTCAAAAGGTAAAAAAATCATTAAGAAACTACTTATCGGAAAGATTTCGACATTTGCTCAAAAATAAAGTGAGATATAGATCTAAACTGGTAAAATTTTGGTATAAAGCCATTATGGCGGAATAAATGGTGACCTAATGAAATATTTAAAAATGCAGTACCAAAAAAACTACTTAATTAATTGACTTGAAATTTTGCATAAAAATCAGTTGTGGAGGTGATAAAATTTCAGTGGACTATATGGCATAACCAAACAGCGTCATAAAAAATTCGGTAAAATTTTGTTTCTTGGAATGATTGTTTTTTTTTATGGAGAAAAATAATAGACATAAATTATTAATAATTATCAACTATATAATAAGTAAATTAAAAACTAAAAAAAATTAAATAAATTACAGCTTATGGGATTCACATAAAGTTTGTTACCAAATAATTATATGCATATATAGACTGTGTTATATGTACGTAGTGATATTCGGTACGAGGGAAATTGTGTATAAAGGCGATTTTACCGATTGTTTTTAATTTATATACAATATTCGGTACAATACGTACATTTCTCAGCTTTCAACACTTTTTTGTTTGAATCGTAATTTGGTGAACTGTCTTGTTTTGAGAATTTATTTTAAATTATTTCAGGTATTCTTGGTATTTTTTATCTTTTAGATATTTTAGGGGTGGATATGTTTCTTCTTCAAAACGATTGCCATTTTTTTATATTCTGTATTACTGTCTGAAATTGACGCTGGCAATTGCTTTCTTTTTTTGATTCCCATTTAAAAACAATATTATTTCCGGTTTACATTGAACTCTGATTCCCGCATATAATTTAAAATTTACTCTATCATATCTATATCATGCCTTCTTAAATAAATACAAGTTCTTTTTCCAAATTTTTATGTTCAAAATTGACAAGTTCAAACATTATTTGACTTGTTGTTTATATTGAACGTTCGATGACGTATATGAGTTCATGTTTGTATTTCCAATTTTTGAGTTCTAAAAATATCATGAATTATCTTTTGTATGAAAAAATTATATATACTTTTTTTTAGAGAATTTTATAATACCGTATTTTTGACATTTTTTTTTTCATATATTAAAGTCAATTTTCATTATTAAAGGCCAATTTTTAGTTCTATGCTAATATTTCTGAAGTTTAATTTTTTTTTATCTATGCTCACTGGATAAGTTTATTGTTATAAGGGAAGTTCCGGGTTCTTTGTTAAAAATGTAGGTAAAGACTTTAAAAGAACTTTTCTCGAAATTCAATTTACGATTTTTTAATGAATAGGCTATGAAAAGCCCATAACGTCACTCGTAACTCTATACCATCGGCGTCAATGCACATTTTTATTTTCATTGCTTACTATATTAGTAAAATAATATTGTAGAATTGAATTGCTCTCTGCGTCCTAGACCAAATTATTTAAAAAAAAATGCTTTCAATTAGGAATGGCAACTATATATCTATATATTGAATATATCGATATTTCGTTGCGATATATCGGCTAATATAGCGATATATTAAGAAATATATCGCAACGAAAACAAATGACGTGAATGGCGACATTATTGAAACATTGACATGGCATAATTTCCCATAAAAGTAACTCGGGGAAAATTTCTATTGAAAGGACCAAGAAAATGCTTGAAATGTACAGAATAAAGTTATTGAAAGCCTGTCATAATTTAAAAACAATAATTAAATTTTGATGTTTAAAGCCGAATTTTCTAAAAACTTTAAAATGGATAACTTAAGTGAAATTTCCCGAAGCTTTTCAGACATTTTCATATATTTTCAAGTTAAAAGTAAGAATAAAAATCTTAAAATTTGTTTTAAAAAAATCCCCTTTTATTTGCTAACTCGATATGTTTGTTAAGCTTGTAGCAATATGATATATAAAGTGTTTTAAAAGGAGAAAATAAAATACTATTACTTTACTAAGTTTTTACTGAAAACATAATAATAGATTGTCTTGTATTTAGTAGAGAACAATATATTTAGTTTTTATAACGAAAAAATCACAAAAGAGCCCGTTTTGAGCAAAACAGACTGGCCCCGGGTATTAACCCGCAAAGATTATTTCGATCTTCAGTTTTTTTAAACCTCACGCCGGCTCTGCTCAAAAAACCATAAAAATTCTGGAAACCACAAATCTCGTATATTTGAGGAAAGAAAAAGAACATTCTGTTATATATAGGCTGCGTTTGACAATAAGAGTGAATATGTTAATAAAGTAGTGAGAGCCAATCTGGACGCGACGAGTGACATTTTCCTGTAAAATTATTGCAAATCTTGTTGTTTGACTATTCCTAGTAAAACCACAGAGAAAGAAAAATTATTTTGTCTATGCCCAAAATGCTGAACTGAACCCCGCAAATGGCGCAATTATTGTAATGGCAGAGACATTTGCGCATTAATCAGTGGCGGTTCCTCCATTAGGTCATATGGTCAATGACGCCCCAATAAATATTTCCAAACAGAAAATAATAAATAATTTATATTTTTTAATTTCTTTTAAAATTGGAAATTTCTTCTATTATTCTAAGCGTGTAAACTCGTTGAATGTTCATGTTGATTCCGCAGCAGTTACACTATCGATGCCTCGCACAGCGATCTTCGAAGCTTTCGTTTCGTTGGACTACGAGGCTGGCGGCCCGCGATGCCATCGTGGTTATAAACGAAGGCGAGTTTTTCCCGAGTGTTACCGATTGAATTCGCATAGGGACGCAAAGGTAATATACGGCTTACGTTGGCAAATTTGGGTCAACAGCCGCGCCGAGGAAACTTAAACATTTTTGTCAGTTGATGCGTTTAATGTGAATCGTGTGACAGGTTGTGGGTACGATTGCGTATTTTTATAGAATTTATTTTATTTTCACTTGTTTGTTGATTTTGTGATTTAAATTAAATGAAAAATTAATGTTTTAAATAATAGTAGCCACAGTGGTTTAGAATCTTAAGACTTCAAAAGTTGTCAGTGAGCTGAACTGAAAACAAATGTACGATTTATGTGACTGGTTATGTAATTGAAGGGATAAGGGCAATTTATTGTTTCGTGACTCTGATTTTTCAGATGACCCTGTGGTGTAAAATATAATAATTAGGAAATTAGTTGTATGTATGTATGTACGTATGTATGTATGTATGTACGTAGGTATGTATGTACATTTGTACGTATGTATGTATGCACGTATGTCCGTATGTATGTATGTACGTAAGTCCGTATGTACGTAAGTCCGTATGTACGTATGTACGTATGTACGTATGTACGTATGTATGTATGTACGTATGTATGTATGTACGTATGTACATACGTATGTATGTAAGTATGTAGGTATATAAGTATGCAGGTATATATGTATGCAGGTATATACGTATGTACGTATGTATGTATGTACAGGGTGTTCCAGCGAGGACTGAACAGGGACCTATTTTCGACCTTCCTTGTATTTTGGAAAAATTCAAAATAGCCAATCGATGTATTTTTTCTTGTAGAATCCAAAAATGTCATCGAAAAAATATTTGAACCAGAAACAAAAGAGTTACGCTATGCATCAGGTGTTTTTTAAATGGAATGTATCGTTTTTTATACGATTTTTGGAAAGAGTGATTTTTTTTATGTCCGTTCTGATTAAAAGATTTGATTTTGCGATAGCTGTTTATATTACATTTTAATGTTTTACAAACTAAAATTTTAGCTTCACCTGTTTAAAATATACGATAGGTTGGTATAGGTGATCAAGGTAAAATGACGTTTGAATGCTTTGTCAATAAAAATTGACATTATTTTAATTATTGTCGAAGTCTTCACCTAAAAAATATATATTTGACTCTGATCGAAATGAAATACTCTTTGGACGAGAGACTACAGATTGTTATGCTATTTTACAAGTACCAAGAAAATGCAAGAGAAGCAAGAAGAAGATTTATTGCAAATTTTCATAGAAATATATCCATCAATACAATTCTAAGGATAAAAAACCTATTTGAGGAAAATAAAACTTTACATGATAGAAAAAGAAATATACAAAGAAGAAGAAATCGAGACCAGGCCATTATAAATTATTTTCAAGTTAATCCAACCAAATCTATTTCGGATGCAGTTCGGGAAGTTCAGTACGGTGGCGGTGTAAGGCGCAGAAGAGTTACCCGAGGGACTGTTCACAGGACTCTGAAAATTCATAAATTTAGGCCTTTTCGTATCCTTCCACTTCAGCACCTAACACCGGCACAAAAAGAACTTCGCTTCCAATTTGTTTCTCAAATGGTAATTCGGCAAGAAAACGAAGACCCTGATTTATTCAAAAATATTGTGTGGACCGACGAAGCTACTTTCACAACATCGGGAGTCTTCAACAGACATAATAGTCATCACTGGGCCGTTGAAAATCCAAAAAAGTTCCAGACTATTAAATTTCAAGGGAGGAATTCTATTCATGTTTGGTGTGGGATAAAAAACAATAAAATTTTGGGACCAATATTTTTTAACGGGACTTTAAATGGGCACAGATATTATGAGTTTTTAGAAAACGAAATTGAAAATTTTTTGGAAGACTTACCATTGGCAGAATATCAGAATTTAATTTGGCAACATGATGGGGCGCCTCCTCATGCCGTGCATGATGTGGTTCAATTTTTAAATCGGCGCCATAACGAATGGATAGGGCGAAATGGAACATATGCTTGGCCGCCCAATAGCCCCGACCTCTCAGTTTTGGATACATTTCTTTGGGGCCATTTGAAGAACGTCGTATACAGACAACGAAACGAAAATATTCAAGAGATCATGGGAAAAACTGTCGATGAAATAAACCGCCTTAACCAGGAAAATCATATTGTAACAGCAAGTTTAGAAAGGCTACAAAGGGGTTATCGATGTTGTTTCGAGAAAAACGGCGGTCACATTGAAAACTTATGTTATTAATAGTTTTATTTTATTATTTAATAATTATTTTTTATTGAATTTCTTTTTCTATCATGTAAAGTTTTATTTTCCTCAAATAGGTTTTTTATCCTTAGAATTGAATTGATGGATATATTTCTATGAAAATTTGCAATAAATCTTCTTCTTGCTTCTCTTGCATTTTCTTGGCACTTGTAAAATAGCATAACAATCTGTAGTCTCTCGTCCAAAGAGTATTTCATTTCGATCAGAGTCAAATATATATTTTTTAGGTGAAGACTTCGACAATAATTAAAATAATGTCAATTTTTATTGACAAAGCATTCAAACGTCATTTTACCTTGATCACCTATACCAACCTATCGTATATTTTAAACAGGTGAAGCTAAAATTTTAGTTTGTAAAACATTAAAATGTAATATAAACAGCTATCCCAAAATCAAATCTTTTAATCAGAACGGACATAAAAAAAATCACTCTTTCCAAAAATCGTATAAAAAACGATACATTCCATTCCAAAAAACACCTGATGCATAGCGTAACTCTTTTGTTTCTGGTTCAAATATTTTTTCGATGACATTTTTGGGTTCCACAAGAAAAAATACATCGATTGGCTCTTTTTAATTTTTCGAAAATACAAGGAAGGTCGAAAATAGTATCCCTGTTCAGTCCTCGCTGGAACACCCTGTACGTATGTGTGTGTGTGTGTGTGTGTGTGTGTGTGTGTGTGTGTGTGTGTGTGTGTGTGTGTGTGTGTGTGTGTGTGTGTGTGTGTGTGTGTGTGTGTGTGTGTGTGTGTGTGTGTGTGTGTGTGTGTGTGTGTGTGTGTGTGTGTGTGTGTGTGTGTGTGTGTGTGTGTGTGTGTGTGTGTGTGTGTGTGTGTGTGTGTGTGTGTGTCTGTGTCTGTGTCTGTGTCTGTGTCTGTGTCTGTGTCTGTGTCTGTGTCTGTGTCTGTGTCTGTGTCTGTGTCTGTGTCTGTGTCTGTGTCTGTGTCTGTGTCTGTGTCTGTGTCTGTGTCTGTGTCTGTGTCTGTGTCTGTGTCTGTGTCTGTGTCTGTGTCTGTGTCTGTGTCTGTGTCTGTGTCTGTGTCTGTGTCTGTGTCTGTGTCTGTGCCTGTGCCTGTGCCTGTGCCTGTGTGTGTGTGTGTGTGTGTGTATGTATGTATGTATGTATGTTTGTATGTATATATGTATGTATATATATATATACGTATATATATATATGTATATATATATATATATATATATATATATTGACCCCCTGAAAAATTAACCATGAGCCGCCACTGATAATTATATCGATATTTTTCTTGCGATATATCGATAGATACTTTCGATATATTAAATGATACGATATATCGATATATTTAAAAAAATTGCCATCCCTATTTTCAATATATGTATAAAATTGCAATATTCAAACGCGAATATGTCGGAATTTATAAGAGATAAGTATAGACAAAAGTTAGTTGTTGTCCTGAAAAAATCAGTGTTGCTGTTTTTATTTTTGCTAAACGGTTAAAATATATTATTTTACCATTTTACCAAACTATCGATTACCTCTAAAAAATACTAGGTATTCAAATTTGCAAAAATTGGGTTTTCCCAACGGTTTTTTCTTATTCATTTATTTTTTCGATTAAATATTTAAATAACTCAAAAAATCGACATAGACTCAGTTTTTAAATCTTAACATTAGAGGAATCCAATTATGTGGCACATCCTGTACAGGCTATATCAAAAAAAATTCCGAGGTTTAAAATATAGTCGCACAACGTTTAAAAAAATTAATTTAAATTTTACTAAATTTATATACTCTATTTTAGTTTAGTTCCAAAAACGAAATCGGAAAAAAATCGATGCACAGATCAACAGCTAGCTGACAGACCTGAGGAATATGATAAAGAAAATGGAAGTAAACCAATAGAAGTCTCAAATAACACCAAAGACATTCAGGATAATAGCAAAGAAAGTAAAGAAAAGAAAAAGAAATTCACTTTAAAAAGAAACAAAAAGAAAGCAGTTTTAGTTGTTTCCTGATAGGAAAACACATGGAAAGTTATATTTTTAGTAGAATTGTAAATTTCAGTTCATGTACGTGTACAACAATAAGATGTGAAACAGGTGCATCTGGATTTTTCAGCATTATAATATAATTGAAGTAGTTGTCTGAACTCTAAAGTGGTACACGTTTTAATTAAATATAGATAAGGTTGTATTGCCAATGCCTTTTATAAATGTGATATTTTTTGCAATCTAGATTGGTTTTGATTTATTTTTGAAGCGCATATAGCAAGTAAGTCATCATAGTTCATAATAACATTTGTATATAGTTTAGTGTATTGCATATAAACTTCATATGGAATGTACATTTTCATTTAAAATATTTGTCAGAGAATAACTCATCTTTTGCTCTAGCATACCCATATGAATAAAAATATTTTGGGGTCAACAGATAATAAAAAGTCCATCAGTGAAGTAAATAATAATAATGACGTTTAAAAACATTGCTTTTATTATATAATCATGTTACCATTAATATTAAAAAAATTCTTACTTCATGTTTGCCATTATTTAAAAAACCGAGGTTTATCAGCATTGTTAGCAGTCAGTATCTACCATATCGGTGGATGGTGTCTCTTGTGGTGGAAGAATCGATAGGGACATCGCCTAATTTCGATTGCTTGTTAGCATGAACGAAGTAGTATAATCATAAAACTAGGGTTTGCAATCCAGCAGACATTTTTTTCCAGCGAGATATCGGTAAATTCACCTATATAAATAGTGAAAGAGATTGTTCATAACAGTTGTAACTCATAACAAGAATGGAACTATTATCTGTTTACTCGACTTATAGAAGTAATATTTAGATAATTTTATATATAATATATATTTGGCTGCAGAAAAAGTCCTTTCTGCTTGTAGGAGTTATATTGTTCAAATAGATGTAAACAAGACAAGAAACAAGTATTTGCCTTGATACTTTCATATCAGTCATCTCAGTCTTAAATTTTTTTTTATTTGTACTGCGTTTATCTATATATAAGCTGCAGGTTTCATTCTTTTTTTTTATTTAATTGCATTTCCAGTTATTCTTTGAGCGATATTACCTTCTTTATCTTCTGAACTCTTAGAATTATTATCAGCCTCATCATCTATATTTCTTTCAAACCCAGCATTCTCTCACAAATATTTTTTATTTCGAGGCGAACGCAACTCTTTTTAGGCATCGAGAATCTGTTATCTGGGGTCTTTAAGAAACGACTAAATGCGAAATGCACGCGATGCGGGAAGCAACTTCTCAGCATATTAATATTGTTCGGAAAATTTCGCGTGGATTCCGCACTCCGAATGCGGGAATTCCGCAGATCCATCAGCGTGCGGGCTCCCGTACCTACCCGTAAAACGTACAACAAAGAATGAAAAATTGAGAAAAACGCGAAGTTTCAAATAAAGTTTTCAATATTTGTATCTATCTAAAAAAGAACTGACGAGTGACATGTGAGGGTGTAAGGGAATGTTTGCTGCTACCGCCAAAATATTTCTTAACGGAATTATCGAAAATCCAAAACATCCGATACTTACAACAGAAAAATTTTATGTCATTTTACTTTATTGGTAGTCGGCATAACTATTTCATATTGATATTGCATATTATGTTCGGGATATTGTTTTCTATCAAGTATCACAAGGCGGTTGGAAAATTTTCGGGATCTGTTTGGTACTGACGATAATTTAAACATTCATAATTGCCGTGGTATTATACGTTCCGTTGCTACCATGTTCTCAGCAAGTAGAATATAACGTACGAAATAGGGTATGTCCTTTCTTATTTGGTGACATTAATACTCAGGTTTGTACAGGTATTTGGCCTTTTTTATTTCCATTGGGGCATTAATCAATGCTATCAAAGAAAAAATGCAATCATGTAATAAAATTGAACGAGTGTTCAAAGTATACCAGTTTCAGGAAGCCAATATGCTTAGTTCTACGATTTCAAAATGAAAGGGAGAGTCGCCTAGACCAGCATATATGCTGGATTGTGCTATCTCCGCAGAAGATAATCCTAGATCAAGAGCTTCCTCTTATTTAAAAAGGAAAGAACACTTACACGCCGAGCACATCATATACGATGTAGGTGTCCTAGCCACGCAGTATGACGTTGGCCATGGCATCACATCAACAGACCAAATACTCAAGTTGCCCCTACTTCCTTGCAAAACCTGCAGTACAGATCTTTACCAAGTCCATTATTATACAGACTGTCTTCAGTAAGTAGCCCGGTAATGGGCTGTTAGTTCTTAGAATGGCTGAAAGGATTTGTCACGAAAGCTCTAGACTCTCTCAAGTCCTACTGGTATATTCCAATGTACATGGAGTTGTTTGGCAGTGCAATCTATAAACCCACTCCTGACAGTTGATGAAGCAATTCCAAGAACAGGCTCTGACTCAGTGAAGGCAGGGTTATTTATTTACTTACCTCCTCAAGCCTTTTATCGCCCTCAATTCCTTAACCACCATCAGGAAGTTAGAGAAAATGAACTTTTCTGATTGTATAAGGTGCCAAATGTCCGAAGAGGTTAGTCTTGGTCTTATTTCCTATAGACTCCCGCACCAGATTCCTTCTCAATTAGAGAGTTCTCTGTATTTGTACCATAAAGACCTTCATCCTGGTTACTGAAACCGGCATGTTAGCATATATTTTAGGATTTTCACTAGTACTACTTTTCTTATTATGATTTTATGTAATGCAAAATATGATTATTAATATATAATTTATGAAAAAAAGTTATATTAAACATATAAGGTGAACTTAAGAAAGTAAAAATGTTATTTTGGGGTGGAACTCTAAAACTCATTTATTGTTTCTAGCGTTATTAGGTTTCTCGAAACTATCAAAGTATTCAAGTTAAAATATTTGTTTCCATTTATATTTAATAACATTTTGTTGATCAAATAAATTTGATTTTACAAGAGATCGAAAAATTGATTCTGTTTTATTGCTTTGCTTTGTTTATTGCAATACGTCTACAATAGTATGGATCACTCATTACTTTTCACGTCAACAAATTGCTCGATTTTTAAGGTATCATCACTTCAAATATCTTGACCAGGAGTATGCATCTCTATATTTCATGGATCGTATTTTTTTATTATTGTTAATAATAAAGGTTTGTTCTTACACTTAAAATATTGTTCTATATAGCTAGGTAGTGGAATTACCTGTCATAATGAAAAAGTTTGACTTCAAGATTCAGATTTGTATAGGCAAAGTGATCTAATGTATAAGATGATTAATATCAATATGATTTTTCTTCTTTAAAAATAAATAATAAAACGAAGTGATTGCGTTACAGCTGCTTGAATATGCATCTTCAAATCCATACATTTTATAGAACAATTTTTTTAATATTTAGCATAAAAATTTGATTAATTCAAAGGTTGGGCGACGATATTATTGTCAGTGTTTTCTTTAAGCCGCACGATAACTTTTTGCCTTCTTAAAATGAAGGTATCGCCAGTTAAATCTCAGTAATAAATTCACATCCCAACGACTTTTATTTTTGATATACCTTTATGTTAGCTGTTCTATTCCTAGCCTAAAGTTAGACTAACCTAGAGGCTTTTCTCCAAAATTCGTGAGTTCCAGGGCTGTAAAAACTGTTTCAAATTTTTCGAGAGTAACTTGAAAAAAAATAGTTTTCTCAGTTTTTGGATATATTCATATAAAAATGTGCTATTTTTCAAATATCCGTTTTAGAGAATTATTCATATTTAACGCGAGGCAATAATTTTTATTAAAATATAAACTCAAAAATTATTTGTTTTTTTTTAACCCAAGTCTTCATTGTTTGTAGTGGTATGTATAAAGTTAAAATATATATTTTCTTATTCGTGGGTTAGGAGAAGGCTCAAAAAACCCACTGATTAATTCCTGTACGACCGCGACGTTTCGTATCTTTATTGATACTTTTTCAAGCACTGGAAACATGTTATTTTAAAATGTATAGAATTTTCTTAGATGCATTTGTCCTTTTCATATATGATATTTTTATATACAGGGTATTCGATTTAAGAGATAACCCTTTAAAAATAGTGGTTGTAAACGTGTTGGTCATAATGAATGTGTAAAATGGGAAAAATGTACATTATATTAAGTTAACTTCTAAAGGCGCGAAACAAAAATCTGAAAGGACAAAAAACACAACAGAATGAGGAATAAATTAACACCCTATAAACTTTTTTAAATTTTATATAGCCTCCTCTTTATTATTTGATTTTAAAATCTTTAAAAATGTGTGAGGTATATCAAAAAAACTAAAAATTATTAACATTTTAAGACTGACTGAAAAGTACAGATGCATCTACGAGGTAGCTAAGGTAGCTTTATATAATAAACGAACCACCATGCACATATTTAATTAAATAAAGAAATCTACGCCTAGGAAAATCGTTTAAAAAAAATTACAAAACTATTTCGAGAATGTAATTTACGTATTCTATTTGTGAAAAAGAAATTGGCATTAATGCACTTCTCTGTATTAAAAAATAGTTGTAGTTGTTACAGTGCACGGATGTTGAGAAAACGCATATATTTCTACATCATGCAAGCGACAGTAAAGAACGGGAGCTTAGGTTGATAAAAAATGAAATAGTTTAAGACTAATTCATAAAATATGTTTTCGTAAAATTTATTGACTCACGCGAAATATGCATAATTTAAAAGGGATTTTTGAAAAACTGACGACAGTATCCTGTCGAACAACATGTTAGAAGAAAATTGTGAAACATTTCTGTATAAATTTGGAAGTCGTAGATATTGGAGAATAAATCGTGCTTTTCTTATACACCAGGTATAAAAAACTTGTGTTGTCCAGTAACTAAAAATGTTCATAATTACATGAGACAGATCTGATTTAATTGTAAATGATATTGAATTCTTTAAATACATATATTGTATTCTTGAAAATATCAAAACTACAAGTTATTTTACGTTTATAAAATATATTATCAGATAGATTAGCTATTTTATACTTATTTTCCGTGACGTTACAGTCTCTTAAATTCTGTGTAAGGACCTACCTCTAACGTGCTCATTTAAGTTGTGCATTTGTAGTCATAAGTTAATTGGTTATATATATATATATATATATATATATATATAAATATATATATATATATATATATATATATATATATATATATATATATATATATATATATATATATATATATATATATATATATATATATATATATATATATATATATATATATATATATATATATATATATATATATATATATATATATATATATATAAATATATATATATATATATATATATATATATATATATATATATATATATATATATATATATATATATATATATATATATATATATATATATATATATATATATATATATATATATATATATATATATATATATATATATATATATATATATATATATATATATATATATATATATATATATATATATATATATATATATATATATATATATATATATATATATATATATATATATATATATATATATATATATATATATATATATATATATATATATATATATATATATATATATATATATATATATATATATATATATATATATATATATATATATATATATATATATATATATATATATATATATATATATATATATATATATATATATATATATATTATATATATATATATATATATATATATATATATATATATATATATATATATATATATATATATATATATATATATATATATATATATATATATATATATTGATGTGGTTGTATTGTACAACAAACATATTTATATTATTGTTATGAATTATTTTTGAATAAAAAATAATATTTCTACGATATTAATTTGTTTTATTTGAAACTGGCACTTTATCAGGTTGCCTACCATCTCCACCACCAATTTTTCCTGAAAAAAATTTTAGCAATGTTACAGACTAGACATACAGGAAATAAATCTTAATACAATACTGGAGTATACGCCCTATTTGATATATGAAAAAATTACTTTAACTTCCCATAACAGCTCAAATATTGTATTTTTAATAATCTCTACAGGAAATATTGTAAGCGCAAAAATGTTCGAAACATGAGTTGGGTTGTTTGGTCGGTTTATAGTTCTTAGAACACAAAAATAATATATGAAATACTATTTTCATAACATATGATTCTATATAGTACGAGCCCTAGGTTAAGAAACGAGCCGCAGGTGAATGAGATTAAATGTCTTATGAAACAAGTAATTTATACTACTTTACTATTTGTGCACCATATTTTAAAAAATCGGTAAATTTCTTTACCCGGAACTTCCCTCGTTATGATTGTTTTCCATTTGTTAGGAATAGTGAAGTGTGACCCAATTTAGCTCAGTACATAGTCATAGTATATGTGTTACATATACTGTGTTTTCATTTTTATTGGTTCCATCGTATTGGAACAAAATATATTTAATTAATAAGTAGTTTTTACATTGACACATACCGCCATTTTGCTACGTCTTATTGAATTCGTACCAGTTTATCCCATTTTCACATCTAATTTTTCTGCAAAATCAATTCAACAAGAATTTTTTGCATTCATTTTTTAAAAATTTTATTTGGCCGCCATTTTGTTTTGCCATTGTAGTAGGTAAAGACTGATAATATAGGTTTCATGTAGGATATTGAATCTATATATGTGCCCTGAGGATGCAACAGTAAAGTCCCAAAACGTCGACGATTTAAAAAAAGTCTTCTGTTTCTTCACTGGATTCTAACCCTAAATAATACGCCACTCTAACATAACTACAAGATGACCGTTTACGAAAACCAAAGGAGCAGATAAAGACATAACATGGGTTTCCTGTAGAATACAAGATGTATATATGTCCTGAGGATTCACAAACTAAGTTCCGAAACGTCGACAATTTAAAAAAAAAGACTTTGAGGCCGAATGTTGAAGCCGCCATTTTGTTCCGCCATCTTGGATTCGTACCAAAATGTTACTAATTGATTCCAATATAAAATTTGAGATACATTGGATGAGTAGTTTTGTAATAATAATTTTTTTAACATTTCACTAAGCTGCCATTTTGTTTCGCCATATTGGATTTTTACCAAAATCTTACCAGGTCATCCCCACATGACCCTTAATTTTTGACCAAAATTTCAAGTTAATCGTGTAATTGAGAAAACATGTTTTTCGTCGGATAATTGAGAGAAAACATGTTTTTCGACATCGAGGGACCCTGAAACGTGAAAATTTGAAAACATCTCGGATAGGCATTTTTTCACGATTACAATACTTCCTTTTTACTAGGGAAGTTAAAATTGGTATATTTTCCTTACTCAGAACTTCCCTCGTTACATAATAAATAAATCTTTTCTTTTATTACGAATGAATAGTAAAGTGTGACCCAACTTAGTTCACGTATAATAGTCATTTAGTAACACATATTATCTTTTCAAACATTTTTATTGGGTGCCCTTTTGTCCCATTTGTCATTTTGTTCTACCATTCGTACCAGAACTTTACCGGTTTATCTCTATATTTCAGTTAATGCTTACACAAAGTAGTAGTTCTTTTAGGCCAATTTTAGATATTTTATTAGGCAACCATTTTGTTTTGCTATCTTATATCCATACCAAAATGTTACCAGTTCATTCCTATGTAACACTTGATTTTTGTGCAAAATTTGAGGAAATTGGATGTGTTTTTAGTAATAATTTTTTAACGTTTCACTTGGAGGCCGCCTTGTTCCGACATATTTGATTTTTATCAAAATATTACCAGGGCATCCCCATGCGACCTTTAATTTTTGAATAAAATTTGAAGTCTTTCTGATGAGTAGCTTTTAAGCTGTGCCTCAAACTGACAGACGAACCGACCGAATTGATAAAACATTTTTTAAATATTTATCTAGGGACGCTAAAACCTGAAAATATGTTAAACTTGAGAGGATGATTTTTTTCACTATTACAAATATTTTATATTTTGTTCGCCATCTTGAGTTAGTACCACAGTTTTACTACTTCAGCTCTATACCACAATTTGAAACCAGTCCATTAAGCTGAATTTTTAAATATTTTACTAAGCCGCCATTTTGTTCCGTTATCTTGGATTCGTACCAGAATTTTACCAGTTGTCTCCTACATAATACTTGATTTTTGTGCAAAATTTGAGATAAACTGGAAGTAGTTGTTTACACCAACGGAAGTGAGAAAACATATTTTTCGGCATCTAAGGACCCCAAAACGTAAAGATCTGAAAACATCTCGGAGGGTAATTTTTTCACAATTACAAAGCTCCCTTTTACGAGGGAATTAAAAACTATTTGGCCGCTATTTTGTTTCGCCATCTTGAATTCGTACCACAACTGTACCAGTTTCTCTATATAATATCACACTTAATTCTTGCACAAAACTTGAAATTGATAAGAAGTTTTTTCAGGCCGATTTTTTTAAATACATATTTTAATAGATGGCCATCTTTTGTTATTCTTATATTCCTATCAAAATGTTATCAGTTCATTCCTATATGTAACACTTGATTTTTGGAATTAAGGAAATTAGATAATTAGTTTTTTTAGTAATTTTTTTTCCGTTTCGCTAGGCTGCCAGCTTGTTCCGGCATATTGGATTTTTACCAAAATATTACCAGATCATCCCCATATGACCCTCAATTTTTAACTAAAATTTGAAGTCAATCTGATGAGTAGTTTTTAAGCTATGTCGCGAACTGTCGGATGGAATTGATAAAATATATTTGTTAGGTTCTAGGAACGGTAAAACCTGAAAATGTGTAAAAACAGAGAGGGTAATTTTTTCGCAATTAGAAATATTTTAATTGGCCTCTATCATGAATTAGGGTTACAGTTTTACTTTTATCTCTATATGACAATTGGTTATAGTATATAATTTGAAATCAGTTCATTAGGTATGTACTTTTTTCAGGCTGAATTTTTAACAAATTTGATTAATTTTGTTCGCCCATCTTGGATTTGTAAAAAAATTTTACCAGTTGATTCCTACATAATACTTGATTTTTATGAAAAATTTGAGATAAATCGGATAAGCAGTTTTTTACTAATAATTTTTTTCACATTTCACTAGGCCGCCATTTTGTTTTCCAATATTGGATTTTTACCAAAATGTTACCAGGTCATCCCCATACGACCCTAAATTTTTGACCAAAATTTGAAGTCAAATAGGGAATGTAGTTTTTTAGTTATGCCGCGAACAGACAGACAAGCCGATGGAATTGCGAAAACATGTTTTTCTGCATCTAGGGACCCTACTAAACATGTGCTAAATTTGAGATAAATTAGGTAAATAGTTTTTCAGTAATATTGTTTTTTAATATTTCACTAGACCGCCCTTTTGTTTTGCCATACTGGATTTTTACCAAAATGTTACCTGACCTGCCCTATACGACCCTTAATTTTTGATCAAAATTTGAAGTCAGTCGGATAAGTAGTTTTTTAGCTATGCTGCGCACAGACAGACCGACAGAATTGGGAAATCGTGTTTTTCGGCATGTAGGGTCTCTGAAACGTAAAGATCTGAGCAAATTTTGGAGGGTGATTTTTTCACGATTACAATACTTTCCTTTTACGAGGGAAGTAAAAAGCATTATCTTTTAAAACATATTTACTGTTTAACAGTGTTAATTTTAAAAAATTGTAGAAAAAAAAAGTAGTCTCGAAAAGAGGACTATTATAACACTACTCTGCATATCGAAAAGACGTCTTTGTGATTGCAATTTGCAAAATAGAAAATATATTTTTTACAAAATTTCCGCTAGTCAATGTCTTACGGCCATTAAATTTTAGGAGTCGATCTTCATTATTTTCAAGGGATATGAAAACGTAAAAAATCATATGTCGAAAACGCGCAAACAGATATTGGTCAAATTGAAAAGACTTGGGGTAAATGCTTTAACATCTAAAGTGAAAGTCGTCGGCGTAGATACTTGATTATTTTTCGATTATATATTAAAGGAAAAAAATAACATGTTTCGAAAAACAGCAAAACAGGTCAATTTAATTTTATTTTTGTGTATATAAAATAATTTTTTCCCACTATACGTAAGTAGATACGGTACTCCCTTGAAAACGAAAAAAAAATTACTATAAAGGTCTTATTTTCTGAACAATTGTGGTAGTCCACTATATTATCGCTCTTCTAATACATATATATATATATATATATATATATATATATATATATATATATATATATATATATATATATAACATTAAAAGGTAAGTGGCGGAAACGATATATCAAAGGATACCACGAAATTGACGTGCCGGTAGTGGAAGGGGAAAACCTTGATTAACATTTTAGGCAAGAGAAGCGCGAGGTGGGAGTATCGTGGATCTAGATATAATCGACCTTTGGTGAAGTTTTCGCCGCTCCAACTGATACATGACCTTCGTCCTTCGTTGTTAGTTAAGATTATATTTTTGAAGTGAATACAATAGATAAATGTCTTCGAATCGTAGTTTTCTCTTCTTTTACACCTAACCCACATTATTAAGCTCGAGCTAGTTCACAATCAAGTGGCCGTAAAGACATATAGTCTTTTATCAGCTTCAAACTATTTATTTCGTCTTCGTTAACAATAGTAAAACGCGCCTTTTATGGTTTTTTGTATCTGGTGCGTTTACCCCGAAAACTGATTATCTATCTTCCACGTGAGTAACTAGCTTATTTACAAGTTCTTGTCCACGTCCACCAAATATTAATGCAATTTTATCTCATTCGGAGCCTCATGAATAAATTTTAAAACATCTCTAAATAGAAATCTAAACTTTTTTGGCTGGTATTCTTTTGACTTCTGCTTCAAATATTCGCTTAATTAAGGTAATTAGCGTTGCCCATATTCTTATTTACCATTAAAGTCTTCTAAATTGAAAATATTCAATGGTAAATATTTAGCCCGTAAGGAAATCGGAGAAAATGCTTTAGCTAGTTCGCCGAAGTATCCAAGTAGCACAGTTTCTTAGGTAGTTTTGTGTAGATTTTTTACCTTTTTTTTGCAATTTCGTCAGGGATTTAAAAAAAATTTAAAAGTTAAATATCTTTTGTTTTTGAGAAAAAATAGTTTCAATAATAATAAACCAAATTATTATTTTCAATGCCCTAGGGCGTTATTTTTTATAATAATGCCCTAGGGTGATGTTTCTTTTAAATTAAGGCGTTATTTTCTACAATAACGCTATTGGTTTGTAGCGCCGTGGGTATTACTAGGCCTCGAGTGACCGACAAACCCTCGGACCAGAGGTCCTCGCGTTTGTGAGATTATCGCCCTCAGAGCATAAACATCTATTTAATATCGTTGGTACATAAATAGCTATTACCGACCTTATGGATATAAAATAAAATACAAAACAGTTTATACTTAAATTTTGGACTCGGGCTTTTCGGGGAAGGTTTTAATTCCCAAAACACCCCCTGAATACCAGTCAGTAGGAATACTTTGCCTCATGGCGGGGTTTCTTAAATATAAATATAAGAGACCTTTAAACCTAACCTAGGCCATTAACAATCGGCAAGAAGAGACCCAATAATTGAAGAGCATATAAGATATTCTATTAAAAAAAAAAAACGTTTTCGAAATACCCTGCGATTATAGTTATTAAGGTATCAAGGATTTTATAAGGCTTATAACGCTTGAGATAGACACAGTATTTTCGACCGAAAGCATTATTCCTTATAATACCCGTGGTGCCTTCAACGTTTAATCTCCGAGTAAGCAAAATATGTTTTTTAGAAAAATATAGTTTTAATAGTTATAAACACTTTTTTTAATCCTTTATCATTAATAAATTATGGCGTTATTTTTCTATAATAATGCCCTAGGGCGTTATTTCTTATTTTACTGACTGTGACATAATGTCATTATTTGTCAATAATAAACTAGTTCGACATTAAAAAAATTACGTGTTATGTACAAAATTTAAAATTTTTATTTAATATTTTTGTTTATCTATTCAAATTCCAAACTTAAGAGAGACAATTTCACCCTGTAGTACTTATCAGCTAACGTCATAATTTGGACCAATAATGATTTTTGACCAATGATGATTCTGAGGTATTTAAATATGAAGATAAATATTAGATACATATTTTTTTAACGTATAATCTGCAATAAACAAAGTTTAATACACTCGAAAATGTTTTTTTTTTAACTTTAAATAATTGTACGTACTCCTGTATAATGATAATTGTTATATAGTGATGCCAAGCATCATCATAATTCTTTACAGAATTCTTCGTATCTGCAGATTTCTTTTACAGTAACGCTTAAGCACAGATTACTCCTACCAGATGGGAAAGTATTATTATTATTCGCGACACATCCAAATTTTATGATCTTGAGTCGCGACTGCTGCGGAAGAGCCGAAAGGAATAGTGCTGTCCAAATTATTAAATGTGACTGGTTATTTAACACTTAACCGATTTGCTGGTGACTAAAATACAAGGGTTTTGTTTTTCCAGGAGGGCTCGCAGATCGGTTAATCCGACTTTAACGCTGTTTATCCAAAATGCTGTTTTCTCTGTTAACCGTGACAAATTTTAACCGGAAAAACATTAAAAATTAGTCCCAAGTTGCGCTGTATCAAGAAGATTCCCGTTTGGTAGATGTAATAAGTTCGGTCAGCAATCATTGTCCTATTTTCGTTAAATCTTGTATATTTTGTAATATATTGGTCTTCTTCATATTATATAAAGTTTCAGTAAAATACAAGTCGTTAATAAATAATATTTATTTTAATTTATCTTAACAATTAACAAAACTTATCAAAATGAAAACAAACACAATTCTTCTCGAAAGATTAACTGCATTATTCTACGTTTCCATTACAAAAACAAAAAAATACAATTTTTTATCATGTCAAAAATCATGTGGAAGTATATACCATACCATATTTCAGTTAGTTTGAGTTATAATAATACGAATATTTCATAACCATTTAGGTGTTTATCAAGTCAAGTAGTTGTTTTAGTGGAAATATCAATACACATAATAATTTTGTTCAATTAGTTATCGTTTACCTAACTGTATAGGTATAATCTTGCGGATATTAGACTAAGGCACGTTTATAACTTTACTTGTTTAAAATATGTGATTTTTCAACGATAGCCTCATACTTCGATATGCACTCCTTCGCTTCGTGATGTGGGTGTGGGTATAAAAAATCGAAGTATATTTTGTGGTAAATATTAGTATTCCAACGTTGTGTCATTACTCCAGAACAATTCGATGTTCCAAGTATGTACTACCATTTAAATAAGCAATCGGGAGAATTCATGAAAACATTGTACATTTAAACTGTGATCGGAGCTAGGGTTCCTGTATTTGGAGGTATAAGCGTCCTTCATTTGATAAATCAGAAAACAGGTAAAACAGCCAAGCTATTTTTGATTCACGTTACATCACATCAATGTCACAACAAGGATACCATAAGCCTTGTCTGGAAAATGTTCTGCAATGCCGTAGGTGCAATGAACCACTTCACTCAAACGACGATCGCGATTTAGCTCTTTTTAGAGCTCATCGTGAATCAAAAACTCTTACCATTATTTCTCCCAAGGAATCAACATTGTAATTCGATGCCTGCCGTGGTATTAGTCAGCGGAATAGTTGTTTCTGTGATTTGCCTTTGTAGGTAAAAAAGCTGTTTTTGGGTAAGAAAACTTGACAAATATATCAATTTAATAAAAGTCAACTTAGAAATTATTCCAGAATGCGCAGAGGCGTGAAAATGGAGAAATCGATAAGATTTTTGCAGATGTTTTATCTAAGACAGAGATCACATCAAATTTTAATTGATCTTTGTATTGATTCAATTTCTGGCTATTTTTTTTAAATTGCTTTGATCATCGTCTATAAATCCTCCTAATGTTAATTGAAACTTTTGATACTTTTTGGTTTGCTTTTATTTTTCTATTTTAAAAGTCTTGTTTTAATTAAAACGTTTTTTAGACAAGCTCTCTTGGATCATATTTTGTAGAGAAGATTTGATTTCAAAAATACTTTGGTGAAAAACAAATCCTCAGGAGATGAACCTTCATTAATGAATTAGGTCAAAATTAGATGAACAACAAATATAATTATAAACCTCACAAATTTTATTTTATTGTCAACATTTTCTAATCCTTTACGTAAACTCAAACACGTCATAATTTTCTTCCGTATTCAGGCAAAAATATTATTATAGAACTGCAGATAGTTTATTAAATGAAATGAAATTCGAAAGTAAATATGACTGTTAATAGTAGTGGACAAGGATAATATAACCGTACGAGTGTATCTTAAGACACCTGGAAGGTATTTTAAAATATTAATCTAATTTTTAGATTAATTAGCTTAGGGTGACCAAAATTAATCCGAGGACACTGAAAGGATTTAGGCGAAGTTGGAAGAAACAAGGCCGGTTTTAAAAGCTCGCGGTCGCTAAGCGGAAGCAGCAAATTTTGATGGTCCTCCTGTCACAGGTAGATTTTTTTTAAACGTTTATAGTTAAAAAATAACAAAAGATAAAACGACTAAAATTTTCATTTTTTCAAAAAAGGCACCTTTAAAAAGCTCCTATTTAGTAAAAAATACGATTTAGGTTAGAAATTTTCAAATTTGTCATACAGGGTGGATAGAAAATACAAAATTGTGAAATATTGTCGAGAGTAAACTGTTAACCTTTTTTTTAATTTTTAATCCTAAAAAAGTAGTAAAAAATCTTCACATGTAACAGCTAGGTTAAATCCAAACTACGTATCAGACGAATATTCAGAAATATTTGCAATAGGAAAAATTTGCTGAATATGAGGCACTGCGTCTCATTAGGTACTGACTTTGTTTCTTTTGCAATAACAGTGCAACAAATAATTAAACAAATAAATAAATATTAATAAATGAAGGCATTAAATGTAGAAGTGTGAAATCATGAGATATACAGATTTTGAAAAAATCTTAATATTAAACTAATATTTTGGTAGGTTAAGTATTGAATTTAAAATATTCTCTTCATATATTATTTTGCCTTAAAATGAAAAATAAGGCTTGACACTATTTGATATTTTTTATTCACCCGTATGATAAAACCGAAAATTTGCAATTGCAAGCAGAAGCTTTTATTAAAAGTTAAAATTTTATCCGAGGGTATATATAGTATTTTAGTTTAAAATTTAAAAAACATACGATTTAAAAGTCTACATATGACAATTAAAAATAAATTTAGAATTTTATTAGAAAAGAAATAAGGAGACAATGTTAAAGATTTCAAACAATGATTAAATGTATTTCTTTCTAAATATAGAAAAGTCATCGATTCTTTGCTGGCTAATAGTGGCTTCTAAGTAATATTTTATCCTCTTTAGGGCAAAAAAGGAGAGGGGGGATTAAATAACAAACATCCAACTAACAACTTAAAAAAAAAAAAAAATTAATTTGCCAACGCAACCAAAACTTATTCATATTTTGTTTTTCTCAACTTACGGAAGCTAATTTCCCAACCCGAACAACTTTAGGGGTGGCTTCCCTTACACTTGCACCCCTGATAGCACTGGAAATATATATCGTAAAAAAAGGAAGAAATGGATTTCACCTTAATTTTTTTTGTATTGCGACTTTTTTCATATTGTTATCGAATACTTAAAAATGAAATGAAGGGTGCTATGCGCCCCCGTAGGGCCCGATTAAAGGTTTGGCCCCTAAGCGGCCGGTTACACCGCATGATGGATAAAACGACACTTGAAGAAGCATTCATGGCTTTGATTTTTTTTGTAAAAATACGTAAACTTTATTTTTTTTTTAATATAAGATACCTACATCACTGTTCAGAATACAACGAAAAATTAACACATTTATTAAACTACAAACAAAAAATACGTAGGTTTAGCATATTTTTCGAAAGTTTTTACATTTATCAAAACAGTTCGTTTTTGGCCTGAGGCTTCGCATATTAGTTAAAGGAAACTGGAGATTTGTCGGGAAAAATTGGTAATTGGGGACAGGGTTTCTTATTCAGGGATGGTCCGCGGAATAAATGGGGGACGTCTGGTCACCCTAGTTTACCTCATTTCTTCCTTTTAATTAAAAAAGAATAAATAAAATAGTGCGTCATTGATCACCTGCCCCATTTAATTTTTTCTTCACGTCATCGGTCCGACGTTATCGAAAAGGCAAATTTTATTTGATACACGGGTCCGCCGCATGTACTCTCCAAATAGCGGAACTCGTCAAGTTTGATGGAAACCTGTTTTTAATGTTATTATGACTGGTCATTTACTTCCATGTACTTTCCGTGTCTAGAGGTTCGCCTACTTTTATTAATTACTGTGTGTAAAATCCATGATATAATAAACCGAAGGTAAGATATCGCGCATTCCCGCCAGTGATATCACCGGGTGTCATTGACCTTTGGCTATATGAATCATAGGATTTCAGTGCATTTTTAGTTGATGTTTAAAAGTGTTTGCGGATTTCTAGGCCCTTTCTTGTATTTATTTTATTAAACAATAATAAATATGAGGTGTGCTGTGTTCGGGTGTGACATGGATAATCAGGCAAAGGAATTATAGGAATATAAGGTTTTTTACTTTCCCTAAAGACAAAAAATGTTTACGTGAATGGACACGCTTGTGTAAACGCAAAGCTAAATTTAATAGGTACAAATTTGGCGCTGATATGCTCACGGCCTTTTGTTAAAGATGACTATATGTCAGTAATCTCTATCAAAAAAGACAACAATGTAAATCTGGACAACATAGTCGTCATTTTTAATAAAAAAAGTTTTTTAACTGGAATAAGGCTATATTTTATTTAACTTTTATTTGTTTATATATTTACATATAATATAGGAACAAACGGCAGCTTGTGCACACAAAGGTTAAACTTGTTTTGTTTTATTCTCTCTCATACCTGCATTTTTTTAATTAGACCTCCTCCCTTCAAATGGAACTTAGTTACGTCCCTGTAGTCTACATATCATACCTTCCGTTTATTATATCATGTGTAAAATCGTTGTATGAGCGGGGCTTCATACAACGGTAAAAATTTGGCGAGGTTCTTCCACGTAATACTTCTTTAAACCGAAATTATTCGCCTTCTGTTAAGTTAAACGTTTTTTTCTGTTTTTATCATAAAACACGAATCAATCTTTTCTGTATATATGTTGACCGCTATAATTTTATACACTAATAATTCTAGATGCCTGGAATCCCTGAGTAAGACCTGGCTTTCTAAAGACAATAATGTTGGTAGCTGCATAATATCAAATATGTCTGACAGTTATTATATGCCCATAATATCCGCTTCTGATCGTAAAGCATGTATTAAAGACACCAAAACGCTAAAGGAGGCCTTAATAAACAAATAATTATTGATAAGAAAAATACAGAGTATTCAAAACTAATGAAGTTGAAGTGAAGATCTCCCGGTTTACACATAGATAAATCGAGTCGAAACGAACTGGCAAATATTAGAATCAGGGTTGTTCCGTAGCGTAAAATATTTGTATCAAACGGTTATGTTGAATTGTACCAAAATTCGCAAAAGTGTACCACGTTAGATTTGTATCTAGTACTATGATTAAGGTTATACATCCTCAGTTTCCGTTAGCGGTTTCTTTTTTAAACAACATTACTATTTTGTATTTTGACCATTATATCTTCTATGAAAGTAATGAAATGATATACAATTTAAATAATTATATTTATAATATATATTTATATGTTGTGTATGTATATATGCATACTTATTAAACGCAAAATAATTAATAACATTGAAGTACTGCAGAAAATTGAAACTGTAAAGTAAAACAACAGATTTATAAACATTTTTAGCAAATATAATATAGTATAGACCTAATTATTAGTTATAAAGAGAATGACATATTTATTTTTTGCATAAAAGCTGGACATATTGTCAACTTGATTTTTATATATGTTTTAGCTAATATATAAAACTAATAAATGATCATTTAGAGAATGACCCTCCAACCATCAAAGAGTGTCTAATTTATATTAAAGTAGATTTTATTAAGAAATCATGGTTCTTGGGATTAGACCGTGTCAAATTGGAATTACTATCCGACGTTTCACCTTCCATTGCACGAGGCATCTTCAGGGATCTTTACTCCACGAGATCTGAACACTGAATGAGCTCGAAGAGATTCAGGCGGGCTTTTATGCCCGACTTGTGCTCGCCGAACCGTGACCCTGTGTTAAGATCGGTTTCCACGTGTGATGTAGACCGTAACCCGTATCTCTATTGAAATTTTTTGTATGTTTGAATATTTCAATAGATTCTCTAACTTTTCGTTTGTAAAAACCTGGAACCGGTGCTAGAACCTTGGTTTCCTTTACATTTATGAAATGGCCAGTGTTATGCTGGTGTGTCACATTGAACAATTTGTTACTTTTTAATACATCGTTCATGTTCCTTAAGTCTAGTTGATATTGAGCGTCCTGTTTCACCCACATACACTTCTCCACAGGAGCAAGGAATCTTATATACTCCTTCTGTTTGGAAAGGTACAAGATTTTTCGGGGATCGCAAGCGTTGTCCAATCTTCTTATGTTTATTGAAGATTGTACGTATGTTGGACCGCCGAAATAATCGTCCTATTTTGTCTGTAGTGCCATGTATGTAGGGACGAACAACACTACCTAATGGTGGCTCTTTATCATTCTCCTTTGGCGGAGTTGGTTTACTATGTCTTTTAATTGAACGCGTAATATCTTCAGTGCAATAGCCATTCCCTCTGAGAGCTTCGGTCAGTTTCGATGTTTCCGATGTTCGAAATAGCTCTGAATACTATTGAGTTAATAACCGATTTCATTTGTGCTGGATGGTGATTAGAATTTGCGTTTAAGTATCTAGTTGTATGCGTCGGTTTTCTATACACAGAATGTCCTAAAGTACCATTTTCCTTCCTTTGGACAAATACATCTAGAAAGGGAATTGTTCCATTAGATTCAATTTCCATCGTGAATTTGATATTATGATGTTGCTGATTAAGGTGGTCCAGAAATATAAGGAGATTATCCTGTCCATGAGGCCAAACAACAAAAAGATTTTATTACATCAAATAAATATGTATATGCGCTCAACAAATTATACCATAATATAAATTAGACACTCTCTCTAGCGAGTCGTTCTTTATATGTCCATTAATTTGGCTTACATATTAGCTAAAACATATATAAAAGTCAAATTGGAAGTATGTTTAGTTTTTCTGCAAAAAAAATAGATATGTATATATACGCACATGTAACAAAATTTTGCTGTAATATAAATTAGACATTCTTTGAAAACTCTCGAGTGATTCTCTATATAACTAATTATGATTTATGACTATATATTTGCTAAAATGTTTATAAAAATCAAATTGACCGTATATCTAGTTTTTCAAAGCAGTTAGCGTTTAGCCTATTTCCTATGGTAACCTAAACATACTTGACGGCTTCCGAATTATTCAAGACTTTTATATTAACTAGAATAAATTTTAAACGACTCCTTAAACCTGTGTAGCGTAACCGTATTGACCCGTTGTTTAATATCTACTAAAATATTAAAATTAAACTGGCTTCATACACTTCCGTTTTTTAACTGAATTAATCCGGTAACATACAAAACAAAGTGGCGAAACAGTTATATAAAAATTTGGAATACACTGCTAACAGCTACTGCTATCGAGATTATTTAAATAAAAAAACCGTCTTTATTCAAAATCGACTCAACCCTCGAATCATTAACTTTGACCGACTGAATAACCAGGTTTTTGCCTTTAATACTGTTTGACAGAGACCGACAAATAGACAACTAGCCTAGCCAACTAGAAAATAAACAATTTCATCTAATATTTTCCCGACCCCACGAGGTAAAGCTATTTCTTTCTCTATGGAGCCACGTGTCGATTTCTATTTCACGTCGCTCATACTACCACCTGCGCTAACGTAAAAAGCCATGCTATGTTATGACTTGTAATACAAAAAGATTATTTAAAAGGCTTATTATGGAATTTATTAGATAAGATGTGTCGTTAATTTTCGTATATCATTTTATTTTTTTATAGATATGTGATACCTTAAAGTAAATTAATTAATAATATAATATGAATGATAAATTAAACCAAAAAGGCGAAAGATGTACCATGGTGCCAAATATTTTTCAAGTGTGCCAAATTTGGTACAAAAGTACGCTTTGGAACAACCCTGATTAGAATACAGTAAGGTCGCGGCCGGCGGCGCACGTAGGTCTTTTTTGCTAATCTAGGCGTGCAAAAGTCTGTTTACTTTTCGGTCTTGGAAGTTTTGCAGTTAAATGCAAGAGCACCCTTAGAAAAGATGTAATACTAAGATTTATTTATAAAAAAAGTCCCCAATTGTCATATTTGGAGCAAAAATTAAATTAAGTTATTTTAATAATGCGAAAAAAATACAGACTATAATTATTTTACCTTTTGAGAAAAAACGTGATATTTAGGTTGAGCATATGGTTAGTAATATTAGTATAAAGATACATATTTTGCACAAAAAACAAATGAATATCGTTAAGGTTTTTTGATAAGCATTAGTTTTAGAATTAATGACAGCCTGTATACAGTGTGTCTGCTTAAGTTGGCCACATATGGGAAACTTTTTTATTATTAATTTTAGGACAAAAAGTTATTCTTTATAAAAAGTTCTGCATGTTCCAAAACCTAAAATGCAACCATCAGATATAACATTTTTTCAGTCGTATACGGGGCTTTGTCGAAAAATATGAATTTCACTCAAGAGTAAAGTATCTTTATATTTGACAATATCGAAAATTGGTATACAGAAAAGTTGATCAGAATTAAAAACTACGTTTAAATATGCAATTGCATCCATATACATTGAAAAATATTTTTTTCAATGTTTGTCTACAATAACATTTCAAATAAATGTAGTTGCTTGCGTGAAATCTAGGATGCACTGATAAACAAATTATTTGTTTATAGCAACAAATTTTTGACAGTTACAGTTACAGTTAAATACCTTCTAAATGAAATGGAAAGGTTATCATGTTTGTAATAAATAAAAAAGATAAACCTATCGGTATACCTAATTAAATTTGTAAAAATTAAAATTTTAAGTAGAAAGATGTTATTGCATATTTGAACGTAATTTTTAGTTAGTAGAATAACTTTTTTTTCCTAAAATTAATAATAAAAAAGTTTCAGAAATGTGGCCAACTTAAGCAGACACACTATATTTTAAGATTTATTAAACATATCTCAAGCTATCATTTGTTGTTAAAAGGTGCAGTCTTGGCAATCAGTTATGGTCTGTAAAATATAAATTTCGTTATCATTACTTATTTACTAAGCACCCTTTGTCATTCGGAGAATATACATGCATGCATTTTTAAATGCCGTTCATAATTAAAAAATAAACAAATACTAATTATAGTAAAGATATTTATTCCTTAAAAAACTTAAAACAAAGAAAACAAATAAATTAATCTTCTTCGGGCGTTTTTAACAAGGCTAAAACAGAGGTAGGTAAGCTACTAGAAGATCTTGGCTTTACTCTTCGCATAGAAGATATAACAGGGTCCGATGATATAAGGAGTAAGTTAAACATATCTTCAATATTTTCTTTCCTTGAAAATTTGCGCGCATGAAATTCCCTAAAATTTCTTACGTCCTTATTCCTATGTTCCTGAGCCTCTTCCGAGAGAGCTCCTATCGGTATAATTGCCTCCTTTATTATTAGGTTTCCATGTATAAGAAGTTTATGTACACTTTGAGGCATGTAGAACCAAGCATATTCTTGAACATACAAACGTGCTGTTTTTGCTGCAAAATCTTCAAAAGCCAAGGTATTGACAGAAAAACCCGAGGAAATCGTTCGAAGAATTGTAGCAAGTCTTTCGATTAAATCCATATTTACTCCCGTAGCTTCTGAAGCCAGTAGAGGATTTCCAAAGAATGTCCTAGCGATATTTCCGGTATTACTGCTACCATAGCCTTGTTTGGGTAAATCAACTAAGATATTTAACTTTAGTTAGAGTAATGGATAGAAAACATCAAATAAAAATAGATGCGGCAAATTACGGCAAACAAAATTGTTACCGTTACAATTATAATATAAAAGTTAATTAAAAAAAAAATACCTTTAGACCAATCCTCTTCAATCACATAAGTTCTACTCTAATCTAATAAAATTTAACTTTTTTTGTAGTACTTTTTTCTCTATAATAGTTTTAATATAATTACTTTGGTAAATTAGCAAATATCAAAACAAACTTTACACAATTTTTTGTACATACCTCAAGGTACAAATTACAAAAGTTCGTTTTAAACAATCTTTCTCTGATACAGGTTTTTTTGGATTCGAAACTCCGTAAATAGTTATCAAGTACATGCATATGCACAACATCCGCTGACAAATTGTCATTTCGTGCAGATATTTATTTGTATCGACTAGCGGCGTCTCCTAGGCAACGGTTCTTTTGTTTTCCATGGCTATCTGAGTACCTAATAAAATAAGTTTAAATCCATTTAACGCGGCTAAATTTTACGACTTTTGCACGCCTAGATTAATGAAAAGGACCTACGTGCGGCGCCGCGCCGGCCGGTGAGGGTCCGGTAATACCGGTACGGTTTAAAAAGATTAATTCGATAATTATAGGAATTGTAAACCTCAACAGTACGTAAATACCATTACAAGTTGTTCAGTTTCTATTCATAATGAATTATGAGTAAAATTCTGAATGAATAGGACGGATGTGTTTTGATGGGGAGCATATGTGTATCAAAGGACTAAGAGGTAAGTTTCTATACTTAGTTCTTCGATAATGCTGAAAATATTAAAGTGACAAATGATTTTGGCTTCTTATGAGTGGATGTAAAGCTAAAACAACAATCTCGTTCAATTACCCATGCATACTTTCTTGACACGAGTGATATTAAAATCGATTATAACCACGAAAATAGTTCGATGAAATCAATTATTAGGTTATCTTCTTTTAAATTAGATTAATGCCCATTTAAATTTAAATTTATACATTGTCAAGTTATGCGTCTTACATGGGTAGCAGTAGCACCGAAAAACAAGGTGTCAGTAAATTCAGGTTTTCTTTATTTTATTTAAATTAAAATTGTTATCTGGCCTTCATAAACGAGGTGACAAACTTTAACTTGTGTTTGATTAATTCGTTGTTTCCTAAAATAAGCGTATAAAAGGAATTCCGCGTTGCCGCGAGTATGTGATATTGTTTTATCCCCTAAAAACAAACTACTCACAGGAAACAAATTAAAAATGTACATATAGAAAAGTTAAAAGATGAAAAATTGCCCTGCACATTTCACATTCTTTTTGGGAAGATATTCGTTTCCTATTTTCTGCCATATTTGTGATTGACCTAATGTTAATGCACTAATCGTTATAATAATATATCAAATACAATTGGTTTAGGTTTGTAAAATAATGAAATAAGTATTTGTATTTGAAATATTTTCAGAAAGTTTCTCCTAGTCTACTTAAGCACTGACGTATATAAAATGTAATATGGAATATACATAATTAACATCGGGGAGACTGGTTGATCTAAAAATGATCTACATGGTGTCTCAGAGGGCGGGCCATTTGATTATATTCTTTTATGATTTAGCTAGAATAAAAACTCAAAAATCTAACTTATGTAGTTTTTCTCCAGGATTTCATAATATAATATATTCGCAACAAGTACATATAAGCTTTCTTACAATATTATTCAATTAAAATCTACAGACAAGACATATAGTAGTTTGACATTTTTTGGTAACATCTCTTTGCAGTTGGCTAAAATTTTTATAACATTTCTATTGCTTTTAAACCTATTCATACTCTCAAAAAACATTTAGTTAAAATAAAGGATAAAACTGAGCTTTTTTTTCAAAATCGAGAGTATATTCCTTAAACTGCGGAAATTGCTCTGCGTTTTATGTAGGCCAATCAGGAAGAAAAATATCAACAAGAGTTCAGGAGCACCTTAGTTTATTTAAAAAATACGGGGATTCTGACATTATAGAAATCAAGTCGGCCTTTGCTAATCATATATTAGCTTCAGGACACAATTTTTCAACCTAAGAAAACGTCAGTGTTTTACATGAATGTCACAAAAGTAGAAAATTGGACTTATTGGAAAAAAATTACTAAAGCAAAAAGAAGTCCAGTCCTTAACTGTGTTAACGATGTTTTTAATTTCGAACCTCATTTAATATTCAACAATATTAATGACTCCTAGTAATAAATAATAAACAAATACATTTCGGCAACTCGGTGTAAGCAATAACTTTTTATTATAAATTATACAACAATATTTCATTATCTTAAAATGTTTACATTTAGATTCGTTGTTTTTATTGAAATTTTTTGGTTCGACATAAGTGTAGGTAGTAGGCCTATACTTTTTTTAATATTTGCACCTCAGTGTTCGTCTAATATGTGTCCTGTATATGTTTAATTTGTAGTGGCCATCTAGTTATAAGGTAATATTAAGTTTTATCCTTTTTGTAAATATAATTAAAGTTTTTCTGATATTTTAGATCTGATGATGACCGTAAAGTCGAAACACGTGTCACAAAATAAATTTTAAAGTAAAAAAAACTTATATATCTGACTAAGACCGAGACCAGTTTATTCTTTTCTTTGAATTCTTATAATATAATAAAAAAAAACGATAAAAAAAATATATAGCGCAAAAATTAATTTGGATAAAAAATTCAGTCGGATATGACTGCTGATATGGGATGCAGGAAAAATATATATTTTGAAACTTCGCTTCTGGTTTAATCGGGCATGTCTCCGGAGTCAAATTTTTGGGCATACCCCATGAAATTTTAGTAGGCACAGGTGTTTCTTTCGATTTCAAAAGTATATAATATACGCCCCCCATAGACTTTTTTTCATAAACAATTTCAATCAAAATTCAGGTAATTGCTTTTGACAAAAATATTAAAACATGTAAAGTGAGTCAATAACTGTTTTTTTGGCAATATAGTAATAAGTATATAGAATGATTAATTTAATATTTCATGATTCTTGGGATTGGACCGGGTCAAATTGGAATTAATATCCGACGTTTCGTCTTCGATTGCATAACGCATCTTCAAGGATTTTTACTCCACGAGATATGAACACTGAATGAGCTCGGAGAAATTCGGGCGGGCTTTTATACCCGACTTGTGCTCGCCGAACCGTGACCCTGCGTTAAGATCGGTTTCCACTTGTGATGCAGACCGTAACCCGTACCTCTATTAAAGTTTTTTTGTATGTTTGAAAATTTGAAAAGTATCTCTAATCTTTCGTTTATAAAATCTTGGGACTCTCGCTTGAACCTTGGTTTCTTTTACATTTATAATATATCCAGTGGTGTGCTGGTCATCAGCTACAGCAGAGGATATTGAGCGTCGTGTTTTTCTCACATACACTTCTCCTCAGGAGCAAGAAATTTAAAATGCTGCTTGTGTTTGAAATATTGGTACATCTTTCACGGAGTTGGATTATTATCTTTCAATTGAACGCGTGAGATCTTCAGTGCAATAGCCATTCCCCCTTAGAGCTTGGGTTAGTTTCGTTATTTACGATGTTAGAGAATCTTGATCGGAAACCGAAATATCTCTAAATACTAGTGAGTTGATATTTCTTTGCTGCTGGATGGTGGTGGAAATTTGCATTTAAGTATCTATTTATATGCGTCGATTTTCTATACACAAAATGACCTAATGTACCATTTTCCTTCCTTTGACAAATACATCTAGAAAGCGAATCGTTCCATTAAATTCAATTTCTACTTTGAATTTAATATTGCGATGTTGTTGATTAAGGTAGTCCAGAAATATGAGGAGATTTTCCTGTCCATGAGGTCAAACAACCAACGTATCATCTACATACCTGAACTAGTGTTTAGGTTTTATTGGATGGATGTTAAAGCAACATCCTCAAAGGCCTCAATAAAGATATTCGCTACCACAGGTGATAGAGGAGATCCCATAGCTGCACCTGAGATTTGTCTATAAAAAGTTCCTTGATAAATGAAATAAGCAGATATAAGACGAGCTTCCGCTAGGTCTATTAAGTTATTATCAAGATTATTATGTTCCAATACGTCTGATATATGATAGGATAATGATATTACGCGTTCAATAAAAAGATATAATAATCCAACATCCCTACATACATGGCAGTGCAGAAAAAATAGAATGATTACTTCGGCGGTCCAACATACAATCTTCAATAGACATCATAAAGTTAGACAATGCTTGCGATCCCCGAAAGACTCAAACACAACGAGTATATAAAGTTCCCTGCTCCTGTAGAGAAGTGTATGTGAGAATAACAGGACTCTTAATATCCACTAGACTTAAGGAACATGAACGATGTATTAAAGGAAATAAATAACTCAATGTGCTGTAGCTAAACACCAGCATACCACTGGCCATATTATAAACGCAAAAAAAAACAAGGTTTTAGCGTCGGTTCCAGGATTTCATAATCGAAAGATGAGAGAATATATTGAAATGTTTAAACATACAAAAAACATCAATACAAACCGATCTTAACACAGGGTCACGGTTCGGCGAGCACAACTGGGGTATAAAGGCTCGCCTGAATCTCTCCGAGCTCATTCAGTGTTCAGATCCCAGAGGAAGTCTCGTGCAATCGAAGGCGCAACGTATGACTGTATTTCCAATGTGATACGGTCTAATCCCAAGAACCATGATATCTTAATTGACCAAAGCCGTGAAAGCTTCCGTTCAATGATTCGTTTAGTCTGACATCGGTGGTAATATTTTTTACAATTTTTATTACATATCTATACATATAAAAGAGAAATCCACTAACTGACTGACTGACCAACATAGCTCTGAAACGGTTAGTTATAAATAAATAATGTAAGGACGTAGCCGATGCACGCATCGGACAAGTGGCCCTTCTGAAACGTACACTACAGAATGCTAAATATTCCAAATGGTACGAATTCGCAAATAACGTCATAAAAGTATCAAGTCAAATAATCCCGGGACAAACAGGTAAATAAAAAAAAAGGATATACAATGTTAAAACGATTTCAGGTCGAAAAGTAACATAATACATAAATATAACAAAATTACACAGAGTCGACGTGAACAAGAGCAAACAGAAAGCATCACAAAACCAATCCGCTTAACTGCCTTTCTAGTTGCAAAGTGCTGAGCTTGAAAATGTTACACTCCGGGAAGTGACGATAGCATACTAGCCGGTCAACAAATGCGCTAAGCCCATAATTTGTACGGTGGTATCTTTCTAAAAATAGTTGATATTGTCTCGTTCTCCTAATATGAACCAAAAATGAGATCGACATTGAGCAATTTGTGTAAAAAAATGAGAAGTACCTTCTTTCTTCGAAACTCTAGGGTTTGCAGGCCACAAAGAAGAGCTCTTGTATTATATGTCAGACCTTGATACGGAAAATTAACTTTATATAAGAGGTATTTTGCAAATCTATTTTGTACTTTTTCGATTCTGTCAATGTGACACTGATATGAACGACTCCATATTGCAGAACAGTATTTCAAAACGCTAGTAACCAATGAGTTATAAAGACATCCAACTGCTTTGGTATCAGTCGCATGCTTTGTATGTCGTTTTATAAAGCCCAGCAATCTAAAACCCTTATGTACAATGCTATCAATATGCAGAATAAAAGTTACATTTTTATCAAAAATAACACCCAGATCGGTGAAAGAAGTAACAACTTCAAGATGTACATCATCTATGAGGTAAGTGAAGTGCATTGGATTAATACGTTTATGGAAATGAAGCACTTTACAGATGCAGATAAAGTGTGGCACCTTTGACGAGTCTTTCAATGTCAGACTGCAGTGGATTAGAGTCAGAGGAAACCGGTGAAAAGAATTTTTAAGTCATCTGCATATAATAGACATTTAGACATTTTGAAACAAGACACTATATCGTTTATAAAGAGTAAAAATAAAATTGGTCCAATATGTGAACCCTGCGGAACACCCGACGTTACAACAACCTCCCTGGAAGCCGAGCCGGACAAGTTGACCTGCTGACGACGATTAAACAAATATGATCTGATCCACTCCAGATAGTTTCTACAAAAACCAATTTGCTGCAATTTCCGTAATAGAAGCTGATAGCAAACACTGTCAAAAGCCTTAGATATGTCAGTGTAAATGACATCAATCGGTTGGCCAGCCTCAACCGATGTCATTAAGTAATTCTGAAATAATGCAAGATTTGTAGTCGTTGCATACTCGTAATGTAGTGTTTTAATGATTCAAAGATATCGTCGGTGATAATTGCTTCAAATAGCTTTGGTATGTGTGAAAGTAAAGAAATACCTCTATAATTCTTTATATCGCCTTTGTCACCAGATTTAAAGATTGACAAGAGAGTAGAAAACTTCCAAATTTCAGGAAAGGAACCTGGGTTGAAGGATCTCTGAAAGATTATTCTTCTCGGAGAGGTCAAGGCCCTTTATTTTATTACAAATTTCTGCCTCGGTAAAACAATACGTTGATAGTAATTTTCCCGAATAACTTAAAATGCAAATTGGGGTGGTGAGAATCGCAGGACTAAAAGTGAGTAGGAAAAGCATTTGCGATGTTATTTGAACCAATAATTTCCTCACCGTCATAACTCATGACATTGGGCAAACTGGAGTCCCTTCTTAAGTTACGTACAAATGTCCAAAAATATTTTATGTTTTCTGGGATAAGTAATTGAGTTTGTGTCACATATGTAAGATAACACATATCAGTTCGAAGTTTAACCTCACGTCGTATGTCAAAATATGCTAAATAATCGACATGTTGTTCAGCCCTTTTATATTTTTTGTAAAGGCGATTCTTTTGCCCAATGAGCTTTCTTATTGGCTATTTACTATCAACAACGATCTTCGTGGGGACATATCTATTAATACCCTGGAATAAAACCTCATAAAATCGCTCAACCATTCTGTCCATGTCCGATTCAGTCGATAAGAAAGACCAGTCATACTGCTTATAAAAATGATTTAAGTTGGAGAAATTTCCTTTATGAAACTGATAAACACTCACTTGATTGTAATTTTTAATTGGAGGAACATATTTAATTTTGTACTTCACTTCGATCGCTGGATGATATAGGTCAATATTTACGAGTTGAAATCAGAAGGTGAAATCAAAACACTAACGAAGTCATCAGCAAATATTAGATCTTAAATTCTGCCCATGTGATTGCGTAATGAATTCCATTGTTGCAATTCGAGAAAACTCATAGACAGAATAAGAGTTTCGGAAGCCAAGGATGGTAAAAATTCTGGAATCAGGGTATCGTCCTCATAAATCCAATCCACCGAAGAAATGTTAAAATCACCGAAAACAAAAAATGTTTGGCAGTTAAATCTATTTCTCAGCGACTCACAGGTATTACAGAAAGTCCGATAACACTCCTGGTTTGAAGTAGGTGGAAAATATACACATTCAAGAACCAAACTGGTACCGCTTGCTCGCACAAGAACCCAAATATCACCAAATTCAACATGAGCAGGAGTAGCAATTACAGATACCTGAAAAAAACAAGAAACCGCAATCAACACGCCACCGCCGCGATGACAACCCAGCTCTTCATTATTCCTATCCTTTCAAAAAACCACATATTTGTTATTAAATATTTCGTTGCTAGAAATATCCCCATTAAGCCACGTCTCGGTGAGAAATATTAAATCATAGTCGCAAGACATAACACTACTATAAATCTCATCAGTTTTGGTAGGTAGTCCCTTGACGTTCTGGTAAAACATAACAAGACTGCTATGCGCTAAGGATTCGGATTTACCAACATCAACAGACGATTTCGTTGCCTGTTTTCGTTCAGTACTAGAGGGATCAGTTATAGTATGTTCGACCACATAGGAAAATTTGAATTTTCATTCAGTTCTTCATGCAGTGGTGTTGGGCTATTATTTACACTCAGTGAATGAACTTCTAGGAGATTATGATTAGGGACGCAATGGTGCTTATCAGACCTCACAATAGTAAAACAAATTATCTGTGCAAGCTCACTCTTTTGATTAAAATTCATTATACCCTCTCAGCCCAGACTCTGGAAGAAATGAAATGAACTGTTGAAACGTTCGAAAAAGACACTGGAGCTGAAGGTCATCCTGTTGAATAATTTTGTTGAGCACTGGGCGAATAATTTGAAGAGGCGGACTACAAACAAACAAGTTTGTTCTACTGGAGTCCTTAAGGAATCGAAGCATTAAAGTTACCCATTATTAAAATTTGGGGTTTACGAGGTACTGGTACATTTGAACTTTCCGAACCCTTTGTGCCCATGGTTGGATCTTTATTATAATGAGTAAATGCAGCTACTCGTTTTAAAGAGGGCATGTGAGCATCTAATTGTTGTTTGAGATGCTTTATTTCTTCAAAGTTCACATCATTTTCCTTTTCTAAGATTGATATTGAAGTCACCATTTGCTTGTGAATGTCGGTGAGGTCATGAATTCTAGTTTGCAAATGAGTGATCAGTTCTTCGCTCTCCTTTACTTTGTCATCCAGCTCAAATTTTGAATTTTTGAGTCTGTCTATTTCCGCATTAAGCTCTGCTATTCTTCCACGTTGTTCAGCCAACTGGACAGTAAATTCCTTTTCAGCCTCTGAGACATCGTCAGCAAAATCCTGTGTTCCCCTCTTTAGACGTTTGATGTAATTATTTTTATCATGTATTTCTGACCTTAATGAGTTGATTTCCTCGATATAATTATTTTCGCGCTGTTCATCAGTTTCGGCTTTTGATTGACAGTTGATTGAACACTAAATCTTATAACCACCCAGTCGCACAGCATTCTTGCAACGGTCTAAACAGCTAGGATGAAACATGCCCAAACAGGAAATACAACAAAAGTTGGAGAAATCTTTATTTTTACAACATTTCAGGTTACGCTCCACAATGTTTTGTTGGTCGGGACGACTCTAACAGCACAGTAAATGCAGAGCAGATTAAGACTATATTCAATCACAGGTAAACTTTTTAAATGTAAAAACAAAAAATGTAAATATTTTTAGCAAACACACAAAGCAATCACAAATGTTAGTTGTCAAATAATAAAATAATCAGCAATTCAAAACAATAATCTTGCAAAATATATATATATATATATATATATATATATATATATATATATTTATATATAGAAATTGCAGTATCCAAAGTATTGTGGTATAACCACCTACTCAGTTCAGTAGCACAACCAAAAACTTAATGGATAGCCAAAAACAGTTTGAATGTTCAAATTGGGACGGCCTTTCTTCTTATGATGTAGAGGGCGAGATAAGAGAGGATGAAAAGATGATTTTTACTTTTTCTACATCTATTAAGCTTTAATGAGATTTTTAAAACAATTCTTTTGCCAAAGGGTTCCAAAAATAATTATCTAAAAACCGATTTCTAAATTTTTCGAAATTCTACCTTTAAGGGGTTTTTCCATTTTTTACAATATCTCTTTAACTACGTGAGATTTTAAGACCATTCTTTCGTTGGTGGCTAACAAAAATAATAACAAGTCTCTGGGTTTTACGAAATATGAAATGTGTTTTTTGTGTTCTTTTATAGTCATTGAAAATCCTTTTATAATTACTCAAAATTTTAACCGTCAGTTATAAATTTTTTTGACAAATATATAATATGCAAGTTTAAACGAGGCAATGATGCCTAGATAAATACCACAAATTCAGGAAAAAAGCGAAAATGCTTTAATTCCTAACACTGAAATGATTCGGCAATATAGGCATAGAAGTGCGTTTTGCCAAACTTAATTTATGGCAGGAATTGATCTATGGACTCTTGTTTTTCACATGATGAATTTTATGTTGCCTTTTACAGAGTTAGAGAAAGAAATAATTTATGTATTTTGGCATCAAAATGGCAGACTAAAACTGTAGTTTATAAAAAAGCATTACTTTAAATAATCTCAACTTTGAGTATTTTCATATTTATTTTTAATATTAGGTATTGTTATATATATACACTCTTCATTTATCCACACGAGCAACGGAGGGCTCAGTTACTTTCAGATATGTACAAAACTTTAAATATTTTTCATGTCGCATACCCTGTACTTAAGTTCACGTGTTTTCGAGGTATTGTTAATTAAAAATTTGCGATTTAATGCAAAATCAAAATGGTTCGATTAAGGGCAAATCGAATAGCGCATTTCTATCTCAGTTTTATGATCTTTCTCATGGTTTTCCATTTCACGACATTAGACCTTTTACTCAAGAGCAGGAAAACTTTTACTTTGGCTAAGACAAAAAGTTTGAAGCTAAATCCAGCTAGATTTTACAGCCACTTAAAATCTAAAATTGTCAGTATCTCGGAAATAACTACCTTAAGTATAGAGTAGGATATATGAAAAATGTTTAGACTTTCAAATATTATGTAATAAAAATGGGGTATTCCGCTAAAAAAATATTACCGATGTTTAAACCGATTTCTCCTTATACAATACTAGTGTCAAAAAAGCATGTTTAATATTTTTGGCAAAAATAATTACCTGACTTAATCAACTATGTGCAAGACTGCACTGTATATTTATATTTTATAATTTTGGAAATATTCACGTTTAAATATTTTTTATATCTATAAGCGGACCACGAATGCCTAACACTATGTACCGAGGTTGCCTTAAGTGAAGAGAGGAAAATTTATTGATGCGATGTTAAAAGATTTACAGAATAGAGGAAGAGTGAAAGGCCTTTGCTGGTACCACATTCCATAATTGGGATAATATGTGAATAAAAGACAGAAGTGGGAAGTTCTTGGTCTTTCCAGTTGAACGGTGAAGCATGTGGGTAGATGCTCATGTCTCCCTGTCAGGAATAACTAAGGGGAGATAATTCGTCAGAAAAAAACTCATGGTAGTATCTGTAGAGAAACAGAGAGAGGAGACAGATCAACCACAATTCGACGGTGTTAGTAGGGAAGACAGTAGAGTAGTTAGACCTGTTACAATGCATTGCAAAAAATATGGGGTCTTCCTATTTTTTATTGAATTTTTGATATTCTTGAAAGGTAATAAAAAAATCCTGCTACTTTTTTGTTAAAAGTATTTTTGTATATCCTATAGTTAACGCTGTAGGAAGCTGTTAAAATGAAAATGAAATCTAAAATCGACATTCATGAATAATTTCATGACGTAAATTCTTAAGATATTTTGGTATTGTCGCGTACAGTTTTATTTTCAGATGTCGATAGAAGAGAAAATCCAACGGCCATAGATCTGGTGATTCCTGAGGCCATTTCACTGGACCTCTTCTGCTGATACATCTTCCAGGAAATTGTTTACTTATAGATTGGCGAATTCGAGCAGCAGTGTTGAGGTGCCTCATGTTGTTGAAACAACAGTTCACTTTCTAAAAGATCATCTTCTGATTTTACTCAGAATGTCGTATAAGTTGTACCCTTGTTTCGCAGTCATAAAGAGAGATAGGTAAATAAAGCGCACTACACCTACAAATGTTTATGGTTTTATCTTTTTCAAGTACTTCATAATTACTTGAGTCTCACTTTGCCAAGGATCCTTTGCAGAAATTTTACTTAGACCTGCACCATATTTTTTCTAAACAAATCATTCAGGGAAACAAGCTTTATATGAGTATATTTCCAGCTTTTGGTAAAACGGACCTTGTCATAGGTTGCTTGGACTAACCTAATAAGGATCCGGTCCAGTTCATACGTGCACTTTTTAGGACTCTAGCCGAAATACTTTTGGGTAGCGAAAATATGCCGTTGCAATGATTTCGTGCCTCGTTTTTATCCTGTCTGAGGGAGAAAGAGAGCGGTAAATGTAACAAATAAATTTAAAGGAAGTTTAAAGGACTAGTTTAAGCCACAGGATATCGGATATGTCCGATTCAAAATTGGGATCACAGTCAAGAAAGCAAAGGAGATTGATTACATTTTTACGGCTTATTTTCGAGTTGGTTAGGAAGAGAATTTAAGGCTTGTAGGATTGGAGATATTGATGAACAGAGTCAAGGTTTTTGTTCAAGGCACAAATATTGATGAATGAGAAATTATACTTCGATAGTGGAGTTCCATATAGTATACTATTCCAGTAGCATGTTATATATATTTAAATGAGAATCAAAACAACAATTTTTCTTACTTTGTGGTTTTCGGTCAGACCAAAAGTGAAAATTTTCTTTCTACAACCGCAACTGTCAGTTCCATCTATGAAAAAGTTTTTTCAAAAATCACTTTTTTTTTCATTAGATGTTCAGTTGTTCCTTTTTTATGTCAAATTTCGGTAGTCGGGAAGAAACAACATAAGGCAATGTTTTTCATGTTCTCTTGAGGCAGTCTGTTCATATTTTTTATATATTGTTAAAATTATCGATTTGCAATTTTAGTTTTATATGTAAGGCGCTAAGTCCAAGTGTTAAGAGTTTTTACATGAGATACTAAGCTTTTACATACAATAGAGGTCTTTATCGGACGTGAGAAAGAAAGCTTCGAAAATGCCAAATGTGATTTTGGCAAAACGTCAGCGAAACTGATCTTTTCAGTAGTCTATTAAAAGTATCTGGATGAATGAAACCTATTGCTCTGGCCATAGATGAACATAAACTCTCTTTTTAAAATAATTTAAATTGTACAGTGTTGCCGCTTCTACCTTAAACAGTTTGCAGCATCCGTTTTATAAACGCAATGTCATGTATATTATTGCATTTTTGTATTCTCCTGAACACTCCGAACACTTTTGTTATGTTACTCTTACCTAAATTCAACTGTTTTCAAGAAAATGGCGCTTAAAAATTGATATTTTTCTCTTTGAAGCTATATAACTCCCAAACGACTTAACTTCCAACGAAATGAATTGCACTTTTCTATTCTGGTTTTTAGTTATCTATCTCCTGCCATCAATTTCTAGGTTGACAGGAAATATCATATTTTGCCACCTACTGTCAAACTACAAATTGATGTGGGGAAAAATATAATTAAAAACTGGGGTTGGAAAGTGAAATCTATTTTGTTGAAAGTTTGGGAGTTACAGAGTTACAATGGGTCAAAATGTCAATTTTGAAGCGCTATTGCCTTGACATACCGTTTTAAGACGACGTAATCTATTTATTGGTTCTCCAGATACTTCTTTCTAATAGGCCACTGAGTTTGGAGCACCCAGCATATGTAGTTTTCATATGCTTTCTCAGTATTTAATACAATGGATGAACCAAATTATGATACATTTAAAATGTCTATTCTCTTGTCAGTATCTCAGGACCGTGCAGATAATATCAGAATTGCATGACAAAACTATTATTTTTATGTGCAGTGCACACTGAGACTTCAAAATTGAATGTCCTAGATCCACTAATTGGTTATTTACATTTTTTTTATATATTCAAAAAGCCAAAAGTGGTCCAACAACTTCTGCTCATTCCAAAGATCTAAATAATTTGGTCTTTGACAAAATGCCCAGGGTTTCCTAGGTGTCTTTATAATATATTCTTTATCGTTCCCAATACTTAATGTTGTCATTTCCATTTCTCTAATCATATCAAACATGATAAAAAACTTACATACTAATTGTCTTTAAAATAACAAAAAGCTAAATGAAATTCTTGTTTTTAATAAAATGATTCCGTTTCAACAGGTACCCGTTTGCCCGTTAATATAACTTTTAGTTTCGGCTTTTATTTTAATTATTTTTAATTCCGTATTCCTGATTATTTGATTCATTTAACAAAAGGTCTAGACATAATCACAAACCATAATATTGAACTGTTGATAAATCAAAACCCAACAACTGCCCATTAAGAGCTAAAATTTTTGAGTTTGGATTAAAAGTCATACTACTTTAAAATTAATTTGTCTTTTAGTATAATAAACCTAGCCGAAGTCGACATGAGATACAATTATTCATGCAAAAATCGAATTCCTTTTTTTAGAAGATATGTTAGTGCTTAAGTCGTAAGGGACAGAATAACTTTCAATTACATTTTCATTTTGAAACCATTAAACCTAAAACAATCTTTGATAAAAATACGCCCTACCAAGTATGATCAGTGCAATTATTACATACCAACATTCTAAAACTGAGGTTTGTACTTATTTATACATTTTTTAATTCGATTTAATGTCCATTTAAATTACAATTCGTTTTATATAAAATTAAATACATTATAAAATGCGAATGTTATTACAGTTAGATGTTTCCTAATAATAATGATGTGTTAAAAACAATATAAATCGGTTACAATATACATAACATTAATTTTATTAGATACAAATTAAAACAATTATGGTTAGTTTACAGTATCGGGTAGCTATGCGAGTGTGTCAGCTGTCTTCGAGTTATTATTAGTCCTGATTACTGAATACGTCCGACAGGCAGAGTCGTAAGTAGCTATCCATAAATAACTGTTATTAAATTAAGATAAAGATGGTGAGAAAACGTATGTAAGCAATATTGCTGAATTAGGCTGTAGGAGCATACACTGAAAAATTTTTTTAGCAATACACTTGATGCTTGCGTATTGTAGTGTCTGAATATATGCCTGAATGTTTACTATTTACTAGACTTCACAGTAAGCAGATATTTGTTTATTGAAATTTTGGTCTGATACTTAGAATGTTATTTGAAATATCAAGGGTATAATGCGATATTGTTTTCATGAAGAATTAATGTAATATTTGTAAAATTTATGGGTTGATAATAATCACTTATTTTTAAACTCTAAACTAAATTTTTAAAGACTCAAAAGGAATGTGAATTCTCAAATTATATATGTATTAAAAATGTTTAAATAATGAAGAGTTTATCTTAAAACATCGTTAATTTTTTAAAAAGTTATGCAACTTTTCAAATACAATTCTAGAAAAAAATACCAACTAATAATTAATTAGTTCTGGTTCAGGTCCATAATAATACAGCCTACATCACACGAGCTGGAAATGTGCCCAGCATTTTAGTTTTCATTTTCTGTAAGAGACAAGTGTTCTTGATGCCTATGACATTATTTAATTCATTATACTTATTCCTATCCTATTCAATTAGATAAGAACTTTTTACGATTTTAATATGCTGAAAGTTTAAATCTTACAAACGTGCTACGCTTGTACTTTTTGATATGTGGTATACGTAGGCTGCTAAATTTAATGTAAATACCATTTAAATTCTTAATATTTAAATCAATAACATCACAAATAAAAGGTTATTCTTGTAGGGAAACTTTAGCCCTATATGCGTTTACTATTTCTCAACCTTTCATTCGTTGGGTTCTATTTATACGTATCAGTGACGTGTCCATTCAGTTGTTGGGATGTCTTTTAACTCTCTTTGTTTCTTCATAAGCATATGCATATACACTGATATTTAAAAATAAACCGTTATTCTTCTCCTACAGCCTTAATTGAGCGAGTTAAGTCCTAGGAAAACAAAATGTCACAAACAGGGACGGGTCGGGGTTGCCAAATTCGGTTAGCATCCAAGAAAATAACGAAGAATAATAAAGATAACGATTTCACAAAGTTTTGTTCAATTTATTACTAGAAATCAGACATTTTTAGTTACCTCATTTTTCTTCTCGTAAATTAGTAACAAAGGAAATTAAATGACAGAGTATGCTTGAAGCATGCCAAAACAGCAGTGGCTGCTAATATCCCCATAAATAAATCTATCGATTGCTTTTTCTGCGAAGACTTGAAATCTAATTGTACATTAATACAATACCAATTCCACTGAATAAATAATAATCTGACCCCCGGAAATTGAAGATTTTTTTTCGATTTTCGTTTAGTAGGTTTACCTTATCTGAAGGATCTTAATACAAGATGTTTATAAAATTGTATTTCTTTTATTACTTATTTTTCTTGGAAAAAGTTGTATGGGCGCTATTTATGAATTCCCATAAAGTCTTTTACTCTAATTAATGTCTTCAGATTATTTTTTCACTTGTCAAAAATTGTAAGCATTTTAGCTACTTCAAAATATTTATTTAAATCCTGTACAAAGCCATTTAGGGCAATGCAACCAGACTTTTAATTTTATAATAAATTTACCAGTTACCGATAATTTCTAGATTCAACTGTTCAGCATGTATGTGTAAAGTAGGTCAATTATTGTTTTAAAAAGAACAGTCTAATGTTTTTACTTCAGAATAAATTGAAAAGAAAACTATAATCAGTATGAGTCACAATATTATAGTGCATATATTTTAGATCTGGATCCCACCTTTGAGGTTTCTCGAAACCTTAGATATCTACCAGACTCGGCAACACCGATAGTAAGGACCCACTATCGCCGACCCGCCCATCAGCAGCAACTAGGGCACTGTGTCGTGGCCTAAATACTCGGGCCAGTGACCTAGCCTACGTCGCGACCTCGGCCAGGCTTCATGGCACGTGTACCTGGACGACGCCTGAATTTGGGACATTCAGGATGATGTTTGATAGAGAAATGCGGACTGCAAGAGGATATTAGGGATGTTAAGGTATAGGAAGGCGTAGGTATAGGTCACTCGTGAAGTTTTTATTTATTTGCCACGTTCTAAAAATTGAAGCAAATGCAATGTTTAGATAATTCACAAATGCGTTTGTCAGTTATTACCAAATAAATGAATTACTGCAATATCACTGCTTTTTTTTATAATTAACGATGAAATGTGTTGGATGATTCACGATTGTTATCTCAAGACTTTTATCTTTTATTTCAAAGTACAAATTTTATATTATTTCTATTAGCAGGGAATGTGTGTGTTGCTGATACGCATTATTAAACCAGTTTTAAAAATTATATTTTAGTTGCTTTAGATGTAAGAATAGAAATCGTGCAATAAGTGTGTTTCTCCACATTCGTTTTTTCAAATCATTAAAATATTTTAATTTTTTCCACCTTATTCAACATTTCAGTCTTGGTTAATTAATTTTATTTCTTCATTCGTAATATCAACAGTTTCATGTAAAAAGTGTATGCGAATTGGAAGCGTGTTGTGGGGTACTTTCTTTTGGCCTTAGTGAACTTGTAATCTTATAGAATATATTTGAATTGTCATGTGAAGTGTCCGTGAATTTTTGTTGAAAAAGATTTATTTTGTAATTTGAATATTTTTTAAACCTTTCTGAGGACAGTTTTTAAATTTTCAAGATATTGACATAGTCTGAAGCATTTCTGTGCACGTGTTTGTATCGACCTTTCTTTTGGATAATAAAAATATATTTACTGTTTCTTGGTAAAAACATTAGAACATTATTACTTTTTCATTGTTTAAAACAAACGTATAAAGAGATACACTAAAATATATTATTTCAAAAATACGTTTGTAAAAATAAATCATGTATATTGCATGTGTATACCTGAACCATTAAGCCATTCTTGATTTTTTTTTTAATAAAACGTTCTTGCTTTAAACTTCTTAAGACTTTAAACTCACTTTCTGGACATTTTGCGTACTTTTTCTTCAATAAAAAAATAATATTTTAGCGGCAATTTTGCCTTGCCTGTAAAGAAAAATCCTGATAAATATTGAAAAAAATAATCAAATATGTAGATACAAAAGTTAGGATAATAGACAATAAACCTTAAAGTTAACAGTAAAGAAATAATTTTAAGCACATGTAAGGAATATACCATGAAAAATATATGTAAAAATAGTGCAATTTTATAATGTGATCAAATACAAAACTTATAATAAAACATAATAAATTTGAGTTTACAAAAACTTTTCAAAATTCATTTCAACCCTACCAAAGTGACAATTATAATGTTCTTGACAACGCAAGGTATCGAAAAAAACTGAACCTGTATTGTGAGCGGTTGACTCTCGGGGCGATTGTGTGATTGGCATACGATCTGACGTTTAGTTAGGTGTGCAAAAAAATTAATTTGAGTTTTCGCTAATGAACTTTGTGTTTCTTACTTTTGACCAAATATGTGCGACGCCTGAATTTGGGCAGGATGATGTTTGATAGAGAAATCTGCAAGAGGATATTAGGGATGTTAAGGTATAGGAAGGCGTAGGTATAGGTCACTCGTGAAGTTTTTATTTATTTGCCACGTTCTAAAAATTGAAGCAAATGCAATGTTTAGATAATTCACAAATGCGTTTGTCAGTTATTACCAAATAAATGAATTCAAAAAATTAACACAATTGTTATCTCAAGACTTTTATCTTTTATTTCAAAGTACAAATTTTATATTATTTCTATTAGCAGGGAATTTTGCTGATACGCATTCAGAAGTTTTAAAAATTATATTTTAGTTGCTTTAGATGTAAGAAAGAAATCGTGCAATAAGCGTGGTTCTCAAACAAATATTTTAATTTTTTCTTATAACTAATTAATTTTATAGACAAGAAGAATGTGTATTAAATCTTATAGTTAGGTACCTAAAGATTTAGTTTGTTTTAAACCTACTTTTCACGTCTCATTGTGTATTAATAAAAAATATATTTAACATTAGAACATTATTACATAAAACAAAGTATAAAGAGATAACTAAAATATATTATTTCAAAAATACGTAAAAATAAATCATGTATATTGCATTTGCTTTAAACTTCTTACACATGCGAAAATAATATTTTATGCCTTGCCAAATCCTTTATTAAACAAATATGTACAAAAGTTAGGATGTAGTAGACAATAGTGGAAGCAGTTGTAAGCACATGTAAGGAATATAAAAAATAGTGGTGTGTAAAACTGAAATTCCTGACCAGAAGATAGGCAAATTTACTTCGCCTCCAAAATGTCGAGCATTATCTCTTGGCAGTGTAGTAAAAGGAGCTCTAGGTTTAGCGATTAGCCTCGTGCCTCTCAAAAAATTCACAAATCGGACAACTGAAGGGCTAAGTCGCTTGTCCTGAGCTCCAGGAATTTGTTAAATAGATTATCTAATATAGACCTACACGATCTTTTTTCATTCTCATGAAAAATTAACTATTTATTTTGTTTATGGTAATGTTTTGGTGTGTACTGGGGTGTTACTATGCAAATATATTAAGTTCTAAAATTACTTTTTGTTTGTGAAACACTTACTGAAAACTGCAGGAAAGCTGTTTGGAGCCTAGTATAATAATGAATATGAAAAAAATTAAACACCAGCATATTTATAGCCAATCTTAATCTTTTAGTTCACTAGCTGATATAACTGATTTAAAAAGTTTATATAACATGACAATTTTTCTTACTTTCTTGTGTTTCTTTCTTGTAGGGTAAGAACCTGATTTTTTTTTACAAGATTTATTGACAATGAAATAAAAGAAAAATGGAACTTCCTTTATCGCATTTCCAATATTCTAAATTAATTCAAAGTTAAAGAATATTTAATGATAAAGGTGAATATTTAAGATACTATTATAGTTATAATTAAAACTAAAGCCACCTTTATAAAATAAAAATAAAATGATGTTGCATTAACTTATTTTTTAGCTTCTTAAGTATTTTGTTCGTAGTTTGCATTTCTTCCATTTACATTTAATAATAATTTTGTTATTATACCAAAACATTTCCAAAAACAACAGAAGGATATCCGCTCTGCGGTTAGTGTACACATGTTTCTAAATATTGAGTACACTAATCAAAATTTAGAGGGTAAATTGCGCAAAATTACGTTATTTCGTATTACAATAATTATTCGTAATTAGTTATATTAAACAGCCTTTAGTTATGTGTCCAGTAATTCAATATTTCAAAATTGGAACACTGTTTAAATTTAGCTGATTAATGTTTCAGCTGATTTTATCTAATTACGTGACTCTTTTGAAATGTCTGTTTAAAGCTGTAGTGACTTTTGTTTAATACATTCCCAAAAAAATGTTTTAATTTTATATGTGCATCCTAAATGTCAATATTAAGCAGTTTTATTCAATACCTAATAGTTCATTGTTCAAACACTTTCGATACTTTTATATAACTGTGACTGTAGGATATTAATTTTAAAGCACATGATGTTCGTTTTATACGAAAAATAATATCGAAGGTTTTAACTGCTTAATTATCTCAATAGTATACTAATAAACTACTCAAAAACTTACTAGGCACAGCAAATGTTTTCGTCATATTTAGGAGACTGTATCTCGGAAACGCCTAAAAAATACACAAGTTGTAGGATTTAATAAGTAGTTTTTAGAGCATATATTTTTATGTATACAGGGAGTCTCAAAAAAGGCTGACAGAAAAAAGTTGCAACTTTTAAAAATAAAACACCCCATATTTGACTTGATATTTTGATTCTACTGGAGAAACTAAGAATTTTGATACCACACCATATGATAAACTTTTTGTTTTCAATTATGAATAATTTAAAAATAATTATTGAATCGGGGCATATATATCAAGTCAAATATGAGGTGTTCCATTTAAAAAAATTCAACTTTTGTTTGTCACCCTTTTTTTGAGACACCCTGTATACATATGCGTCAAAAGCTACTTAATAAATCCTACAATTTTCGTATGTAACCTTTTTTTCTAAAATGAAAGCAAAAACAGTTAAATGAGGTGGACGTTTGTAGTGGATCATCCTGTACAGGGTATTTTCAAAAATTTAACATTTTTTAGGTTTTTTTTAGATACGAGGATGGTTAAATTAATGCAAAGCTGTGCAATTATGTGACTGAAAATATTCTGTTTAAAATTACAAATTTTGCAAATAGGATATAATCAAACTATGAAACAAACAGCTTACATAAAAAGGTGAAAAATGTAAATTGTCCAACTAGGATAATAAAGGCCCGAAAAAGAGCACATAAAATTATGTAATTTCAAAAATACAGACTTTTTGAGAATACTCTGTAACTTTTTATCGAAAACAAAAAGTGCAAAATCGCTATACTTCTGTATACAAAAAAGCTGGGATAATTTTGTCCCCAAAGTTTTATATTAAATGTAAGAACTCTTAGAAATTTGTAATTTTTTAATTTAAAAAATAAAGACTTTTTGAAACAAAAAAAATGCAAAACCTCTATACTTCTGGGTATAGAGTAACAGGGATAATTACGTCCCCGATTTTCCACAAAAGTAACCGGAAATTTAAAATTTTTTAATTTAAAAAATACAGACTTTTTGAAAATACCCTGTAACTTTTTTCTAAACAAAAAAATAAAGACCGCCAACAGCCCGAGAAATTGAACAAAGGTTCTAAATGTGATTACTATACAAGTTTTAGTTGCTATTGCAAGAGGTGCAGAGAGTTAAAATTTTTAATTTTTACATTATTTTTTTTCACACCCTCTATAACACAAAGGAATTTTTTTTATGAAAGACCACTCCAGGCTATTGATTAAACAAATAACGAACTTTCCGAGACACAGTCTCCTAAAAATGACAAAGAAATTTGCAACTAATTTTTTGGGCAGTTTATATGGAAGTTTACATTAACATAGCGTTCGGGGTTAGTAATTTTTTAAACTGCACTAGTTAAGCACTAGTAAACTAGCAAGTTTACGAGTAAAAAAATATGTCTCTGGCAATCTGTTGTAGATTATTTATATAAAAACTAAAAGATGTGGAACTGTGAAGCGATGTAGCCATGAAAAAGTCTACCTTTAATTTAGGAACGTGTCTTAAAGTAACAGTCCGGACATTTGGAGGGTATCGTCATCCCTTCGCCCGCGCCGCCATGCATTGTTGAAACTTGTGAAGAATGCAAATATTGAGCGGTTTTGTTTTATAATTTATTATGACATGATCTAAAATACTAGACAGTCCGCCTATATAACTAATTGTACCTTTATGCGTTTTACAATTCTAAGAAAAATATTAAAGTTGTTATCAATAGAGCCACGTTTTTCTTTGGTTATTTTTCTAAATAAGAGATTGTTTTCCAATAGAAGAGAACGCGAGGTATTCAGTTTTGAAATGAAATATTAGGTATACTTGCTCTCATCTTAACACTATATGTAACTTATTAATATAGTTATCGTCCAAAGAAATATGTTACATTTTGAAATAATCAATCACTGTTTCGCCGCTAATGTTCCTCTAACTTTATGTAATTCATCATTACATCTAACCACTCAAAATTTTGACAAATATACAACGTTAATTACCAAAGAACAAATTAGCATTGAGCAATGTACAATCGTAACTCAATTATAAATATTTTTAGTTATCTAAACAACTTCATAAATATTTCTGTCTATGAACTTTTCCTAGTAATGTCTTAAAAATATGAACCTTAAATCGGCTATTCGCGGTTATTTGACACTTATTATAAAAAGTACAAAGCGATTTTTTAAAGTAGTGAGTCCATGCGCGGTACTTACAACGCGTTGAAGTCACTCGTTACGTGTCCATTTCGTCATGATATTTTAGGTGGATCTTTTTTACTGAAATCCAAACATTTATCACAAGTTAAAAATTACGGTAGCCTTTAATATAAGCGTCAATTTGATTAATTTTATAATTACAAATACCACTTCAATTTAAAGTTAGGAAAATATAATATAAAAAAATCTCGAAATTACATTTTTAACTTCATACAACTCTAAAAAAATTATTTTAGTAAAAAAATTGAAAACGGTTGGCTCAAAGCGAAATAAAGTAATTATATTTCGCAGAAGAGTAATTGCAGCTTAGAACATCATATTTGCAGTAATATTTTTACTTCCTTCGCAAAAGCAAAGCATTGTAATCATCCTCCCAGGCTCAGGGTCCCTACATGCGTAAAAACATGTTTTCTAAATTCCGTCGGTCTGTCTGTCTGCTCGCGGCATATCCAAAAAAAATTACGCGATTTACATCAAATTTTGATCAAAAATTGGTAAAATTTTGATTACGAATCCAAGGTAAAATATTTAAAAAATCGAGTGTTATATAGAGATGAACTGGTAAAATTGTGGTACGAATTCAAGATGGCGGAACAAAATAGCCGCCAAATAAAGTGTTTGTAATTGTGAAAAAAATCACTCTTCTAGATTTACCTGATTCAAGATGGCAAAACAAAATTACGACCTAAAAAATATTTAAAAAATCAACCTGAAAACAAATCCTTATTAGACTGATTTCAAATTTTGTGCAAGTATGAAGCATTATAGAGATAAACTGGGAAAATTCTGGTACTAATTCAAGATGTGGAACAAAATGGCAAATTATTTTTAATTATGCCCAAAAATAAAGGGCGGCAAAGATAGAAACTTTTTGGTATGAATCTGATATAGTAGAACAAAATGATGACCACTACAAACATTTAAAAAGACAATATATGTGTGATACGAAATGATCTCAATTATATCTTTAAAAGGTAATTTAAGGAGCTAAGATAATGCAAAGTAAATTGTTTTTTAAAATTAAATTATTTTCTTAATCCATCTTATTTTACTATGTATTGTCAACCGTCTCGCTATAATTACCTTTTTAGAAAACAATGAAAGAATCGTAAATTAATTTGTTGCTGCATAGCTCTGTAGTTGGATAATTAATAATAACTTTTAAATCAAGAATTAACTACTATTTGATCAAATACGACCTTTTAATAAGGAAACGACGAGGAAATGACATAGATAATAAAATAAATATTAAAAATCTACAGTAACAATTTTTTTAAATCGAAGCTCATCGTCAAACGCGTGATTCAAATATTTGCTTTAGAATTTTTAAAGAATCAAACTGCTTCAATATCTAAATTCCTAAAAATTGTAAAAGATGTAAAACAATTTTAAAATAGTAGGTATATCATAAAAGTCATTCATTGATGCGTAATCTGCAAATATACTATAGAATAACAGAATTAATTTTTTAGTTGTTTATACTAACCTTTGCGGTTGTATTGCAGTTAGTAATTTGTTCAAAATAGCTTAGTTGAGATGCTACTAATACTAAATATAATAAAAATGTAGAAAGCTTGAAAAAGATAAAATCGAAGGAAACTTAAAAAAAAACTCAAAAATCTGGCAACAAATAAAAAGCGCCAACAAGGCATATTCTGCCAACCGCATAAAAGTCGCAAAATTTAAAATTCATTTAAATCATACTATTACCGTTATATTTGCATGTACAATAGTATGACTGCAGTCGCTTAACTGCATCATCATTGATTTGCATATGTCTTAATTTTGTTTAAACTATATCTTTGGTAATGATTTATTAGTTCAGATGTCAAAATTGCTGACAATAGGCAGCTTATATCTGCTAGCAATATTGCTACGGTAGGTTAGCATGCACTTTCAACTATATTTCGTTTAAAAATCTAATAATAGATTTTGACCGTAATCCCACGAAACAACGGAGTAAAGATCAATTAACTTTAATTACAGAAATCTTGCAGGGCACATGGTTATAAAGAACTACCTGTGTAAAAGGAGGACGGGAGACAAGTCAGCATATCATTACCACTCCGAGAGGTCTTTATGTAAATATTTTGGCTTTGAATTTCGAATGATTTGACATTTCTCTTATTACATTCCACTAGAATAAATGTTAAGGCAGCAGATAAACAGATTAAATTATCTGTTCGAAAATTCTTTTTGTCATTTTGTCTACTTCAAGTGGTTTCTGTGGTATTAAAAAAATGATCTGAAATTGTTGACAAAAATCTTTGCGATTGAATAATAACTTGATAGCTTTAATCCAAATTAATTGTATTTGCTATAGGATTATTTGAGACTGACCAAGGAAAGGAATTCTTGACAGAAGAAATTGTATTGGTAAGCACCGTTAGAGTTTTGTTGTAAGGTAAGCGTAGAAATACATAGTAAGTCAGAGAAATCTATGTTCCATTAAGTTTTACTTAATTGTGACTCAATAAAAATTTGATGTCTTTAATATTAATTAATTAAACGTATCTGCTATAGAATCGCCTAAGACTGACCAAGGAAAGGAATTCTTGAGATAAGAAATGGTAATGGTAAGCATTGTTAGAATTTTCCTTATGACCCAAGTTTACAAAAATAGCAAGGCAATTTTTTAATACGAGTCAATCATAAAGTTTTATTATACTATTGTCTCCAAGTAAATGTTTTGTGGGTGTGTTAAAAAAAATAGAAAAAATATATATTTACTGTCAAACCTTTCCTAATCTTTACTAAACAGGTACTGGGTGTAATATTTTAAAATTACTTCCTCAGTTGTGTGATTAATTAAAGTTAATTCTTTATTAAATATCTCTAAATCCGAATTGCATAAAAGTTTTCAGATCAGCACATTTTATAAAAAAAAGTGTTTTATGACAGCACTTACGTGGTCGTTACAATTTAGAGAAATATTTTAGTTGTATTATTAATTATTAATATCTTCTTTTTGTGGCTTCATTATTTTATATAATAGAGAACATATTTAATATTGTGTAAAATGGAAAACATATACGAAAGTATGCAACTAGAAAATACATGATTATGAAGGGAACTTATTTGTGGAACTTCTTCACAACATTTTGACTAGTAAAGTATCTCTAGTTCGTAACATAGAACGGAAGTTTTGATGTCTGAGATCAATTAAGAAATCATGGTTCTTAGGACTTTGATCGTGACAAAATGAAATCACTTTCCGACGTTTCGTCAAAATAGAATCACTTCCGATCTCTTGAAGTAAAGATACCTGAAGATGCCTGGTGCAATCGAAGGTAAAACGTAGAAAAGTGATTCCATTTTGACACGGTCTAATCCGAAGAACCATAATTTTTAAAAATTTCAAGTTGTTATCAATCGCAAACTAAAAATTAAGGTTTTGTGTGAAGCCGCGCGCGCCCACAGATATTGAAGTTTGAGAGAGTTAGTCGACCCAGGAGAGTTCGTCAAATCTTAAACATTTTTTTGCCCTGTTCGTTGAAAATGATTATTTCAATGAAAACAGCTTCTTTGAATTTTCTTTTTCCCCAGTGCTGTTTTTTTTTTTCATAATTTTGGCCTCAGGCCAGTGTATTCTATTGTGTTCTGCAACTGCTTCCTTGAGAGGCAAAAAAATATAAATACATCAAAATATAAGAGTTCTAACCACACTACACGACAACTTGTTACGTTCTGGACACGCGTTTTGCTAACCAAGTTAGCATCACTAGCAGATTATATAAACTATGTTACTTTAGTTTATATCATCTGCTGATGATGCTAACTTGGTTAGGGAAACGCGCGTCCAGAACGTAACAAGTTGTGGTGTAGTGTGGTTAGAACTCCTATATTTTGATGTACTTATATTTTTTTGCCTCTACAGGAGTTAGCGAAACGCACGTCCAGAACATAACAAGTTGTGGTGTAGTATGATTAGAACTCTTGTATTTTGACCACAGGTTCCAGTGTTAGGATTTAAATATAAATACATTCAATAGAAAAATACTTTAAAGAATAGGTAGACGTGAATATACTATGTGTATTATTTCTACGAAAACTGGTATTGCACTAGCATGTTATGTTCGGTTTAGATTATAATACTGATAAAGCGAAATGTATGTGAATAGTTTTTCTTTTGTCTGGATTTTCAGCCAAGCTTTGAAGATTTTTTTAATTCTTTTATGGAATCAAATACTCCGTTTTCGAAATTAATTCGAAATTTTTCGAAAATGAAATTGAAAAGTACACTTCTTAAACTAAATTTTAGGTTTAGGGGAAAATTGAGAAACAAAAATTATCACTACTAAAATAAATGTAATCAACCATTTTCTTCAATATTTGAATATCTGCTTAAATCCAGCGTATGATTTTGTATATATTTTTTGTTAATATAAGTTTTCAATATGTTATTCAGTAATATAGTTGACAGCTTGAAAATACCAAAGGCTAGACCGTAATTTTTTTTATAGAGAGGTGATTTCTGTAAGAACCCAAATGTACATAAAGAAACATTAAAATAAATAATTAATATAAAATAACATCCTTCTAACATAAAAAAACTAACAGGTATACAGTTTAGACCATTTTATAATTGTATTTGTACAAAGCAAGAATTCAAAAAACTTTTTCAGATTGTGCAGGATGTTGTTATGTAAGCTTAATTACACAAACAAGCTCTAAGTTATAATTCAGACAGAATGAAACAAAAAAGTAGCTTTGTTGTAACAATCTTCAGATTACATTACAAAAATCTAGTTAATATAAGGTAAAATCCGTGTATATTTGATTGTAATAAACAATCTCGCCTATCTCTCAACCATTATGATTGATAACTTATTTCTTTTAGCATTTTGGCTAAAATCAGTTATTTACGGATTACTACTATTTAAAAAATAAAAGGTTTATCTTATAGAAAAAGTGAAATGGAGTATATGAAACATCTTATTTTTTGGCACGTAATCTTTTTATGTTCAGGATTTCTTTGTATATTTTTCTTACATGAAATCCCATCTCTACATATTATGTGACCATTTTATCATTCTGAAGTTAATCCGAACATATTTCTACACTCCGTCACTTAAGTTCAGTCGAACCATTCCGATAAAGCCGATCACATATACTTTCCCACCTAGATCATGTTCGATATGTGCGCACCGCGCGCTCGATTGTGCGCAAATGTGGCAGTGGCGTTCACAGTCGATCCTCTTCTTCCTCTTCCTCCTCGGCCTCCTCGAGCATGCCCTCGTTTTCCTCACGGTAACCCGGGTGCTCCGAGATTGCGTAATAGTTGCCGTTGTAGATTACGCCGAGTTCTCGCATGTCGGCGCCCCGAATTGTTGCCTAAAAACGATACTTTATTAATTTGAAATTCATTTATTTTGTCTGCTTATATGTCATATCAGAATTTTTTAATATGCCACTACGCATGATATTTGGAAACACTGCGAATACAACACTAGAATTTTAGGCAATTTTAAAAATGGATGTTATATTTGTTTATATATTAACTATTGTTTTTACCTACTTAGACAGTCCTACGTGAAGTGACTTTTATTGACATTGTTCCTGCCCTTTGAAACGTTAAAGCTTATTTTAAGGTAGGTGAGCTTATGTTCATAATGTTCAACTTTTATCACATTGATTTACATTAGTGCAGTTATTATTATTTAATTCATAATATATGAAGAGTAAAAATGTCTAAAATCCTACGAAACTTAAAATATTGTTTTCCTTACTTGATTCTTAATTGAATGAAGTTTTTATTAAGGTTGGGGTTAAGTAGGTACTGACTTATGTATTTTTCCTGTAACTAGACAAATACTACATTTAACCTTCACACACACAAAGAATATTTCAATTTGGGATCACGTGAGGTATAAAAAATTTTGTAAGTTTTTTAAGAATGTTTACCTTTATTTTTATTATTTTTAGACCCTTAATTTTTATTATTTATAGTTCCTTTATTTTTAGTTTTATTATTTTATACATTTTTATTTTAAAGTCAATTAATAAATGAATAGTCTTACTTTGATGGTCCAATTGTAACAGTCGTCGCTCTCACTCTCCCGATCCAGTCGCTCTACGTCCAGAATCTTGGAACTAAGCCGCTCTAGGATAATACCGATATCTTTGATGCTTAAGTGCCTCTTCTGGTCAACACTCAGCTGGTCGATGAGGAGAAGGAACTTTTCAGAGGTGACGGCCTCGTCCTCCATTACGGTGTTCTCCGTCTCGGACTCGGAGGACTCGTGCTCGGAGAGGCGCCCGCTGCCTCGGCCGTCACCTTCAACGTCTGGAAATCACGTAGTGGTTGCCTATTTTGAGATCTTTCGTTGTTTCTTGTTAGGGATGGGATATAGGGGGTTTATATGTTCGTTATTTGAATAAATATACCTTAGCTGGTATTTTAAGAATCCATAAAATGGGAAAGGATGTAATATTATTTTTACTTCCAAGAAATACTATATCATAACAAACCAACAAATAATTTGTGCTAATTATGGCAATTATTTTTTACGCGGTTTTAAACAGAGAAGGTGTCTTAAAGTAAAGGAAATTTTTCGGATTTCGGTTATTTCTTGGAAATGGTTTTCAGTCAATTTTTCTAAAAATTTTATATATTGTAGGTCTTAACCTCCTGATCAAAAGCTCTTATAGTCACAACTTAATTCTGCACCTAGTTTTTGACAAACAAGGAGGCATATTTGGAAATTTATTAAGACGCCATTTTGTTTCGCCATCTTGGATTCGTTTCAAAATTTAGTAGTTGATCTTTACATAATATTTGATTATTGTGCCAAATTTCAGGTAAATTTTTTTAGTAATAAATTTTTTAATATATCTCTAGGCCGCCATTTTGTTTGGCCATATTAGATTTTTACCAAAATGTTACCATGTCATCCTCATATGACTTTTAATTTTTTACTATAATTTGAAGTAAGCGGGTAAGTAGATTTTAGCTACCCCGCGAACAGACAAACCGACGGAATTTAACATTCATGGCCACTGTAATGTCAGCTATTTATAAAAAATTTAGATACAACTATTTAGTTTTTATTTAGTTTTGATAAACATATCACAAATTTATCAAAATCTGTCTGCTGGTTCTTAGCTTATTAGAGCTTTAAATAAAAATTGTAATTTTAGTGTTTTAGGAGTCTAATCTGAAACAAAAATGACCTCATTCTGAAATACAGATGCACTCCGTATAAGTTTATTTCAATAATGCATACTTTAGCTTCTAAATAAAAATATTCTAAGATTCTAATTCTACTGACTTATTTGAACAGGTTAAATAATTAAGAACAGTTAAAACAAAAAAACGGAAACATATTGCATAAAATATGGATGCAATATTTCAACTTTGATACTCTATATCTCAAAAACTATAGCTGCATGTTTAAGTAGTGGATAGAGAGTTTTATCAGGAGGTCAAGAGCTATCACATATCAAGTTTTCAGAAAAAATGACTGAAAGCCATTTCCCATACGAAATGTGCAGGTCCTTTTGCAAATTTTTAATAAAATAATAAGTGGCCTATGAGTGGATTAGACAATATTATTGATAGTTGAAGTAGTATCGCTATAAATTTTAAGTGATATATATTTAAAAATAAGTTTGAAAATACTAAACCCTTCAATAGTGATAATATTATAAGTTTATAAAAGTTGTAAAATATCAGGCTCTAAAGCATATACATTTAAATTAATATGTATTTGAATGTATAAGGAAAAGACAATAGGCATTTTGTTGGCCATTGGAAACACTGAAAACCTAATATGTTTAATGATTTTTTGGTGGTAAAGATAAAGTTTGTGTTCTTAAAGACTTAATAATTAGAACAAGAACCTACAAGGACGAACATTTAGTGATTTTGGTAACACGTAACAATTTCTTAAAAATAATCTAGTTTAAAGAATAAAGAAAAAAGGTTAATTAGGTCATAATATATAGCGATAAAACGGTTTTATATTCCTTTTTCGCAGGCTGCAACAATATATACCCCTAAAAAATCCCGAATCTTTATAAGATATGTAAGTAAATTTGAAAACTTTAATCTACTTTAGGGCAAAAAAGTGATAAATACTTAAAAATCACCTACCTACTCATATACCAACCAGTTTGTATAATACAAATTACAATTTTAATTTTAATAGAAATTTGTATTACAATTTTTCTCTAACCACTTCATTTGCAACCATATTCAGTTCTAAAGATATGCTACCGACTTCGCCAATTAAGAACTTTAATTGGAGTACTTTATTTTTCAAATGTTCTTGGTTTTAATCATTTTCGAGATACTGATATTTAAAAATGTACAATTTTGGAATGTGGGAGGTTATAAAACTTAAATGGTTTGAGTTATGGAAAAACAGATAAGATATTTTTATCATAGTTTTTTAAAGGTATTTCTTATGCTGTTACTTTAAATTACAACCTAAAAATTAAAATTTGTTCGAAGTTTTTTGAAAACAAAAAATTAGTAGCAGCATTTTATAGACAATAAAAACTAAGGTATTTACCATCCGTTGTGCTACAACCCGGATAGTTTAGATTTTATAGCCTCTCAAAATCTGAAATTGTTAAATTTTAGATTTCAGCAACAATTGTAATTAGGTGTAGAACATGCTACATAAAATATGTTTAGATTTTCCGAAAGAATCGAAAAATAAAATAATATAGGTATTTAATTTAATTAAAATTTTAAAGTTACAAGACAAGTTACCTTCATGACCACAATAAAAATTTTAGGATATCTTCTACAAATAAGTCTATTATGCCATCGTGTGGGGAATTCCCTGTTTCGTACATGGATTCTATTTTTATCAAGCATTTAATAACTTTATTTAAGCGCAATAACAATAGAATACTCTTAAAAATAAAACGTTTGCAAATATATTTATAGGAACATAGTATGTGCCATATGATAGTACTATCAAAATGCAGTTAACTAATGCTAAGGAGATATTTGTTTTTTTTTTAATAACCAAAGAATAACTTTTTTACCGGTACCTTTATAGGGTCGTGCCTTAGAAACAAAACGTTTGCGGACCTAGCTCTGCTTTCTTCTTTTTTCCTATGAGATCGAATAGGCTCCTTAAGGGATTACGTTACGCTTTGAATGGCTGTGTGTATAAACAATGATGCTTCACCGATAAATCTACAAAATCCACAGCCTCAATAAAAAAGAATATTCTAGATTGAATAACCTTTTCTTTATTAGTTAAAGTGGTTGCATTATATATAGGATCAATAGAAGTTTTCTCGACATTTGTGTCTGGATAGATCAAACAAGACATTATTGTTAACACCAGGGTTCCTGCAATAGATAAAAAAGTAAAACAAAATTTACTATCAGAAGCCATAAAAAAGTGGTATTTCCACAACAAACGATCCAAAGTGTATTATATGAAACGCAAGTATGGAAGAGTGTAAGAAAAATGTATATAGTTTTAAAAATATGTTCCTAAGGCAAATAAACATTTATGACTATAACAAAAATTTTAGAAACAAAAATTTTAGAAAGTTATCGTTTTTTTTGTACAAATATTATACCGTCGAGTTTGTTGCAAATATATTTTTATAGGGACATAGAATGTGACATATGATAACATTATCAAAATGTAACTACCTAATATTAAGGGGTTATTTGAGGAGTGTAGAAGCAAAACCGACAATCTCCACTTTTTTGCAAACTCCATAAAATAATGCGTGACAAAACCTACCATATCCACGACAAATTCAATAGTAAAAATTCATCACTTTTTAGGTTGTAAAAGCACCGATCTTCATTTCAACCAATCACTTTAGTCGGAACAAGTTTTAGCCTTGAATGCTCGTGGATTCAACATGTCTGGCTTGCGGTAAGGCACTCACGGCAGTCTTTCGACGTTATTAGATGAGTTAGCGGCTATATTCTCTGTTTTTTTAAAACTGACAACTTTTTGCTATCCTTTGTTATTATATTACGTATAGTGTTAATGGAAAGACAAGCTTCCCCTGTAACGTCAACAAAAACCCGGAAGAGAATTAGAAGAAAAATGGAAACGAAATATCGCAAAACGGCAGCGGTGAGTTTGAATTTTTTAAATATTATTTTTTCCTATCAGTACCCTCAAAATTATAAAACTGCCTCTATAGCTTATTATTGTTATTGCACATTGTATTATTTTATGGATACATCTGAATTTATGTATAGTCTGAAGGTGTAGGTACTAGGTACTTTATTCGTTTCAAGATATTGTCACGATTTAGTATAATGACTATGAAATAATATCTACATTTGGGTCAGTCACCTTCCGCTAGATTTTCCTAGATGCAACCATAATACCATATCGTTTCCTTGTACAATTTTGAAAATGGCCCATATAGCTGAATTTCACCGTAATCTATCTACGCTTCTCGAGAAAAACAGATTCAGGATGCATTTCTTACTAGTTATTGCAAAGCATCCCTTGTAAAAAAAGACGCTCAAACAATGAAACTCATACCCCAAAAGCAACCCCCTTTTTATAATCTATTAGATACTGAACTTAACTCTATTTTTCCTCAACTGCTTCGCCTTTTATACTGGCTGGCGACTTTAATGGACATAATTTTCTTTGGGGCTCCTCCGATACAGGCAATAGGGGTCTTATAATAGAAAATTTTATAACATTTCACAATTTATCCTTACTGAACTCTGCATCCCATACTTTTATTAGTTCTTCATTGGGAACATTTTTTTCACTTGATCTACCTCTTTGTAGCCCTAGCCTCACAACGAAACTTCAATGGGAAATACTAGAAGACGCCTATAATAGCGATCATTTCCCAATAATTATTCGCTTTCTATCTTGGACAAACAATTCATATCCCCAAAATCACGATTCACTGTTTAACCCACTGGGACATATTCCGTCAAGAATTTGTTCTTCCGAATCTAAACCCATCTAACATCGGCGACACTCTGAACAATTTGGTAAATGCCATTTTTAATGCTGCCTCTGTTTCTATCCCCAAGTCCTATATTAATCCCAATAAACCGCCCGTACCTTGGTAGAACTCTGAATACAAAAAAGCAATCAGGGAGAGAAAACAGCCCTTAACCACTTTAAGCATACAGCCTCATTGACAGATTTTATTGAATTCAAACGCAAGCGCGCTGCGTCCAAAAGAATCATTAGAGAATCAAAGAAAAAATCCTGGATGTCTTTTATAAAAAAACATAAATTCACAAACTACTAGTCATGATTTATGGAACAATATCAAAAGACTAAAAGGAAGACCTACAAGATCCATCTCTGTGCTATTAAATCAGAATACTTGGATAATTGACAAAAAAGATATGGCAAACTGCTTTGCATCTTATTTCAGCGAGATGTCAAGTAACGCATCATACAATCAAACTTTTATTAATAATAAGTTACGAATAGAATCTTTACACTTAAATTTCGAGAGCCCCCAAGAATGTTCCTATAATTTACCATTCACTATGGAGGAATTAAAATATGCCTTATCAAATTGTCAAAATACTGCACCAGGTCCCGATGGAATTTCTTATTAGCAATTTACAACCTGATTTAGTCAAAAAATTTAATCCTGATTGTTGGAGAATCTCTACATTAATCCCCATCCACAAACTGAGTAAACCAAAAAATATCACATCTTTCGTCCTATATCTCTTAATAACCATTTAACAAAATTTTGGAAGGAATGTTAAATTTTCGGCTAATGTGGTTTTTGGAAAAGGACCTACTACTGAACAAACATAATATGGATTTCAAAAAAACCACATCATTCTTGACCATCTCGTAGGATTAGACATTACACAACTGCATATATAAAAACATCATCTTGTTGCAGTATTTCTAGATCTAAATAAAGCCTTTGACATTACGTGGAAATATGGCATTATCAAAACACTACATGATTGGGGCTTGACAGGACCCCTCCCTGAATTCATCAAAGGATTCTTACATAATAGATCATTTCGAGTAAGACTGGACAAAGTACTTTCTGATACTTACCCCCTTGAAAACGGTATACCCCAAGGTTCTGTTATAAGTCTATCATTATTCTTAATTGTCCTAACTGCCATTGACAAATTTATTCCTCCTCATATATCATATAGATTATTATGCCTCATCCAGCTCCAGAATATGTAGTAGATAACTACAAATTGGTATAAATTAATTATCTAAATTCTCAGACACACATGGATTCATCTTTTCTTCCACAAAATCATCAACAGTCTACTTCTCTAGAAAAAGAGCATGCCCCAGAATAAACAACTTATCACTCTTAAATGATACCATTCCCAAACAGGAAAGTACTAGGTTAAATACAACTGGAATAATCATAAAAATCATCTTCGAGCCCAATATTTATCAAATCTGAACCTACTTAAAATGCTTTCAAACTCCAAATGAGGATCTGACTGCTACACTATTCTTAAATTATACCAATCCTTAATTCAACCGAAGCTAGATTATGGCAGTATAATCTACTCCTCGGCTCGAACCTCCTATATCGCAAAGTTAGACCCTATTCAATCAGGTTGCCTTCGACTTGCTTGAGCGCTTTTCGAACAACACCAATAACGAGCCTTCAGTGTCTTACCAAAACTGTCTCTTACTCATAGAATCTTACCTTCTGATAAAGTATGCTGCTAACCTCTGGTTCAGACCTTTTATTGAGACACACAATAAATTCTTTAATAATCTCCTTTCTTTTCAATACTACGAAAATCTTAAAAACCACACTAGGCTCCAATGTTCGTTATTACCTATTATCTAGAAAACATAATTTTTCTCTCCCTCCATATCCTACGTCTCAATTACGTAAATTTCCTCCTTTGAATTTTCCCCATATCTATTATGACTATTCACTCCTAAAATATGACAAAAAGACATATCCAGCCTCTATAATTGTATCTGAATTCAAAAATAAAATCAACACCCAATACAAAAGATACAACTTAATTTATACAGATGGATCTAAAACTAGGGAAAATGCAGTATGTGCCTTTTATTGCTCCTTAGAACAGGATAAATACAAACTGAATAAATACTCATGCATTATGTCTGCTAAACTGTTTGCCGTATATAAATCCCTAGAATATATAAAATCATCAAAAATTCACCACTGGCTCATTGCAGCTGACTCAGTTAACTCTAATAAAATTATACAAGGCTTCCAACACAAACATCATCTAGTAAAACATTAAAAATCTTCTTACCGACCTCCATAGAGAAAACATTAAAATAGTATTCCGATGGATTCCCAGCCATGTTGGAATCATCGGCAATGAAAAGGCCGATCAACTGGGCAAAGAAGCACTCACAGAGGGAGACTCAACTTTACACACAAAAAGATCTAATCCCTCCTTAAAAACAATTGACCCAACAATGGGTTGAAGTTGATTGGGACCAAAAAAAAATTGTATGAAATAAAACCAAATTTGTTTTCAGAGATTCCAACAACTAATTACAATTGTAAAGAACAATGTGTCTTAAATATATGCCTTATGGGACACTCAAAATATACACGAGAATATCTATTAAAAAGGAAAAATCCCAATCTCTGTCAGAACTGTCATACTCAAACTACTATAAAACATATCCTATTAGAATGCCCTAGCTACAATAATATAAGAATAAAATATAATTTAAATCATAATAATCTAAAAGACCTCCTAAATGAAAACAACTTTTCATCAATTCTAGAATATTTAAAAGAATTACTACTATATGGAAAACTATAAAACTTAGAAACTGGCCGCTAAAAGGCTCATATTCGCTGATGCGCCCATATCAATTCCAAAATTCTTCTTCTTCTTCCCAAAAGCAGCCACCGTTAACAGGTAGATCAGCACGTGAAAAACGAGGTGGAGACCGGATTAGTTACAGGTTTAGAGACAAGAAGCGGTCCGTGATAAATTTTATAAAAAAAATGAAATGCCCGAAGCTCATTATACGAGATCATCAACTAGTATCCAACTATATCTTCCCTCCTGGTTGAATATCAGAAAAATATTACGAATTTATAACGAGACAGAAGAAAATTTGAAAGTGAAAGCGCATTTCTCTTTTCTTTTTTTCACTTCTTTTTCATTTCCTCACGAACAGGCGTATGTTCAACCTGTTTGTCTCTAGAGGAAAAACTCAAAAGACCCCGAAACAAAGAAAAATCTTTTAATCGAAAAACGGGTCCACAAGCTGCGGGCCAATATCTTTTATCTCTTCTATGAGAGACCAGAAAAAAAGACGTGATAATTACTCCGGCAGAATACATTGAAGTCTTTAGTCGATTTGGGATAGTATCTCGTATGCGAACAGACTTTGATGTTGCTAACTGGAGAGAAGACGCCTGCAGGGTATTGGAAGGGGCCGCTTTTTGGCACTTTTTTCTGTTGTTAAGCGCATTATTCTGATTAGAGCCAAAAATGGAATAAACGTTCTAGTACGACGAAACCCTTATTATCGAAGTAACGTTGGACATTCAAAAAGTGTTTGCAAGGTTGGAAAAAATGTTGAGATGATTAATCCCGATGTAATAGATATGGGAGTTAAAGTCAATGCCTGAAAACTTCAAGATGTTAGTATAGACCTAATTAAACATTATGGAGAACAGAGAGCAGACGTTTAAATCGCTCCAGTTTTTCACCAGCATGTTGGGAAACAAGAACAAGCCAAGTAGTTGTTAAAAAGAAATGTTTCTTATTTCAAATTTGTGAGGTCAGTTTTATTTTCGTACCAAGTGTTTGAAGCAAAACTGGCAATCTCCAAATTTTAATTCCTAATTAAAAATATCAAAAAGATTAGGGTTTCTTTATCACACAAGTAAAAAATAAACACCAGAACAAATACGAATTTTCAGAAGTCGTCAGCTATAAACGATTCATTATTGTATTATTAGAAATTTGTCTCTCCTGAAAAAATAGGGTGAGAGCCGGTTTTGTTTCTACACCCCTCATTTGTTATTTTTAATAATAAAACAATAACTTTGTAGCCAACATATTTATAGAGCTGGGTTTAGAAAGAAAACGTGTATAGGAACTATGTTCTTATCTTTGTGGGAAAGAATAGGTTTAAGGTTCATTTTCACCGTGTGCATGAAGGATAGTGCTAAACCGATAAATCTACATAATTCACAGTCTTCAACAAGAATAATGTTCAAGATTGAACACAATTTTGTTATCAGAGTTAAGGTAGCTGCTTCCTATATAGAATCAATTGACTGACTTATTACGTCCGGATACAGGACATTAGGGTTAACGCCAGGGTCACTGCAATATACTTTATAAGAAAACTAAAACGGAATTCATTAAACAAGTCATGAAAAAGCGGTATTCTCACAGAAAAAAAAAACGAATATATTCAAGAAAAGCAAGAATGCGTTTAGTTTCAAACTCACAAGGATTGTACAATTGATAGGAAAGAGCGTATAAAAATTGTATATTTGTGAATGTGCAATTGAGCATATTTGTCAGGGCATATAAATCAACCTGACATGACCATAACAAAAATTTAGAAACTTATTGATTTTTCTCCTATAAATAGTATACCATGCATCGAGTGTAGAATATCCTACTTCGTAAAGCGCAATAAACATAATACTATCTCAAAAATGAAACGTTTTTTATAGGAACATAGAATGTGATAGTGATAGCACTGTCAAAATGTAGGTAACTAATTCTAAGGGGTTATTTGTTATTTTCAATAACAAAAGAATAAGTTTTTTGTCGGCACCTTCATAGGGTGGTGTCTTAAAAACAAAATATTTGCGAATCTACCTATCTAGGAAATTTTCTTCTTAATTTTATAAAATCAAATAGGTTCCTTTAAGGTTTACTTTTCATTTTTGATCTCCATGTGTATGAACAAATGGTTTTACATCGATAAATTTACATACTCCATAGGTTTCATCTATATAATAGTGAATACAATTTTCTTTATTATAGTTAAGGTTACCTTATATATTTTTTATATCCGGCGAAGTCATACAAGATATATGTTGTTAAAATGAGGACTACTGCAAAAATTTATAAGAAGAAGCAAAACGGATGTTACTATAGCAAGTCCTGAAAAAGTTTCTCAGCAAGAAATTCAGAATATATTCAACAAAAGCCTAGTTTCGTACTCACAAGTAGTGTACAATTGGTAGAAATGGTCCTAGAAAAAACTTATATTTGTGGGTGTGTGATTGAGCTCGTACTTCAGGGCAATTCATAGTTTTTACAAACTACCTGTTCTAAATTCATAAATACCATAATCTCATAAGATAGAGTGCACTTAAGTATTGTTTAATAACCCTTAACATCAAATTTGTCTGTTTTTGTTGTTAAAGTAAAATTAATGATATTCAAATCTAATTTTAAATTATTTCGTGAAATACTGAGGTTAAATGGATTTATCGAAAGCATTTAGAAATTTAAGGTAAACGGATAAAAATTTATTTTTAAAACTAATTCTGGTTTATACCTAAAAAACGGACGTGTCGTGGCTGAGGAGAGGCCTGAGCTTGCTGCGCCCCGGCGTCTTGGATAGGTGACGTGGCAACAGACTTGTGCACAGCGATGCGCCTGCCCTCCTCATGCAAAGCGCAACAATGGAAGTCGCACTCTATTGTGCCGTTTTGTGGGCTGCCAGCGCGAGGAAGGTGTGCGTGATGTGCGCACTCGGGCGTGTGCACGTGCACCGGCGCTTCCAGCGAACTCGTTCGACGAGCACCCAATGGTCGAACCTGAAACGAGAACTGTTCGTACTTTAGAGGTAAACATAATTTTAATACCGATACAGATTGTATAGGAATATCCAAATAAAAGTAAACAATGCTTATAACATATTTATAAAGAGGAAAGAAACTTCTAAGTACGAATTGTAAATTTGTATGGACCATTTATAAATATTATCAGCAAAACAACTGAGAACCGAATAAAAATATCTATTATTAAAAATCGATTTTCTTTTCTTTTTCTTCCCCTTGCGTAGCTATTAGGCCTGTAGTTTCTAACTCAGTTTTCCCGTAATGTTAAAGTACATGAACCTTTTCATCTTGTGCGGTTTTCTCGCTTATTTTAAATTGGATGGTATGATTTTTTCGCATTTTTTGATTCTACAAGAAGTTCTAAACTTATTTTGTATAACATGCCCTATGTAGTTGCACAGTCACTTTTGAAATATTTGAATTTTAAATTTATTTCACATAGCTGAGTGTACTCAGTTTGCAGACAAGAAACCTGTCTGTTAACTTTTTAATTTTAGATATTTAAGGTAAAATAATGTCAAGATTGGCCATAATACTTAGATAATACATAGAACTGGAATAAAAAATAAAATTATAAATTTACGGAGATTAAAGTATTGGTGCCAATGTTGACATTACCTTGACTTAAATACCTAAAATTAAAAAAGGCAGCAAGTATCTTGTTTTTAAGCTGAACACACATATTTATGTTAAATAAATTTTAAATTCAAATATTTCAAAAACGACAGACGGTAAAACCGCATTATACAAAATAAGTCTAGAATTTTTCGTAGGTGGAATCCAAAAATGCAATAAAAAAACATTACAACCAACTTAAAATAAGCCAGAAAATAAATGTTTTATGCTTTTTTATTCGATACATAGTTGTTTCGCTGATAATATTTAAAAATGATCCAAAAAAAAAATCCACAAAACTTTAATGTTTAATATTTTCTTCAATTTTTACAAATAATGAAGTTATAATGACTGTTCACTTTTATTTGGATATCCTTATACAATATACAAGACAATTCTCAAACAACAAAATTTATTTTTCAAATAGTAAATAATTAAAAAAAAATTTTTTTTTACTTTATTGAAATTTGAATATATTTTTATGCAGAAAAGTTTCTAACGGTCAAAGTGTTAAACTGAGATCTTTTTTCTTACTAAGCGTAAACATATTTTGCTTCCGCCTACCAATATGAGATTTTGAACAATACCACTGAATACTACTGAACCGGGCGAGGTTTTGCGCATTTTAGAAATAAATAAATGATGATTAAAAAAAATTATTAGGGTTTAAGTAAGAAAAGGTCCTCTGTCTTCTATTTCGCTGATAAGCTACTGTTTCCTCCTCGCCGTGCCCCAATTACATCTACGCCTATTCAATGATGAATCACCGCAAAACATTGTGCGAGCTCTGTGCTGGGGTCCATGCCTACAACGGGGCCTGGGGCTATAGCCCACACTTTAATTCGGCCCCGGAAAACAGGAAACCTGCTGGAAGACACTTGATCAGAGATCATGGTAAAATGCTCATATCTCTATTAATTTTTATTGTCGTGATGAATCTTTTGTAAGCTGTTAAAAATGCTACAAATAAGCTTCTTATAGCATTGTTCAACGACAAATGGTTTAGAAGTTATTGCAGTGACAACGTAACACTGCTAACTCTTACAGCGTTACAAAGTATGCCAGTACTCATTATGCACTGCACATTCTTTATTTGTTGAATTTCTAAGCTCTCCTATTACACTTTTTTCTAGGTACGCCCTACATTGCATTTTATTTATATAATTATTTCTATGTATGCTACATCGATAGTTTGTACACATATCTTTGCCCTTTCATGCAGTCAGTTCTTGCAACTTCTCCATGGTGATTTGACATCAGAGGGACTAGTCATGTCTTACCTTTTTCGGTCGCCACTGTCACGGATCGTGACTTGGAAAATTCCACTGATAGAAGTATATTTATTTTAACGATACTGCAGAATGGCTCTCATGTAGAAGAACGTTGCTTGTTCGTAGAATATTTTCAATTCTACTAATAATTTATTCTACTGAGTAAATAGAGTTCCTCTGGCTTCATTTACGATCTTCGTTGAACTTGACATAAAAACAAAGTGCTGAATGAGTAAGAAATGTTCTTCATCTGCAGAGATGTTTTTGGGAACTTTGGATAAGCCAAACAAGCTTTACGTGCGTCCCGAAATGTCATCCGTATCTTCCATCTATCTTACCGGTACCTGCAAAACTAGTTAATATGTCATCTTCATGTGCAACTTGTGGACCGGAAGGTACTGGGAATGCTTCCCTCTTCCATACTCCTCCACAAGAAATTTTGCCGCTCTCACACCTCTCTCATATATTCCATAACAGCGGAGTTTTTTTCACAAGCAACTCGAGTAATGTCGTGGATTATCCCTTAGAAAAAACCTAAAATATGATATCTCTACCTGCTTTGTCTCCTCTTAAACAAGAAATGAAAGCCAAACCTGTTTTTCAACTATGCTAAATAGGCCCAGGTCCAGGGCCCCATAGTCAGACGGGACCACGCTCGGCCTGACTATTCCCAACTTTAGATCATAAGGTAACTGTGTGTTTTCTTATTTTATTTATTTTCCTATTTTTAGTTTTTCTTAGAATTCTTAATAAAGTACATTAAATTGAATGTAGCTGGATTGAGTAAGGGATACCATAAGTAAAAATATGCACTGTCCTAAGATCTTCGTATTGTTTTATTTGATGACGAGGAAACATCTTATCGTAGTTTTTTCTTCCGAGAAAGAAGCGTAATCTTTTATCTGTCGAATGTTGATTAACATATTATTTTTCATAGTTTTCGATGAATTTATGAAGCAAGTCTTTGGTGGTTACGTAAAGGGGTAAAGACTCGAACTTATCATGTTGATATTATGTTGAATGTTTCAGAGACTTCTTTGTAACTTTTGGCAAATTAAACAATTCTTATGTTTGTATCTAGATGCCAGATCATTTTCTCGTAAACAAGTACTGGCTGCTTGATACACATAATTCTATTCTTCTATTTTCTTATCCGAATATACTTTGAAATGAACGTAGTAAAAATTCAAACAATATAGCCATTACTACAATAACTCATAGCCATTAGTAAAAAGTTTAATGAAACCCTTGTTTTTTAATCCCTTCCACGTTACGCTGCGATACATCCTAAACCGTTTACCTACTAAAAAAATATTAAAATATCTTTTAATTAGTTTTTTTAAGAGCTTTTAAATGATGTTTCACAAGATGAAATATCATGATTGCCAAAGGAGATATTACCATTTTATCAACCTAGGCCCCTCGCCACGGCGGTCACTTTGATGACGTCATAACTCGGGGACCTCTTATCGGTCTCCGGTGTTTTTTGTTTTTTACCATGTACAAAAGCACTGTACTAAATCTTATACTGGTAGCCAGAGGTAAAATATTTGGGAAAAATATGTCGCTAATCGAATCTACCGATTAGAAAGAGTAATCCGCTTAATAATTTTTGTAGGAAAACCAGCAAAAATAAGGAAAACAAAGCCTTTGTACTGACCTCATCGTGGTTTATCACAGTGATCTGCGGGCTGGCCCTTCTGGGCGGTGTGAATCCATCTTGAGGCGGTGGCGGGCCCTTGGCAGCAGCAGGCGGTTGCGCGCCCGCCCCCGTTGGCGGTCGCTTGCTTGGTGAGAACTTCGCCGGCGACGAAACATCGGCTGGCCCTCGCCCCGGCCGCTGGTCCCAGTGTAACACCACTGTGACGCGGCCCTGAAAATTAAATCATGTATGTGTTATACTTATGTGCAGGGCGATTCATAAGTACTGGAACATAATATTCTTCTGTATATTTAAAACAAAAAAAATATAATAATTTCTTAAAGGACATGGCCTATAATGTATTTTGGGTCCCATGAAACTTGCTTTAATAATTTAATATATTGTCGCTATTTTATGAAAACTTTTTGCCGTTGCATCATACCTCACAAACTACAGGGTGAGCCTAAAATCAGGGGCCAAAAGCTGAATTTTTCCAAGTTTTATAATGTTACACTATTCTTAGATCACTAATATTACTTTTAATAATAAATATATAATAATTAAAATTCCATTTTAACGAAATATCATCCTATATATAGTTCCTTCCCTCAGAAAAACTAGATGATGTGAAAGTTGTTGACAATTTTGAGCTAAATAATAAATAATTTTATTTTACTGAACGTTGCAGCGATATTTATCATTAGTAGAAAAATAGAAAATATCTCCAAGCCGGAAAAAAATAGATACAATATATTTATGCCTTTATACCAACTGTTTTAAATTATTACACGAGATCTCTTGTATTGTTTTTTATTTCTATTTTTGATAAATAAATCTAGTCGCGCATCCGTATTACTTCCTTTTATTGTTTAACTTGGTGAATTCGCGTTTACCCACAACTTCCCTCATTCAAAATTTCACTACGTACATACAACATAGTCTGTATATGCATTTAATTATTTGGTAATCACTTCATATAAATCCTATAAACTGTAATTTATTTTTTTAATTTTTAATTCATATATTATTTTTATTATTATTATTATTTATTTTTCATAATTTTTTTACGTATAAAAATATATTGTTCTTGATTATTTTCCTACATAAAAAAAGGTTTTAGGAAACCTAATTTTACCGAATATTTAAAAATTTTATTATTAAGCCACCATTTTCTTCCGGCATAATGGCCTTATGCAAAAGAATGATTCCTATATTACACTTTATTTTTGTGCAAATTATGAGTTCCATCCGATATGTGGCTTCTTATTAATGATTTTTTTAACATTTTGTGAGGTCGCCATTTTATTCCGCGATATTGGATTTTTATCAACATCATTACATCCTCTTAATGACCCCGGTTTTTTGACCAAACTTTGAAGTCTATCGGATAAGTAGTTTTTGAGATATGCCGAATGCAGACAGACAGACCGATAGGCCGCTAGATCGACAGAACTAAGAAAATATGTTTTTCGTAGTTCAGGGTCCCCAAAATCCAGCGATCTGCAAAATCTCCGAGGGTGATTTTCCCACGATTACAATACTTTGACGGTGAAATATTATGTAACATTTTGCAAATTTAATAGATTAAGTTTTTATATTATTAGGCACACGGTTCTTTATATTAGCGTTGACTGATTAGACATCATAGTGGACTAAACATGGAAATACGAATAAATTAAGTATAAGGCAGATTAAAAAAAAATACATATTAAATCATTGATATCTGAATAAAATATATTTCCCACCTTTAAACATAAATAAATGTTTGCTTTTGTATTTAATTATTCTATTGATGATGAAGTCTAACTACTTTATCTGTATTATTAAAAGTAGTATTCACACCTATGACACACTTGATTTTTGGGCATATCTTAAAATAAACATAATAGGTAGTTTTTACACTGATTTTTTTATGACAGTGATTTTATTCCGTCACATTTAATTTTACTGCTTAATTTGAAGTCAATACAATGCAATAGAAGACAGGCAGACCGATCGAACTGAGAAAATAATATTTTTGGCATCTAGGGACGCCAAACCGTAAAGGTATTTAAAACCTGGAAGGGTGATATTTTTTCTCTAAACAAACATTCTATTTGGCCGCCATTTTGAATTCGTACCACAATTTTACCAGTTTATATTACATATATATATATATTACAATTAATTCTTGCACAAAATTTGAAATCAATCTATTAAGTAGTTTTTCTATTGAATTTTGAAATGTTTTATTATTATATATATTATATCTTGGATTCATACCAAAATTTTGCCAGTTGATTCCTACGAAATATTTGATTTTCGTGCAAAATTTGAGGTAAATTGAATACTTTTTTAGTAATATTTTTTTAAACATTTCCCTAGGACGTCATTTTGTTTGGCTATGTGATATGTCCATTTTCAAATCTAGTTCAAAACACATATTGGCAACTAACGAAACTATTGAGGAGTTTTATTGCTGCCTAAAGTCCGACGCACGGATCTTGGGCTGGGACGTCTGGAGGGACTTGGCGGTAAAACGCATTAAACACATAGTTTTCTTTGTTATTTCGAAGTACTCAATATTTCGCCGGTTTATTTGACTCATCGGAACGTTTCATAATTGCAATCAATATTTTTATCCGCATAGTTTCTTCAGCCCAAGATTCGTACGTCAGACTTTACCATCTCGTATATCGTCTATCGCCTGGACAACATGGTTTTTTTAGAGGGAGATCAGCTGGAGCCAACCTGGGTGTCTTTCACAGTTATCTAGTGGAAGAGGATTCCCACGTGAATACTATCTATGCGGATTTCTCAAAACAAAAGCCTTTGAGTGCACCACCATATATGCTTGCAACAAAGCTTCACAGGAAACGGCACTGTAAATTAGGACATTATAGAACAGAAAATACGAAGAAATTAACACATAAAAGAAGGCATAGACATTACGAAAAAAGAATATGGAGAACTAAATAAAATTTGTTACAATATGCCTGTAGACCAAATAAGTAAGAACGCCTTTTAAGAATAATAAGGAGGGGATAGTAGAAAATATGTTCTAACCATTTCCTACTAGACAAAATTTGTATCTTTTTTTTTTGTTCAGAAGTAAAAATAACAACTTAAAATTTTCCGAATTTAAGAAATTAAATTACGGAGAATATCAAATTGTGGTATTATTTTAGATTATATAATTCAGGACTATTATGGAAATTGAATTTGTTTCTGGTGTGAACACCTAGTAGAAAAATGGAAACTATAAAATCAAATTTATCAAACTTATGTCGTGTGAAGGAACATGTTAAAGTGTTATATCATGTAAAAAAACTTGATTATCGTAGAAAGAAATATATGTTTATTAGCTTTGCTTGATTGATAATTTAAAAGGAAGTTACAGTTTTAAGATATGTTATTTCTGAAATAAATAAAAGTACGAGAAATTAAGCGGAATCGATCAAGAAATACGCTTACCTTATAGAAGAGAGACTGAAGAATAAAAAGACCGAAAAATATGAAAATTACATAACGTTTACATAAGAAGAAAATGCAAATTTCTCAAAAAAAATGGAGAACCTCCTAACCTACAGTTAAAACAAGCTGGAAAAAACCTCTAAATAATAAAAGTTTTGCTGTTGCACCTGTTTAAAATACGTAAAATTATTGTCTATTGTAAATATTCGATAGAACATAAATATTCGTTTATATAATATAAGAGATTCCCACCATTTACATTTTAATACGATTAGAATGTCAAAGGCAAAATCCCTCTATGAATTAGTTTTATGGACCCCTGTGTCTGACTTACAGGATACACATACTTATAAAATGTAGATAGGAAAGTTCAGAAAGGTGTATAGTTAGGAGACAATTTTTTTTACTATTAATTTAGATAATATTATTGTATGACACATGATCGCTACATTTCTGGAAAGCAAAAGTATCCACAAAGTATGTTAATTCACAAAAATTATTTTAATCGAAGAAAGAAATGATGGTTTGAATTACACTTTTTGTAATTTGCGTTACAAGACCAGAAATATATTTTTAACCCAAAAATAATCTATATGAATGGCTATATTAAATATACAAGTATTGCTTATTTAAAAAATATATATTTCATAATTAATTGAATTTAAATTTTGAATTCTTGTCGCAATATATCGTCTTTATTTGCTGGCATTATATGTATGCTTCGTCTAAAGCTAAAAGAAGCCAGCTTTTAACCCAACATGTAAACTCATTGATTATGAAGAGATTCTTCTTTTATTATAAAAGAAAAACAGTTGGTGATGAGGTACACGGGGCGGACGTAGAGCTACATATTCTCTATACAAATTTAAGTTATGTTCAACAACTAGAGATGATGGAATGTTTATGTTTATATTTGGAATTTTTACAATAAGTATTGCCTGCTTGTGCTCTATGTCGTTGATCAACATGAAAACCAACTCTTCACGGGTTTCAGAAGAACCTATTATTAGTAATACCTAAATCTGCTTATATCGAATAATTAAAAAAAATCGGGAAATTCGCCTTTACTCACAACATCCCTTGTACTGAATTCTAGTACTTAAAATACACAGTCTATATATTCATATAATTTATTTAGTAATAACTGTATACAAATCCTATTAACTGTAACTTATTTCAATTTTCAATCAAGTTTTTAATTTATTTATTATTATTATTATTACATATATTATATAGTTTACAAGACATAAATGATGTCCTTTTATTATTTTCCTCTATAAAAAGGTTTTATTCGAGGAAATGGAATTTTACCGTCTCAGTCTATCTCTGTTTAACACATGATTTCTTTGCAAAATTTTTTTGGTACTGAATTTTTCAAGATTTGATTAGGGTGCCAATTTGATGGGTCGTAATGGGTTTATTAAAAAATTTTATCAGTTTATCCGTAGACCACATTTATGGTGATTTAAGATAACCCGGCACCAGAGATCACGTAACGACTCGTCAAAACCATGACCAGCCTTTTGTCTATTAACCTTTGAAAATACAGAGAGTTTTGTTCGGCATAGTTTTATACTTTTCCTTTTAATAAAACACACAAGTGAGATTTTTTCGAAAGATAACGCTCCTTTTAGTTAATTTAATCTAAATTGGAAACATTAGTACGTGTTTTTTTTTAGTGAGAGGACTTAAGGGCTAATATGCTCTTAGTGCATTCTGGGAACCGTCTAGTTTTGCCCAGTTTTGTGCCTGTTCGCCATGATCCAAACGATTGGACAGATGGTACCCTAATCCTAAATTGTCTTGAATGAAGGCCAGGTTTTTCTATCACTTTAAAGAAGTACTTTATGATAATTTTACGGGCAAATAATTTTGGTAAATTAATGTATGATGCTATATTTTACAATTCGGATGGATGTTTGTCTTACCCTTTATGACATTTCGAAGCAAATATTTGATTTGCTGCGTATTTCTTTTACTCAACATCAGTTAGTTAGCACATTTTGTTTTGTCATAAAAGATGCTTTTTTGCGAGCGGAACTGATACAACCACATATCTGCTAGTCCTTTAATAATTCATTTAAAGTTAGGTTAAGCGTGAATAAACGTGAAAATCATAATAAAATAGTAAATACTCCTGTTAGTGCTCAATTAAATACTAATTCTGTGTTTTCAGTGGATAAATTAGTCTTCAGAGTATCTAGCGATCAATTTGAATACGCATAACTCTGGGCTTGAGAAACGCATTTTCTATTCTCCAGCGTACTATTAAAATTGCTTTACAGGACGAAATTAAAAAATGAATTTCTCCTGTATATCTAGATGACATTCTAATACCCTCTATTTCTTAATGTTGGCATTGGTGATATATATTCGGAGCCAAGCGGCGTACTTTAGTAAAATAACTTCATTTCTATGAATAAAGAAACTTTAGTCGTGGTTGTAAATCACTTTCGGTATAAATTTATTGGTATGTTTTTTTAAGTTAGTTACAAGAAAACACTTAAAACTAAAAAACTCGAATTCGTATGGATTAGACATATGTGTAAAGTGACCAATATTTAGTCCACTAATCGATAGGAAACTAGGAGAGTAGGAGATGTAGCTGAAACTACATAAGCAGCTGCCTGTTAGATGCATTTATAGTTTATAGGCAACAATACGTAGTCCATAAGACGCACAGGTGTGTTGAATACGTTTATTTTTAGAAACGATGAGACTAACCGTGTAAGTTATTTGGATTTTATGTTTTTATTATATTGTAATATTCACTCTGGCGGATATCACGGTTACTCAAATAAGGGTTGGGCGTATACCTTTCTGGTGCATATCACGGTTGATCAAGTGTTGTTTGGGCGTACATATTTTCTGACGCATATCACGGTTAATTAAACTATGCATGCTTGAAAAAACATGCTAATGGCGAATATCACTCGTAATAAGTATTTGAAATGGAGTCAGCCCCGTGAGGATGAAGGTACCAGTGCGTCATAAAATTGTTATTTTACACGTTAGCATGAAAATCTTTTTTAACATGACGGAAAGTCAAAACTTGTGGCTTGAGATGGAACCGAGTGCCTTGAAAAACAAATAACAGCAGCAAAAGCAGATAACTTGTGTTTTCAGTTCCTGTGATCTTCAGAAACTAATATTGACAATTTTTTTGAAATCATGATTGTTCCTTTCTACTGGATTTTCTTAAGAATGAGAGATTGCTTAAAACTAAGGCAGTGTGTCATTTGTTGCATTGCTATGTTAATATACATCAACAACATTGTCTGCAATTTTAACTTTTACATGTCACAATCATAAGGCTATCAGCAAGCCCATTTCTCAGCAAACCTTTATTAAGAGGGAATAATTCGATCCATCGGCGGTCGTAACTTCTGTAATAAAGAAACATCTATAATCGGCATTTTTTTTTCGGAAAAGTTTTTTTGAACATGCCAAGATATTAGCTCAAAAAATAAAATGTATCTTCTAGGTTCAGGTTTGTGGCACCTGTCTATACTCTGCTAAAAAAAGGTTCCGCATCAATGTTTCCTGAAATAAAAATATTCATGTATTTTTCAAAATCACGGGCGGTTGGTGTCTTCACTATACTGTTAAAATTTTCATTATTTTCAACAACTGCCAAATTAAATATATTTTTACACATATATTTAATATTATGTAAAACGTAATAAATTAGTAAATATTTCGCTCCATAAAAAGAACGTTCTATTCCAGGAATAGAATTTTACCGAATATTTGAACATTTTATTTATTTGGCCGTCATTTTATTCCGCCATAATAGATTTACACAAAAATTTTCCAGTTTATCTCTTAGCTTTTGCGCACATTTTTAAGTCCATTCGATAAGTTACATTTTGTGTGATGTTGTTCCGCCATATTTAAATTTTTTGTGCAAAATCAAGCAATTTTTTACGTTATTCTTTGAAATATCTCATTTGGCGGTAACTTTGTTCTGCTATCTTGACTTCGTACCACAATTTTACTAGTTTTCCTTTATATCCCACTTTATGCATGCACAAAATTTGAAATTACCTAATCTAATTGGTACTTTTTTCGGCCAATTTGTTTATTATTTTATTAGGCCGAATATTGGTTTCGTACCAAAATGTTATTGGTTTATTTCTATTGATTTTTGTGCAAAATTTGAAGTAAACTGGATAATTAGTTTTTTAAAAATAATTTGGTTGACATGTCACTTAGCCGCCATTTGGATTTTTATCAAAATGTTACCAGGTCATCCCCGCATGTAAGTGGTTTTTTGTTATATCACGAACTGACAGACAGAGAAACAGAACAACGGAATTGAGAAAAAATGCTTTTAAAACGTGAAGATTCGTAAAACCTGGGAGGGTGATTTTCTTTACGACTACACAATTTTGTTCCGCCATCTTGTTTTCGTACCACAATTTTACCAGTTCATCACTATATTTCACTTAATTCTTGCACACAATTTGAAATCAATCTTGTAAGAAGTTATCGCTGGCTGATTTTTTAAAATATTTTATTAAGACGCCATTTTGTTTCGCCATATTGCATTCGTACCAGAATTTTATCAGTTGATTCCCACGTAATACTTGATTTTTGAGAATAGTGTTTTTTAGGAGTAATTTTTTAACATTTCACTAGGCCTCTATTTTGTTTCCCAACATTAGATTTTTACCAAAATGTTACCAATCCCATATGAACCTCAATTTTTTATCAAATTTAAAATCAGCCGGGTAAGTAATTTTTTAGCTTTGCCGAGAACAGACAACCAGGCAGACAGACACATCGACGGAATTGAGAAAACATGTTTTTTAGTATCTAGGGATCCTAAAACGTAAAGAGCTCTAAAAGCCTGAGAGGGTGATTTTTTCACGATTACAATACGTGCTTCACCGTTTGTTAAAAAAGCTCATGAAATAATTGTGTAGGCTGTTCCTAAGACTACCATGTGTAGTTGAAAAAATGCTTTATATACAAAAAAATAAAAGTTTGACATGTTTTGCCGATTTTCGAATTATGTAAATTGATTCCACAATTTTTCAATGTCAAAACCTTTACCTAAACTATTTCTATTTTCAATTTGACTATTATCAGTTTGTGCGTTTTCAAATTACGATTTTTTTTTTACTTTTTTATAATAAAAAAAAATATTATATTAAAAAATGTCGTATTTTTATTATATTTTCTATCTCAGTTTTATATATATATATATATATATATATATATATATATATATATATATATATATATATATATATATTATAACAGCTCGAAACCTAATCACAAGGTATTGTTGTAGATGTACTGCAGGAGGTACATCCCTAGTACCTCAATTCCGAAGGTTTTTTCTAATCCCCGGATTAGATATCGACAAAAAAAGAAACAATAAGGACAATTAATAAATTTTATTGTATTGAGTTAAAAGGCAAAAATTAAACAGAAACACTTAACAAATTTAAACATTTTATGTAAATATAAACAAAAATTCCAAGTTCACAAAATTAAAAAAAAATACCCCAAAGATATTAGTGCATCTTAAGTTTGGGCTCCAAACCTCGATCGCATTATGTCACATAAAAACCCTGCGGAAGAAAAACATCAAGTTCCACGCTTGTAGATTAAAAATTCGAAAGCTTTTTGAAGATTACGGCCGCGACTGCCACCATTTGTGAATAGATGAATTTTTTGCCTAATGATGTTGACGCTTTATTGTTTTTTTTCTTCTGCTTTTTTATTAGTCGATGTTCCGAACTTCTTTGTAATGTTTTTGCATTTTAACACTTAAGGGTTAATTGGACTCTTCTGCAAAGGGAATATAATCTTCGTCGCTGAATTCTGTTTCAAATTGATTAGTTGACTTATTGTCATTGTCTTCTTATTCAACTGACTTCAAATTTTGCAGAAAAATTAAATGTGATATAGAGATAAACTCGAATGAATTCGACAGGATTAGTGTAAAAGCTATTTATTCAATTTACTTTAAATTATGCCTAAAAATTAAATGTGGTATAGCTAGAAACTGTTAAAATATTGGTACGAATCCAATATGGTGGAAAAAAATGGTGTCATTAAAAATGTTTGGAAAGATTAGGAATAGAAAGGGCCACACTTTACTATTCCTAATAAAAGGAGAAATTCACAACGAGAGGAGTTCCGGGTAAAAGAAATTTACCGAGTTTTTTAAAATTTAAAACCTCTGAATAAGTAAAAATTATTAATGAGATTTTTTGTAATTTTGCGCCACACGCAAAATACACTAATGAAAACATTTGTAAAGTCAATGTCAAAAATGGGCATCTTCACTATTTAAATAAGCACATCAACGGCGAATCAAGTATTCACAAACTGCTCCGAGAGTATATGGAGTATATTTTATCTGCTTCGCTGTGGCAAAAATTCCATTGTAAAGATCGTTTTCGTCAACTATTTCACCAATACGATACACTAATATGGAATGAGAGGCACGTGGTTTCATTTCCTGTTACCGAATTGTGTGTTCTAAATTAAAGATTATTTAATACTACATTGAATTGTTGCGATTAAAAGTCTTGGATAATAAAATGAACAAAATATCTAGTAATCTGCTTAAATTACAAGAAAGTAAGTTCAATATTAAATTCAAAATGTGTTTTTAGAAATGATTATATAAGACTTTTTTTGCTTTAAATGACTCGTACCTTTACGCGTTAAAATATTTGTAGCCATTTCCCTTTTACACTACATAATACTTACATTTTAGCAGCTCGTCGGCCGACTAACCAAGTTTGAAGTTAATTTTGATAATAATCATTCTTGATTGTATATTTCTTTATTTTTATTTATTTATTGTTTACAACTAACCTTGTTGTCCATGATCTTCCACGAGGGCGTCTCATCCTGCAACTCCAAAGCGTTGATAGTTTCGCATACAATGCGGGGGATGGCCGAGACTACTAGAACAAATATGGGATGAAAAACGATCTAGTTTACCCTCGACTCAGCTTGAATAAGGTTATCATTTTAGAACATATTTAAATACTGGGAATACTTCAATTCTGTAATATTTTCAAAAAGAAGGAGAGAGTGATCGAAATAAATTCGATCCACTAACGGAGGAGATTTGCCTACTCAGCAGTTATGAGCTGAGATCTATCTATAAAGCCTCTAGGGGAAAATATGTCCATATTTCAGGTGTATGTCATTGAACTTTTTGTAAGGGTGTATGATTGAATAACTATTTAGTAGCTATTATTTCTCATAATGGTGAATCAGTTATTAAAAAAAGAAAATCAGAGAGATATGATCTTAATAAAAAAACATTAAGAAACAGGTGAGTTAAGGATATCAACATAAAACATTATTGTATTTGCAAAGTGGTAAATTATAAAAATAATATATTTTTTGAGTATATGTAAGTTTTAGTCGTACTAGAGAACTGGATCACATTTAAGTAGTTTAGTAAAATTAATTCTAGGAGTACGCTATCATAGAACTATCATAAAACGAGTACGCTATGTTTATTTAGTGTCCCAGTACTTATTCTTCTTTGGTGCAAATAACAATGGTTTTGCATATATGTACAGACTTTGAAGTTATTATTGACATACTATAGACAGAGTAAAGTAAAATATATTTGGATGTGTAAAAAACAGTATGAAGGTAATAGTATATTACATAACAAGTATTGAAAACGAAAGTTCTCAAACGAGGAAGGAAGATAACTGAACTATAGTTTCGGGTTAAAATAAAAATGAATTTAGTGACTAACTCACCTGCACGGATAACATCGACTCCCGCCGGCAACCACCTTTCTCCCGGTCGCAACAATAACAGTACACTATTTGGTGGTAATGTTCGGAAGTACTCAGCGTCTTCTACCTGAGTACCATCCGATTCTAAAACCAGTCTTACCTAAAATATGAAAAATAGAAAACAGTGAGTTGATTTGATTCTTTTAGATTTACTTCCACTTTAGCTATGAGCGTGATAATAACCATGCAGTTAATCTTAAAATATTAAAAGAGGATATCCGTCGACTTTTCAACACCCTATTTATTGACTGCGATGAAAAAAAATGCCCTAATAAAATTTTGTTGGTTTTTCAATATTAAAAGGTTTTCTGTAGACTTTTCGAAATTCTAAAATAAAATTTAATTACAAGTTATTTTAACTTCCTTCAAAAACAATTGTTTTTTTACTAAACTATTATTAAAAAATTGTTTTCCTTGCACCAACGCATAAACTTGCAAATTGCTCGAGAACGGTTACTTCTAGTGTTGTTGAGTAAGTATAGTTTTTTTGCTTGGAAAAGGTACAAGAATAATATTTATTCATAAAAAAACCCAGAAGTGCATGGCCAAAAAAGTTAGGGCAAATTTACATAAATAATAGTAGCGTACGTAACGCCCTCTAAGTGTCACATGAAATCTAATACCAAAATTATGATTCCTCACCCCAAAAATACCCCGAATGCTCAATTTCAATCGCCATATTTTGTATTTAGTTGAACTTTTGGCTTGGTCGCTTGACTAATGAAATTTTTGTTAGTGACGCACAGCGACCTGTCACACTGCAAATATCGTGTACAGCGGCAGAATCTAGAATTTAAATTCACTCTGATATTCATAATTTTATACACCCTTCATCATTTAATACATAAACATACTGTGTTAGATAGTATTTTCTTATAGGTATAACATTATTATGTCTATGAATGTTCTCATATATATATAACACTAAATGTATAATAATTGTTGCAGATGTTTTTGGCGGTTTCTTAAAACCAGGTTTGGCGGGAAAATACACGATGATAAATAATGATTTATTTCGAAACTACATTACATTATGCAAAGAGGTCATCTCATATCTCCAGAAAAAAGTTATATCAATAATATTATAAAAATTAGATATAGACCTATGTAAAAATAACACATTTTAAAAATATACCTATTTGGTAGACCCGCAGCTTTGCAGCAGTTCCAAAATAGCCGACATTACATTACAATTCGTTAAAAAATTAGTTTATTGCCACGCGAGCGTGAAACGGATTTTTGCTTTTTAAGTGTTTTAAAATGGAATTACTTCGAGATATTTACTTATTTTAATAACAACAGATTTAATTGTTATAAATTGTGAGCAACAAACAGTAGCGGATTACCGTACAGGCGCAGGAGGCACTTGCCTATGAACTCAGTATCGTAGAAGCCTCGGAAACAGCATTCAAAAATGGAAAATCAACATAAAAGCATTTTTACATAAAAAAATTTATTATTTAATTATTAAAATAATAAATATCTACGAATTGCCTCTTGAATTAACCTAAAAAATCTTATCTTCAAATGGCAACACCGGACGCATAGCTACAACATATCACGTGTGAGGTAACCTGAAATAAAAAGATATCTACATGATTGCTTCCAAGGAGTCAGAAAATCAACAGTGCACTTCAATGTCGGTCGTCGGAGTCAGTGTGACCTAGTAAGGGTCACCAAACATTAGGCATTTCGATTCTGGCTTGCTGAAAATTCTGTTGTTATATTCAATAAATGGCGCTTCTTTGAATTTTCTTTTCCTCCAGAATTTCTTTATACAAATGTCCATTTGGGAGTGTCGTTGGCCATAATCGGGTTTTGGCTGTGATATATCGACGACACCCTTAATCATTTGTGATAAAGGCCACAAATAACTTAAAGAGTTCATAGGTCACTTAAATAATATACGCCCAATTGTAAAGTTCACAATGGGGATTCATGTTTACGTATTATTGACGTTTTTGTTAAAATAAGTGAAAACAATCTTAAAATCTGTTTACAGGAAACCTATCCACACAGGACGTTACCTCTATCTATTCTCCCGTAGTAAGTAAGGAATTATAAAGACTCTATATAATAGAGCAGGGGCGATATGTACCGATCAGCCTAGACGCGGCAATCAGTAAGAGGATCTTATGCAAACTGGTTATACCAAAAAGCATATACTTAACACAATTTATAAATATCAAGAAAGAAAAACAATGTACAACTGAAGACCAGTAAACAAGCTCTCTTATAATAAAGCGGCAAGGGAACACATTAATATGTTTCCTGAAGTTAGACCCTATTGACGTAAGGAAACTAACGAGTTATTTGCTAGATGAAATTACAAATTTGAACCAATAGAAGAAATATGCAGTAGTACATTTCTGTACATACAGAAAGCAGAAACACAAAAGAAAATAACAAAATATGGTCAAAGAACTGAGTCGCCATTATGAAAAACTTACTTAACAAAAAATAGCAGTAGGAGAAATAACACACTCATATTATGCTTTGAACCTGAGAATAATATTAACCGTTTTGCAGCTGAAGTTAAAAGTTTTATCAAAAAGTAAATTAAGTATCTAAAACGTGACAATTCGTTCATCGCAGAAGTGTACAGAGTGATTTTTATCTTGTCTACATTTTAGATGAGCATAACTTTCTTTTTTAAACTTCGATATAAACCATACAATAAATAGTAGACTTGCTCGTCAGACTTTTTCGCTATTAAACAACAATAAAATTATAATACACTCATGTAAAAAATAAATCTATAACATACATGGTTTTAAATAAAATACCTGGTATATTTTTAACTTATCAGATAAGTAATTTTTTTCTGACTTTAGTACTAAATTACTTTTTATACTTTAATTTAGTAGTGTTAGTATTACCTATGTCCAAAGATGCTCCTGATTTAATTATTTTCTTAGTTCTTAGTAATAAAATGTTTTTTCACTTTGGCTATATATTCAACGTGTCCTAAAAAGTTCTTGACAAATGAAACTTTTTTTATTTTTCATTTTATGAAAAATGTTACTGTTCATAAAAATTTCTGCTTCCTCCGAAAATATTACTGGAATTATAAAACTTAAAAAATATTGTACAGGGTTGCGAAAAACTTTGAAAATCTATAATTGTCTGAAGAGAAAATTACCTATAAGTTTAGTTTTAGAGTTTTAGAGAGTTGGCTGAAAAAAAATTGAACATGCTGTTCTTGCATTGTACTGACAGTAGATAATTAAAGTGTTTGGTTCTTTTTTATTACATTGAATATTTTTCTTGTTATTTTCATCATGGTAGTTAAATTAACAAAACAGGAGAAAATTGAAATTGTGTTAATTGTTGGTGATCATTATAAAACATAAGCTATGTTACTGTTGCAAATATCATGTCCAAGTTTAAATCCATTGGGCCTGTTAATAATACATTTAAAAGAAAACAGCATGCCTGATCTACTACCGAAGAAAATCAAATGCAAGTTTTGCAAGCGGTCGTTGAAAACCTTAAAGTCTCGGTGAGGAAAATATCAAAATTACTTCAGGGTAACAAAACAAACTCAACAGTCACTACGATTTTATGAGCAAATAAATTCTATCCTTACAAACCTAGATATATCCGTACACTTTTACCTATATATTTTGAAGTTCGTTTCTTGTTCCAAGCAGAAGCTGTAGATGATTCTTTCTTTGCTAGAAAGATATTATTTACCGATGAGGCGACATTTACGTCAAACCAATCCTAATTTTCTCATAGAGTGCCGCAATCAATACTAATTTAAAACAAATGTTTGATGCGGTATTTTAGATAACCAATCAGTAGTGCCGTATTTCTTTCGTGAAAATGTGCCAAGCCAAACTTACTTGAATTTCTTAAATACTGAATTGTTTGAATTTGTTGAAGAATTGCCATTAAATATCAGGCGTTCACTTTGATACCAATACGACGGAGTACCATGTCACAGTACAGAGATAGTTTCCAATTTTTTACAAAGGACTTTTTCAAATCGCTGGATAGGAAGGTATTCTGCAATCCCGTGGCCAACCAGGCCTCCTGACCTAACCACGTTGGACTTTTTCCTTTGGGGACTGTTAAAAGAAAAGGTTTATCTTCACAGGCCATTCCAAAACGACGATCACCTGGAAACAGTCATCAGGCAGTGTGTACAAGAAATTACACCAGCTATGGTAAGAGCGGCAATAGCAGAGTTCAGTAGCAGAACCATAATTTGTATGGACCGGATGGCGCTCACGTAGAAGCATAATTTGTTCATTGTTCATTCTCAGTTGATTTTTTTATACGATATTGTTAAATAAAAATTTTTTTATAGAATAATTCTCTTATGGATTTTCCAAGTTTTTGGCAATCCAGTACAATATTTTTTAAGTTTTATAATTCCAATAATATTTTCGGAGGAAGCAGAGCTTTTTGTGAGTAACATTTTTCATAATATATATATATATATATATATATATATATATATATATATATTTTCTTTTTTATTAATTATTAATAAGTCATATAATTATCGTTAACATTTTTCAATAAATAAATATTTTTTAAGTTTTATAATATAATATATATATATATATATATATATATATATATATATATATATATATATATATATATATATATATATATATATATATATATATATATATATATATATATATATATATATATATTTTTTTTTATTAATTATTAATAATGCGGTCATATAATTATCGTTATTTTTACATATTCATTACCTCAATAAATAAGAGGAAAATAATTAAAATAATATAAAATATATGTCACGGTTTTAATAACAGTTTGCTGACAACGAATTAAATTACGGGACATCTTTTTCAAACTTCCATATTTCGAATTTCAGACCCTCTCATGAAAATGATATAAAAAATAGCTATAAAAAAAATTTAAAACATTATACAGGAAACAAAATATCTCAGATACATCAAAGTTTATGTCCTTAAACGCAATTTTCAAATAATTTTAAGTATACTAAAAACTTCAGTTTCTGGATCTTTGTAAAGAGATACTACACTGAATGGTAGATAAAAGCCTAGCTCTTACTATATAACTAACAGTTATCGTTCTAGTTTTAACACTTCTAGAACTGAGAGATGTGTTGCTCACTTTATCGACAATATTTACTGATGCTCTTTACTGGTGATGTGCTTTCTCTCCGCAATGCATTTATATCTAATTTTTCATCAAATAAACTTTGCTATTGACAATGATCGTTCGTCGATCTATTTGGTCGTCATTTCACTTATGATTTCAAATACTAAAACCATATTATTATGTGAATTTTAAATTTGCTACGAGCCAAACCGATATATTATAAATATTACAATTTGGGTTAAAAGGTAAATTAAAAACTTCTAAAAATCCTACACGATATATTATATAGAAAGGGTCTTATACTTTTTATATAAGAAAAATATCCTTGTAATAAATATTAATAAAACATCTTTTGGAATTCCTTGTCCTCGTCCGTATATAACTTGTAGGAAATACTTACAGGTTCTTGAGCTGCGACGCCCAACTTGTCACGGCCGCGCGCCACCAATTCCTCGAGGCTGCCCACCACCAGCCCCTTGCGCACGCTACGCTGCCCGTCCCAAAGTTTGAAGGGCCGCTTGCCGCGCGCGTCCTGAAATTTAAAACAAAGTTAGGTTAGATCGTACCAAAAACTACATATAATTTTATAAACGAAGAGCCAAATTTAGTTGGAATCCGTTTTGAAACATTATAACTCTTTTGTTTATTTATCGATTAGGATAGTTTTTGGGCATATTATAGCTTTAACTTTTCTACATTATTAGACCTTTTAATTGTTTGAAAATATATATGGATGCTGTGAGGGAGTTGATTGTTGAAAACGGTGCGTTTATATTAGCTTGAAAAATCTTGTTGAAAAGTGTAGGAATCCGTAAACAGTTACAGTTCAGGAAGCATGTGGGATAAAATATCTTTCTGAAACACAGATAAGTCAATTTCGACCGGCTCTCAAAAATGAGATCTGGGAACAAGCAGCGATTCTAAAGGATCTGAGTTCTTTGGTTGGCGTAAAGAAAGCACCTTCAGAAAACCATATTTTTTTAGTTTGGCCTCTGTTTCTGAACATTTTTACTACTGCAGTAAGTTTCTGACAGTAAAATTTTGTTGAACGGTCTTCGACCTAAATTGTATTTAATAATTCTCCTTACAGAAGTTGTCTAACTACAGTTTCTGTTTGGACATTTCAAATATCTTTCTGACTTGAGCTAAGTTTTCGTTGCTTCTCCCAATTTTTTCCTTCCGAGACCTGCTTTCATTCTTAGTGATCCATTATTTTCCCTGAAGTACTTCAAAAAATAGTACTGACACAGAGACAAGTTTTTTCAGGAATGATATTCGCCAGTGCCTTGGTTTGAGGTTTTTCTTTCTTAATGATTTTATAAAACTTTATATTCAGAGAAAAGTCCAGCCCTAGTACAGATTAGAACTGTTTTCAAGATATTTACACCGTCTACAGAATCTCAGCTATCAAAAAAACATGCTATTTAATTTTCCTTAGCAAAACCTACTTGACGGCATATTAAACTTGTGAGAATACTGCATAATTTAAAGCAATTCAAGGCCTAGAAAGAAAAATTGATAATCCAGGGGTTTTTACAGAGGTTAACTGGTTTGGAGTATTCACATTTCAGATATTTGAGTGAGGTAAAAAGGTATTTTAATCGAATTTAAAATAAAACATTGATTTTTCCAGCCACTGGAAACGTTCCGTTTCCAACAATCAACTGTTTCGCAACACCCTGTATATGTTTTCAAACAACTAAGATAGCAATTAATGCACAAATGTTAGGGCTATTACATTCCCAAAAATCTAAGATTACAGTTTATTGTATTTTACGTGTAAAATATAAAATTTATATTTGGCAAAATAATTTATGAGAAATTTTTGTTGTTTTTTTTTTTCGAGAAATGTTCACAATTTAGGTCACATAGATTCAGAAACAAGTAGTAAACAATTTAGGGACACCATAGCTCGGAAACCCCTTATAACTACTAAATTGGTACAATAAACAAGTACTTTATAGGGTTAGATTGATTAGGAAAGTAATAAAGATGTTTTATTAAAACTTTGCGATATCATCAAATGAGTTATTAATAATCGTTTTACACATTGTTGTCAACATAATATTGTAAACAAAAATACAAAGAAAAAAGTGTATTCTTGATTTAATAATGAATTTAAAAAAAAGTAAAACAACAAAATTTTGATAAGCGTGTCAAAGTTAAAAAAATATTTTTGATAGTCAATCACGTTATTTAAATTGGCAGTCAATGTCAGTGTTAATAAAAAACAACGGAACACCAAATACCAATTTAATTTCGAAATTATTACTACTTTTTATTTAATAAATCAATAATTACTTAATAAACATTTTTAACTCACATCGAATCAGTAATAGAATTTATTAAAGTACCTTAAATAAATAAAGACAATCTTATCACAATATAGTAAATGTTTTACCAAATTGAGCTAGGTCATTGGAGCTGCCCAAAATTGTTGCATATTTCTAGGTAGGTCAACGAACTAGGAGACATGCGCATATCAAATTAAAAAATTATATAGTTGGTATAGACATATAATATTTTAGTATAGAATATTATAAAAATATGTTCGCAATAAATTTTGGAACTATTGATTTTTTACTATAACTGTTTCTCTCTTTTATTAGTAGTATAAAATTTATACCTGAGAATTGTTAAAAATGTTGAAACTTAATTTCTTTTAGAGTCTTCACTGCTACCATTCGGCAAAATATATAAAGGACATAATAAGCTATTTGTTGCATATAATATTTAACAATGTAAGATGTTTTCTACAGATAACTAAAATAATTTTGCTGCAATAAAAAAAATCAAATAAAACATGAACGGGCTGCAACAATAAATGCGGTTTTTGTTTCATATTGCAAAAAACAGTTTAAGTAATTTTAGTAAAGGAAATTTTTTAATTTAAATAAAAACTAAAAAATCATACAAAATTATTAATAGATATTAAAATTGCCTGGACGACTCAAAAACACACCTGCAACACGCCCATGCTAAACCCGCGGTGGCTCAAAGGCAGCGAGCAGCCTGTTCCGCGCCCGGCCGCCGCATCGCGACTGGACCTGACCTATCCCGGCAGAACGCGGTGACGCGAGTGCGTTGAACCGGCCTAACATGCGCGACACTGGCCGGAGCCAAAGCTCAACGAGGTGCGATCTCCAGAATGCGGCCGTGTAATTTTGCTCCAGATTTTATTTGATACTGAGAAGAGACAGGATTTTAAGTGAGCTTAGAATCGATTTCTAACCTTTGATTTTCTACTTTAGGCTCAGTTTTCTGTCGATATTATTTAATAATATCTTATATTAAACATGTTGGTATTTTATTTAAAAGAAAATTCCGGTATTTCTTGGTAAGTAGATACTCCACTCTTACTGAATATGTACAACTGTAAGTTTATGGACTAATACATTTCTGCAAATAAGTATAGCTAGAAATGTCACAAATTCAACAAATGGAAAAAATCTGTCAAAAAATATAACCTTTTATTTACCATTGTAGAAAACATAATCTTTGTTTGATAAATTTAAAAGTTATTAGTGAGTGAGGTATCTGATAATGTTGGGATCCATGAAGCCATTATTTCCCTAGTCATGAAAAAAGTATTATACGTAATCTGCGAGAAAAAAAATACTTTACCCAATGTTATAAAAGCAATAGCTTGCACCAACTCAAATATTTTGAAACCTCATAAACGTGCATGTAGCTCTTCAATCAACTTGTACGAAGTCTCAACCATATAATAAAAAAAAAATGATAAAAAAATTCTAAGCATGTCGAAGAACCTACTACGAGAAAGAAGTAGATGTTTTATATTTTTTAGTATCTACTTTTGTATTTATTCGTATCACCCAGTCCCCTTATCTAACTAATATCTACCTAGCAATAAACAGAAAGTATTTATTGTGAACAAAATCAACAACTCTTATTTGAGATACATTTTATATTTAGTTGTATCTAGATCAGAACTCTATGGTGCGACCTGTTTCCCTATTTACTCTCTAAAAGAGGTGGGGCACGGGTTAACTCCTTTATCCCTTCCAGATTTTATCTCACTGATTTCAGATAGACAGATGTGGACTTTATTTAACTCAGGAATAGAAATTTTATTATGTGTTCAACTGAAAGTAAACAATTTTAATTTATTAAGTCCATTATTTTGTTATATAATCTTTTAGGAAATAGGTATTAAAATTTATGGCAAGGAAAATATATTTTTAAGGACATATGACAGGGGTTTTCAAAAAAATATATATTAATTATTTCTTGTCACATTTCTAGACAAACTTTAAAAATTAGGGATGCGTGTTTAAATGATCATTAACTTTCATCAATACCGGTACATGGTTAAAAAGATTCGAAGGATTCTCATAGCCCTTAGCAATCAAAAAGTCTTCTGGCTTTAATAACGTTCCCGATATAGTCCTAAAAAGTGCCTGTTTGTACTAAACTTATACTAGGTTATTCAAGATAAAATCAACCCGTGTGCAGACTACAGACTCATATCCTTAGTTTCAATTAAGAGTAAGGCAATGAAGATGTATACCACTACTGATATTTTATCTTACATTGAAAGGTACAAATTAAACCATGGGAGGCAATACGGCTTTCGCCACCAAAGGTCGAAAGCAGGTCTTCATACCTTCGAAACTCACAATAATTGAAACCAATTCATCATATTCTATGGGGATGACCAGCTTATTGCTCTCAACATATCCAAAGCATTTGATCCTCCCGTACTGGACTGCCAGTTTTTTTTCCTACAGAAGTATTTCCGTAGTGGTTGATAACCATTCGTCTGACTTTTACAGAATCGACGCAGGCGTTCTACAGGATTCAATATTGGTGCCTACCTTTTTTGGGCATATCAATTATCTACTTTTTCTAATTCACATTCACAGCTATGCTGCCGACATTAAGGAGCGATTATGTTTAGCAATTTACGATTTATCTCCCAATATCCACATCATTTAAATAAATAATTAAATTCTTTGAGTCAAAAAAGTTAATTGATATCGCTTTTCAACAGGAAATTCATTGGCATGATTACATAATCTGAATTGCTTTCGCAGCCGCTAAGGAACTCGGTTTGCTTTTTCGAGTCAAAAGAAACTTTTCTTCTGCTAACTTGTATACCCTTTTCACATCACAAATCAGACTCAGATTTGAGAATATTCTCACATATGTACAATATTACAATATTTCAAATCGTATCTCATTCAAGTCTTAACATTCTTGATTCTCTCTAAAAAAGTGTTATTGGCCTGACTGATGAAGCAAACATCTTAAAGAAGCTTGTTTGTGAGCTTTACAGATCCTACCATGTACTATGTACTGAAAAATTATTATCCGTTATGTCTTCCTCAAGTATTCCTACCAAAGAGCACACATCGATATGTATACATCTCTTGATGGTCTAACTAAAAAGACCAAGACCCTACCACTTTGCTCTCTATTTTATTGCCACTATGTCCCGATTCCATATCTGTTACTGGCGAAGTTTGCCCCGTCTACCTAGTACAATTATGTTTGGAATAGACAATCCATCATTGTCTATTCCAATAATAAATTAACCACATCACTCTGCTCACGTCGCAGTTTAATTAGAATGCAAGTAACACTATATAGTTCGGTGTTGCCAGAAACGCCTACTTGTTTAGAAATAGGTTTTTACCTTTTTCCTTAATCTGAAAGTCTTTAAATACCACATCAATAAACTTTCCTTTTCTTCATTTAAAGAAAGTACCTACAGTACCTAGTACGATTATGTGTTGAATAGACAATCCTTCAGATAAAAATAAATTATCCACTTAGGGGGTATTTTATTTTACATTGGTTGGATGGACTATTCAAAGTTCTGTCTTTGATAGTAAGCCCATGGATAAAAGATTACATGATGGATAAAAAGGTTATATCGCAGAAATGATTATCGGAAATCTAATTTTTAGTATATTGAAAATAAAATGTTTTCTCATTCAAATCAACAAAAATATTATAAAAAATATTTTTCAACAAAAGATGTATCACATAGTTTTTTCGTATCCAACATTCTAAATCAAACTTATTATAATTATAATATCGAATAAAATGCAGTTACCAAAATAAAAACCCTGTTCGTAGGCATACTTATTGAACTATTACTATCTCAAATATATATGTTAAATATATAATGACACATTCTCGTTGAAAACAGATACTATTGACGAATCTAAAATGTCATGTAGTAAAACTGTGGAAAACTTCTGAAACGTTCAAAATACCTTCTAAATTCTATTGCAGTCTAGATGCTATTTAAGTAAAACATTTTGATTTAATTACGGCATTTAAACTAGTTTCTTTTTTACGTTAATTTAGAAAAAGTAGTAGTTGAAATTATTATAAAGGAAAATGTGTAACCCTAATACAAATATAAATATAGTTTATTTTTAGTGCCTATTAAGGTACTCTGGGAGAGCAATAATTGCTTTTTTGTCCTCTGTCTATATTCTTCATACTATCCCTCCAAATTTAGCATATTGACGTTCTAAAATCTGCTCTTTGAATATATTTTTAAAAGGCTGTAGAATCCATGTAATATTCGATCTTAATTATTTTTTGTTTTAAGTTATTATTTGATGATCTGTACAATGGCGTATTTAGAATGCATTCCTGAGGGGGGCAAGCATTTACATTCGGCAACTAACAAAAAAAAAAGTTTATTATTTTGTTTTTAAATAGTTCACTCTACATATATATTCATGGTAATGCCTTATAAATAATTTTTACTTTTAAATATTTTGCTTGGGGCATTTGCCCGCCCCCCCTAAATTCGCCACTGGATCTGTATGTGGTGGAATTGGTTACCAGGGTAATTTCGGGTAAAGGCCAATTTACCGATTTTTTCTTTTCTTTCTTGATTTTTATTTTATATATTTTTTGCCATTTTCGCTGTTTGTTAAATTTGTATACTGTGTTTGCAGAGATTTTTGGAATAGTCGTTCTGCGCATGCATGTATAATAATACTTCTGGTTTATTAATATCTATTATAGATTGTTAGGATTTTTAAGTCTAGATTTTATATGCATACACATATACGCACATACATCGTAATTTATTCCAAAACTATTCCATCCTTAGATGCAAAAATTGAGGGTACTCCAGATGCTTTAAATTCATTAAATTTTAATTTAAATCGTTCTGATACATTCACTTCCTATATACTTAAATAACATTATTTCTAGTCTCCAGTAATGCATTTTTGTATTTACTTTTTATTTAATAATAACAATAATCATAATAATAATGACATGTGTTTATTTTTGCATAGATACAAAAAAATAACAAGGTTTAGCCTCATTGGTTATTCTACTTAACCTACTTATTTTGTTAAAATAAATTATTCTTTGCCGCGATAATAAATATTTCTATGTTAAGAAACAGAAATTTGCCGCCGTTTTAAATTTTATTAGGCCCCTATTTGGTTTTGCCATATAAAATTCGCACCGGTTCAATTCTACATTAAAATAATGATTCTTCCACAAAATTTAAAATGGTAAAATAGGTTTTTCAAACAGGTTTTTAAATACTTTATTAGACCGAAATTTTGTCTCGCCTATAGGATTATCACCAAAATTTTATCCATGTCACACTTGATTTTTGTGAACATTTGAAGTCAATTTAATAAGTCAATAATTTTTAAATACTGTTTTCGTTTTAAAGTCATTATTTGATTCCGTCATATTGAATTTTTACCAAAATATTATCAGTTCATCCTCATATGATCGTTGATTCTTAAGCAATTTTTTGAATTATGTCAAATAAGTATTTTTGGAATATTCCGCAAACAGGCAAAAAATAGGATAAAAATTGTTTTTCGGAAACCTGAAACGTAGGATCTGTGAAAATTTCGAATTTTCACGCTTACTATACTTTTATTTATTGAAGTAAAATGTATATAAACTTCCAGTAATTATTTGTCTAATCTAATACACATTGTTTAATATTTATTACTGAAATTGACACATTGTCAGTTAATGCAATAAAACGTTACAACGTTACACAGTAAATTCGATGCGATGGTTGTTTTTATTATTTCTTGCACAAATGTATTTAACTTTCATCAGATTCATCTGTTTTTTTAGAGATAGTAGACCTATAATAATGTATGGGAAAGTATATATATTAAGTTACGAGGTTTGACTAAATGAGCCCTTAAAATTGATCTGTAAAACTATTTTGTCAAATGTATACGTAATAAGAAATTCGTATATACACAAATTGTCCTTTGAGTAAAAAAACATTTTTATTAGAAATTAAGGTAATAAGTACAAATGAATAAAACGTTTTATTCCACTCCTGACTATTCCCAGAAGGCCGGGCCGGTGCGATGTCCTGGCCTACGTTAACTACACCGGCCTGAAACCGAGCGATGGGCCGATGACCCATTTAATCACTATAAAACGCGAAACTGGGCCATAGCGCCAAAGCGGGAAATTGTAAGGGTTGTAGTGTGTAAAGTGTGACGTTTCGGAGCCGGCTTTACCGTTACACTTTACGAGAGCAGACAATTGATGCTGAAATTAGCGTACATTGGTTGTATTTATGCAGAGATAAAGAAAACCTCACTCAAGTGTTTTGAAATTATGACTTATCGTATAAACGCTTAAAAATAAATAAGGTTGTTAATTCTTTTTATTATTACTGTGTGTTTTAATTTTTTGTCATTATTTCAAATAGAAAGCTTAGATATTTTCCACTTCTAGCAATACATGCTTTGTAAAAATATTTTACGATTCTATGAGTAAAACATTGTTCAAGGCTTTAAGTATAAAAACCACACACTGATAATGATATATTAGATGCTCCTGTCAAATTTCGTACGTCATTGTTTACTTAAATATTCTGTATCTCTTTGCTGTTTATAATAATGCTGTTACAAAGGTCAAATACATTTCACTCCATAAGTTTACCTCTAGTTTTATATCAAATAGTTTTTTCTTTAGATATGTGCTATTTTTACTTCTTCATATAACACCCATATATTGTATTAATAATACTATATAAGATATATAGGGGAAGTACATATTGTAATTGCAAAATTTTTCTAAAAATAGTCCCTATAATATTTTGATAGATATGCCGATGTATGTATGTGTTTGTCAACAAAGTTTGCGCGAATGATAAATTGAGACAGCTTAAACCGATTCATTTCAAATTTGCAACAAAAATAGTCTAGGTTAGTGTCTCAGGGGATTATATTTTAGGTGTCATGTCATGTCAAAAACTAAATTTTTAAAATGCACAATTCAAATGAAAACAGAAATAGTTGGGATACACGTTTTGACATCAAAAATCGTGAAAGTGATTGGCTATTTTTTTACGATTATATGTATTTTAAAAAAATATTTCGAAAAACGTCTAATTTATTTTGTGTAGTATATTTTTTTTAATATACAGGGTTGCTCTAAAGAATTGATGATAGATTGTGATGTTTTTGTATAAAAACCTTTATTCACTATACTGGATAGCCTTAGAAGGATGAAACAATGAAAACAAATGAAAATAATTTAATATTTGTTATTTTAAAATGGTGAAACCATATTTTTTTATGTAGCACAGCAACCTTAGTAGCTATGCTTTGGTTGCAATAGATTCGCAGTGTTGTAAGACAAAAAAAATTAACATTTTACGTATACAACGTATTCTATAGTATAATTCTAAATAGGCCAGAATTTATATCTATACATACTCTATATTAATACATTATTTATTCATTAATAAAGCTTTGGAAAAGTAATTTATTTTTACAACTAAACTTGTTAATTCATTTAAAAGACAAATATATTTACTCATCAAAATATTTGCCAAATTGTTAAATCAAATCGAAGACCAAAATCTATCGCTAGATCAGTCTATCTCTATATACTAAAAATCTAGATCAACTTGCTTTAGAAACGTAAATATTCTAAATTAAATTCCATTAGTAAAGTATAATTTCAATACTTTTTAATATTAAATATAGAATATTATTCGTGGTAAAATAAATAATAATAACAACAAATCAACGTTAAAGCTGATAAATTGAAAAGAAAGATAATAAATAAGTTGACATGCGATCCCATATATTCTGCCCAGTTTTAAGAGGTACCTACACGCCATATTGACATCCGTTAAAAAGGTTTGATAGGAGATAAGTTAATTTTTTCGGCATTTATCGAGTTTAAATAGACTTTTTTTAGTTTTTTTATGAGTCAGGGTAAAATCCTCGTCGTCAATTGTTTTCCAGCGTCGTATACCCCCGGATGTCTACTAAAAATGTATCGAAATATCGAAGCGACAACGTTCTAAAGTTCACAAAAAAAACCCGTTTTAAACAAAAATACAAGGTACGTTAGCATTTTTAGTATGACAAACTCACCGAATCTATTATAACAAGACATGCAGGGACAAATCCATTTGGTTCTTTTATTAAAAAAGGATATTTATTAATAATTGTCCTAAAAACAGCAGGGCAGGTGGATATGAAACATCACAATGTTTCAGCCGTAGATACAGAAAAACTCCGGTGGCAGAATATAATATAATCTATAATATATAGTTCGTGCTGTAAGAAGTCAAAAAAATTTGTTTTAATGTATATAACTGCACCTTTTAACAATAAAATAATTTTTGTAGTTAAGCCATGCCGACATATTTGTTCATAATTTAGGTGTATATGATCGATATTTTCTATTTAAGAGATTAAACATTGTATTATAATTATCTGTTGTATTTTTTTCGATGTAAATGTTCAAAACATTTTTATAAAACATGGAGGTTTTCAAAAATAAATTATATCTTGATATATCTTCCGAACAAAATGTTTGTTAATATGACTTTTAATAATCTCTAAGTAAAAATCTGTCACACTGGCAACAAATTAACCTGAGTCAATTTATTTGTAACACTCTAATCAGCTCCAAAAAAAAAGATTAAATCTGATATCATCTTAATAAATTTCACTAAACTTGGGAGGAAGAAGGGACATTTCATTGTTTTTAGTTTGTTACGCGTCAGGGTGAAACCTTCGTCGTCAACTCCCGGATGTCTATTTAAAAACATACCGAAATTCGCCCATTCATCATCAACTGTATCGAAGCGACAATGTTTTAAAAGTCACAAAAACGCATTTTTAACAAAAATGCAAGGTCTGGTAGCATTTTTAGTATGAGAAACTCACCAAATCTGTTATAGTAAGCCATGCTACGACAAATCTATTTGGTCCTTTTATTAAAAATAATTTTTGTACTTAAGCCATGCTGACATATTTGTTCATAATTTGGGTGTATACGATCGTTATTTTCTATTTAAGAGATTCAAAATTATGTTATAATTATCTGTAGTATTTTTTTTCTTTGTAAATTTACAAAATATTTTCATACAATATAGAGGTTTTCAAAACTAAATGATATCTTAATCTTCCGAACAAAATGTTTGTTAATATGACTTTTAATCATCTCTAAGTAATAATCTGTCACGCTGGCAACAAATCAACCTGAGTCAATTTATTCGTAGCACTCTAATCAGCTCAAAAAAAAAACAGATTAAATCTGACAACACCTTAATAAAGTTCACTAAACTAGGGCAGACGAAGAGGCTCGAAGTAACCCGACGGGAATCGCAAATTTCATCACACTGCATTGTAAAATCACGCATTCTTGTTTATTTCGCTGCGTGTTAGAAAGAGCAGGAAATATAATTTGCAACGTTCAAAGTTGAGGTTTTTATAACATATTTTACTCTCCCATGAGTATCCGGTGTTTACGAAATGAAGCGCTTTAATGAATCCTACAAGATATTAAAACGTAAATTTACGTTAGATTTAACTAGAAGAGTTATTGCTAAATTAATAAGTAATATTCATTGTTTTGTAGTTTATTTATCGTGGATTTGGTATTTTATTAGTGTATGAAAAACAGTACTAACTGTAATAATTATTGTTGCTTGTGTTTGATATCATTGTACAATGCGATCAATAAAGTCTGCATTATATATTTTTAAGATAATTGAACTGTGCAAAATTTGAGTTTGTAACAAAAGAGTAATGTCACATAAATTACCTTACCTGTCTTTTTTTTCAAAATAAGGCGGAAAATTGCATTTTTCAGAATTTTGAAAAAGTTATTTTCCCTTTGACTTTATTCGAGGGTAATATCCATAATGCATGTAATTTTTCCGGAAAAGTTTCTAAGTAATTTCTTTAACAAATAGCATGAGCACTAGAGGTTTTATAAATCCGAGTCGAAAAGGAGGATTTTTTTATAAAAAAAAAATAGATGCACGAGGAATATTTGGTAAGATTATATCCTGAGCTCAATAAAGAATATTTAATATAACAAAATTTTTATTTAAAATAACAGTAAGAACAATAATTATTAAACTGAAAAACATAATATAATTGTTTCATACTTATTTTAACTCAAATTTTCGAACTTGGCAGTTATGTCAGGCAAGTTTTCCCTCTTAAAAATGAAATACGTCGTACGAATTCTTGTCAGTGATTGGTCAAAATTGATAACAAGGAAATAATCCTATGCATGGTGTGTAGAGGTAACGTCCCTCAATCCTACATATTAAATTTGTATGCTTTGTATTGACTTAAAATTCTTTTAACTTAGTGCTTTTTCACCTAGTCGAATGTAAACCAACCTGGATGAGATTATCTATTTTTGATAAATTCATCCCCCAAATGCATTTTTTAAATTAGTGTTAACATTTTTGTTTAAGAAAACATAATTGGGTAAGCAATTATTTTAAAATATTTTTAAATTAGATTATTTATTAAGTTCATACATAGTGATACATTTTTTAACAAAAAAAAGCTAACAAAATTTTTATTTTTATTCCTTTATCGACTTAAAAAAAAATAAACATTTCATTATAAAGTAGCTTATGGAAACAATTGAATAAATTCTTCATCCAACGATTATATTTATAAAAGTGCAGTGATAGTTTAATTCAAGTTAGCTTAGATTCCGTTACTTATGTTAGGTGAAAACGGTATGTTACCGTTAGGCGGCCGGATTTTTACCCAAGCGTCATCAACGATGCTTTTTATACATCGTGTTTTTCTTAGGATGAAACATGAAATATTGTCTTATTTCATATTTCTTGAAAGATTAAACTACCAAAACGAACTTGTTAGACAAAGACATCAACATAGGCAGGCTTTTTACGTCAGGGCCTCAACGTCAAAAATTTGTTTGGAGCTTATTGTTACTGTCATTTTATATTGTTCGTATTTGTGTTTTTATATTCTTGTGCCGTTTAATCTTCAACTCAGTCCTTTTAGGAAAATATTTTTGTTGTATTTTTTGTTGCTGGTAAATACTGCTATTAGTTAATAGTAATTTAATTAAAAGAAATTTTGATTTGATCCGTATGAATCAAAAAAGAAATACGTTTGTTTAACATACTATTATTAGGTAGATATTTTAAATTAATTTCATATACGAAACGGATACTTATTATACAGTTTTCTTCAGTTCCTCGAAAACAATTTTGATACGAAATTTTATTTCTTTCCAGTTTCAGATGATTCGAAAATCACACATGTCATTTTCGCTAGAATTTGCCATTGCTTTTTGGCATGTATGAGTAGAAAAGTATTAAGTAGATTCAGTAAAAAAAGGGACGTCAGATATTCAACTTTTATGCTGGAAAGTGTAAGTAAATTGAATTTTTTGATTGGCAATTTTTTAGTTTTAAGGAACAGAATTAGTTTATCAGCTAAAGAATAGGACTTTCCAGAAAAATCTCTGTTTTAGCTAGACGCTAATAAATCTAACCTATAATGCTCTAATATGTTTTAAGTATGAAATAATATGGGAATAATTCTAAAACGTATCGACTTTTCAACATCTTATTAACCGATGAAGAAAAAAATTACCCAGTAAAAGTGTGTTGTTTTTCGTTAAAATAATTCGAAGGTCAGTATTTTTTCATATTTTATTTTTTCTGTTTTAGAAATGGTTATATTCTGATTTATAAAAAAAACTGAAGACTTTCCAATATTCTGTCATAGAACTTAGATAATTTTTCTTTATTTTTTTTTAAATGCAATGGTTTTTTACTAAACGATGTCGTCTTTTTTAAGGTCAACCCTTACATTTTGTATTTAGCTGAATGAATGAAGTTCCTGCCGATGATCCACATTAACCTGTCATACTCAATATCAATGTGTCAATATCATGTGATTTATGTGCAACAGCAAAATCGAGAATTTCAATTCACTCCCATATCTTCTTAAGATAGACTATATTGTCTACAATCAAATTGTGAAGATTTTACAGATCAGAATTAATACTAATATTATTACTAGATAAATTGAATTCCACAAAAAAAAAACAGGACATGATTATAGGAGGGTTTAAAATACGCCGTTGTAATACATATGGGTTGATTCTATAAGATATAATCAAACAGCAATGTGACCAAATTTCTACATTTTTGTCACTTTAATAGGATTAATCCCAATTTAATAGGATTAATCCCAACTAGCTAGTATTTAGGTACGGTTTCATCTGAAACACATTCTGCCCATGAAAAAAAAACATCTCATGATTATGTTTTTCATAGATCGTTTCGATAAACTCGGTCATTTGAGGAGTATCGATCTTTGTGTTGCTTTGCGAATAATTCCAGCAATTTAGTTAAATATGCTTGTTAACAGTGAGTCAAACAGATGTTGGATGTTAAATTTTAATGGATTTATAACAATTATTACTCACTGTTTCTTCCCTTACTACCGATCATCTCATTCATAATGTTTAAGTATTACTAGATTGCGCACTTAAAATCAGTCATTGCACATACAAAACAGGCATTAACTGGTCGAGAAATTTATCACGCAATCGCCTTAATCTCAATACCTGGGCGCAAGGGTCAGGAAAGGAATAAATTTGCTAGCTTCCTGGCAAACACCAGGGTATAGGCAATTTAACAAGGTAACAAACAGAACGGGCAACCCATAACATAACCAAGTTCTTGATTTAGGGTTGGATACCAATGGACTGCCACGTCTGTCTAGCCAAAGGTCTTTATTTCTTGTTCTGCTAGAACAAAGTTAATAGAGAGCCTGTTTGAAATGGATAGAATTTAATTCAAAATTGTATTAATCCTAAAGACTGTCATCTGAGGTTCAAGGTACACGTACAGAATAGGGCTTCAATAAACAACCGAATATACTCAGGAGAAATATGCTGAAAAACTCATGTAATGAAAATGAAGGACTGGCCAGCGTGCGACGCCTGCCAAGATCAAGTTTTCTATATTCAGTAATCGCCAGAGATACCCTACTGCTATAAAACCTGCAGGAAACCTTTCCATGCATGGATAACTATAAGATATGAGCTGTGAGCTAAACTAGATTAAAGAAACGTGTTGATGGTCGAGAAGATACAGTCACTTCCTCTAACATATCCTGACAATAAACAAAAACCACATTATCAATATAAACTAAAAGCTTTAAATTTAATTTTTTTCTTAAACTTTGTGAAACTTTATTTTACATAGGTAGTTACTCAAGCATCCTGTAGAAGTTTATTTTATAATCCCTAGACACTTATCGATCTATGTGAAGCCTTAGATACGAGATCCCTCTTATAATAATATGTCAGTTGAGACTGCTTTTTAAGAAACTTATTACTATTTGATTTTGGGATTAGAATTGCAATATGCTTCAGGTTAAATTATTTTTCAAACTGTTTAACAAATTTCCGTTTATCTTACTAGAAATTCGTTGAAATTTAACGAAATTACAAACAAAATGCATAAAAGATTAAAATATTTATGTGCAAGATGAGTGAAAACGATTGCCTAGATCATTAATAAAACAATACAATGTGTGGTTTGTTTTACTCATTTATAGTTTTATTACAATTTTAGTAACAGGAAACCAAGGGATGTTTCAGCACATTTATACTCTACTAAAACAAAAAGTAGCATAACACGAAAAAACAGTATTTTTCAGTAAAAAAATTTTAGCTTCTTTATTGTTTAATTATTTGTAGTAGTACTAGTAAGTAGTGACATATGAGCACAGTTGTCGATTTTTTAAATCTTTAAACATAGGTACCATGGAAAATTTTTGTAAAATCAGGGGTCTACATACTAATCTACATTATTTTATTAAATTGGCAAGTTTAATTATTGTATTGGACTAAAAAGGCGCATTTTAAATAAAACGCATTGTCTGGATATTATTTTTGTTCTGGCTTATTCCATTTCTTTTATTAAGAATCTTGGTCAACCTGCACTCAACAATTTTTAAAAATATTTTTCCGAATGGTTTCCATCACTGCAATATACACTATCGGACAATAGTAAAGCAACTTTTATGATAAAGTTAAAAATTTAAATATTTAAAATTCAGTTAGTAACCGGTGAAATCAAAACTCATGTAATTTAAGGGATCATAGAAAGCTGCTGTCATTATTAGTAAGAGAAAAGTAAAGCAACTTTTTCATTTGGCATAAAGAAAAAGGATTTACGATAAAGGTAGGTTTAAATATAAAATTTTGCGGGCTAGTTAAGCCTTACAGCTCTTATTTTTGTAGAAATAAATATGCCAAAGGAAAACCAACGTCTACAGAGATACGCTTTTTAGAAGGAAAGTGTAAGACTGCGATTTCTAAGCAGTTTGACTTGGCCAAATACAGTGTGTCGAAAATAATTTCACTGTTTAGTGAAAGAGGTCATGTAGAGAAACCTCAGAGAAATCTCAGTGCTACACCACCAAAATCAGGGAGACCCAGGAAAACTACATTTTGGATGGATAGAAGAATCAAAAGAATTTCTCAAAGAGGTTGTCAGGGCCAAGGATAATTGCTGAAATTTCTGAACTGCAAGAACTGTTCAACGACGATTAGTCAAGGCAACATTTTAGACAGAATCAGATGTCCAGCCACAAAAACAATTGATTTCCGAGAGAAATCGCCTAGCCAGGTTTGCATTTGCACAACGACATTTGAACTCGAATTGGATCGTTCAAGAATGGAAAAGGGTATTGAGGGCGAAGAAACTCGTTACAAAATGTTTAATTCCGATGAAATGAGGCGTGTAAGATGTCCGGTTCATATAGATATCACCTAAAGTATGTTACGCCAACAATAAAGCGTGGACAAAGTTGTGTGTTTTATGGAGATATTTTTCGTGGAGTAGTGTAGGTCTGTTACACTTTATAGACGGGATTATAGATCGATTAGTATATAGAAATATACTCCAAAACGTGATGTTGCTCTATGCTGAGTGGGAGATGCCGTTGCGATTTTTGTTCCAACAGGACAATGACACGAGATATTCATCTCGCCTTGTTCAGGAGGATGATGTTCGGATTCTTCAGTGGCCAGCGCAATCATCGGACCTTAACCCCACCGAGAACATGTGGGAAGAGATAGAAAGACATATTCGGGTTACTAGATTCCCAAATAAACGGTCCTTAATTGATAAAATTAACAAAGTTTGGACGTATATGACAATTATTACTATCCATAATTTAATTTCATCAATGCCGTGTCGTTGTCAAAAAGTCATAGCCAACAATGGATATCCTATTTATTATTAAGAAAATGTTTTTATATTGTTATAACCCTTCAATCCTATTTCTTGTTTTTTCTGCTCTTAAATAAAATAAAATATTGTTCTCTTAAAAAGTGCTTTACTTTTTTGGCGCCAATAAAGTGTATTGAAATAGATTATTACATAATATTAAGTAATTTGTCATTTAAACACAATCCCATTTTCCTTGTAACAGCAGCCTACTATGACTCTTTAAACTACATGATTATTGATTTCCGCAGTTATCAATTTAATTTTAAATATTTAAATATATGCTTTTATCATAAAAGTTGCTTTACTTTTCTCCGATAGTGCATCTGTAAAAAAACTAAAGAACATTATCGTAAAACTTCACTTTCTATCTTTTACATTTTTTTTAATTGAAGAATTAATTTTAGTATTCAAAAATATTTTTTTCCAAGACGCGACTTTCCAAATTATGTTTTTAAGATTAATTTCTAATAATTTGAATTTTAAATATTACAAATAGGCGGTAATATATAATAATCACTATGTGCTTAATAATTTAATTTTGTTTTAAGAAATAATACATTTTAAACAGTTCAAATTTGATATTGATGCTATGGATGGTTAGTGGAGAAAGGTTTTTGTCAATTTTCTCAAACCTGGTATACTTATAAACAATAAGAAGAGGCGCATTTAATGGAATTTAAAGGTCTTATTAAAAAAATATAGGTTATGTATATTTTCAACTTTCCAATGATTTTTTGATACTCTTGAAAGATAATAGGGGAAACATCCTACTTTTGTATGTAAAGTTTTTTGTATCTCCTGTAGCTCTAACTAACAAAATATAAATGAAAGCTAGGTACATAATTTGTTAATAGAAAATTTGAAAAACGTATGTAAACTTTTTGTTTAAATATTTTATTGAGCCGCCATTTTGTTTCGCCATCAGGATTTGTACCAAAATTTTACCGGTTTATTCTTTTTGTGTAAAATTTTAGATAAATTGAATAAGCACTTTTTTAGTAATAATTTATTTAACACAGAAAGATAGAAAACTTTTGGCGACCAACCGATTTTTTGGAAAGTTTAATATGTTATTGAGAAAAGTGAGCTTAAAATTTTCGTTATGATTGGTTTAGCTATTGTTTAATTTAGATTTCTGCACTAAATACGTGATTTAAATACACCTGAAAGTATAACATATCTCGAAGTAAATTCTAAGATAGCATTTATATTTTACAGGACCGTAGATAAGCCGCAATACAACTTTGAGGCATGTAAGAGTTAAATTATCTTGGGAAGATGAGGTGTTACATATTTTTAATCCAGTTCTAAAATGGCATAATATATCTGAAAGCATAACATATTTTTAATCAAGTTCTAAAATGACACTTACATTATACATGGTCCTTGCAAAGCCACAATACAACTTTAAGGCATGAAAGGCTTAAAAAATGTATACAATTTACTAAAAATTCCACACAGTAAGTAAGCAATAGTACACATAAATTTACATTTTAGAAATACAGTAACTGTAATAATACTATTTAAAGTGGTTTTTCAAAAACGCATCAGTCAGATGGGTTAAAGTTATTTACAGAAAAATGCTTGTTTTGATATTTTAAATAACACATCAACATAACAAAATTTTATAATAATCGGTTGGTCGTCAAAAACCCACAAGATCTGTGACATGTCTTTATGGGAAAATATGCCTCTGGACAGAAATTACCATAGTAAATAGCAGTGTGTGTATGTTTATAATCATACCTAATTAAATTAATCAACTCAATTAGTATTTCAGCATCTGACCATATCTACCATTTGTAACAAAAATGTAAAAATTGCTTACTTTTTTTGAGGTGATATAGCAAATACAATATTATGACACTTATCTATATCATTCAATATTAAATCTTAAACGTAACGTATGCCCGTAAAGTTTATTAGGAAAATAAATAGCGTGGGTTAGTCTTTGCAGTGAGTCTTGTTTTTGTTCAAGTATTGTGTAGGTAGTCCGTGGGATATGATATATTTTAGCAAACTTATTCCCAAAAGTGCCGTTAGGAAAAGTTCATGTTTGCCTCTCCCGTAATGCCACTTCCTAAAACAAACCGGGTAGATCCTCCTTATTTATCACATTTTAACATAAATACATCAGATTTTCCGTGGTCATTATAGAGGATAGCTGAAGGTTTTCATGTTTATTTGATAAAAAACATCCTATAAAATACAATAGTTTATACGTATATATTCACGAACTTCAAAATATTATATATAACTAATTCATTACGAAACATCTATAGTTATATAGCTACTTTTTTATGTTCGTACATAACCATGAAAGCGTGAGGCCTAAGAATAACGCACCGTTGCATTAAACCGTGGTTGCCTTTTTTTTAGTGACTCCAATTACAGGAGTCGGAGTTTCCGTCGATATTCTCCAAGTACCGAAACGTGCATTTGCACTTCACAGTACCTTTATAGATAACACGGTAGTACTGCCACGGTCGTTATAGGATCTCTACAGCTATTACTACCTATTGTTAGCAGCCCGTCTCTAGATGGAGCACGTCTTCTCCAGATAGTCACCCATATAAGTACCATTTAATTTTGCAGAAAAACCTTCGGAAAGTATTAGTCATAGGATTTTCGAATTCCAGTAAATTAACAAAAAATGCAATCAAAAGATATTACGAATAATCTCACATTCAATGTCAAACCCAAAAAATAAACAATAAGTTCAATATCGGTCAGCCGAGGTTGACGTTGCGTTGAAGGCCAAACTAAGATTTGCTTAATTGTTCTATTTGATATAAGTAAGAACATCAGCAGGAAGTGGGTGATTTCATAGAATTCAGAGATCTTATGTAACCCGAATTAGACTGTAAACACGGTGTTCCGAAAGATAAATTTTTTCGGCTTAAGAATTGTTTATATAATTACCGATTCTTTCCATAAATTTAATAAATTGTTTTTGTATACCTCCACAACGAGATATGGTGGAGGCAGCCGTGTTCGTACCTGCAATTATTTCACTTATTACTTTTCATTTTTATTTCTCTCGCAGCCATGCTGCTTCCATCAAACTAGTCCTTTTTAGATGTCAAAAATACTAGATATGACTATCGTTGCAATATATTTAATATATTTATTTCTAATTTGCATCTAAATGTATTTATCTAGAAGGCCATAATGCCAATATTCCTATATCACACAATTCTGTAATTTTATTTCCCGATAACAGGCTAACTACATAAGACGATCTTATTGTTTACTATGACTTTTTTAATTCATCTCTCTAGCAAATATGTAGCCACTGACTTATATATTTATTCTGCAATCCCTACCAGACTTCTTTCTAAGATATTTAAAACATTATCGGCGAGACACCGGTCCAAAAAATCTGATAATTGCTAACCATTATTTTCTCTATAGATTTTAGTAGCATTTATTTATAATAACATAATACTAAGGTTTTTTTACTTCCCTCATAAAAGGGAAGTATTGTAATCTTGAAAAAATTACCTTCCGATAACTAATTGTAGTATAGAGATGAACTAGTAAAAGTGTGGTACTAATTCAAGATGGCGGAACAAAATGGCGGCCAAATAAATTTTTTATAATCTGAAAAAATCACCCTCTCAGGATTTACATATCAAATCCGTCGGTCCGTCTGTCGGTTTGTCTATCTGTCTGTCAGTTCGCGGCATAGTTTAAAAACTACTCATCAGAATGACTTTAAATTGTAGTCAAAAATTAGTGCTCATGTGGGGATGGCCTGGTAATATTTTGGTTACAATCCAGCATGCCGGAACAAAATGGCGGTCTAGCAAAACGTTAAAGAAATTATTACCAAAAAAACTAATTATCCAATTTACCTCAAATTAATTTTGCACAAAAATCAAGTATTATGTAGGAATCAACTGGTAAAATTTTGGTACGAATACAAGATGACGGAACAAAATGGCAGTTTAATAAAATATTTAAACATTCAGCCAGAAAAATCTACTTAATGAACTGATTCCAAATTATGTGCCATTGCAGTAGACATGAACTAGTAAACTGTGGTATTAATTAAAGATGGCGGAACATAATGGCGGCCAAATAAAATTTTTGTAACCTGAAAAAATCACACTCTCAGGTTTTACATATCTTCGCGTTTTAGCGTCCCTAGATGCCACAAAATATGTTTTATCAATTCCGTCGGTCCACCTGTCGGTTTGTCTGTCAGTCTGTCAGTTCGCTTCATAGCTTAAAAACTACTCATCAGATTGACTTCAAATTTTGGATAAAAATTAAAGCTCATATGGGGATGACCTGACATGGCGGTCAAAATGGCGGCCCAGTGAAACGTCAAAAAATTATTACTAAAAAAACTAACTATCCAATTTAACTTTTGCAAAAGAAGCAAGTGTTACAGAACAATGAACTGGTAACATTTTGGTATGAATATGCGATAGTAAAACAAAATGGCTGCCTAATAAAATATTTAAAAAATCAGTCTGACTTCTTATTAGATTAATTTGAAATTTTGTGCAAGCATTAAAGTGTGATATAGAGATAAGCTGGTAAAGTTGTGTTACAAATTCAAGATAGAGGAACGAAATGGCGGCCAAATAACATGTTAAAAAAATTAACTAAAAAAATTTTTTTATTCACTTGACTGTAAATTTTGACATGACGTAACAAAATCGCAGTGTGTATCAATGTAAAAACTACTTATTGAATTAATTTTATATTATGCCCAAAATCAAGTGTGGCATAAATAGAAAGTGGTAAAATATTGGTAGGGATCCAATATGTTGGAATAAAATGGCATCCAATAAAAATGTTTGAAAAGACAGTATATATGTGTTCCTAAATAACTATGTACTGGACTAAATTGGCTCACACTTCACTATTCCTAATAAAAGGAAATATTTATAATGAGGCAGTTCCGGGTAAAAGAAATTTACCGATTTTTTTATTAATAATTATTGCTAAAATAGTTTTTACATTAACTGGTTTATAGGTATTATGCTAGGAATTGCCTAGTTTTACCTTTAGGTAGTTAGTACATAAGGTTCAGATTAATTTCGCTAAAGTTTACTTAATGTGCAAAAATAATAGTTTTGTAAAATTATGCTAATACGCTTAAAGAATTATCATCATTTATTTAAAACAATTTTATAAATTGAAAGCTATGACCTAAAACGTGTAACAATATTTTTCTGTTAAAAAGGAATTATTTTTTATATAAAAAATCTAATACTAAGACACATTATATTACACAAATATTTTTAAACTATAAAAACATTAATAATTTACGCTCAGTAGCGGCTCGTAAGGTCTGAGTTTGGAAGGATGCACCGGTGCTCAAAGATCAATAAAAAGTACCGAAAATTGCGTGACAATGTATTTTGTCTCCATTTCTTGTACATGTTAAAGCGCGGAATTTTTAATAAGTTTACCAGTCCTGCTATTTTTTTCATTAAATTTGGGTACCAAAAAAATTTGCTTTAAAAAAAAAGACGAATCTCTTTAGGAAAACTCATGCACATGCTTCCGTGCATATACAAATATTTATTCATACAAAGTGGAAAATTTTTTGCTTCACAATCACATCAGAAAGTACTTATTCCAAGCTAAAACCCACAGGTAAAATTAAACAACTTCTGTAGCATCTCAGGTACAGGGTTATTATTTACAGTTTGTTACCCCTTTAAACACTGAGAAACATATTAATTTGACAAATAAATAAGAAACATTGTTCGGAAAATAGGAAAAGTAAATAGGCTTTATACAATAGTAAACTCCGGAATGAGTACAATAAACCTGTAACTAACGCGTAAACGACCTTCCCTTCATTCACTAGCTTAAATTAGCTTTAATTCCAGCAAAGCCCTGTCAAGCATTTCAATTTTTAGTTTACCTGATTAAAAAAAACAATAGAAATCTATTTACACTAGATAATTTATGGTGTTGCACCTAACTTAATCGGAAAAAATATTTATTTACAATACCAATAAATGTAGATAAGGTTGCATGGGCGCCTACAGACCCATTTCCAGGGGGGAGGTGATTAAAATGTTCAAAAATGACTGATGATATAGAAAAAAAAGTCATCCATAATCCATTTGGTATATAAATAGATTTTGTCCAAGGGAGCAAAAGTAATTGCCCATAAAATATCTATATATATTTTTTTCAGGGACTACCCCACATAAAGGAAAATAAATGTTTTTACATAAAACGTACAAGAAATTTTATGTATTTCACTGTTAATATATATATATATATATATATATATATATGCATTTTAGTTTTTAAAAAAAAAAATCCGTTTTAAAGGGCTGCCTCACCCTTTTTCGGATATCCTGGCTAGTGGATAAAAATTATTTTGTACAAAAAAAAAAAATTTTACATGTTCCGCTGTTTTTCAAAATATTGGGTAAATTCTATTTTAAATACATATAATTTAAAAAAAATCAAGTATCTACGCTAGTGACAAAAATTTTTTTAATGTGAGAAGATTCCCTAACTATTTCCTTTTTCAGTTTGACTTTATCGGTTTATGAATATTCAAAATCTCTGGTGCAAATTTGAAATGAATCTCTCAACTGGTTGTTAAATTTCATTTACACACACACACACACACAAACATCCCTACACACATCCTAATTTTTTTCTAAAATTATGTTTTTCGTAATCTAGGGACTCTAAAACCTCAAAAAAAACTCAGTCTATATTTTTCGAAAATGTTTGCGATTTCAATACTTCCCCTACCTAGATAGTGTATTATTAATACTATGTGGTTGTTGACGATGGTCATCTGTTAGTTGTGTGGTGTAGGCGGATGTCGTTTGCGACTCTCGCAGGCAGCTATTTGAAGTATTTGCACACGCACTAAGGTACGAGCGTGGCTGCAATTTTTGAGGGTCATCCTGGTGATGCTGATCAAAAAACATAAAAATTGTAATCGATTTCGCAGGACTACTCGTTCTGATTCTGACATCATCTTTGATCAAACCACCATATTACAGAATTTAAAAAATATTTCCCAACAATGCCATAAATGAGAATCAGGCAATTGAAGAGGCCGATGTATTAATTCTCAACACCACCATTTCAAAAGCTTCTATTTATAACACTGTCTTCATAGTTGGGAGGACATAGATCTTCTTGTACTTCTCACTGCATTACCATTGCTTTATAAGAACAACAATCTTCCAAAAGTGCGAAAAAGGTAAAGCATTTGATGCTGAACCGCACAACTATTTGGAAACATTTCAATGGGCAGCCCTACGAAAAAACACTTCACTAATTCTGACCATTGACTCTGAGGATGTTCCCGATCCCATTGACATGATAAGTGAAAATTAAGATAAAGAAGGGGAAATTGAATTATTGGACCAACTGAATGTCATTGACAGGAGAGTGGCTAGCTCCGTTGAAGATATAGATATTAACCACCCGGATCTTTATATGTTCCCCAGAATTTCAGTTCATTTTTCAAGTGAAGGGAAGTATTGTAATGGTGAAAAAATTACCCTCCGAGATTTTTTCATACGTTTACGTTTCGTGGTCCCTAGAAACTGAAAAACATGTTTTCTCAATTCCGTCTGTCGATCTGTCTGTGGGTCCGTCTATTGCGGCATAGCTAAAAAACTTCTTACTTCAAATTTTGGTCAAAAATTTTTGGTAAAAAATGGCGATAGTGAAATTCGCCAAACTATGAAAAGTTGTAACTCAGAAACTATTAATGGTATAAAATTCCTTTTAGTCCCAATGTGTAGCAAATCTAATCTTCTTTTAAAAAAGGTCAGACGCTAAGTTTGGTCGCTGTTAAGAAGAAACTGAAAAAATTCCAAAAATGTCGATGTTTACGGAATAGTGGTGCTGGCCGGCCGGCAAAAAATTTTGTTGGAGACTGGACCAGGTATCATCCCAGACAACATATAAAAAAATTGTAAAGTGTGAATTTACCTTTGATTTCATATATAGAACACCCTGAAAAAATTACCTCAGAGTGATTTAAAGAAGAAAAGTCAAGTTTTAACAGTGAGGGATATTTAAAAAGTACATATTTGGAGCTCTCCAGTGATACTGTATATAAGGCAATGTCATAATTTCTAAGGTTTTTATTGTTGGTTGATCGTGACATTTTCGAGAATTCCCAGAAAGTACAAAAAAAGTAAGATGAATAAACGTATGATTATTTACTACATAATCAAACCAGGATTTTCTAGGCAACAATTTTATCCCAAACCATCTATGAAAGATAACACATACGGATAAAGTGACTAAACATTTATTTATAAATAAAAATACGATTAAATATGTAAAACTGTAAAACAATTAAGATCTACAAAATATTTTTTTTCCATATTTTGGAAAATTTGAAGGTGAAAATTATTCATCAGTATGGGAGCCACGGATTCCTCCTTTCAAATTTTTTTTAAACATAAAATAAATATAAATTTGGGTGAATTATTATAAAGTAGGCCTAATTTTCCTAAAGTTTAATCCTCCAGTGAACTGAAACACGGGCGTTTTGTTGTTTGATCGTGGAATTAGTGATGACAAATTGGAACCTCCCCCAAACTAAACGTCTGGTTACGTGCCTGACACATTATAATATAAACTGTTGTCTGCGTGCAGTAGATTTCAGTACAAGATAATTTTCCTGTAAAGGCGCATTTACACATTTTTACTTGCCTCATAAGAAGGAGGTACTCTAACCGTAAAAAAGTCACCCTCCAAGATGTTTTCAGATCTTCACGTTTCAGGGTATCTAGATGCCAAAAAACACGTTTTTTCAATTCGATCGGTCGGTCTGTCTGTTCGAGGCATAGCTAAAAAACTACTTACCCAATCGCTTTGAAATTTTGGTCAGATATTAAGGGTCATATGGGGATAAAATTGTAATAGTGAAAATCCAATATCGCGGAACAAAATGGTACCTTTTAAATTTTCCCCAGAAATTAAGGGTGATATAGAGATGGAATGGTAAAATTCTGGTACGAATTCAAGGTGGCGGAAAAAAATGATGGCTAAATAAAATGCGTAAAAATCTTTTTATTCAATTGATTTGAAAGTTTGTGAAAAACTTGTGAAATTTTGGTAAATGAAAGCCTAATAAAATTTGTAAAAGATCTGCATAAAAAACTGCTTATTCAAGTGATTTTAAAATTTGCCCAAAAATCAAGTGTGACAGTAGAAATTGGTAAAATATTGGTACCAATTCAATATGGTGGAACAATATCGCAACCTATTAAATTCACCAAAAATTGGTACATTTGCTTTATCCTTCCATTTAGTAGGAATAGTAAGTATGATCCTATTTAGCTTCTTATATAGACATTTAGTAGTTACATATAAATCTTCTTTTATCTTTCACTTTTCTAGACAAGACGAGGGATTTCTTATGAGGGAACTACAGGATAATTGGGTAAAATCAATTTGTAACGGAACTTAACCTGAAATTATCTACCGAATCCTTCATTTGTCGACAAAATTGTGTTTTAATTTATGTGTTTACTAAATGACTATGTCCAGGAATATATATGGTCATACTTCTCTGTTCCTAATACAATAAAAGATTTATAATTATAACCAGGGATGTTCTAGGTAAAGGAAAGTTAAAGATTTTGTATTTTGCAATAAATATAATTGGCTTCATTATTGCTTAGATTAATTTAAATATTTGCAGTGTTGGTGTTATTGGTTGAATAGGTATCTCGAATATGCAGAATGTAAAAACTATTGCATTTTTAAAATTCCTTTTTTTTATAATTTTATAAAAATATTATTGCTTTAATATTTGCGGTTTGCCTCACGCAAATAAATATTTTAAAATATTACTTACCGATTTAGACAGCATTAATTCATTTTAAATGTATGAAGAACAATTTTATTCATTTCTATAATCAAATTTAATTTAACGCAAAATCTGAGTATAAAAGGAACACGTAAAGGCATCGCTACACAGCCGAACTACCAGTTTTTGGAACATAACTTTAATTATAAGGGAAACATTTTCTGTAGATAGCAGGGTGTACCTACTGCGTGGGTGGCAGCGAATTTGCTGGAGGACGTTGCGAAAGGTTACAGTTCGAGAAAAGAAGGGTGAAGGAATAAAGTAGAAAGTGTCAAATAATTAAGGCGTTCGGACCAAGATATGTATGGTTGTTATTAAAAATCTAATTAATATATTCTATTCAAAACTTAAGCGATGCGGGAATTTTATTAAACTACTATTTGAGAATAGCTGAATTTTTACCAAAGCAATTTAGCGTAAATATTTTTAATAAAAATACAGAATTTTAACACCTACAATACATAGATTGTTTTCAAATAAAAAATGCCTCGGTTTTTTTTTATGTACAACCAAATTTAGTAGTACGCACTTGTATTTTAAAAAGCATTGGCGTTGTTTACCTGTTAATATGTTGCAAATAGGAGAGATGATTTTATTGTTATATCGATATACTTATTTCAAAATAATTTTTGGGGTGTAATTGTTAGCTTTCTTTTTATTATTTGCATGCCCTTCAAATCGTTTACTACAAATAATGATTTTCACACTTTTAGAGAATCCTGGAGAGGAATATTTTGTATATTAAGTGCAAATAAATGTTTTGCAGCCTGAATAATTTTTAATTTAAAATTCGATTGAATTGTTCTGTCAATGCAGCAGGGTGTATCTAGGCAAAAGTGCGTGGGAGATGGAAATAACTGTCAAAGTTTTCGAAAAGAGGCTATATAATGCAAATAGCATAGTGCAAACTGAAAAAACAAGCAGCGGTGCAGATTGTTCATGCTGTTAGGTGCATATGTGGGTTTTCCTCGGGTGGGGTGCACAGATCCGTACCTCTCTTGCCATCACGGCATCGTCGTCGTGCGGCCCGTGTCCGGCCGCGGCCTCGTCCTGCACTCCCGCACTCACTGGACCGTGGGGTGGGGGCCCCCGAGACGCCGCGGGCCCTCGTTACAGTTGCTTTCCCGTCTCGACTCGTCCATTCCGGGCACAATGGCTGGCTGCCTTGTCTTGACCCGCCGTGCGGATTGCTCGCGCGCCCCCTGCCGGCCGATCGATCGTGGGGCCTGGCAACGAGGCGCCGCCACCCGAACAAGGCGGAATGAAGGAAGCGCAATCGCTAACTAAGGCGGAGTTGCCTGATTTTATGACAGTGTAGGTGGTTTGGAGAAAAGGGTGCGAGGTTGCAGAGAGGTCAGTTGTAAATACAACGATCCAAGTATATTTGAAGAAAATTTTAAATTAACACTTCAGGCAAATATATCTTAATAAGAAAAGGTGATACCTACCGCATTTTGGTTTAATTTTTTTTTATTTTATATCAACCGAAATATATATACTAGAAATTATTATATTCAGGTATTTTTTAAGGAAAATAAAACCAGTTATACTCATGAGCAGGACTGAAAAAACATTTTAAATAATTTATTTTTTTTAAACAGAACACGTGTTTTAAAAGTTTAAAACAGTTTTTTTAAACATATTTTTAACTCTAAGGGGAAGTTTATGTTTAAAACAAAAAAATAAATTGCTTACCGAAAAAGAGGGTAGGATTTACGGAAAAATGACGCCACCCAAGGAAAGCGGAAGGGGGAGGCAGAGAGCCCTTCTAGCCTCCCCGTAGCTACGCTGCTTCAAAGGTATCAAACCTAGTAAGTTAGTACCTAACCAGCAAATAGAGGTCTATTTTATACAGGGTGTGTAAAAATATGTATGTATATAAAACAAATTTGGCGCATAAGATTGTTTAAAAAAAACCTAAAATTTTAATTTTGATTTTAGACAGCTGTTTTACCCTTTTAGAGTAACCCTGTATAAAGGATAAAAACGCTTTTGTATGCAAAAAAATAATTTGCCCTGTTTTACCTTATTCTTTAAGCTAAGCGTTATTCAAATAGAAGGCGTTATTTTCTCCTCTAGGGTAACCCTGAACAGTGGAAAAATTGTTTTTTTTTTTCAATAAAAATTATAAAAGAAATTTGAGGTTTTTCACTGTTTTCAAAGCTAAATGCTTTTGCAATACTTTTTTTGTCATTTTCAGAAGGCTATTTAAGACTCTTACAGTTACTCTGTATACAAAAAGAAAAAAATTAATTTCAAGTGTTTCTCGGTTTTTAAATTGATTTTTGACATTTCTCAATTATATGTAATATTTATTAAAATAAATAAAAATAATATCTTTAGCCAACGAAGTATGGAAATACTGGGTGTTTGGCATTTATTACTGTCTAAATCTCTTATTTTGTCAGATATCGACCCCAAGGTTCGGGATCTTTGTGAGGTGGTGAATTTTATGGTTCGGAGGAGCATATAAGATGGTAATGCGTTCAAAGTCCAATAACGTAACACAAATTGGATATCTCAAATATGTGGGATACAAGACACATTTTAAAGTATTCATGGTGTTCTAAAAATATGTGTCAAAACCAACACAAAACAACATCCAATATAGTCCCTATTAATTGTAAGCATATACAGTTATTTAGCCGATACAAAGAAAAAACAGTTTTTAACGAAATATGAAAGTGAGTATCTTTTTTTTTGCTCTTCAATAATTTTGGCTCCCAGACCGCCTTTGTCGCAAATATATCAATAGGTAGTACCAAAATAAATATATACTGATAGATGATGTGCTATCTCCTATTCCTAATAGTAAAGACAAAAAGTTAAAATTTGGTCGAATTTGTATCACTAAATCAATTTTTTGGCTTTTTAACCTTTTGTACTACATCTGGGGGTGGCGAGACATTACCTTTTTTAAAGACCGTTAAAAGATACAAATTTCCGCCCAAACCGGAGATTTTCGTAAGGTATTGAAATAATAATTAAAGTCTTATAGTTGAAACTGTTATTTTTTATTTTATTTTATAAAATGTTGAACATAACCACCGTTAACTTTTAAATTTCCGTCTCACATTTGTGGAACATTTCTGGTGTCACACTAGTATGTCAGTAATTTTTGTTGTACTTCTTGTAAAAATTAAGTAGAGCCGGATCCGGCGACCAAGAAATTCATTAAGAAGATACTTCTCTCATGGGTAAAAAAGTACGGGGGAGCTCTATCTCTGTTGAAAAACTATAGGTTATAGTCAATATAGTCATTTTCATTAGTTGCCACAATGGCAAGTATAACAGTTGCAAGCATAAGCGTTTTATTAATAAAAGATGAACCAATTACCATATTTCTCATAATTCCAGTCCATACGTTAAGTTTTGGAGGATGTTGTGTATGAGCCTCTTTAAACCAGTGAGGATTTCATCACTGCAATGTCTATTGACTGTGCCGTTCAGAAAAAAGTTACTTCATCACTATAGCACGTCCGATTTAAGTAATTTGGTTGCATTTTATATAAATATAACATTTTTTTACCAATCTGTAATTTGCAATCTAGGTCGTCTTCATTAAGTTCTTTTACAAAGTAAACTTCGTAAGGGTTTTTTTTATAATCTCGTGAATTGTTGATTTACCTACAGCCACATCAGCATGTCACTGCTTTGGTCGAACAGCAAATATTCCTAGAACTTAAATTTAACATCGAACAAAATCCAGATCGAAAATTCCAAAAACTTCCCAAAACAATCAGGCAAAGTATCCATACTACATAAGATACCTACATATTGGGTACCTTACGTATTTTTCAAATCTAGTTCTACTTGAGTGATATTCTCCTAAAATTTTTCTATGTTGAATATACCAAAACTAAACTAATTATTAAATCGCAACTAATAAAATTTTGGTTTCAGTCAAAGATGTATTAAATTAACTGTCACCTAAAAAACTTTTCTTAAAGTTTTGTCATAAATGTAAAATACAATTAAACAAATTTTTAGACTACAATTAAATGTTATTATTATGATGTGTATCAGATTATTCTTAAAATATGACCAAATGATTTCTCGGTAGGTATCTCGTTTATATTCAAACGATATAACAAAAATAAGTACAATAATTGGAAAAAGGTTTGATCTTGACTAACACTAGTTTCGGATTTTTTTTATCAAGTAGTTACCGAAAATCAGAGCGATGAAGGCAGTGAAATATCTAAAAATAGAAAAACATCCCTCATATTTTTTTACGCTTGGGTTTGTCCTCTAGTTAAATGCAAATATAATTAATTAATGTACTTTTTTGTTTTTCTCACGTTGAGGTTTATATGCAAAATTATAAGTCTTATTTTGCCGTTTTTTAAAATACTGATAGTTGTTTAAATAAAAAAATATTTTCAGTAGTAATATTAGTACAAACAAAATTTCCGGACAAAATCAAAGAAATGTTGAGCACTTATTTTCTTAATAAAAGCAAGAGTGCACAGAGTCAATAACTGACCATGTGCACGAATGCTTTTATTTAAGCAAAATACGTATGAAACAATTCTTTTCCGAAAATACATTTTTTTGTAACCGTTATACTTTGTTAAATAAATATCGTAAACAGAACTGGAAACTGAATTTATTTTAACTAATGTAGTCACAATAAAATTAATTAAACTAACTTCGGCTTTTTCCTATTGTGTGTATTTAAGGAGCGCGTGGGTAGTATTGTCATGGTAACGCTTGGAGCGACATGCATCGTTTAAAATGGCTATTTCAAAGCGATATTTACAGTAGTACTAGATTTAATTATTTTGTGTTTTAATTCGCTATTTTTAATACTCCTAATTAATAATATTAATGAATCGAACTATATGTATGTGTCATGCGTAACAAATTCAAAGTTAAGCTGGTTGTATTTGGGAATGTAAATACAGGTTTATCGGTTTGCTTGACATTGATGGAAATGAAAATTGCACAAGTGCATTTTTCACTTATAATCCTCCCTAGTGCTTGAATTATTACCGAAAATTTTTTCGGGGTCACGAATTTTTTTCGAAAATTATCATGAATCGAAGAAGAGGGTTAATTTTCAGCAAAAATTAGTGAGCGAGAAAACATTTTCGGTTATTAATTAGAGTACATGGGAGATTTGGTTAGAAAATTTCATACAAGATGAAAAAAAAGCATTAAAAGTCACGTTTTGGTAGTACATCAGTCAATCAAAAACTGAGTTTAGTACAATTAAATGGTAATACATGTGTACAATAAAATTTATTTCATCATTCCAAGGTAATTTTAAGCTACTAAAAATGATGGATCGTCTTATTAGGTCCTAATCTTTCCAAACATGTAAATTATAAAGTCCCAAATGATTCATATTTCACGCAAGCTATATTTGTTTATATATAGTGGATTTCAAATCACTAAAAGTAGTGGAAATTTATGTAAAACTAATTTTTTAGAACAGTTATACCTATCGGTAAAAGTTGGTTTTACAAAGAAGAGATAAAATTCCGATTTTAGTATAATAATTTAGTCAGAAATGTACAGAAGGAGCTCTTTTCTTTTATTTTTGATTCATTCGAAATTACTAAGATTGGTGAAATTGAAATGAATGAAAGTATGTCGGCCGGTTGCAGAAAGCTCAATTAAAGTTTAGAATGTTTAACGGAATGTCAAATTTGACAGCGAGTTCCTAGATTTCTATAAGCAGCTTGTCAAATCCGAAAGCTCGGTTAAATATCCTAAACAGCAATTTAGTTTTGTGCAACCGGCTGAATAACTTAAAACAAGGGGATAATTAAATCTAGAACGCTATGGAATTTTGTGTGTATTTTGTGCCTGTCAAACGACAATAAACTAATCTTTCAGATCAAACCAATCAATAAAGCTCCGAGTTAGAAATAGCAGAAATATACTTATAAGTTATTTAAAATGGAAAAATTTGAAAAATATGGTTTATGTGCATATTGCAAAGAAGTGGGCCATATTAAAATGTACCATCGTTATCTGGAATATCTTGCTAATCTATCTAATTGAAAATTGTCATATTTAAATCATGAAAGACAATTTGTTTAGAAGAATATAGAACGTCTTGCTGATGATTTCGCCAAAGTTCTCCAGGATGTCTAAGCGGAAAGTAAATTATTTGGTGGGAAAATATTATATTTACTTTACTAGGCTTTTGTTTTTTTGCCACTTAGGAATGAAAAGTAACCATGGAAATGTTCCATTATAAAATGGTAGAGGGAAATACTCATTTTTAAAAACCTGCTTTATCCCACTAGGATCACCTTGTATAGTCGAAATAAAAAATATATACAGAAAAAATAAAATAAATTTAATGTCTTCCACACTATGAAAAAAACTTTTTAGGGAGCTCTTTCACCTCGTAGATTAATCCGACATAAAGGAAAACATGCTTTTGTATGCAAAAATAAAAATAAATTTGCCTTGTTTTACCGGTTTTTAAGTGTTTTGAAAATATAAATATTTCTATTTTTAGGGGACTGTCGTATCCTCTGTATAAGGGGAAAAATTATAAATAGAAAGAAATTTGACGTGTTTCACCGTTTATTAAAAAACTAAATGCTTTTGAATTTTTTTACGTTTCCGGGGTGCTGTTTCATCGTCCTGGGGCTACCCTGTATAATGGGAACAAACAATGTACAAACTGATAAAATAATTTTGACGTATTTCACTTTTTTTTAAGCAAGCTAAATGCTTGTAATTTTTTTTTCATTTTCAGACTGCTGCTTCATCCTCCTAGAGCTACCATCTATACTAGAAATATTGTTTCAGTATACAAAACAAAATGACGAGTTTCGCCGATTTTCGAAATAATTTTTAATTTGTTTTAATATATAATCGAAAGAAAAAAGTTTCTACGCCTATGACCTCTACAATTTTTCAATGTCATGGCATTTACCCGAATTATTTTTATTTTCAATTTGATTGTTATCGGTTTATGTATTCTCAAAATATGAATTTTTTATGCTATGTATACCCCTTAAAAATATCCAAGATCTACGTCCATGACATCCAAAATCTAATCTCCACGAAACATCACCATTCTAAAATTACGGTTGTTGTAAATTTTGTTTACACATATACACATCGGCACAGTTTTTTCTAAAAATATGTTTTTTGTATTCTAGGGATTCTAAAACGTCGAAAAAACCCAACTTATTTTTTTTCGGAAATTTTTGTGTTTCCAATACTTTCCCTATATAGGGAATTAATTAATTAATTATATATATATATATATATATATATATATATATATATATATATATAAATATATATATACAGTCAGTCCAAAAAGTCTCCGTACACTATCTGTGTTGTACAGAATTTTTCTGTTGTATTAAATTAATTAATCACAACTAGGATCTAACATGTTTTTATTAATTTTTAAGACATATCTAATGATTTTCAGTAGTAATTGTAACAAGGGAACATTATATTTAAAAGTTATACAAATAATAGAAAAACATATACAAAATTAATGCCAAAAAAGTCTCCATACAGTTAATAATTTTTAGTAATACTTTAACAAAATAGGAAAACAAATGGAAACTAATATTTGGTCGGACCGCCCTTAGCCCTGATAATGGCTTGCAACCTCTTGTCATGCTGGAAACCAGCTTTCTAGTCACTTCTGGTGTAATGTTCTCCCATTCGTACAATATTCTGTTCTTCAACGCTTCTTTGCTTGAAACGTTATGTTGGCGAACGCGGCGTTTAAGTTCCTCCCATAAATGCTCAATAGGGTTAACATCAGGTGACTGTGGGGGTGTATGAAGCTGCTGTCGCACATTATGGATCATCCATTCTCGCACCAAGTTTGCTGTGTGTTTTGGATCGTTGTCTTGTTGGAACATGTATCTCCCTTGGAGGCCCAATTTCTGCACACTTTCTGGTAAATTGTCGCGCAAAATGTTCATGTAGACATGCTGATCCATGGTCCCATTAATAAAATGCAGAATTTTAACTCCTCCAGCAGACATGCAGCCCCATAGCATAACATTGCCGCCCCCGTGTCTAACTGTGGAACAAAGGTTCTTGATGTCAAAGGCGGTATTCTTCTTTCGCCAAACTTTAGCTCTACCATCAGACCCAAAAAGGTTAATTTTAGTTTCATCGCTAAAAATTACTGATTCCCAAAACTCCGGAGGCTGGTTAACGTGCTCTGTAGCAAAGGCCAATCGTTTTTTTCGATTAGCGTCCGAAATTAATGGTTTCTTCCTGGCCACACATCCCCTATAGCCAGCCCTGTGTATACAATTTCTCACCGTTTGTGAACAAATATTTTTTGAAAATAACTCTCGAACTTCTTCTTTCAATTTAGGAGCATTTTTCTTGGGATCTATAGTCACTTGCCTAACGATACTAGCTTCTTCACGTGGAGTCAGTTTTTTGGGACGTCCAGAGCGAGGTCGAATCTTGTAGGAACCCGTTAATTTATACTGATTCACAATGTACTGAATGGTAGTATGCGGCTTCTTCACAATTTTTCCGATATGTCGAAATGATTTTTTTTCTTTCCACATATCAATTATCAGTTTTCGAATTGGTATTGGAATCTCACGATTTCTTTCGCTCATTTTTACTGCTTTCTTAAAAACTAACAATAAATGTACCAACAACAATGTGACAGGTAATTCATTATGGCCGAAAATCATTCATTTGTTTTATGCTGGCCAGCCACAGGCACCTTGATTAAATGCAACTAACTATAACGTGCTTTTTTAAATAAAATTAAAAGTGTACGGAGACTTTTTTGACATTAATTTTACATGCATTTGTTTAATATTTAAGGAACTTTTGAATAAAATGTCCTTTGAAAAGACGTTAGTTAAGCTTAAAATATTGAAAAAAACTTATTTTCGAGTCGTTTCAATTATCAAATAAAATACTATAGAAAAATATCATATAAACTACCTACTGTACTGAGACTTTTTGGACTGACTGTATATATAATTATATATATATATATATTATATATATATATATTATATATATTATATATATATATATATATATATATATATATATATATATATATATATATATATATATATATATATATAATATATATATATATATATATATATATATATATATATATATATATATATATATATATATATATATATATATATATATATATATATATATATATATATATATATATATATATATATATATATATATATATATATATATATATATATATATATATATATATATATATATATATATATATATATATATATATATATATATATATATATATATATATATATATATATATATATATATATATATATATATATATATATATATATATATATATATATATATATATATATATATATATATATATATATATATATATATATATATATATATATATATATATATATATATATATATATATATATATATATATATATATATATATATATATATATATATATATATATATATATATATATATATATATATACCTCAATACTTTTACTGTGGTAGACCACAACATCATCAGCAAAGAGTGTGAGCTCTTCTGAGATATTAACGCGAACAAGGTCATTTATGTAAATTAAGAAAAGAAGTGGTGCTAGAACAGATCCTTGAGAGACATCGCACTCAATACTCATTGATGATGACCTTCTATCAGACACAAACACCAACTGACGGCGATCTTCAAGACAGAACGCAAACCACTGGTCAGCAGAACCTCTAAAGCCATAGCGCTCGAGCTTGGACAACAGTATTCCGTGACTCACGCAGTCAAAAGGTTTCGTGAGATCACAAAACGAACACTGCCGCCACTGATTCACCCTGATTCATCATTTCTTGTTGATATGGCTATAGCATTAATACACCCAAAATGTTTTAAGCATATCGTTAAATTATTCAATATGTAAAAATTACGTCATTTTTTTTCTTAGTGGACATAGATTGCCGCCTGTGGTTTGCACTTATGGTAGCGCATGCCCCTGCAGGGCCGGCATTTTTAAACAAAAAAATTACGCTGTGATTATTTTCTCGTAACCTCTATACTTATTACAAAAATCTACCTCATATTTTGATAAGTCAAAAAATATAAGAAGTAATTTATTTATTAAAACATCCCTTTTTTGCATGTATCTCCTTAGGACTATATCCTAAATTGAAAGCATTGAAATGAGTTTTAATTTTTTTTTCTGCAATGCTTTTTTGTCGATTGGTGATGCTTAGTGATCTCCTTAGGATTTTGAAAATTTCCGCATCCTTGTATAGCCCACGTAACTGCTTGTTATAGCTACACCATTATATAGGGCGTCCCACGTAGAAGTTCCACCGCCTTATCTCCGTTATTTTTTAAGATATCTCGATAAACTATTTTTCTTTTGAAAGCTTAGCTTAAGTACTTTTTGTAAGTGATAACACAATTAATCTAATCTGATTACAAAGTTTTTTTTTCAAATAGTTTCCAAAAACTGCATTTTTAGGTAATTTCTTAAATGGAATGGTATTTTTTTGACGCTGTAATACTTTTTTTCTACCTAAATATCAAACTATCCGAAGTTTACATTGTCGTTGTGAAGTTGATCAAGTCACTCCTTGAAGTAGCAGTAGATCGAAATGACTCGTAATAAATTACTGAGTGTAAACAATAGCAATGAATTGAATCGAACGAAGTTCCATAATAAATTATCATAGTATTACTAAAAATAATTAAATCGGCAGCACTCTGCAGGTCATATGCAGGAATCTTAGTGAATTTGTCCGGGAATTTTTGTGTTTTATTTGTGGTAAAGTGGATTGTAGATAACAATTGATTTGTGTGACTGATCCACAAGAAATAAAGGCACTTTTGCACGATAAATTAAAAAATCAGATGACAGCTCAAGCTTGTATATCTGACAAAGTTAAATATTGCAAACTATGTAAATATAATGCAAAACGTTTTCTACAGTCGACTGATTTCGATGAAGATAATTAATAAGTTATATACAAAATGGTGTTAAAATTTTTTTCGTTTGAAATGAAATGTTGAAGTTTGATCAAACTAAATGGTTCTTTTATTTCACCGATTCTGAAAATTTGAGCCAAATCAGACAAATAGAAAATTTTTTACAGCCTCTCACAGGCCCATTTTGACCTAAAAAATTCCGTAAAACCTAAACTAAGGTCGATAGTCGATCAAACTCAAAACAGAAAGGTATAATTTCATCTAAGCTACATCAAACAAAAAATAATAAAAATAAAATGCACAGTTCATCATTCTCTTTCGAACTAAACACTTTTCCGATTTTTAGGAAAATATTTTTGATTTTTTTAAGGGACAGAAAATTTTCGAGATGAACAGCTGATTGACCAAAAACTTCCATTAATCTTAACCTAACGGTTTCATCTTGGCATAAATAGAAAGATAAAAATCGGCGCCCTCTTTTATCTAAATACCATTTTTACAAATTCTTAACACAAAACGTGATGTTGATCCGATTCCTTTCCTCTGAGAAAAACGTCTGTAGGCGGTAAAATAAAAGCATTAAGTCTACGGCGACAACGCACATCCATACTATACGTCCAACACTATTAAATAATGCTCCCATCCGTGGGCTAATCAGACCTGGTGATTTTTAACATAATTTAGAAAATCAAAATTGTGGAAAAAATCCAAAAAAAATCACAGACATATATTCTCATAAGTAGATTACGGAAAAAATAATTTCAAGTCCATAAAACCATAAAACAAGTCAAGAAAAAATAAAAACCAATTCTCGGGAGTTCAAATTTTTGCTGCTGCTTCTACATGTATGCAAATAATACTGACCATTTTCAGAGAACCTCGAAATTCCGACTTTGCTGTGATTGGTCTAAGTTAACAAAACTGGCGCATTTTTTGGCACCAGAATCAGATAGTTCAATGATTTTGTTACCTCGACACGTACAGTACCGAAGCCACTGATAAGGAATTTTGCCCACCGGGACTTGCTTCTGAAAGTTTGCCTAGCACGTTGGTTAAAAGTAAGAGCTTGTCCGTGGATTACGCGTTCGAGTCGTGTGTCATAATACCCATGTACGTACATAGCCCAAAAAGGTCAATCTGAAGAGCAAAAGGAGTTTTAAGTAATACTTTAAATTTTCGCGTAGAAGCTATTCAGTTATGTGCCAATAATCTGTCTCACGCATTTGAAATCTACTTAATAGTCTCTGTTGTTTGACTTTATCTGTGCTTAATCTATTTGCCGAATTTTTTATAAGTGTTATAAAATTTGCCGGTGGCTTTTTTATCCCTTTTGAAGAATTGAACTTGTATTTATTTTTAACTAGGGAAAATTTTTTCTAAAAGTTTAAATTTTAACTTCGAATATTTTATTTTATATATTTAACGGACTTTAATTAACATTTAAACCTTTTGTAATTTTGCTTTTAATATTTTGCATATTTTTTATATTTTAAACTAAACTATTTTGATCATAATTTTGATCGATGAACATAGTGTTGTATGATAAAGTCTTTCCAAGTTCGTGACACTTTTATTTATTGACGGCTTATAAATATTTTTGCTTTTCATAAATAATATTTGCCTAAATTTTTTTACCTTGATCTAATATTTTAGTAAACTATAAAAGAATTTTTTACACTGGGAACTATATTTTCCAAATTCGATTTTTAAATATTGTTTTTTGGAATTTAAACGTTTTAAACATTTTACTTCGAGCTAATACTAAATTGTATTATTTAAGTTTATTTATCAGATAAAAGTGTGAAAAATTAAACAGACGTACTGAGTGTTTTCCCAAATAGGGCATGTTATACATATAACGTAGAGTTTAAGGTGTATCTTCGAAAATATGCTTTTATCTTATGCCATCAGACTAATTGGCTCGCGCTACTGAAACTTACAAGTTCTCTTAATAGTAGAGGCGTGTCTGGAGTAAGTGCATTAGAAAGCCGTGCATTTATAAATATTGAATGTTTTAACTTTTACTTAACTGGTGGAAGGAACTGAATTTGCATGTATTTGTAACGATCATAATTTTAAGTACTCGCGAACTAACATTTTCGAGGCGCGTGGAAAGTGGCGGTGGTATAAGATTTTAATTGTTGATAATTTTTTGAAAAAAACTAAATTGTTCAACGAGTTTGTTTTAACTTGTAACATTGTAAAATTCCTTTGATACTCGCACCGTTAACAGATTTTTTCGAAACTTAACGTAGAAATTCGTTTTCTTTCGATAAGAAGATTTTGGACTTTTTTTTAAACAAGGACAAAACAGCTGATTGCTACATAACGCGCGACGTAGTAGTTAGCAAAATTTTTCAAATAATCAAAAAAATTGTTGTTCATGATTGGAGTAATCCTTTTTTATAACGAAGTATTGAAAAGAAGAAATATATTCCTACCAAAAACAATACAAAAATAAACTAAAAGAGATTCATTTGGACACTTGTTAAAAAATTTAACCAAACTTTTAAGTTTCAAATTAAAGTTGTGTTGTGGTCCCCTGGACATTTTATAAACGATTTTAAATTAACGCAAAACGTTTGTTAATAAGTTTTGTGCTTAAAAATGGTCAGTAGACATGAACTCTTGCCCAGTTGAACTATTTTTTGGAACTAAACTGTGAAGTGAATTAACAAACTCAAATCATAGTCATTGAAGTGACAACACATTTGAAAAATTAAGAATTTTAAAGAAAAACTAAACTGTAGGTCGTTTGAAAGACTTTGCGTAAGTTTTCAGAAAGTAAGCCAAATTTTTGTGTTAGTGAACAATTAAAGAATCATTTGTAAATTTAGTGTTAGTACTTTATCCACCCGGCGTCCACGTTAACAAGAGTTAAAAAAACAGTATGTAATTTTAAGGTGTATGTATTTTTTAAATTTATTTTAACAAACTGACTAACTTCCTCCATAATAACTTCCCGTCGTTGCAATTTGGTTAAAAAAAATACTAAACAGCATATTTGGGCAGTTGTCCGTTAAAATATGTCTAAATTCCAGTCTAGAGACTTTTCTTCCTCTTTAGAGTCCCCAGGACTCACGATTTTCTTTAAGGCGGGTGCTCAATTTCCAGATGTTAATCGGGTATAGGGTAGCGGGACCTCGGCTACTCCTTCGGGATTAGCCCCACTAAACAATCCCCATAACAACAACCCCGTACCTAGACAATAACAAAGCATGTTAATAGTAGATGTACTTTTGATGACCATAGTTGTAATAATAATAATGATAGTAACAAAACAAAATAAGAGTGAGAAACCACCAAAGAAACAATTATTCCCGTAGAGAGGTATCAGCACGTTCTAGCTAATTCTAAATATGTTCTGCATGAGTAATTTTTCATCAAAATCAACTGAACCTTCCTCAGGACATATAGTATCGAATAAAAAAAGTTCCAGTCGGTTGCTTCAATCTTATTGCTTTTTCAATTTTCAGGGATGTTTGCCTAGCACGTTGGTTAAAAGTAAGAGCTTGTCCGTGGATTACGCGTGCGAGTCGTGTGTCATAATAACCATGTACGTACATAACCCAAAAAGGTCGATCTGAAGAGCAAAAGGAGTTTTAAGTGGTACTTTAAATTTTCGCGTAGAAGCTATTCAGTTATGTGCCAATAGTCTGTCTCTGAATGCTTAATATAGTTTGTCAATATACCTGTTGAGTATCTACAAATTTTCAGTTCTTTAGTTCTAAGTGGAATAAACTGAAATTTTAACAATTAATAGAAAGTTAAGTGTTAATATTCAGGTGCCTAGGTCCAACCGAAATAAAAAGGATGCTGCGCTCTTTAATGGGGAGATCTCTATAGTTCCTGTCGAACTGAAAGACATTGCTGAACTTCCACAAATGGGCGATATGGGCCCTGATGTTTTATATATGCGGTTGGCAATACAGTTGGAAATGTTTGCTAAATCTCAGCTCTGAGTGTACAATCGAAAGAAAAAGGGCGCTTTACAGAGTTTATAAAAAAATATAAAAGCGTGTCAGCCAAATGCAACATTACCGAACAAAAATGCCAAACTTGAAACAACATACAGGGCGGGATGCCGGCAAATTGAATTTGAACATTTTAACAATTAGTTTACAAAAGTCACCTTCCTCTCTCTCCGAAAATTTTTAAGTTGACATTGATTTTATTGATCCCAAATTGTCGGATATTAATTAGGGTTAAAAAGTCCGTTCAAATAATATGCTACTCGCTCCTTATTTTTATTTGAGATCAAAAAAATAAAATAAACTGTCAGTTTTATTTAAAAAGTTCTGAGGCTAGATGAAATCTCCATAATTCACTTCTTTGTACGCTGCGATACCTTATTTGAAAGTGGTAAACAATATAAAACTATAACACTGGGGAACAAGCAGCAATTTGGTTGTCTTGGATCTGTAACCCGTTTTTGACTAATTCTTGGCCTTTGGATACAAAAATATTCGCAGTTTTTGTCTATCACGTCACGTTTTTAAGCCATAGGATACCTTTCCTTTGTATTAAAAGTCATACAAAAAGTGCATACAAAGGAAAATAAAGCGAGAACTGATCAAATATACCAGAATATTTTTATTCATACAGATGTTATTATATTACAAGGTAAATTGTGTTCATGTACAAATAATAAAAAAATATATTATAAAAAATTATAAAATGAAAAAAAATTCGCTTATAACTTTTCCTGGAGTGTTCAATCTGTGGACATACTCGCTTGGTGCTCCAACAATAGTCAGCCATCATACCGACATCCCATCCACCTTGATACCGTGCCTCCATGACCTTCAAATCTTGGTGGTATCGCTCGCCCTGTTTATCGCTAACACCGCCAAGATTTTTCTGGAAGTCAGCAAGATGGCTATGTAAGAAATGCAGTTTGATACTCATGTTGCAAACAAGCATTTTAAAATCCTCCACGAGTTGTTGGACAATTTCGACATAATTCTAGACTCGCGTATTTCCAAAAAAATCTTTGACAATATTTTTGCCAACCAAGCATTCTTATCAAGTTTGGTCCTTGTTTCAATGAAATGTTTATCTTTAATGAGCCGCCGAATCTGTGGACCATCCAACACACGGGCCTTTATCTCTTGTCATGGCAGGCTAGGAAATGCCGAAATGATATACTTAAAACAGTTTCCTTCAATCGACAAAGCTTTAACAAACGGCTTCATGAGACCTAGTCTCATATGAAAAGCCGGAAATATAATGTTTTCTGTCGACAAGTGGCTGATGTAGAATCTTTGGATCACCAGGTTTCAGGTCAGATCTTGGCGGCCAATTCGACGGCACCCAATGCTTCTCACAAGCTCTGCTGTCCCACATACACAAGAAAACAGGGATACTTAGTATATTCGCGTTGTTGACCAAGGAGGAAACAGACCATTTTAAGGTTTTTAAGGCATCACTGCAAGCATTAGAAAACGGAGGAATGCTTATTATACTGTCATGCAACCGTTACATACATGTCACGAATGTTTGGAATAGATGTCAGTTGAAAAAATAATTAAGTTTTTCACAATGATTTCCATATATAAGATATTAAATTATTTATGGCCAGCATATCTTTGTGAATATATTGCCTATAATAGAGATGTACAGAAGTACTCAACCTGGAATAGAAATATTACAGAATTAAAAAAACTAACACTGGTAGAGCCATGAACTCTTTATCCTTTAAAGATCTAAATCAGTATGAGTTACTGGTGGAGATAAAAGATTGTAGATCACTTAATGCTTTCAAAAGACAATTCAATATTTTGCTTAAATAATAACATTATTTTCCCTTATTACTATGAAGCCTTTCTAGATCCTTAAGTTGCGACGTTTCAGTCAAATCCAGAATATCTTGTTCAGTACATTTCGTTGTTAGTATTAGTATAAATGTGTATGCATTGCAATTAGGATAAATTAGCACTTGCGTTTAAGTTGAACTATGAATATGTTTAAGCATGACTTGTAAAAATATTTTTCATTATATAAGGCCTGGCCTCGCTTGCAAATAATAATAATAGTTATTATTATTACTTATTCACATAGTTTCTACTAGTTAGTATCTCCAACCGTTATAAAGACTCCAAATATCTTACATGTTAGTAAATAACAAATTTGATTTTTCTTTCTTTGAATGATTTTTCTAGAACCGCAAACCAAAAAGTGCCATGATTTATATTTCTTACATTATACCACTTCGGGAAACACATATAATCTGGATTCTCTTTGGAATCGAGGTCAGATTTTTTTTCTCAACACCGGACAGCAGCGCATTGAACGTAGTCCTTCGAACTCAAGAGGTCCTTATATGAATCAGAAACCAAATAAAAAAATGCCTTTTACTGTGATTATCTAAGACAGATCTAGGAACGATGCTCTATGACCGGCCATGGGGCTCCTCCGGGCCCTAAGTGCAAGATAGTGTGTTTCCTTTTTATATAAAAATAAAGCTGCCTGGAATATTATCTATATGAACGTTTAAAATAACAAAAAAAAAAGAAATAGTTAGCGAGCTAGAAACTGAGTTTGGATGAGTAGGTGTGATATGATTTTTAATATATTTTAGACAATTACAATATAACGCTAAAAATGGGCCACGATATGGACAAATTTAGTAACTTGCCATTATGTGATCTTTTGGAAGCTCCACAATTGATTACGTATTTAGATCTTATTAAAAAACTGATTTCAATAAATTTTTACTAAGCCACCTGGTTCCTCAATATTATTCATTTTTATTGAACATTAATTCTATATAATGAGTTTAGAACGACAATATAAACAGGTTGAAACGTTATACGTACCAAACAGGTAGAACACTAACCGACATGGGAACCGGCGATTAAAGATCAAAAATAGCGCTCCAAACCACCGCAAAATCATTCAGGACTTGAGTCTGCCTTCTCGACGGTTTATAACCGGGGAAGACCAATAAATTCAGAACCAAAATCAGCTTCAACGGTATATCCGGGAGCAAGCAATTTTAATATTCAACGTTATATCCGGGGGATACTATTTACACTTTTTCTAACTTCAGGGTCTGAATCTGCCTTCCCAACGGCCAGGGAAGACTGATAAATTCAGAATCAGCTGCAATGGTATGTTTGGCAGCAAAAAAAAAACCTTTCTTTAATCTCCAACGGCCTCCCCGGGGGATACTAATATCACTGTTTCTTAACTTCTATTTCTCGTTTTTTTTTTATTAGGGAGATGAAGCCTAAGCCGAGAAAATCTCCACGCAATTCTTTGGGATTCAGTTTTACAGGTGAGCATTTAATCAGGGGAGTGTTAAAACCAAATACATATCTTTTTGTGGTTCTGGCTTTAAAAATTATACCAAAATTTAAAATGGTCAATATTAAAACGTTTTAGTTCATTTGGCATTATTTACATAAAAAAACTCTTAAATCGAACTTTCTATTTTTGTTATTCTAACAAACAGTTACTAAAGGTCTAAAGAAATTGACAGTGAAATTGATATTAATATTATTATAATTATTATGATTAATATAAAATGATTTTATTATAAAAACATCATTTTGTAATTTTATTTGGTCACAGCAATTTGACATATTTTTTTTGTTTACAAATTTGTGTACTTTTTGGGTACTAAAGGAATGATAGGTTTTAAATCTAAATAAAAATCTTCTGCAACAGAGCCACTATGGCGGGACCGCTTTCGACATTTTCTCTTGTTATATATACCTAATATTTCATCAAAGAAGTGCGGTTCGGCGATATTCATTTTGTTGGGAAGATGTTAGAACTCTAATTTTGTAATTTTTGATTGATATAAAGAGTAACATTTTTGCGCTCTGACAAAGTAGACTGTGTTGAATTATTTTTGTAGATATATTATGGGAGTCCCTAAGGTTAATTTTCCTCATCGGAAAAAGAAAAGTACGTTTACTGTTCGACTGCAGAAGTTAGAAAAAGAGTAATTTTGAGTGCAGGCCAATTGACTTTCGACTGGAAATTGGTTCTGGACTGCTCAACCAAGTTTATCAATACGGTCTTATTTGGAGCTCGGAGTAATTAGAGAAAGATTAGACACCAATGGGAGGTAACAAGATCAATTATAATAAAATACTCTTTTTAACAGTTAGATATTGGATTATTAGGTCGTTTTTCTTTCTTTGCTAAAGATCGAGTTAAACTGGAAATTAGAGAGACGATCACAGTTAAATTGGAAATTATGAGTTTTGTATAAGACCGGAGTTAGGGGTTTTTCACCCCAAAAGTAAGATGCTGTCCCCTACCAGTGGTCGGAGTGTCGAGTTAATCTGACCGAGGATTTGGCCTTTGGCTTATGTTGTGCCAACACGGCCACTTTACCACGGAGTTTTGTCCCTGTTTTGAGGTTTTTAAAAGTAAAGTGTTTTAGTGTCCGCGTTATAATATTTTAAGTTGTCCCAGTTATGTACAAATAAAGTTGTCGGGAATATTATCACTATGAGCGTTCAAAATAACAAAGCAAATAAAGTTAGTGAGCTAGAAATATACATATATATACGTAATAAGAAAAAATATATATATATATATATATATATATATATATATATATATATATATATATATATATATATATATATATATATATATATATATATATATATATATATATATATATATATATATATATATATATATATACATACATATATATATATATATTACTTACTTTTCTTAATTTTTGTTAATTATCCGCCGGGGATTGATGACAAAACACAAAATATGCTAATTAAATTTGCAAACTGGTTTAACTCTAATAAACTTTTTTAAATACAAAAAAAAACCGTATTTATCAACTTTACTCCTCACAGTCGTCACTAATCGATCGGTTTTAGAAGGATAAATGGCTCATCAGTGAAACAGGTTACAATGACAAGCACATTGAAAATGATTTAGGGAGGGAAACACATAGTGTGCTAGGTTGGCGCCTGTTACATTCACAATATTTAGATTGAAAAAGATTCCTAGTTTGAGTGTTTTGCAGTCGTAGTATCATGCGCAGTTTTATGGTCGGTCAAAATACCTCATATTATTTTGGGAAAATTCAAGACATATTATTAGGGTATTTCGCATATAAAACAATGAACACTTTATGGAAGGTGTAGATCACGTAAATCTCTATTTAAAAAACTGGCCTTGTTGACGGTTCCAGCGATTTTCATACTTGAAGGTCTGTTATTTGTAAAAAATACTTAGAAAACTAACAAGAAATAGTCATTTCCACTCATATAAAACCAAGGGCCAAAATGATCTTGGTGTTCCCTCAAACAATTTGAAACTTTACAAACACAATTCTAACTATATGAGGATTTTAATACATAATAAGTTGCCGAGTTATTTGAGAGACATAAACAATGTTAGGGTATTTAAACAAGTTATAGCATTTTAAAAAATTGAATATTTAGTTCATAAGTAGTGTTTGGACTTATGACGTCATCTATGCATATTTTTTGTGTATCATATTGAAATTGTATAGATGAAATAAATCATCATTCATTACTATAAAAACGTCATTTTTCTAAAAGAATTTGTTTAAATGTAAATACAGTCCATTCTCCCAACATTATAACTTGGTTATCGAACACCACCAAATAAAAAAAACTGTAGGATTTATAAAACAATAACCTATATTTAAAATTCTTATAACATACATTTAACAGGAGTATTAAGTCACAAGCTCCCCTTTTTTATACTATCTAACATTTAACCACCCATTTTCGGGGTGACAACTGCCGCGTTTATTAAAACACAAATTACGTTTACTTTGAATTTAGGGAATAACAATTAAAGTTGAAAAGTATGGCTTATTAATTAATGCATTTGCGACCCTGCTCCTAATATAATAAATCTTTTATTTCTACACTATCAAAAAGTTCTATACATTATTTACACCACTTCCGAATTACTTTTTTGGGCCTTTTGTCAGAATTTTAGACTAAAACCAGGTCCTCCTCGGCGCATATCAACCCCTAAGCCAAGTCTGAAACCATATCCATCATCTTCTTCCTATAAAAAAATATATAATATAAACATTCTTAATTATAAAAAAAATCAGAAATTAAATTACGTTTTTAATAGGCGATTTATTTTAGACACCAAATCAAAATAACATTGGTGAACTTCTTTATAGAATTCTTAAATAAAAAAAGATGTATAGTCGTACAGAGGCATACAGAAAAACATATTCTGCATTAAAGTAGGTTTAGAAGGTATACAAACACCAAAGGGTTTATGTCCAGTCATAATTTAATCAATTACTGTTATGCAAGATTTAATACGAAGTGGACCAGTTACTTGCAAAGAAATGAAAAAATTACTTACATATTAAATATTTCTCAAATATTACGGTACAACATATTTCCTAACTTATAAAGAATACTAGTTAGTGAAGAAATGCAATTTAATAAATATTATATATGTGTTTTTTAACTAAGATATCAGGGACCACACAAAAAAATGTTTTATAAATCGCTCAGTTACCATAAACAATCTTTAAACGATTTGATGCTGCAATTAGTAACTATTATCTGATACTTGATAGTGGTTCATTCTTTTGTGTGAAGTACCTCTCTTAAGATACTTTTATCACAACTTGCTTTCCATATCCACCTTAAGCCAACGTCGTTTTAACGTTGCTCAAGAATTATTTTGACGTCTCCAGACGTTATATTTGGACGTATAATTATTTAACACAATAACTTACCAATTTTTTATATTCACCACCACCGCTTGGTGGCTTGGGACTTGCAGCTAAAGCCCTCTTATGACCCAGTTCGCTTTTAGCTGGCCACGTTGGGAACATGGCCGGATCTATGGGCAAAGGTGGTTCAGTAAAATAGCCGTGTTTCAGCGCATCTTCAGCTGTTACCCTCTGTGCGGGATCAAAAGTAAGGAATTTTAAAAGCATTCCGAGTCCCATCTCGCTAAGATTACTGAATTTGGCACGCAGATTGGAAACGGGGTATTCAGTGAATTTCATCTTTTTAACTGCTGGGAGGTTGTTGAACCCTGGCCAGATCTTTTCACTCGGTGTACCTAAATCCTGCAATCGAAAAGTAGTTTTATAAAAGTTTAGGTCTCCTGTATAAATTTATTTTCATTACACACTATAAAAACTATACTAGCGACTGCAATTTGCTTGCACTAATTACCTATTTAAAAAACTACTAGTCAGTTTTCTGTGCTAGTTAAGACTGGAAGTACAATATAACGGTAAATTATAACAAAAAACTAAAGTACGGGGAGTGGGAGACAATCAGATTATGTGCAATCTATAAGGTAGCTACTAACACACTTTTAAAAGATGATAAATGTCATATTTGCGAACAATGTTAGGAGGGAAAGTTTTTAAAAAATTTTTTTCGACATTTGAGAGGCATTCATATATAAGCCGAAATGATAACCACTTCAAAAGGAGATTAGAGAGTAGATAAATTAATGTTTGGAAACAAAATAGCACCTGTAATATGGCAGCGGTAGACAATATTAGGAGATATATCGGGCATGTAAGTTTCTCTTGATGACATGAAAATACAGGGATTAACATTTACAGAAAACACTGAAAGAAGTAGGTTTAAAAAACAAGGAGAAGTGCAAATTTTTAGAAACATAGTGGAAATATTTGAGATATGTAATTTGGTTTAGAAAGATCTAATGAAAAAATTTTGGCTATAAAAAAGTTAACTTGCTGTGACGAATTTCTATGAAAAATAAATCTTGCCACCAATTTGCGCTCCTTTTATGTTTTATTACAAAAAGGTGTACCATTCGTTTGAACTCAATAACGGGGAAATTCTTTCAATCTGATTTAACAAGAAATTACTTCTGAATTATTTTGATATGCCTAGGGTGCAAAATTGCCTGTGTCTCTTGCAATTGATGGGAGTCCTTATGGGAAGGAACCAGTATTGTCTCATACGTGTGTTTCACTGAAAAGTAACAAATTTCAAAACTAACCACCAGCACATGGGTTAGATTTGCCCAAAATTTCTTCCTGAAAATGCTGTCAGACTTTTTGTCATTCTTTCTAGAACCGCGGAAAAATAGGCATTTTTCTGGGATTAAACCGCTGTTTTATTTTAAGAGGAACGTCCTATATGATCTATCCACTTCGACCGTCTGATACCTCCCCTATTCAAAAATATGTAGTTTGAATACGTTAATTTTACGTTTTTAAATTAGAAAAAATTATAAAATCCTTGCACTACACCAAATTACAAACCTTTCTACTAGAAATAAAATTAAGCAAAATAACGAGTAGCATTTTCGAAAAGTTTTATTTTCGTGAATAGTTTACACAAAAAATAATAAAAACTGTTACCTATACCCATAACTGTTGTATGAACCTTTTATTAATTACCAAACATTTCGTCAATCTGAAGAGTAAATTTCCACATTGAGACATTTTCTGAGAAATTAACTCTATAACATTTCTTATGTTAATTTTAAGTTCTTCCACGTTTGGTTGGTGGTAGAAGGGTAGAACACCTTTCCTTCACGTAATCCCCACAGAAAGAAAGCCTGGGATGATTAGATCTGGGGAATATGGAGCCTCTTCACCTGTTTGAAAAAACTAGATCTAATGAATTTCTTGCAATGTTTGAATAATGGGCGGGGGTACCATCTTGTTGGAGGCATATGCTTTAAATTATTCCATCCTCTTCATGTTGCCGATACATTTTTTATAACATATCCTTATAGTTAGCTCTGAAGATAGATTCTCCATAAAGAAAACGCTTTCCTTCATGTAATCTGGGATCGCTAAATATGGGATATAAAATTAATTGCCGAATTAATGTGAGGAAGTTAATGGGGGATACATACAACAATTATTATTATGTCAGAATTTGTTTATTTTGTTCTGTCAACTATTCATGATGAAAAACTTTTCAAAAATACGACTTTTCTTATTTTACTTTCTTATAATACACTGAAGATATTTATAATACAAGGCAAGGATTTTATAAATTAATTTTAAAATTTAAAAATGTAAAATTAAAATATGCAGACTACGTATTTTTGAAAAGGAGATGTATCAGGCTACCAAAGGGTATAAGGAGATATATAAAAATGAGAAAATGTAATGTAAAAACCACACTTTTGTATCACTTTCCGTTTTCGAACTATTAAGTCTCAAAATGTGTTACTTATCAATGAGACCCCTGTAGAATAAAACGTCTGGGTCACCCGACACAAATATACAAATGTTCTTATTGACTATTTTAGGTCACTTCACTTTGGCACATTTCTCTGAGGCGTAGCATAATTTTACGGACTGTTTTTATTCGGCAAAATACTGATAGTTTTTATACATAACTTATTTCTATTTATTACCTTAAATATTCTATTTAACTGATCCACTTCAGATTTTCCAGGAAACACAGCATTCATAAGCAGTAATTCGGCAAATATACATCCCACTGACCACATATCTATCGGCGTTGAATACTATAAATAACAAAATACAAATGGTATTAAAATCTTTGATACTTCTTTGGTTTGTAAAATTAACAATATTTAGAAATTGTACTAGCAATTTAACAAGTATTTTTCATATAAATGTGCAGTGTGTTAAAAATATAATGAAATGAACTCGAAACTCTCCTTTGTAACAATAAATATAAAATAGTCTATGAGAACATTTTATACTTTCATAACGAAGAAATTCTTTTTTATTATATTGTAAATGTTTTAGCAAGAAAATCAAGAATTCACGAAGGTCTTAATGTTGTTATTAGACTTTAGCATTTACTGTAAGACTGAATATTGTAACGTTATCGATTGAAAAACTACAAAACGGCAGCAGTACATGACTATAACTTAATTATATTAGTATATATCAATATTTTTATGATTTATGAACATTCTGTCATCTGTGTTAAGGAAAAGGAAAAGGACCAGAAAAAATAATAGCATACATAACAATTTGACCATTCTGTAGATATCAATATGTCTGAAGCGGGCATATCAAAAGGTGGTTGCATTGAATTTTATAATAAAATCAAACATATAAAATGGACTTTTGTAAGCCATTTTAATAAGTATACGTAAAAAAATTATTGATAAAATTATGATTGTACTAAATCAAACATTTCCAGTAAGGGTCAAAAATTTTAAAAATAATTACACTAAAGACCAACCCTGGTTTACTGCTGCTTTAAAACAAATGCGATTTTTGGAATCGTTATCTGATTAACGGAGAAACAGCAGCGATAATCAAGATCTTTCATAAAAGCAAATATGATTTAAAAAAGTTTATACAAAAAAATACAAAATCGCGCAAAGCAATACTGATTATTAATATATTTTCTTGAAACTTCTGGAAAAAAAATTTAAACCAAATTCAGAAAGATTTAAATATTTTAGCTTCAAATATTCCAGTATCTAATTTTATAGAATTCCTCCTGTAATAAAGTTCTTTATGTCAACGAAAATATAAGAAAAAATAATCAAAGGATTATTATGATCCTGACCCAAAAATAATTAAAACTACTAAGATATTTAACGAACGTATATAAGAAAAGTATTTTTCCACACAATATTTTCTTTTTTGTTAGATCATTATCATCAGTCCGTTTCAAATAATAACTTTAGCTCCTCTTTAAGACATAATAAACTTGGTATCTCCAAAGGTAGACTTTAGGTCCCATTTTGTTACTGACATTTAAATCCTATGTAAAAATTAATGATTTATCAATAAATAATACATTCTTTTTTTGTAATGGATACTTATTAAAATCGGAAAATAACTGTGACTCTATTTCGGAAAAAATGGAAAATGTTTGTTTTTTACCAGAAACAACATTTTAATTCATCTTTTTCAATAGTTGAGAATAAAAATAGAAATATTTTTGAGAAAATAAACAAAAGTTATAGTTAAATTGAAGGCACATTTTAAAATTATAATTTAGTATATTTGTTTTTTTAAAAACTAATAAGTCCCATTTTCATATTTTTTAACTCAGAACATCAAATTAGTTACCATCGTGGTTATTATAAAATTATTATTTGACAGGTTATTTTCCAATATATTATTTTACCTTTTCAGACTGTTATACTTCCTACAACTAAGCTAGACACATAAATATGAAATATGAAGTGAACATAAAAACTGAATACCTCTTTAGCACACAGCAGTAATTCTGGAGCTCTATACCATAAAGTGACCACTATTGGAGTGTAGGCTTTTAGAGGCGACCCATATTCCCTTGCCAAACCAAAATCTCCAACCTTCAATATACCTTTGTGTGACAAAAGTAAATTGGATGTTTTAAGATCTCTAAAAAATAAAAAATAAACACTTAATATGCATAAAGAAGTTAAATGTTACACTAGTCAGGAAAATTAAAAAAAAAAACAAAACTTTTAACTATTAGAATATTTACTATTAGGAGTGTTATAACAATTAAAGAGATAAAGAAAGATCACATTAAAATAAATAGCGATTTACACAATCGATCACATCTTATTACATTTTCGTTTCAAAGAGGCATCTAATATATTTAGTTTAACCAGTGGCAGCTTGTTGAAGGGAACCAAGGAACCATGACACCAACATCAAAGTAGTAGTAGTAGTGGTAGTCTTTCAACCTTCTTAGAACTTTCTGCCTTTACTACTACATCACAAAGTACTACGAAAACACTGGAAAACCGAGGGTATGTATTAGAGTCTCAGATCAACAACAATAATATTTTCGAAAATAACAGCGCCACTTCCCGACTTTCGTTAAATAAACGTCAAACTACATTTATACGCTAAAAGCGCCTCTTACGGCTGACCGCATAAGCTCTAAAGGTCTCCTTTCGTTTGCCATTTAGGTTAGGTTAGAGCGTTGTTTTGTGGCGTCACGTTTGTCAATGTAGCTGTAAACGTATATGTTACATATAAGATATAGAATCATTTGTACAGATTCTTACAAATACCTTCTTGAATTCCCTTATTTATCCTTTATCAAAAAATAGGCATTTAAATTCATTTTAAATATAGCGGGGAACCTTCCTCACTAAAGGCGGTACATACCAGTGCGCTATAATGAGTGTGTCTTAATTTGTTGTATTTGGACCTTTATAGCTCATCAAATCAACGGACATTTCTGGCGAAATAAATTTATATGAACCGTTCATAACAACAAGTTACTTACTTTAATTTTGTAACAGTATTTAAATTTTTTACATATTCATGATATTATTTTCAGTGTACAGGTGGATTTGGTGTTACTGACGAGACACAATAATTGCTTATAGTAGCCATTTTGCTGTTTCTGAGGAACTTAAGTTTTTCGTGCTGTAGCAAATTTTACTAACTTTGTGATAAATCCAATCTCCCCAACTCAGATTATTTTGAAAGTATCGTAGTGAGATGTTATAAATACTAGAGATGCTATCATTAACTTAGAAACATATTTTATTTTCCAATTTTTAACCAATAACCATTGCAGGTGCAAGTTTTCTAAAGGAAAATACATTGACAAGGAGCTATTTTTAAACGTAGAACACTGCTCATAAAACAACCGCGCTCACCATTATATACATTTTGATATTTTTATTTTATGGCATTGTTTCATTCACTGTTTTATTTGCAAATTTGACTTACCGATGCAGAATCCAGTTGTCATGTAAGTGAGCAACAGCTTGTAGCAATTGTTTGAGGAGACACTTAATTTCACCAGGCATAAAACTTTGCTTCTTGTGGCGCATAGTTTCCATCAGGGATTTCAAATCGTGCTCTACATAGTCCATTACTATAAATATTTTGTCCATGTTACTGCCTACCACTATTTCCCTCACAGTTACAATGTTCCCATGCTGACCTAAAAAGGAGAACAACTAAAAATAATTTTATCTGCCAAAATAGAGATTGATCTAATAACCCGTCCTGTATGTATTTTATCTCTGGTTTATATATTTTGTGTTCGTATGTGTTTTTCTTTTTTAATCGGAAATGATATAGACAGCTCCCATATTACTTATAATAAAAAACTATACAACTGATTGAGCATACTTGATAAAAATAATCATTAATTTTTACCGAAAACCCTACAATCTCTCTAATTGAAAGAAGCTTAAAGTGGCTTTACCCGAAACTTAAATTCAAAAATATGCCTCCTTAAAACTTCTTATTAAACATACAAAAGAGTGTGCCTTATGTTCATCAGGTATATACAATTTTACATCAATACCCTATTAATATTACCTTTCAACAAAGTGTTAATTTCTCTGAGTGAAGTAATAGGAAAACCTTCTTTTTCCTTTTCCATTTTTAGTCTTTTCAATGCAACAATTTCGTCTGTCCTCTTATCACGCGCTCTATACACGACACCATATGTCCCTTCCTCAATACGATTCAGGCACTGGAATTCCTCGACAGATCTACAGCCCTGGAAAATAAAGAGAATGGCCACCAAAATTATAAACAAATTTAGAGCTTGCGAAGTATATTCTTCCTATTACTGGGCTCAGATAAGGTAATAAATTGAACATGAATTTTCTCTTTAATAAAATTCTTAACCCTACATCAGCAACCTCCAGTATAAAGATCAATCAATACTTTCCAATAAACATATTAACGTAGTACAGTAAAAGTTCCACTTAATCTATACAAACAATACTCAAAATCAAAAATAATTTTGTACCTGTACTGCAGGATAATATGGAGGCAAATCTTCATCAAGCTTTGGTTTCTTTTCTTCTTTGTCATCTTTACCTTTAAGCATCTCATCTTCTTCAGGGCTGGGTGATCTTGACCTCGACCTTGATCTAGATGGAGACCTGTCGGAGCTTTTAGATTGACTTCGGCTTCTGAAAAGAAATTAGTCAATTCTTTGCCCAAAAATTAAATCCCAAATCAAAAAACTCATAGTAATATAAATATGAATATAATTACTTGTATATATTCCATGTTCATGACCCTGACCAGTAAAACTACATTTTTATCATGTTATATTAATTTTATCTGCATTAATAAATATACATTTCCGCTACCTGCTTCTGCTTCTACTGGGACTTCTACTTCTAGATTTTGTTCTTGATCTTTTGCTCTTGTCAGAATAAGGACTTTCTTCTGGAGTAGAACTTTTGCTCCTACTGCGACTTCTACTTCTACTGAGGCTTCTCGATTTGCTTCTACTTCTACTAGGACTATGACTTTGACTTCTGTCGCTAGCATACTCGTCATTGTCACTTTCGCTTTTATCTGATTCCACCTCATTTTCATTTTCTTGATCAGAAGCATCAGAAACAGTAACAATCTGCAATAAAACCAAAGTGCTACTTAGTATTATATAACTGTTAGCAAGAAAACACCATCAGAATACAAAGCAAAGTGAAAAATAGGAAAATGCAAAATATGTATTATATTCTGGCGTGTCATAATGACAACATTTTGATTGTCATTTTATATATTCATATATATATATATATATATATATATATATATATATATATATCTATATATATTTATATAGAAACTAGAAAAATGTTAACGAGGCAAGAACTATCAAATAGCAGAAAAAGGAAATTTTTGGGACGACCGCTAAAGCACATTGAAATTTGGCCAACTATTGACACGTGTTTCTGATTTAAGGTCTTCATCAGTAAAGTCAACTAGTTGAGAGATGAGTACAACTAGCGCCAAAACTTAATACAACAAATCCACACCAGAGTCACCAACAGGAGAAAAACCGACATTTATTGTTACCAAGAGAACATCCGAAATCTTCGCCGGACTTGATACTCTTATTACCACGGAGCAGCATATAGCCACATATGGCGATCACCCAATTTTTTTTGGGACGACCGCTAAAGCACATTGAAATTTGGCCAATATTTTTATATATATTTATGTATACATATGTATAATATATATATATATATATATATATATATATATATATATATATATATATATATAAGTCCGAATAATTTTATTTTTGTCATCTAGTATTTACTGCATTTAACATAACTTGCAACTACGTTTATTAGATAGTATGTGGTATTAACAATTAATTAACAATATCGCATATCTATATCACTAACAATATTAATGATTAGAAAAATATATTTTTGTTTGGCTTGGGCCATAAATGCATGCACTCAGATAAAGCTGCGTGATTACTTACTGTCATCTGATACAAAATTTATTAAGGTAAATATCTAATCGAGTGGGTCTTGAAAATAGTTGAAAACAAAGATGGCATTAATATTTGAGTCTTTAAAACTCTTTAGTTGTCAAAATGGTTCACGGAAAAGCAATCTCGTATGATATGCGAAATTCCATTATTAGTGCCTACAAAAATGGTCTCTCTGGACACAGTATTGCAAAAAATCTAAACATTCCTCAAGAGACAATAAGAAATAATATTTTCCAATTAAAAAAAAAACGGAAATGTTCAGTTAAAAGCGAAGTCTGGCCGTCCTTCGAAAATTACAGAAAGAGATAAGCGGGCTCTCCGTACACTAATTAAACAAGATCGTCGAGCTTTATCACGGGAGTTAGCTGTAAAATGGGCAAATGCAATTGGTAAACGTATTTCAAAAGACACCTGCTTGAGAAATATGAAGAAAATGGGATATCGCTTATACAAAGTAAGTTTATAGCAAAATACAAAAAAAAAATAAATTTTTTCATTTTAGGTCAAGGAAAAACCGCTTTTGTCGCAAAACCAAAAAAGAAATCGGCTTTTGCGGGCAAAGCAGCATAAAAGCGTGACCAGCTTGTCACAACGTCAGTGGGATTCTGTTATATGGAGGGATGAGTCTAAATTTGAAGTATGTGTTGGTGATTCATGAAGTCGAATTATCCGAACGCCAGAGGAGGAATATCATAGAGACTAACTCAAGAGAAAAGCTAAATTTCCAGCCTCTATTATGGTATGGGGATGTATGCCTTCACAAGGGGTTGGTCGTCTTCTTTTTATTAATGGTACCGTCAATGCTGCGAAGTATAAGTAAGTCAATTTTACAAGAATAATTAAATCCTTCTATTGATGAGATTCAGTTGCCAGAGGGAGGATTCATATTCCAGCAAGACGTCGCAGCATGCCATACCGCCAAAACCATAACATTCTGGCTGCAAGAAATGAATATTCCTGTTTTAAATGGCCATCTAGTAGCCCCGACTTATCGCCTATCGAAACGCTATGGCATCAAATGAAAAAAACTCTACGAACCAGTCCCGTCCACACCATTCCCGAATTAAAGGACAAAATTCAGGAAATCTGGGATAACTTCCAACCAAAATATTGTAAAACATTAGTAGACATCATGCAAGCAAGACTTGATGCAGTTATAAAACAAAAAGGTGACTGTACACAGTGGTAACAGTGGCAAATTATTCAAATTTTTATGGTCCAATTAATATGTGACAAGCCTAACAAAAATATTTTTTTCCCATCATTATTATTGTTAGTGATATAGATAAGGAATATTGTTGATTAATTGGTAATACAACATACTATCAAATAAACGTAGTTGTATTTGTTGAATTTATGTTATGTACAATAAATACTAGGTAACAAAAATAAATATCTATTACCTATTCCTTTGGTCCAATACACATGCGACTGGGCTCGTATATAATATATATATATATAATATATATATATATATATATATATATATATATATTCTATGTCTTGTCACTTTTATTTTAAAACGCCTGACCATTATCCCCAGCTTAAAATGTTATAAGAATGGGTTGGTGGTTAGCCTAGGTTAAATGATGTTTTCAGGAAGTATGAATTGGCATTTTCTCATTTCTAATTTTACAAAAGTTGATGCGTGAGGGGGAGGTCTCAAATAAACAATTTTAGGATACCAATCTTCTATAATGGAAATAATATTAATTTGAAGAGTGTGTCCAATGAAATATATTTGTGGGCATGGTTTGTTGAACGTTTAAACTTGAATAAGTACATTAATACAATTACAGAAATTTACAGAAGTTACAAGATTTCCTGTAATTTGTTATTGCTCCCATCTAATGCTAAATATAATCTAGAAAACTTTTATTATAAACATATATAAAACTTACTTCAAATCATTTTACACTATTTAAGTTACATATTATCACAAATTCAAACAAAAACATCTCAGCATGCCGGGTTGTTATAGACACTAGAATATTATGTTTATCCTTAGAGCAAGTAATAAAAAAATCTAAACAAATTCGTTATCAAGTTACCTGTGGCTGCTCTTCCACTTTTAGCTTTTTATGGTATCCTTGCTCCTCCTCTTGCTTTCGTTTTAAAATTTTCTCTAAATGCCTCCTCTCACGTTCGGCTTTACTTCTTTCTTTTAAACGAGCCATTTCTCTCTCTAGAAGGAAAATAATAAATTATTATTGTTTTAATAATACCGAACCCAAAAAAAATTAATTATTAAAAATATTTGTTTCATTTCAAAGTGTTTTTTTTATAGATAGTGTGCTTGCGTATACTGCCAATAGGAATCCTAATTAGGATCAGCAATATACTACAGTCCCTGAAAACTTCATACGGCTAAATCTCAAACCATTCCATGAATTGTTTTATATAAATACACTTTCTACATGCACCCAAAAAAGTCCTAACCAGAGCTAACCAAACCGCAGTCCGATTTTTAAAACACAAATACATACAAAATTATAGGTTTTGTCAAAAAAAAGTCAACGTCCGTCGGGGATGTTAATCAGTACCCTATCACTGAGCTAGCAGACTTCATATCAAAAATAAAATAACTCTGTTTATATTTCACAGTTACAGAATGGTTTGAGAGTTAGACGTTAATGGAAAACGTGAGACTAATTTAAAATTACTGGGGACGTTTTTGGGTACTATTTGACGGAGCAGCAGATAGAACTGAATTTAGCCGATCTACTCAAATTTCCAAAGGGACACACAACTAAATATGCGGGATTAGCTTGCTAAAATTTAATCTGCCATCTTTATTTAAAGGCGTATTGCAGGCACAATAACTTTTGTTTACATGCATTTTATCTTGAATTTGAATCGACTTTAGGTACATTAAAAGAATGTACTTTGCATACCTAAAAATTAAATTTCACTCCATTTCAGCTAGTTTGAACCATTTATTGTAGTATATGATTGCGGTGTTTCATAAAAGGTAGTCTCTCATGAAACCGCTTTAGTTTTTAAAAATTGATAAAGAATACCTTTTATCTTTAAAAACATCTAGAGGATAAAGAAAAGCCTAATTCAATGAAATATCATCACTTAACTAAAAGTTGAGTAATAAAAAACATTGACAGACAAGAACTCGGCAATAAACAAAAAAAAATAGTTCAAAGGGCTGGATCGTAATAATTTCTATGTATAAAAAGATCTAAAAATGTAGGTAAAAAAAGATAATTAAATGATTTCAATGTTTACCTATAGCAGGTACATTAAATACCTATTTGAAAAACTGAACGACGGTCTTTATTTTTCACGGTTTAAATGCTTTTATTGTTTACCTATAGAAGGTATTTTAAATACATTTTTGAAAATTTGAATGTCAGTCTTTGTTTTTCACGGGAAGTGTTCATTCAGTATTAAGTGACGTCCATAGAAAAACAATGATGGTGCTTCTTCTAGTGTTCCGGTGAAGAAAAAATATGTATCTATCGATGCTAGGGAAGTTGCAGAAACTGTTTATGGTCAACTATATTTACTTAACAGAGGATTTAAAGCTAGTTCTGCTTCTGACTACAATGAAAATAATAATATCAAATCCCATCACACCAAGAAAGAACCGTAAAAACACCGGTTCCGCCAAAGGTTTCGAAGAGGCGCAAGGACTTGATAAAGCTACGTCTACAACATCTACGAAGAGAAACTTGTACTACCTTAAAAACTCCGATGTAACGGCATGCAACAAGCTGTAGCATCATTAGCCTTTGGAGAGGTTTGTCGAAAATGGGCTTTAGGTATCGCACAATTGACAAAAAGCAAGTACTTATGGAATCCTAGAGTTTACAAGAATAGCATCTTGAGTATATCTATAAAAAAAATACCGTTCCGAAAAGGATGGTCCAATTCTTTCGGTAGGTGTGGATAAAAAGCTCTATTAAATAAAGGGAAAAAGCAATGTCCCAGTGTCTTATAGCTTTCTACAAAGAATATAAAAGGCTCCCGCGAGCACTGCCATGAAATATAACAACAGAACTTTTTGAAGAATAATTCAATAAATGTCTTTTACCAAACATTCCTCAGAAATGCGGGATAGAAACAGACAATCATCACACTGGCCAATTACATAAGGTTCGAGGCTCAAATAATATGAAATTGGAGATTCAAAACTACATGGCGAAGAATTATATATTAAGAATAATTTATTTTTTGTGACACATTAGCAGAGGACCTGTGACATACAGCGCTACTGCTCCCACCCTACTATTGTGTTTATAATTGCACATAGCAAATGTGGCACCAATTAAAATCAAATTTTAGGTCTGAAAATATTTCTCCGATTGACTTTTCCTGTAGTATTGTAAAATTAATAAAAAAAAAAATGCTAATAATATTCTCTCAGGCAGTACAAAAAATTTAGTCCATCACGTAATTACTGTAGATAATTCCTTTGTTAATCTGGGCCATATAATCAAACCAATTATAATTAATTTAGATGATAATAGTGATAGAGAAATAGAACTAGATATAAAATAACATTATAAATGTAAATATAAGTAGTATCTAAAAATGTGTATTTGGTTTTTTATTTGATTTTATTTGCTATTTCAAAAAAGAAAAACTTTCAGTTGAATCTAAACTCATTACTTTATTTTTGTGCTGAACTTTAATTAATAAACTGGGATAATTTAATTTATGAGCAAAATATAGATAATAAAATTATTTTATTTAATCAATATATTTTTTCTATTTCTGATAAATATGTCCCACTCAAAACGACTAGGGTAACAAAACTCTGGGTACCCTGGCTAACACCAAATATGAAAGTTTTTATGAACCACAGGGTAGAGGGCTCTTCGTGAGTTTAAAGAAACCAGGAAACAAAGAAGTGGGAGAATTACAAGAGACTAAGGAATTTTACGCTATCAATGGTAAGAAGGGAAAAAAGACAGTACTTAAACAAAACATTTGCCGAAAAAAAATTGAAAAAACTTGGAAAACCATAAAATCTTCCAGTGTATGCCCAGTAAAGATATTAATATTCCTACAAATTTACTTGACCCCAATGATATAAGTGTATTTTTTAGTGAAGATTTACAAAATATTTCTGACTGTTCTACTAAAAATTAACTATTATAAACAATTTTTTTTTGATAATATTCATTTATTTTCTTTTAATTTGGCAACTGTAGCTGAAATTAATACAATTATTAATAATATTAATACAAACGCATCTGGGGTAGACGGAATTAATGCCAAAATGTTAAAAAATTGTAGTCCCTTTTTAGATGTTTGTTATCACACATATAATCAACTGCTGTATAGAGCAAAATTATTTTCCTGATCAGTGGAAAATATCTATAGTGCAAAAATCCAACTAATATTAGTGATTTAAGAATAATTAGTATCTTACCAGTTCTATCTAAAGTTTTCGAAAAAGTATTATATAACCAGTTAATTCATTATTGCAATCTAAATAAAATTATTTCAGCAACTCAGTGTGGCTTTAGAAGGGACTTAAGTACTGGCGTTGCCTTAGCTACCGTTACTGATGATATATTAACTTCAAATGATAGAAAGTTGTCAGCTGCCTTGGTACTTTTGGACTTTTCTAAGGCTTTTCACACTATTAATACCGAACGTTTGTTAGCAATGCTTAAATATTTTGGATTTCAAAATCAGTCATCTGAACTTATAAAATTTTATCATCTAAACAGATCTCAAAAAATATATTCCAATAACACTTTTTCTGAGGAAGTGCAGATCTTGTCTGGTGTGCCTTAAAGGTCTATCCTTGGGCCTTTACTGTTTATTATCTACACATCTGATATATTTAAGTCTTTAAAATACTGTAAAGTACAGGCTTTTGCGGATGATACCCAGGTTTATTTTCACTTCAACCACCAAGATTATTTAAATGTTGCTACATTAATAAATCATGACATAAATATATTAAAGCAACTCTCTTCTGAACATAACCTTAAACTAAATCCTTTAAAGTGAAATGTTATGATCTTTGGTCCTAAAAAGGAATTTCTTACAAATAATTTTAATATTGTCTTGGCTAATGTGTCTTTTCCCAAGGTTGATTTTGTAAAGAATTTGGGTGTTGTTTTGAATACTGAATTGAATACGTAAAATTATTAACCAAAAAGTCATTTTTGTCATTAAAAATATTGTATAATAACCGTCATATCCTGAGTTTTTACATGCGTAAAATGCTTTGCGAATCTCTTGTTCTGTCCAACTTTAATTATTGTGACTTGGTCCGTGTTTAGACATCATTAAGAAAAACCGCATACAAAAAATACAAAACACTTTACACAATTACTTAAGGCTAATATTCAAATTGCGAAAATATGACCACATTTCATACACATTTAAAAAACTTAATTGGCTAAAAATGGACAGGTGCCGGGAGTTATATTTGGCAAACTTTTTGATTAAAATTAAAAATTAGAGAAATAAATTTATATCTCGTTGAGATATTCATCCCAGAGTCATCCGATTTCCAAATAAGATAACAATGCCCCACCATCGGACTGCTATGTTTCAAAGATCATTTACATATAATGCCATTAAAGTTTACAACTCTTTACCAACTGAACTAACAACTCTTAAAGTAAAACAATTTTAAAAAAAGTTTAAACAATATTTATTAAACATAATATAGACCTTTTATTTATTTTTATTAATTTATTTTCAATGATCTATTTTTTAATCCTTTTTTAAATGTGTATAATTTCTACATCTTTTGGAAAAACTACTATCCACAATAGTTTTCATTTAGGCATATTTTAAATCATGTGACTGTTTATTTTAGGTTAGTTAGCTGGATAAGTTGGGTTCAATAGAGTAGCTCTGTAAGCTAGACTGCGCCTTGCTTTCCCGGTAATTTTTTTGTTATAATTATTTGTAATAACATTGTATTTATCGTAATATAAGACACTTATTCCTATTACTAAATTAATATAAACCTATCGTACCACAATCATTATTTGTTCCTTAGAAACTCAAATATGCATTAAATACATACATATCAAAAGTCCAATCCCTTACCACATTACCTACACAATGAGACCAACGTAGCTTAACTACAGTCATTCAGTCCAAACCATTTATAGTGAAATTCATTATATCTTTGACATTTTATATCGTAACCACCTTAAGTTACAACTATCGAAATAGAAATAAGTTACAACAAACAATAAAAACATTGTTTTGGAAAAATTGTTTTTCACTCCCTAGTTTTAAGATCGAATGCTTAGTTGTTATCATGAGTTTCTAGTATATCATATTACACTCTTATTCACTTATAATCTTATAGGCTCTTATGGGATAATAAATCATCTCTTTGAGTTACTGCACCGAGCTACTAAGGCTATTGCAGGTCTTTTTATAAAGCAGATCATACACATATTTTATAATCCTTATATAAATGCATAAAATTAGGCTAATGATATACACCAATATAATAATTTTTCTACACGTTATTAATCGACTGTAAGACCGTTCATAACTAAACTAAAAACTTTTTATGTTTCAATGCGTTTTATATAATTGCATAAATTTGGCACACCTTGTATTTTATTATAACATAATTATATACAGGGTAGCTTGTATAAATGGAAACGGTCGATTATTTTCAAAAGTAAGATAAATGATAAATACAAAAGTTGAAGGTTTTTTGAAACCTATTGGAATAAAGAAAAACCAATTATACAGGAATGGTCAAAAAGTTGCGGCAAAACAAAGTTGTATTTTTTTCATATAACACCATGTATATTATATATTCATCAAATGGGTCTCTTGTTGCTGATTGTAAAGGTTCAATATCTTTTCCATCTCTTTTTAACATATTGCCTCTTATCGTATTTAATGGGAATATAATGTAGTGTTTCATCAGTCAAAAATACAACTTTGTTTTACTGCAACCTTGTGACCAATTAGATTAGATTTTTAAAAACCCTACAATATTTCTAAGTAACATTTCTTGCTATCCCTGTTACTTTTGCAAATAATTGACCATTTCCATACACAACAAGGACCCTATATATTTAAAATCGATTTAATTGGATACCTCTCACGTTGGTATATAAAAATATTACTTTTTTATTTTGGTCTACAGTGACAAACCTAGCTAAGAACACTCACTCATGAAAATCGGTCGAGGCATTTAGCCTGTAGATTCATATATATGATGATTCTTAGTCCTTCACGGATGGAAAAATACAATGTGTTTTCATTCCGGGAATACATCCCCCATACATATACACTACTGTCGTTCTGAAAAGAACAGTTTTGCTGACGTTTCGCCAAAATCACATTTGGCATTTTCGAAGCTTTCTTTCTCGCGTCCGAGTAAAGACTCTATTATCTGCGATAGGTTTGCTGGTTCTTCCCGTACTGTGCGAACGCCTGAAAATATTCGAAGAGCTGAAGAAGCAGTAACAGCCAGTCCAACACGTTCAGCGAATAAACATGCAAGGGCTCTAAACCTATCAGATCGTACAGTGCGCCGTATTTTGCATGATGATCTTAAGTTTCATCCCTATAAAATACAGATTGTGCATGAATTATCCCCACAAGATCCACCTAACAGACTTGCATTTTGCGGGCAATTTGTAAGATTGTTGGGCGAAAGACCAGATCTGATGGATAATTTAATTATGTCAGATGAAGCTCATTTTCATTTATCGGGTTTTGTTAATAAACAAAACTTTCGATATTGGTGTGCAGAACAACCAATGCAGTTGCATGAGAAACCTTTACATGCTGAAAAAATTACAGTTTGGAGCGGTATTGCAACCTTTGGGATTATTGGACCATATTTTTTTGAAGAGAACTGTAACCATTACCTCGAAGCGATATTTGCAAATGCTGCAAACATTTCTTACTGCCGAATTACGTAGATTGAGAGTTGAAGATCGCGAAATATAGTTTCAACAGGATGGGGCAACTAGTCATACGGCTAGAATAGTTATGCAGTTTTTAAGGAAAAAGTTTCCTGGGAGATTAATTTCCCGAAATGGAGACCTTGCCTAGCCAGCACGTTCTCCAGACTTAACGGCTCCAGATTCTTTCTTATGAGCGTAGTTAACGTCTAAAGTGTATCTAAACAAGCCCCGCACACTGGATGAGCTATAGAACAACATAACTCAGGAGAAGAATTGATGGAAGACTTCGAGGCGCAGTTATGAACCACGTCCGAGAAAATATTGAGAAATGTATAGAGATTAATGGTGGACATTTAAAGTCTGTAATTTTTAAAAAATATAAACTGTTAAAAACTGCAATCAATGAGTATTATTTTTCAGATTTTTACTTCTTTTTACAACAAAATTTCTAATCACTACAGTGTAGCGAAAAACGTCACATTCAACTGTCTGACCTTGTATATATGTATAAATATATATATATATTTTTTTTTTATTTTATTTTATTTATTTATTTAATGTACTCAAAATTTTACAATTTGTAAGGTATTATATATAAAAATTTAATGTTTAGAGTACAGGTTTTAAGTGTACGATGAATTCACATGAATTTGTGGGTACACTGATTACCAATAAATCAATATTGTTTTACTAATTTTCAGCTATTTTCCCAAAGTAAAGCAAATTTCTGAGAATTACAAGTGAAAACTTAACTCTAGTGTTAAAGTAAATTAAAGTAAGTTTGTCTGAAACCAAGGAATTATATCACAAATCTTATCAAAATTTTCAGCTATCCATTTAAATATTTTCTTTTTATTTCTTTGAAAATTTAGTGCAGTAACCCTAAAGGGAATTTTATTTGTAATTTTAGGTATTATATATGTGAAATGCCTTTGCACAGATGAGAAACGGGTATTTGGCATAGTCAAGTTTTTATTCCAGTATGCCCTTGTACCCAGACCATGTGACACGCAATCTTCCTGTGACTGATTCTTGAAATATAACTTAAAACATGTCTTTATATATAGTTGTCTGATATTCATAAGTTTTATATTTCTAAACAATATATTTGTTGGATACATCCGTTTTTTAAACATTATTATTTTTAAAAAGTACTTTTGTAGTATAAATAAAGAAGTCAGAATGTTGTTAGAAGCTGCCCCCCATGCGGAGATCCCGTAGCACAAAACCGATTCCACAAGTGCCTGGTATAACATCCGTAGCACATGATACGGTACTATCTGTCTCAGGAAGTAAAATTTGTATATGTTCTTTCTTAATTTCTCCATAACTAGGTTTACATGCTCATGCCATCTCATATACTGATCAAAGTAGACTCCAAGATATTTAATTTTTTCTGTTTGTTTAATTTTATTTTTACATTTACAGTTTTCAAAATATTTACAACCCCAATCATGAATTTTTATTGATACATTTTCTGGTAGGTTCCGATTTGTCATAGTGAAAATTAAGAATTTTGATTTATCTATGTTAAGTGTTAACAGACTTTTATCCAACCAGCACTTGATTTTCTGCATAGTCTGTTCAGCTTTTTTTAATACGTTATTCCAACTATTGTCCTTTATTAATATTACTGTATCATCCGCATAACATACAACCCTATTATCACAAATATCTGTAAGGTTATTCACATATATTAAGAAGAGAATCGGCCCAAGTACCGTGCCCTGTGGTACACCAAAATCAATTCTTTTAGGGTCGCTTTCATAATTTTTTATTTTTACTTTCTGCATTCGTTTATCGAGGTATGATCTAAACAGGTCATTAATTTTACCACGTACTCCAATGTTCTCTAATCTTTCTAAAAGAATCTGGTGCTCCACAGTATCGAATGCCTTTGATAGGTCTAGGAAAATTGCCATTGGTTTATGTCCTTCATTAAAACTCCTTGTGATAAATTTCACCTCGGCAACAGCATTCTCGGTACTGCAGCCATCTCTAAACCCAAATTGATGATTGGACATTAATCCATTTTTTTCCAGGTAATCCCAAAGTCTCAATTTTATACATTTCTCAACTATTTTGCTCAAGGTACTTATAATTGCAATAGGTCTGTAGTTAGTTTTTTCTGTCTTATCGCCTGATTTAAATATTGGTATTACAATGGCATTTTTGAAGATATCCGGAAAGACGCTTGTCTCGAGAACACTGTTTACCAGGTGTCTTATAGGTTTTAAAAAAAATTCCACAGAAATACCATCTTCGCCACTAGCTACTCCATTTTTTAATGACATTATTTCTTTTAATAATTCGGTTTCAGAAATTGGAGCCATAAATATGGAGTGTGTGCATACTGGCCCGTCGTCAACGGGATTTAGGGGCTTCTCAATTTTATTTGCAAGTTTCTGGCCTACTTTACAAAAGTATTTATTTAATTCTTCTGCTATTATCTAAAATATCTTTTCCATTATCATCTTTAATTACTTTTATCTCATGTTTAGTATTATTTTCGCCTATGGCATGTTTTATGGAATTCCACATTTTTTTTAGGGTTTTTTAGATTGTTATTAATTATTCCTTGATAGTACATATTTTTCACCTTATTTATTAGTCTTGTTAACCTATTTCGGTAATCCCTAAACTCATTTAGAGTTTGCAGGTTACCAGGACTTCTTGCAGATTTCCTTTTTAACTTGTCTCTAATCCTTATTGAAGTTAATATACCTGATGTGATCCATGGTTTGATACGTTGATTTTTTGATTTTATTTTTACTTTATTCGTACAGCTTTTAGTAATGTTTTTGATAGTATTTACAAGTTTACCAGCTATTTGATTAGGGTCATTGCATTCATATAGTAAATCCCATTTGTAGTCTGATAGTATGTATTTAATTTTTTGGTAATCTACTTTATCATAAAATCTAGTTATGTTTTTGTATGATTGAATAACATCTTGCATTTTCATATTAATTACCACTGGGTAGTGATCTGTTAGACCCGAAATCAGTACCATTCCCAGGATATTTTCTATCTTGCTATTTTTATCAATCTTTACGAACACGTGATCTAGGCATGATTCACCTGCCACTCTAGTTTCCTTATTTATAACACTTTTGTATCCAAACTACCCTAATATACCTATATAGTTGTTTGTTACTCGTGTATCTGTGTTTAATATATTAATGTTGGTGTCCCCTGTAAAAATTTCTATGCTGCATTTTTTATAGTTTTTCAGAAAGAGTTCGTTTAAATCTTGAATATAATCTTCTGGTTTAAGCGATGGGGATCTATAGTTTGCAATAATACCAATAGATTTTTTGTTTTTTGTTAAGGTTACTCTTAAAAATTTTGAATTTCTTATACCTATTTTCATACTATTTTCAATTAAACTATTTTTTACATAAATTAGCGTACCATCACACTTATTTATATAACTTTCATTATAAAATACTTCGTATGTTTTTATTTTGAATTGTTCTAAATTTTCTATTTTGTTGGTTTCAGACAAAACAATTACATCAAAATTTGTATTTAATGATTCCAAGTATGCGACTAAATTATCAAAATTTTTTGTTATGCTTCGAATATTCAGGTGTATTAAGCTAAAACCGTTAGAAGTTCTTATAAAATGTTCAGAATTATCTATGCTCTCACTCAATACTGTGTCACAGTCCTTATCTAATAAGAAAGATGTCGGATCGTTGAATTTTATTTATGTTTTTCCGATATATTGATATCACAACCTGATACGCACTGAAATCATAGTCTAGTTTTCGGATAGTTTTTGGCTTTCTCCTAGGTTTAGTCTAAGTTTTTCAATGTCGTCCCGGTTGTAAATCCTGTGGACTGGTTCATTTTCTTTTCTTCTTACGAAAATACATCCGTCCCTTACACAGATGTATTTAAATCCATCATTGCGAAGTGATCTGGCATGCATGAACAGTTCCCTCGAGTCCCTTGACAAATCTTCATTTAAAAAAATAAGGTCTGTGTCACTCAGACTGCATTTATTTCCAACTATTTTACCCAACTGTTTCCTTTTTTGTATCAATTCATGTTTTTGTTCAACTGTTTTGAACATTATGGTGATAGCAGTGTTCTCTTTCACAGATGTGTTCAATTTTATTTGCGTGTCCTGTAGTTGTATTTCTGGGTTAATATATTTGGGTACCTTCTTTGCTTTTAATTTTATTTCTTCTGTATTATTTCTTATTTCCTCAGCTGTGCTTTTTACACCCATCATAACAATGGTCTTTAATCTATTTTCATTTTCTTTCACATCACTTTGTATTTTAAGCTTCCTTAATTTCTTCTTTATATATTCGTTTTCTTTCTTTAATTCAATTATTTCCCTATTAAAAGTTTTATTTTGTTCTTTTTGTATTTCATATTGTTCGGCATAAAATTTTAGGTCTTGCCTGAGGTCTCGGATCTCATCCCTTAATTCCTTTATAGAGTCTATTACACTGGTTCCTTGATTGTCAACCTTATGTTGGGCTTTTTCAGAGAAATCCATTGATCTTCTTATCTGTTTTTCAGTATGGGTTTTACACTCTTTACAAAGATATTTATTGTTTAATGTAAGCAAGACTTCCAGCTCAACATCTGTAAGACCTGCACAAGATCTGTGGATCCAACCTTTGCACTTATCACACTGTACTGACGTTTGCGTTTTTGTAATATTTGCAGAGCATTCACCACACTTGTAAGTTTTTGGCTTTGTAACTCCCATGTTGGGAAAAGAACAATAAAAAAGTGCTAAGTGTTCAACAGGCACTTGTAATAAAGTAATATCCTCAAATAAAAAGACGAACTTTCGAAAATTCTCCGATCACCAATTTACAAAAATACCTGCCAAACTCCAGTTCCACTACTATACACACCGGACAAAGGATGGAATTTGTTATTTATAATGTAAACAAATTTGACAATGGCGATATATTTTCGATTTACTTTTGCATAAAATAAGCACTATAAAATTCAGTATGTCCGAAAGTAATTTGTGATATTTAAATATATAAAAGTTAATAGAATGTATAGTTACCGTTTAATTTAATTTTTTGTCACTTCCGGTTTAACCGGAGGTAGTTTCAACTTTCTTATTTTAAATAGAACCCTGTATATATCTTTACGCCATCTTATTCCACGTCAAATTCCATTTTCAACGATATGTCACAAGTGACATTTGCATACACAATGGCGACGCTATCGATAATTTTTTGAAAAATTAATTTATTTTGCTATTAAACTAAAAAACAAAAATCAAAACGAAGGAACTTAATGGATAAAAGTATCCCCTTCCTTGTCAGCATAATAAGCAAACAATGTATTAGTGAAATATCCTTGAAAAGGGAATTTGACGTGGAATAAGATGGCGTAAAGATATATACAGGGTTCTATAAATAAGTTCTTTTGATGATTGATATTGATTGTGTGAAAGCGCATTTTTATCGATTTTAGTATCTTCTCTTCTGCATGATGGTGCTAGTGCATACTCTGCTAAAATACCTATGGGCGTGCAGCCGGAAACGACCGAAGGCCGTTTTGCACCTGCAGACATTATATATTTATGCTATTCTACATATATCTTTTCCGGCCCAGAACTTTTGATAAAGATGTGTGAAAGCGCATTTTTTATTAAAATTTCCCTAATACTATTTTTAAAACGTTTATAGGTCAAATCTTTAATACTATGGGGCAATAGATTGTAAAATTGTATCCCAGTAGCCTGGTCCACTTTGATACCTCTTCAGCCTCCGAAAATGGAGCAACCAAGTGGTGCTTGTGTCGGCTGCTATAGTTATAGTCGATTTACTAAAAATTACTGAGAAGGAAATGTAAGCATGCCAAGAGAAGTACAAGCTGCCTTGCAGCAGGGCATGTTAGGTGTGAGTAAAAGACAGCATAATATACTGATCTTAAAACGGAAGAGGATACATTATTTGCAATAATACGCAAAATGAATAAATGACGACCCAACTTTTCGCTTAGCTCGCAAACATGTTGGACCCCATTGCACCTTTGGATCTAAATGCACCCCAAAAAAACTTCACACACTCTACACCTCCACTGGCATCCCAAATCTCACGCAGAGAGAAGAACATTCGGCCTGTCTTACTTTGATTAATAGCAACCTGTTCATGCAAAACCATTCCTCAGCTCTTTCTTGGGCGCTAGCAGAACCCTTTAGGGCCCCCTACAGACTGTCAGACTGATGTTTCATTAATATAAATAAGGAATAATATAGGTCCCAAAACAGAACCTTGGGGCACATCAATATTAAGTACACTTTCCTCCAATAACATGCCACACACTCGAACTATTTGTCTTCTGTTGAGAAGGTATAATTTCAGCAGATGAATGCTTGTGTGGCAGAAACTATATTTGAAGAGCTTTTGTATTGGGATTTGATTTAAGTGGTTGACACAATCAAATGCTTTGCTCAAATCACACAGGGGAACCCCGTCAAACTGTGAATTGTGAAAGAACTAAATATTACTGGATACTAGATCTAAAATGCCCATTACTGTATTTCTGCCCTTCCTACTAGATCTAAAATGCCCATTACTGTATTTCTGCCCTTCCTGAATCCAAATTACTTTGTGAAGAATAATTATATGTCTCAAAATAATGGGGGATAAGCAGGGCCATGGACTTCTCTATCATTTTGGAAATAATTGGTAGCAATGATGTGGGTCCATAATTTTCTGGTTGTTCTTTATCCCCTTCTTTAAAAATAAGCACATTTAAGGCTAGATGGATAAATACATTCTTTAAAACATAGGTTTATGAGGCTAGTGAGGGGAATTATCAAATTTTTTATTGTTTTAATTAGTCTGACATCCATCCCAAATATGTCTTTGCGGTTTTTGTTTTTCAAATTGATTATAATGTCACATATTTGGCTAAATGTAATATTAGAATATAATCCCAAATAATAAACCATTCTAACATAAAAACAAGAGGATCGTTAACGAAAATCATTTAGAAACTTAATATCTGGGAAATATCTGCAGACCAACGGAGTAGGTAAAGACTGATAATATGGGTTTCATGCAGGTATAAAATCTATATATGTGTCCTGAGGATTCAACATTAAAGTTTGCGAAACGTGGACTATTTAAAAATAAACTTTTGATTTTTTTTACTGGATCCTAACCCAGAATAATACACCACTCTAACATAACAACAAGAGGACTGTTAATGAAAACAATTTAGAAACTTAATATCTGGGAAATATATGCGGATTGACGGAGTAGGTAAAGACTGACAATATAGGTTTCATGCAGGATACAGGATCTATATATGTGTTCTGAGGATGCAACAATAAAGTCGCGAAACGTCGAGAATTTAATTAAATTGTTTCTTTTTACTGGATCTTAACCCCAAATAATACACCACTCTAACAAAACTTTTTAACATTGTTCCGCCATATTGGATTTTTACCAAAATATTACCAGGTCATTCCTATATGACCCTTAATTTTTAGTAAAAATTTGAAGTCAATCGCGTAAGTAGTACTTAAGCTATGCCACGAACTGACAGACACACCGACAGATTGATCGACAGAATTGATAAAACATGTTTTTTGGTATCTGGGGACGCTAAAACGTGAAGATGTGAAACCTGAGAAGGTGATTTTTTCAAGACTACAAAAATTTTATTTGGCCGCCAGTTTTTTCCGCCATCTTGAATTAGTAACACAGTTTTACTAGTTGATCCCTATGCCACAATTAGTTATGGCACACAATTTGAAATCAATCCATTAAGCAGTTTTTTCAGTATGAATTTTTAAATATTTTATTATACCGACATTTTGTTCCGCCATCTTGGATTCGTCCCAAAATGTTACCAGTTGATTCCAACATAATACTTGATTTTATGCAAAATTTGAAATAAATTGGATAAGTAGTTTTTCATTTTTTTAACATTTCACTAGGCCGTCATTTTGTTTTGGATTTTTTCCAAAATATTACCAGATCATCCCCATATGACTTTTTATCAAAATTTGAAGTCAATCGGGTTAGTTTTTAACCTATGCCGCGAACTGACAGACCGACAGACGGGCCGACGGACTTAATAAAACATATTTTTTGGCATCTAGGGATGCGAAATCGTGAAGATATGTAAAACCTGAAAGGGTGATTTAATTCACGATTACAAACATTTTATTGCGCTGCCATTTTGTTCGGCCATCTTAAATTAGTATAACAATTTTACCAGTTGACCCCTATACCACAATTAGCTATGGCACACAATTTGAATTCAATCTATTAGGTGGTTTTTCAGGCTGAATTTTAAATATTTTATTAAGCCGCCATTTTGTTCCGCCATCTCGGATTCGTACCAAAATGTTACCAGTTGATTCCAACATAATTCTTGTTGTTTTTGCAAAATTTGAGATAAATTGAATAAGTAGCTTTTTAATAAATTTTCACTAGGCCGCCATTTTGTTTCGCCATATAGTTTTATCAAAATGTTATCAGTAGTCAAAAGTAGTTTTTAGCTACACCGCGAATAGAGAGACAGACCGATAGAATTGAGAGAAGATCTTTTTTCATCATCTGGGGACCCTGAAACGTAAAGATCTGAAAAAATATTGGAGAGTTATTTTTTTACGAGTACAATACTTCCGTTTTACGAGGGAAGTAAAAATGGTTGATTATTGTTCCCTGTGGCCAAAAATTGGGAGCATAAATAACGAGGACGCTTTTCGATAAGTATGGTCAGTTTAAAGGAGCTGCAGTATTATTTCTTTTAGTTCCTTGAGATCTTCCAAGACACTTTTAGCCGTAGTTTTTGGTGCTAAACCAAAAAGGGACAAAATTGACATTCTCTGTGCTAATTTAAGAATACAATTATCATCATTCGAGCCTTTTAATTCTTGGGGTCGTTTTGATTGAACCAACTTTGCCATTCTTTTTGTCTTCCTACTTTGGAAAGTTTTCCAGTCGCTATCTGCGTACTCCGTATCGGTGCTTTGTTTATTTTTATTTAAATCTTTAACATCATCATTTGTTTTAAATTTCGAGCGCTTTCTCGGCATATGAGATATAGGCACAATGTGGTCAAAGTTTCGACACCACAAAAAGTCTTTAAACTTACCCCATTTCTTACACCCTTTTTTATGTTTTTTTAAGCGACATCCCGTGCTCTGATATTGCCCGTTAACGAACTCGTCCGAGATTTTTAGACGAGAAATCCAAAAAAGAAAAAAAAATCCGCCTCAAAAAATGATCCATAGCGACCTGCATATGTTTGGATTGCCTAATGAAGAAAGAAAAGAAATACAAGATTATGCTGATGAAATTCATAAACTTCTACATAAAATTCATGTGACCCCATAAACTCATCCCCTGTTCTAATGAAGACTAGATACGACATCAGGGCTAACTTAGCTCATTTTTTTATGAAAATGACTTGATACCACGTATAACCCCATACGCAAAAAACAGTTACCTTCAGACCTCTACTGAGGATCATATTGAATAATCAATTAATGACTAGGTTTATCCAATACAGAGAAATCAAAACAGAAAGATGAAGGTAATACATATAGACAGACTGAAGAAATATCATGGTTAAGAAGCTGATCACAACAATCAGAATTAAGAGGGGGATAGTGTGATGGTCTTGTGAAAACTACCCAAATGAGTCATCAAATGTTCATGTACATGAACAGAAGTAAACAAACATGTCTTTTTATATTGAAGACTTTTTATAAGATTAGAGCAACTTTCTAATGCATATATAATAATAATAACAATAATAATAATTGCCTCTATTCAAGAACAGGTGTCAGGTCAGGTTCAAGTCAGTCTATTGTTTGGTACAATGTGACTCTTCAGTCTCTCTCAAATAGTTTTTATGTTTAAATAAAAATAGAATACATTCCTGAATATATATTCCAAACACTGTTAATATTTTACATGAAACTCTATTTCCCATTTTAAGTAATATTCTTAGGGTACTTTTTTGTATTACAAATACATTGTTCATATCAGTACTTCCTCCAAAAGAAAATTATACTATAATAGAACAGAAATTCAAAATTGCAGAAGTAGAGTATTCTTAGGGTACTAAAATCAACATAGCTTGACATCACTCTCATACCATATGTCAATTTATTTAACTTTTTGCATAAATTGGAAATATGACATTTCCAAGACAGTACATCATTTATCTTGACACCCAGAAATTTAACTTCCTTATCCAGTGTGACCATTGTATCAGCTACCTTAATCTCTGTTAGTATGTCAATTGGAAAGCGGCTAGTTCTAAACAAGACCGCACTGGTTTTAACGCTAAGACAACCATATTTTTCGCAATAACTAAAAAAGGGTTTCATTGCAATAGATACACAAAAAAGAATGTGGTACACTTACAGATAGGTACATATCATTTATGTATAAAATGAAAATTACAGGCCCTATAATACTTCCTTGTGGTATTCCTAGTTTAATCTGTTTGATATCTGATCTTATTTCCCTATTTTCTTTTCTAATGCTAACTCTTTGAGTTCATTGTTGTAGGTATGAATCAAACCATTTTAAAGCTGTTCCCCTTATGCCTAATTTGTCAAGTTTATCTAGAAGTATTTTGTAATTAACACATTCATATGCCTTTATCATGTCCAGGAAAAGGCCTATGGCCAAGTAGTTGTGGTCTGATGTTTCCACTATATTTGTACCACATTGAAATATTGCAGTTTGTGTAGATCTACCTTGGGTCTAGGCATGTTGATATTTACTTAATAAACATTCACTAATTAAAAATTCGTTTACTCTAACACACATACATTTTTCAAAAATTTTTAAAAGAGAGAAGGCTTATAAACCCGTAATTTTATGTTTTATGTAGAGGTTTTAATAATGATATTAGATTAAACATATCCTTATTATCACATTAAACATATCCTTATTATCACAATGCATTTGAGTATTAAAGTCACCTGCTACAAAAACAATGAACTTTTCCTCCACAAAGGGGTCTAGAAATTGTGCCATAATCTCTAAAAATTCATTTGCATCTCCATTGCACAACCTATAAACTGAAAAAAGTACAATTCTATTACTATCTAACTGAAACTCACATGCCCTGCACTCACACACACCAATTTTTGACAGATCTGACACAACAGTACATTTCTTTCTCTTAATTCCTTTCCTAGTATATATAGCACTGCCTCCGTGCTCATTTATCCCACGACACCCACATCATGTCAAGTAAAAATTTGACAATTCATAGATCTTAAGTTGATTCTCTGTTTTCCAATGTTCACTTACACATAGAAAATTACTGTTAAATATATTGTGTTGTTGTATAGTAGTCGAGTTATATTGTAATGAGTAATAATAAAGTTAGTATTGTTTCTAAAAGTGTTTGTTTTAAAGACAACCTATAACACTAGTATAGAATAAGTATACATGTGACTTCCAACAAAAATGCGTTAGTTGTATAATTTTCGTATTTCTATAGAATTAATTGACAGTTACAACATAACTAAATACAAAAGACTGAAATCTTTTTAACTACAAAGTTTTTAAAATACTTACCTGCTTCCAATAACTTTTCTCTCCTTTGCTCTTGTTCATGTTTCTCTTCTTCTGTCAATTGCCTCTCTCCTTCTTTTTCCTTTCTATGTTTCCTTTCTTCTGTTGTAATATTTATTATTTCTTTAACATAATTGCCAGCCTCTCCTGAAATAAAATATAATTAAATTTATAAGAATGATTTTAAACTAGCTAAGAGCAGATTTTATATATATTATAGGTGACAAATAGTTGATTTATTTGTTTTTTTAAAGAAAACCAACATTTTAAGATCGGAAATTGGAAATTGTCTATTACTGAAGTCAGCTTTAAATCATTATCTAGAGAATTTATGTAATGTAAAACATTTATCTGTAATAATTTCTTTCACATCTTCATGTTTATGTTTTATGTATTTTCTACTATATTATTTAAAAAAATTTAATATAATTTGAAAAAATAAAAAATATTTCATTTTATTAGTTTAATTACACAAACCTACCCTCCAACGGGTCTTCGGAATTGCCATGATGCTCTCTGTACCTTCTTTCTTTACGTCTGCCTTTATCATGCCTATGACCTTCTTCACCTTTGCGTTTTTCGATTAACCTACAAAAAATGAAAATAGTTTTTTGTGGCACATTAAACAGTTGTATCATCTAGAAATAAATGGGCAACTAGAAATCTACATAACATTTTATACTGTGCATGCAAATTCCTAAAAAAATAGCCATATGTCACAAAAACATATTTTCATTTTTACAAATAAATACAAACCTCAATTCTGAAGTTAGTCTAAAAAGGGAATAACAAAAAAGAAATAGAATTAAAAAGCGAGCAAATAGCATACAGCTATTGTGATAAAGATAATGATCCAACCAAAACAATTATATGAAAAAATAAGCATCAATACTGTTATCTATGTGTTATTATTGTAATAGATCTACCTTTCTCTAAGATCAGCCAGTGCTTTGCTGGCCCGGTCTCTTTTTTCATCGTCATGTCGTTCTCTTTTATGTTTCTCATGTGTGTCTTTACTATGGCTTCTCCTAACCTAAAAAAAAAATTCCCTTATAAAGTTACCTTATTAACTTCAATGATAAAGCAGAAATCAAAAAATATATAAATAATAAGATAAGGTCCATTACAAAAGAATAAACCTGTAGTACTACTTGCTGCAGAAGTTCGAAAAGATGACAAGGTAGACTGAATAGTTAAGTAAAAAATATTTTCCTAGTTATTTAAAACAAATAGTTCAGAAAGCAATGTCAATTTGAGCAAAAGGTGAAAATACATTCTTCTTTTGTTTATATGATATGGATTTACAGAATTTACATTAAAATTGAAGTTTTGGAGTATGAATGTAAAAGACCATATTACTAGTGTAAGTAAAATAATTCATACACTAACTTCTTTTGATTTATCTTCTTTGTGTTTTCTTTCATGTCTAGCTCTAGCCTCTTCAGCTTTTCTTTCACGAAAAGCTCTTTCATTCAAATATTGTTGCTCTGTATATCCCATTTGCTCATACGACTGTTGCTTCTCTCTATAATAGCGATCTCGTTCACGTTGATAATGTTCTTTGTCTTTCTGTGATCTAGAACTTTTTTCCCTAAAAAACAAGTATATGAAAAACTGACAGCAAAACAACTATTATGTGAACATTATCTTGTGCGTTTGTGTATCCTTTAATAGTGATTATTAAAACAAAACCATTTCAAGGAATATTCTTGTATAGCATGGCATAAGTTTGACGGAAATTATACATTATTAATTTATTAAATATCCTAATACTTACTACTATTGGCCATTATAACATGATTCAGATACTGATACTGCAGATATCTTTAATTCAAATACCAATACTTCATTTAAATATATCACAAATTAACTCAAATTATTCAATATAGTGCCTGGCAGATAAATGGCTACAACTGGGACAAAAGCTTATTTTTGATTTCACAGGAAATTTTATTTTAGATAAAAATCCCTGCAAAAAAAACTACTTTTGAATTATTCAGATTTTAGAGATGCAATGAGCCAAAAATATGAAAATGTGACCTGTATTTTAAGTTCTTTTTTGCTGGTCTCAGAAATTTTCATTTAGAAAATTTTCCATTCAGTCATGACATTTTTATATTTTTGACACATCCGATACTTCTGACCATACATTTGCAAAAAGCATAAAACAGTTTTTCATTATGCAGAAACTCTACCAACAGTAAAGGCAAGTAGAGTTCTATATATCTGTATCCTTCCCAAAATAATGGCATAATGATAGTCCAGAACTATAGGTGCTAATTTATTAATTATTCTATAATTGTTTTCTAATGGATATTAAAAAGTTTTTAGCCAATGATAAGAAGTGAATTCGTGCTTCAATTTCTTCCAAAGTAAATATTCCCCTATAATGAAAGTTCATATCAAGAGATAAATCAGTGTGTGTCTTAGCAATCGTTTTAACACTGACAAAACAAAGCTTGTTACCAAACAAAAGAAGTTTTTTTACTCAAGCTGATCTGTGCAGTGGTGAAGTAGTAAAAATCAACTACATGACTCGCACTCTTTTCTCATAAAGTAAACAACTAAACATTTGCTTTCTTTCTTTCTACTATGCTTAACATCTGATTTTTAAAAGTATTTAGATGTACAATTTCATCAGTGTGTGTGTTAACTTTGTGGTTAAGGTGTTTAAAAGTAAAGAGTAAATTATTTTCATTTAAGGATGGACAAACTACGAGGCTGCTTTGTGTTATGGTTAAAACTAGAAAACAAAACAATTAAAATACAACAGAATACATAGCTCCCATAATTTTAGTAAACTTAGGCTATACAATAGTCTTTTAACTAACTAATTTCTTCTTTGAGCGAAATTGCGGCAACACTGCATGTTTTTTTGTCTCTGTTCAGAAATTTTGAACATTTTTAGGAAATAGTGCAAAATACATTATTAAAAACAATTGTGATAAATAAATCAGAGCACTTCTAGGGCCTACAAGAGAAACCTTTGAAAACCTACTTTTAATACTTTAATAATAACCATTACAAAGTCGGTCGTCCATGAAACCTAACCCAATGTTGCCCAATCTTATTTCAAAATTTCCTGAACCTGAATTTAGTAAGCAAATTGCGGTTTGGAGCTTGATGTACCAACTTTTTTATAGATAAAAAAACATAAATAAATAAAAAAAATTGTGTTATATCTTATTTAAAATGTAAAAACACTTTGACACAGGATGACTTAAGGTGCTGTGTTTTCTGCTGCGACACACATTGCCAGACTTGCTCCAAGCCAACCATATCTGTAACCAGGTTCAGCAAGCAGAGTTCTTTTATTTGTCTGTGCATATTGCATACCCATAGTAAAAATATCTGTTAAAATATTCACTGCAGGGATTCAAAACCACATGCTTAGAGAAACAGTCATATAACTTGACACCTTGAGTGAAAAATTGACTGGCAAGTTGGAAAACTTGACAGCCTTGTTGTGAAAGACAAGTTTGCCAAAACATTTCAGTTACTAAGGCAACATAAAAAAAATAAACAAACTAGCACTACTGACTAAAGTTTCAACCTATTACTATGGCACCATACATAGAACCTATCAATATCACTCTGTATTTCTGATACATCACTCATACCAAAGACTGTTTTAAATATCTTTTAATCATCGCCATATAAAAAAAATGTACTTCCAGGAAACATGTATCCATATCATTAAGGTTGTGTAGTTTGTAAAATACCAGATGTAACTATAATTCGCTTTAAAACATAATTATTGATTATTACTCCCTGCTTTCGTATTGAAAGGTAGAGTCCAACCAACAGAGAAGGAAATCTCTATAATTAAAAAGTTTATTCAAAAGAATTGTATAATAACCTTGCAAACTATACTTTACACATCACTGGGAAACTCAACCCAGCCTATTACGCTATTAGAAACATAAAGGCAATCTTTTATAGAAAGCAACTAATTAATATATACTATGCCCTACCATACCCACATTTTAAATACAAGGTGTTGTAGGCATTAAGATCTTATAATTATATACTATTAAAGGATACACGCACACACACAATTTAAATGCCAAGTATTTTAAAAATCTCTATTGCACACATTCAAGTTTATTTACATATAATAACGATACCATACAAAAGTTGTAAACGGCAATTTAGATTTATCTAGTAGTAAGTTAAAAACAACTATAAAACTAGTGGTATTCTCCAATCCAGATTAGAGATGGGAAAAGCGAGTCTTTTTATTGAGTCAAGTCAGTCAAGTCATCAGCATTAAATGAATTGTGTCACAGTCTCCAGTCATCGAGTCATTTATCGGAATGGAGTTCAGAGCATACCTGTGATTTGTTATTTGCCGCGAGCGACGGAGTACTGCTAATGATTCGCTGGATGCTCAGCAAATCACTCGCATTTACAAATTTCAACTTAGTGTGCATGCGGACGGATTAAGTTATTTTTGCTCCTAACTAGCAGATGACACATTTTGATGAACATTTCTGGAATTTTATGCACGTTTGGCTAATGGTTATTAAGGCTAGTAATTCCTTGGATTCTGAATGCTGCGTAGATGTGTTTAACAGTGTATTAACAGTGTGCCCTTGGATATTTTCAAAATTAAAAGTTAACTAGCAATGTCAAGATTAGAAAAACAAAGGGTGTAGTGTGAGAATACTATACTCATATGACTCCTTAAGTTATAGGTTTTGTTTGCTTTTGTAAATTATAAATACATAAATAAATATATTTTGTAATGTTCTAATTGTCATTATATTTTATTTATAATGCATTAACTTTATTCTATTATTATCTGAAAGTCTGGGGTGTAAGTATGAATTACACTTATTTATAATCATTATTGATTAGCATCGATATAAACAAATTATGTTTCTTTTAGAATTAGGAATAAAAAATAATGGAATGAAAAACCCCTTCCGTCTATCAGTTATGTAAAAATATTGACAATTAAATAATATTTAATTCATCCGGGACCAACTGCCAAACATGAAACAAAAAATGGTTCACACATTGTTCCGCTGTACAAGAGTAACGAGAGCTGAAACAGGTGTCAGAGAGTGTTCGTAGTAAGTGAACTTAGCAGTCAATTGAGATTCGAGTGATTTTAGGATGAGTGACTCACTCACTAGACACCTCTAATTCAGATATTGAACTAATAGTAAACAACACTGATGGTAGGTAAAATGTCTCAGTGTTTTTTTTTTTGAAGTCAGTTCAAAAAAATTATGTTTCTTATAATTAATTACAAACCTGTGGTGTTTATCTCTATGTGCATGTCGCTCTTCTCTTCGTTTGTCAGATCTATCAGATCTCTTGTGATGTGATCTGTCAGCATCTCTTTTTTTGGTCCTATGTTCCTGTACTTTTGCTTGGGGAGGTTTAATATCTAAGGAGTCCATATCTCCTATATCTTCTTCCTCACTAAAAAAAAAAAAAAAAAACACATAAACAATGGTGACAAACTGTAGCTGTACGAAAAGAAAAGAGTTACCTTTGATAATCCATTTGTTCGGACTTTGACTTAGAAGTGTCTACCGGACTTTGGCGCAATTCACCATCTTCGCTTTGATCGTCCTCTGATCCATTTCCAGACATACTATTGATTTTCCACAGAAATTCAGAAATATGCCACACAGGCGTTGTTAAAGAGTAAACAAACTTGACAAACCAATGATTAAGGTTATAAGTGCTTCTTCTTCTTCTTTTCGGCTTAGTAGGATATTACTAACTACTCTGTCTCTCCCTTCTAATTTCGATAACTTCTGTCGATACCCAGCCCACTATGATGTTTTTTGACGACTTCCGCACGGACCACAGAGCTAAACACACGTGCCCGGTAAGGCTCTCTGACGGCGGGAAAAAAGTGTTGTTTTTCGTGATGTTTCGAGGGGCAGTCCAACGACCGATGTGGAAACATCACTGGGTGAACGTCCTATACAACGGGCCATTCGCTGTGAGACGAAGAGTCCTAGAGGATGTGGGAATTGTGATTTCTCCATCTGGATAGGCTTATCTAATATGTCCCAAGGTCGTGCGGTGACCAGAAAGTGCCATGGGAGTGCGCAAGTCCAGCGTCGCTTTGAAAGAAAAGGATATACGTCGACAACAGTAGAAGTCCTAGAAGTAACTCCTTTGATAGTGGAAACGATGAGTCTGAAATAGGATATAAAAACTGAAATATTTTGAAGTGATGGGAATGGGCATAGTCCCAGACGCACGTAAAGTGCTTCCGACAAATTATATAATTATATATGTTCTTCAAAGTGGAATATTTGCAACAAATCATTGTAACTTAAACCTAATGTACTGTTATGTGTTATTATTTGAAAAATACATTTTTATCTGACTAAATATTGAAAATCTCATGAAATTCCTATAGACGAGAACGTAAATAAATAGCAAAATATATTAATATCGCCGGATCGATACAGTTTTGCACTTTGACCATCGGCTAAAGGTGTTCCTACACTACAGTACTTAGTTCCGCTGAGTTTTCAATTACCAATATAAAATGCGATCTTTTAAATGTTGTCAAAAAAAGAATTTAGCAACTTCTGCTGTATTGTATGCAACACACGGAAATTGTCAGGGTTAGCGGCTATAAAATCTATTGTTCTATTGTTTGTCAGGAGGCGCAGCAAAAAATCGATGGTGAAAAAAAGAGCTTATAGAGCATAATACAAAACTTACAAGGGAAATTAAAGAACGGGATGTATATATAGAACGGTAAAAAGCTATTTCTCTATAATAAAATGTGATCCTTTAACATTCCATAGAATAACACTAAAATCTGAAGGTAGGCTTTGCATTGGATATCGATCTTGCAGAGTCTTTGAATACATGGTATAATTCGCTGTTACAACTGCTGCCAATATGGACACTGGGCAAAAGAATGTCAACATAAAAGAGTGTGTGGTAAGTGTAGTGACTCACACGACTCAGAAGATTGCAGTAAGGACAACAAATGCACAAATTGTGTTTCTGCGAATGCCAGATATAACACTGAGTATGATGTGAACCACTCAGCCTTTCATATTAAGTGTCCAGTATACCTGCGATGGCTAAATAAAGAAAAGCCGAAAATATGCTATCAGGAATAGCAATTAAAAATGCCAAATAACGATATTGTATTGAAAACAACTACAAATAGACTATATATCCTGCATCAAAATATACAAAGCATTAGAAATAAAACTCTTGAAATAGAGGCTTTTGTCGATGGAGCTTGTAAATAAACCAGACGTGATGTCTTTTAGTGAACATTTGTTGGAGGGCCAGGAAATAGAATTTGTCAAGCTCAATAATTATAATTTGGTCTCACATTATACTAGGACTTCTTTAAAACATGGTGGAGTATGTATCTACAGTACAAACAATTTCGACTTCATAGAGGAAAAGACTATAGTAAAGAAGACCAAAGAAGGAGTGGTGGAGTTTGCTGGTGCCGTTAAAAAATAAACAAAAAATTGTGGTTGTTTCTTTGTATAGACGCGTGTTAGGGTCCTATGACACTTTTATTGAGCAATTTGAGGAATTACTGAATTATTTGGATGTAAGATATTTTAAATATAAAAATTTTATTGCTGGTGATTTTAACTTGAATATGTTAGAAAGTAGTAAAGAAACAAAACCTTTTAAGGACCTAATGCACGCTTTCAATCAGGCACAAAATATTTTTAAAGCTACTAGAATAACTAAGGATACTTCTACCCTGATCGAAAATATTTTTTGTAATATACCTTATGATTGTAATGGATATGTGTCGAACTCTGCACTTTCTGATCACCAAGCCCAGATTCTGGGAATAGATAGTGTGAAAAATCAGTTTTGTAAACAGAATTATGTATGCCGGAGGGATTTTTCAAAGAATAAAGTGGGATATTTTATACAAGAAATACAAAGGGTAAGTTGGGAAAGGGTCATGTCATCTAATATTGTAAATGAAGCTTAGTCAATATTTTTTAATCTTTTTATTAATTTATTTAATAGCATATTAGTCATTAAAAAATTTAAATTAAAAGTATGAACAATTACTGGATTACTGAGGGTATAAAAATATCATGTAGGCGTAAAAGAATATTGTATTATAAGAAGGGAATGAACCAAATATCACATGATTTCTAGAACAAATATTGTAAAATCTTAAAAAGAGTAATAAAGGAAGCAAAACTTATCTCTAATAAAACATATTTAAAAAGTGCCGAGAACAAAACTAAAACAACATGGGATTTAGTAAAAAATGTTACGGGGCAAAATAATAAGAACAAGACGCTACTTGACAACTTTGCCAACAAATGTCAAAATCCAGTAGAGATCCTTGATAATATCAACAGTTATTTTGTCTCTGCTTGTCCCAATCTGTATTCTTCAAACAATGATAATCAGTACACTGTGAAAGAAAATGTCAACTCTATCTTTCTAAACCCCATAAATTATCTTGAAGTTGAAAAGATTATTAAAAACTTTAAAAATAAAAAATCTGTTGGTGAAGATTAGATCCCACTTCATGTTTTAAAGAGCGTAGCAAAAATAATATCGCCACCAATTTCCTATATTATTAATTTATGCTTTTCCACGGGCTGTTTTCCAGAACCCTTAAAACGAGCATATATTAAAGCAATATACAAAAAAGGGGAGAAGGATGATGAAAAGAACTACAGGCCTATTTCCTTATTGTCGAATGTGAGTAAAATTTTTGAGAGAGCTATCTATGAAAGAGTGATAATATTTTTTGAACGAAACAAGATCATTAGCGACAGGCAAAATGGCTTTAGAAGGGGAAATTCCACAATAAGAGCGATTTATCAGGCAATAACTAGAATATTAAATTCTCTAAATAACAGAAGACAAGCAGTAGCCATGTGCATGGACCTTTCTAAAGCATTTGCCTGTGTGAACCATCATATATTGTGTAGAAAACTTAGAATGTATGGCATTAGAGGGGTTGCTTTAAGTATGATAGAGTCTTATCTTGAAGAGCGTACTCAGCAAGTAGTAGAGACCGATGAAAATGGAAATATGTTTAAATAAAAAAAATCACTGTCACTAGAGGCGTACCACAGGGCTCCATTTTGGGACCTCTTCTATATATTATTTATACAAACGAACTTCCAGAGGTTTCGAATGAGTATACAGTATTGCATGCTGATGATACCACTCTCATATTTAGTGAAGAAAATGAAGAAATGTTAGTTGCAAAAATAAATGCTACAATGGACACTCTTTACGGCTACTTTTCATCTAACGATCTTTTTCTTAATGTATCTAAAACCCAGTTACTTTTATTCGCTAACAGAACTAATAATTCTCTAACTGTAACGTACAATAATACACATTTAAAATCAGTGAAGAGTGTTTTGTTTTTGGGTGTTCATATTGATGCCAGATTGGACAGGAGAGAGCATGTAGAGAGTGTTGCAGTGAGCATTTCTAGATACTGCTATGCCTTAAGAATTATTATAGAGTATGTTGGTGTGGATGCGGCATTGACGGCTTATCATGCATATATACAATCAAGGCTTAAATATGGTTTGATTTTTTGGGGAAATTCCACTGATATGTCCAGAATTATGGTGCTGCAGAAAAGGTGTATCAGGACTATTTATAAAATGAAACATCGAGAAAGCTGTAGAAGTATCTTTATTGAAAAAAATATTTTAACATTAGTCTGTATGTACATACTAGATTCTGTGATATTTGTACACGATAATAGTGATATGTTTCTTAACTGTGATCATCATCAATATGATACTAGAAATAGAAGTTTGATTTTTTCAGAAAGATGTAACTTTTCCTACATGCAAAAAAACGTTCAGTATAGTATAGTTAAGATTTTTAATAGTTTTCCGAAATGTATACACGGTCTAACAAAAAATAGTCTTAAGAATATTTTAAAAAAGTATGTGCAAAGTAAGGCATTCTACTCTTTGGATGAGTTTTTTTATGATAACGAGAGAAATACTTTAATAATTTAATAATTTAGTAATATAAATGTATGAATGTCTCGTACCTATATTTAAGTGTTTCTACAAAATTTTGTTTTTAGCCTTTAAGTTATTTATTTTAAAAATTGTTTTGTAACATTGTTGCACACACTTCAGGCTTTTTAATGTAACTATATCGTACATCGGAATAAATAAACAATAAACAAACAAACAAACAAACGAATCAAACGTAATAGTCGAGTGTTTGAGGATATAACGACAGATGCATCAACAGAACTTACAACTCAACTGGAGAAACAGAGACTCCATATCAGCGGTTTAACTGATGAAATTCAAAAATTTAAATCCGAAGAGAAGAGGTTAAAAGATGAACTTTCAAAATTGACTGACGCCGAAACCAAATTAACTGACATAATAGCTGAATTTGCCAAAATTAATGAATCCATGTTAATTTCCATAAAATGCCTTGAAATACAGGTTAAGGATTACGAGGAAAAAATTGAAATATTTCAGCGTGGAGTAGATGCAACTAAGTCCGATCACATTCCGAATTCGATAAATAATGCTTACTCTAGAAAACCTCAAATTCTGACAGTTGGTGACGACGTGCAGGGATGCTCACATCACTTTAAACATTTCAGTAAAAAAGGCTACGACATCAACTATCAGAAATCAAAATCTATTGTTGAAGATCAACTCGAGAATTCTCGTCTTTTTTCGAAAAGGCTTACCAAGAAAGACTGGGTGTTTGTCTTTATATGAACATCGAATGCTGTAGGAGGAAAAAGGATTGGTAAGGAACGATTACAAGATTGTATTGGGTCTCTTGCCTCTACCAATGTAATAATTATTGGCCCTGCTCTTTGGATTAATCGTTCGGCCCTAAATAAATTAATAGCGGACCAGAATAAAGAAATCGACAGGATTGTCCAGAACTATGATCATGTCAGGTTTGTTCTGTTACTGGTATGTCAAAAATTGTCTAAATTATCCTTTAAGGAAAAGGAGGGCCTAATTGAGTATTTATTCTACACATACATACAAAAAATCCAGAACGTAGAAACTACTACTATAGTCTTTCCAAGAAAACTCCTACTGACCAAGAACCTATTTTTGATCCAATGTCTCCCCCAACAGTGAAGCTTACGCGAACCGAAAAAAGTTCTGATAACCGTTTCCTCATGTCTAGACTAAGAGAACCAGCCATTTTAAAGGCCTTCAAGTTATATCTCGCCTTCCTGCACGACCAACCTGCGCCAATTCACTTTGAAGGGTTTACAAATACAAGCACCAGGCTGTTTTTGGCTTCTGAAGGCATTCCTATAGATTATAGAACCCTACACAAGATATATTTCGATTTTCATGCTGCTTACGGATTTAACGCAGCAGAAGTGGAAGCGGATCTTGCAGCCTATGGATCCTACATATCTTCGGAGAGATCGATTCATCTTCAGAGGACCAGAGAATGCCATAAAAATTATTTTACCAGCAATTCTCCCAAAAAAAATTTTTAGAAAACACGACGTGTCCTGAGGAACTAGATTCCTCAAAACTTCCTGTTGTTACTAGTCTTAATATGGTTCTAATTAATATTGCTTCTCTAAGAAATAAAACTGACGAGTTGTACCTATTTCTGGAAGAATTGGAGTTCCCCCAACTTGTTGCAATTACTGAGCACTGGCTGAATCTAAACGAACCCTTTTATATTGAGAGGTATACCACAGTAGCTAGATATGACAGAAAAAACTCAGCTCATGGGGGAACACTGATTCTATCCCTAAATGGAGATTTCATGTCGGTATCTAAATATGATCATTTGTTAGCGGATAGCTCTTTTGAATTCTCTATAGTATATAATCAAAACCTTGACCTTTATGTAATTTGTATTTATAGATCACCAAACTCTGATGTACAATCATTTTTAAATAGCCTGGTAAGTTTGCTAGACAGCCTACCGATTAAAGGTAAAAAAATTCTATGCGGAGACTTTAATATTGACTATGCTACTGTTTGTGCCATCCAGAAATATCTAATTTCTATATTCGACTCTTTCGGTCTTTCAATGCATGTATCCTCGCCAACTAGAATTTCAAAAAACTCTTCTTCTATCATCGATTACATGGCGTCTGATTTTTCTCCATCAGAGGTGCAATCACAGGTCTATAACTCAGGTCTTTCCGATCACGAGGCGGTAATTTCCAGGTTTAGTTTACCTATTAGGCCCTTACCAAGATCTCGCCATCGGGGCAGAATTTTCTCGGCCGCAAATTTCTCAGTATTTCATAATATTTGCTTTAACACCAATTGGAATTTTGAATCTGATAATGTCAACACAAACTTCAGAACTTTTTTAAATAAAACTTTAAGTGCTTTTAACAAGGCCTTCCCGCTTAAGAATATCAAACCTAAGCGGCATAAACCGTGGACCACGAAAGGAATACGAATTTCTGCTAAAAATATGCGCTCGCTCTCATATATAAAAAAATTCACCGACTCCTTTCTTATTCTCGACTATATCTCTAATTATAGGAGGATCTACACTACTCTTATTAAGACAGCAAAAAAATTACACTACCGAAAACGTCTAACAAACTCTAATAACGTTTCAAAAGAAACCTGGTCCATCATCAATAACCTCAGAAACAAATCAAACCCTGTGACTCAGATCTTGCCAGGGGCTAATGATCTAAATGATTATTTTATTAATGTAAGCAAAAATGTTACCTCTAGTATCTCGCCAAGTTTGGACCCTCTTTCGTTTCTCCCTCCTTCAAAAAATTTAGCTGATAGCTTTTTCTTAAGTCCCGTTAGCAACACTGAACTATTGAAGGTAATACATAATATTAAAAGTAAATCTTCGTGTAGCACTGATGGCCTATCAATTAGAATATTCCTGAACTTGCCACTCCCAGTCATAGAGGCCCTTACAACATTAATAAATGAGTCCTTTATAAAAGGTGTATTCCCTGATTGCCTTAAAACAGCTATAATTATTCCACTTCATAAAGGCGGCGAAAAAACTAACTCTTGCAATTATCGCCCAATTGCACTACTACCAGTGCTATCAAAAATCATCGAAAGGCTACTGAAGAACCGTCTTATGCCATTTCTCCTGAAACATCAGATAATATCCCCGGAGCAGTTCGGATTTCTACCCAACAAGTGCACCAGTGACGCCATGTTCACGTTGCTTAGAGGCGTCTACTCATCTCTCAATAACAACCACCCAACTGCCTCAGTTTTTTGTGACTATGCGAAAGCCTTTGATTGTGTTAGTCATGAAATTCTGATAAACAAACTACATTTTTATGGAATTCGTGGTACTTCTTTAAATTGGTTCAAATCTTATCTTGGAAAAAGGCAACAACTTGTAAGGGCTAATGGTTCCGATTCTGATTGTAAGTTGATTACAAGTGGAGTTCCTCAAGGTTCAGTCTTGGGACCTATTCTTTTTTTGTTATACATTAATGATATCACGAACCTTAAAATTAATGGAAGAATCTCCCTTTTTGCTGATGACACAAGCATAACATGGAGTGATTTTGATACAACGTCTTTACACTCTAGTATCTCCAAAGACTTGGTTATAATTAAGGCTTGGTCCGATTCCAATATGCTTTGTTTTAACGTCGATAAAACGGTGGCGTTATCTTATAAGGGAACTTTACAACCACTTCAGGTACATAACAGCAATATTGAATACGTAGAGTCGGTTAAATTCCTGGGTTTAAATATAAATAGCAACCTAAAATGGTCTAATCATATTGACACCTTAACTAAAAAACTTTCTACCGCCTGCTTCGCCATTCGATCAGTTTCAAAAGAACTAGACGTTCCTTCTGCCAGACTTACTTATTTCTCTTTATTTGAATCCCACCTCCGCTATGGCCTTCCCTTTTGGGGCTGCTGTACCACCGAGCAATTTCGTAGTATTTTTATGCTTCAAAAGAGAGCCATTCGTTATTTGTTTGGTCTAAATAATAGAGCTCACTGCCAATACTATTTCAAAAAACATGAAATATTAACACTTCCTGCATTATTTATTTTGGAAACGGTATGTTTGCTGAGAAAACATATAAACACCCTCCCAGAAAGGCCACAACATGTATACCCTACCAGAAACTCTAGGCATGATATTTATCTTCCCATTCCTTCCACAGAATTAATAAAAAAATCAATTATTTACAACGCCATAAAACTTTACAACAATCTGCCAGTACATTTAAAATCTATCCCTATGCTTGCACAATTTCGAAAAAACACCAAAGCATACCTCATTGAGAGACCACTTTACAGCGTTAATGATTTTTTTTTCAGTGAGTAAGTCTCTTTAAATTGTCACTAAACTCGCTTGTTTACTTAAATCTTTTGTGAGTCATGTCCTAACTCATAGCATAGAATTTTGTAAATCATTATATAGGGAAAAGAACTGTCGAACATTCACTTAAAACTTAATTATTTTTGTTTGGTATTGGATTAAAAACAATTTAATTCTTTTTGTATACTACATTCTGCACTAGTTCAATATACCTTCTGTTTAACATCACAATTATTTGTATAACTATAATAACATAGAGTTTAAGGTCGCATAGTTGCAATTTTGATTTCAATGTCATCGAAATTATTCACCTCGTACATGTGTGTTTGTTTACTTTTATAAGGTTATCATGATTCATTTACTGTTTGCAATGTTATGCTATATTCTAACGTGTGTTTTACGATTTGGTAAATTGATAATTTACATTTTAAAAAAAAAAAAGCACTGACTTGTCGAAATTATTTTCGATTAATGTTTTGATATGTCTTATTTTTAGGTATATTTTGCTTTGTCCATAAAATTGTAGAATTTTTCTGCGGCAATAAAGCATACTTTTGTTTGTTTGTTTGTTTGTAAAACCACACTGAATTCTCAATTGTTGCCAGTTAATTCAGATAATGCGAGAGAGGAACTGGAGCTTTTTCTCGATGAATTGGATTACCCGGATTCACTACTATTTACAGAGCATTGGCTTAGCGAAGACGAACCGATATTCATCCCTAATTATTGTGTTTTATTAAGATTCTCTAGAAAGTCTTCTTTACATGGGGGTACTTTAATTTTAATTCGGAACAAGTTTTTAGACTAGCGCAAGTTTATTAATTATTGTCAATTGGATTATTTAATAGTTGAAAAAGAATTTGAATTTTCAGTGGTGCACTCAGAAAAGTTAAACTTATATAACTTATGTCATATCATATATCATTTCTCGCTATAGACTTCCCAGTTTAGATATTGTAAATTTTATTTATAGACTGGAAACAGTTTTGTCGGGATTGCCTTTGCATGCACATATGGTAATAGCCGTTGATTTTAATATAGATTTTTCTGATAAGTTGCATGGAAATATCAATTTATATATGCATCTAGACGCACCTACTCGTATTACGCAGCACTCGGCTACCCTTCTGGATTATTTCTGTTCCAATTTTGATAGGGATCTTGTAATGTTAGGAGCGCTGGACTTTCCGACCACGAGGCTTTAATATGTAGTATTAATGTTAAAACAAGGGTACCTAGATCTCAGTCGCGACGTGGCATGCTATACACTACTCGAAATTTTAATAGGTTTTCTCGACTGTGCAACGACTTTAATTGGGGTGATATCCTTAGTTTCACAGATCCTTTAAAGAGGTTTCATGAAATTCTGGTTAGAATATTTAATACTAGCCCTTAATGTATATAAAAAATAAGAAAAAGAAACGATGGTTTACTATAGGTTTACGAGTATCAGCGAGGAATTTACGTTCTTTGCATACTCTAAGGAAATTTTTCTCACATGATTTATTTTTTACCACCTATTTTAATAAGTACCGTATGCTATATAAGAAAGTTATTAAAGCAGTTAAGAAAAATCATTTTTACAACCGAATCTCACTTGCTTATAATAAACAAAAGGAAAATTGTGTATTGTCAATGACTTGATTAGTGGTAAAAAGGGAGTAAATGATAAAAACCACAACCTAAATCCGGATACACTAAACTCTTTTTATTGCTCTCTTGCTTCGAATTTGTTGAATCATATTGCTCCACATAATAGTGCTCTAAGCTATGTAAATAACATATCTGTAAAGGAAACATTTATGATGACATTTCTGTGAGGGTTTTTTCTAGGCTTCCTGATCGTCCATTGCATTTATTTACTGAGGCCATTAACCAATCATTCCTTACGGGGTGCTTTCCTTCATGTTTAAAAATGGCGACAATAGTTCCCCTGTTCGAGTGAAGAAATAGTGAGGAACCATCCAATTTTAGACCCATTTCCATGTTACCAACAATGTCTAAAATCATCGAAAAGTTGGTAAAAAAGCGGATGACTACATTCTTGGACAGGCATGAAATACTGAGCGACGTTCAGTTCGGGTTTCAGTCATCCAAGAACACTAGGGATGCCATCTTTGCATTTCTGAAGGACTTATATCTGGGGTTAAACGATGGAGAGTGTGCTGTGGCAATGTTTTGTGATATATCGAAGGCTTTTGACTGCGTGAATCATAGAGTACTGCTGAGCAAGCTTGAACTCTACGGCTTTAGAGGGATCTCGCTGAGGTGGTTTCAATCGTACCAGTCTGAGCATAGCCAGCCTGTTCTTTCAAACAGCCAACTATCCAAACCTTTAAGAGCCACTGCAGGTGTTCCACAGGGGTCAGTGTTGGGGCCATTACTCTTTTTATTATATGTCAATGATCTACCTAAATTGAACATTGTGGGAAGGTTCACCATATTTACGGATGATACCACCATTCTTTGGCGCCACAAGAATGGTGAGGTTCTTGAGGAAATTATAAAAGCAGATTTGGTTACCATCAAAAAATGGTGTGATGCTAACTACTTGTCAGTTAACATCTCAAAAACTAATACTGTTGCCTTCAAATGTCAAATTAATAATATCTTTTTGCATAATCAGATTGTTGATGCCCTTCAGGAGAATAAATTTCTTGGTCTATTTATTGATTCTAAATTAAAATTCGAAACGCATATTGTCTATCTAAATAAAAAGATCTCGAGAGGCTGCTACGCAGTGAGAGTCGTAGCACGCGAATTGGATTTGTCGATGGCAAGAAATATTTATTTTTCACCAGTGGAGTCTCACTCATGGCATCTGCTTCTGGGGATCTTGTTCCAAATTTTTATTTGATAGGGTTTTTTTTACTTCAAAAAAGTGCCGTTAGGTTTACGTGTAGAGCAAGGGGTCGTGTCTCCTGCAGGCCACTATTTGTGCAGTATAAAATTCTGACCCTTGCTTGCCTGTTTATTCTTGAAACGATTTGTGTAATCAACAGGAAAGTGGAGCTCAGACAATTTTTTAATTACTCTTTACGTACCACTCATGTATGTCATGTATGTTTGTGTTTTTTATTTCTTGATGTACATAATTTAGAAATTTCAATCTGATGTCCATTTTATGATTTATTTAGACCAACTTTTATAATGATAGCCTAGTTAATGGTGTTGTGTTGTACTTAGTAAGAATTAAAACCAATCTGTACCTGCGTCTTGTTATCTGTATCTGGATTTATTTGTATTATTGTTTCAATTTTGTAATTCTGCTTTTTTGCTATTGTACAGAATTTAGAAAATTTTAATCTCATGACCATTTTATTATTTTAGCACTTTCGTTGTCAAATAACCCTTAGTGGTTTAAGTCATGTGATTAGTTAAGCTTTGTCAATGAAAATGATGTCATTTTTATGATAATAAAGCTTTTTTGACTTTGACAAGGCCATTACGTAACCATAAACAAAAAAATGATGTTTTTTCTTTTTTCTCCTTTTTCCCTAAACATAAGATACATTTAAGTGCATAGTAAATTACAAATCTTCTGGTTACGTATAATATTTGTACGATTTTATAACACAGTAAACGAAAAAAAATCTAAACTTCGTATTTTGGTTAATTCTAATTTGAAAATAATAAAGTTCAAGAGGCTACTATCGTCAGCGTAGCTGTTTCGGAATATCTTTAATTTATCATCTATTAACTCATGACTTAATTCAATCAATATTTACAAAATATACAAGATATATTCAATCTAACGGCCATGACTTAAATGAATTCTCTCCACCTATTAACGTTGCACATAGATAAAACTTATAGTAAGTCTTACTTTATAAGATTTTATATTATTGAGAGTTGCTGTGGTGGCAGTACTTACCTATATCCCGAAACGATCTTAGCTTAAATCAGTTTCTCAGTGTTATAATAGGGTAATAAATCACAAGGCAATACTGTCTTTTTGAGTGCCGTCAAAATATACTTTTTACGAAACCTATACTGTTAGGCATTAGGTTAGCCCAGGTCATTAAAGCCATAAATCACCATTAAAGTCATAAAATGATACCTTAAAACATTGAAAATCAAATTTAAAATACGCGCGCAGTTTAATTTGATGTAATTGGTATAATTCCTGGTGTATTTAAGGTCTGGTGGATTTGCCCACAAAACCTTGTATACATCTCGATTTCCACCAATCACAAAATAGATTGCTCAATCGTTTATTACCGCGGAAAATAAACAACTTTGGTCGATTGTTCAGTGTGGGTTAGTGGTACGATTCTCGGCTTTGGATACAGCACATATGTGTTCGAACCGATGTTTAAGCGAGTGAGTTCTTTTTAATAAAGCTTATAATTAATAAGAACGCGTATTGGGTTATGTTAGAATTGGGTTAGGTTTGCTGTAAAGAGCAGGCGGAATGTTTCTGGCATAGTTGTTTTAATATAGACTCGGAATCATGTTGGCGAGCTACTGCATGCTTCCTTCATGGCCGACCTAACTAATCCTAACCTAACATAATCTACATTTTTAATAATTATAAGTTTTATTTAAAAAAAACTTAGAAAAAGTTGTACGCCTATACTGGGATCCGAACACATATGCACCGCATCCAAGCTAGAAACCGTTGTTTGAGTTACAGGACATCCAAGCTGAATGTTAGACAAAAATGGTGGTGGTTTATACTCCTCCTCTTCCCAACAAGAACCAGTCAAATTATGGGATTTAATTTGCGCCTACAGTTTTATTAGAAAGTGAAATCTAGCGCGGGCTAGAAAGCCAACAAAATTACGATTCTATTAAATTGGGATTTTTTTTGACATTTACCTCTACTGTTAAGGTGATCTGATAAATCTGAGCTATTAACCATCAATAAACTTATAAAATTACCCCTAAAAACACCGAAAATTAGATTACAGATTGGTGGAAGAAGTGGCAGATTTAGGTCTGTGATGGGTCCCGTTAGCGTTAGGTTAGCCCAGGTTCGCCGACAAAACAATCATTAAGATTATTAAAGAAAGCGCGCGGTAGTAGTATAACAAAATTTCGGGTCTATATTAAATCAACAATTTTTTTAAATATAACCTATACTGTTAGGTAGATCTTTCCCGTTAGCGTTAGCTTAGACGTGATTCGCGAATAAAACGGTCATTAAGGCTATGAACCGTCATTAAAGCCATGCAATCACACCTCAAATATTCGAAAATCAGATATAATACGCGCACGCTCTAAATTGATGTGAATGGTAGATTCACAGGCGTATTTAAGGTCTTGTAGAAGAACCAAGTCTAAAACAAGGAATTTGTACAATATAATACCAGCGTATAGAGAGATCCCGAATGCCTGGGCTATTTGGCATTCCGATTTCTGTATCGCCGGCCGTAAATTCCGATGGAGTGTAAACAATAGCAGAAAAATTTTCGTTGTGAAGCCTCTGATGTCTCAGTGGTAAGTGCTCTAGTTGCATTGAAAGGATGTTTCTTCTAATCCCTTTTAGACAAAACTTTTTTTCAGGAGACGTAAAAAAGTATATCTATATTAAAACAGGGAACCAGGTTTTTTTTAACAAATCCTATAGCGTTATTAATTATGATTATTACATTACGTCAGCAGCAAGTTTTTGATTCTTAATATTAGTACGCAGTTGCGTTATTGTCATTATTCCGTAACCCGCATACTTCAAGCCAAAGTTGCCAGGCCCAATAATGATTTTCTAATATACTTACGGCCGGAGGCACTACGTAAACTGGTATCGAGTTAGCAACAGGTTAGGCGCCCTAGGCATCATTAATAAAGCTCTAATACAAAAAGCGGTCAACAATAACTAACAGCGAAATGTATCACCGGCGGAACTCTAATGTTCGGCATCGCCTTTTATGTTAGGGCTTTAACGATGATGCCTAAGGCGCCTAACTTGGTGCTAATCCGCTACCAATTCACCTCAGCACCTATGTATGTAACTAAAATTTGCATAATTAATTTGTATCAGTTAATGTTTCTCTTTAAATTTGTATCCCGGTGATTTTTCATGACGTCAACATGAAAGAAAAGTTACTAGTCCAAAAAATATGAAATACAGCGGTCTTCTCAGTTTTTTAGTTAAAAAGTTAAAAGGGCAAGAAAAAAAAAGGGAATTTATTTTACCTCTTTATAATTGTTTGTAGTAGTTTCATGCGGAACCAGCAAATTTTCATAAAAATGAAGAAAGCAAATAAGTAAATTGGTTTTTGGATGTTTATGAACTTTGAAAATGAATAACTCAGAAACAAAACGTGACCGAAAAAATTTGACTTCGGATTCGTGATCAAGACCCCAAAATCCACTTATATATAAAAAATCATAAAAAATCGGCCATGGTGTAAAAAAATTAATAATTACCTTAAAGTAAATTGCATTTTGTGAAAATATTCTTTTAGATATGCGTATTAATCTAAGCGGCGCCGGCGGCATCCATTTTGATTTGAACCAAACATTACAATTTAAAAAATAGACGCTTTCCCGCATTTTCATTTGTTTGAAACTGACATTTTCAAATTCAAAATACGTAATTTTCAGTAGCACCAACATAACAAAATATTACATTTGGCGTAAAAACCAAGATTTTGGAACGGTGTTTTTAATGCTCTATTATTGTTGTTTTTAGTAATAAAAGCGCAATACAATAGATATTTTCTAATAATTGCACAGCTTAATGTCACTTCCATCAAATTTATGCTAGAAGAAAGGCTATTTCCTAAATATAAAAGAGAAATACATATTAAAAAGTGAAATATGAGATTTTGAAAAAGGATAACTTAAAAACAAAACTTTGCAAAATCGGTTTGACTTCAGATTCGTGATCAACGACCCGAAATCTACCCATGTGTCAAACTGACAAAAACCGTTGAGGAAAAGCTGTAGTAAAAAATTATCACAGTATATAACAGAACCACGAAAAATAAAGTTTGGCTTAAACGTCAGGTAGTTTCAGTTTAGAAATAGAAACGTATGAGAACATCGTCAATACCCTTTACCATTTACACCTGAAAACTAGAAGATGCGCTGACAGATTGCCCAAAAGGAGCAGCAGACGTCTAAATCAGAAAAGAAGAAGAAAAAAGGTAATATTTCCCTTTGCGACTTCCCGTTTAGTTTAATAGTAAAAAGACCCATATTTTATATACTACTAGAAGAGAATATTGTAGTTAAAAAAACATGAATCTGAAATGTAGGGGTTGTATAAAAGAAGAAGAGGATATGAACTTATTATTTTATACCTCTGATGGAACTCTCAGTTTAGCCGAAATGTTATATGAAGTTTTAGGATACAGGGTAAAACTGAAACAACTTTACTTATTGATGTCTTAGAATTATTAATATTTTTCTTTGTATTGAAGGTTATAAAAGGTGAAGAATATTCAGAACATCTTTGTAAACGTTGTACTCAAATATTGGTTGATTTTAAAAGTTTTAAGACCAGGTTTCAACGAGCCACTGAATATTTCAAAAGTACAGAGAATCATTATAACAGAAATAATTTACAGAATGTTAGTGAAAATAATCTAGGCAATCAATTCAAAGATTTTACAGTTCCTAAATTTGACCTTAAGGTCCTTATGGGAAGTAAACAGGGATTTGATGGTGATGACAATTATCAAAAAGATGCTAATTGTGAGTTTTTAAATAAATCTGAAATTAATTCGAATTGTCAGCAAAAATCTAATTTCACTGTTAAACAAAAACAAGATGAAACTGATCCAAATAATTCCCAGCAGGAAAATCAAGGGCAACAATTTTTATCAGAAAACTCCTTTAATGAAGCATATAGTTCTTTAGTGAATTTGGAAGCACCATCTCGTAGGTGTAGAATATGCAAACAGTCTTTTTCTTTAGCAAATTTTAATCTTCATTTTGATTCACACAAAGTATATGTCTGTAGTTCCTGTGGACATAGATTTATTAGAAGAACAGATCTGAATGACCATGAGGAGACACACTTAAATATTTGCAAATATGTGTGTCAACATTGTGGAAAATCATTTAAAGTTAGAACTGCATTAAATAAGGTTAGTATGTAAACGCAATGCGACATAAATATATAGCTGGAAGTTAGATATTTGTGTGAATATATGACGTTTCCAAATTGTTAATGCTTTTTATAAGTCATTTACTGTAATATACAAGAATGGAAATGATTCCCATAACAATAATTTCAGAAGAGCTAAGTTTACAAATAGAACTTCTTTTTAGCATCGAAGAATACATACAAATCCAAGAGAAGTAATTTGTGATGTCTGTGGTCAACGTTTTAATACACATGATACTTTAAAAATACATTATAAATTGAAACACATAAAAATTAAGGAGTTTCACTGCAATCTATGTGGTCTTGCATTCACCTTGAAATCTACTCTAAAAAAACATGTCCAGAGACACAATCCAAATCGTGAGAGAATATATTCATGCGATTTATGTGATGTAACATACATAAATAAATACAATTTAAACCGGCATCATATTGTTAAACATACAGCTTTTGAAGATAGACCATGCTGTAGATTTTGTGGCAAGAGGTATACAAAAAAATTTGATTTGACTAAACATATGAAAAAACATCATGAACAGCATGTTGGATTCCAAAAAGAAGTAGCAGTGAAAAATGACCAAGAAAATGAAATGCAACCTGAATGAGAGAGACATGCTTATCAAGTGTTAATAGGTACCTATTGTAAGTAACAAGTACATATTAAAAGTTTTTTTTATAACTATTTTATTTATTCAGGTTTGTCAGTTGGAATCATTTACCTAAGGAGGATGGATGTACTCATGTTTGTGCCATTTAGTGATGTTTGGATCAATATTTTGTATTAAAAAGCAGATGCATGTTATGTCATATGTTTTTATCAAATAAAATACAAAATTTTAATAACATTTATTCAGTAGTTTTTATTTTTAGATTTCAGAAATAAATTTTTTAACCTAATTTTGTTCTTCAACATCTTATTTTAAGTAAATTTTGATGCACTTTTATGTAAATATTTTAAGTGAAGATATGTGATGCGAGCAGCTGCTATAATTTTATAAGTTTACAAATAAAGTTCTCAAGAACATATTAAACTGGCAATGGCATGTTAGGGTATTTATCATAAAAAGTATAAATGTGCAGCAGTTCAGTGAGACATGTATTTTTTATACTGACTTAACTATAGAGAAATATCTAACAAAACTTACAGGCCAACCACCATATGTGACAGGTGTAGTAGATTCAGAACATGCAGTCTCAATCTCTTCTATTGACCAAAAAAACTTACTAAACATTGCATAAACTACAAACTTTTTTGATGTGTAATGTGTTACACTTTCAGGTGCTTGCAAATGAAAATGTATTAGTCTTTATTGTTATATAAAAAACAGATATTCCAAAATAAATAGTGAAGCTATATTTAAAATATTAAATTTTTTTAAATATACCCTAAAAGTTTCTGAAACTAAGTCATCTAAAGAAAAAATGGATGATTCACATTCACACAAATTTTTTAATTTTATAATAGATATCATATTGTTCTGGAATATGTATATAATTGAATTAATATGTGTGAGGACTAAGTTAAAAGACAATTAAAACAGTAAGGAAAATAAGTCAAAATTCTGTTGCCAGAACCTATTATGGTGAAAAGGGTTGAGATAGCAGATTGTATATTACTGTGATACAAAAAAATCACAACAATTTAGTATTACTACAAAATAAATTACTTAGGAATAGAAGCATACTTGGGTTTATTATCATTTACGTAAACGTAAACATCGGGTCTCGACCTATAATTGCTTATTATCAAAGTTAGTGTATTTTAAGCAAGCTATAGTGAGAAAAGTGTACGTAGATGAAGAGTAGTTGTTAATTTTTCGGTGGTGTTGTTAGCTGCCCGGGAAATAAGTAGAAAGTTCCAAAAACTAGCAAATTTGCCGATTTTAAAATGTAAATTAATAACCTAAAAAACTTCGAGGGTTGAGCGAGAAGAAACTGACAGCTCTGTTTTCATATTTGGCTTCTGCAGTCGATGGACTTTGCTACATAGGCTTTTGCTGCCAGGTTCAATAAGAAATAGGCTTATGATGGCGGGCGACTGTAAATGTCTAGTTTATGATCGTAAAATCAAGTCCAATCAATTATCGATCGAATGTTTACTCGTGCTCGTGTTTACATAAAGGTTGTGCACTCTGAATTCGACCAAATCTGCAGCCAATTGAAAAGATCTAAAACGCGCGACTGGGCGTGCTTAAAATTTAAAAAAGGTGAAGTTAAGCGTCTCTCGATGGAAGTGAGTAATGCTCCGCATACTCTCTTACACAGTCTTGCCTGACTGTTAAGCCAGGGACGCCCGATAACAGCACAGGCCTTTCGAACAAAAATAATAGGACCAGACGAACGGATACTGTAGGGTCTACCGACGCGAGAACCATCACTGGAGAAGATAAGATTAGAAACAAGATTGCTAGTTTTCAAAATAAATCCAATGTTTCAAACAAAGATGTAATTCTGGTTATTTCTCAAATATTATCCCTCCTGCGTTTCTAAACAATATTGGAGGTAGATGTAGTTTCGGAAATGCAGGACAGAACCACAAGGGCGCAGAATATTATTGATTATAATGTTGAAAAAAGCAAGTCTAATGAGTTAAATGTTTGAATGTTTGAAATCATGATAAACATCAGATAGCAAATATCCGGGAGAAATTAAATATTAATGATCGTATAGATTACAAAGTAATTAGACTTGGTAAAAATGAAGCCTGAAAACCAAGGTCAATGAAGGTTTTCTTCACTGATGACCAAAAGGTGAGTGAATGCTTGAAACGGAAAGGACAACTTAATGGTACTAATATTGGAATTAAAGCTGATTTTACGCCCCTTCAATGTGAATAACAATATAAGCAGATTTTGAAGGAGTTGAAATTGCGTAAAGAGCGGGGTAAAAATAACTTAGCTATAAGATATAAGAAACTGCAGCTCATCGTGCGGAAGAAAATGGTACTGGTGAGGGATTACAACCTGCCTGAGGCAACTTGGAACTTCAATAGGGTTAGTGTTCATTGCCCTCGGGCAAGCGCAGCTAATGCGTTATATGACATCTTTGCATATCATAATTTTTTGCAGATCGACAGTATAACTAACACAAATGGTGTATATTCCGATTTAGTATTTAGTAATCAATTAGGGGTGCAAGTTTCAGCTGCTATTGATTTGCTTACTAATGTTACTGCCCATCATGCCGCTTACAAAAAATGCAATATTTATTATCACGATTTTAAAAATTGTAATTATACTTTCCTTAATGATCTGTTGGCCGGTGTCGACTGGGAAACCATGCTGGATCCTTCTGCTATTAACCTTTCTACTGAAAATTTTTATGCTGTTTTTTATAACTTTATAAATGTATGCACGCCGATCAAACATTATCAAAATTCTAACTTTCCCGTGTGGTTTACTAGAGAACTTCAGACATTGGTTTTTTAGAAGAAAATAGCCCATAAAAAGTATTTAAAAAGCAGACTCTATAATAACTACACTCAATTTTCAAATCTGAGGAATCGGTGTAAGCGGTTGAAAGAGGTTTGTTACACGGATTATTTAACCAGGATTGAGCGAAATATTTCTTCTGACCCATCTTTGTTCTGGAGACATTCATTTTAAAAATTTTTGGTTTTCTGAATTTAAGTGGCTGTGTAGCAGTGGATATTTGCAAAAAATGTTTTGCATACGATGCCCATTTTAGACCTTGTCTGGCCTACGTTTCTCTAACTAACACTTCCCCTATTTTTTACCCATGAGCCGCCACTGGTTGGAAATGCAAGACAATGCCATGGATATCCAGTTATTATGTCGCTGGACAATAGGATTTGTGATAGTGGAGGAAATATTGGTGACATGTTTGCCAAATACTTCTTATCAGTGTATACTGATGACCACTTGGAATCACCCATATATTATTCTAATCTTAAAGACCATATTACTTTACGTAAAATAAATATTAGCCTCGAATCGGTCTTTAATGGCATACTCAAATTAAAACCTAATCTTTCATGTGGGTCTGATGGAATTCCTCAGTATATTTTGAATTCTCATTTATCACACCAATTTTTAAATATGGTGATCGCAGTGATGTGCATAATTATAGGGGTATCAGTATTCAATCTGCAATACCTAAACTCCCGTTATATCATATATTGCATGGAAATGTAGAGAGATCTTTTTTGAGGAGCAGCATGTTTTTCTCGTTGGCCGATCAACAGTTACTAATTTGTTAACTTACCCAGATTACCAGCTGGGTGCCTTTGGAAAAAGACTTCAAGTCGGCAGTGTTTACACTGTCTTTTCAAAGGCATTCGACAGGGTTAATAATTCATTATTATTGGCAAAATTCGAGAGCTCTGGGAATGGGTTAACAAATTCTCAAGTGGTTTGGTAGTTTTTTGGCTAATCGGGTTCAGCATGTTAGAATTAGAAACTGTGTTTCGTGTGAAATACCGGTCTTTTCGAGTATTCCCCAGGGCTCTCACTGTGGGCCTCTACTTTTCTTGCTATTTGCAAATGACATAAAATACTTATTTTTGTAGTCTAAAATGAATGGTCTCGAAGTAAAATTGGGAAATGCTGTTGCATTACATTTGGTAGGTGGCGAAATTCCATAGTTTGTGTTTACATGATTGACAATAGGGTTCTTAAGAAAGGTAGCCGATCTTGGTGTCATTTTGGATAATAAATTACTTCTGAATAGTCATATAGGATCTCTATTTAGAAGAGCGAATAGAAACTTAGGTTTCATTACAAGGTTTGGAGGAGATTTCTCCTGTCATATATATAAGACTTTATACTGCTCCTTTGTTCGTTCCGTCATGGAATATGCTAGCCAGGTGTGGTGCCTTCATTATGTAACTCATATAGAGGAACTTAAGAGTGCCCAACAAAAGTTTTTTGCGCACCTATTCTTTCAAGTTAAAGATTCCCGCAGTATTGGGACATACAAATTATAATATAGTTTTGTCAAGACTTAACTTATTTTCGTTGGAAACAAGAAGGGTGCAGGCTGATCTCTGCTTTTTATTCAGACTTATGGAGGGGGATGTTGATTGCAGTTACCTTTTTGGACGATTGAATTTTAACACCATCCATAGAACTAGAACAAATAATTTATTTTACGTGGAGTACTATAAAACAAACTTTGGCATGCATAGTCCATTGGTGAGAATGTAGAACAACTATAACAAATTTGATTTACTGTTAAATATTCCTGTGTGTAGATTTAGGAGTGTACTCAGAAGGTTTTATCATGATTCAATTTGCTTATGTATTAAGTAATTTATGATATATTTTTCTACTGTGATGTTGTTAAATGGATGTAGTTTAAGTATTATTAAATATTATTATATTTTCTTGAGTTGTATTGTAAATTGGTGGTAACCGTTCATTAAATAAAATAAAATAAATAAATAATGCTATATTTCTTGAATTCTGTAGTTTTAAATTTGAAACAATTTAAAACAGAAGGTGCACAAAGTACTTAATGATTTATTTATTGTACGTTTTTTGATATTCATAACTGAATATTTCATTTTAATTTACATGATAGTATGTTAGTAAGTGTTCTATGAAAATGATTTGTTTTACAATTTTATATTTGACTATTCTTGATAGTTTGTTCATATTTGCCCAAGGGGCAAATCACTCATTATATTTTGTATACTAACAAAACGCCCGTTGTACAAAAGAATTCCCTAAAATCGTCTGAATTTCTTTTGGATTCACCACAAAGGTCAAAAATTCCCATTCTGCTCTGTAATACCCTCACAATTTACTACAATAATGCACTTCAATGACCTGTAATTCACAATACTGCCCATTAGTGCAAAAATAAGAAAAAATGAGGAAAGAACAACATTATCTGTACATTTCAGAGAATATTAGGAATTAGTGAAATGGATGAAAAATATCCTGCTGCATAGGATATTCTCCCCTCAAAACAGCTTTTACAAATAAATATTTGTTAAGTAAATATGTACAATTTGTATTACAGGTAACAGTTCATAAGTAACTTACAAAATACAGTGCAAAAATCAAGTGAAGTCTAATATATAAATCACTAAAAAAACCGGTGAATAAATAGCACTAAATGAAGTTTCGACCTCCCTTCTTAGTAAAGGTATGAGGTTTCCGCAAACTTTTGCTATTTTTTGCGTTTATAGCTCTTTCGTGTTTACTTAATTAAATATGTAATCGTGAAAAAATCACCCTCCGAGATGTTTTCAGACCTTTTCGTTTCAGGGTTCTTAGATGCCGAAAAACATGTTTTCTTAACTCTCTGGGCCAGTCTGTCTGTTTCTTCTCGGTATGACTCAGAAACCACTTATCCGATTTACTTTAAATTTTGATCAACAATATGTGAATGAAATGGCGACATTTTGATAAAAATTCAACATAACGGAGCACAATGGTGGCCTAAAAAAATGTTACAAATGTGTAAGATGGGTATGAACTTGTAAAAGTTTAGTTCAAATCCGGGATCGAGGTAGGCCCCTTATTAGGATAAAATGTTAAAAAATATATATAAAAATACTTCATTGATTATCTTCAAATTTTCCACAAAAATCAAGTGTTATATAGGGATGAGCTAGTAAAAATTTTTGTACGAATACAAGATGGCGGATCAAAACACAAAAAAATTAGTGCGATATAAAATCAGGGGCGTCTCTAGAACTAGCATCTACAGGCCAAGCGACAAGTTATCACTTTCCATTTTTCGATCCCGAATACGTTCGGTGTCCGAGTGCTTGCTGCTTTGGTTCTTGATGCATTTAGTGTTTCTAATATTCTAAATTTAGATTTTCCTTTTCTTTAAAATTTGGGTTGAAAAGCACCCAAAAGTGTAACTTTCGATCCTTGTTTTAATGTGTGCACAAGATTGTCTTATGTTTAATATCAGATTTATTATGGCTCTTATGATGGTATTTTTTCAGAAGAATAAAAACTTTTTTATAGAGGCAAATGTAATAGTTATAACAAATAATGAAATAAAAGTAAATTTCAATTTTAATATTAAGTATATTTCTGTTATTTAATTGATAGTCCTAATTTTGATATGAAATGACAATTTATAGGCGTAGGCTCTTGTTGTTAGGGCGGGACGGGGCCTGGGGACACAAAAAGAATAAATCAACTGACTAAAAAAAAACGTCCGCGCTTTTATATCACTAACGACAAAAAAAAACAGTTTATTACAGTGGTCTCGGCATAGTTGCTGGTTCGGCTTGTTAGTAAATGTGTCTAATTTGCTAACAAATAGCCCACTTAACTACAATTTAGTCAAATGCTCACGATATTGGTACGAGGACGTTTTCCCCTTAGTGACGCCCCTGTTTATTTTAGACTTCAATATTATCAGCGCTATCAATTCGTGATCGATTGAACTACGGGAAACGTTACAGTATTGCCAATCGAAACCAGTCACGAAAAATACGTATGTGTGTTTTATTTAGGGTTACAGCTTACAGCTTCAAGTCAAGTTGACACTATTAGATGGCATCAGTTCATGCCTAATTATCAAACATTAAATAGTATTTACGTACCTACAGATTGCAGTTTATATTATTTAAACCAGGAAAAATGCGCAATGTAAAGTTGATTTAGTCAATTTTAGGGTAAAGAAGTATTAAATTACAATGATCTTAAAAACTTTTTTTACTTCAATTTTACGTAAGCCTTAACGATATTTTTCTTTTGTCATATTGAAAATTGAACATTCTGGGCTTATATAACTACTACAAGGAATATAATTAGAGTTACCATTACTTGAGAATAAACTCGAGAGCAAGACGTACTTTAAGGTTGCAATAATTGGAATGCCTCTTAAGAAATATTATTTAACAAACGCTTGAACTTATATGGGAGGAAAACTATCTCTTATTTTCTTGGCAAACATCCTATAAATTTTAACTTAAGTATCTTTTTCTTATTTCAGGGCTTTGTTTAACAAATTTGTAATTTTTGTTGATGTTGACTAAATCAGCTCTCAATATTTGGATTTGATTTGTCCCTAGCATAATTTGTTCTCCTAAAAACTGATTTTCAGTCGAATCTGCTCAAATTTATTTGAAATCTTGATTAATAATTCATAATTTGCACTGATAAACACGCCCAGATGCGGATTCTTTCCATTGAATCTGCAATATCGACAACAATGTTTTCGAGAATTTCTAAAAACTTTTTTTAATGTTTCTTGACGCCTTGGTGAATTTCGCTTAAATAGTATAGTATAGTCCCTTTGCTGCGAAGAGAATAACAAATATTTATAGATCTTTAGAGAATATGCTTGCACTACAACAGTTTAGCTTTTCCCTGCCTTTTAAATTTAACAAGTTTGTACTTACACAGATTTTAACATTTGGGAACATTGAATACTCCCTGACAAATGGTGAGGTAGCTATGATTATTTTCGACGACACCAGTGATTATTAAAATAATTTCTAAGCCATGTCAAATCTGGTTGATAAGTTAGATGAATCTAAAAAAAGATTATAGTAGGATGTAATTCCATTGATTTATTTTTTAGTTTAGAAGAAAGAAGATAAGTTGATATTCAAGAGGAGGTAGTGTAAAGTAAATGCTGTAAAAAGATCTTTGCATGTTTTTATATAAAAAGTTGTTTTAGCTAATTACTTCCCCAATATAAAAGCGATTTTGTAGTAGAATGTAAACAAATACCATATATTTCAATCTAAATATTAGAACCAATTTGGTGGGTAATTATATTAGTACTACGTTACTCTTGGTTTTTATTTATTTAGATGTCTTTGGTTGGTTAAACGATAACTTCTGAAATCAAATAAATGAAACAATGCAAGTTGATAGAATGCGGTTATCCTACTATCATGAAACAAAGCTCATCATCAAAAATCCAAGGATAAAGTTAATAAAAGAGCCGGCCCACATTTCTTTCCTGCGCGAAGCCCACAACCACAATACAATAATGCAGATTTTTGGTCTAAAAGCACCAATTCCGCAAGATATGAGCAAATGGAAGAAATAACGTTTATTCTTTTTGAATTTCAATTTTTTTTCTGGCACCCATGTAGGTGAGATCGTTTTTTGTTAACATCTGTACAGGAAGTGCTAACAATAATCTAGTTAGCTTTTGTGGTTATATGGATATCACAAAGAAATAGATGGTGGTTTTTGTTTGTTTTACTGAAGATTTTTTCTTGAATTTAGATTGCAGGCATTTGAGACTTAAAAGTAAATATATTGTAGGACACACTAATAAAAATATGAGAACTAGTGTATGACGAGTTTCAAATAGCTTGTTTTTTAAAAGCACATGTTTCCTTTCGAATTATGTAGTGATACTAGCGAACCAACGCCCTTTGGCAATTACAATATGATAGAATATTACAAAACTAAAAAATGTGAGTTACATTACGGTCTCATTCATCATAACTTTTCCTGTAGTATGATAATATTTTTTGCACAATAAAACTTTAGTGACACACCTTTTAGCCAAATCATATTTTTGGCATCGGGTAAATATCAATTTCATTCAAGTTTGTTTATCAAATTAAAGTTATTTACTCTAACTTTGTTCAGGATTTAAAAAATTTAAAATCACACAGTTTAAGTAACAAATCATTTAAAAGGTTTTTAGATTATACGTTTTGTTGTTTAATTTTAAAGTTAATAAAATTTTTCGTCGAAAACACTAGATCTAGAATAAAATTGGGCTGGATTGAGTCGTACCTCAACAATCGAACCCAAAAGGTGAAGCTGAGTGGAGTTACTTCAGGTGTTCTTCAGGGATCCCACTTAAGACCAGTCTTATTTTTGTTGTTCGTGAATGATGTGTCCACGTTTGAATACTGTGAGTGTCTCGTTTATGCATACGATATAAAGTTCTTCCGTATTGTAGGTATAGTAGAAGACTCTCATTTAATTCGGTTAGACCTAAACAGTTTTGGTAGATGGTGTGACCAGAATTTTTTAAAATTAAATATTCTAAAGTGTAAATTAATGAGATTTCACCGTCGAAAGTGTCCAATTGAGTATAATTATTTTATAAATAATCACTCCTTAAAAGAAGCAGTAACTTTCATTGATTTAGACAATATTGTTTTAAAAAGTTTTCAAAAATTAGGTTTCATAAGAAATTTAAAATTGTAAAAATATCAACGCCAAAGACATAAAAATTTGTAGAATTGTTTAGTTCGCAGCATTTTAGAATACGGTTGTGTAGTGTGGTCACTATATTATGCGTTTCACATTACACGTCTGGAAAATGTACAAAATATGTTCTTTAAATTTCTTCTCTATAAGTATATATATATATATATATATATATATATATATATATATATATATATATATATATATATATATATGTATATAAGTATAGACATATATCATATCTATATAAAGATATATCATATTCTACTAGAGTACAGTTAGCTGGCTCAGAAACTTAAGAAAAAAAAATATAATGTAATGGCTTTTCCCTTTTCAAATTAATTAATGGAAATATTTTAAAATACAAATAAGAACAACCCGCTACAAATAGACTTTTTATGAAAGACCACACCGAACAAACTGTGGATTTAGGCGTGTTACAGATCAGCTGGTAAAAATATACAATCAGTGTTTCAACGGTATTGATATGTTTGATTCTTCTTATGTTACTTTTAGAAATATGATTTTACAAAGTTTTATTACATAACTTCTTTCTTCTCCTTGTCGTTTGCAAATGTTTTAAAGATATTGTAGCTGGTAAATTTTTCTTTTAATTAAAGCAAATACCATTTGTATTTTTTTACTCTGTAGTATATTAAAGAATAAACAAGTAAAATGCCAAAATTTACTTTCTTATTTTACTAGACGAACTTATTTTTTAGCAAACAGGTATCTATGTAAAGAGTATAGTTTGAGTGAGGGACTTGGCGTCTTCTCACTTAATATTAAAATAAAAATAATAAATATGAAGACGATTATAACTAGTAAAAGTTAACCAAAGAGGCAATCTGTTAGCTCATCATGAGATAAATGGTCCACAGCACTCCTTGATTTTTCTAAGCTTTAAAATAAAATATCTTAAGGACGATATAAAAACGACCCAATTAGCGAAAGGGACAGTGATTAAACTTTTGAGGAAAAAAGATAAATTGAAGCTGCCCGACCACACATTCGTGTCTTGGCTGTGCGATTCAGTCAAAGTGTCCTTGCTGTCAGTTTCGCGCCTCTCGCAGATTTGTATGCGGTGTCCTGACAAATTGCTCGTTTTGTTTCGCAGAACTCGTCGATTTCTTTCGGATAAGCGCTGTCGCCTGTAAATAATAGGAACCGTTGAGGGAGATGAGATGGGGAAAGTCTTTTAGGTGCGGCTTATTCATATAGGGGTAGCAAGAAATTTTGCGACATGCTGCGACGACCAGACTAAAATTATCAATTTGAAGTATTGTGATAATATACGGTACGTTATTTTTCGTAAATTACGTTTCAGAATTTTGTTCACTGCAGTGAGCATTGGCATTTTAAAATTTTTCTTGTCTTATTACTATTGAATAAGTATAAGTAATGTATAACACCTCTCAGCAAATTGGTTATTCCAGGGCGTGCCATCCAAATGTGCGAAGTTGTGCAGTGTACGACGGCGCCAGATCCGAAAGTGGCTTAAAATGAACAGTATCAATTAAACGCTCACAAAAACTAAAAACTTTTTTAGTCGTCGAATTACAGGAAGGTGTTTGTTATATGTTTGTTATATAACCTAAACAAAAGCAGGGACCTTAGAACTAATATAATAATTAGGAAAAGAAACCACTACACTAATGATGCCGCAATACGACACGAGATTCACCTCGTCTCGTCTCGACTCTTGCTAATTTCGTCTCGAAATTGTTGTCCAGACGAGATGAGATCAGGGCCTTATTGTCTTGTCTCGTCTGGTTTCTCTGTCTGGATAAAAGTTAAATAAATAAGTTTACTGAAGATGAAGTTTACCTATAAACACTCACAGTGTATCAGTGAATCGCAGCACCTGCATGAATGTCAGTCCCTTGAAAATGCCTTCTAACCTTTTGCTTAATAAGTCGTCTAACCTTTTGTTTGATAAGTTTGATTACTCACAATATCTAATTTATAAGTACCATACATCTTGCTAAGTGTGTACTGCAACATGTTATTTAATAAATTATTAATTTACAAAATATCAGCTTTGATAAAAGCATGGTGCAAAGAAAACAAAGTGTGCTCGCAGCCTGCGCATGTACGTCAGATGTGAGGTAGCTTTCGAAAGAAATGTAGTAGGCCACGGAAATAAACGTCAATAAAAATTGTAGGTTAGGTTACTAGTTTATGGATAAAAAAGTAATATTTTGACATTTATTTTTGCTACAAGTTTGAACTCTTCCGAGTCTACCTGTTCTAGCAATGTGGTGTTTGCTGTAGGAGGTGCATTTTTACGCTAAATAATAAATATTCCAATATTTTAAGCAAATGCATTTATAAATTAAGGTCAGTTTTTCTCCGGGGGTATAAGTAATCTTGACCAAAATAGGTTGATACCAAAGAGTAGGTATGGACAGATAGCACAAAACAATTTATCTATTTTTGTGCCGATAGCTTCAATTGCGTCACAAATGCAATAAAGCAATAAGCAGGTATTAGTTAGTTCAGGTTAGTAGGTTTTTGTATGTACTCGAAAGTTGTAAAAAGAATAAAGACGGAAATGATTATAGATTTGTGTTTTGAAAGGTTCTTCGATTAAAATAGGATTGCCTCTTCCCAGTTGTTTGACAAATAAAGAAATAATTATAATTTATTTTTTTATTATTCTTGTACAAGGTGTTAGGGGTTTGACTACAAATATTTTAACACGTGATGGTATGGGCCATTTTGAATAAAAAATGTTTAAATAACATACAAGGGCAATCTTTTCCATTTTTGAGAAAAACGGCCTTAAAGCTGTATTTTGTTTTATTAATTTTTAAGCACATCGTTAACACATTTATTAATTTTATTATTTAAACAATTAATTATATGATTTTCTATACTGCCTACAAAATGTTTCTTAATAAAATATCTGAACGACCTAATTTAAAAAAATAAAAAACGAATAAATTGTTTTATTTTTACCATAGAATGCTTATTTGAAAACGACAACAGTGCCCTAAATATACCGGGAAAGATATCCTAATAGGAGGTGTCTTAATGATAGAACATTTGTGGCGGTGTTACAAAAAGTTCGCGATACGGGAAGTGTAAACGTCTGTCAAACTAATCGGGGGCCTGAAAGGCAAATAACACCCGAAAACGAGAAACATATTTTAGCCCCAGTGGAGGCAAACCCTGGTTTGGGTACTCCGGAGATCTCGCGACAAGGTGGATTTTCTAATTAGACCATTCATCGTACCCTTCGAAGAAAAACTTCTGTACCCTTATCATGTGCAGCGAGTACAGGCTTTGACTTTAGAGGACTTACCCCGAAGAGGAGAATTTTGCCGGTGGTTTCTCCGAAAAAACCAAGAACACGAAAATATTACTTTAATCATACTGACAACCAATGAATGTTGTTTTACGAGAGATGGAATTTTTAATTATCATAACACTCAAACCTGGGCTCAAGAAAATCCACACACGAATCAACAAGGCCGATTTCAATTTGGTTTTCAATAAAAATTTGGGCTGGAATAAGCCATAATCGATTAATCGGACCTTTTCAGCTACCAAGGCGTTTAACAGGAGAGGCATACATTTAAGAATAATTGAAAAATCAAAAATAATCAAGCCATTCCATTTATATAAATGATACATGCAAATATATATTTGCTTCTGTACTATATGTTTTTTTTGAGACATCCTACACTCAGAAACATTAATGAGCCAAAAATTACGTTATAATTATTTATCGTGTGCCTATACATCATGTAGTTAAAAAATTTGTATTACTATGCTTATTATTATTATTAAAATATATTTAAAGGCACAAAACCAAAATTCAAATTTAAAATCTTTAAAAAATATAATAAATATTTCATTTTCGAATAAAACATTGATGTTTTAGAAACAATCCAAACTTTGATACATTTTTGCAATTTTTTAGTAAAACAAACCGAATTTTATTGGTGCAATAATATCCTTTTACCGAACTAGAAAGACGTTTGTATTTATGTCTAGACTAGACGAGATTAGGTCGAGACGAGAATATAAATTTTGTCTCGTCTCGCGGCATCACTACACATGACATACTAAAGTAAGCCACCCTATACTTGTACTAGGTATTCCTTATGAACCAAGAACAGGGCGATTCGTCCTTGTTACATTTTCACCTTTATATGGCATCCAATGTACCATGACAGGACGCTTTTTGGAGTCCAACACATTTGTCGTTGGAACTGAAACTAACATGTCTATACTAAAAAAAAACTTTTTATTCTATAAACATATTAATAGGTACACATAGAAAGGGAATCTTGAGTTTTTGTATTGCACAACGACCGAAAGTCATATTTTTTGACTTTTGTAGAATAATTGCATTTTTGACATTTGGTTTTAATAATAGCTGCTTCTGTTGGTCCTATATATCTTAATAAAAAAAAACTATTTCTTCGTTTTCAAATTTACACAAAACTGCCGTGGTTTAAGACGTCTAAATTTTGATAGAAAATTATGAAAAGATATTTCTAGAAGTCTCTAATAACTATATCAAATTTTAGGTCTTTATATCTAATAGAACTGTTGAAAACTGCAATTCAATTTGAGATACACTGCAGTTTTTGTATAAACGGGCCAAATTGAATATTTTATATTTTAAATTTAGTTTTTTTATTCTCTTCAAAATGGCTTTATTTTTTAAATAAAAAATTATATCTAATTTTTTATTAAAAAAAAAATTAAATAGAAATTTGTTTTTTTATTTTCTTTTATTAATATTTTATTTTTAAATTATATTTTTTCAATTAAAAAGGCTATTACCCGTTGTTTAAATATGAAATAAAATTTATTATATTTAAAAATAAAATTATTTTTTTTTTGCTTTTAGAGTATGATAGTTTTTTTTACATTTAATTAAGAAAATTAATATTTATGTGCTAAAATTTTGATTTTATAAATACGAATTAAACAGAATTTTTTATTTAATAAGTAATTTTTAGTATCATTTTATAACGAATAAAAAGCCTTCATTAAAAAAAATAATCATTTATTTTAGCCGGTATGCACAAAATCTGCAGACTATTCAATTTTCAAATTGAATAATTTTTTAGCTGTTATATTAAAAAGTAAGACTTAAAATTTGGTAGGCATTTTGATCCCTAGAAGTATCATTTAGTTTTTTATTGAAATTCATTAAATACAAATAACATTATGATGAATTCTTTGTCAGGCAGTCTTTATTGTTTTGTAGGGGATGTATTACACATAGACATATGAAACCACTATAGTTTTATCGGAAATTTGAAAATTTAGAATTTTTTTGGTTCCGATCAAACCAGCAGAAAAAAGACAATTTTTTTTCGGTCGTGGAGCCCTACAAAATTTAGGATTCTCTTTCTCTGTAATGGTTGCATTACAGTCCACGGAAGTCTTATAACGGTAATAGCCAAAAAAGAGGTTACAGGAAATATTTACAGCTCTTAGAATACATATTTATACAAATTAAATCTGAAGGACAACATTAAAATCTTATTGTGATGCCCATATTATATTGCCTCTTAGAGTGTATGAAATAGAAACGCGACTGCGACAAAATAATTAAAAAAGAAACTGAAAGGTTTTGGATTCGCCCAAGAAAACAGGATGTTTGTCATAATTTATTAGACGAAATGAGACTAGTGGATTCAAAAAAATATTTTTATTACCTTTTGAACTCCAAATGAATCTATGAAGAAGTTACAAGTATATGGTATAGAGATCCGAAATTAACCAACGTATATAGGTGTGCTTTGTTTCAGTTTTCTCCAAGTTCGGTTCGCAATTTTAATTTCACAACCAAAACAAAACGTTTTAAAAAATTTGGACAAGCAAATCAGCTGTCGAAGTTTTCTCAAAATCGTGTCGTCAGATATCTGATGAATGAGAAAGGAAAACTTTCAAATATTTTTAACCCAAAAAGTTGTTATTCAAAACTAATTGGGATTAATTTGGATTATCATATCGTAACCTTTAAGAATTCTAAGATCGTAGTAAATTGAGCATTCTCTGTTTTCGGCTAGGATTTCTAGAAACGTTGATTATTCGCCATTTTATCGGGAACAGGATGAATTAAAATTCCTGACAAAATTGCGAACGCAGCCAAGTGTAGTTGTCAGATTTGTCAACTTATATAGATCAACTATCACGAAAAGAATAACCAACTGACTAAAAAAAACAAAGGTTATAACTTTTGTATTACAGTAATTTCGGTATAGATGCTCGACTCTGCTTGTTAGTAAATGTGTCTCGTAATTTGCCAACACAACCACAATTTAGCGAACTGCTCAAGATATTAGCATATTAGCCCCTCTACTCTCCTCTTAATGAAGCCCCTGTACCCACGTACTAAAAGGGCCAGATTACTTCCAAAGTTAAACAGGTTCGGCGAACACTTAACACCAAAAAGTTCTCTGGTGTTCAGCGGTATACCAGCCATAACATTAAAAATTGCACTTATGAATTATTAACCTCTGTCGTTATGCAGTATCATTAGAATTTCGCTTAATGAATCCATTCAAATTTGACGGCAAAACTCGACTGATCTTTAAATAATTGTTTCCATTCAGTGAACAATTAATATTAATAATTTTTCAAAATTAATCTTTACTCAAAAACCGTTGAATTGAGGAATATACATACATCTTTAGAATCATTAGAATCTTTACTAGAATTGGAAAATTTATAAAAATACAGGGCAAAAATAAAATAGGATCCAGTACTGCGCTCTGCAGAACCCCACTATAAATCGCCGATGAAACTGAAAGGGTTTTCCACGCTTTAACAATCCGCCTTCTACCAGACACATAGGGAGCAAACCATTCACCATAACGCTCCATCTGTGTAAGAAGTATGCTATGACTTATACAATCGAAAGCTTAGAAACGTTAGAAAATACCGCTGCAGCAACGTCCCACAGTGCTTTGAGCAATGGACAATAATCACAAAACAAAGTAATAATTATTTATATTTTTATAACATCAATATAAGTATAAGTATCCAAAACACGCATTACAAAGTTTATTTAAATCAGGTCATCCTTGATTAGCACTGTAGAGACAAATGAATTTCGATCAACGCCTAGCTGTCAGTTTAACAATAATTTGCTTGCGTTCAGAACGGAGTTTTCATTAACGAGTTATTGTTGAAACTGTTCACTCTAAAAAGAAAATCGCTATGGATTGTCAAGCTCCAGGTAGGTTTATTAAATTTTAACTATATATTTAATTGTTGAGTCCAAATGTACGATTTTACCTGATATTTCAATTAGCAATAACAGATTAGTTGTTAACACAACTATATTTGAAAACTTTGGTAAAGGTTTACAAAATATCTCTAAATATCTCTTTCTGATACTGTTTTAGTTAAGTAGGAGAAAGTATAAGGTTTCAGATTTTGTATCGATATTCTGCCCCTACCTGCCACCACAGGTAATTTCATATATTTTATTTCAGAGTGTATTTATATCAAAAACGCTGATCTGGTAGATGTTTGGATAACTAGTTCACATAGTCATCGCCAGCAAAACACATTTAACAAAATATGTGAAATACTTGATTTAACAGATTGTTCGGAAGAATTATCGGCACGAATTTCAAAGATGGGTAGAATTGTAGAACTGTGGCAGGAAAGCTCTAGAACTCGAGAAAGATTTATAAAGCGCAACAAAAGTTGGCTAAGCAAACCGGTAGCCACATCAAAAGATTTTGTGGCTTTTAAAAGAGCTCAAGTGCAACCATTACAACCGTTGGCGTTGCAACCTCGATCAAGTCAATCTCGAGGAAGACCCACCATCCCTTTTGAGGAAGCTTCTACAAAAACAAAAAAAAGACGCGTCTTAGATTTAATACAAAGCAGATCTCAAGCTGAGCTTAACTTTGCTGCTAATTTGGCTGGTAGCTCTAATAATCAAGATTCCTTAGATAAGGTTTTGACACCACATCAGGCTTTAGCCCTGTGCTTGGACCTAGACTTATCCGAAAGAAAATACTTAGCTTTAAGGTCAGTAGTTAATGCTTTGCACAAGGATTGCTTTCCAAGTTTGTACGCTTTAAACATTGCAAAAAAGCACTTTTGCCGTCTCAAATTAATACTGATGAAGTCAGTTCTGAAGTAAATTTACAAGATCTTCTAGATAAAACCGCAGAAAGTATTCTAAATGTTTCAAGCGTACCGAGTGGGAAAGAATTAAAATTAATTTGTAAGTGGGGCTTTGATGGCAGTAGTGGGCATAGCACATATAAGCAGAAGTTCAGTAATGACCAACATACGGATGAATATATCTTTCTAATTGCACTAGTGCCATTAAAATTGATTAATACTTGCACAAATGAGGATGTATGGGTAAATATGACAAGTTCCTCGACCTTGTTTTGTCGACCAATAAAGTTTATTTTTGCTAAGGAAAATGCTGAGTTAGGGCGATTGGAAGAGCAAAAAATGATAAAAAATATCAATTTGCTGAAAGTATCGACAATAAATATGCACAATCAAACTTATAATATAACTTTCGAATTAATTTTCACTATGATGGACGGTAGTGTAACTAATATTCTTTCCGGCACCAACTCAGCATCCAAGTGCATCATTTGTGGAGTCACCCCAAAGCAAATGAACCACGAAAACGTTGTCAATCGGTCTGTAAATAGGGAAAACTTTCGTTTTGGCTTATCCACACTTCACTGCTGGATACGTTTTTTTGAGTGCCTTTTGCATATTGCGTATAGACTCCCAATAAAAGTATGGCGGGTTGAAGGAAATGAAAATAAAAAAATAGTAGAAAATAATAAAAAACGTATCCAGTCAGAATTTAAATCGAAGATGGGACTGATTGTGGATAAGCCAAAACCGGGATATGGCTCCACAAATGATGGAAACACCGCAAGGCGTTTTTTTTTTAATCCCGATCTCAGCTCGGAGATAACAAGTATCGACAAGGAACTTATTGTTAAGTTTTCGTTGATACTTAGGATATTGGCTAGCGGGTACCATGTTGAATTAGAAAAGTTTCGGAGTTTGTTACAGGAAACTCGTAATTTGTATATAAATTCTTACAGTTGGTATTATATGCCTGCAACTGTCCACAAAGTCTTGATTCATGGGTGTGAGATAATAAGTGCTTTCGACTTACCTATTGGACAACTGTCAGAAGACGCCTTAGAAGCAAGGCACAAGGAAGTTAGGAAAAACCGATTATCTCACACCCGCAAATCATCACGAACTAATTGTAACAAAGATTTGATGAACATATTATTGCTGACATCAGAGCCCTTACTATCAATAAACCGAAAAGTTATGAAACAGAAAACTAGCAAATATAACAATGAAATTAATAAATATCTAAAAAAAAATGATTTAGTTGTTTCAGAAGATTTAATTTTGGAATTCAATGTTTCTGAAATATTAAGCAATGAAAGCGATTCGGACTAATAATTAGCTCTGAGTTTAACGTTTGTTATTTATTTTATGTTTAAAAATTTTAGTAATTAAGTGTTAGTGTAGTTTAAATAGTGTTTGTTAAATTTTAATTTTGTGTTTTATAATAAAAACAAGTTACAATGGCTTATAAACGCACATTTTTCTTTTTGACCCTCTATGTCAATGTTACAAATCTTAGTTGTAAGTTTTTCTGGACACCCTGTATGTGATTAACTTAGAAAATTATGTGCAAAATGTTTTCGCCTAAGTAAAAAAATAACAATTTTGTCAGAAATTGTATTATGACCGCCAGAGGTAAGTGGTATTATTTTTGTCCAATAATCTCTACTACTCGAAGCACTGTGCGTCCCATCATTGAAGTCAGTATATATTTAAAACAAAAAAAAATTACTATTGGTGCTTTTAGAGGCTTTACAACCCAACTGAAAGTCGGTTAGGAGCATATTTCTTGTTAAAAAACAAACTTATCCTTTGTCCGGTATCTTTGATAATGTGGGTGATACATATCGGCCTAAACTTAGCCGGATCCTCCTAATCTCCCCCACTATAGTGGTCGCATAACATGATCGAAAAATACCAGTTTCAAACGATTTAATCAAAATCATAATAAATGGATAATTATCATAAAAACTTTCATAGTTTAATCAAAATCAGATTCGCATAACTCCGTTCAAATTTAAGTATACTTGTGAAATTAACTTCGATTTCTAATTTTTTAGGGATCACAAACTTCAGGTTTGTTGCAACGATATTAAACACAACTTGGAAATTTTCGCCAATATTCTTTTTAACAAGATGAAGCATTTCTGAAGAAAATATGCAGATTAAAAAATTTTCATTTGAAGTGGAAAATTTTTATTTCAAATATTTATTAAAGAACTGTACACATAAGTGACAATCTGGAAATCCTTGAAAAAAACAAATGAGGGTTAAAAGTGAATTAATAATAACAAAAAATCAAACGCACCGAGATCTAATTGAATGTGATACCACTAGTTTTACCAAACATGTTTATTATAACTTAACAATTAACAAATCAGCATGAAGTAAAAAAACATTTAAGGAAATACAAACAAAAAAATACAAAATGAAAATTATCTAAGCGTTTCTGTGTACCCACCTTCTCGTACAGCCAATTTTCTTCACAAATGTTTCATCTTGTTAAAAAGAATATTGACACATTATCGTTGCAACAAACCTGAAGTTTGTGATTCCCAAAAAAATTAAAAATCCAAGTTAATTTCACAACTATACTAAAATTTGAACGGAGTTATGCGAATCTGATCTGATTAAACTATGAAAGTGTTTACAATTATCAAAAAAATCAATTTTTCAAAAAAAAAAAAATTTTTTCTCAGTAGGCTGTGTTTCGGTATTCAGGCATAACTTTTGATGTTGAACCACTTTTCTTAATAACATTTTGCTGAATTTTTCGAAATAAGGGTACTTTACTCTTGCATGATTTTAATATTCTTTGACCTACCCTGTATGCTGTTTGACTTGCAACCATTCTAAGTACACTTTATATGATTATCGAGGATGCGCCAACTTATGGCAATATTTTTTTATTGTGTAGTTAATAAAAAAAAATCCCATATGTTGCACACTTAAATGACCACACTGTATATATATATATATATATATATATATATATACATATATATAGTAGTCAAGGAAACAATATAGATTGGGCCAGTGTTCTAAACACGAATGACCCTCTCGGCGTTTTCCATTGTACTGAAATGTTTTCTCAATAAAGTCTTTCCTTGAATAAAATCAAAACCATGAATTACAACAGGAATAAAAATTTGAAATGTTTGCATTCAATCAGAAAATATACAGAAAACATTTATTTTTGGAATTATTTTTTCTGATTATAGATCACTATGCCGTACTCTCCTAAAAAAAGTCGAAGAACGTTATTATAGGAAAAAAAAATGAGCAATTCCATAATAAAGTAAAAGAGAGTTGGAAAATTGTTAATAAACTAAGAGGTAAAAGTAAGTTAGCTTCTGAAATAATTAGATCCAAAAAAAGACTACGGGATATTAAGATATTAAGGACAAAAATTGATCAAGTATAGACGACATATAAACTCCTATTTTTGAGGACCTGCTCTGGTCAGCTCTTAATGCTCTTGCAGAAGCAGTGAATAAGGCTTTTCAAACTGGTCCATCATGTCATAACACATACATAAGGGGGAGATTTGGAGGCCCGGCTAACTTTAGGGCCGCATTTATTTATTAGTCACATTATCAAAGATAACGGAGAATGGATCAGTTTGATTTTTAACAAGAAATATGCACCTAACCGACTCTAAGTTCGGTTTTAAAGCCTCTAAAAGCAGTAATGGTTCTTACTCTGCCTTGACTGATGAGGACGCTGCTGCGGCGGTATTTTGTGATATTACTGAGGCATTCAATTTTGTAAGTCATAGAATATTACTTGCAAAGCGTCTTATCTGTCTGGGAGGAGGCGGATCCTCTCAGTTTCATTGGCGTTGTGTAGTGGGGTACCGCAGGGCTCAGTACTTTTTTGTACTTGAATGATAATTTGGCCCGGCTGTGAATACAGGGTGCCTCCACATTCTTTGCCGATGGCAGGACTACTATGTGGTAGAGAATCTGAGGAGCTAAAATATACTATTTAAAAGGATTTGGTTCAAGTTAGAGACTGGTTTAATTTGAATAAGTTGTGTTAATATTAATAAAAGCAATGTTTTCCCTTTTAAATTTGTTTAAAATTTAATTTTAGAAAATAATATTTGTTATAACAGAGGACTTGCAAAATAACTGTGAATTAAATAGTTTTTTTTTTCGTTGATTGGAAGCCATTTAAGATATGGCATAGCATTCTGGAGATTTTGCAACGAAGAGCTGATGAATTCTGCATTAATTATTCAAAAAAGAGCGGTGAGGTAACTTTCTGGTGCAAGAAGTAAAGATCACTGCAGACCTCTATTTGTAATGTACAAAATGCTTACAGTAATATGTATTTTTATCCTTAAAACAGTTAGCTTAATTCACAAAAAATATAAAAACAATCTAAATGTATCCTCAAACCATTCACGATATTATAACACTCACCAATAATATAATTGCATTTCACTTTCCCTTCGGCAGATTCCAGATGACCATAGTTTTAGAAGAGCAATCAAAAATGTATTTGTTTCTAGACCCTTGTACACTATAAATGAACATTATTATGACATTTCTAGTAATACTGCTTAGTCCTTAGGATTTTAGTTTTACACATTTAATTTGTCTTGTCATGCTCTTTGTAAAATGTGTATTTATTATTTATTTTTGTATGTTACTTTGTACTGTCTTATAGTTGATTTTTTATCTGTCATTTTTGATAATATTACTTGTAATTTACATAAAGATATAATCATAGTTTAATAGGAGTTTATATTTATTATCTGGACATTTTCATGTTTTGTCAATAAGACTTTCCTTTTCTTAAGACAATAAAGCATTCTGCGTTGGAAAGTTACAGTAAGTGAAAATAAACTATTCGTGTCCCCAAAACTAAATAATTTAAGATAATTTCGATGCCACGAAGTACCGTGAACTGTGGCGGCGCGGCGGCGAAAACGGCGGCTCGCGCGAATTGCCCCATTTAATGAAGCATATATCATTCGGGGGGCCGCGAGAGCCCTCTTTTGATGGCCCGTATATCAAGCCCGTGACACGCAGAAACAATAACTCAGGCGCTTTACGGTCCCGATAGACAGCAGAGGCCCAGATAAGGCCCACTCTCCGAGCACAGGCTTTGTCAAACTTTAATCTAAAGCGGCTGGATGGCTGGCGCGTCTTTTAATTTATGTTTAATAGAAAAGAAAATTTCACGGACCGGCTATACCTAGGCAGGTGGCTATATTTTCCTTTTTATTTTGTGTTTCAAGTTTTTCTTGTGAGTTATAGCCATATTAATATTATTTTAGTTTCTAGTTTTTAAAGCCATAATCAATATTATCTCTTGTTTCTTTTTTTGTTACTGTATTAAAATTTTATACGTGTCAAGGGGATTTATACCATAAAAGAGAAGAAACCTTATTTATTAGGAACATAGATGAAGACTACCCAAAATTCATAATAGAATGGGTATACGCTCCTATCCTCAGGTATGTCAGTGTCAACTTATTTACACCGATGGGTAAAGTATTAATTAGTTTGGTACGCTTTAAAATCTTGTGGGCCTAAATCCTGAGGTAGTTCTTCAAATACTCCCTATGCGGATTGTTTTTTAACTGTATCTTGTTCGGACAATTAAGAGACCCGAAAACGAAGTCACTGTCCGCCGAATTTTGATTCTTAATGCACCTAATTTGTATAGTGCAATAACATTATACATTTACTACTTGACAACCCTGTTCGGAATCCAATAAATGTTTTAATATAGGTCTGCCGACCACAGGTCTGAATTAGTTTCCAAAGTTACTTTTAAATGTTTTAAAACCCAATAGTGCCTATTGCAAGAAAAAACATTTATTACTTGACGCTAAAGAGGTAGTGAAAAATGTTTACGAAATTTTAGTAAAAAGAACTTTTAACAAAGAAAATGCCTTGCAAGAAACCAGTGAACTGTAGATTTCCTTTAGCCGAAACTTCCTTTGTTATAAATCTTTCTTTTTATTACTAATAGTGAAGAGTGGCCCAATTTAATTCAGTAAATATTCATTTACTAACACATATATACTGTCTTTTTAAACATTTTTATTCGGCGCCAGTTTCTTCCAAATTGGATTTCTACCAATATTTCAGCAGTTCCTATTTATGCCACACATACTTGATTTTTGTGCACAATTTAAAATACATTCATTAGGTAAGTAGTTTTTGCATTGACACGCACCGCCATTTTGTTACGTCATATTGAATTCGTACTAGTTTATCCCTATATCATACTTAATTTTTCAGCAAAACTAAAGTCAGTTGAATAAGATTTGTTTTATGTTGATTAAAAAAAAATATTTGACCGTGTTCCGCCATCTTGAATTCGTATCACACTTTTACAAGGTCCTTTATTAGGCCGCCATTTTCTTTTACTATCTTATATTCATACCATAATGTTATCAGTTCATTCCTATGTACAGTTGATTTTTGTGCAAAATTTGAGGTAACATGGATAATTAGTTTTTGTTAATGTTTCACTAGACCGCCATGTTGTTCCAGCACATTGGATTTTTCCCAAAATAATACCTCGTCATCCCCATATGACCCTCAATTTTTGACTGAAATTTAAAGTCATTCTGATAAGTAGTTTTTAAGCTATGCGCGAACTGTCAGACAGACAGAAAAACCTGTTTTGCCATATTGGATTTTTACCAAAATGTTACTAGGTTATTCCTATATGACCCTTAATTTTTTACCAAAATTTTATATCAATAGGGTAAGCAATTTTTTAGCTGTGCCCCAAACAATTAACCAAAAAGACCAAGAGACAGGCAGACAGACCGACAGAATTGAGAAAACATGTTTTTCGGCATCTAGGGACCCAGGAGTGTGAAGATCTGAAAAAATCTCGAAGGGTGATTTTATCACGATTACCATACTACCCTTTAAGAGGAAAGTAAAAACAATTTGATAACAAATTTTCATACACAGTTTTGTTAATAGCTTAATATATTGGACCAATCACCAATACTACCATACTCATTAAAATTCTGGCTTAATAAATTTGTTTTAGGACGAACATAAGCACTCGACCTCGATAGTATAAGCCTTGTATGAAGAAAATGATTAAATGAGGGGATTATTATGTAAATGTACACATGTAAAGGAAATAGGTTTGGTTTTCCCTGACTTTCCTCGTTATGATTTCTTCCTTTTATCAAAGATATTGAAGTATGACCATGCTTACTTCCGCACATTGTACCTAATTATTTAGTATTAGTAATTGTTTTATCTTTCATTCTCCGGGATAAAAAAAGGACGCATTATGAGGAAAGCTCCGGGTAAAACTAACTTACCGATTTTTCATTTATATTTACCATTATTTTATTTAAAAATACGATTTTTTTGATTTAAAAAAAATATATCCTACCACCATTTTGTTCCGCCGTATTGGATTCGCACCAACAGTTTACCAAACCATGCCTATTTTAACACTTAATTTTTATGCAGAAGTTGAAGTCATATAAAAGATTATTAAGCCTTTATTATTAGTTTTTCTATAAACATTTTATTAATCCGCCATTTTGTTCCGCCATTGCACATTGTTTGCACATTTACAGTAAAATTTTATCAGTTCATCCATAGTTCACTCTTGATCTCGTGTAGAGCTTTAAATTCACTTTGATAAGTTAATTTTTGGATACTGATTCAGTTTTAGACAATTTATTAATCCTATATTTTGTTCCGCTATATTGGATTCGCATTAAAATTATTCCAGTTTATTCCTGCATCACGATTGAGTTTCCCACAAAATTTGAAAGCAATTCGATATTTTTTTTGTTCCGTCATATTAGATTTATATCAAAATATTTTCGTAAGTAGTTTTTAGCAATACAACGAACAGGCAGAGACCGACAAAAACGCCGACATACGCAAGTGGGAAAATATGTTTTTTAGTACCTAGGGACCCCAAAACGTGAAGATCTGTGAGGCGCTGATATTTTTCCTCTTAACAGAGAAGTATCGATTTGAAATTCTGCAGATGGTTTCGCAAAGTGTTGGTCGTCTATGATAGGTTGCCAAATTTCATACCTTTCATAGACGTATTTGTATGATTTTTTTAGTTCTAGGGCTTCATACATTTTTGGAAGGGCTATTAGAAGCAACACCCTTTTTCAAGCTCGAATTTCTAAAATATTTGTTTTCTATAAATGAATTAGCAGTAATAATTTTGCTTAATTGATTTTCCCAATTGAAATTATTTTAGATAGGAACCAAAAATTTGGCCTTAGTAAATATGCAAGTTCGCCATAAATGTAAATTTTCTTTGAAATTTTCTGGTTTCAGATTCCTTTTTATTACTTTCGATTTTTGAAACTTAACATCATTAAAGATATTTAAAAGTTCTTTATTTATATAACGAGCTCGCAAAAAATAATAACGCCTAATTATCTCGTTTTTAATGAAACGATAGCTCTTAAGAAAATGTTTATTGCCCCTCTGCTTTAATTATGGATAATATTTTTCCACATATCTTATTATAAATCATCCGGTTCATCTTAATCTTCCACCCAAAATTTAGTCATAACATTGCTTCGGCCAGAATCCCATCCGTCTGACAGCGGGGGGCCATCTTGGCTGCATAAATTTCCGGCCCGCTGGGACGTCCAAGCCCCATTCGTCGATTGTTATTCCGCTTTCACTTGTTCTGTCAATCATTTGCTCCACGGCCTACCTTTATTCGTGACTTTAACTAATGTGCTTGCATTCATATGTTCCAACTTTACAAAATGGCGTAGAAATGTTATTCCTCTTGAAGCACTGCCCATGATTGATACCTTTACTTCTGAAGAAATTCTCGAGTTTCATACATTTCTAAAGATGTTTTTCTAAATAATGATTTACTATTTTATTAGTGAAGAAAATTAGCCGCAATTACCTCTTTTAGTAACACAACTTGTTTTACTACAATAACAGTTTCATGCTTATGCCTGGTCCAGCCTAATATCAAAGCACACGAATGTGTACATCCTTCCAACTTTTTCAACGAATTTAAATATATCTACGTAAACACTGTAAGACCACAATAAAAAAAATAGAAAAAACTAAATTCGTAGTATAATTAAATTTCAACTTAAAACTTAATTTAGTTTAATTTGACCTGTAAGTCGTAATTTAGTTAAATTTTGACTTGCAAGTCATAATTTAGTTAAATTTCGAACTGTAAGTGCAAATTTAGCTGAAGGACAACGTACTAATCATATGTAAAAGGCGTTTCAGTCAAATTCCTTATATATTTAGTATATAAAGGGTGCATATTTTAAACATTATATGTTCTATATCTCGGAAACAAAGGGTTTCCGGACTTATGTTCATATAAAACTTTTTTTTATTTTGGAAAGTACTATAAGCTAAATCTTATTTTGGGTCATTTGGTTTTTCCTATTTATTTTTTATGGGATCTGAGCAAAGTTTAACACCCTATATCTCGAAAACCGCTGAAACGATTTTGTTTGAATTGTACTCAGACGGTTGAGAACTGCAAGATACTAAATTTATAAGAGATTTTTCTAAAAACATTTTTTTCATAAGATTAGTTTGTGGGTCTTTCACCTTTCAATTCGTCATTAAACAAAATTTCGAGTTGAAACATTAGGTCCAGCTTAATTACGATTCGCAAGTTAAAACATCGGTATATTTCCTTTACCCGGATCTTCTGTTATCATGAATCTTTCCCTTCATTAGGAATAGAGTAGTGTGACCTAATTTAGTTCGGTAAATAGTCTTTTAGTAACAAATATTATTTTGGTGCGCGCCATTTTTTCCACCATTTTCGATTCCTACAAAAATTTTAAGAGTTTCTATTATGCCACACTTGAATTTTTGGGCCTAATTTAAAATAAATTAAATAAGTAGTTTTTACAGTGACACATCGCGATTTTGTTCTGTCACCATAAATTTACTAGTTTATCTCTATACCATGCACACTGAAGGCTTGCACAAAATTTGAAATTAATCTAGTAAGTATTTTTTTCACTCTAATTTGTTGCACCATATTGGATCTTTACCAAAATATTACCAGGTCATTCCCATACGATCATTAATTTTTGACCAAAATTTGAAGTCAATCGTCTAAGTAGTTTTTTAAGCTATGCCGCGAATAGATAGACAGACTGACGGAACTGAGAAAATATGTTTAGGAATTCTAAATCGTAAAGATCTGAAAAAATCTCGGAGGGTGTTTTTTTCACGATTATAATACATCTCTTTTGCGAGGGAAGTAAAAATAAATTACAAAAATGTAAGAAAATTACGACTTTCAAGTCTAAACTTATTTCTTACAAGTCGAAATTTAATTTGCTTTTTAAAACCTTTATTCAAGTATTAACATTTTACAAAGACTTATCCTTAATAAAAATTTTTGGTACAAAGGCTATCTCCTAGGCAATACTCTAGGTATTGGTAGAAAATATTTAATATTTAAGATTGCAAGGCAAAAACAATCAAAATAACAATGCTCTTCAAGTCATATATAGTTTTAAGTTTTTGATAAATTTATTATACGATGGTTCAGTTTTAAGTGAAGCTGGAAATTTATTAAATGTCCTTATCGCTTCAGAAATAGGGTTGTGTAAAGCTGCATTTGTTCTAACTTTTATTTAAATATAAATTATTAAGGTTTCTTATATTATATTCATGGACTTGATTGTTATAATTTATTATAGTATTGCACTTTTGTTTGTTTGTAATAATTTCATAAATTAATTTTGATTGCTCAAACTGGAAAACTTGTACTATTGGTTGAATCTGCAACACATTATATAAATCTTGATTATGTATCCTATAGTATAAATTAAATAGTATCTTTAAGTTCCCGTTCTGGAGTGTATTTTATGAAATATTGTGTTCCCACATGTTCCCCAAATAGGTATTAGGTATCTCATCACAGACAAGAAATAAGCACTATAAATCATGTATTTAGCTTTATTTGTCAAGAATTGACTACATCTAGAGATTGCACCTGTTAACGGAATTATTTTGTTTTTATATGCTCTATGTGAGCTCCCCAGTTTAGCCTATCATCCAGAACAAGGCCCAAATATTTAAAAGAGTCAATCCTTTTCAAAATATACTCATTTATCTTAATCGTTAAATTATTAATATTTTTTTTTGTTTAAACAACATGAATTTTGTTTTGTCTAAGTTAATTTTTATACTAACAGCCAGTTATAATATATACCTAGGTCTGCATTTACTTCATTAACTAACACTTCACTATTACTTCCACTGTAAACTACGGTGTCATCGGCGAAAGTGTAATACTGGGCTGTCAATTGAGGTAAACGCAAGCTCAGTACATATAGAGTATAGAATAGCGGCCCCAAGACAGATCCTTGAAGCACACCACAATTTTTCGACAAAACTACACTATTAACATTGCTTATACATATATATTCCTTCCGATCTGCTAAGTATGATGCCATTTTCAGTTTTAAGGTGAAATTTAATTATACTACGAATTTAGTTTTTTTTTTATTGTGGTCTTACAGTGTTTACGTAGATATATTTAAATTCGTTGAAAAAGTTGGAAGGATGTACACATTCGTGTACTTTGATATTAGGCTGGACCAGGCTTAAGCATGAAAATGGTTTTTCAGTTTCAATATCTTAAATAACTGGCCGACAAAAATTTTTTTTTTGTTGTAACACAAATCAGAATAGCATAACCTAATAGAATGGACCTATCTAAATACGAAAATAACAAACAGAAAGTTGTAGCACGTAGGGTTTTCTTGTTAGAATTGTAGAACCATATCGAATGTTACGATACTTAATATCTATAGAAAAAATGATTTCAGAAAATTCTTAACCCTGTTTATTGACTATGTTTACGGTTTTCGCCTATCAAACATACCATACATCTAAAAGCAAACGAGAAAAATATTAACTTAAAACACTAATTAAATTTTATTTTTTCCGTTTATGAGGTGTCCTATCTTCTCTTTTCAAAAACCAACAGTAGTCACCCATGGCTGGATCCCATCGTCCTTGGTACCGAATTTCCATTGTTCTGATATCTTGGTGAAACCTTTCACCCTGCTCGTCGCTAATAGCTCCCAATTTTTTAGGAAAAAATGACAGATGGGAATGGAGGAAGTGAATTTTTAATGACATTCTGGCACCAAGCGCTTTATAGGCATCTAAGAGTTCATTAACTAATTTTCATAAGTTTCATCCATATTGTTGCCTAAAAATCGTCTTACTACCTTAACAAATGAATTCCATGCTCTGAGTTCCTGCCTGGTAAGCTTTTCCGTAAAATTGACATCGTCCTGCAATTTTCTGATTTGTAGCCCAATAAAAATGCCTTCTTTTACTTTGGCATCACTTAACTGGGGAAAGACTTGTCTTCATCAGCCCAAGTTTAATGTGAAAAGGAGGCAAAAGGGCATTTTTGGGATCAACAAGAGGTATAAATTTAACATTTTGAGATCCCGGTTGAAATTCGCTTCTTTCTGGCCAAATTTTTGTTACATAATGCTGATTTATTGTACGACTGACCCATAAACAAAGAACACAGCAATATTTTGTAAATCCCCCCTGAAAGCCCACTAAAATCGCTATAACTTTAAAGTCCCCACATATCTGCCATTTATTTATATATTTATATGAGTCTATGAATAAGCGCCACTGACGGTGAGAATGTTCAATATCAAGTTCCTGCATTAAACTGTCTATATCAGTACACGCGCACAACGAATTTTTCATTCTTTGGCCAATAGATTCAATTCCTTAAGATGGGAACCCAGAAGTTCTGACTTTTGCTTGGATAACCCTAAATCACGTACTAAATCATTTAATTCACTTTGAACAATCAAATGTGGCTCGCCGGAACTGGGACCTGTGATAAAAGTGGGATCGGTGCACTGTTCTTCTGAGCTGCCTGATGATGCGTTATCTCCATTATCTCCCAAATCAATAGCTTGCCAATTTAAAGGCGCAATCTGCACTGGCAAATTTGCATTATGAGGAACAGATCGTATGGCAGATTGCAAATTTGGATATTCTATATTATCCTTTCCCTTTTTGGAATAACCTTAAGTCTTTGTCAGGCAAAAATAACAATCGTCGTCAGAATGATTGGTGGGTTCTCGCCATACTATTGGAACTGCAAAAGGCATACTTTTTCTCTTTCCGTTCATCCACTGCACCAATGATACGCTATAACTAACACAGCACATATGGGGAGCTCACCGCTTATCTTGATCCCAATTAACACACCAAAATATTTAAAGTAGGCTTTTTTTACATTTTCGGAAAGTGGCCTGGCTTGTGATTTCACTAGAAATTCTCCACAAATATAACAAAATTTGTCAGGAGAAATTTTCCAACTTCGGCTCGTTTAACTCGACATTCTCGTCTTCACATACACTTGCTTATCGATACACGGAGAACCACTCAATTCGAAACTCAACAGAAGAGTGATGTTTAATATTTATTTCATGTCTAATGTTGTAAACAACCCAGTCTAGGTAATTTTTCCGTTATAAAATGGAGCCCCCACAATAAAATTGTTTACCGGCCAATATAAAAGGTTCTAATTAGGCTATTAAAAAATGGTACGTATTAGGGCTTTTCGAATATTTTTGTATTATTAGGAGGGTATTTCCATTGTGAAAATAATGAGCTCCCCTGTGTTAGAAAAATCTTTTCGGCCAGTGACCTCCTATCTCTGAGAAGTATCTGTTTAATAAGTTAGCAATATCTTCAGGCTCATTTGCTATTTCTCCATCGATATTTAATTCTTGTATAGAATAATTTTTTAGGTTAGGTTTTAAAAAGGTGTTTAAAATGCTTTCTACATTTTTTATTATAGCCCCTCTACCTTTCGTATATATTAATATGATAACTATTTTGAAGGAAAAAATTTATTAAAAAATCCATATCTACTGAAATTTCTTTAAAAAATTAGTATAATACTAAAATATGTATTATTAGCACATAAATAAATTCTATTTTATTTATTTAACAGTACATGTGAGTAATAGGAAAAAATTGGCTCTTATTGTTATTTTATATTTGGCAAGAAAAGGTGGATAACAAGTTCTTATGAACACGTATTGGAAATGCTTTCATACAGTCTTAAAGAGTAAATAATTTTTTGATTTTTTTTGAATAATTCGAATAAGGATAAAAATTAAATCTTAAAATATGGAGGATACAGTGACATGATTAATGGTTAACATTTAAACTTATTAGACATTTCCTTTCAATTTCCACTTTCATAATTACATACCTAGACGCAATAAAAATGTATACAAAGTGACACGCCACTGACTTTTTTATATTTTGATAACATTTTTGTAAGGTTTAATTAATTTGCAACAAAACTGAGAACTTGTTTTTTTGTATTGTTAACCGTTTCCACGTAAAATGCATATTTTTAAGACATGATTAAAAATTTAAAAAAATTGTAAATTGGTTCTCGGAGTTCTCTTCGTCATTTTTTCGTCAACTTGCGCAATTGCGACTCTTGGTTCTTCGAAGTTGTAAATTCTTTTTCACGGAATTTCCCTCGTAACGGATTCCACCACACAAGACAGTTTACAACTTTATACGCATTATCTATATAATTATTAATGTGTCACTTTTCATGATATAGAAAAAGATTGATTTCGAGGATAGGGTACTTTTGTACAAAAGTAACCAGAACTTATCTTAAGATAAAACTTTTGTTTTATTGCAAAAAGTGAAATATATTACAATTTATACAATATTGCCAAATGAATATATGTGTATATAAAGTGTGTTATCTGTATGTGGGGGAATTCGTTAGAAGGGATGTTCCGATTTTTAAAATTTTCCATTTTGTATATTTTTATGTTGTCTCTTGAATAGTTATTTTGCACATTCGCAAATAAGAATTTAAAACAATACATCTATTCCATTATCATATTTAACAATTATTCATATTGAAACAAATATACATTTTTGATCTCTACATCTTTTTTTGCCCAGATGTAATCTACATACATACATAAGTACAAATTACAAAAATTCAAACATTCATTTACTTACCAAACCTACTTAAATAAAACCACTGCTTCCATACTCCAGTACTCCATTTTTAAATTTTATTTTTATTTGTTGTAAATTTATTTTTATTTTATTATTGTTCTTATTTTTTATTAATTATGACATTTAAAAGAACGTTTTTTTTTTCTAGTAAATGGAATTTCACGGACTTATATAATTGACAAAATTTTACCAGTTCATCCCTGTTTCAGTTTTGCTTCTGTATAAAATTTCAAATTATTTAGATAAGTAGTTTTTTGATGCTGATATTTTAAACATTTGATTAGACCGCCATTTTATTTCACTAAAAAGGCTCATCACCAAATTTTAACTAGTTTATCCCTGTATCACACTTTATTTTTGTACATTTAAAATTAATCGAATAAGTATTTTTTCCAGACGATCCACGAAACATTTGTGGATCCATGTTCATAGGGACGTTTGATTTTGTACTGATAAGGACGAGAGAAATGTGATTCTAAAAGGATACGGATTATTTTAAAATCAACATCGTACAAACGAAATAAAATCAGATTGGGGTATTTATTCCTTAAATAAGTATATTTAGTTTTGTTTTTTAAAAAAGGAAATAAAAGAAAGCGAAAAGTAAAATGCGATCAAAAATATCTTGGCACCAAGTTCTTTATAGGGCAATGCTGAAAGCAAGACTAAGCCGATAAAAAATGAATACTTATTAATGTAGATCTAGATCACTACAACGTTCGTGAACGTCCAACCTATTAAACGTCTTAAGTTTGTGTTTGTGATTTTTTCCTTCTTTGTAAGAGGGAAGTATTGTAATCGTGAAAAAATCACACTCTGAGATTTGAGATGTTCATGTTTCAGGGTCCTTCAATACCGAAAACATATTTTTTCAGTCTCGACGGTTTGCCCGTCTGTCTGTAAAATTCTAATATTGCGGAACAAAATGGCAGCCTAGATAAGAGGGAAAACATATTTACTAAAAAAGTACCATCTTCAATTTAAGTCAAATTTTCCACAAAAATCAAGTGTGATGGGGATAAATTGGTAAAATTTTGGTGAGGAGCCATTAACGTGGAACATGGCCTTTTTATTTAAGTAGGTAAGGTAAGTGAATAAATGGTTGTATATACGTACGTATCTGAATGATATGAGATACGTGAATATTATAAAACCCATGTATTATCATACATTCTTATTTGCGCAAAGCCATTAGAAGACATATGCAAGATAAATACAAAGAAAAATACATTTTAAAGTAAGTAAATTGGCTTTTATCCGTAATATATCTGTACCGGATTCCACCACACACAGATAACATAGTTTATACAGGGTGTTCAATACTCGATGGTACGTTAGAAGTATCTGGAGAACGAACAGATACATAAATTTAAAATTTTGACTACGGCCAAAGGAGCTTTTAAAAATAATTTCGCGTTTGCAGTGTTGCCAAACACTAGCACCAAGTTTGGAATTTTAAATGGGACACCCTATAGTTCATTTTATTTTTAGATTCTCCGAAACAATGTAATTTTTTTTGTATAGTATATTTTTTTCATTTCTCTTACCGTTTCTCTAAACACTCGCAAGTAATTCTTAAATCCTAACTTAAAAGACTATTGATACCAATATACTCTCCTAGTGCCCAATAGGTCCCGTTACCGTGCCTAAAGGAAAGGTTATGTGTAAAAAGGGTAAATGAAAGTTTCTCACCTTGCCCTAGGAAAGAAAATTATGTTATAACGAATAATTTTCTTTGACAACTAGCAAAATAACCTTTTTTTTTTATCGATGCTAGCATATTCAAAGTTTCCATTATAACATTCTTTTAATTAAAAAAATTTATTAAAAGGGATAGATAATGTACGTGGTCATCCCGTACCTACACAATTAATGTTTAAAAGTATATTAAACGTGAGTAAAAAAATAATCGTCGTTATCTTACTTTTTCGGATTAATCAACCTACGGAGATAACATCTCCCAAAAACGAAAAGGAACTGTCGTAAAGACCGGGTAGAAGTTCTGGTTGGTTCTGCCTCTTCAAAAGAGAATAAATTCACGTATTTTATGTGACGTGATTCGAAGAATGTTAATAATTTAGTATAATAATATTCCACGTCAGATTATTAATGTAGCATTTCTAAAGATTTAACAATATTTATTTCTTCGACATTAATCACACGTCTTGAGCGGTTATTTATTGTCTATCTGAATGTCTCTAGTCGCTCGGCTATCGGAGTCTGGTTTAGCTCTGAAGTCTCATTTGATTTTTTATTAATTTTATTGATTACAAAGTGTATGTTCAATGTTGCTTGGCTGCTTATGAAAGGCATTTACAGCCGAGGATCTCGCTTTACCTGATTAAAGAATTCGCTTGAACCTGAAACTCAGTTTTAAAATTCGAAAAAAGGAGGTGGTGGAATTACGCACTTTATTTCAAATACATAATTTAATATTCGAAGGCTTTTTTGTTGTACTAAAAAATCAACTTTTGGGGTTTTAGTAATTTTTTTCCATCAAAAGCAACGAAATAAGACAAGAGATTTAAGATTATGAATTTCTTTCAATTGTGTGAATGTATTTCTTAAATGAAATTATTATATTAGGAATTTGTTTCAAATATGGAGCAATGCCGTCTATAAATTATTTGAATTCTACTTCTAGTTACACCGGACGTGAGAGCAAATTTAGAATTTTAAATGCAACACCCTCTATATGTTTGAGTTTTTAGATTCTACAATTAATTTATTAAATAATACTAAATACGGCATGGAAACAGTAGTTGAACATTTTCAGGTTTTGATGGTGATAGATCTCTTATGATGCATATGCAGCTGATAATGATTGATGACATAATTGACAAATTTGTCGAAGAAGATATGTACCAAATTCCAGGGCCGGATTTAGGTGAGGGTTGAAGCCCAGTCCTCCAAACGACAAAAGCCTTCATAAATTCTTAAAAAAATTTTAAAAAATTGTTTGCACGGAGAGATTTAGATTGATCATGTTCTTATAGATAGTAGATACCTTTAAAATTTAATGGATGTAAGGGGTCAGCAAATATTGATTTCGATCATTTATCTGGTTGGTGTTCGAGTACGTTTAAGAGTATCAAATGCCAGAAAAATAAAATGAGGAAAACTTAGTAAACATGACATCTTAGTTAATAAAAATCACATAGGGAAATTATATATAATCACCAATCTAAACCTTGTCCTCTTGTTCATGCAAGTCACATCGACGAAAAACGTTCTTGTATACAGGGTGATTCATAAAGAATGGACAATCTTTAAACTGGAGATACTTGGTACTAGAGACCAAAATATTATGACTGAGCTCAACATGCCCCACATCAATGTCGCTGATACAGGGCATTCAAAGTTTAAATTTTATTCTAAAATATCTCATTAATTAAGAAAGTTTCCATAGTATAAATGTCAAAATTGGTAGTTTTAGGTTTTTTTGGCATGAACATTATGAATTTGAAACTTATTTCGATGTTGCTCCTAGAGGGCGCTAGTTTCACCGTATTATTTATGTAAATAAAAACATATTTTTTTATCTGTCTAATTATGGTTAAAACATGAAAAAAATCTGAAAGAACGTACATTTTTTTTATAGAAAAGATACTCTTGTTTAAGTCGTCTAACTCTATAGGTTTTTGACTTATTTGCGTTTAAATGGTCGAAGGTCTTTTTTTTTGATTTTTTTATAAGTACTTAATAATACATGAAAAGGTACGGAGTGGTAATAAAAAACAAATATTTAACAATAACAATTTTGATACTGGTAATAATAAAAAACTTTAAATCAAATGTTGAAAATCTACCATCTGCCTCAATACATTTTACAATACACTTTATTAAATGCCTTTGAATGTAAAACAAAACTTCTCTATTATTTTTAAGCGTATTCGCGGCTCCTTGTATGTTCTGCCGCAACTCCTGCAAAGAATTAACTTCTTCAGCATATACCAAATCCTTCAAGTTTGACCATATTGAGAAGTTCAGAGGGTTTAAGTCTGGTCTTGGTGGCCAAACAAATTCTCTTCCACAGCCAATCCACCGATGAGGAAACTGCTCATGCAAATATTGTCGCACTGGCAACACAAACTGCGGTGGCGCCCCGTCATGCATAAACCACATATTTTCCTTTAAGGCGAGTGGTACATCTTTTAGGAGTTCGTTTAAATGCCGCTGAACGAAGTTTAAATAACGAGGTCCAGTTAGATTGGCTGGTAGTAAATGTAAAATAAATCGGTAAAAAGAATCTTATTAAGGAAATTTGGGTTTTCGGTTTGCATATTTTGTAAAAATTGAGCTTATTGTAGACGAGCTAGTAAATCTTGAGGCAATAACTGCTGAACTGGAGTATAATGATATGGGAAAAGTTTATAATTAGGTCGCCTTCGATTTGGGTCTAGTTGTAGATATCTATAAGACGCCGCAAGTCCACTAAAATTTACTTAAGCAAAAATACAAATCATATCACCCATCTCAGTTTTAGAAAAATGATTATATCGTGGCATTTTGTTTATTTTACCAGCTAGTATGTTTGCACAAGTAATAAGTAACACCAAGCAAAATAGCCAAATATTTAATGATATGTAAATTTCACAAATCCTGATACAAGCCTATTTGACTTGACAAACAGGCCTACCTAGAAAAAAAATAGCGATGTCAGCGGCTAAATAAACAGATAGCAAACCGCTGCCATTCCTGACGGGGGTGCAACACGTGCCCTCGATCTAGTATTGAAACAAATTTCAATACCAGAGTTTGCAAAACTTTCAATAATATATGAATAATTGATATCACATCCAAAAAACACGAAGAAGTTAAATTAAGGTTCTGTCATGTAATGTGTATCATATTTAATACTTTGCATTTTTCATTTTTTCTGTTCTTTTTATTTATTTCTTTTTGTAAATAGCTGATGTGTTCCTAGCTATGTAAGTCAATTTCTTGTTTGTTACTTTTTTCTAATGTTAATGTGTTGCTAATAAATTCTGCACAGTAATTGCATCTCTGTTGTCTGTATTAATAGGTCTTTTAATAATGTGATTAATTAAAATGAGCCTATATTAAAAAATTTAAATTCAGCTATTTATCTTACTACATTCTAATGTTAAAATATAGAAAAAATCTAAAAAAAAAAACTACTCGGAGCTTCGGGGGAGCGATGCAGAACGCACAATAGAACAAAATGAAGTCCGCAATAGAGATATAATTGATAGGCCCAGTACTGAAGGCTTCCTTAATACAATTAGAGAGTTGAAAAACCATAAACACACAATGACAAGATGGTATTCCAGATGAACTACTCAAGTAAAGTGGAGATGGCTTGAAAAAAACATTTCATAAAACAATTTTGAGTAACAACAGCAAATGTCTGAAAAATGGAATGGAGATTATTTCTCCAATACACAGACATTATAAATAATCACCAATCTAAGCCTTGTTCATATGTGTATATAAGACTAAAACCAGGAACAAAAACGTGTTCTTACAAGAAAAGAGGGGATGCTGTAAGAAGTCAGTAATTCTGGAAGCAGTCATAAACATAGCCAGGATAACTCTCTCTGAGGTTGTGTGCTCTATCAAAGCTCAAAGTGGGGGACAACTTGAGAAGGTTGGTTAGAATGGCCAGAGTAGCCTAGATTATTAAACCAGAAATAGTAGTAGTAGTAGTAGTAGTAGTAGTAGTAGAAGTAGTAGTAATTATTATTACTCCATAAATATATTAACCAGATAACCGATAAATCGAAATAAACGATTATCCGAAATACATGATCAATCGAATTGAATATTTTGCCTCCTATCCAGAAATTATGAAGCTCTTTTAGACTTCTTGAAATGTAACGTCCACCATCTAGATGGACAGTTAAATTCGTAGAGCATAAATGTTTCATTATAAATTGAACTTCACCTCCCTGAGTACCGTATTTGACGGTTATAACAATTCAACAGTTACATGAAGTTATTTGACGTTTATTAATTTTTTTTTATTTCACTTTTGCTTAGTCTAGGGCAAAAAAATTGCAATGTATTCGGACGTTCGAAAAAAAAAAACATTTGTAGTCTTAATTCTGCTCATTAGTTCATTCGAATTACTTGTAATACAAAAAAGACCTGACATTTTTTGAGATGTAGATATGTTGGGCATTTTTGTAAAACTGGATTAATCAGTCTAATAGAGTCTGTCGGGAGAGTTGTTATTTATGTTGGTATACGCAGGAGCACTGTCCAGGGAAATCGTAAAATATGGTGAGAGAAAAATTACAAAACTCATGAAAATAATTAATGAGAAGGCATAATCCGTTTTAAAATCAAAAAATTCTCGCGACGATCAAATCCAAATCCAAATTATCACAAATGTATACTAGAACATCCGTGAAACGTTAAATAGCCAATTTTACTCAGAAATTCTTGGAAATTGCTTCTTCCATCGACAAGTGTATTATTTCAAAAAAACTGTTGGTAATTACTTTTTTACACTATCGACGATCTTGGCACTGATCACGAATCCGGAGTCATTTTTTTCTGTAACTTTTAGTTCTTAAGTTATTCATCCTTAAAGCTTATAGACATTCTAACTACAGTTTCCCACTTTTTCTTACTTCTTTTTTTATGGAAATTGACTAGTTTGTATGAAGCTATTACAAACAATGCTACAATAAAAGACGTAACAATACTCTCTTCTTACTTTTCTTGCTTTATTTTATCTAAAAAATTGGGACATTCATAATTTTTGTACTACTAAGTCTAATAACTTTTCCTTCATGTTGGCATCTTGACATCATGGAAAAGAATCGAGCTACAACTTTAAAGAAAAAACATTAATTGAGACAAATTACAACAGATGATGCTGACAGGCACTCTGTAATACCAAGTTAATTATGGATATTTTGTTACGTGCATAAGGTGTATCGGTAATATTACTTGTATTGGTACCGAGTTAGCACCAGATTAGGCGCCATAGGCATTATCGTAAGAGCTCTAACACAAAAGGCGATCAACACTATATAATCAACAGCGAAGTGCATCACTGGCGGAAGTCTAATATTTGGCATCGGCCCCTTGGCATTGATCTTAAACTGAGCATTAGCGACTAAACGAGAATATTAAAATAATATTTTAATTAATATTAATTTTGTTCACAAAAATAATAAAAATACTAAATATATAAAAATAACTATTGTTCCTCAGTTTGGTTCTCAGATGAATCGTCATTTTCATTCAAATTAATAACTAGAACGACGACGTCCAAAACTTGCTACTTCACCAATTTTTAATAAGTTCTTCTGTGTGCGCTACGGATTTTTTCTAATATTCTGGTCCAGCGCATATTTCCAGACCATTTCTACTTCACCGCTTTTTAAACCATCTCCAAAACTGATGTTTTCCGCCTACCCATATCAACACAATTGCATTGAACTGACAATGATATGGCAAGCGCAAAACTTCGTGGCCATGCTGATGTAACATCTAATCCACAGTATATTCTTTTGGGCGTTGGGGTCTTTCTGCCATTACCAGGAGCTCTTACTTCAGCATGTTCGGGAATGGTACGAAGCATTATCTAAAACTATTATAAATTGTTTTAAAGCAGTCTGCATAACACAAGTTGCAAATTGTCGGAAATCAATTTCCATGAAGGGTGAAACAACAAATTGAGCCACCAATGCCATTTTGTTGAAATCGTTAAACCGCTTTATGAAGTTACGGTTCTATTGGATTTTGAGATATCTTCTCTGAAAGAACAGAACAATGCTTGATATCATGTTTGATTAAGGTTTGTTCCCAAAACTCAGGTTTTTTTATGAATGCATTTTTATCGGAAATCATTTCCGCCAGTTCTTTATCTCTTCCCTGAAGTCGCAAATTGAGTTCATTAATCTTGCCTGTAATGTCTAGAAAAAGACCCAAAATCTCTAAGCCAAAATGAATTTTCCAGTTCCTGAATCAGTTCGCCAAGTTGTTTGAAAAATTTAAAACAGATAGTGCTTCATTAAAACGGGTTAACACTCATTATCTACTTAACCATCGCACTACAGAGTGAAGAAGTAGATCCGCATACTGACAATCAATTTCATCAGCTAAGACTTTGAATAATCTTTGTAACGAGTGAGCTCTAATCTTGTTTACAATTTCATTTCCACAAAATGCTACCAAACCCTTATCACAACCCACCATAGCTGGAGCCCCGTCAGTTGTCAAACCTACCAATTATGAAATTGGGATTTTCTCAGAAGATATAAAATGGTTCAAATGAGAAAACAATTCTTGTCCAGTGGTATATCCTTTTAGTGGAATAAACTTCAAAAGATCTTCTTTAATCATAAAATCCCTAAAAACCATCCTGACGTACACGGCCATCTGTGGGAGGTGTCAACCACATCTGTTGATTCATCCAGTTGAAGAGAGAAATAAACACAGTTATCTAAGTCAGTTTTTAACTGTGAAAAAACATCTTGGCTCATTATTAGCAGAAACGTGCATAGATTTTATTGCTGAAACTATCTCGTCTATGCTTATTTTATCTAAAAAATTGGGACATTCATAATTTTTGTACTACTAAGTCTAATAACTTTTCCTTCATGTTGGCATCTTGACATCATGGAAAAGAATCGAGCTACAACTTTAAAGAAAAAACATTAACTGAGACAAATTACAACAGGTGATGCTGACAGGCACTCTGTAATACCAAGTTAATTATGGATATTTTGTTACGTGCATAAGGTGTATCGGTAATATTACTTGTATTGGTACCGAGTTAGCACCAGATTAGGCGCCATAGGCATTATCGTTAAAGCTCTAACACAAAAGGCGATCAACACTATATAATCAACAGCGAAGTGCATCACTGGCGGAAGTCTAATATTTGGCATCGGCCCCTTGGCATTGATCTTAAACTGAGCATTAGCGACTAAACGAGAATATTAAAATAATATTTTAATTAATATTAATTTTGTTCACAAAAATAATAAAAATACTAAATATATAAAAATAACTATTGTTCCTCAGTTTGGTTCTCAGATGAATCGTCATTTTCATTCAAATTAATAACTAGAGGCTCTACGACGACGCGCGACGTCCAAAACTTGCTCCCGACTTCACCAATTTTTAATAAGTTCTTCTGTGTGCGCTACGGATTTTTTCTAATATTCTGGTCCAGCGCATATTTCCAGACCATTTCTACTTCACCGCTTTTTAAACCATCTCCAAGCCGTTTTTCGTACTGATGTTTTCCGCCTACCCATATCAACACAATTGCATTGAACTGACAATGATATGGTGGCAAGCGCAAAACTTCGTGGCCATGCTGATGTAACATCTAATCCACAGTATATTCTTTTGGGCGTTGGTATCTTTCTGCCATTACCAGGAGCTCTTACTTCAGCATGTTCGGGAATGGTACGAAGCATTATCTAAAACTATTATAAATTGTTTTAAAGCAGTCTGCATAACACAAGTTGCAAATTGTCGGAAATCAATTTCCATGAAGGGTGAAACAACAAATTGAGCCACCAATGCCATTTTGTTGAAATCGTTAAACCGCTTTTTGAAGTTACGGTTCTATTGGATTTTGAGATATCTTCTCTGAAAGAACAGAACAATGCTTGATATCATGTTTGATTAAGGTTTGTTCCCAAAACTCAGGTTTTTTTATGAATGCATTTTTATCGGAAATCATTTCCGCCAGTTCTTTATCTCTTCCCTGAAGTCGCAAATTGAGTTCATTAATCTTGCCTGTAATGTCTACAAAAAGACCCAAAATCTCTAAGCCAAAATGAATTTTCCAGTTCCTGAATCAGTTCGCCAAGTTGTTTGAAAAATTTAAAACAGATAGTGCTTCATTAAAACGGGTTAACACTCATTATCTACTTAACCATCGCACTACAGAGTGAAGAAGTAGATCCGCATACTGACAATCAATTTCATCAGCTAAGACTTTGAATAATCTTTGTAACGAGTGAGCTCTAATCTTGTTTACAATTTCATTTCCACAAAATGCTACCAAACCCTTATCACAACCCACCATAGCTGGAGCCCCGTCAGTTGTCAAACCTACCAATTATGAAATTGGGATTTTCTCAGAAGATATAAAATGGTTCAAATGAGAAAACAATTCTTGTCCAGTGGTATATCCTTTTAGTGGAATAAACTTCAAAAGATCTTCTTTAATCATAAAATCCCTAAAAACCATCCTGACGTACACGGCCATCTGTGTGAGGTGTCAACCACATCTGTTGATTCATCCAGTTGAAGAGAGAAATAAACACAGTTATCTAAGTCAGTTTTTAACTGTGAAAAAACATCTTGGCTCATTATTAGCAGAAACGTGCATAGATTTTATTGCTGAAACTATCTCGTCTATATTTTTAAGGTTGGAAAATAAGGAATCTGCAGCTTCTAAAAACGCCTGTTTTATCATTTCCTTTTCTTCATACGGTTTCTTTTTTTGTGTAATTATTTGGAACACACGGTATAATGCTTCCGTTGCAGACTTATTTTTGTCAACTACTTTTAAAAATATTGACTGTTGTCCAATTACCTGGTTCTTTAATTGTCAATTGTTAAAATCGTAAACCTTTTTCTTAGAGTTAAGTTGACTACATATCTTTCTATAAATAAAAAAACTGTAAGTAATCAAAGATATCTTTAAAACCACTTATCCACACCGTAGTAATCCAGGTAACAGGTAAAAATAGAAGCTTGTAATTAATATAATTAAATGACGTTACACTTAAATGACACTGTGCCGATTTATCTGACGCCAATTGTACAATAATGTTGCTTTAATACAATTTTCAAGTTCAATAAACGTCATGGCTAACGGGCGCGAAGGCAAAGAAGCATTTGTGTCCTTTCAGTATGCTAAAAATAACATTATATTTTACCTACTTTATTGGTATATGTCGAATGAATATATTGATTAATGCGTCCGTATTTCATTCCACAACGTTAGTTTATTTGAAATGCCACGTCGCTACGTAAATCTATGCAAGGACTTAATAAAAACCCAATCAGTCGAACTTTCATAATCAGTTGTTATATTCGCATCGAAACGTTCGATGGTTCTGATTTATCTCCGACTGTAAATTTAATTACCCGTCAGATGAAAATTATGGACGCGCCCCTGCACGGAGTTCGCTAATCAAAAAAATCAATCAGCATTGATGAGAAACCGAGAACGAAACGAACAAACGAAGTAGGCCGCTATTTATGGCGAGTGATTGCGGGTTGCGATGATTTAAGGGCTCCGGACGCCATCTTCAGATTGGTTGATGGATGGCGGACTGACACGCCACCTGACGGACGACCAAGATTTATAAGTATCATTTTCTTTTAAGTACGAAGGGACGGGGTCGATATTCTTAATGAGTAATTGTACAACGTGGAAGAAATACGATAATAAATGATACCGTAATTTAAACGAAAACGAAAGACGTATAATATGTCTTATCATATTTTGACCTCTCTTTGTTTTTGAAAATATCAGAGGAAGTTAAACCACTAAAATACTCGTCACGTTCTAAATTTTATACAAAATTATTTTGGAGGTTAAAAAAATGTATCTGAGTATATTAATTTAGTAGATATGGAAAAAATGGACAAGACATTTTGAATCGTTGCAAAGAAAAAATGGACGGAGATGAAGACAAACAGATTGTACTTTTAAACAGCTGATATCAGATGGTCCGTTCTCTGGATATCAGTCAATAAGTGATAACATTGTTATACATTTCAGGTACCACTCTAATAGCCATCTTCAAACAGATGTTTACAAATTAGCATAGAAAACTGCCATTTTTATTCCATCTACAACCGTTTTTTCTTTGTACCAATTCAAAATACCATCTAGAAGACCGACTTTTACTGTACAATTAAAAAATGTACAGGATGTTCTATTTAGAAATACATATGTTCGGATCATAACTTTTATTTTGAACACTTTCCATAATATACAGCATTTTTAATTTCTCTCTCCTTTGTCAAGATCATCACATTTTTTCAACCCCCCTTATAATACCTTCCAAAACCTGGACCTCCTCCTTCAGATGAAGATGATTTCAAATGTATTTTTATGAAGTAAAAATTAGGAAATGTATGTAGTACAATAGTTTAGTAAAAATTATAACATAGCAAACAAGATATTTTCTTGAAAATTTGTTTATAAAACCAGACGAAAAAGTTACATTTCAATCAAGATACAATTTAAAAATGTTCTTGAAACAGCTCGTCTTCTCCACTTTGAAATGGTACCAAAGTTCCCGATTCTTCTACATCATATCGACCAATTAAATTCCAGGCATCCGACGCTATCTCCACATTGACTGCGTCGTCCTTTGGTATAATGAACATCGGCAGCATTTGATCGAGGGTTTGATCTTTGTTGCCTAATTCCGATGGATGAATCAGTTGTGTAACGACAGGATCTTCATTGGTTTTTAGTTTTAAAATACTTTCACTTAGAACGCTTTTTGGAATTATTCTAAAAAAAATACACGTAACTGCTTATTTTGGTTTGCCATTCGGGTATTACACTTATCAAATAAACGAATCTCAAAATTTAGACAATATTACAATATACACATGTTTTAACAAGTATATTTTGTCTGTTGACAAATTAACAGGTTAAGTCTAAAACGTAGTTGCCTGAAGGGAAAAAAGCGTGGGTTTATTGATATAGGATCAAAAATTCTTGGTCGTCAAAATCCAACCATGCAAAAATTGACAGGATTTTTTTGTTTAAACTATTAGATATATTCCTTTAGGTGAGGGAGGCTAGTTTTTGAGAAAAAAATAATGATTTTTTTATTTCAATAGCTTTGTATTGAACAAGCTTCTTTGCTTTCACTATTACGATTATTGTTCGAAAGTTCTGAAACTCATATTGAAGATTTAATTGAGATTGATGTATAAGAAATTGATGTCTATAGAGAAATTATAGAAATATTTCTGTTAAAAAGAAAACTAGAAACTCATGTACAAAGTTTTGAAGAAACGCCGTAGATATGGAGTAAAGAACTAATCTAACGCAGGAAATGTTTTAAATATAAATAGCAAGTAACGGGGTTGTGCTTAAAACTTCGTTACATCTGTCTACTTTGTCATTTACCAAGGAAAATAGATTTGCTGCTGCATTAATTTAGGCGTTTCAAAGCAAACGACTATCAGTTAAAAGGTAGAATTTGTAGAATTTTGCATTATTATTAATACAGACTACACACGAACAGTTTTCCACATGTCGTGGAATAATTGAGATACTCATGTAAATATAAGAGCAAGTTAAAAGCGTATTTTTTAGTTCACTGGCAGTTTAAAAAAGTGAATACTTTCCCAATTAGAATAAGCTCACATGGTCAGGCTTATGAGTTTGTTGTTCGGGATTTGAACTTACTAAGTATATCAGAGAGACACACATAAGGCTGCAATCAGTGGAAATTGTCAGATGAGTTATCCTTTCTTTATTAGTCCAAACGCACATACCAAAAGTAGATTGACTATTTATCTTCTAAATTTACTACGTACTCGTCTGATTCTACAGAAGAACTCTCGAATTTTGTATGGACTGGTTTTGATATAAGGACCAATAAATCACCAAGCCAAAAACATTTTGTAAAAGTAATGAAAAAGAAAAAATAATGATTTAAAAAGTGATTTTGACTCATGCATTTGTAATAATTTTGAATGTAATTTTTAGTCTGTCAATTTTCCAAGGAGGAATTCTTGAAAACATATTATGATTAGAGTTTTCTCTAGTATATCATTATTCTATTATCTTAGTAACCTCAAATACTCTCTAGAAAATATCTAGAGAGTATTTTGGGACACAGATTTGAAAGCGTAACATGTCCGATGATTCAATTTATAAAAATTGGAAGAAGAGGCACAAATAGAATTTAAAGGTAAGGTCAAGGTGCACCCACAATGCTAAACGAAATAGGAAAAGCAACTAGGTAATGATAAGAATGACCCAGAAAAGTGGACATGGCAATTTGGATAGAGGGTAAGCAAAAGATACTTTGAAATAGGAAACATAATACATTTTCGGTTAGAATACATACCTTTCGCTACCTTCAGGTGGATCGTCTAAATTCTCTACATCAATAAGGTAAGTATTGTCTTCATGAGCTTCGTATATTCCTGCCACATATGTAGCAGCATCTTTGCTGTTTCCGAATTCCTCATGGTGATGTAACATTAAATGACTTTTAAACTCTTTAGCCACGTTGGTTTGGAAAGTTCCTGTATGCTTGCAAAACTTGCACTCATATATACATTTTCCGGGATGTTTTGTTGTTGAAAGCACGTGTCGGCGAAGATTTTCCTAGAAAAATATGAATTAATGCGAAAAAGTGTAAATACACTATCATTGGTTGTGGGAAAAAAAAACGAAACATACTACTGCAAGTATTTCAACTAAATATCATATTACAAAATGGAATCACAGAAACAACTATTTCGCTGGCTAATACCACGTCCGGCTATGAATTACACTGTTAACTCCTGACTTTCGTTGGGAGCAATAATGTTAATACGAGTATATTTTATTTCACCTTACACCAAGAGGAGAGTATTAATCATTCACATAAAAATACAAAAAGTTTAACATATTAAAACGTAATTAACAATTTAATAACTACTGTCAACAAGTTCAGCTAAAAATTGACTAGTGTACATCAAATAATATGCAGTTAGATACTTCAAAATGTAAAATCATAACATTTTCAAGGAAAAATCACTCATATTACATCCTTACCTTATCTCAAATTCACCCATATCGAGAGTAAATTTAATAAATTACTTAATCTTCGCAATTAAGATTTAACGAGCATACAAATAATATATTATCAAAATCATTTAAAATAGCATGTTAATAAGACGTTGGGATTTCTCAAACAATCTAGTGTACTGCTGAGCCATAACCTAACTTTGACCTTTGGACATACAATTCTTAATAATGAAATTGATTTCCCTGACCTGTTTGCACTTATTAATTTCCGTGCACCATCGCGGGATACCAGGCGCATTATATTCTCAATTAATAGGAGCCGCATTGATATTGTGATGAACAATGTCATGAACAGAATCATGCATTATTTTAAGATCATATATTCCTACTAGCTTTAACTTGAATTGTGCACATGAAGCCTTAAAAAAAAGTCTACTTTTGCAACATGCCTTGTCTAGTTGAAGTTATTGCACGTCCATTGTATTTTTATATATTTTTTTGATCTATTTATATATAGTCTTTGATATCTTTGTCATTTTATAAATTTATTTTGTAACACCTTACAAATCTTCTTTTTTTTGCGATCTTCAAGTCATGTATCTGTTATCACCTTTTTGTATTAACTTTATACCTGATTTATAATTTATATTTAAATATAAAAATAAAAAAATATTTAAAGCCTTATGAAGATGAGGACCTTTTCTTTATTTTCTCATTGATTTATTTGCAGGACGTTCTCTTCCTATGAATGTCTTAATAATTTAAGCTTTTTTGTAACCCATAAGTATCGCCTTTACTGCACGGGTGAAGTAATACAAATCTAAGGATGAGACAGCTACGTGCTTGCGTATACCAGCAGGTGTGGCGTACCGGTCAGTGGTGTAACTACTTATATTAAATATAAAAATGCAATATCAAATATTTTATTAAACATTTATTTAAAAAGTGTTTTAATAATTTTATTATTCACACCTGACTGAGTGGAAGTGAACACTTCCTACCGTAAATTAGTGACGGATTTAAATAAATTTAACTCTAATTTAGTTGCAACAGTAAGAATAAAAATTTGATAAAGGGTTTATTATTATTAAAAGAAGTACGCTAGAGAAGCACCTCACATAACTTAAATTTAAAATAATTCAGATCTAAAAAATGCCTTAACTATTACAGATCTAACCTAAACTTATTAAAAAATATATTTTAAGGTACCAGAAAATTAATCAGACCCGGATGATTCTTCCAAGGGCTGTACATCTAAGCCACTGTTTGTCATTATTTTCTAATAACTGATCTAATACATAAGTGAGTGGAAATGGATGTTTGTTGTTTTGAATTAATGCGTAAAGTTCTGTCTTTGTCAATCTGTAACTATCGATAACTAAAATGTATTAAATATTTTTTACCTATCGCCTACCGATGGCAAGGATGATTCAGCCACGTGCTCGCGTATACAAGCGGATGTTGTGTACCGGTCAGTGGCGTAACGACTCCCTAAATTAAATGATATAAAAATGTAACATCAAATATATTTATTTACAAGGATTCGTAGCTACATCTCAAAATATATCATTTATGACGGTAATAAACTATCCAAAGCATTTTCTAGCGATAATTTTAATATTTTCGCCTGACTGAGCGGAAATGTTTACCATAAATCGGTGACGGATTTAAATACATTTAACTGTAATTTAGTTCCAACAGTAAGAACAGAAAATTGATAAATCGTTTATGTTATTAAAAGAATTAAGCTAGAGAAGCATCCCACGTAACTTAAACATAAAATAATCCAGACATAAATATTACCTTAACTATTACCATTATAACCTAAACTTATTAAAAATATATATTTTAAGGTACCAGAAAAATAATCTGAGCCGGATGATTCTTTCAAGGGCTGTACATCTGAGCCACTGTTGCCTGTTATAATTGTCTAATAACTAATCAAATATATAAGAGGGCGGAAATCTATGTTTATTGTTTTGAATTAATGGTTAAGGCTTCATCTTTGTCAATTTGTCTTGGAAAACAATATTTTTATCCTGTAGCCACTTAATCACTACTTGTTTAAGGCTTAGTAACAGTTTTTTCTATCGTTAAGTTGTGGTAGGATGCATTGTCGAGTACTAAACCAGATCCCTCCTGTAAATCTGGTAGCAGCTGAGTTTCAACCCATTTCATAAAATTAGAGTGGTTCATATCGTCATAATAGTCACCATTCTTTGAGCCTAAAATAAAAATATATTAGGTTATGTATTTTTTATTATGGATTATTAGAGAAAAATAAAAGGATAGTACCCAATCTTATTGCCTTGTACTTGGTAGATTATAGCTTGAGAATATTATCGTACCTGAATTTATGGTTCTGACCTGACCCATTATTAACCATGCGGGTGATATTGATGGAAATTCCCGAATTCCCAGAATGGGTAAGTAAATCCAATAATGAATATAGATATTCCTACCTTCTTCCCTGAACTGAATAATTCTTTTTGAGAAAGTTTCTGTTCCCTTAAGTTACTTTTCACCTAAAAAACGGGTAATTTATTTCTTTAATAATTGTACTATAAAAGCGTTGACTGAAAAATAATAAAATGATATATTTTTTTCTTAAAATAATATTTTTAGAGATATTTAGATAATATCAAAATTCACATATCTAAATCCTAAAGATAATAAGAGCTTCCTCAATGTCTCTCTTGAACCTGTGAAGTTAAGTGGTTGTACTTGCATTTTCCTCAGTAAATTTATAAAACATTTAAAATGTTTGATATTACAAAAAAATATACTCTCGAGAAAATTATAAATCTTGGTTGATTTTACCATAATATGTTTTTCCCTACGTAAAAATACTGGCATTTAACCGTGAGCGATATTTTCTCGGCAATGTAAAAATTAAAAATTACATTCTTTATCTCATAGTTTATGTTTGTCGGCTCTTCTTAGGGCTAAAAAAAGAGGCAGTGACCAAATTTGCATAAAAGTTTCTGTCTTCTTTCAAGGCATCTTGAAAGGTAGTTTTACGAATTCCTGGTGCCGCCAATATTCTTTCCCTGTCATATAATGTTACACTACGCGTTTCGAAACAATTTTTCAAAAACCTTTCTACAAATAAATAACAGAACCAAAAAAAAACATTATACTTACCTAAAATTTTTAAGAGGAATTTGTAGACCTTCCTCTGCTTCTTTTTACATAAATGCAGCGACTTAATCAATTATTTCTTTTGCTTGGCCGTGCAAATCAATTCCGTTATTTCCCACATTCTTGGAAGCCATAACAGTTAAACTTCCAAAACACGAAACTATAGAAAACACAAAACATATAATTCCACCGATGCAAAGTATAAAACTAATTTAAAAGAAATGAGAAACCTTCGGTGACTTACTCGTAAATGACCGATCGATAGATTGAGTCGGGTTCACGTCGAACCAAGTGCTTTACTTATACTACTTTACAACGGTACAACCGAACTTATAATTTCAAGCGCAATATATTCGTTTACAAGGCAAGCAAAACAGTTTAATAATTAATGGCTCAGGATTTTCTACAATATCGTTTACATTTATAAAAATACAATTAAAATATTTAAAAAAATATTCGTTAAATGTGAAATGTCAACAGAGCTGCACATTGCACTACTATTGAGATTTTGCCAACAGGGTGAAAAATTTGGGGAGGGGTGGCATTATCCTTATCTTTTCTTTATATCTGTCTGGCAATTAATTATGTAAAGAACTCCTACTGAAGTAAGTTTATTAGAGTGAAATACTGAAGAATATTCTTCTTACAAATCCCTCTCACCTTTTCGCATTGGATCAGGATACTCATTCTATTTCATTCCCTTTGATTAGATTCATTGATTATAAAATTTTACCAACAAAGCTCTAAATAGATACTTTTTACATACACTTACCATGTTGTTACATTTATAGTCGCAGTAAGGACATTTGAACGGTTTGGCGCCAGTATGTAATCGTACATGTCTCTTTAGATGTGCTGCTGTTCTGGATGTAAAAGAACATAAGTTGCAGCAGTACTTTTTCATTTCATCATGGACAGTCATATGTCTAAAACATATTCAAGACAAATGTATAAACTATCACTAACAATATTTACAATCTAAAAATGATGGGCATGTTTGTTACAAGGAAAACCGCTAGTAGGAATTAATAAAACTGTCCATATTCTAAGGATTTTATTGATATATGGATAATTCATATCGAATAAAAATAGGCAAATAAAAAAATCGATATATCGGTAGTTTATTCAATAAGTACCGATAGATATCCAATAATATCGATATATGTATTTAATAATAACGATAGGTATCCGATAATGCCTATAGTTATTAAACGGGTTACATATTTACGAAGCTAAGGACCTTCTATTTTTTTTTATTTACTTTACACAACGTTAGTCTCCCTATGCAATTTTGATGGGTAGCAATAACTACCAATAATTTAAATTTATCGAATAGTTTTTACCTATTGCCTATCGATAGGTAAAATCTATTACCGTCCATCTCTAGCATATACCGGGTGATAAAAGAGACATGGAATAGGTAGCCATATTTTAGGTTGTAAACACATCAATTCGAGATTTGACATACTTATATAACTCGACATAAGGCAAATTCTTGATGAAAAATTTAGAAATTAAAAATTATTTCAGAAACTTCGGATTTTACCGAGTGTCTCCGAGTTTTTTATTTTAAATAGAATTTTCAATTTTTCAAGTTTTTTTTATTTGGAATTAACCAAATGTAAGTAAATCTAAATTAATCTATCACAACACTTTTATTAATAGAATGACGACTTTACTCAGTGGTTAACATAAACTACTTTATAATTAAGGCTTTATCTGGTTAATTCAATTCTTTAACAAAAATATTCTATTTTTTTAGAGAGGTCGATATAGCGATATTAAAAAGTAAATAAAGTAAATAATGATATTACATTAAATTGTGAAAATTGGATAAACTTTGCATCAAGTTAGCGGCATGTTACTTCTTCCCCATATTAACAGCCAAATATTGTATTATTAATATATTATACAGATTATAGCTACAGGGGAAGTATTGGAATTCCAAAAATTTTTGAGAAAACATATTTCTAGAAAAAAAGTCTGTAGGGATGTGTGTGTATGTTGACAAAATTTGCGCGATTTCCATAACTTTTAGCTTTAAAAAAAATTGTAAAACAGGGCAAATTTATTTTTGTATACATAAGCAAATTTTTTCTTTATCATAGGTTAATATAAGGGGATAAATAAGCTTCCTAAAAAAATTGAAATTTTTATTTTTTACAAAAATCGGCAAAACACATAAATTTATTATATTTTTTGCCTATAAACTTCAACTTGAGAAAACCATTGATCTACATACTGTATATGGGAAAGTGACAAAACACATTTTTTTGGAGGCATTTCTGTTTTCATCAACAAAAAAAGGCGTCAACCAATAGAGTTAAAATTTTATATATAGCTATAAAATCAAAAAAGGAACAACTCTATCATTTTTCAAAATTTTGAGAAAAAATGCGGTCTTCTGCCATTTATCGAAAAAGTGTCAAATTTAGCAGTTAAGATAAATTTTGTGACAATCTTTTTTTTTGCCATTTCAGTAAAAACTTTTTGCAAACCCATAATTTACTTCAGTTATTAAAAAAATCCCATATGTAAAACGATAGAAAATTCGCATTTTTTTTCCAAATTCATGACGGTTAATAGATCAAAAAGCTCACAAGTATTATCCTACAGGAGTCTGAAATAAACTAATCCCAAAAAATTAAGCATATCTATATTAAACTCGAAACTTCATGCTGTAGCCTTCTTAAAACAAAATATATTTAAATCATTTTGTTATTTATGATAAACATCTACAAAAGCTTTAGATTGACCAAATCTCAATATACTGGGTGTGTGAAAATGTCTTTGCACATTTAACAAAATTAATTATCTTGTGTTTTTGTGAAAATTGGAAAACAATAACTTTTATTGTTTGGTAGAACTAGATTCCACTTTTACGTAGGTAGCTCAAAAGGAAACAGTCTTTAACAGAAATGAACCATTTTGTTGAAAATTTAGATTTTGTTAGAGAGATCTACTTAGGGATATTTTCAGAATTAAATTTAATATTTGTACTGCTGTTTAACATGTAGCATGGTATTTTGTCACTTCATTATACAAGGTGTTTGTAGTAATAAATACAAAAAAATCTTTAAAGTTTTGACTTAACTGGGGAGTAGAATGGAATAATGATATTCTCTGATGAGAGCCGGTTTGGGCTATTAAGTGACATAAGATAGGTACTAGCCTGTGGTGGCCCCGGAATACTAGAGTAAATGATAGATATGTATAAGATGTTTATGCTCCATAACTGTGTAGACCGGAATATTTTTTGGGAGGTAAAAAACAGCCCTACATATGCGAACGTGGCATGAATGGACAAATTTATGCAGTAGACATCTTTGACGATATTGTTCAAAATAACCGATGGAATCTAGAACCAAAAATTGGATTTCTGGATGACAAAGCGGGTCCGATAAAGCAAAAATTTCGCTTAAACATCTAGAGAACGCAGGTATAAAACGGTTGACTTTACCGCTGCGTCCTGAGTAGAATTGCATTGAGCACTGGGATAGACTTGAGAGATCAGTTATTGAGAGTTAAACTCCAGTTCCGAATGTGCCAATCCACATCGTGTTTTTTCCGGAATTGTGAGACGCTTCTGATCAAAATAAATTGGATAATTTAGTCCAAAACATGCCGCGCTGAATACGGGATGTGGTAGAAAACAAAGGGGAGTAACGCGTTATTAGTTTGTTAACCTTTCAGTCTGTTATGTTATTAGTAATACTTTTAATTACGGTTTTAAGACATACAGGGTTTATATTTCTTTATAATTTTTATTTTAAAAATCGCATCAGTACCAAAATGTTTAAAAGCGTTTCACAAACATTTTTAGATTTTTGTATTTTTTATTATATATATCCTGTATAATAAATGATCAAAAGTGAGTTTTAATCTGTTAAATATCAGATCTAAACTGAACTTGGTCTAAAAAACATTGTTAAATAGATCTAATATTATAAAAACAAAATTTGCAAAAAAGATAGAAAAAGAAGTGTTTTCCCTTTTAACTAACCCTTTTAAAAAAATGTTGTTTTCTAATTTTTGCAAAAATATAAGTCAATTTTGTTATATATAAATATATATATATATATATATATATATATATATATATATATATATATATATATATATATATATATATATATATATATATATATATATATATCACACATCATGTGTGTGTAAAAACAATTTTTCATACCCTGTATATTGTCATTTGGTCAATCTAAAGCCCATGTAAACGGTTGCCATTAAAGAAACGCCAATTTTATTTTCAAGACATTGAATTTTCGGGTGCCTTAAAAATATACTTAATTTTGGGATCAGTTTACAAAAGCCATCCGGTTATTTGTTTTTCAATATGTTTGTCTTATTTAACATTAAAAATGTAAGAAATACAGGTTTTTTATTCCCGAGAGTGCTCGAGAGAAACGAAAAATTTTCGCCGGGAGAACATCACTCTCTGGTGTTGTCTCGTGTCATGCAGCGAGAGAAAATTGTTATGTGTGTAGTTTAACCCTAATCGTTCCTATTTTAAATTAAGTGTATATCTATTTTAACACCTGCAAGAAAGAAAACACCTCGGTTAATTGAATTTTTACTGGTAATTATTAATCCTATTTTAAATTTCCATAAATGATGATTTTTTTCAGTTCTAGGTAGTCAGTATAGAGCAGGTCAGTCATTATGTCAGTACTATATCGTCAGTAGAATTAAGTCAGTAGACACAGTAAGAGTAAAGATTTGTTAGAAGCAAATACTCCCAAATTACTTTTATAGACACCTTTTTTAATCAATTTTACAGATACGCCACTGCATCTCAAATTAGGGAATTCATATAAAAATAAGTTCTAGGTAGTCAGTATAGAGCAGGTCAGTCATTATGTCAGTAAGTGTCCCTCTTGTACACAAGATAATAGAGAGATTTGAAACAGGTTGAAGTGTTTACATTTACTACCAGTGCTAATACAAAATACTAAAATTATTAAATCATAACAGTGGTGGCATTCGGCGAGTGATAAAAATATTAAAACATAACATTGGTGGCAGCGGATCTGGATATACTACCCCGTGTTTTCTGAAGGAGCGCCTAGAACGCAGCAGGAATCACACCAGTTAAACCACATCGGTATACCAAAGACAGGAAGTTTCAACAGACTTGGAGGAGCGCCCAGTACGCAACAAGTTTCGAGAAGAAGAAAGAAAACGAGGAAATTCGCCTTACGTTCCAGCTAACTAAGGATGAAGCTGTAAGTTTTTTTCTTTTAATTTTCCTGTTGTGGTGACACTATTTGTTTTTTTTTATATGTTATGCATTTTTGAAATTATATAGATATATTTATTTTGTGAAAGGTACTGCAAATACGTTGTGTGTTGAAAAAGTAATCGAATAATCGACCGTATAACTTATCTATATTTAAATTTTTACCCAAAATTTTTATTAGTATTTAATCTTTATAATTTTAACAAACAAAAAAATGGCTGAAGGAAAAGATGCAATTGATGTATTAAATTTAATAAATTCATTTGACGGCTACGGCGATGGAAATTCTCTTCAATTTTTTCTAAAAAACTGTGACGCAGTAATGCATATTGTGAAAGAAAATGAAAAAAATAAATTAGCTAAATTAATTTTTGGTACTAGATTAAAAGGTAAAGTTCAAGAGGTGACACAATATAAAGAATTTTTAAATTGGGACGAAATTAGAGATTTTCTTTTAGAACAGTTTACGGATAAAAGACCGCCTTCTCATTTTTTAACTCAAATAATGAATATAAAACAAAACTTTATACCTGCATAATAAATATAAAGAAACTTGTCATTTAAATTATGAACATAATTCTGCTAAGGTATTAATAGAAAATTTAGAGTCAATTTTAGTAAACACGTTTAGACAAGGGCTAAATGATGAAAAAATACAAATTCGAGTAATTGCTGAAAACACAACAGATTTAGACAGGGCATTATCATTAGCAATCGAAATGGAACTCGAAAACAACGTTAGAGCAAAAAATTCAAATTTTAAAAATGTAGGTTTTGTGGGTCAGGGAAATAGAAATTTTAATAACCAAAATCCTGAACTTTTGTGTATGTTCTGTCATAAAAATAATTATATAACTTCTCAATGTAGGCAACTTATACAATATGAACAAAATATGGGAAGAAATAATTTTAATAATCCTAATTATCAAAGCTTCAGTCCACAACAACATTTTAACGCAAATTCTTCAAATGGGCAAAATTATAACGGGGAACAACCTATTAATGCTAGAAGTAATTTTTCTTACAGGGGAAACGATAATCATAATTACAATCAAAATACAAATTCACGAAATTTTAACAATAATTATAATGGGAACAATTATCGTCAAAATTATACCAATCCCCGTAGTTCAAACAGACCTCAAATGCTTTCAGAGATACCTCAACAACAGCGACGATGTCCTAACTATAATAATGAACCTGTCAATAATTCTCATCAAATACAAACTATAACGTCTCTACCCCCCAGTAGCCTCCAACACAATCTTAGTATTTCTCCTCCACAACCAACTAGATCTGTCCAAGAATTTTCGGGAAACGACAACGAAGCCTTGGTTGTGAACAGCCCGCCAAGCGCTTCGTAAAAAGTTCAATCAGTATAAACAGTAGCTGTTCAAATAATGAGCATCCACTAGGACATATTAAAATCAAACCAACTCGTAATAATTCAAATAATATGTCTCCTAAGTCAGTATTATTCTCCAATAATTGTAAACAGTTAGATATAATTGAAATAACTTCATTGGGCACTCAAAAGTCAGAATTACAAATTTTGTTAGATACAGGGGCTGATGTTTGTTTATTAAAGGAGTCGATTTTACAAGACTACTCAAAGCTAGATCAAAACTGTATTATTGAACTAAAAGGTATAAGTAAAGAACCGGTTTTTACGAAAGGTCTATATAATGTAACAATCCAATTAAAAGATAATAAAATATTAATTCATCCTTTTCATATCGTACCAGATAGCATTCCTATAAAAAATGACGGAATTTTAGGCCGCGATTTTTTGCAAAAATATAAAACTAAAATTAATTATGAAGGAGAAACTGTTTATTTTGAGGACAATTGCTTTAAGATTTTGCCTTCAGAGACTTTAACGACTATACCCCCAAGATGTGAAATGATAACTTATGCTTTGACCAACGTTTCAGGTACTGAAGGTATCGTAAAATCGAAACAACTTGCTGAAAATCTCTATATAGGTTCTTCTTTGACAAAGTACATAATCATAAATGTTTAATTAGTATTTTAAATATATCTAATGAACCCTTAACAATTGCGTTACCCAGACTTAACGTACAACCTATCACTAAAGGTGAATTTGACATTATAGAGCTTAGTCATTATAATAATAATATTGAAAATAACATAACAAAAATAACTTCAACTTAGAAGGATTAAATGTCGAGGAAACTAACTCACTTCTAGAAATTTGTGAAAATTTTATCGATATTTTTTATTTAGAAGGTGATAAACTCTCTTGTACAAACACAATAAAACATAAAATTTCTACAGACCCTACTAAGAGACCTATTAATATTAAACCCTATAGATTACCTTTTCAACATCGGGAGGTTATAAAAGAACAAACCGATGCAATGTTAAAGGATGGAATAATTTCTCCGTCTTACAGTCCTTGGAATAGTCCCTTATTAGTAGTTCCTAAAAAAACTGATTCATCAGGTTTACCTAAATTTCGCGTGGTCGTAGATTTTAGAAAAATTAATGAAATAACTGCAGGGGATGCATTTCCATTACCTAATATTACAGACATTTTAGACCAATTAGGAAAATCGCATTATTTTACAACTTTAGATTTAGCCAATGGATTTCATCAGGTTCAAATGGACGAAAATGATAAAAATAAGACAGCTTTTAGTACTTCTACGGGGCATTTTGTTTACAATAGGATGCCTTTTGGCCTAAAAGGAGCTCCGGCAACCTTTCAGAGGTTAATGAATGCGGTCTTAAACGGTCTTAGTGGCATAAAATGTTTTATTTATTTAGATGATGTCGTAATTTATGCTAATAATTTAAAAGAACATAATGAAAGGTTAATTGAGGTATTTGAATGGTTTCGGGAGCATAATTTAAAGCTTCAACCATTAAAATGTGAATTTTTAAGAAAAGAATGTTTGTATCTAGGTCACATTATAACAGATTATGGCATCAAACCTGATCCTTCAAAAGTAGAATGTGTTTTACAGTTTCCTCAACCAGTAAATCAAAAAGAGGTAAAATCATTTTTAGGGCTTGTCGGATATTATCGAAAATTTATAAAGGATTTTGCGAAAATTTCAAAACCTCTTACCAAATTGCTCAAGAAAAATACGGAATTTAAATGGGATCATGCTTGTGATATTTCATTTCAAACGCTTAAAAATAACATTACTTCTCCTCCTGTACTACAGTACCCAGATTTTTCAAAAGAATTCATTTTAACTACCGACGCAAGTAATTATGCGATTGGTGCAATTTTATCACAAGGAAAAGTTAATAATGATCGACCTATAGCTTATGCTAGTAGAACTCTTAATAAAGCCGAACAAAACTACTCAACGACAGAGAAAGAATTAGCGGCAATTGTTTGGGCAGTTAGACATTTTCGACCATATGTTTTTGGAACAAATTTTAAGATAGTTACGGATCATAAACCTTTACTTTATGTATTTAACATAAAAGACCTTGGGTCGCGTCTTACAAGATTTAGGTTAAAATTGGAAGAATACAATTTCGAAATTATTATAAGGCCGGAAAGTTAAATACAAATGCTGATGCCTTAAGTAGAATGATTAAAACGTTAAACGCTGACATGATAACAGATTATCAAAAATTTTTAAATTATCTGCAAACACATATTGTTATTAACACAAAATTAAAAGAAAACAACGCTAATTTATTTCAGATAAATAATTCAGATCCTATAATATTATTTTTTCCCAAATTTTTTAGCAAAGAGAAATTTAATATTTTGGAACAAAATAATCAGATTAAACAATTTCTTGCATCATACAACGTTCAAAACGATTTAAAAATACCTTCCGTCTCTCAGTACCAAAACAACGACTGTAATATATTTTTACTCAATGATAATGAAAATATGTTAAATGACACAAATTATGAAAATATATGGTCTTGTCCAGGGATGTGCCTTTACGCGTAAAGAATGAATGTTTCATTGTTTACATTCTTTACGTGTAAAGACGTAAATAATGTAAATATTAGTAAAGAATGTAAACTTTGTTTACATTGATGTTTTTTTGTATTGACATCATTTAAATTGTTTGTAGTCTTTGCCTTGCCAGTTGCGACAAGCTAAAACGTTTTTCAATACTCTTTTTAACCTTGTGTTCTTCACAATTTTAAGAATAAATTCTTAATAACCCAATAACATAATATGGCAGGCATGAAAATAAATAGTGATATTTATGAGGAGTTACAGTTCATCCTGGTCAAAGAAAACAATAAAATTTATTCTGCAACATGCGAAATATGCTTAAATAGCTTTGCTAATACTGTAGTTTCTAGGTTAAAAGCTCACAGGTAAGATTATAATGTTATTTACATCTCCTGAATAGTTATTGAACAGGGTGTATTTTTTTCGATGTTTTTACAGGCTGTCTCGGAAAATATTATATGATTTCTTTTTGAGACAAATAAAAAATGTCTTAAACAGTTTTATTTCTGTCAGTTACGTAATACATGTGCCTAATATGTAGGTTGATATTAAAGAGTAACAAGTAACAATATATTTGTTTTATTTAAATGTCTTATTCTCTTATTTATCGTTTGGCATATACATCTTGATTTCAGAGATCATATTATATCTAAAAACTTGTATTTTTAGTAATTTTTACTTTGTTTTGAATTGTTAACATTCTTTACGTCAAAATATGCTGATGTAAAGAATTGATTCTTTACACGTAAAAAATTACGTAAAGAATACACGTAAATTATACGGCACATCACTGGTCTTGTCTACTAAAGTTAAAAAATCTTGTAAGTAACAAAAAACTTAAATTGTCATTTATTAAATATCATTACAACCCGTTAGTAAAATGGGAAATTATTTATCCCATGATAAGATATATTTTTAAAAACTCTAATGTAGATATAACAGTTTACAATAATAATTTAATAAAACCCTCTGAATCTGAAAAGGAAACCTTATTAGAAGAATTCCACAACTCTCCTTTAGGCGGTCATCAAGGAATCGCCCGTACACATAAAAAATTATGCCAATTTTATACCTGAAGAGGCATGAAAAAAGACGTAAAAAGATTTATAAAAAAATGTGAATCTTGTCAAAAAAACAAATTATGGCGAAAAACAAAAATGCCAATGGTCATAACTTCAACCGCGACTAAACCTTTTGAAAGATGTTTTCTCGATATTGTTGGTCCCTTACCTGAAACGGAAGCAGGTAACAAATATATTCTTATCTTCCAAGATGACCTGACAAAGTATAATATTAATGTCCCTATAAAAAATCAAGAAGCCTCAACAGTAGCTTATTACTTCGTAACGAAAATAATTTGTCTATATGGACTACCTGAAACTCTAATTACCGATCAAGGTTCAAATTTTTTAAGTGAAATCTTTAAAAATACTTGCAAACTTTTAAAAATAAAAAAGGTTCAAACTACTATTTATCATCCAGAATCCAACGGAGCTTTAGAACGTTCTCATAGAGTCTTAGAGGAGTATTTAAGACATTTTATCAAAGATAGTCAGGAAGACTGGGATAGCTGGATTCCAATTGCAACATTTACTTATAATACAACTCCGCATACTGCAACCCACTTTTCACCTTTTGAACTTTTATTTGGCCATACCCCTAATTTACCTACTTCAATTATTCAACCTATGAAAACTCAATACACATATGATGATTTTGTTGCCAATCTTAAACAAAAATTACAATATTCTAGCCAATTGGCTAAAGAAAATCTATTGAAAAGTAAAAGCGTTTCAAAACAAAATTACGATAAAAATTGCAAAATTAGAGATTTTAAAATAGGTGATAAAGTGCTACTTTATGACGAATCAGTGCGAAGAGGCAGAAGCAAAAAACTCACATCCTTATGGATTGGACCTTATATAATAATAGATAAAACTTCTGACGTTAATTTTATAATACAGAAAGGCAAAAACAAACAATGCGTCCATGCCAATAGATTAAAACAGTTTAATGATTAACACAAAGCAAAAAAAAAAAAACATGTATAAATGTATTATAGAAAATAATTTAAAATATAAATGTATGTAGATAGTATTTTTAAATTTTATGTTTTCTCCTATTTCAGAATAATACTACTCAGTATCACTATATCTCTGAATACCTTTCGTTCTGATAATAGCGACGATTATAATGTCACATATTACGACCACAACCCAGGAATACACTTTGAAAAACTTGGAGAACTGCGACTCTATAATAACAAATGGAAGCTAATTACGCATGTAGATTTTAACAACATTATAAATAAACTTCTTTCTCTAAAAAACTACAATAAAATAACCTCTGAATTATGTAATCATAAAAATTTTCAGTACCACTTATCCATTTGTGACACGTTTTTAAAGTCAACTAAATATAATTTTGATAAAATTAGCTGATATTTAGAAACTTTACATCAATTGATAGGTTATAGTACTTTAAGTAGAAATAAACGAGGATGGTTCAATATTATCGGAAAGGCTACAAAAATTCTATTCGGTACTTTAGACGAAGAAGACGCGAAATATTATGATAGCAAAATTTCAGATTTATCGCAAAATGAGGGTTCAGCATTAGCTCTTTTGAAAGAGCAAACTAAAGTTGTCAAGTCTACACTAAGAAATTTCAACAATACTATTGGAACCTTAGATTTTAATGAAAACATTTTAAAAAATAATGTTAAAATTCTTTCCAAACAATTAGAAAAAAAACTAGTAGATATTAAATTTTTAGACTTAAAAGGCAATCTAGAAGAACACATTACGCTGACAAATATGATGTTACATCAACTACAACTCGAAGTAATGACTTTGATTAATGCAATTCATATTGCCAAAAAGGGTTTATTACACCCAGCAATTTTAACACCAGTTCGCCTAATTGTTGAACTAAAACAAGTTACGGATTCTCTTCCCCATGGTTTAGATTTTGCTGTGCCTCTTGATATAATGCATTCTAATCTTATATTAAAAACGATTGAACTAAAAGTTTACTTTGAAAATAATCATTTAATTTATATAATTAATATTCCTTTAGTTGAAGCACAATTATTCTACCTATATAAGGTATCGCCTTTTCCTAAGCTATTAGCCACTAATCAATTTGTTTTGATTCAACCATCTTCTAAATACATTGCAATAGACGAAACAAAACAGCAGTTCATAACTTTCTTTGATCTCGAATATAATAAATTTATAAAAATAACGGATGATAAAATGATTTGTCAGCAACAAAAACCAGTTTCATTGGCTCATTTAGTGGAAAACTGTGAAATGAAGTTACTTCAAGTAACAAATAAAATTCCAGAAGTATGCGAAAAACATATATTAAATTCTAATAGAGGTATTTTTATTCAGTTACTTACAACTAATACTTGGCTGTTTGCAGTGCCTTGCCCTGAATCATTAACCATTTCATGTATTAATCAAAATAAACCAGTAGACGTTATTTTAAAAAATTGCGGCAGTGTCACCATAGGAAAACAGTGTAAAGCGTATAGTGTTTCAACGATGCTCGTGCCTCACGGTAATGCCTTTTAGTCGAAAATATTTCATCAGTATGAATCAGGTAGGTAGCCAGAAAATCAGTTCCGAGGGGGTCCGAACCTCTCAACATAATTTTGACTAAACGGTGTCCTAACTCAGAAAAATTAATAAGAGCCCTTTTGAACTAAATAGAGTTTACATTGTTAGATCCTCTGCAACTGCGAAAAATGCAAAATATTTGGAAGATATTTGCAAAAACGGATTTCTGCAACTTTCTCTGCTATTTTTTATTGCATTTGCAGTATTTTTAGCAACGAACCCACCCCCGCTACTTGCTTGGTATGAACAATATATTTAAAGAATCCGCCAATATGTGGAACTAAAATAGATCAAAAGGAGCAACGTGGAAGGAGTGAATTAAGAAATTGTGGATTTTGTCGCATGTGTTTCAACTTCCGCTTACTTATCAACTAGCCTTGCTGAGTGAACTGCATTGAGATGATGTATTTAAAGACAATTAATTAAAGAGCAAATATACTGTATTCCTTAATGGATTATTTAAAATTTAACCTTCTTTTCATGAGCATAATATTGATCCTTATCTTTTTAACATATGTCACGATTCTTACTATAAATGAAACGTATTCCTCACGGCAGATGTTTATAGTTAATGTTAAGCTATTTAATAAGGAATTGCAGACTGATATCTTATATGTGGCAATAAGCATTTTCCATATAAATCTTAGAGGAACTACACATATAGTTCGGTCCCAAAGCATAAATTAGGCGGGCAACACTTGTTCGGGCGGATACGGCTGAATTAATTGACGTTCGGTGAGTCTCGGCCGTGTAATTAGGCGGTTATCGAAGACGAGATCGCTGCCCGGTCTTGTCTCCGCGTCAAGAGCGGACTTTATTGTCACGTTCGCGAACGAATAGTTTGGGCTTTATCGGAATTTACGCTTTTTATAGGTAAATGTGTACTCGTTAAGGACTGCTTGAAACAGAAATTAATCAGAGGCGCGTAATACTGCTCGATGGAAGAACAACCCTGGATATTTTAGTATGTCCACCAGTTTTATTCAGTTAGGCCTTCAAAACAAAAACATCTTCGTAACAGTATTACTCCTTGATGACGTAGTAGACAGAGATCATTAGGGAAGCGACACTCCCTATATGTTTTAAACTATTCAAGTTACGACCAAAAGTTCTTGAGTTGGTAACGTAACATTCTTGTTAAAGGTGTCATGACGAAAGATGTCATAAGAAAAATATTATTTAGAAGAAAATTGGGTATTTAGTTAACTGATAGTCGTAATTATATTATTAATTGCTTCTGTATTTCATTTTAAATTCGAAAAGTTGACTGTTACTGTGGACAAGGTAATTTGCAGTAATATAGGCAACTCAGAAACTACATTAAACATGCAATTCTAAGAGAGAAAATTACATATTACAATCAGTTGGCGCAAAAAGGAGGAGTTTAACGCATAATAAAATTAATGACATCCCTGAAGACCTATTGCGTCCAACAGAATTAAATACGTTTTTTCAGAGACTGGTCTAAAGTGGCTGATTCTGTATCTAGGGAGAAAATACAATTTTACAATTCAAATAGGTATTCTAGTAATACGGAACTAAATTTTAAACTGATAAATTCCACTGAGATACAAAAATATATGAATGAAATTAAAACTAATGCGGTTGGTGAGGACATGCTATCAATAAGAGATTTAAAACTGTGCCTTCCCTTCTGTTTAAATCCTTTAATAAATATAATAAACAGCTGCTTAGTGGAAAATATCTTTCCAAACATATGGAAAAAAGCTGTAATAAAACCGTTGGTAAAAGTTGCTGATCCTAAAAACTTTTCAGATCTCAGACCAGTTAGTATACTTTCGGTTCTATCTAAAATTATAGAAAAACATATTTATAACCAGATATACAGCTACGCAAATGAATTCAAAATAATTCCCGTTTGTCAGTCAGGTCAGTCCCATTTCGCAAACATCATAATACCGCCACCACTCTTGCAAATATTGTCAATATCATAAGGTTTAATGGAGACAGTGGACATAACACGTTTTTAGCAATGTTGGACTTCAGTAGGGCTTTTGAAACAATAAATCATACACTATTGTTACCGCAACTTCACTATTTTGGTATTTCGATAAACTCCGTAAAATATTTGAAAGATAGAATAATGCAATGTGTTGCAGCTGAAAAGAATGATATTATGAATAAATCAGAATATATTTCAATATATGCTGGGGTTCCGCAAGGCTCAATACTGCGTCTATACTATGCTAAGGAACATTCAAAAATCACATATTCTAATTTTTAGTTCAAATAAAACGAACGAACAGGCAATTAAAGATAATTTAAACCTTAAGTCCAAGATACATCAATACCTGTAACCAATGAGGCCAAAAACCTCGATATTATACTTAACTCATCTTTACAGTTGATTCGCGTGAATGAGCTACCTAACAATATATATATAAATAAGGAGCATATAAATATATATGTATATATATATATATATATATATATATATATATATATATATATATATATATATATATATATATATATATATATATATATATATATATATATATATATATATATATATATATATATATATATATATATATATATATATATATATATATATATATATATATATATATATATATATATATATATATATATATATATATATATATATATATATATATATATATATATATATATATATATATATATATATATATATATATATATATATATATATATATATATCGTAGGATGCCTCCTATGTGTGTTTTTTCATTAATTTATGTTTTAAATATTTTTTTTTTCTAATGGGCTAAAACTATATTATTAGTAATTTTTTTAGGTTTTCTGGTACTTTATATCTAATTATTTTTATTAAAATTACGCGCTTGCACAACATTAGCCCTATCTTGGGCTATTAGCATCGGTTTTTTATAATCGCTGTGCAGTGCGCTTTTGTCAACTATTAGCTATGTAATCAATTTATATACAAAATGTTGTAATTACTACCTTGACAAATAAATGAACTTGAATAATATACTGCAGTTCATGTCTCTTTATAAAATATTAAATTGTACCTATACTTTGTATGATATTTAATATATCATTTAAATCAGAAAAGGTACGAATAACACAGAAATATTTCACAAAATAAATAAAAATTTATTGCAGTGTAACCTCCCTCTTCCAATGCAAGTTTTCTTCCATCACGTCATTATTGAGTTTGACCTTTTAGTATTATCTAATTATACTTCTTATTGTCGCTAAAATATACAAAATGTATTATTTAACTAAGAAATTCCATTTTTAGACAGTCGTTTCGACAATAAACAAGTACGAATACTTTTTACTTTCTTATTTAATGATCACATCCCTTTTGTGTTATGTACATCAAACACTGTACTTGTAGTCCATTCTTTGTCGATGTTGCTCGATATGTATGAATAAAGATTGATTTCCTTGGATGCTTTTACGTGTTATCTCTAGATTGCTGGATTGTCTTGATATCTTAAATTCGATTATATCATAATTATTGTCTGCCATTTTAAGTTTCTTAAAATATTTCACCATTAACTTATTTACATTACTTTATTTGTAAATTGTTTAAATTTATAACTCTCCTATAATTGTCGTATTATATTAGCTTAAAAATATTCGTAGATTATCTCTTTAAACCAAATGTTTATTTATGATGGGAGTTTTATAATATTTTCAATTTGTTTTTGAGGATACAACCGATTGATTTCTACTTTGAAGCACTATATTATTGTGGTTTGAGACATTTTAGCTTTTCTGGAGCAAAGACTGTGTATTATTTATCATGTCTTTCTGTGTTCGGTCAGTTGCATGGGAATCCGTCATTCGTTCATAGACGCATAGTCGTTTCGTACTAATTCCCGCGCTGTTTCTAAATGTATGAACTGCATTTTCGGAGTGAATTTGCCCTACCAATGAACGGCAAGAGCGTTTAATTATTTGTTGCTAGGTTATATCTGTATTCATAAAATATTTTGTCCGACCTGGCTAGATGTTGCGCGTGACTTAAAGATTTTTAACAACGAGCATATTCCAAGGTTCTACAAAACTTTCGGAGGGACGGTCGGGGGGGAGGGGCTTTGCTGGAACCATGTTTGCTATGGCACTTTTGGTCCTCTGCTTGTATATGCAGGTCTTCAGCTTCGACTCGGGGTAGTAAAATCTTGAGAATCCGTTCAAGGGATTTTTCCCCAATATCGGTGTAATTTCCTTGGCCTCATTTGCGTTTTTGTGAACAAAGGTCAATGAATTTCTCTAAAAAAAGAATTTTTTGCTGATGAACTTCGGTCACGACTCCATGTTTTTCTTTCGTCCAAGCCAGTGTACTGGTTTGTAGATGCCTGTTAAGTTTTTTAAATAGTTTGTAAACCCTCGTATGGATATTTTCGGTAACGGTAGGAACCCTACTTTTTGAAATAGGGCTACCGTTCATGGGCTTTTTTTGACACCACCTGCTAGATTCCTGGAGGTAGTTTGGGCTACCCCTTTGTGTTACCTTACCAGTTGCCGGCATCTGACCTTGGTACCAGCTACCGAACAAGCCCAATAAATTTTAAACTAGTACTTACCCTAACCCAAACTAAGAATTTAGTTAGTAGAACTTTGTTTTTAAATTCGTTATTTTATTTATCTCACAACTAACAAGTATCTCCTTTTTTTTGTTACCGTATCCTGTGCAAAAACAAGGTCCAGTGTCATCCAGGAGATATCCAGTTGATCTATTAATTGGAGACGCCAGCAGTGGGGACCCCCTCTACTCTCCAATGCTTTGAGCTGAGGGCATTTGAACGCACCTTAGACAGCTGGTGGTTATCAATTTGATTCTATGTATTTTTTTATGTATGTACATCGATCTCGAACGAAATTTTCAGGAAATATTCAGATTGTTGCCCCATATCAAGAATATTGAAAAAAAAATGTTAAAAATGGCGAAATGGCGCCATTTTGAACTGTTTATACGATGTTACATTGAACAATATTTACGTCCACCATTCTGTCCTGAAAAAAGCATGTGTTACTCTCTGTGAAGCCGGCGCCAAACTAATAAAGACAGTAAGACATTACACTTGTGTTGTTATACATCAAAACCCCCAGTATATGAATAGATTTTTGTTATTAGTTAAATAAGAATAAAGTTTTACGCGAACTTTACAGAATATAATTTTTAAAATGTTATTTTTCCTCCTTTTTCATCTTTATTCACCTTTAATATTACAGATTTATTTATTTTCTTTTTTTAAAAACTACGATTTTTTGATTTATAATTGCTGTTGTTTTTACATTTTTCAATATTGTTTTATTAATAATTAAATTATATTTAAAATCTTTAAACATCCCTCTTAGCTAAGTTTAAAAAAGAAATTATCTAAATAACTTTTAACTTATTTGTTTGAAGGTAGTAGACAAGGTAGAATGTTCATTAAACTCGTTCTGTCGGACTTGCATTGACTTTATTATTTCGGTTTCACAACGTTTCGAATTTATATTTCCAATTGTTTTCAAGTTTACACTGCAACAACGCAAGTCCGATAGAATGAGTTTAATGAACTTACTTTTAACTCACTTGTAAATAACCAAACATACATGAATAATTCACCCTTATTTCATTTATTCCATTAATCGGATATAAAAAAGTATGGAAATGGTGTTCACTGATTTGCAGATTGCTTGCAGGCGATTCATATACTGGTTGCTATATATACATCAGCCTATATCACAGTATACTATGAAAAAATGACGGTTACCGCAGTGCATGCAATACCGAAAAAAATGATAATAAATAAAAACACAAAGCCAATAAGGCATCCAAAACTGTTCTGGGTGAGAGATTGCGAAAATCTAGTAGAGATAATTTAAAAAAAGTATCTTCATATAGATAATACATATTTTAAAAAATTAGTAAAACTTGTAGAATCTTTCCGACAAACAAAAAACAAAAATGAAGATGGAAATCAATGCAGGGGAAAGATTAATTGCAACTCAACAGTTTCTTGCAACAGGGCACAGCTTTGAGGATTTAAAGTTTTTAACACTTCCTTCCCCTCCAGCAGTAGCGCGTAGCGTCATTGAGTATGAATTGATTCTATATCAACCAGTGCTGTTCTAAACATTGCAGTGTTAACCGCTCATATTGAATAAAAAAAACTTGACATCCGTAGACAAGATATTGAAGGCGAATTTCAGTCTGTATAGCAAATCTTCGAGCCTGTACTGACGATAAATCACCACATACAGCGGAGTTTCATTTCACTGCAGGACTTGTTGTTTGACGGCGTGTATGTAGTGTTAATTAGCCTCAAAGCCAAGAGGCAAAATATATAAATTAATTAGTTAAAGAATATTCAAAGCCTAAGGTACTTTTCTGTTAAGTTTCTACTGACAATACTTTCTCACAATAAAGAATATTAAAAGATCAGAGATAAATAAATATAAAATCACTTCATCATCGGTTGCGTCATTTAAAAATAGTTTTAAATGGCTGGTCTCGAGACGTTAAACTCTATATTTATCCACTTTTATTAACTTTTTTTCTTGACGCAATATTTCCACACTGATTTAAGATCTCTTATTAAACACACTTTTTCACTGTATCTACCTCTCACTCTTTCTCTTTTTTCTTACTCAATTTCTCTATTTTACTTTCTTAGCATGTTTTTAATTTAAGTAGCCAAATCTGCAGCCAAGGCTATCTTTGTAGTAATGTTTCTTTAATATTTTTATTTACAATATAATTCTTAGGTTAATTTACACAGGCCTCAACCTCAACAGCACCTTCATTTGTGGAGGGGGCTGATATTCCCGTAATTATTTTACTGTACCTACTGTACTGTTCTGTGTTTTTTAATATTGACATCAAATTATCTCTGACTGTCCCAAAGTTGGTCTTAGATATATTTATTTTTCTACGACTCCTATGTGAAATGATCAAAATACACGCAACCAGCTTGATCTGAAGATGACTGATTTCGTATACCATGGGAAATAATTTCTCCCTAATCAAATTGCAAAATACAGCCTCATCATATTTTATTTTATATGGATACATGGTTGATGGTTGCCGGTTATCATTCGTTTGTATCCTATTTCTATATGTTAATGTATTACAAATATTTGAAATAATTTATATCGTTATAAGTTAACCTTATCTTGCAGTAACATATGAAGAGTACAAGTGATTTTAGCAGAAATTTAAATAATGCGGCTGTCTATACAAACCAAAAAATAAAGAACAAAAAACTAAGTAATAAATAAAGGAAACAGAATAAAAATAAAGTGGATGTCTATTTAACTTCACACAGAGCGTTAAACATAATAGAAGTGTCATACGTCATATAAAAACCGTAATTCAGAAAAAATGAAAAGTAAAAATAAATAAATAAGTAATAAATATACATTTAATAGAATAATAGAATAAGTATTTAAAAGAAGTATTTAGTGACAAATTCGCCACTTAATTTATTTTATAATATTGGGTTGTAATTCGTATTATTTAAAATTTAGCCAGTTTTTGCCGTTCTTAAATCTAATAGCTTAATTATTTATTATTTATACAATTAATGAAAATTTCGACACAGCACAGCACTTATTAATTCGTCTAATATATTCATTTAAATAAACTTCTTCTTAAAAGTTAGGGATATTAAAATTCCTAATTAATTTTTAACTTGTCATAATTTTTAAAATATTTAATATACAAGGTAAAGGGAGACCGCGCCAGAAAGGGCAGATTTTCGACTTTACTATGGCGTCGTTGGACGAGCATGTACCAATTATACAGAGAGTGAAACAGAGTGTTGCAAAAACCTAAAAAAATATAGAGCTCTACCATTTGTGACGAGAATTGTGGAGGTAAGTTTCTTTGAGTTTTAGATTGCCTATATAATCCCCCTTTAATGCAGGATAGGAACCCTTTTCCGGGTTTGGTCAAAGTGTATATTTTTTTATTTAATGCTATGCGCTAATCCTTATATTTAACAATCTACCTAAACCAAGAACGTTCCAAAACATAAATTTAACATAACAAAAAAATTAATTTACTGTATACAAGGGTGAAAAAAAAGAACTTTAAAAAAAAATTGTGAAAGCGTAAAATGCTAAGTCGAATAATTAATAAGTGGTAAAACCCCCACGTTAAGTACGGCTTGACCTCTTCTTGGCATGCTGTCAATTATATTATTAGTCATAATATGCTGTGGAATAGCATTCCATAATTCTAGAAGAACTCTTGTTAAATCATCGAATGTTTGTACTGCCGGCACGTGTTCATCCATTTTTCTTTGCACCATATCTAACGCATGTTCTATAAAATTCAATTCTGGCGATAGAGGTGGCAGTCTAAGGTGGGGAATGCCATTTCTTCTAGATCATTCAAGACAAAAGCAGCCCCATTAGTTATTTTAAGTTTATGTTTTGGTATGTTCTTCGCTTAGATAGATTGTTGAATATAGGGATTAGTGTCACAACTAGCTTTCAAATAAAAAAATATACATTTTTGACTAATCGAGTACCATTTTGTTAAGAACCAAAATCGAATATGGGTTCCTATCCTGCATAAAAGAGGGATGATATAGGCAATCTAAAACTCAAAAAACTTGTCTCCACAGTTTTCGTCACAAATGGTAGAGCTCGATATTTTTTTAGGTTTTTGCAACACTCTCTTTCACACTCTGTATAATTGACAAATGCTCATCTGAAGACGTTTTTCACATGCCATTATAAAGTCGCCATGTAATGCCATAATGAGTTACGAATTCTAATATCCGTAACTTTTAAGGAGCAATTTATTTGGCTATGGTATAGAATTTTAGACTGTATAGATGACGATAAATCACCACATACAGCGGTGTTTCATTTGAAAGCACTCCTTGTTGTCGGGCGGCGTGTATGTTGTGTTAATTAGCCTCAAGACAAGACACCTTTTGTGACGGTCTGCAGGCGAACCATAAATGATTGGGTAGCGTAAGGAGTTCTAAAACATCAGGTACTTTCTTTGTTAAACATCTATATAAACGTGCAAACGATGTAATTTTATCCACATTTAGAATAACTTCAGGTAGTTAGTACGAAAAAGAGCATCTAATAAAACTCCGTGTCAGCGAAGGGTGTTATGTATATTTCTAAGTAATTAATAACGTGGAAATTAGACGATGATTTGACTATTATCTATTTCAATCAAGGTACTTCTGTTTGTAACCTTTCTTCTACCTTAAATAGTTTCTTTATAAACTAATACCTGTTACGGCCAATTGTCAAGGTTGTCAATGAAGTTCTCGTTATTTCTTGTATAATAACTTCCTTATTCGGGCTCTGAGTTGTTCGCGAAATTTTTGGATCACTCTAACTTGCAGTTATTGTCTGACCTCCATATGATATACTCTCCCCGTCTGCATTTTACTGCTGTTCAGCTGAGAACATCCAAATGTTTACTTTATTTTTGAATCCACGTATTTAATTTTTCCTTAATTAAACCCATTCTTAAAACTTTCATCTTACAGTTTTGAGGCATGACAAAAGCGTAAATGTGAGCTGGATAAATATTTTGATATGATCCGAGTTTAAGTTGTACAGGATGTCCCGTTTTGGTTGGAATTGCGGGGTATCTCGCTTATTTTTAAAGATAGAACCTTGCAGTTGTTTTCGCTAAAATTAGCTACTTTCTTGTGAAACCAAAAATGCGGCAAGTTGCTTGTTCTTTTTTAATGGAAAACTCTGTTTATATGTCAAGAAATTGATATGTCTTTTTACAAGCTTCTCAAAAATATATAACATTATGAGCCTATTTTAATAAACAACAACAAAAATCCTAATTTCCATAATTCGCATTCAAAATTTTACAGTAGGCCATGCAAATGCTGGTTTTTATTGTTTAACTGGAAGCAAATGACAGTTCCCACATTCTGTTCTCTGCCGTGTCATTACTTGTCTTATTTATATAAATTTAGGGTTTTATTTTTAAATTTTGCTAGTTTTTGCATGTATTTATTGTGTAGAAGTATATTTATAATTATGGCAGACACCAAACTTTCGAACATTTGGAGAAATACGATATATTAGCTTGTTTTATATTGAGTAATGAAAATGTTGAAGAGGTATCTGAGATGTATTTTAACAAATTACAAACTCCTGTAGAGCTAGAGAAAAGAGCATAGAGATTCCAAAAACTAAAGTTCTAAAAAAACATAAATACCATGTAAGTAATATCGAGAAAGATGTGATATTGTTAGAGATTTTGAAATTAAAGTTATATGGTCACCCGAAGCACATTTTAGTAATTCTGGTATAATTAGTAGGCACAGTAGAAGATTCTGGCCTCAGGAAACCCAACACCAAATATTTCCCAGAAGACAGCAGGGCAGGTTTAGTCTAAATGTGTTAGGACACAGATAAAATTTTATATATTTGAGGAAAATCTAACAGCCAATCGCTATGTAGAAATGTCAGCTATACTTGATTTGCTTGATGTTGTTCATTTAGCGCATGTAAACGACTTGTTTTAACAGCACGGGTCTCCTGTTCATAATTCTCAAATGTCAGGTTATTTCTGGAGAATAGTTTTACCAATCAATGGATCGTAACGAACGGGCCTATATTATGGCCCCCTAAGTCACCAGACTTGTTGATATTGGATTTCTTCCTATGGGAATATCTGGAGAAAAAATCTTTTAGATTCTTCAGGATTTAGGAAATGCAATAAGAGAAACTTTTCGCTACTTACTAAATCATCCCGTTGTTTTGCCTAATACTTAAAATTATGCGAAGCGTGCATACAACAAAATGGAAATCAGTTTAAACAGTACCTTTGATTTACTTGATTATTGCAGAGCTTACGTTACGACTTTTAAAGTTGGTTTTTGGTGATAGGCTTATTGCATAATAATTATTTATTAATGTTTTTCCTTTTGTTACATAAATCGAGGTAGGTATTAAATGATGTCCTTGATTTATTGTTGGCATATAGATATTTTAAATTGCTTTAAATTTTTTTAAAGCATTGTTTTGCATGGCCTACTGCAAAATTTTGAATGAGAATATATATATATATATATATATATATATATATATATATATATATATATATATACATTGGTCAATATTTCAAAAACAGTAAAACTTAGAAAAAACTGACTATGTCACTGGGTTCTACGTAGAAATATTTAAAAGGATTATTTATCTTTATCTCTCTGACAAGTAGTCAGTCAACTGAAATACAAGGGATGCCTGAAAATGATATATTTTCAATATCGCCCTGTAGCTTCGTAGAGATTTTGAAATTAAAGTTATATGGTCACCCGAAGCACATTTTAGTAACTGTGGTATACTTAGTAGGCACAGTAGAAGATTCTGGCCCCAGGAAAACCAACACCAAATATTTCGCAGAAGACAGCAGGGCAGGTTTAATCTAAATGTGTCATATTAGGACACAGATAAAATTTTATATATTTGAGGAAAATCTAACAGCCAGTCGCTGTGTAGAAATGTCAGCTATACCTGATTTGCTTGATGATGTTCATTTAGCGCATGTAAACGATTTTTTTTAACAGCACGGGGCTTGTTCACAGTTCTCAAATGGCAGGTTATTTCTGGAGAATAGTTTTACCAATCAATGGATCGTAACGAACGGGCCTATATTATGGCCCCCTAGGTCACCAGACTTGTCGATATTGGATTTTTTCCTATGGGAATATCTGGAGAAAAAATCTTTCAGATTCTTCAGGATTTAGAAAATGTAATAAGAGAAACTTTTCGCTACTTACTAAATCATCCCGTTGTTTTGCATAATTCTGTAAAATGAATAGGAAAATTATGCGAAGCGTGCATACAACAAAATGGAAATCAGTTTAAACAGTATCTTACTTTACTTGATTACTGCAGAGCTTACGTTACGACTTTTAAAGTTGGTTTTTGGTGATAGGCTTATTGCATAATAATTATTTATTAATGTTTTTCCTTTTGTTACATAAATCTAGGTAGGTATTAAATGATGTTCTTGATTTATTGTTAGCATATAGATATTTTAAATTGCTTTAAATTTAAAAGAGCATTGTTTTGCATGGCCTGCTGCAAAATTTTGAATGAGAATTCTGAAAATTAGGATTTTTGTTGTTGTTTAATAAAATATACTCATACTGATTATATATATATATATATATATATAAATATATATATATATATATATATATATATATATATATATATATATATATTATATATATATATATATATATATATATATATATATATATATATATATATATATATATATATATATATATATATATATATATATATATATATATATATATATATATATATATATATATATATATATATATATATATATATATATATATATATATATATATATATATATAATTTGTTTCTTAAACCTTTTATTTATAATTACTTCGAAAATATTTCTTGGGTCTAGGTTTATGCATTGAAACAATAGTGGTTATATTTCGCTCGACGTTTCGCTTTTGATTAAAAGCATTTTCAAGAGCATTTATTTTAGCTAAAAAGAGAAAAAAAAAACAATATCAGGTCGATACAAACTGGTTTGTTAAAATTGCCGTTTTGTCAATTATAAAAACATTGATAAAGTAAAATTCTTCATTAATCCTAAAACATTTAGCAGCAGAACACTTTTCCAAAATGACTTTCACAATTTTACACATTAAAAAATATTAAAAAACTTATTTACATTATTGACGAAAAAAAACAAAAACATTTGTACAATTTGGTTTAAAGCCGTTAATTAAAAATAGGTAACCTACCTTGGAAAACAAAGCTTCATTTTTAACTCTATTATATTTAAGGCACCTATAGTATCAGCATCATAATGTCTAGGTCGGTTTTGGGTGACATTACTTGATCTTAATAATTGTAAAATGATACTGATATACAAGAAACGGTACAAAGTGATGGCGATAAGACAAGAAATTTTTATTATTTTGTTAGTTTTTTTTATAGGGATTGGAAGCTAATGTTATTATTTATACCAGGGCTACTATTTTCCACTTATGGTTAGAATCACCCGTATATTCTAACCATAAGTGGAAAATAGTAGCCCTGGTATAAATAATAACATTAGCTTCCAATCCCTATAAAAAAACTAACAAAATAATAAAAATTTCTTGTCTTATCGCCATCACTTTGTACCGTTTCTTGTATATCAGTATCATTTTACAATTATTAAGATCAAGTAATGTCACCCAAAACCGACCTAGACATTATGATGCTGATACTATAGGTGCCTTAAATATAATAGAGTTAAAAATGAAGCTTTGTTTTCCAAGGTAGGTTACCTATTTTTAATTAACGGCTTTAAACCAAATTGTACAAATGTTTTTGTTTTTTTTCGTCAATAATGTAAATAAGTTTTTTAATATTTTTTAATGTGTAAAATTGTGAAAGTCATTTTGGAAAAGTGTTCTGCTGCTAAATGTTTTAGGATTAATGAAGAATTTTACTTTATCAATGTTTTTATAATTGACAAAACGGCAATTTTAACAAACCAGTTTGTATCGACCTGATATTGTTTTTTTTTTCTCTTTTTAGCTAAAATAAATGCTCTTGAAAATGCTTTTAATCAAAAGCGAAACGTCGAGCGAAATATAACCACTATTGTTTCAATGCATAAACCTAGACCCAAGAAACATTTTCGAAGTAATTATATATATATATATATATATATATATATATATATATATACATCGGCCAATATTTTAAAAACAGAAAAAACTGACTATGCCAGTGGATTCTACGTAGAAATATCTAAAAGGATTAATCTTTATCTCACTGACAAGTAGTCGGACAACTGAAATACAAGGGATACCTGAAAATGCTATATTTTCAATATCGCCCTGTAGCTTCGTTTCACAAAAGAGTATCTCAAGTTCGCGAAAACGGCAAGGTTCTATCTTTAAAAATAAGCGAGATATACCGCAATTGCAAACAAAATAGGCCACCCTGTACATACCATCCGAATCTCTTTTTGCATCGATTAGTAACTTATCTTTATTTTCAACTCATATTTGGTGTACTTACTACAAATTCCTTATCATTTTTAATCTCCATTAACGTTAGGTTGTCTCAAATTTGATATTAAAATATTTATTTTTAATCTTACCTTTCACATTCGTGTATGAAGATTTATCAGTGGTATCTTGTGTACGGTAGATCATAGGATCAAGAATTTAAAAATTGTGACTGTTCATATAAACCAAATATAAATTACAGTAAAAACTAACCAGCTAGATTTCAAACTAAATATACTAGAATTAAGCATTAGTAGCAATAAAGGAAACGTTAGACATAATAAAAGCATTACGTTATACCAAAATTGTATGTATAAGTGAAACTTATCTAAAAACCGAAAAAAAAAACTAAATAAATCTACATTTAATAAAGTCTTTAAAAGCAGTATTCAGTCGCGAATTCACCATTTAATTTACTTTATAATGTTCGTGTAATAATAATAGTTATATTTAAAATTCGACTCAAAACGCCACATTTCCCATCTCTATCTATTATGAAGCAAGGTTTTCTAGTTGGGTGACTGACAACAATCATGCCTTCTGAATCTTTTGGTTATAGAAAAATATCAATACTAATATATGCAGCCGATACTCGGTGTAAAACCACAATATTATTTAAAATGTAAAAACCATAATTATTTTTTACAAACACTTTTACTACATTTGTTTAAAACGTGACATGTTTCGCTACTCAGCAGTAGTATATTCGTTCTATGTACGGTTTTGCTAAAGCAGTTCTTTTTCCTGTTTGATTTCTTAAGAACCTCAGGGATTTTGATGTTGTATTTACTAAGCTCTAATAAAATAATAGTAATCTCTATTTATTTCTATCGTTTTGGTTATTAAAAACTACCTAAAAGTACCTCCCGGAAACCACAAATAAAATTATTTTCTAACTGAACTAAAGTTATCTTATGTATAATACAGAAATATATAATTTCTGCAGGTGCAAAAACGGCCTAAAAGAAGAATTGCTTTCGATTATGTCACAGGGTACCCTCCTGCGATCATGATTTCTGGGCCTCTACCCTCATCAGGCAGGCTTGTACCCAGGGAGATCTGAAATAACAGATTGCTCGATATGACAAAATCGAAAACGAAAGGTCTATCATACTGAAACAGTACTACAAGTTAAACGTAACATTAGCACCACCTATCGGGGCTCCGGTGATTTCCGGCTGCAAACCCATAGGTAATTTAAAAAGCATGCACTAGCACAATCATGCGGAGAGTAGATACTAAAAATCGATAAAAATGCGCTCTCACACATCTTTACCAAAAGTTCTTGGCCGGAAAACATATATGTATAATACAGAATATATAATTTCTGCAGGTGCAAAAACGGCCTAAAAGAAGAATTGCTTTCGATTATGTCACAGGGTACCTCCTGCGATCATTATTTCTGGGCCTCTACCCTCATCAGGCAGGCTTGTACCCAGGGAGATCTGAAATAACAGATTGCTCGATATGACAAAATCGAAACGTCTATCATACTGAAACAGTACTACAAGTTAAACGTAACATTTAGCACCACCTATCGGGGCTCCGGTGATTTCCGGCCACAGACCCATAGGTAATTTAAAAAGCATGCACTAGCACCATCATGCGGAGAGTAGATACTAAAAATCGATAAAAATGTGCTCTCACACCTCTTTACCAAAAGTTCTTGGCCGGAAAACATATATGTATAATACAGAAATATATAATTTCTGCAGGTGCAAAAACGGCCTAAAAGAAGAATTTCTTTCGATTATGTCACAGGGTACCCTCCTGCGATCATGATTTCTGGGCCTCTACCCTCATCAGGCAGGCTTAGACGTTTCGTTTTCGATTTTGTCATATCGAGCAATCTGTTATTTCAGATCTCCCTGGGTACAAGCCTGCCTGATGAGGGTAGAGGCCCAGAAATTATGATCGCAGGAGGGTACCCTGTGACATAATCGAAAGCAATTCTTCTTTTAGGCCGTTTTTCCACCTGCAGAAATTATATATTTCTATATTATACATATATGTTTTCCGGCCAAGAACTTTTGGTAAAGATGTGTGAGAGCGCATTTTTATCGATTTTTAGTATCTACTCTCCGCATGATGGTGCTAGTGCATGCTTTTTAAATTACCTATGGGTTTGCAGCCGGAAATCACCGGAGCCCCGATAGGTGGTGCTAAATGTTACGTTTAACTTGTAGTACTGTTTCAGTATGATAGAAGTTTCGTTTTCGATTTTGTCATATCGAGCAATCTGTTATTTTAGATCTCCCTGGGTACAAGCCTGCCTGATGAGGGTAGAGGCCCAGAAATCATGATCGCAGGAGGGTACCCTGTGACATAATCGAAAGCAATTCTTCTTTTAGGCCGTTTTTGCACCTGCAGAAATTATATATTTCTGTATTATACATATATGTTTTCCGGCCAAGAACTTTTGGTAAAGATGTGTGAGAGCGCATTTTTATCGATTTTTAGTATCTAAAGTTATCTTAATACGTAAGTATTTTGGGAATTACCTTTTGAGTTGTTTTTTAGTTTTCCCCCTATATCCACATAAATCGCAACCAAAGTTCTTCTCTGAACTATGTGTCTTGAAATGCTCCTGTAGCTCGCTCATTTTCCTGGCAGTAAAAAAACATCCTACTTCCGGACACCTGCACAGTTTTCCGCTATGAATCAGCATATGTTGTTGAAGAGTAAATCTGAAATTAATTCCACATTAGTCAATTAGTGGAACTATTTAAATCTTATAACAATTTTATCAAAATAATTCTAGAGGGCTTTCTTGTGGACAGAAGGCTAAACGAATTAATAACCTCACTAAAACATTTCTCGACAAAAATACTTTTGTAAGTTGTATAACTGTTAGTGGCTTAGACAGAGGAGGGAAGGATCAAGGGCCTCTAAATAAACCTCAGGTATTAAAGAAATATGATTTTTGGTATGTGGCGGTAAATAATTTGTTGTGTACTTACTAATCTCAGCGTGAAATTAAACATTTAAAAGTTCTATTACTCCCTGTCCCAAGCTTTCAGTTTCTGTATTTTAATATAATTTTAATGTAAGATAAATTTGATCAGTTTTAATTTTATTTTATTTAGGACTTAGGTGGAATTATTAACAAATCAAGCCATTTGACCATATAGATATGAGAAGGTATTTAAAAAGGGATATTGTAACTCTAGTGCCCATGGTGGGTAATAATGAACTGAGGCGCAGTGTTGCTACTTGCTTCCTTCAATGGATATTTCGACGAGAAAAAATTTAGAGAATTCCGCAAAATAAAGTTTAAGTTTATCAACTATTTTTATTAAGATATAATTTTATACAGTAATTAACTGTTGTTAATTTTTTCTATGACCGCTATGAGAATATTAAAAAAAGATCCAGCATTACGGTATGGATAGGTTAGGTTAGGTTAGGTTAGGTTAAAAGTGAGTGGATCAAACCGACCCTCCACTGCCACTCTGTGGTCTATTGTCGCTCACACCTATGTTTACACTTCCCCAAGCAACTCTAAATCCTCAATGAGTCTTATCATTGCCTTTGGGAAGGTATTCTTCAAGTCCTCGGGCAGCAGGATATCTCTACCGAAAATAAAGAACCTGATCCTGGCAGCTGTCGGGCATTCACATAGCACATGTCTGGCTGTCTCGTCATCCTCCATTCATAGTTGGCACTCGGATGCCTCTTCAAGCTCAATCCTGTGCATGTGATGTCTTAGACCACAATGGCCAGTGCATAGGCCTACTGCTGTTTTGAGCGTAACTCTGTTCATATTTAACTGACTTTCGGCTATCCTCTTCTTCATAGGAAGGGGGATAAATGCCTTTGCATGGGACAGGCCCGGCAGTCCAAGCCAATAGAGATTCGCTTTTTCCTCAACCAAAATTGCGCGCTTGGCCGTTTCGTGGGCTACTCTTAAAGTTGGTTCAGTTCCCACGAATCTTGTCTCTGCTTCTTTCTTTGCTAGAAGGTCCGCACCCATTTCCCTCCAAATCTGCATGTCCTGATATCGAGATAAGATCATACGGTGTGGATTAGTGTTATTTGAAGTTTTTTTTATTCAAAGAAAAATATTCTTTTATTTTATATATATATATATATATATATATATATATATATATATATATATATAAATCTCAATACTGCATAAAATATAGGGCAGGACATTCAAATTTTGTACCATGCCGACCAATACCCACGGAACGGCTCTGTCAGTAATAAGTCATTATTTAATTTTGGAAGTAATAGTTATTATTATTTCACCAAAAATATATTGATAAGGTAGGCACTATATTTATTAGTGGTAGAGAACAAGAAAGGCTACTTATATCCTGAGTATGAGCCCCAATTGGATATAAGTTAGCTTTCTTGTATACGCCTTTCATGCAAATACGGGGTGCGTAAATGCATTCGTTACCACCATACAGCTTAGTTTGTTTCTGTAATGCAGTAAACAATGCATTGGATACCATAGTAAACTTTCTCAAGAATAGAAGCGCGTTATTTGTACTGTCGTTCAGCCCAAAGGCTTCGCTGCAAAGATTCATTTCACAGCCGCTATTTCAATGCCCCACATTTGCATTTTTAAAAACTTTAAATCAGTTTGCAATGAAAAATACCCGATTGTTGCAAAAAAAGTTATCAGTCTAAAAATTAAAAATATTTATGAATTTCATAATTGAGATCATTAGTAGGTTAAGAGAATCTAAAAATACACGGACAAACTCAGAGGGAAATACGCTCAAATAAGCTAAAAAACTACGATTTTTTTTGGGCTATACCTTTGCTATAACTATGCAACAATTCGTAAAGTTATGAGGTATTTTTTTCCTTATTTAATAAGAAAGAAAATGGTTGCAATGAATAGTTTCAGATCTCTTTAACTAAACGAGTTTTTAAAACAATTCCTTCTCGCCAACAGCTTTTAACAATAATTAATTTCTGGAACATGAAATTCCATCCTTAAAGGGGTGAAAAAAGCTAAATTGTGTTTTCACTTTTTTAACAATATCTTTTAAACTAAATGTGTTTTTAAAACAATTCTTTCCCCAAGTTATCGAAAATATTTATCTAAAAATCGACTCCTGGATTTTTTGAAATCCCACAAAGGGGTGAAATGTGTTTTGAAGTTTTTTAAAATATCTCTTTAACGAAAGGAGATGTTTAAGACGATTTTTTTATCAACGGGTTTTAAAAATGATAACCTAAAAATCAATTTCCGTATTTCTCGAAATTTCGCACTAAGGGGTGAAGGGAAATGAAATATGATTTGACTTTTTTAAAATACATATCTCTTGAAGTAAATAATATTTTTAAATGATTCAATTGTCAACAGCTTTTGATAATAGTTATTTAATCGGCATTTCTAGACTCTTCGAAATTCCACCTTTAAGGGACGAAATATGTTTTTCCTTCAAAATAATATTTATCGGTATGTTTATTTAAAATACTCGACTTTTATAAGAGATTTAAAGATGTTTTTATACCGTGGCCTCTTGCAGAGTTCCCGAAAAGAATAATTTATGTATTTAAGCGTCAAAACGATGGACTAAAAATGTAATTTATAAAAAAGCAATATATATTTAAATGGTTTCGCATATCCCTATTATCATTTTCATACATTAGTGAGTGCTAAAGACACATTTTTCGTTTTCCCATTTCGATTTGTAAAGGAAGGAAGGAAATACTTTAACCGCCTTATAGGGACTTATAAATAATTGTTCTAAAGACTTTAGCTAGCTTGTAAATAGACTTACGGCAGTTATCCGCCCCTCGTCTAAGCATTATAGGACCGGAGATATGTAGTAGAGCCTCAGCGCCTCAGCAATCGGAGTGATTCGTCACTAATTATTTTAACCAAAAAAAACTAGAACATTTGTTTAAAATATCCACTTAATTTATAATACAAAAATAAATCACATGATAATTGTTGCCAACACTATGGTTTCATCAAATGTAAGATCTTAAATTAAAGTGTAATACAACCTGTAGGTTTTAAATACCTGAACCCGTTTTTCATGTGTAGTTATTTTTATGTTTGTTTATTTCCATACTTTCTAGTAAATTAAATTTTTTATTTTTTCGTTCTACATGTAAAATTTCAAAGTGCTATCAAAAGCATGGTTTTCCTGAATTAAATTCTTAAAGTAATTGGACTTATCTTTTTTACTTTCTGTAATTAAATGTATGCTCATTAATTCTTTTTGATTGGAATATCCATATTGCGATCGATATAAGTCAGTCGTCCAGCCCGAGGTTGTCCCTTTTGTTTATCATTTGATTACTCGATCCAGTTGCCAGTTTAAAGAAACCGAAGATTGTGATAGAGTAACATGATTGTCCAAAAGGAGTAATAGATAATTTTATTTGTAGGCATATTTATTATTCGTATAAAAACACATTTATAATAAGGAAAAAGCCAGGTTGTAATGACGGGCCTTTTAACAGAAGTAGATTTTACCCTTTGTTTAAGTCGCATGCATAAGGTCAATTTTTGATGTAGTTAATAGATAGATAAAGATCCTATTGCATTTTTGTTACAAATAGTAATTTACCAACAGTAAGAACAATGATGTGGTTTGCTACGATCAGATCGCGCCTTGAACTTCAGTTATGGCTTCTAACTGTTGATATTTACAATAAGTGTAATCCCAAGACATTAAATAGCTTCACGGAGTAACGGAGTAAATTCGCCATTTAATATGATTGGATTGAGACGCCAGAAAAACAACTAAAGGATAAATTGACCGGAATATATTGGTAATTATTTTCGTAACCGAAGAAAAGCTATTAACTGACTCACGTCGGCATGTAATAGTGGTACAAAGTATCACATGCTGTTTGGATTTCATAGGTTCCATTCTGTGTTAGGCAGGTTTATGACCTTGATTGGTCGGACCGCTTTTGCTAATCTTAGATCAGATTAAAACTCAAAGCCTACATTTATATAATCATAAATGTCATCACATTGTCTTATGTGTATTAAAAAAATAGTAAACATTAATCATAGTTAGCAAAAAATACTTTCAATATTAAGAGGTAGTTAATTGGTAATTTCTAAGGCAAGTACATCAAGAGCTATCAGAAGTGTCTCGTTTTTAAATGGTTATTGTTTATTGGTATGGCTGGGAGGGAGGGGTGGGGGTTGGATAAAAAATCATTTTAAATGTGACAAAAAAAGAACCCAGCCTTCCCTTTAATATCGCAACTGTGGATAATTTTCTCAAGAATGGTTGGTCAACCAAATATATAAGAATTAGTCTTATTATTGTGGAGGAAATCAGAACAACTGCATTTTTGCTTCTGTGGTAAAAGAGAAGTAGTGTAATCGTGAAAAAAGCACCCTCCGAGATCTTTTTCAGATCTTTACATTTCAATGTTCCTAGATACTGAAAAATATGTTTTCTCGATTCCGTCGGTTTCTCAGTCTGCTGTTCGTGGCATAGCTAAAAAAACTACTTACCCGATTATCTTCAAATTTGAGTCATAGATTAATGGTCATATAGGGATGACCTCGTAAGGTTTTAATAAAAATCTAATATGGCGAAACAAAACAACCTAGTGAAATGTAAAAAAAATATCACTAAAAAACTATTTATCAAATTTACCTAAAATTGTGTACAAAAATCAAATATTATGTTGGAATCAACTGGTAAAATTTTGGTATGAATCCAAGATGGCAAAAGAAAATGGCGGCCTATTAAAATATTTAAAAAATCAGCCTGAAAAAAACTACTTAATAGATTAATTTAAAATTTTGTGCAAGAATAATTATTGTGGTATAGAGATGAACTGGTAAAATTGTGGTAAAAGATGGCAGAACAAAACGGCCACCAAATAAAATTTTTGTATCGTGAAAAAATCACCCTTCTAGGTTTCACATATCTTCACGTCCCTAGGTGCCAAAATACGTTTTCTCAATTCCGTCGGTCTGTCTGTTTGTCAGTTGGCGGCGTAGCTTAAAATTGTGGTCAAGAATTAAGGGTGATATAGGAATGACCAGGTAATATTTTGGTAAAAATCCGATATGGCGAAACAAAATAGCGGCCTAGTGAAATTATTACTAAAAACTAGTTATCCAGGTTACCTCAAATTTTGCACAAAAATCAAGGAATCATAGGAATGAAATGGTGACATTTTCGTACTAATCCAAGATAGTAAAACAAAATGGCGTCCTAATAAAATGTTTAACAAATCAGCCTGAAGAAGTACTTATTAGATTACTTTCAAATTTTCTGGTAAAATCGTGGTACGAATTCAAGATGGCAAAATAAAATGGCCGCCAAATAAGTTGTTTAAAAAATCAACGTAAAAAAATCTTCGTGTTTAATTGACCTCAAATTGTGCATAAAATGGAACAAAATGGCGGTATTAAAAAATCAGTGTAAAAAATACTTATTCAATTTATTTTAAATTATGCCCAAAAATCAAGTGTGGCATACGTAGAAACCGGTAAATAGGATACGATCCAATATGGTGAAACAGGGAACGAGGGAATTTCCCGGTAAAGGAGAGATTTTTTATCTATGCACACAGAGCAAAGCAGCACTGTCTTATTTGTCTCAGGATAAGAGATGTGAGTCGGGCTAAAATGACTTGACGGTCATAATGATCATTTTGACATAAATCATTTTTATCGGGTAATTTGATCAAAATGGCCATTTTGGCTTCTTTTTCATATTTTTACATATTATAAACCATCCCCAAATATGTTTGTTTTTTTTTAGGAAAGTCTCGAATATCTTATATCTTGTATCAAGTATAATACTTTTTTTGGGTTTTGGCCTAAATACGAATTAATGCTCCGATTTCGTAAAAAAATGTATTACTCTGTAGGTGTCAAATTTTGTTTATTAAGAAGTCCAATATACGAGGAACTTTAATTAAAAACAACCCATAAATGTATATTTATTTTTTAAAAATTAATTTTTAGGGTTAAAAACTACTGGACCGCTTGATTTGGTAATGTGTCAAGTAGGTAGGTATGCTTAGGATAAAATTTTCAATTAAAATGTATCTTTTATACATATTTTTAGTTCATATTTCATTTATGACCAAAATGATCAAAGCGTCTGACATATCACGGTTATTTATCAAGTCAAATGTCAAAATCACCGCCATTTTACATCTCTACTCAGGATATTAAATAAATCAATGATTTTATCATGCGCTTAAATAAAGACTTATACTCCAAATAGACGATTCATCCAAAGTTAAATAAAATACCCCCTAAATGGATCCCAACTTTGTTTTGCATTCCGGGTATCGAGAGATTTCCGCGTAGCTTAACGCCCAGAGTTGTCAGTTCGCGACGCACTGTATACGATCGGCTGGTTAAAATTTGTTTATATGTTGGTTTTACGCTTCAGCCCGGCAGCATTTAATTAAAATGTACCTTTGTATAGTCAATAGAGCGATTTTTCCTGCTCTGATTGGTCGTGACCAAACGTAGGTATGTGCTGTCAAACGTGACTAAAACGCGGTACATTTTGCCTCCTTCCCATAGCTTAATAGGACCAAACGTAGGAACGTGCTGAAAACTTTAGCATTTTTGATTTAATTTCTATCTGAAGGTTTGCCGTATATTTTGTCTGATCAATTTCGCTACAGTGTAATAGACGTTTTGGATAAAGGTAGCATTATTAATGCTGAACTAAAAACAGCGAAAGATTGCGACGCATGGGTTTCAGAATTTTCGCGCCTAAATTAAAATCAATCAAATAATTCAGTGACATGTTGGATATTTACGTGAGATAGATCGTTGAATTGGTTATTGCTTAAATTAATTAATTATATTAGTAATTAGTGGTTTTTACTTTAAAAAACCTATTTAAAATTATGATAATTCAAATGGCAAGAAAAAATGAAGTTGATGGTTCACAATAACCGAATCATCGAAATTAAAAACGAATGCAACAATTGTTTTCTACGTGAAAAATAGCTTTGAAAATGTTTTTACAGATTTTAAAAAGCATTATAAATTAAGAAGTTACCGAGCAGAAATTATCAAAAACCAAAGAGGGTAAAAGTGTGCCGCTGGCTCCTTTAAATTACTTAAAAAATTCTTTAAAACTTTTCATAGTTTCTAAGATTCCAATACATGCATTACCAAATTAAGGCCGACACTGTATGGTATCTACAACCAATTTATAATATATCTATATTTTTATAAAATAAGCGTTGGTTTTTAATTTGACGCTGGTCTTGAAATTACGATCAAATATTAAATAAGACTATTCTATTTGCAGTTCTAAGTATAAAAGATTATAGTCCTCAAACGCTTCCTTCACAAGTTACAAATTACAGAATACAATGTGTTTAAATTCCCAAGGTTTATATAATACCAAAAACATAATAATCTAATTTATTAAACTTTAATAAATGATAATAGTGCCCCACTTCAAAATAAAAGATTCCTATAGGTATATAGACCATTTACGTGGAGACACTATATGTATAATATAAGTCAAATTAGCTTTTAAATTTTATTAATTATAATTATTATTTTTGGTTTAAAATTTTAACACCTTTTATCTTGCAAACGAAGCTATTATTTTTTGCGCGACAGGTTAACCTCAATATGAAAATTTGCTTATAAGAACCACCCCACAGATTTGCAAAAATCCCATAATAGCTTTATATGTATATAAAACAGCCATGCATTCCATTATGTTAATCTAATCTGCATTACATGTTTTAAAACATCCTTATAACATTTGCAGTTTCTGTATAGTATTTTCATTAAGGCGCGTGAAAGGCTTATCGTTATTTGGTTAAAGGCATAATTTTCCACGTTTTAGTAAAGTTTGACAAAACGTACGCGTTTGGTCCAACTAAGCTATGCGGAAGGAGACAGGTAAAACGTACCGCATTTTAGTAACGTTTGGCAAAACGTATCAGTGTTTGGTCTCGACCAATAAAAGCAGCGAAAATCGCACTATTGACTATATAATAGTACATTTTATTTAAATGAAGCCCGGCAATCCTATTTGACTCTTTAAAGCATATTTTTTGTACATGCTTCTGACAACATCGAGCCAAATACTGTTGCGTGCATTCTAACTAAAAGCCGACATGATAATATAATCGGTCAATGGTTATTAAGTTTACAGAAAGAGTTAAATATCCTAAAAAAAAAAATAAATCTTTTTTCGTAATAAGTCAAACGTCGTATTTCATATCTGGCTGAACATCCCACTCACTCACTGGAATGTATGTAATATTGAAAAATAATTTAGTTTTCATTGCTTCAAAGAATATGCTTTTTATGCTAATTTTATCCCAATTCATGGCTTCATTCTACAGCTTTAAATTAGGATACCTGATTGATCACCACAATATTCTGGAAATTATTAAGCTATTTTCAGATCCTTAGAAGCTGGTGCGATACTTCCAACATGCCTTTGATGTTATTATTTAGAGTCGAAATATAAGCAAAAAAGTGTCATGATTGGAATGCTGTTCATTGATTTGTCAGATTCAAGATAAAGGAGAAGATCAGGATTCAAGAATCAAAATATAGACTTTTAACGTCCTTAAGTACAGCACTCACTATCTTCAAAGCTCATTCGACGTAAATCTGATCTGGTAATGCAGCCAACTCCTAAAATATCTAGCAAAAAACAATTTCCTTTGTGTCGAGACATGTGGGAATACAGAGCAACAGAAAAAAAGGTAGACACTTACTGCAGAAGAGAAAAAAAATACCCCCCAATCTACATTGAAAAAGATCTTAAAGCTCCAAAAAATGAACTTGGATTCGTAGCCTTCTAACAGGTTATATTTCTTACTCAATTTAAAAAGAAGAACTGGAAAAGTTACTAGATTGCCAAATGAGTCAATATTGCTGAGGAGGCCCAGCAGTGACAGGTAATTACAAAATTCACAATTTAATACACTGAAAGGGAAAGAAAAGTCTTTCTCCACTATTAATTATCAACTAGGTTAAAACATACCTACTTATCTAAATGATATCGTGAAATGGGGTGAGACTGGCCAGCTGGGAGACATTGATTACCTGCCTTTTATGATATTTGTTAAAATTTTACAGCCACCAGTGCAGTGAATTTTTTTCGCGACAGGTTACCGATTCGTTTAGCCCGCTACTCACTATTCGATTCATCCATTCATATGAATGAACGAATGAGCGAATCAACGAATGAACGAATATTTCACCCACACTATTCATCAATGTTTGACAATACACAAAAACAATTGATTCGGATTAATGGTTCGCCCTTACGCGGATAATCAAGCCTACTTGATTATCCGCGTAAAAGACGAGCAACGAAACGAATGCACGAACTGGACCCTTCATACTATGCGGACGAATGAACGAATGGACGATTATTCGGTTCGATCCTTCATTCGGTTCGTCCATTCATATGAAAGAATGAACGAATGGACGAATATTTCATCCACACAAGGTGGAATCGCCGCGCAGCAGAACAAACGGATGAACCGGACACTCCATAAGCCCACGACTCATTATTCGGTTCGGTTCGTCGGTTCGATTCGTTGATTCGATTCGTCCATTCATATGAATGAACGAATGGACAAATATTTCATCCACACTATTCATCAGTTTCTATTTAACACGTTTATTTCATGCGTTTCAATGTTTGAACATACACAAAAAAACACAAGATTTGATTCGGACGAATGGTTCGCCGAAGTCAAACCCTACTTGATCATCCGCCCAAAAGACGGAATCGCCACGCCACGCAGGGAATGGATGAACCGGACCCTCCGCATTATGCGGACGAATGAACGAACGGACGAATAGTGAGTAGGGGGCTATTACGAACGATCTACGAATAATCTAAATAAAGCAACTAAATCTAAAAGCAAATAATCTAACATAATCATCTAACATAATCAATTTAGGTTAACAGCATAGTCTAACGTTTTGTTAATGTTAATAACGTCATATAGATGTCGGTTTTAAATAACCAAGCACAAACTGATGGAAAGCAAACGTTGTTTGATTATGTTGTGACAATTAAAATGCAAAATGGTGTTTTATGACTGAATTTTTATAGTCTCGTGCAGTTACTTCATTTATTTATTGTAATTATTATTAAAAATCCTTTATGAACTGATCTAGAGCAGGTTTTATTGGAATAATATGCTATGAAAACAGGACAATCAATGACAACTATAACTACATTTTTATAATAGTAAAGTGTTTGATTTATTTATTGTAATTATCGTAAAAAAATCCATTAAAATATCAATATGTGCCTATTTTCATTTCCTATTATATATAAAAAAAGAGACATAGTTTCATATTACTAGCAAAATGAAAACAGTTTAAAACTGATGTTCGTTTTCACTTAAATTGGCGTTTTTGCCACCAAAACTCGGTTTATCACTAATTAGGTTAGAGGGAGTAAGAAGCTGACGTCAGTGAGGTTAAACGAGCATAATCTTGTTTTCTCTAAACCCACGCCCTGAAAATTGGCTTTAATCAAAAGTAGATTTAACATGTCAGTCTCGTTGGAAGTGGATAGTTTATCAGCGAAAGTGTATGTGATTTGAGGTGCATTTTAATAATCCTATAGTTTCATGTGTATGAAAAAATCAAAGATATTTTAGTGTTTTTATTACGTGTATTTGTTTACTAATACGTTACGACAAATACTTGTGTGTGTTTAGTTTCGGCTTTATTTACAGTTTTTCACAGGTGAGCTATAATCTTCAAAGGGGTGACATTGACCGTACGATTTTACTGTTTCGTTTTAGTGTTGTTCTTTTAGATAAATGATACAGGTGCAAGTTTTAGAAAATCGAATCAGTGCTCCATTCTTATTCAAGAGAAAAATCTGCATGCGAAATTTTGTGCGATATAAGGTGTTTTTTGGATAGAACAATATTTTTCTTGTGTATAGAGAAAACAAAGGAAAGTTTATTGGCATTTCTGTTATAGGCGTTGTTTTGTAATCTTCTCGATAAATGTCAGTTACATTTTGAATCGAAATTACCCCTACTTTTTACAACATTCAGTTGCCCACTTATGCAAGTCTGGTATGCACCGAAAAATATTAACGGATATCGTCGTATGTCCTTGCTAATTATACCTTTCCTTAATATATCAACAGCTCCCCTAAATATGCCACTGGAGCATGTTTTAGGACTATTCCTTTATTAAATACAGTTGATTTCATCAGCGCCGGATCATATGTATACGACATACTTTTGATTTTCATCAGTGGCGTAGCTACAAATGTTGCCCCCCCCCCACCCCGCGGTTTTCGGTAAAGGGCCCCCTCTCAGAACAGAATAATAAAATACTTGTCAATAAATGTATTCCCAAAGCGCAGCCGGAAAATATTTGATGACTAAAAAAAAGTACATCTATACTTGAGCTCAATTGCAATTATCGCCGCCCCCCTCCCACCGCAAACGCAGGGGCTGACAGGGTTGTAGCTACGCCACTGATTTACATCCCTATCACCATCACCTGATTTCATGTTTTTTTAAATCGCTATTTCTTGCAAAGATTTTTTGAAAGATATCATTGTCAGTCAGATTATTAGCGATTATATAGCTTAGCTTACTTAAAGGATCTAGACTCTAGAGGATTAAATACTACTATATAAAATATTTTAATATTTAATTAAATCTCCATTTTAAGCTTCATCGCATTTTGCATTTCTAAGAACCTTAACAACTACTTTTGACATATGTCTATAAGACAAATAAATATCCTCATCCAATAATAATTCTTAAGATTTCGAAATTCCACTGCCTCCAAACCGTTACGACGGTATTCCAACAATGGGCCATCAATCGCCCGGGTCCGTCCTCCATCCCACACCTGCAAGACTGCGATGGGCGCGCCATCTCGCGAACAGCGATGCCAATCTCGGTATCGGGCGGATTTTTAAGTCAGTCCGGCGAAAATACGATTTATTGGCCAGTTGTATGCCGGAGGGGCTTAGACCGTAAATTCCCCGGAAAGTTTTTAAAGGATGATGCGTGATGAATGACCGTTTAAGACGAAGTCCGTAAAGATTGAATTAGGTTCATTCTGGGTATTGTAGTTTCTTGGCCATGGCTTTAAGAATATTTTTTTGATCATCTGTTATTTTTGGAAAAGTCACATCAAGGCACAAGTTCTATTTTGATAATGAAATATATACTATCCTTTAGAAACATAGGCGTACCAAAAAGTTTTCGCTTTAGGGCGGGCAAAAATATATATTTTTATCTCAGGATCGATCATGAAGGCTTAAAGCCTAAATACTATACCGCGATTGCATGACTTGCCACGAAAAGGAGAGCTTGTTGACGCGGGATCTAAAGACTTACAGGTTAGGGGATGAGGGAAATTCCTTTGCTGGTAACTGATTCTATCATCATTCATCGGGACACACTGTGTGTGTATTTGGAGGATGGAGATGCATGTTTAGATGTACTTGCCTCTCTGGTCCTTGCAGATATGACTGTAAAGAGAACTGAGAAGGCACATGGCATTAGAAGAATCCAAAGAAGAATGTGTAGAACACAGGTAGCATTCAATAAATATATGTTCTTTAAATAGACGTAAGAATGTTAAGAGTTAATAGAGAAGGGGCTGCTCAAAATAAATAATATCTTTTGTATTAAGAAATCAGGTTTATGATGACGAGATCCAAACACTGAATCACTTGAGTGAGCAGGGTTCAAGTATTTGTATCCGACCTGTGCTTAACGTCGTAATTATTGCTTTCCCTGCATGATGTAGCACGTAGCCCGCGTCTTTATTGATATTTTCAAATTGTTTCTGATCCTGACACTGCTAATAGAATTTTGGTATCATTTAAATTAATTATGTGTCCTCTTGAGTGCTGGTGTTCAGCGCCAGCGGATCAAATAATTTGTTTTACTTCCCAATCTGATTGCAAAGGAATTTACCCAATCTTTTTGAGTGTGTTAAAGGATGTGTGACTGTCAAATAACCACAGAAATTTTGCAGTTTCATCTGGGTTATCCTGTATAAAAAATAACACTGCACTACTTGATGGTCGACCATCCAATACGATTGAGATTTGGGAATATTGTAATATTTAATTGAAAGCCTAATATTTTCATCTATCTATCATCATCCATTTAGTTTTAAAGCCTCAGATTATCTGTTTCCGAAATTGAACTGAATCTCTAAGGAGCCATAAATACTAATGAATCGATAAGCGATTTTTTCTGAGATGGACGATGGTGATAACTAAAATTATGACGTTTCTATGCAAACAGAATAACTTAGATGTTTAAGGTCGCCGAAAGAAGAAATTCATTTGAAATCCTTAGTTTATAAAATTTCTTGTTCCTGCTGTTTAAAGATTTACAGTTGGATATCTAAAAAACAGCTAGGAATATTTTACCAAAAATTTGGTAAAGCAATAAGAAGGCTAGGGACACGTTTGAAAATGTTTTTGACATTTACCCTTCCTCCTGCTTTTAAAGAACCGGTGTCACCTTATAAATGTAAAATAAAAAGGTATTTTTTTTGAAAATAAAAAATCGTATGTTCATAGAAAATTGGTGTATTTGTTTTTTTTTATTGCATAGTTACGAATTTTCCAATAAATAAAATTAGAGTAAAAACTAGCATGTAATATCCCAGGTTTAAGGACGTTTCTAAATAGTCTCCATTTACTTCTAAACATATCAAATTTCTTTTTTGACAGAAGTTGCGGAGATTATTCACCATTTCGGGGATTAATAACATATATGGTTGTGTAATTCAGACTGTCATATTTTTTGACATGATAGGTGCTATAGACACAATTTTCTCCTTTATAGATGCCCAATAGAAAAAAAATGTAAGGGCGAAAGATCAGGAGACCTTGAGGGCCACTTTACCGCCACCACGACCAATCCATTTTTTTCGTAGTTCAGAAGTTGAGGTAAATTGCCTTAAAAATTCACTGTACATTTTTCCATTTTGGTGACTTTCAAAAAAATGTGACCTAATGACTCTATCCCAGACTACAGCACACCAAGTATTGATTGCTCAAAGATACTGATTGTCAACAGTTCTAATCCAGTGTGGATTTTCAGATGGCCAAAAAACGAACTGCAGTACAAATTCCTAGTAAAGTAATTTACCTGACCACGATTAGGAAATGTTGCCTCATCCGAAAGAACAATTCTTTTTATAAAATCATTATTTTCTTTAATTGTAATATCTTTTAAACAGTTACAAAATGTTACACGATTTTGAAAATCTTGTCCGTACAATTCCTTTTACAGTACATATTTTTGACACATTCCCGAACCAGTAGCAATGGAATCAATGTGTGGATTTAAAGCAACTTCACTCAATACTCCAGCGCCCATATCTTTACTGGTTTTCATTCGTCTTTGAGCTCTCTTTGTGGCACGGAGCTTTCTGGTGTTCTAATCTTAAATCAAAGTTTTGGAAAGCCAGAAAACCTAACAGCCGATGATTATGCAGCCTGTCAGTGAACGAATGAGTCACGAAATCAGAATATTTCATTTGACATCAACATATAAAACAAACACCTATAACCTATAGCTGTCAAGTTAGACCTGGTCTATTTAGAGAGCTTTTTATCCAAAATTATTGAAAAATTCAATATAATGTGACACCGGCCCTTCAATATGAAGTGGAGGGGTAAATGTTAAAAAAATTTTAAACCCCAGCCTCCTTATCACTTTACCAAATTTTTAGTAAAATATTCCTAGCACTTTTTTAGATATCCAATGATAACCCTTTAAAATCCTTAGCCCGTATAGGTGAAACTGGAGGGTCTTTGTTTATTAGATTTAAGGAAATAAAGATGTATAAGTAAAAAACGAATTGCTTGCTGCATATAGGCAAGATACCTGTCTAGCAAGAAATACAACTTTATTACATCATTTTTTTCAAAGATGTAAACACTTAATTTTTTTTTTAATTCTGCTAACTTTATTTTTAATAGCCCTGTAGCTAATTACGTAATTAATTTAACAAAACTTTTAAAGACACGTTGAACGGTCAAGGAAACAAGTTATCTAAGTTTTATCTATACCTTGAGACAGGTTAATTAAAAAAAAAGTTATTGGGGCATTAAAAGGGGTCGTAATTTTATTCTTCACTTTTTTTGAACAGTTGTATAAATGTTCCTTATGTTTCTTTCTTTTTGCCTTAAGGTAAAAAATCATACTCGGTCACTCTTGACAGTACTTCATATTTTTTTATTTTGTATGTCGAGGAGGGGGGGCGAAAAAAATTACTATGTATAAAGTAAAGTGAGGACTGTGTGTAAAGTCAAGTGACCACTGGGTATGCTCAGGGGGGGAGGGTTGCTCCTTTCGCCCCCTCTAAATCCGCTAAATCACTGAATCGAAAATTTGCAACGCGAATCGTTTTTTAAGAAGCAGAAACCTTTATATGGGTGGCTTTTTTTCTAAAAATTATGTTCTTCGTCGTTTTGTTGTCATGTTATCCTCGGACGTACTATATATTTACTTATGTATTTATTTTAAATCGCTGAATTAAAGAAAAAAGTCCATATAAAACTTGGGAAACAAAAAAATTTACGAAGTGGATTAATAGTAACATCGCTGGAAACAGCAGCTTTAACAAAAATACAAAAGGCAGTAATATCAGCCCGCAGTTCTGCAATTTGAAATCCATTTCGTTTTAGGGTAGTCATTTCGCGAGTCAGGGGACATGTTTAACCTGTAATATATAGCGTGGTGTTAACAATTAGTGCCTAAAAAGTGTTGTTTGTGGGCCAGTCGGTGAAGTGGTGCAGCGGTAAAGGGACATAAATCGGACAGTGAGCATTTGCGCCGTTATTTACGGCTCATATTTCGTCGTAAGCGGCGAGTAATTAGAGGAGTGCAGGAGTGTCAGGTGAAATATTGGGAGTCAGGGGTTGAAAACTACTTACGGAGAATAGTTAAACTATTGTCTAGAACGACATATTTATGGACTGCATAAGGGCATGTGTTTTTAGTCTTATATTGGGCTTTTTGAAAAAAAAAACGATCACTTGCGTTAACTAGGAACTAACGAATACTTCTTATTAAAAAGTGAAATATTCAATAGATCATTTTATATATGATTCATAGTTATTTGACAATAACTACAGTAGATATAAACATTTTTCAATTTTTATATAGTTTTAAAAAATTATTACGAGGAAATGCATCTTTTCCAACCAAATTATTCGAAACTTAACTCAAAATGAATTCTTTCTTTTCCTTTAATTATTGGTTTAATTTTAATAGAAAATATTGCTAAATATACGGTTTAGAGAGAATTATTATTTATGTATAAAGAATAATTCAAAAATTATAGCAAACCACATACAAAAACCCTGTATATTATATGTCCATAAAATGGGTTTCTTTCTACTGATTGAAATATACCATGTTTAATACCTTTGTCTTCAAGGATACATTTGACGAAAACTCTGCTATAAGAGGCAGTGTGTTAGAGAGAGACGGAGAACTTTCTACTACATAATGGAGGCAAAAGTTAAAGAGAGTAGATTGCTTCTCATGGCAGCTTTTTAGTTAATACTGTAGTTATTCTTCTCAAATTTCTCGGGTGTATTTAAAAAAAAAAGATACTAAACCTAGTATATTTATAAGCACCAAGGAGAAACCTATTTTATGGACATACAATATATAGGGTGCTCTATCTAAAAAACTGTATAAACTCATTATTACTCCGGATAGAAGTAAGGATTATTTAAATAATGTTCAATTTTTTTTACGTTTTTGTTACTCTAAATAATGCTATTTATTTTTTTATATGTATATTTTACTACTAATCTTCTTAATAAATTGTAATCCTGAAAAAATCAGTTTTCGAGATTTTTCAGATCTTTCAGGGTTTCAGGGTCCGTCGGTCTGTCAGTCTGTTCTTTGTTACCTTTTTTGTTTATTTCATAAGAATTTTGTAAATCATCGTCTATACAAAACGTTAAAACTATATATTTTCTGTTTTAAATTTCAATAATTGTAAATACATATAGTGAACTTTTCCTTCTTGTTCTATATTTTCTATGGTCCTGAAATTTCTAGCTGGAACATAGAGCTTCCACGAGAGAACTTCCATCTTACCCCGTTCAGGGCTTTATGTTTAATTTGTGTATATGTTTTACCGATACTTACGGCCTCACCAAGCACTGTTTTGTGGAGGTTGGTCTTCCCATTCTTCTTCTGCCTTGTGGGCTCCAGTCCAATGCATGCCTCGTGAATTTTCGCCAGGTTTGCGGAGAGTGGGACCAATCGACCCCAATTTACTGCGTTTAATTTGTTACTTAAATCTTGTTTGATTACATTTTCTCCATAGTTCTTCATTGGATATAATATCAGGCCAATAGATTCTCAGAACCCTGCGTAAACATTTGTTGACAAAACTTTGCAGTTTCTTAGTTAATAGCGTAATAACCTTCCACATTTCACTCCTATAGATAAGCACCGTTTTGACATTCGTGCTGAAAATCCATAGCTTGTTGTTTTGGCATGCTCTCGATCTCCATCTCTGACTGAACATCCCGAAAGCAGATCTGGCAACAACGTTTGATAGTGTTTTACATTTTTGGCTATCTAAAGGTAGTTCTAAATGTAGGTTTTATTGTAATAAGATTGGGTGCCGAAAAGCTCCGGGTGGTTGCAAAAGAAAGGTCTACCTGATTTAATAACGTTTTGTTTGAGTTCTAACGTGGTGTTCTATTTCCATGATACAGGACATACAGGTATCCTAGTAATCATTAAATTTTTTAAGGCTCAAGAGAAGTAAACTTTAAATGGGCCATTTTTGTGTAGAGGAACAGAGTGTACAAAAAATTGGATTCTCAAGTTAACTTAGGAATCAGCCTACCTCACGTGCTCAAAATCGAGCATATGCCAAAAATTTCAAACATATTGAGATCAGCTACCAGTTTTGCATATACATACAGGCTTTAAAATATTTAATTATAATTTTGACATTGGTGGAGAAGTGAAAACATTTATAAAGTTTTCGTAATTTAGATAACTTGTTATTCCTATGAAGCTGGAACATTGGCTAATGAATTTTCCGACTGAAGATTATTGTATAATTTCTCTTAAGAGATATATTTCTTTTTTTACTTCGCTCGTAAAAGGAAAGTATTCTAATTGTGAAAAAATCACTCACCAAGATTTTTTGAAATCTTCACATTTCATGGTTCCTAGATGCCGCAAAACATATTTTTTCAATTCCTGTCTGTCTGTTCGCGGCATAGCTAAAAAACTACTTATCCGATTTATTTTTTTTTTGACATAAAATTAACGGTCATATGGGGACGATCTGGTAATATGTTGGTAAAAATCCAATATGGTGAAACAAAATGGCGGCCCAGTAAAATGTTAAAAAAAATATTATTAAAAACTACTTATCCAATTTATCTCAAATTTTGCACAAACATGAAAAAATACCATAATTAATTGTGGTATAGGGGTCTACTAGTAAAATTGTGGTATTAATTCAAGACGGTCGAGCAAAAGGGCTGCGAAATAAAATGTTTGTAATCGTGAAAAAATCCAGGTTTTACATATCTTTACGTTTTAGCGTCTTTAGATGCCAAAAAAATATGTTTTACCAATTCCGTCGGTCTATCTGTCTGTAAGTTCGCGGGATAGTTTAAAAAATTATTGATCCGATTGATTTTAAATTTTGATAAAAAATAAAGGGACATATTATGGGGACGACTGGGTAATATTTTGGTAAAATCCAATAAGGCGAAACAAAATGGCGGCCTAGTGAATGTTAAAAAAATTATTATTAAAAACTGCTTATCCAATTTGTATCAAAAAAATCAAAGTGTTTAAAATTTTGGCACGAATCCAAGATGGCGGAACAAAGTTGTGGCCAAATAGAATGTTTGTAATCGTGAAAAAAATTACCTTCTCAGGTTTTACATAACTTCACATTTTAGCATCCCTATATGCCAAAAAATATGTTTTATCAATTCCGTCGATCTGTCTGTCAGTTTGCGGCATAGCTTAAAAACTACTTACCAGATTAACTTCAAATTTAAGCCAAAAGTTGACCTTGTAATATTTTGGTAAATATCCAATATGGCGGACTAATGTTAAAAAAAATTTTTACTAAAAAAATTAATTATCTAATTTACAGCAAATTTTGTACAAAAATCAAATGTTACAGAGTAAATAACCTTTTAGCATTTTAATGTGAATCAAAGCAGCAAAACAAAATAGCGGTCTAATAAAATATTTAAAAAATTATCCTAAAGATATTATTTATTAGGTAAACTAATTTCAATTTTTGTGCAAGAAATAAGTAGTGTGAAATAGAGATAGACTGCTAAAACTGTGATGCGAATTCAAGATGGCGAAACAAAATGGCCAAATAACATTTTTAAAAAATCAACGTAAAAAAATCTTGTTCAACTGTCTTTACATTTTGCAGAAAAATTAAATGTGATATAGGGATAAACCGGTACGGATTGAACACGACGTAACAAAATGACGGTGTGTGTCAATGTAAAAACTATTTATCAAAACTATTTTAAATTATGCCCAAAAAATCAAGTGTGGCATAGGTAGAAACTGGTAAAGCGTTGGTAGGGATTCAATATGATGAAACAAAATGCCGCCCAATTAGAAATGTTTGAAAATACAATATATATGGTGTTACTAAATGACGATTCATAACGAGGGAAGTTCAGGGTAAAGGAAATTTGCCGATTTTTTTTTTAAATATGACACATAAAAAAGACATAAAGTTATTTTGGACTTTATATAAATGATGATTTCCATTGTTCTATAAATAAAATGTGCGATTTAGCGAGTAAAAAGTCTAATACATGCATTCGCGTTTTATCAAACGACATAAATATATATAACATCAGACAAAATCTGAAATATATGTTTATATAAATTACCACATATTAAAAGTTATTGCACCTGCATTACACCAACATGCAAAAGTCTAGCCATTGACAACATATTTAAAACGTTCGGTTCAGCCGTCCAATGTAGAAATTATAGAAAACAGGAAAATTTAAAGTCGCTCGCAAACGGGCTGCTATCTCCCTTTTATTATTATTTATTATGTTTGTGTGTAATAACTCACGTTCAATAGCGAATATACCATACTATTTGGTTTAAATTATTTTAATACGTTTCCAACAAAAGGTTAGCATGTGCTAAAAGCGCTATAAATTGGAGGTACAATGATATTTGTGTTTTACGGTTTTGTGTTGCGGCATCAAGAGTTATGGAGTTTTAAAGGTGCCTTCTTAGTGGAGGCGATGAGTCGTAGCTTAGCGATTCGATTTTCATTTTGCTAGTTGCTGGTATAATTTAATATAATTGTGTACGCACATCGAGGTTTAGCCATATATTTACGGGAGACGGGATATAGCTTGTAGGTCATATAAAAATAGCGAAACTATTTAACAGAAAAGTGATCGGAATTTGGTATAGAGCGCAGGCGTAAAAACAGAAATGACTTTTACATATTTCATAAATTATTTTTTCTACAAGCGTGCGGAAAATCTAGTTTTCAACACATATTTTAGTGTGGAAAATTTGTTTTTCAGCACTAGTGCGGAAAATATTTTTAGCATTAGTGCGGAAAATTTTATCAATAACCCAGGGTAACATAACAACCAGGTTAAATTTGTGATTAACAACCCGTTGTATATACATCGCGACCCACAGCAATTTCGTTAAGTTGTAGCTCGCGAACGGAAGATGCATTAACTGACATTCGAATTAAAGATAACATTATTTTTTGAGCGTTTATATTCTTTCTCCGTGGACTCGATCAGCATACATCTTATTATAATTTTCCATTAATTTATTAATTACCTTATAAAATTTACTTATATAATTACTACCTGTGTATCCAAGTCATGCTATTTTGTTTATTGTCAAAAATGACGACGTCAAACATTGTCTATGTAAGAGAATTGAATTTGAGTCCGAGTTTTTTTTGTAAGGTGCTTACAGAAGAAAATAAGCAACTATGAAAAGGAGGAGGTAATTTTAATTTATTTATCTGAGCTTTCAAAACCCAGCACGTCGACAGAAACCGACATTCAAACAATGGAATTTGAAGAAATTAGAATAACGCCAATTCAATAGGATCGTCAATAGGGATAATATGATGCCAAGCAGAAGCAATCAGTTGGAACTGGCCATCAATGTGGTCAATGCAACTAATTGCATTTATGTTACATATTATTATATAAATAAGCAATAAAATGTAAAACTTTGAATAAATTTCGTTATTTCCATACGCTTATAGAAAAATAAATGTTCCTAATGCGTGTGGAAAATGTGTTTTCCGCACTCAACTGCTTGTTCATCTTCCACACTTGTCAGGAAAAATACTATTGTAATTGACATTGATGGAAGAAATATAAACAAAGCATTTTTTTGCCTATGTCATATTTTCTTTTTAGACGAAACCGTTTGTTTCTGTAGTTCTGTTGCTAAAATTAGGTAGAAGAAAATTGTTTAATGAGTCTGTTTGATACATGAACTTGTGCCATCAAGAGATTACGGACTAATGCAATGTTACGCAGAAATTCCGGAAGAGGAAGTTCGAATTAGAAAATGAGAAATATTTATAAACCATCCATTTCAGTTTTTTAATATATTATTTTGAACCTAAAGAAGAATTTAATGGCAATGGCTACTGGCCTAAATTATAAAAGCCTGCCATGGAATGAAACTAACTTAAAATTTCGACACTCATTCTTTAGGTATATTCTAATTTGTGTTTCATTTATTGAAAAAAATGACGTGTTTCAGCGTTTGTTAACAAAAGTTAAACGCTCTTGAAATATTTTCTATTCCATTTTCAGGAAAGTATTTCATTCTTCTAGGACGGCCCTTTATAATTGAAAAAAAATGTCTTTAAATACAAAATAATAAAATACAGTCAACGATTTTCACTGTTAGCTTAGCATGCTAAAGGCTTTATTTATTTTTTTATTTTCAGGTGGCTGTTTTATCGACTTCGTACCACCCTCTATCATTAAAATTAATAAAGAAAATTATATACAAAAATATATAAGAAGTTTCACATGTTTTACGTTTCTTTCGAATACTTTTTTACATCCGGGGGGCTGCCTCATTCCTTTAGGGCTATACTGTAAAAAATGATTTTGTTTACAAAAGAATAATAAAAATTACCCTCCTAATGCAAAATTTAATATATTAAGTTTTTGATGTTAATATTATATCTGTTAGAAAGAGAAGAAAGAAAATGGAGGCCAAAAAACATGTTTGTAATCGTAAAAAAATCACCCACTCAGGTTTGACATATCTTCATGTTTTAGTGTCCCTAGATACCAAAAAATATGTTTTATCAATTCCGTAGGTACGTCTGTCTGAGTTCACGGCATAGCCTAAAAGCTAATTATCAGTTTTACTTTAAATTTTAACCAAAAATTAAGAGTCATATGGGGATGATTTGGTAATATTTTGGTAAAAACCCAATATGACGGGATAAGACGGCCGCCTACTAAAACGTTAAAAAAATATTACTAAAAAACTAATTATCCAATTTACCTCAAATTTTGAACAATAATAACGTAGGTATGAACTGGTAACATTTTGGAATTAATATAAGATAGTAAAACAAAATGGCTACCTAATAAAATATTTTTAAAATCAGCCTGAAAAGACTTATTATTAGATTAATTTCAAATTTTGTACAAGTATTAAGTGTGATATAGAGACAAACTGATAAAGTTGTAGTACTTGAACCTTATTTAATCCACTTTAAATTTTACAGAAAAATTAAATGTGATATAAGGATAAACTAGTACGAATTCAACATAACGTAACAAAATGGCGTTGTCAATGTAAAAATTACTCAAATTATTTTAAATTATGCCCAAACATCAACTGTGGCATAGGTAGATAGGTAGAAACTGGTAAAATATTGGTAGGAGTCCAATATGATGGATCAAAAATTTTTGAAAATACAGAATATATGTGCCACTATAAATGACTAACTACTGAACTAAATTTGGTCACCTTCACTATTCCTAATAAAAGGAAAGATTACGGGTAAAGGAAATTTACGGATTTTTTGTTAACTAAATTTTCCGCATACTTTTTATTTACCTTTATGGGAGATCTGCTCAAAATGTAGACGGTACAAGTTCTATCAATTGTTCGTTCTGATATTGAGTGGCCTTTATGTATACGAATCAAATTTTCGGTGTTCGCGCATCAATCGCGAGGTCGGAAAGCCGTGACTGTTACCCTGCTGCTTCAATAATTTTTAAACCGCATTGAAATATCTAGTAAATAATGATCACTTTGACCTGCTTTTTAGTACTTTTCCCAGATTTTCTGAAAATCTTATGACCAACCTTAAATAAAATTTTTGGCAATTACGATTTCTCTTTACATTTAGTATCATTCGAAAGTATCAAATGTCTATAAATAACGAGTATTTTGTTTTTTAGCAGTGTTTCAAATTTTGAGAAGTTTAACTGCGAAAATCTTATTTTTCTTGAAATCGTTTCTTTTTTCTGATGCTTTTTTTTCGGTTGTTTTATATGAGTAATTAAAGAGGAATTCATTATTTATTATATTGGACATCGTTTTTGTTTACATGGAAAAAAGAAACATCTAAACTGAAAGAAAATGAGTCACGGGGAGAGCGCTAATTTCCACATATTGTAGCCACAGATTTCTCATTACAAACTTATTTTTAAACATAAAAACGCAATCATTTTTGGTGGAATTATTACAAATTTTATATTCCCTATAATCAGATTTTTTATTAGACGGCCGATGTCGGTGCCAAAAAAAAAAACCAATATTTTCTTATTCGTGGGTTAGGGGAAGGCTCAAAAAACACACTGATTAATTCCTGTGCGATGTTTCGTATCTTTACTGATACTTTTTCGAGCACTGGAAACAGAACACACCGTAAAAATTCCGCACTTTTCCCATAATACCCAGATGTGACGTGAAGGAAAAAAATACACACACACTAGAAACAGTTCTCTAAGCAAAACGTAATAAGGCTACATGTGGTCAATAAGTACTGATTTGTGCGTGTTCCGTTGGAAAAGAGACAGCTGAGTTGATGGCAGTGGCGTGCGGTGAAATTTTAAAAAAGGGAAGCAATTTTTAGAAACTTACCTATTTTTAATGTAATTCGATTCTTCGACCATTTTTTGCAAATTCGTCAATGACGTCATCCTAAAAGCGTTGATGCTTCGACATATTTTGGAGAAGTTTATTTTCAGTGGATAACAGCGAAAGTCTCTCCTGCCCCGTTGAATTTCTCACGAAATTTTTTATACGTTAAATGTTGTGTTGGCGGTGACTAATTTCCAACTGTTTATTAAGGGCGTGTTCAGTTCTGGTTTTGCCGAAGACTTTTTCTTTTATGACGGCCTGCAAATGCGCTTTGGACAAAATGTGTCTTTTTACAGCTTTATGGAAATTGTTTAAATCGGAAAAACCAGTTTTATTCCAGAGACCTTTTTCATTTTCAAAAAGTAAACATGGCCAACAAAATAATTTACTCATATTTTCACACCCTGTTAGCCATATAAATTGTTCGTATTGTTTTTCCGGATAAAAATGTCTAATACAGTTTTTCATTTTTGTGGTTAAATTTTTCATAGCCGGTTTTGTCCTTCCTTTAGAAATTATTTGAAGCTTCTCAGCGAAGTTTAATGTTGAAAATCCCTTTATTATTAAGACACACACCACACATTCACACACACTCTTCTTACTAAATTCTCCAACATTTTCAACGTTATTACCGACAGCCGAAGTTGACGGTATTTGCATATCCACGCCAGTATTATTGTCTTCCATATCGCACCATGCACGACACGACGTACGTATCACACAACACACGGATAGCCGTTCAAACAAAGAACCTACTCCATCGATATCTTCCGCCCCCACTTAAAGCACGCGACTGAAATGCAAAAATTGCAAACAGCCGGTGGAAAGTTCAATAACCTCTGGCTCGATTCACAGGAAATCAAGCATAAAGGACTTGGCTGCAGAGAAGCTAGCGGCCCGTATAGGTTCTATTCGATTTCTATTGTGGCTCGGTCGGAGTCAAGGCCGCATTTATTATGGGCTTGATAATTAAGATAATATTTTAGCATTTTTAATATAAACTAAATTAATGGTTTCCTATTTCAAAAATTACATTTTAGAAGATGTTTTGTATTTTTTTTTTGGGGAAGAACTGCTTCCCTTTCTTCCATGGACTGCACGCCCCTGGTTGATGGTTTTTTGGTATTTTTTTCCCTGTTGGTTTTACGGTGATAATAAGGTTTCGACTAGATGTTATTATGCTAGACTGTTCTAAATTTTAGCGAGCAAAGTTCAGGCATAATTATCCTTTTATTTGTATAGTACAAAATAGGAAAACATTAAAACTAAAAGTAAATTGTTGTCTACTTATTGAATAATTACAAATGTAGTTAAAATTGTTAAAACAAAACAAAAACAAACAAAACTTGCTGTTTTTGTTATTTAAATATAAAAAAAAAACATTAAAACGAATTACAGAAAAAATACGAAAAAAAAAATCACAAACTTTTTTTTGGAATTATAGATATAAGTCCTTATTGCCTATTACCTAATTTTTGTGTTTTTCTTTCCATTTTTTTTTAAATGTTTGTACATATCGCACTAAGCTCTTGTGAATCAGTCCTGAGGTTTATGGTGTCACATAAATTAATGTGAATCAGTTCAGTTATGTTGCGTTTTTTGTTTTTCTGTGGGTGTTGTGCCACACAGGAATTCTTCAGTGTGTTTTTTGGGCCTTCTCCTAACCTTCGAATATATAATATACGTGAACGTAATTTCTGAAACAGTCTAGTCTAACAATATAAACTGTTAAAAAGAGTTCTTAAAGAGTTTCAATTAAAAATAAAATTGGTTTGCTTCCTAATTTTCCTAAAGGCTAGCTCAGACACAGCTAGTAATTTAGTCAAGTAGCGAGTAATTTAGTTGTGTAGCAAGTATCTACTAATCGATTACCGTTTAGACCAGTTTAGTTGAGTTTAGTGCAATCGTCAAGTAGTGGTGTCAAAATGAACATGAAAAGACGTATATTATTAATATTTTTTGTCTTTGTTGTAATTTCCGGATGAAACTAAGTGGAAGTTAATTGAATATAGATTTCGAAATGAATGAAACTTTCCCGGGTGTTGCGAAGCAGTGGATGGAAAGCAAGGCATTATCAAATCACCTACTGATTTTTGTTTTTAAAAAGTTCACTTTTCACATTCGATAATGCCTCGTATTTTAAATATTCAATAACAAACTTAAAAGTCGTATATTCATTCCAGCGCGTCTCTCTACTCTCTTAGCAACTAATGCACTTAACTAAACACACTCGTTCACACTGTTTTAGTCGCAGTTTAGTAGGTAGGTGCACGTGGTGGGGAACTCTACTCGGCCGTCAAAATAGAATCAGATGGATCCAGCTGACTAAACTACTACACTAAACTACTCTATTAAATTTTACTGTCCACACGCATTAAATTACTAAATTACTCGCTACTCGACTACATTACTAGCCGTGTCTGAACTAGACTTAAAGTCCCACCTAATAAATGGCTTTGCTACCAACACTAAATATAAAATTCACAATCAAATTATTCAAAGACATTTCCACGTAATTCAATAATTTGACTTTTCTTTCCAATATATCTATTACCTTCAGAAAGTAAAAAAACCAACTCCTGTACATAAGGGTTCTCCCCAAATAAGTAATTTACCTTTATGGAAGTTCTCTTCAAAAAGTAGACGGCACAAGCACAATAAATCTGTCGTTCTGATATTGTATGGCCGTTATTTATGTGTACGAATCAAATGTTCGGTGTTCGGTTCCCATCAAGCGCATCAATCGCGAGGTCGGAGAGCCGTGACTGTGGCCCTGCTGCTTCAATAATTTTTCGGTTATGACAGGGGATTAAAAGAGTTTTTACGGGGTGGGTTGCCGAGAATAGATAAACCTGAATTATTCTCGCTGACTTACGAGATTCTGGACTTGATTTACTGTTTATTATACACACCCATCAACCAAATCTCTAAAATATGATTTACTCAGATAACATGAACAAAGAAGGAAATTAATCCACTTGACAAACGGAAGGATTATTAAGGAGAGTATGTATAATGGAAATTTTAAAATAATTGGATCAATTAGATGCAATTATTTTGCTGATATAATTAAGAAACAAAATGTAAATGTAAACAATTCGATCTAACTGTGAGCTTTTCTCCAACCTGTATTTAAATAAAACTAACGCCAGAAAACATTTTTAGATTTTTAAAATTACAAAAAACATTTTTAGATTTTTAAAGTTACAATTATCCAGTAAAACATACAGGGTGTTAATTAAGCACATTGTCAAAACTTTCTGGGCTCATTTTAGGAAAACATGTTCATATAAATATAACGCATAAAAACCTCCGTTCTCAAGATAAGGATTTTTATTAAATTTGCAAAACGCCTTATTATACTGAAACTTGGTATGTAAAATAAGTTTTTAAAATACTATTTTTCCCAAGTAAAAGAAAATCGACTGAGCCACAGGCGTGCGCATGGGCAGCTATTTCAATGTTTATTTTAGTAAATTAATGGTACGCTACTGTTTATTTTGAAAACTGATTGCATTTTCGCAATTAACAATCAGAAGTACTTAAAAGTTATTTTTTGTTATAATGGACCGTTTTCAAGAAGAATACAAAAATATGAGCACGCTATTGTATTAAAATGTTTAAGGTTTTTTATTAACATATGCAAAATTCCTTAAGGCATTTTATTGAAATTTGGTATGTAAAATCAGTGTTTAAAGTGTTACTCTTTCCGACCAGAAGAAAGGCCAGTGATCCACTGGCCCAGATAAACCTACACTATATGCGAAAGTGCCTATCTAACGCATGCATAGCGAATTTATGACACATAGTAAGAGGTCCAGCTGATACTTTAAATCCACAAGGAAAAGTGCTTGCTCGAGCGGCGATATCGATAGTGCGAGAGCGTATGCTATTATTTAATTTTTCAAGCATTTATTTTTTATACAGTTTTATTTTTGTCGTTGTAAAAATGCCTGGTTATTAGTGCCTTTATTTACATTATTCAAATAGAAAGCAACAATAGGAGCAATAAATCACTGTTTAAATTACCTCAAAATCCCGTAAGGTATGTTGGTTTTATTATTAACATTTATAATGTTTTACGTCTGATAATAAGTTTAATAGGTTCACGCAAAATATGTTTTAACAAGTAGGTACTTTATAAGCAGCCTAATTTATAGTTTTTTTACAGTACGAGCCCAGTCGCATATATGTATTGGACCCAAGGAATACGTAAGAGATATTTATTTTTGTTACCTAGTAGTTAATGTAGTGATATAGATATGCAATATTGTTAATTAATTGTTAATACCATATACTATCAAATAAACGTACATGCAGAAATACTAGGTGGCAAAAATAAAATAATTTTAAATACGCCCTTGGTCCAATACATATGCGACTGGGCTCGTATAAAAATATAATAATTTTAGATTTAACAGTTGGCTTAAAGCGGCTGGAAGGAAAGATCTTTTAGAAAAAGTTATTGTAATTACAAGTTATCACTTTGAAAGTAAAGGTAAATGTTTTGCGGTATCTACAATAATTGTAACCGACAATTTTTCCTGGATTAAAGCGCAGATCTGATCTTTTATTCGAAGAACCTCCGAAAATTAAAGACAGCATTGTTAAAATACCGGTACCGGTAATCATATTAATCCCGGTAAGATTGAAATAAACCAAATGCCGTGGCTCAGGGGCAGAGAAAATCAAATCTTCGACGTTATGAAGGTGCAAAAAGTTTATTACTATAGTTACGGATAAAATTAAAGAAAATGCAAACGTTACATAAACCACTCATAAACCGCCAAAATTTTTAATCATGCTTTAAAGTAATGGTCTTTTAAAGACATGAAAATAATTGGTTTTTATCAACAATAAAAAGTAATTTTAAAATACTGTAACGCAACTACCTACTATAATCTAGTCTAAAAATTTCGTACTAAGGTAAAGCAAATATTAGATAGACAACAAAATAATTAAAAAAATAGAACAAGTAATAAAATAGTTTATATAATACGTTTGTGTTGGAGGAGCAGCCACGGTATACACAAAAACAATAGCATTTTTTAACAAATCGAATTGACATACCGACTCGTATTAACAAGACTGTTTCGTTCGACCGTTGGCGTTGGTTTAGCTACCGGCTATCCAGGTACAAACTAGATTTTGGTACCTGTACAATACAGATAATTGAAAAACGTATTTTCTAAGAACTGAGAATATTTATTCAAAAATATTTACAATGTTTTTTACGGTTCAGATATTTTTTATAATTTTGTGTATAAACAAATATTTTTCTGAAAGTTAAAAATGTGTTTTTTTCCTAATTTAAACAGCATTGTCTTAATAGTGCAGGAATTTTGCAATGGAATAGTGCAAGGCATTTTTTTAAAACACCAATATAATTAGTTTTTTATTTTAATGAAATAACATCACATCGAATTTATATCGCCGTAAAAGCAAAAATAATGACCTTGCAAAACCAGTAATTCACATATTATAATACCTAAATATTCCTAACATTTGGTTTCCAAAAAATTTGAATTGGTGCGGGTAATGCTATTTTTAATTTATTAATAATTTTTAATGCCCAACAAAATTTTTGGTGCGGGCCATACATGTCTCCCGGGTCGAGGTCAAAGAAAATTGACCCGCTACTTGTCTAAGTTTCGCATCTGGTGTAGGTTTATCTGGGCCACTGGCGTGGACATAGGCAACCCTTCCGATTTTTATTTTTGTACATTTATGGTTCGCCACTGTTTTTTTTAAACACGATGGATTTTAAAACATTTTAAAGTTGGGGCAGAACGTATTCTAAGAATGATTTTCATTGATCGCCATTACGAAAATATTATCAGATTTTAAAATAAACAGTGGCGTATCATAGCGTAAAATAGAAATAAGAAAAGTACCACTATAAAAACTTATTTTACATATCAAACTTGAATAAAATACCTTAAGTCGCTTTGCAAATATTATTAAAAATCCTTACTTTTTGAAAAATTTTAATAGGATAACATGCTCAGAATTTTTTATTTTTCTCGAAAATGGTCCATTGTACCAAAATATACAAAAGATAACATTTAGTATTTTTAGTTGCTAATTTAGAAAAAGAGATCATTTTCCAAAACAGACAGTGGCGTACCATAATTTTACTAAAATAAAAATTGGAATGGCCACCCATGCGCACGCCTGTAGTTCAGCTGATTTTCTTTCACTTGGAAAAAGCAGCAAAGTTTAACACCCTGTATCTCGAGAACGGAGGTTTTTAAGCCTCATATTTATATAAACATTTTGTCTTAAAATATTAAAACTCACTTAAAATAAATATTAATAAAATACTTTATAAAATAAGAAAATGTATAGAAAATATCAAAATTTGCTCAAGTTTTAGTATATCATGTATTTTGACCTCCAGATCAAAGCTATCTATAGGCGTAGAACAATAATGCTAAGACTAATTTTTAAGATACAGGGTATTAAACTTTTCCAAAAATCCCTTACAATAAAATACATAGGGAAAACAGGATGAAGCAAGATATGCGTTTTTAACATATTTAATTTACAGTACCCAAAATAAGAAAAAACAATTATACAGACATAGGTCCTCAAATGCTTTGTTGTTGATATATAGGGTGGTATATTATTGTAAATCTCAATCTCCCTATATCTCGGAAACAAAGTATTTTCGGACCCATGTTCACAGAAAACTTTTTCGTTATTTTGGAAGGTACTACACGTTAAATATGTCAAAAAAACTAATTTGGTGTCATTCTGTTGTCCCCATGTATTATGTATGGGATTTGTTATGTGCCCATAAACAACTTTGATCAAGAAGTTGAAATACATAACACAATAAAATCTGATCAATTTTGGTGGACGGGCAAAATCCCAGTGTATTATAAATTTTTCACAACACACTTTTATGAAATTTAAATTTTTTCCAGTCATTAATTTATGATTCTAAAGTTTTTTATACAAAATCACTATAACTTTTTTGACAAAATTTAACAAACTGTTTGCATGTGAAACAGACAGTATGCCACATTCATTATATTGTGCAATGAGAAAACCCTTTCGATTTTGAGGATTTCACAAATAGTTTAGTCTTCTTGCAGATCTTAAGTATCTGGTTTATTTTACGGGTGCATTCGCACAACTGAATTTATGATTTCAAGGATAATAGATTTTATTACAGAGGCAAGAAAATTCGTGGTTGATTCCCTCCAATACACAAAACAAACATATTCGTAAGTGTCAACAGAGCCACATAATTACTATATTACCAATAGAATGAGGTTTGCTGATAATATATAAAATATTGACAGGGGGTAAGGACGGTGGAAAAATTGTAAATATTTAATACAAAAGGTGTTGAAAATAAGAAATGACGATAAATAGATAAGTCTGTAGACAAACTTAAAGTACGAAATCATTATTTTAATTACTCATCTTACTACTTAACAAAAATTGTATCTGTCCATTTAAAATTTTGGTGAAAAAATATAATATATTTGAATAATATGCCATCTTGGGGTTTGATTAATACACATACCGCTACTGTTCTGTTTTATGTACCTAGAAATATTCAATACATTTTTACTTCCCTCGTGAAAGGAAATATTGTAATAGTGAAAAATCGCCCTTCTATATTTTTTCGATCCCGTAAGTCTGTCTGTCTGTACGCGGTATAGCTAAAAACTACTTATTTGAATGACAAATTTTGGTCAAAAATTAAGGTTCACATGGGGATGACCTGATAACATTTTAGAAAAATTCCAATTAATGCCAAACAAAATGCAGGCCTAGTGAAATGTTATTAAACTATTACTAAAAAAACTATTCATCCAATATATTTTAAATTTTGCACAAAAATAAAGTATTACTTAGGAATCAACTAAATTTGGTACGAATTCAAGATGGCGGCTTAATAAGATACTTAAAATTTCAGCTTGAAAAAACTACTTAGATTGATTTCAAATTTTGTGCAAGAATTAGTTGTGATATAGAGATGAACTGATAAAATTTTTGTATGAATTCAAAATGGATACCATAAAATTCTTGTAATAGTGTAAACATCATCCTCCCAAGTTTTACATATCCTCACGTTTTAGTATCTCCAGATACGAAAAATATACTTTTTCAATTCCGTCCGTCTATCTATTTGTCTTTTAGTTCCCGCCATAGCTAACTTACTCGACTGATTTCAAATTTTGATCAAAAATTCAGATATAGGTGGATGACATGGTAATATTTTTATAAAATCCAATATGGCGGAACAAAATGGCGGCTTAGTGAAATGTTAAAAAAATTATTATTAAAAAACTAATTATTCAATTTACGAATCCAAAGTAGCAAAACAAAATGGCGGCCTAATAAAATGTTTAAAAAATCAGCCTCAAAAACTATTAGATTAATTTCAAATTCTGTGCAAGAATTAATAGTGATATAGAGATAAACTTGTAAAATTATGGTATGAATTTAAGATATTCAATTCAAAATGGCGGCCAAACAAATTGTTTAAAAAATCAACTCAAAAAAAACATTTAACATTTAATTGACTTCAAATTCTGCAGAAAAATTGAATGTGAAATAGGAATAAACTAGTACGGATTCAACATGGCGGTCTTAAAAAATCAGTGTAACAACTACTAATTGAATTTATTTTAAAAATATCTGGGAACAAGATGGAGTCCAATAAAAGTGTTTGAAAACATTAAAGAAAAGTTCATCACAAAAAAAATTGTTTAAAAAATTCCCAAACGATAACTGTTTTTAAATGTGCCAACAACTTTGTTGAATGAACTAATAAAATAAAAGTGTTTAATATGTATTTCCTGTTTTTCCGATTTAAGCCCTTTTGAAATAATAATATTAAGGAATGTGAAAATTATGTTAAGTGAAAGAAGAAAGCAGTTGTTAGTAGTGAACGACTATAAAGTTTTGTTTTTAAAAAAAGAGTTGATGACGAGTGGTGAAAAACGCTGGACTTGTGTTATCAAAAAGTGTAAGTCTGTTGTTTTATGTTAGGCTAGGTTATGCTATGTTAAGTATTAGCAAATTCTATTTAATCGAGGTTTTAATGTTCGGGGTTACTTCTGCTATAAATGTATCTGCATAACTTTTTAATTTTTACTATCTGTAAAATACAAAATCACATTTATAATCAATATATGTGTACATTGTTTCTTTTATTACCTACCGTTTTACGTGCGACCGGATATACCCGTGGTTTTAAGGCGTGCTGAAAACTACGGGACCCAATTTATATATGAATATTCGACCCATATTAAATGGGAGAGAATTTACACGCTACCCCTGTTATTATCTCAAATAAGAAAAAAAATAGGCTATTATAATATACTAAGACACTTTTAGATAACAAAAGACCTTTATCACCTAAGATAAATATTTTGTTAGGCCGCTATTTTGTTTTGCTATTTTTCATTCATATCAGAATGTTACCAGTTCACTCCTATGATACACTTGACTCTTGTGGAAAATTTGAGGTGAATTGGATGATTAGTTTTCTTAGTAATAATTTTTTTAACTTTCTAAATGGTTTTCGTTAACGATCCTGTTGTTGTTATATTAGAGTGGTGTGTTATTTCGTGTTAGGATCAAGCAAAAAAAAACAAAAGTCTTTTTTAAATTCTATATCCTGCGTGAAACCTGTATTATCAATCTTTACCCATTCCGTTGGTCCGCAGATATTTTCTAATCCCAAATAATACACCACTCTAACATAACAATAAGAGGATCGGTTACGAAAACCATTTAGAAACTTAAATATCTGGGAAATATCTGCGAATCAACGTAGTAGGTAGACTGACAATATGGGTCTCATGCAGGATATAGAATCTATATATGTGTCCTGAGGATGCAACAATAAAGTTGCAAAATGTCAACAATTTAAAAAAAGACTTTTGTTTTTTTTACTCGATCCTAACTCCAAATAATACACCACTCTAACATAACAACAAGAGGATCGTTAACGAAAACCATTTAGAAACTTAATATCTGGGAAATATCTGCGGACCAACGGAGTAGGTAAAGACTGATAATATGGCTTTCATGCAGGATATAGAATCTATGTGTGTCCTGTGTATGCAACAACAAAGTTGCGAAACGTTGACTATTTAAAAAAAGACCTTTGTTTTATTTACTGGATCCGAACCCCACATAATACACTACTCTAACAGCAACAAGAGGATCGTTAACGAAAACTATTTAGAAACTTAATATCCGGGAAATATCTGCGGACAAACGGAGTAGGTAAAGACTGATAATATAAGTTTTATGCAGGATATAGAATCTATATGTGTCCTAAGGATGCAACAATAAAGTTGAGAAACGTCCACAATTTAAGTAGTTTTCAGGCTGAATTTTTAAATATTTTATTAAGCCGCCATTTTTTTCTGCCATCTTGTATTCGTACCAAAATTTCACCAGTTGATTCCAACATAATACTTTGATGCTTGTGCAAAGTTTGAGATAACTTGGATAAGTAGTTTTTAAATATTATTTTTTTAACATTTCACTAGACCGCCATATTGGATTTTCACCAAAATATTACCAGGTCATCCCCATATGACGTTTAATTTTTGATCAAAATTTGAAGTCAATCGGGTAAGTAGTCTTTACGCTTTGTTCCAATATAATACTTGATGTTTTTGTAAAATTTGGAATAAATTGGATAAGTTACTTTTTTTAACTATGCGGCCATTTTGTTTCGCCATTTGCTAATATGGCTAAATATGCTCAAGAGAAAATATCAGAAGTTATATTTCTAGTTTCTTTTTCAACCACTAGATGGTACAGCAGCCGTCAATAAGAAAAAGATTTTCATTTTCCGGGCATTTTTGTTATTTTAAAACCCTATTAAGCTACATTTCAGATTCGAAAAAATTGTTATGGGTAGATATCTTATTGTGTTCGATATGTAAAACATCAACAGATAAACTAATATTTCTTAAAAAGTAAAAATAATTATAATAATAAACTAGTGCTGGATCACATTAACGCTTAATGACGTCCTAAATCTTCAAATTGTCGTTCATCATTTTTAATGCACTTACGCATTCTACCTTGAGTAAACCAAACTGCGGTCTCTACTTTTATACTACTCTACTAAATATTCAGATATGTTTAATGCGGCGATCATGGGGATTATTCGTCCTCCAAGAACTCCTGTCCAAACATTTACAGAACAATGACCTTGGTATTCGATTTCTGGCATCCAGTGCGGATTAGTTCTGGACCAATAATGAAGATTATGAAGATTTACATCCTCATTGCTATCGAATGATTCACAATATGCGCCAAAGAATATGCCGATCTTCTACCATCATACCCAAAATTCAATTGCAATAATCCAATCTCCGATCGAAATCTTCAACAGTCAGTGCCTGGTGCGGGACAAAGTGATATGTGTGTAACTTGAAACAAGCCAGATATAATTGATTGAGCAGAATATATCTGGTTGTTGTGGGAAGGGTATCCGAAATCGACAAACTAAATTGTTATTCCCAGCGTTCTAACCTATATAGGGTAGCCCAATGAAAACGAAGCAGACCCCATTTTGGATATTTACTTATGCTTTCTAGAAAAACGCTTGGACCTGTCGATTTTATATTTATCTTTATCTTAAAAACATAATATTATGTTAAAGAGAGAATTAAATTTTCCTCCTAACATATTATTGTTCCTTATATGGTACGTTTTTGTCGATTTTCTTGGTAATTCTTTTGGATAAAGCCCAAATATATGTTAATCAGGAAAAGGAAACCCTTCTGAATATCCAATAGTAAGTATAAATTGTCATTACAAAAAGTTGACACGTTCCTAGTCTTCCGGAGTCACTACGTATAACAGAAAATAATATCAAAATGTGTTCCCCTCAAGAGTAAAATCGACGAGACTGAGCGTTTTTCCAGAAACCCTGTATAATTTATAGGATTCAAAGTCATAATATTGCTTACCTATGTTCCATGAAAATATTTTGGACAGTAGTTCGAGGTACTCCTAGGTCTGGCGTAACAGCTCTAGTGCTTATGTGAGGATTAAACTCCACATAAGCTAAAACATTAATGACATTCTATTCTGAAGGAAAATACTTTTTTACTGGGGTGGCGTCTATCAGGATATTGCAAAGTATATATCCTGGCAGCAATTGTAGCATTTCTCATGGTTTCAAAATAAACTCCTACCATGTCAAATAACTCTTCGTTTGAATAGAACATTTTGTGGGAAAAAAACGAAGTTAGGAACCGAATAATACACGAAAACACAACACGAACAATAACACGAAAAACTCAAACAAAAAAATTAGCAACTATAAGAAAAAACGAAAGTAACACGAATAACACCTACAACACAATTTGGAAAATCAGGAACACACCAACATTTAGAAAAATATCGGATAAATGACATTAACATGCCACTAATGCGTTTTAGTTTTAATACTTTCACGTTTTGCATATCTTTTGTTTTCACAGCCTACTGGTCAGTGACGCAGATCTATAAATTAGACCATATCCGCCAAAAACAAAAAAAATAATTATTTTTCTTGCAATAGCATATAAAGAAGAACCTTAGATAATATTTTTAAACACTAAGAGAGTTACTAAATAAGAATATTGACCAGTTGAAAAAAACTTTGCTAAAAGATTATTATTTATTAATATCATTATATTTTCTTTTTGAGAAACATTAGTTGATCTGTTTTACATATCGAACACAATAAGATATCTACCCATAACAATTGTTTCGAAACTGAAATGTAGCTTTGTCAATAGGGTTTTAAATGAAAATATCCAGAAAATGAAAATATTTTTATTATTGGCAGCTGCTGTGCCGTCCAGTGGTTGTAAAAGAAGCTCAAAATATAATTTCTGACATTTTCTCTTAAACATATTATAACGCAAAAGCTGTATCACTTCGAGTTTCAGAGATATAGCGTTGTCGCGGTGCGTCGCGCGCCGGTGGCCTAATTTTAACTATTTTATTAATATCTCCAGTTAGAAAAAGGATATAAAGTTGCGGTTTGCACTGGATTTGTAGGAATTTCATCCTCTATTTAGCCATATAAAAAATATAGAATAATGTTAAACAGCGCCTTCTAGCTACCAGGTCAAAATAGATTCGGACAATGTTTATACTGCATATGATTGAAGAAAGAAAGCTCTTTTAAACGACACCTAGTTTTAACTTATACCGGAGTTATAAGCATCAAAATAAAAAATGTTTGACGTTCCCCCACCACTATATATTATGCGTTAGAGCGAAATACCTTAAACAAAAAAAATTACTTATTCTTTAGTCTTTACGATGGCTGAATTAAAAATATATCTTCACCTGCATATTTCTGAGAAAAATGCCGTTTTCTAATTGGTCGTAACAGTTGCGCCCCCTAGCGGTCATATTTCAAATTCAAAAATAATTTCCAGCGATTTCCCTTGACCGGTTTACCTATTAAAATTCTTTTCCCCAAGTTGCACGATAAACGGTTACCGAGTTATTGCCGGCGTCAATTCTTAGTGGGCCACCCGGTACAAGCTTATGCAGAAAAAAATGAAATCAAAATATTTTTCAGCACGTTAAAACTGTTTTCGGGTTGTGGACACTACTTTTAATATTACAGACAAGAGAGAGAGAAGATTATATTGGGTATATAATAAATAGAGATCCAAAAATTTTTTTGGCTTGGATAGATAGTTGGGTTAAGCCGTCCGAATCAAAGAAAACATTAACCAGCAATTTGATCTATATATAATACGTACAATAACTTGGTTATTAAATTATTGATTCATCCTAGGTACATGAAGTTTAATATAAATGTCTCTACTAGTCAGGAGACAATATTTATTAAAAAATTTATACATTTTGTCTAAAATAAGTTTATCTTAATAACGGAAATACTTAAAATATTGTTGTTTACGAGATACAGAGCAATGGTAAGAAACGTTTTGCTATGAACAGAAATACCTTGAAGGAATTTGCACGGAACCCAAAACATTTCTTGTTGCTTCTTATCTCATTAGTGTAATAGCAGATTGAATTTTAACTTATCGCCAAAATATATTTATCAATAAATATAAAAATAAAAAAAATTACCCTAAATACTTTAAACCTTGTTTCTTACTGGTTAAAAACATATCGTACAACTAAAGTCCCACTCAATTTAAATATTTTATATTTAAATAGGTTTACAGAACAACTTCTGACGGCCTAAATATGTATACGAAATAATTGATAAATTGGAAATCTACGACTTTTAATCTTTGATTTCTGACTCACTCTATTGTTGCAATGGCAAAAATTTCCTTATAGGTACGTTAACAATAAACAAATTACAAGATCCGAAATATATCTGCTCAAAAAATGGTAAATTGGAAATATACAAAATTTTGGCTATCGATTTCTGACACACCCTGTAGTTGGTGAGAAATAATGCAATGTCATAAAAGTCTTCTTATAAAGAGGATAACAACATACTAACATAAGCTTACAAAAACCACTTGCAAGGTACTAAATATGTCTGCAAAAATTGGTACATTACATCTTTTTGCTCTCGATTTCCTGACCCTGTAATTGCCTGTTATGATGCTATTACAAAGAATTTGCTTATAGAGATGGTGGCAACATACTAACAAAGTTTTAGAAATGAATGCAAGGCTCAAAATATATCTACAGAAAAATTGGTAAATTGAAAATATACAACGTTTTGGCGCTCGATTTCTGACACACCATGTAGTTGGCGAAGAATAATGCAATGATAAAAAATGTCTCCTTATAGAGACGATAACAACACACTACATATACTTACAAACAACTTGCGAGGCCCGAAATATGTCTAATGCAAAAATTAGAAAATAGAGATATACAACTTTGGCTCTCGATTTCTGACTCAGCCTGTAATTGCGACGTATGACGCTATTACAAAAAATATCCTTATAGGGGCGATAGCAACATACTCACATAGGTTTAAAAACCACTGCCAAGTCCCAAAATATATCTATGAGAAAATTGGTTATTTGGAAATGTACAAAATTTTGCCCCTCGATTTATGTCACACTCTATAGTTGGCAAGAAACAACAGATTGGCAAAAAAGTCTCCTGATAGGGACGATAACATAGGCTTTCACACAACTTGCGAGGTCCGAAATATACAACTTTCAGCCTTCAATTTCTGACTCCCCCTGTAGTTTCTGAGGTATAGCGCAATTGTAAAAAAATTTCCTTATAGGGACGACAAAATACTGAAATATCAAAGAAGGAAGTTTCCCGGAACCCAAATTACATTTAATTTGTCCCATGTCCTTTATTATATTTCTGTTCACGCGCCGATTAACAGGTGTCCTATCAGTTAAATGTATGAAAAAAATATAGAACATTTTTTTACAGAATTTTATATTATATACGGTCATATATATTTTCTGACAAATGGGAAACGAGTTATAACCAAAAAACTAATTTTGTCTAACAAATTTGCATATTTAAAGGGTTGGCCCAGCTTTCTCTATTATGCTCAGCATTGACTTAATGTACTTACTTACGTAAATACACTTAAGAACAGTGATTTACCGAAAGACAAAATACGTTACATTATCTTCGAGAGATGTATCCACCTCTCACCTGACACATCAAAACTAATGTTTCCTCAATCATCCAACCCAAGACAGAAAAAATAATCCAAAAGTATTCGAAAACTTTCATCGAACCGTCCAATGAAACTTGATGAGACCATAAACAAGACGCTTTATGGTCGGTTATCCTCGAAAAATACAATTCCACATCACTAATAACTGTCTCCTCGAAATTTCGTCATTATCATAAATTTATTGGTTTCTTTTAACTTTCGTCGTTTCTTGGATTCTCATTCTTACTGAACGATTTTTATTGTAAATCTATTAGATTTAACTAATATTCGAGCTATATAGATTATTATGTTTGTTTTCGAATCCTTCAGTATCAGTTGTTTGTTTTGTCTGGTTTTTCTCTGCCACAAATTTTCGTGGGTAATATATATATATATATATATATATATATATATATATATATATATATATATATATATATATATATATATATATATATATATATATATATATATATATATATATATATATATATATATATATATATAAGAAAATTAATTTTATTTGTGATGACCACTACAGCAATGAAATTAGGCTAACTATAGACACATGTTTCTGTCTTAAGTTCTTCATCAGTACAGTCAATTAGTGGAGAGATGAGTACAACTAGCGCCAAAATTAATACACAAAAGAAACACGTATCTATAGTTACCCAAATTTCATTGCTTTTAGAGGTCATCCCAAATAAATTCAATTTTCTACTATATACTAGTTCTTGCCGCGTTAATATTTTCCGACTTTTGATTTACTGCTCTTAGGTTATGAGTATCCTCACAGTTGGCTATATGCTGCTCCGCGGTAATAGAGTATCAAGTCCGGCGAAGATTTCGGATGTTCTCTTGGTAACCACAAATGTCGGTTTTGCTCCTTTTGGTGACTCTGGTGTGGTTTTGTGTATTAATTTCGGCGGTAGTTGAACTCGTCTCTCAAGTAGTTGGCTGTATTGATGAAGACCTTAAGTCAGAAACACTTGTCTAAAGTTAGCCAGAGTCCCAAATAAAATCCAACTATATACTAGTTTTTGCCGCGGTATTATTTTCCTACTTTTGATTTACTATTCTTAGGTTATGAGTTTTGCCACAGATGGCTATATGCTTCTCCATGATAATAAAGTATATCAAGTCTGGCGAAGATTTCGGATGTTCTCTTGGTAACCACAAATGTCGGTTTTGCTCCTTTGGTGACTCTGGTGTGGTTTTGTGTATTAATTTTGCCGCTGGTTGTACCCGCCTCTCAACTAGTTGACTGTACTGATGAAGACCTCGAGTCAGAAACACGTATCTATAATTGGCCAAATTTCATTGACTTAGCTATCATCCCAAATAAAATCCATTTTCTATATATCAGTTCTGGTTGCGTTAATATTTTCCTATTTTTGATTTACTGCTCTGGAGTTATGAGTTTCGCCACAGGTGGCTATATGCTGCTCCGGGGTAATAGAGTATTAAATCCGGCAAAGATTTTGGTTGTTCTCTTGGTAACCATAACTCCAGAGCAGTAAATCAAAAATAGGAAAATATTAACGATATCTTAAATAAAATCTATTTTCTACTATATACCAGAACATTTATGTATATATATATATATATATATATATATATATATATATATATATATATATATATATATATATATATATATATATATATATATATAATATATATATATATATATATATATATATATATATATATATATATATATATATATATGATATATATAAAATGGATTTTATTTGGGATGACCGCTAAGGCAATGAACTTTATATATATATATATATATATATATATATATATATATATATATATATATATATATATATATATATATATATATATATATATATATATATATATATATATATATATATATATATATATATATATATATATATATATATATATATATATATAAATGTAAACTCCTACTTAGATTTACTTAACACCAGAATAATACCCGCTTTAGTTAATTCATTTCCCGATTCAGACAATAACAGCTATTACAGAACAACATTTGGTAATAGGTTAGACATTATTTAGATAGAAATTTTCCTGGAAGATGGATAGATAGACAAGGACGCAGTGAATGGCCCCCTAGATCACCTGATTTGACCCCTCTAGATTTTTATCTTTGGAGTCATTTGAAAACCGCTATCTATCGTACCAAACCTCTAGAAGAACTAGAAAATTTTATATGCAATACACCACATAACCCATCAACACTTGCAGTATGTTCTTTCTGAGTTCACGGATAGGCTTGGGCACTGCCAAGTCGCTGAAGAAAAGAAGAAAGTAGTTCAACACAAACATATATATATATATATATATATATATATATATATATATATATATATATATATATATATGTATATTATCTACGACCGTGAGTTAAGAGCTTCATTACTGCACGTATTTTCACTCATTCATTCTTTTTTAATTTGAAATTTGTAATATAGAAAAAGCGAGGAAGATTATTGAAAAAATATTAAAAACTTATTTATTATAAATATTAATAGTACAATCTTTGCAATTTCTCAAATAAATTCCTTACAAAGCAGCCACGTTTGCGAAATTTGTAGTCAATACATTGTTTTCATTATTTAAACTGGTTGTCTGATGGCTTTCTTTCATTTTTTTCTGGTCTTTCTCCCGTTTCACCCAGAATTTTGGATGCTATTTTTCTTTTGTTTTCTGCAGAATTTTCAATGTAGCTTTTTACTGTTAAAATGTCAGCTCCTGAATCTGCCAATACGGATGTAAATGATCTTCGGAAGCAATGCCCCGTATATTCTTCTGGATGTTCAAGTTTGAGATACAAAGCAATTTGTTAGTATAGATAGAGTCTTCAAAATTAAGATCAACAATTAAAGATGCGTCAAAACTTTAAATACAAAAAATTCGTAGAATACGACCTACAATTCAGAATTAAAATTAGCAGGTTCGATGGTCCCTATCGCCGATAGTATAGGGCCAAATTTTCAGATTTTTGACATTTATAGTTTAGCTATAATTACGAACAATTGCCCAACACCGTATAGCGATTGAGATAACCGGAACAGGTATTTTTTGACCTACATCATCTACGGAAAGATTTTAGCAGCTTTTTTTTGGACAGGTTCATTAAAATATTTAGATCAAATACCTACGTTTTGCACTGAACAGTCATCGTCAGGGCTAAAAGAACAAATTCTACAGAGAAAATTATTTTTAATGCATGTTGATAAATATGAAGTACAAATATTTGAACACTAGATATTAAATTTAGTCAAAATCAATGTAAAACTATAATTGTTAAAATACAGAAATGTTCAAAAAATAGCAATAATGCCATTGACTAGACATATAACCTACACAATTGTATTGTATTTTTAAAATATGTATTGAAAAGTATTTTCTCTGATTGTGAAATTTGTTCTATCTAGCCCTGAGGATAACAGTGATCAGTGCCAAAACTTGGCCATTTAAATGTTTTAATGAAACTGTCCAAAAAGACTGCTAAAATCTTTTCTTTATATATATCGTATTCGGTTCGTTCAGATTGTTTCTTTTCCATGGATCGTGGAAATGATAATTATAAAATCGGTAATTTTCCTTTATTTCAAAGTAAAACAATTTCTTACACTCGAATGAAAGAAATACCAGAACATTTATTTTAATGCTAAATTTAAAAAAGAATATTTGCTGCTTGCTTTTAATCAAATTAGTATCTGGCGGTATGGCAGTCAGTCTAATCGATTAATATTAAAATTCCCCAAACATTCACTAAAATGTATTCCTGCAATCCATTACTTTGTGGGGGTGATTATAAATGAAGTATGAAGCATCTATCCCTATAAAAATCTTGAGACAGTTACTGTCTCTTCTCAAGGTACCTCCACATAGCTATGTCTCCACCTCAAATGCAACCCTTACATCCGTATTTTCTTGTTAATATTTTCCCCTGGCCTTCTACAAGCCCACATCCTGCCATCTGAAAGATACAGATTTACTTTTGTTTCATCTCTGCACAGGCAGTGTCAGTGCTCCTTTTTTTTAATCTTTCAGTGCCGAAATTCACAAGCTAAGACAAGTCTAGCAGCCAGATGTTCCGTATTTAAAAGTAGAAGAGAATATTTCTTCTTGCCCTTAATTGCTTAGCTATGAAGGTTTCTTACGCTTTGTGTTGATAGTATTTTCGTATAGCACCTCTTTAATTGAGTAGCATTTATGTAACTTGCAAATACAAATGCTTGTCTTGTAAGTTTAGGCCTTGTTCCTCGTGCCCTATAATTACACTTTTAGGCTACGCCCTGTATAACTGGCTAAAGCAATACTATAATTTTCTTTTATCAGCTGCATGCACTCAAAGGGTATCTTTAACATAGCCAAAATTTAAAAAAATATACAGAAACAGAAAAATTATAGATATTTGAAAAAGGAGAAACATTTAGGCATTTCAGTTAGAAGCCATAGTACCTACGTACATTAAAAAATCATCGATATGTTTTTGCAATAACTTTTAGATTCTGATCTTGCACATTTTAATTTCATGTAAAAAAGACGTCTGATAAAGAAAAGGAAGAATTACATAAAAGGCCTTTAGGAGATCGGTGAAAACAATAAAATACATCTATTAGATACCGGTAAAATTTATTTTGTATTTTTCATACCACAGAACACAAAAACTGTCTAACTTTACTCTAACTGACCCTATCTCAATTTACCTGACTTGGTGTTCAAATTTTCTTAACTCCCTCATTCTAAAACAATGTTTTATTAACCCTGGGTGCGTCACAACATTTATAGCGAGCCCTGGCGTAAAATACCTTCGAAACTAACCTAACACCTTCATAAATCTCGACGGGCGCCGAAATTTGCGTCGGCCGCCGCGACCACTGGCCCATCTGCCGGCAAATAACTTAAGCACACATTAGCGCAGTGGCGGCCCCTATATATCACTCGTCCGGTCCGGCAACTTAAATACTAAAACCGGGAATTATGAGATAATACGTTAGGCAAATGTCTGTTTAGGTCTTTTGGCTCGTTGCTTACGCCGTTATCTATAGAGTCGCGAAGTACTAGACAAGACGATGAGATATTACTGGTTGTTAGCCACTATTTAGCATCTATAATAGGACTACTTCGAGTTGTATTAGTAATGTGTAGGCCTGTTACTTGGATAAAATTTAATATTTATTGCCTTTTCTTGCAACATTAACCGATTGTGTGCGGTTATTCACGACACCGTCGGGGCATTGGCAATCATATCATGACTGGCCGAAATCTGTGGATATTGAAGTCGAGATCTGGCCATTCAGATGTGAATATGCAACAACTAGAGAGGGTTTCCCGTCCATGGCCGGTAATTAACGTGAATGCCATGTCTTTGACCGTAACATAATCATAAATCAAACACATTATTTCTAGGAGCCAAATAACTAAGGATATTTTTTTTCATTCATTCAAAATAGCTGTCCAATAAATCAAATAGGTTTATTAATACATCCTATCCTCAAAGAACTACAATAGCCACACATCCGTAACAAACAAGATGTTAAAGATACACCGCCTTAAAAATTTCCATTTCAGCCCGAGAGATGGTGGCCGCTAACTAAGATATATCCCTAATGAGAAAGAAATATAATAACAGATATAAATAGCCTTTAGATACTGTTTCATTTACAATAAATTCGCTTGGCGCGTTATTACCGCAGGTGAGCTCGCGGAATATGGACTGTTTTCGCACTGTCTGAAGCAAGGAAAACAAAAGAGGAACAAAGTCGCCAAGAAATGTTAAAACTTTATTAACCACAAAATATGTGATTAAGTCATGACCGTAAGTCCTTTTCATATAACTATTTTTTTTAAATAATTCGTATTTTAAAGTAACATGAAATGATGTTAATATTCGTATTTATTTTATATATCCCAAACAACACTATTTATGAAGTAATGGTTCCTGGGAATCGACCGTGTCAAATTGGAATTACTATCTGACGTTTCGCCTTCAATTGTACGAGCCATCTTCAGGGATCCTTACTCCACGAGATCTGAACACTGAATGAGGTTCGAGAGACTTGTCCTCGTCGAACATTGACCCTGTGTTAAGATCTGTTTCCACGTGTGATATAGACCGTAAACCGTTTCCCTATCGATTTTTTTTATCAATGGATTCCCTAATTTTTCGTTTATAAAATCCTGGAACCGATTCTATGATGGTTTCCTTTACACTTATAATATGGCCAGTGGTATGCTGGTGTTCAGCTACAACATATTGAAATAATACATCGCTCATGTTTCTTAAGTCTAGTTGATATTGAGTGTCCCACATACACTTCTGTGTATGGCTACCGCACTGAATATATTACGCGTTTGATTAAAAGATAGTAATCCAACACCGCGAAAGGAGAATGATAAGAACCCACCGTTAGGTAGTGTTGTTCTTCCCTACATACATGACACTACAGAAAAAACAGGACGATTACCTTGGAGGTCCAACATACGTATAATATTCAATACATATAGGAAGAATAAGAAGATTGAACAATGCTTGCGATCCCCGAAGGATATTGCACCTTTTCAAACAGAAGGAGTATATAAAATTCCTTCCTCCAGTGGAGAAGTGTATGTGGAAGAAACAGGACGCTCAATATCAACTAGACTTAAGGAACATGAACGATGTATTAAAAAGAAACAAATTGTTCAATCTGCTGTCGCTGATCACCAGCATACCACTGCACAGGCTTGCGCAGGCTTTTTCATAAGGGGGGTCCACTGATTAAGTTAAATATATAAGAGATGGCGGGCAATAACGGCTAGTTTTCTATAACGCAAAAGCCCGCTGCAGGCAGTGCCACGCCCACTTTTTATCCAAAAGTCGTTAAGATCGTTGAAAAATAAGGTACAAAACTATAGATGGTTATTGACAGTTGTCCTATTCCTAATAAAAATATTTAATAAATACGCAATATAATGAGTAATAAAATAATTTATTAAACCAAAAAACAAATAAACAAATAATCTAAAAAAAGACGCAATAATACATAAGATCAAGTTGAAGAAATAAATAAAAAATATAATAATGTCTAGAAGGTTCAATGGTAAATATTTTATAAACGCATTCGACGTGTTGACGCTGTTAGAACTTTTTAATGAATCTAGTCTATCTTGTGACATAGTACTTCTTAGTTTAAACTCCATTAATATATAGTATATATATGTAACAGTTCTTGAAAAATTCACCTTTTTCCATAAAAAAATTGAACTTCACAATTTTCACATCTTTTCAATGTAAAAACTCTCTAGGATGGGGCCTTTGACAGAATACGGAAACGAAATTATTTCGCCGTTGCCAAACTCACCTGGTTTCTATTTCCAGATTTTTATTTGTTATGGCGTTAATAATGATTTGATTATTTATTATAGATTTAATGACGGTTTTATCAACTAACTATCCTACTAAAAGATCCGTGAAGATGCCTGGTGTAATCGAAGGCGAAACGTCGGATGGTAATACCAATTTGACACGGTCTAATCTCATGTTTTCCTAATTGACCAGAGCCGTGAAAGCTTCCGTTCTATGTTAACATTGTTTGATTTTTTTACTACTTCGGCATGGGGTATCTTCGAATAGACACAGAATAAAAAAAATAAAAAAACAATCATTAGGACGATGAAAACGTCATCACAGAAAGTACCATACTAAAGAACAGGTTTTGGTTAAAGGGAAACTACAACTACTCGATTTCAACTTTCAATATAGACCATGAAAAGAATTTATAATGAAAAAAATAACATTTATAAATTGCAAATCAACAAACCCTTAAATCCGGCAAACAAGATTTAGATACAGGTCAACTTTTATCGGCAAGACTAGTTTTGATAAAACTAATGCTCTGACGATGCATAGTCAGCTGTGCGATATGTGAAATTTTTTGCCAATATCTTGCTTCGATTGCTAAGAAAACTACAAAACCTTACAATTCAGGCCATTGTGAACCATTTTCGGCATCACCAAGAATTAAAAAATCTCTTTTGGGAAGTCTCTGAAGAGGAGATTTAGATTTAATACTATTTTCAGTGCCAACCAAATCTTTTAGAGGTTTGGAAGAAGTACTCATGTATGCAGCATATCTGCCAGGTATTTATTGTTTTATCATTTAACAAACCTTTTGAGAAAATTATGAATCCCAGATTCTCTAACTTCTGGAAAATAATAATGCTTTGAGCGCCCATCAACATGGTTTGAGACTGAACTAAGACACATCAACTGCAGCATTTGCATTTCATGATATGGTCTATAGAGATCTGGACAATTTGTGGTTTGAGTTCACTTATTGACTTAATACTTGTGACTTTCGAACACTTCATGATCATATCCATGGGTTAGTGTGTCCCAGATTCGCTTCTCTGTATGGGGTTCTCGGCTCCTATTATAATTACAGCAAAGGCTAAGTGGGAAAAGTTTTAGAGGAAAGTCAATTGGTTTTGGAAATATCTGCGAAAAACCCAAAATGGCGGATTTCGTTTTTTTGCCAGTAAATCCAAAACGGTAAATTTGACAGCTGTCAAAATATGACATTATTAAGACACTTTTTTAAGACGAATAAGATGGCGTATATGATATCTCTTCAGCGTCTTTTGTTATCCCGCAACCCGCCTCAACTTTCATTTTCCTTATGGCCGCCATATTGAATTTTTCGATTTTTGGAAACAGGTTAAAATTTCCAGTCTAGTGATGCCTCACATGTGCGTAAAAGAATTGACTACTTTTTCAATTATATTTCTAATTTTGTTTGTTTACATAAGGGACAGTACATAGGGGGTGTTTTTAGCCTGTAGGAAGCAGGGGGGACCATACATAATTCTTGGGAGCACAAATCGTAGTTGCTTGAGGCGTTTAAGCAGGATGTTGGGATGCAATGTTCGGAACCCCCAGTACCCGCTTGAACATTCGAAATTATTAGCGATATTTTGGCAAAGAGTAGGATGGATCGATGTTTTTTGACCATTACTCTTATGTTTGATATTTTTGGAACGACACATTATTTTTTCCTTAGTATCTTTCAAAAGTTTTGTAGTGACAGTATATCATATATATTATTATATTTACGATTGTCTTATGCTTTTAAGGACCTTCGATATTGGTTGCTGTGGATTCATGTAGAATTTACCCTTGTCATATAGAAGACACCAAAAAGGTGTTTTAATTGTATTCATTAATTTTAATATGGTAGAATATGTTTAAAATACGAATATAAAACCACCAATAAAAAAATCCGGAATACTGGTATTAATGTCTTCTGAATATTTAGCTGCTGTTGAAGCAGAACAGTAGATATATAAGGCCAACACATTTCTTCGATGCTTTTGTTCGTTGTTATTTATATACGTATATTTAAAGCTCTATGTACATCATATTATGTTATATAGAATGTGATTAATCGCAATCAAAGACTGATTATACTTCGAATAGGCAGTTCAACAGACACAAATAAATAAACCACATTAACTACTCGTGTGGTAGTGTAATCAGAACGCACGCAGCAATATGTGGTTTGGTGTTGCCAGAAGCGTCTAATTGTTTAAATATACAATACGAAAAATATGCTTATCTATAAAAGAATTTAAACAGCCATCGTCGCGGACTGGCAACTCTGAGCGAGGCCAACAGCGTCGGCCTCGAGCATTCTATTTTTTGGGTCGAATTAAAGATGGGGGTTTAGAGATTTAAGAGCAGTCCCACTTAGGCTCGCTGGGTGTGTGCTTCATACCACATAATATCAACCTACAAAAAACCGTTATAGTTTAGTTGTAATGTGATAGTAAAAGAAAGAAATAATAATAGTAAAAAGAATAAAAACAAACCTTTTATATCTACCTTTAGAGGAACCCACTCGTTATTGGACCTTCGCTTACAGTACACGAACTTGTCGGAAGCGATATTTATTTGCGTGTTCACATAAGCCTATCATTATTTTTTCATTGCGAAAACAGTCCAATAAATACTTTCAGTTTAAAAGCTTCGCGTTCACGTCTGTTTATCTCGCTCGAAGTCACATAATTTCTAAGTGGGCGTCTCGCTCGCTTATATCAGCATGAAATTTCTCCGGATCGGGATTATCATTATTTTTGTTTAAGAATTTTAATTCGTACTATATTAAAGCTTTTATCAAAACTTAAATTACGCCTATATTTTGTGTAATAATATCTAGATTTAGATTACTTTAGTCTACAAAATACTAATATGCATTTACATTTGAAATCAAGCAGAAAGAGAATTTACTAGGAATTCACCAATAATTCCACATTTGTCACCACAAATATACTATCTGGTTGGCTTGTTCTCTTGTTAGTCAATATATTTATGTAATTATTTGCTAGTTACTTGATAAGTGGCTACCTTATTCGCACATATTCACCCTCAATTTCAACATAAGTTTTTCTACGCAGGTATCTAAAACTGAAGTGTACAACACACTCAAAATTTGCAGGTATTTTCTCTGACTTCGAACATCCCAAATTTTTTCAACTAAACCTTAAGGAGTTTTTCTTTAAGGTCACTATCATACCATCAGACTTCCTATACTAAAAATTGTTATAATTAGTTAGCGTATTTTTCCAACATGAACATTATGTCATTTTGCAGGAGTACCGGTACTGTTCTAACGATACCTTACCTCCAGTGAAAAATAGGATTCTCTGTTACATCCAAAAAAGTTTAAAATATATGGTTATTATTAACTTTGCTATTTCACTACATGTTTGCATCAAAATTCTGTTTTTTACTTGTCCGAGACATTATGGAGAGAAGCAAGAAACATGTTAACAACTGATCACGTTAAATCAGAGCTTCAAATGGATAAATTATACCTTTAAGATATGCCTAGATTTTCATAACTAGTTATGTCTTTTGAAAACTTTCTACGCGCAAACAAACCTCAATGTCGGTGTTTATTTAAAAAAAAACCTAGATAGGTAAATTGTTTTTTCAACTTTTTTTTTTAAATTATTACTTTTTTAGCTAAACTCATTCACTATAATTATTTCCCAATCATATTGCTATGTGATATTTGTTTTGTTTTTCTTAAGTTAAATTTACTATGTATTATCTTCGCCCAGTATATAGTACCTGCATGCTTCTACCTAGGCATTTGATTTTTTCAGAATAGGTACTTTACCTCCTTTTAATGTGCTATTAACAGAAGTCGGCGTGAAAGTTTTTGAAATTCGTAATTTTCCGGCATTTGGCGCGCTCCAGGTCGGTAACGGTACGTGTGGGAATAAATTTGCCAAAAGAGGCACGGCAAATTCGTGATTTCGGGGGAACCTGAATAACTGACTAATGACATTCAATAGGGGAAACGTTTTTAGACACAATTATGATCCAAAGTGCAGGTTTCTGTGGTTAATTTTTCGAGATGCTATATTCTTTTTTGGATTGTCGCATGAAAGAAAAAATAAAAAAGGCATATACAATTTGAGGCATTTTGTCGAGTCGAAACCTGATTACTTTTGTAAAGGGAAATGCCGGAAATGTCGCAATCCAAAAAAAAATGTGATTTGCCCTTTCAATTTTCACATATTTTACTTCTTTTTTCGGAAACAGTAACTCTAAGCGAAATCAGTTTACATGTCCCTAAAGTACCCCCTAGCGATTGAGAACCTATGTATCCAGAATTAAGCTCCGGCTTATACAGGGTGAGCTATTAAAAAAATTAATATATACGCCTATTTCCCCTAGAGACTATCACATATGTATATATATATATATATATATATATATATATATATATATATATATAGGGGAGAATGAGGTATTGGCGCTTACCTAAGCTAAATTACATGTATATCATAAATTGTCAAACATACAGAAACTTTTTTTTTTCAGGATATACGTTGGTGTTTTGTGTTTCTAAAACACATATTAAATTGTATTTATCTTCCAATACTTAAGGTGAAAATATTATTCAAGCTAAATATGTCATTAGGGTATTTCCCGACAGGGTAGGGTAACGCGCCGCCCATGTAAAGGGTAATTCCGCTCATCACAAAAATGAACTATACACTATAAGAAAATATTTTTAAAACATTTTATTATGTACTTTTAACCAAGGAAAGACATTAGAAACCAAAATCAAACAATATTTTCAAATATAAAAATGATAAAGCTTAAAAAAAACAAAATATAAACATTTTAAACATTGTTGAAGTTTAAAAACTAAGAAAACTACTGCAGTCATCACAAACATAATTATGGGGACGATCCAAGCCCGTGCACTGTTTATGCGCCCACCTGCCACACAAAGTGCACCTATACCATATTTCTTTTTTGCCATGTTCACGTACGAAACAGATCTCTTCGTTAGCTTCTTTCCGTTCCATTAATGCTAGAAAATGGAAAATAAACTTAGAATAATAGTTTACCTTTCACGAAATTGTCTTACCTAGTTCACTCTATGACATATCCAGATCATCCATTTCATCATTTTGGAGCACATCTGATAACTTCAAGTTTTCATCTTCAGATGAATCGCTATCAAAAACTTTGCGTTTGATAGTTTTCTTCTGTTTTTTTGTTTCCTTACTTTTCTTACTTGGTTTTTCATCTGATTTTAATTTCAACTTGCGTTTGTTCTTATTTTCTTCCATGACTTCTTTCATTGGTGTGGCCGTAAGAACTTCGGATTGTTGCTTCTTTCTACCGCGATTTGTTCCTTTCACTGTAGGCATAACTGGACAAGGGGAAATGTCAGAAAACCTGAGCATTTTATTTGACAAATTATTCGATTTAACTTGTTTATTCCTCACGCCTGAACATCCAGCTTTGGTTCAACTTCAGCAATTTCTGGTTTCTTACATGGACTTTTGGACTTTTCCTGTGCAGGAGCATTTGTTGGATTCTCGGTTGGGTTATTTTCCTTAATAGTGTCGGAATATAGATCAACGGCGAAATCGGTGTCCTTAAAACATAAGGATCCATTGGAACAATTCCTGACACTTTAAAACCACTGACTGCTTTTTCGGCAACAGCAACTCTTAAATATGCCTTTGTGAATATACCTGCCACGTCGGTATTTAAAATTCTGGAAAATGGATTATTTTTCATAAACAGTTCACACTCATTGCTGTAAGCTGTTTTCAAAGCCGAAAAAAATGTCAAATCCAGCGGCTGCAACCGATGGGAGGTATGAGGAGGGATTGTAAGCATAATAATTCCGTTTTCACGGCAAAAATTATAAATTTTCAAGGAGGCATGGCTGGAATGATTGTCTAAGAGAAGAAGCACCGGGTGTTCAAGGCTGCATTTAGTAAACTGTTTAAAGTGTCCTAGCCAAACTAGAAACAAGTCTTCATTTGTCCAGCCATTTTTGGAAGAGGCATATATGGACCCAGGAGGCCCGTTTCTTTCAAGTAAGGGACTAAATCTTTGTCTGGCATGAATAAACATGGGAGGAATGAAGCTGCCAGCTGCACTCATTGCACAGCAAATGGTTAATGTTTTTCCTCTTCCCAGACTTGTGGCAGCTCCGATTTGTTTTTGCCGCTTAGGAGCTATGATTTTACCCGGCTTGTGAACCGTTGTTACCCCAGTCTCGTCAACATTAAAAATTCTTGTTGGGGCAAAATTATACTTGCTCATAAGAGTTTCCAAGTGTGAATAAAATTTCGTAACTTCGGTTTTATTGAAAGCTCTTATTCGATTCAAAGATGTGGCCTCTGGGGTTCTAAAACTCAATCTTGGATTTCGAGCCATAAAAGCGTATAGCCAATCCTTACCAGCTGTTTTAGATTGCTTGTTAAAGTTATTGGATATTCTGTTTATGGTTGCGTAGTCAAACACTGCCTTACGAAACTGCAATGGAGTTAAAAACAATTTTGAAAGATTCAGTAGCTGTTCACACATTTCTTGTTCCTCCTCCCTCGTAAATATAGGTTTCCTTCCCAGTCTTGGCTCGTAGTACCCTCTTTCTTTTAATCTATCCCTTAAACTACTGTATGGTACCTCATATTTTCTGCTTACTTCTCGCATTTTTTTCCCCGCATTGACATCCACAATAGCCGCTTTCATAGTCTCTTCTGTCCAAGATACCTTCGTAGTTGTACGCTCCCTCTTTCGTGGCATCTGCAAATAGATTATAATTTACCCAATACAAAAACAAAGATAATAAAAAAATAAAAAACATTATTTCGGGTAATTCCGCTCAGTTGGGTAATGACGCTCAACCCGAGCGCCATTACCCGATTAGACAATCGGCAAAAAAAGTGCGTACATAACCTTAAAAACTTGCAAACATAAAAATGTACACCTAAACTACAAATTCTGATGTTTTCAAAGCTATATTTCAAGTTTCAAAATAATATAAACTAATGTTACTTACCTCTCTTTGAAATATCCGATATTTTTTAGGAAAAACGACGAAAATGAACAACGATGCACCATAAACGTATGCTTTGAATAAACTGATTGAATGTAATAAATATATTAGAAACCTGTAAACTTGAGTGAGCGGTATTGCCCGCTGAGCGTGATTCCCCCATTTTCCCCTACTTCGAAATAGGTTTCTGGACCCTTAGTATGTTCAGTTTTCTTGAGTATTTTGATCCTAATTTTTTATATATAAAACGAAGACTTAGTTTATATGTAGCATTTTTATCCACATACGTTTCGGCAAGTTTTTTCCTTCATCATTGTTTTTATATATATGTATTGTTTCTTTTTAATATAAACGTGTCAGATGTTTTACTGTTAAAATTTTAAATTTTAAATAGATCAATGGCAACCTATTGTGGTTCTAGGGCCTTAATTAATTTACTTATAACTCAGATTCTACCGAGTATTGGTTTCATCCTACCCAAAAGGGGAAGGATATCTATATCACTTGTTATCTAAGTCTAAGCTTTGCTTAAAGTACCTGCATTCTTTTTCGCTATACTTTTTAACGCAATCTAGCTAAACACTGGTTAATTAATTACTACGAAGGGTTGGATTCAAATATCACGATGTAAATGATCTTTTAGTTTTCCATAAATACTGTTCACAAAATAACCCCTTGTTTTGTAAACCCACAAGGCATATAGTCGGTTTAACCAATTGGTACATATTTAAAATTGACCAATATTTGATTATATCGTTAAAAACATTAATTAATAATTCTACACAGGTTGTTTCGAAAAATATGATCAAACATTATTTTCATGTTTCTCAGATTTGCAAACCCATCGTTTCTGTAAAAAAGTCAGAAAGTGAAACTTCTTAAAATTAATTATCTAAACTTTGACAATGTTGTCAAATCATGAAATGACACTTTCTAAAATAATAATAAACAGGACGGTGTTTAACTTGAGAGTGGCAACCCTTAACTTGTTATAAAGAATTAACTCTTAAAAATGGTTATTTTAGGCAGTTTTTTTACGTTAAAATGGAATAGTGTGTACCTTTAGAAATAGATGTTTTCAGATATTTTGAAATTCGAACGTTGACCTTTAACACATTTTTAGGATAACTCGGAAATGATGGTCAGGGATTGTATAGCTTTTTTAAACATAGGTTCGGAAATATATAGTTTCTGATAAATGTTCTGTTTTTGCCACATTTTATATATTAAATACTTAACAAAACTATCTAAAAGTGAAGGTCTTCCAGACTCATGTTTTTGGGAACTTATTTTCCTTTTCTACTTCCTTCGTAAAAGGGAGGTTAATGAAAAACACCCTCCGAGATTTTTTCAGATATTTACATCTCAGGGTCTCCGAAATGCCGAAAAACATGTTTTCTTAATTCCGTCGGTCAGGTTTCAATCAAAATTTAAATGTCATATGGGGATGACTTGGTAACATTTTGGTAAATATCCATTATGGCGAAACAAAATAGCGGCCTAATCAAATGTTAAAAAAATCATTACTAAAAAAACTACTTCATTTTACCTCAAATTTTGCACAAAAAGCAAGTATTGCGTGGTAATCAATCGTGGTAAAATTTTGACATGAATCCAAGATGACAAAACCAAATTGCGGCTAATAAAATATTTAAAAATTCAGCCTGAAAAAACTACTTAATAGATTGATTTCAAATTTTGTGCAAGAATTAATTTTGGTATAGAGATTGAACTGATAGAATTGTGGTAAAAATTCAAGATGGCGGAACACAATAGCGTCCAAATGAAATATTTAATCGTGAAAAAAATTTCAGATTTTACATATCTGTAGGTTTTAGCGTTCCTAGATGCCAAAAAATATATTTTCTCAACTCCATTGGTCTGTCTGTCAGTTCGCGGCGTAGCTAAAAACTTCTTACCTGACAAATTTTGGTCAAAAATTAAGAGTTATGTGGGGATGACCTGGTAATATTTTGGTAATATTGCGGAACAAAATGGCGGCCTAGTACAATGTTAAATAATCCAATTTCCCCTAAATTTTACACAAAAATCTAATGTTACATAGGAATAAACCTGTAATATTTTGGTACAAATCCAAGACAGCAGAACAAAATGGCGGCCTGATAAATTATTTAAAAGGTCATCTCGAAAAACTACTTATTAGATTAATTTTAAAACTTGGGAAGCATTAAGTGTGCTTTAGAGATAAACTGGTCAAATTGAGGTACTAAATCGAAACAAAATGGGGGTAAAATAAAATGTCTAAAAATATCAAAGCAAATTTTTTTCCTAATTTATCTGCATCTTCAAAAATCATTGTAAAAAATCTTCTTATTCAATTTTCTTCAAATCTTGCAGCAACTTTGAACGTAATACAGGGATTTATTGGTACGAATCCAATATGGTGAAACAAAATGGCGTCCAATAAAAATGTTTGAAAATACATTATACTAAATGACTATGTGCAGAACTAAATTTGGGTTACACTTTACCATTCCTAATACAAGGAAAGATTCATAGCGAGGAAAGTTCCGTTTAAAGGAAATTTACCTATTTCTTGACGTAAGAAATAAGCCTAAAACTCTCATTTTTGAACGTATGCCTCAAAATTTAAAAATATTTCAAAAACGATAGATAAATTAAAAAACTAGAGCCAATAATATTATATTTTTTAGAGTAAAAAAAATCACAAATTAAAGGCAGTCACCTTTCTTAGATTTTAACAAGTAGGATTTGTGTCCTAAAAAGTGTCAATTTTGTATTTGATAGCATTATACAAGTGAAATTATTTAATTAAATTTGTAGTACTAAGAATTTATTTTTAAATCTAGAAAAAAAAATTGTCGAAAAATGTACTTGGCCGAATATGAGTAACGGCGGTTTACAGAAACTGTTTTTTATGAACGGAATTTGTAACCACAAGCTTGACCATCGTTTTCGTAACCACGTATACGTCATCTATAAGTACCACATTTTTTCCTTCATTATTGTTTTTATATATATGTATTGTTTCTTTTTAACATAAAAGTGTCAGCTGTTTTACTGTTAAAATTTTAAATTTTGAATGGATTAATGGCAACCTATTGTGATTCTAGGGCCTTAATTAATTCACTTATAACTCAGATTCTACCGAATATTGGTTTCATCCTGTCCAAAGGGGGCGGGATATCTATATCACTTGTTATCTAAGTCTAAGTTTTGCTTAAAGTACCTGCGTTCTTTTTCGCTATCCTTTTTACAATTGTAATTATTTAATTAAATTTGTAGTGCTAAGAATTTATTTTTAAATCTAGAAAAAAAAATTGTCGATACATGTACTTGGCCGAATATCAGTAACGGAGGTTTACAGAAAATGTTTTCATGAATGGAATTTGTAACCACAAGCTTGACCATCGTTTTCGTAACCACCTATACCTCATCTATAAGTACCACATTTTACTAATATACTATTTACTATGTTTTCAAAGTTTTTCAAACCGTAACATACATTTTAGAACATCGAGAACTGATAATAAAATTAAAAAGAAAGAAAATCCACTTACTTTCTGTTAAAACCTGCCCCACACGTTGAACACAGAAAGGGTTTGTCTTCCTTGGATTCTTTCCTCGAAATGGTCCTTTTTCTTTGATGATTTTTCTCGTGATACAATAAGTTGTTTTTTCTTGCGAAGCTGGCATTACAAATTTTACACACATAGGGTCTAAAAACATTATTTAATAAACATTAAAAAAAAACAGGTTAATATAAATAAACAAAAACAATTTAAGTTCCCAACCATGTTTATTTTGCGGGATTGGTTAAAATATAGACCCTTCTTCGATGTGCTTCAAACAAAATTAAGGTCACGAACATACAGTTAACACTGAATAGTTTCTTATAACTAAAAATATATGTTTGCTATTATAATATTCACGATTATCTACGTTTTTTAGAGTATACTTTGGGTTTTCGTTAAAACAATTAGAAGACCTGGCCAATTATAGCACTACCGAAGTAAATCATTAAACACAGCTTTTATAAAATATATTTTAATTATGCAACATATTTGGCAATTAGAAACACTCCATATGATGTTTTTTTAGTTGCCATGGTCACGGGTGCCATACAGGTACTCCGGATCAAATTCTGGTTATTAATTTCAGCTAAAGCGTATGTTAAGGTAGATTCAGAAATAAAAAAACAATTCTACAATTTCGACAATTTCTCAGTTTGGAAAAAACGATTCGCCTTTTGGCATATTACTCTTACCATCTGACACTTGGTGATTAAAAGAAAATTAAAACTTAGGTACATATTATACTTTACTAAAAATAACTTTTTAACAAAAAAAAATCCTCAAATCCCTAACTTCAAGAGTTAGAGAAAACGTAGAAGATGGCAAAACGTATGATGTTATCTTTATTTATATTTTAAATTCTGTCACTAAGAAATATAAAATATTTTCATTGAATTTCTCTTAGCTTTGTATTTTTTTTAAATATCTTTAACCAAAAGGAGTATCTACAATACCTTTCTTCAGTGTGTATTCTTAAATGTGGCTGCAGCGAATGCTTGGGGAAGAATTTTTCACATAGAGGACACTTGTACCTTGGTAGGGGGGGTTTTGTCACTGATTCGTTCCCTAAAAATAAATAATAATTATAATCTAGCTATTTTATTAGCATTTTATTGGAAATCTAAGAAGTGAACGCGCTGTAAAAATTACTAAATAACTGTTATTACTATTGCTATTTATTATTGAAGGTAATATTTTTTATGTCACTTTACCATCCTCATCTAATTGCTGTATAATTAAAGGTTCACTATGCAAGGCCACGTGAAAGAGTAATTCTGATGTCGAATCAGAAGAATAAGGACATTTCTCGCATCGATATGGATTGTCCAACATATCCGTATCGTCAGTTTCTGGAAATTTGCATGCTTTTGCTTTTAAGTGGTTACTTAGCTCCTGTGAAACGGTAAAGTAAATTCCACAATAAGGGCACCTAGAAATAATTCATAAACGTTCAACTTAAAACAAATAAAGCATTTTCTAAAAAATCTAATATTTTTGAAATAAATAAATGGTATATTAGTTTCAAATTTGATGCTTAAAAATGTTGCGACCTAAAACAGAAAACACTTTTTTGCAATTTCTCATTTTTTACTTGCCCCGTAAGAAGATCGTGTTGTAATCGTAAAAAATCATCGTTCGAGATCCTTGCAGCTTTTGCCTTTTTACCAGATAACGGAAAACCGTTTTCCCATTTCCATTCCAAAATGGTGGTCTAATGTATTGTTGTACTGCTGATCTGAATTTTTTTACAAGAATTGAGTTTGACTTGGGGCTGTTAAAATTTTAGTACGGTCCTATATAGCAAAAGAAAATGGCAGTCTAATAAAAATAAATGACAAATAAAAGTTTTGGAGTTAAAAAATGTATATTCCTTCCATGGTTATAAATTCTTATTTGCGCGTGCGCAGAATACCTACTCAAGGAACCGGTGATTTTCGGCTTGACAAAAACAACATAAAAGTTTAACAAAAATTAAAAAATATACATAAAACCTCTCATATATTTCTCTTTTCTTATTTTCATTATGAGGGAAATCTCGGAAACGTTGGTAAAAAAATGTAAAGCCTTTTCCACAGAAATTTACTTCTAATAAAACTTTTATAAACCAAAAGTAAAATGTATTACAGTTTATTTAATATGTATGAAATTATTCCCAAATAACATATATATACCGGGTGTCCCTCAGAAGTGGCTAACCCTTTTGAAATTTGGTATACGTATACGAGACACAAATTTGAATTCTTTGGCATATTCATTTGTTTCGAGCCACATCCGGTTTGAACGGAAATGACCTCAACTTTCAAATGTGACACCCTATATATTTTTGCTTATTTGGTTAGAAAATGGCATTCTGATTATAATGACACTCTTTTGTCAATTTTTGACAGATCGAATAATTTGTATAATCATCGTTGTCTTTCAAACTAGGATGCTATGAATTCCCAAAATTGGTTCATTTGTGATCAAGTACTAGATACGGGAAAAATACAAATTGGCCTTGGTTGACCTGAGAAACGTTACTGCAATTTTGAAATCATCAAAATCAGTATTTTTATGTTTATTTTTTCAAATGTGGGGATTTTATAACAGACCTTTCCTTCCGACCACTTTATTATCACACACTGTAATATTATTTTAACTCACTCTTCTGCTATGAGCTACGAAATAAAATAGATAAGGCGGCTTTGAACACCAAAGATTGTTTACAATTTTGACATTTGCCTCCATTATTAGTTATATAGGGATATAGTCACGATTTTACTAAAGTACAGGTACTTAAGTAGGTATAATTATAGTTGTTTGATAAAAAATTTAAACTTTCAATTCTAAATATGGCGTTACACAAGAAGTGAAAAAATCAATACGATTTTGGTCTTTGGTGAATGTAGGAATAATTCAGTTCAAGCTGCAGAATTGTACGCCCAGAGATATCCGGATCGTCGCATCCGACCAGACATTATTTACCAAACTTGAGAAATTGCGCCAAGAGTCTGAAGCCAGTGAAACCCGACAGTTATCGTAAGTGAAGAAACAAAAAATACAAGTGTCAGTATACGTCGAGGTAAAAGTGACTGTCTCACTTAGAGAACTCTTTTTAGAATGCCAAGTATCAAAGAAATCGCTATGGAAAATTTTACATGAGCATAAATATCGTTCCTTTAAATATCAACTGCCTTGATTTCTTTCTGTAGGGCACTATAAAAAATAAACTGTATAACACAACTTCAGCAACTCGTCGTGAGTTGGAAAATAATGTATGAGCGGCCATAAATAGGATTACACCTGAGCTGCTGAGAAAAGTAGTGAGGGCAACTGTAGAAAAGGTCCAGAGTTGTATAGAACAGGACGGTGGCCATTTTGAGCATTTGGATTCCTAAACATTTATTTCCAGTTATTATACCTACTAGCTATAAGACAATTAATTACATTAGAAATTTAATATTTTGTTGTTGTTTTCAATGTGAAGTATTATAATATTTTGTATCAATATTTTTAATGTCGCCTCGTTTCATAACATTTTATTCATAGCTTATTATGCTTTATTAAATGTCCGTTTATTGTAAAGAAACATGCTTCTAACGAGGAAAAACAAAAAAAAATCTTGTAGGTACGTGAAGGTCAGGGTGAAACGAAAAATAATATCTAAATAAATGTTCTTTCTCCAACTGTCAGTATTATTTTATTTACATTTCTTGCTGTAGCCATAGCAACATCGTCAACTGTTTCAAATCATGGATAACTAGATGAAGCCATGACCAGCACCAATTATTATGCTGTGTGTAATAAGTGATAACAATAATATTTTTTATTACTTTAGGAGAGTCAGTTAAAATAATATTAGAGTGTGTGGTATCAAAATGTTCGGAAGGAAATGGTCTATTATAAAATCTCTACGAGCCACACCCTCTCCATTTAAAAAAAAATCGAGTAAACATAAAAATACTAATTTTGCTAATTCCAGATTGTTCTCAAGGTCAACCAAGGCCAACTTGTACTTTTTCCGTACTACTTGATCACAAATGAGCCAATTTTGGCGATTGATAGCATCCTAGATTGAAAAACATAAATGATAATAAAAGTTATTCGATCTGTCAAGAATTGACAAAAAGGGTGTCATTATAGTCAGAATGTTCTCTCCAAATAAGCAAAAATGTATAGGATGTTTCATTTAAAAATCGAAAGTGAGGTCATTTCCGGTCCAACCGGAAGTGGCTCGAAACAAACGAATATGTCTAAAAATTCAAATTTGTGTCTCTTTTACGCATAACAAATTTCAAAAAGTTATCTCACAAAACCAAAAGTAATAAGGGTGAGCCACTTCTGAGGGAAACCCGGGTCAACTGTGTCATCTGTGAATGGTGGAGTTCCCATCCCTTGACTCAAATCAATCAATCAAATCAAATCTTTATCAAGACGATCTTATTTAAGTTGGATCGGTTTGGAGGACAATCGGTCTAAAATTAAAGTTCATAACCTATGAGTTATTGAGAGACTGTTAGCTGAGAATCATTGCCTAAATTTGACTCTGCATCATCCAAATTCAAATAACATTTTAATAATTATAATTTGCCTACAACGAAACATAGCTAGAAGCTATAGTCAAACTGGGCCCTAATCATAATACAAACCTAATTTTGTGATCAGGATGTTCTGCTTTCAGATGTTCCTTTAGTAATAAGAAGTTGCCAAAATATTTTGCACAATATTCACATTTTCTTCTTAAACTGCTTCCTTTTGGTCGCTTCTTTTCTAATAATGTATATCTAAAATGTAAAAAAAATATTTTTTCGAAAAACAAGCGTCTTTTAACTACTCGCTATTTTCTATTTCGATTTACACTCACCTATGTTTAGCACTCATTCTATGCTTTTTTGCATCAATGCTAGTTTCAAATTTGATTTTGCATATTCCACAAAAAAAGTAATCATGTTTGTGTTTCTTTCTAAAATGCCTTTGGAGCGAGACTGCTTTCAAAAAAGTTTTATTACAGTCTTTACACTCGTAGTCCTCTTTTTCGTAAATACTGACGTTAGATGAATCATGATTCAGTCTTTTACAGTGATTTAGGAGTTGTATATTTAACGAAAACTTGCTTTGACACGTAAGGCAAGATATCTCGTTAATTTTCTTAATCGTTATAGGTACAGATCTATTAATTACAGACACCACTTCAAGATGTTCATCGGAATTTAAGTGTTTGAACATATCTTCAGAATTTTCGTAACGCTGCTTACAAAATGCACATAAGAAGTAGCCGGGATAACTTTCATCGTTTATTCGGTGGAACTCAGATTTCCAATGGTTTAAAAATTGTTCATGGGTGTTACAGTAGAACTTGCAAACATAACATTGAAAGGGACATTCTAACACAACACTTAATATGTTATCTAGAACAAGTTTCTTCGCTTCATCTGTAGTAATATCTCCTTTTCTGTAGTGATAATGAGATATCAAGTGTTTTCCCATTAAATATCTGTTTACTTTTGAGCGGCAAACAATGCAAATTTCGAATATTTTTCTTCGATTGCGCTTCTTTTCTTGTTGAACATGAGACGGAGGCTAAAAAAATTATATTTTTTTTCAGGTTAATAAAGGTTTTGTTATGGAGTGACTAATGCATAAATTGAAATTATTAATAAGTTAAACAATTTTTACTGAATGTAGGAATAGAAAATTTGAAAGGTATTATTTTTAATTTTTAAGCAAAATACATAAGCCCTTTACCCAAAACTTCCCTTTCTTTTTAATATTATAAGTGTTTCTTTACTAGAATATTTTTAAATGTTTCCGTTATACAGATACCAAGTGTCAATTTTACTCTAATAAAAAGATTTATCATTCGACAAACTCTTAAAATATTGTTGCTATTACGTGTGTGGGGCATGTTCAAATAATTGCGAATGTCTGTTCAAAAAGATGGGTATATCAGTCCAGTGAAAATTAAACAAATACACTATGTTATTTTCAAGAGCTACCAAAACTTATTTTTTCCTATTTTAAATGACTTTCCAAAAATTAGGTTAAAGGAATTTTGCCACTGAGCTGTCAATTGGATAATAATTAAAATAGCTCCTTTTAAAAAGAATCAAAGACGTTTTCTGGAATTTTAAAACCCCAGGCCAAGCAAATGCTGATAAATCTTGTGGATTATTTTATTCGACAAACTTATATTACAAGAAAAGTCGAGCAGAGAGTATCAGAAGCTCTAGGAATTAGTGTAAGTTCTGTCGAAAAGATTATTCGAGAAAAAAAGCAAATATAGAGCCAAAGAAAGAAGAAAAAAACGTAAAAGAAAAAAGCCCAAAACTGAAGATTTATGTCAGAAGATGAATGTACGCATCGTGTACATTAATCTTCTGACTTTCACACACGATGCGATATTATTTATGATTTATATGCAGCGTGTTCAATTTTTAAAAAATTACATTCAAAACCAAAATTCAAAACTAAGAAATGTGGTGTTTTTGAACGAAACGTGGATTTTTTCGAAAAAAGGGTTGTGCTTCGGGTAAAAAATTTATTATCTTACATGCAGGGTTTTCAACGGGTTTTATACCAGGATCAAGTTTGATCAACTTCAAAAAACTTGGCCTATTAATTAATACCCAGTTTAGAAGAATAATCTATAGTTTGTATGAAATATATTGAACGAGTGGGCTGAAATACGATGCGTTTCTAGGCGAAAGCCAAAATTTTAAACATTTAGGTATTTACGTATGTACCTATAAAGGCGAAGAATTTAAAATATTTCGGTTTTGGATTGGAACCATCATACTATCCCAATAATCCGTTTAGTAGATTAAAAAATGCACACGTTTGTAAAGATATTTAATCATGCTTTAAAACAATTTATAATAGTTTTAGATAATGCTTCGTACCTTCTCGTGACCTTAATAAGCAACCGACGTGTGTTCTGTTACATGAACAAAAATGAGATTATTGAGTAGCTTCAAAAAAATACTTAAATCCTTTGCCAAACACGCTGAATCAGAGCTGCTGGTAATAGCAAAAAGACACACAACGCAAGAATTTGCTGTGGATCAGATGTTACGTCAGCACGGCCACGAAGTTTTGCGCCTGCCATTGTCAGTTCAATGCAACTGAGTTGATATGGGCAGGCGCAAAACATCAGTACGAAAAAACAGGTTGGAGATGGTTTAAAATGCGGTCAAGTAGAAATGGTTTGGCAATGTGCGCTGGACCAGTTAGATAAGGAATATTGGACAAAATCAGTAGCGTACACAGAAGAACTTATTAAAAATTGGTGGAGTCGGTAGCAAGTTTTGGACGTCTTCGTAGAGCCTCTAGTTATTAATTTCAAAGGAAATGACGATTCATCTGAGAATGAAACTGACGAAGAATAGTTATTTTTATATTTAGTATTTTTGTAAACAAAATTAATATTGATTGAAATATTATTTTAATATTCTCGTTTAGTTCTTGGGTTTAAACCAATTTTTATTGAGATTCTGTAAATTTTGAAACCAAAAACATTTTTTAATAGCTAGGTCAAGGGCAATGTTCATAGAACCGACCCTATCATCTGATATAGCACGATAGTTTTTTTTATACAGATAGAAGAATCTTAGAACCCAACCTATAAATTATTGCATCAGCTGTGTATTGGGCGAATTTTTTCTAAATAAACATTTCGGAAATCACTCGTTTTGTTGATTAGTTCATAATACATGGGACTTTTTATTAAAATAAAGTTCGGCTATACTATAATTGTTCGTTTCAGTATGGAATATTTATATTCTAATTGATCCCACCCATGAACTACATGGTTCTTGATAATCTTTTCAGCAGTAGTTTCCAAGGGTGCAACTTGTGTCAATATTTTTTTATCTGCTATACCCTCTGAATCATAAAATTGTAACAAAATAAGTTTTTTGACGTTGTATATGAAATTCTGAGGATTTTTTATATTAAACTCTACAACAGTATGCCAAATTTTAGTATAGTGTCACTACTGAAGGTACCTTAGATAATTGCGGTGAAGAGCCTTAAAATAGGTAAAAAAAGATTAACTTCGATAAACTGGACAGTCCTTCTAGCCTGTAAAACTTTACCCTTTTGAAATATTAGAATAGACGTGGAGAGGAGGTTAAAACTAATCTGTCCTATCATAATGACCGTTTTTTAACTTCTCTCGGAACACAGATCCTTTACAAAAGCCACTCATTTAACTTGATTTTGTACCGTTTGCTTGATGTCTGTCAAGAACTTGTCTAATTCTTGTGATTCTGCCGAGTATTGTTTTTCTTAATGTTGTCGCGCTTTCGTCGCCCATTTTGTCGTCGTGTGTTCCAGTCAAAATGTCTTATATTTGATCCTCTCCAGAGTCCTATGTTGGTAAAAATGTTAGACCCGAAGATGCGATATATGTTCAAGGACAATGGAACTTGTTATTTTATAAATGTCACAGTCGCTATAGTAATTATATTTCCAAATGGGGAACAACTGCCTAAATGCTCGTCGGGCTTTCAAAATTCTATTGCCTATGTCCTATAGCATTCCTCCTGTCTTGCCAACATACTCCCTAGATATGTAAATTATTCGACGATCTCAATGTAATTTCCATTGAATTTTACGTGTTCGGTTTTATTGGTTAGAACTGAACGATCTTTTGTTTCTTTGACGTTGAATTTTAGTCTTACTCTTGCAGCTTCGATTTCTACTTCTCAATTTTTCCTTCATATCCTAGGATATGATAAAGGATGCATATATCAACCGCCTAATCAAGATCTTGCAGACGGGCAGCAGAAGTCCGTCGAATGCCTCATTCCTTGTAACACACCTCAAGTCATAACGTGTCCGTGACGATGTTGAAAAGAGGGGGAGACAGAATGCGGCCCGGTTTAAAACTGTTGGTAATTGGAAATTTATCACTTGTTCTTCCCTTGTGCATGTCGCAATAGCTTGCTTGACCGTAAAGTGTTATTATCATATTAATGATTTTAAAAAGGACTTTATTTGTATGAGAAGTATATGATATGGCTACGTGATTGAGAGTGTCAAAAACACGCTGAAAATCAACGAACATGAAGTATAAGGTTAATTTACATTCCGCTGACTGCTCAATTAGGATGACTCTTTGAAAAAAGGTGCTATAAAAAAGTATCGAGTGCCAAAAAAAGTGATTACAGGCACGATCAAGTTGTAAATATTTACAGATAACACAATATAGTCCCAAGGAACACATATAAACATATTGTGATATGGAACTCTAGGGAATTTACATTTTGCATTATAACCGTGAAAAAAATTACCTCCGTTTTAATTACAACAGCACTTTCACTGCATCCTTCCTTACTGATGTTTGCTTTTTTACCTATTGTCTGATCATCAAACTCTGCGTCAGGTCTAGTTCTTTTAAAGTGAAGATCGGATTTGAGGTGTCGTTGGTATACTATTTTTGAGGCAAGTCTTCTGTTACATGTACTACACCAGTACTCAACAGCTCCACTGGAGTGTCTTAAAATAAAATTATTATACATAATAATAAATATAGCATAACTGAGGAAAATAAAAGCAATTTTAATAATTAGCTTATTTGAGAGTGTATAAGAAATTACTATAATTCATCACAAATTTTTAACTTACACGTATCATATGCTTTTGGCATTTTTAAAACAAATATTTAAAAACAGTAACATGCTTGTATTACCTGAGAGGTACATCATCTGTAATTTTAAGGTCTTTGGGATGGTTTGTAGACGTCCATTCTTTAGATTCCAAATTTCTATTGTAACCATCAGGTTGTCTGACAACCTTATTTCTATTTGTTTTACTTGTTTTTGCTTTTGACAATTTGTGTAAATCCTGGGTTTTAAAACTAGAATCCTTAAGATCAAGTAATGGCACGGATTTAGTTTTTTCCTTAAGATTTGTAGCATAAAGATTATTTTTTAGGGAAAGTTGCGTTAAAGGTTTTATTTTTTCTTTGGAAAACTCTTCTATATCTGGCCTCATTTTTTCTTTTTCTAAAATATAATAAGAATTGATAGTCCTATATCCTAAAAATTCAAATAAATCTTTTCATAACCTACCTTTTGTTGGTGGTATCTGTAATGTGCTCTCCAAATCTGATTTTGGCTTCCATTTACCTTAAAACAAGTTAATTGAAATTTTTTACATTTATATTAATATAAATACGATGCCGACAAATCATATAAACATAAATGTTATTATAGGTCAGTCTCTAATATTTAGATTTTAAACTATATTTTTGTAACTAGAAGTATTTTTTTGATTAAAATTATTTTGATTTTAATATAAAGTCTCGTAGCACCTTTTTTAGGACAAGACATAATCGTGCTTTTGTTCGATTACGTCAAAAAGTCCACTTCGACTTGCTTAATCACTGGTTTGCTTAATCTATTAATCGGTAAGTATTTTAGACAAATAAAATCCCTAGCTTTGAAATTTTTAAAATTGTATTAGAACCAAAAAAGTTAATTCTATTTACAGTGTAATACTCACGTTTTAAAACCTTAAAAAAGTTACAACGTTGCCATGTTTCATAGCGTAATTTCATTTTTTTTTTGCAACATCCGTTCAATAGAGCATTAAATAACGATTTCTATGATATACAACAATATGGGTCTACGACTGACCGTTTCGGACTTATTGACAATCATCTTCAACATTTAACCTATTTTTTCATAACAAAGCTTTCAAATTTTGCAATTTGAAAAATATATTTCGCCCTTGGTAAAAGTCTTATTACCTGGAATCAATAAATGATGAAAACTTTGAATTTTTGTATGATTTGTAACTAACTACGTGTCCAAAAATTTAAAATTTTTCTGTTTTGTGGTCATATTAATTTAGATATCACATTGGCCTCATAGGAAACCATATTAAAAATATTTTTATATTGATTTTTTAATAAATGTTTCTTACATTTACATTTGTTAAACCTATATGAATTAAAATTCTTTAAATTAAGTAATAAAAGAATAACCAGTTGTAAAATTTTAAATAAACCTAAAGCGAATTTTCCACATGTGCCCCTTTCTGAGCAATACATGGGTGTAATTGTTTACAAGTTTTTATCCCTTTTTCTACAGAACCTCCCTGATTGAGTAATTGTATTTTTTCAGTAATTTTTTGCATATATTGCTCAACATCTTGGCATCTATTTAAAGTTTCTATAAAAAATATTTCAAGATGATAAGATCAGGGCTCTTCGGGGGCCAGGGATCATTTTTATTAGACATAATAAATTCTATCCAACAAATGTATCTCATCGTCACTATGACCCAGAGCTCCGTTTAATTCTATACAATCATTTTGCAGAATTTATTGGACCCAGTGGAAATGTTTCCTGGCTCCTTGGGAATCCTGATCTTACCCTTTCAGATTATTTTTTTCGGGAAACTTAAGCTGTATAAAAATAGATGCTTCTTGCCCCCCCAGGAATCCTAATCTTACCCTCTTGGATTTTTTTTGGGAAACTTATAAATATAAGCTTTATAAAAATAGATGCCAAGATCCTGGATAATTTAAGCAAAACTATGAAATAATTTAAATTATTCAGTCAGAGTCGTTTTGTAGCAAAAGAAATAAAACATTCAAGAGAATTTACAATTTGTGTAAGTATTACTCAAAACTGGAGTCACGTTGATTTTTCAGTAATTTATTTTGTTGTTACTTAATTTAAAAATTTTAGATTCTTTATGTTATGTTGTACTTGATAACTAAATATTTAAGCACCATTTAATAAAAAAATAATCTGGTTTCATATAAGAAGGCCTATGTCAAGGCGTAATAGCAGAATTAGAATGCATGGCCACAAAATAAGTTTAAAGTTATTATGACATGCAGCTAGTAATAATCCATATACAATTTATCATTTACTGATTCCAGTTAATACAAATGTTATTAAGATAATGGTCAAGAGAACCAAAGGGGCGAAAAAAGTATTATCTGTAGTAAATATTTGTGCGTAAATATTTATTTTTTTAAAAAACACAATTCGAAAGATTTGTTATAAAAAAAAATAGGTTTCATGCTGAAGATGATCCTCAATGAGTTTGAGACGGTGAGTTGTACACCTATAGCGTTTTATATCGTTGAATTCGTTGTTTAATGCTCTATTTCAATTTCATATAATATAAAAAAGTTGGCATTTAAAAAAAAACTTAAAAAATTACTTAACGCCAATCATGGCAACGTTGTAACTGTTTTAAGGTTTTGAAACTTTAGTATTAGAATGTAAATAGAATGAACTTTTAACTTTTCAAGATAAAATGTCATTAAACAAAACGTTGTATTACAGACCCATACTAATATATATCATTGAACTCATCCTTAAACGGGCTATCATAATCTGTAATAATATATAGGTTGCCCTATTTAAAATAAAAGAGTTCATATAAGCTCAGAAAATATGCAAAATCCTGTATCCAATAACAACAAAATAAAATAAAACTTCAAAAGAAACAAATATTATATTTTTAAATATGTTCTCGATTTTATGTTTCTCCAGATATGGAGACATATTATTTCAGACACTCAGTACAATTGAAATACATACCTTTAGTATGTGTGGGAGGCGGGATAATTTCATAATCTATTTTAGGCTTCCATTTACCTAAAAGTAAATAAAAATAAAACTAATGAATTTAGCTTAAGCTAGAAGATTTACCTTTTGTATGTATCGGAGGTGGTACCGCCTCTTCTTCGATTTTTGGTTTCCATTTTCCTAAAGATAGAAAAGAAAATGGTGCAACTATGATAAGTTCCTCTACAATTAGATGAAGTAACTACATTAATGATTGTTAAAATTGTTCAAAAGATGTGCGTGTATGCAAAATAATTCGAAATATGTACAACAGATGATTTATTTGTTATTAAGCTTCACAAATGACAATCTTGTATTTTCGCCATTCAGCACTTATAAGCTTTCTATGCTTTAAAAAATATTGTTGTCTTAAGTTTATTAAAGTTTTAAAGTTTATTAAATGTTATTCGGATAAGAGTTGAAATAATTAGTGAGCAGGATTTAATGGTGAACAAGAATTATCTGTCGGAGATCATTATTTGTATTTTAAGTATATAAATCTCAAGCTCAAACACATGACAAGAGTTGAACCACAAGGCCAGAAATATTCAAAAATAAAGAGTTTTGTCAAATAAAATTAATAAACCGAAAAGTAAAGTTTCGTTAATAATAAGTGCGAAAAAGTCGATGAACAAATTTTACTCTACTTTTTACCTTTTGTATGTGTTGGCGGAGGATATCGTTCGTCTTCATTTTCGGATCTTGGTCTCCATTTACCTTAAACAAAACAAAATTGTAAGCAATAATATTCAGAGTCCTGATGTAACTAATAAGGTTAGAGAGCATACTGTACCTCGCGTATGAGTTGGTGGAGGATAGTCTTCGTCATGCTCGCTCCTCATTGAAGGTTTCCATTTGCCTCTTGTATGACCAGGGGGTGGATATTTTCCTCCAGTTGAGGGGTGACCATCATCTTCTGAGGGTTTCCATTTACCTTTAGTGTAAGACGGGGAAGGAGATAAGGGCCGTTTTGGTTTCCATTTCCCTCCTATAATTTCAATATCTTAATATAGTTTTTAAGGAAGTATGTTGCTTACTAGAAGGGTATAATATTTACTTAGCATTATACAGTGTGTTCCAGGATGGATGTAAATACACCTGCAAATGTAATTCTTTTGCGTTTTAATGTTTGCTTGCCTTAAAACTTGGAAAACTAATTTTGGAATCTTATTTAGTTATAAAGGTTGTCCAAAAATTGTAAAAAATTGAAATAAACCCTTAATTTTTATACTTATTGAAATATTTTATAAAGAAAAATTATTTTGAAATAGCGGTTTTGGTACCTTTCCAATTATTTTAATATATATGTCTAGATGGTTTACTTATGGGAAATTTATAAAAATACTCATTAACATATTAGTATTATATGTACACAGTACCTATATTTACGAATAGACAAACGGACATAAAAATTCATTTTTTAATATAAGGTTCTTACAAACTTGAAAATGTTTACTATTATTTTTAATGCTTAAGGAAAATGAGAAAGAAAATGTTACCACCAGAAATAAATCCTAGTGTTCTCGCAAATTGCTATTTATAACTCACTTTTTCTGATGCCTTATTTTCTTTAGGAATGCAATATAACAACTCTTTATTAGTTTAGAAATAATTGAGGGATAAAAAATAGTATGTTAGAATGTCTAAACATACTATTATGGGTGTCTGACCTGTGTAACTAGGAGGAGGAATATTCCATTCTCTATCACCTCCTCTACTACCCCATTGAACGGGCGAACTTGGTTTCCATTTCCCTCCAGTGTAATTTCTTGGTGGTGCATAATCTTCTTCAGATGTTTCATCTTCATCATAATCATATTCTTCGGAATCTTCTTCAGACTCTTCATACACAGCTCCTAAGAAACAACACATTTATCTATTAAAACGAGAAAGAATATTTTACCTTGCTTTTCTTCTTTGATAGAGGTATACTATTTTAACCTCTTGTACATATAAAATATTAATAATAATAATAATAATTTACCCAAAAGCAATAGGACAGAGACCCGTCCCAGTACATGTTTGCCCCATCACCTGTTTGCCCAACATGTACAAGATCATATCAGGATGCATTGCAAATCGTATCTATAACCATATTGACAGTCATAACACTACCTATTAGCCGAGGAACAGAAGATGTTCGAGACCATCAAGTATGAAAAGAACAGCTTACCATTGACTCTGTGGTACTTAAGCAGGCACAAAAAAAACAACGCAACATATAAACTGCTAAAAAGGCATTTGACAGTGTACCACATTTCTGGCTCATAGACGTACTAGGAACATTCAAAATTCACCCTATGATCATCAATTTCCTGGCAACTATCAAACAACAGTGGAGAACGAACCTAAGGATCTATAATGACGATCAATGTCTTACCACTGATGAGATACACATCAATAGGGTAATTTACCAAGGAGACTCGTAAGTCCACTTTGGTTCTGCATAGCGATGAACTCCCTATCCACGTTGCTTAACAATATACAAGACATGGCTTTAACATCAAAGCCAATAGAGACGATTCCCGAACCACATCCCGTCTTCTGTATATGGATGATATTAAGCTCTATGGTAGAAACCATAAGCAACTAAAAAAGCTTATAGACGTAACATGCACCTTCTCGAAAGACATCCATATGGAATTTGGAATGGAAAAATGTAAAGCCTTAAACATCGAAAAAAACAAAGTCATTAATGGTGATGTAGCCCTACCCAATGGAGAAATAGTTCAAGCGATGAACCAAGGAGAGACCTACAAATACCTAGGACAAGGAACAAGCTAGACTGCTCCAGGATAAGCAAGGAAAGACCAAGATGAAAGATCAGTATGTCGAAAGAGTTCGAGCTCTTCTGAAGACAGAACTTAATGCCGGAAATCTCATTACAGCAATTACTAACACCAATACTGTGCTCTTGCTGACCTACAGTTTTGGAATCTTCAAATTGACTAACAGAGAGCTAGAGGAACTACAACGAACTACTCGCCTAATGATGACTAAGTACAAGTCACACCACATAAGGTCACCAACTCTCCCAATGACTTTGCCACGAAGAGAAAGTGAAAGATCCCTTGTTGACTTGACCAATCCGCACTCCTGACAGCTGCAAAAATTGAGAGATTTATTTACTAACAAGGCACAAACATCAAGCCTCCACCGCATAGTGTAATTAAGTGACAACCCGTACTCACCACTCAATCTCGCAAGTGACAACATCATTCTAAAGTCACTTTCAGACCCCGACAAACAAGAACAGTGGGCTCAAATGACACTGCACAGCCGACATGACAATGACTTGAATCATCCACACATAGATAAAGAAGCATCCAACAGGTGGCTGAAGGACGGTCAAGTATTCACAGAGACAGAAGTATTTGTGATGGCAATACAGGACCAAGTTATTAACACACGAAATTACACGAAATTCAGACCGGTTCGTTGAATCCGATAAGTGTCGAAAGTGTAGCGAGAGATCAGGGACTATATAGCATATAATATCTACCATACACCAAAAGCTTGCCAGTAAATACGGGCTCCTGAACACCTTTGTGCTCTATTATAAATACCAACCAAGTTCAGTGTTTGAAAATAATGTCTTCAAACTGTACTACGACCGGGCAATTATCACCGACAGACGGGTGAGGAATAATCGGCCTGATGTGGTACTGTTAAATAAGGAAATAAAGACAGCTTATTTGGTAAATGTAGCAGTACTCAAGAATAACAACGGATAAATATCAAGGGAAAAAGGTCAAATATGCGGAGCTGGCCATGCAGCAGATGTGGCGACTGAAGAAGGTTCATGTGATACCGATCATCATCATCTCGACTAGTATCATCAACTGGACTAGTTCCAAAAACACTAGAACAGAATCTGAAAATCATAGGACTAGATACTAACACCTTCATCGACATCCAAAAGGCAGTACTTACCACATAGTGAGAAAATTCTTACAGGACAACACATAGAATTAATAGAAACTAGCCCACTCCTTTTGATGCATGCATCCTGGATGAGCTTGGAACCCAACATTTGTTGAGCAATTAATTGTCAATTTCGATAATAATAATAATAATAATAATAAAAGACTTATTAACGAGGTATCCCATTTCCGTCCATGAAGATGGAATGGTAACAATTTGTAAAGGTGCGAAAATGTAAAATGTTTATTCGTTCCAATCTTAATGACTATTAAATATACGAATGAAATAAATGTATTGGTACAAATTCTTAGAGAACGGTGACTTTTAGACCGACAAATAACATATATAGCAAAAAGGGTAGGAATAATACCGAAGTTATCAATAAAAAGAACAAAAAAATCGATAAACTGTCATTTAGACTCGGAAGTGTACATATGCATATCGTTATACGGCAATAACTTTATACATACATACATGATAATATTTTTCTCTTTTCTTTATAAAACGATGTATTATGAAGTATGTTCCAGGTACTTCAGTAAAGGTAAAGTCCTTTTAACAGAAGTTTCCTCGTAATGTTTGTCAAGAAAAGGTCTAATATAACTGTGGGTCAAAACTTAATCATTTCTGAGCAAAAACTAAATAAATATTAAACTCATGTTGTAATTTAAGCAAATTACTAAATGTTTTATTATCTAAATCTTTATATTATACTTACATCATAATTAATATAGTTTTAGATCAACTTGGATTCAAAATTAAGAATGATTTTAAAATGTTTGTTGCTCTGTACTTTAAAATAAAACTTTTAAAGTTTAATTCACTTGTTCTCAAAATAGTCTTATTTATTGCTCATCCCAATTAATCTGCTTATGTATGAACAAGTTATTTGTTGATCAGAAAGGAACATTTTTCTTAAATCTTTATTTTTATTTTTCATTACAGAAATTTAATCAAAATAAATAATAATCTTATTACTTATAACAGATAAATAAATACCTATTCTTGGGGGTGATTGAGTAGTTGTTCCATCTTTTCTTCTTTCAAGATTTGCAACAGCTTTGATTAGTTTTGACTGATTGTCGCCAGTACCTAGATCTTTCAATTGGTTGCCGCCTAAACAAAGATAATATTCCATGTCAAAAAGTTTCAGAAAAAATGATGATGAAAGTAATTCAAAAGAGTTACCAAAAGTTCATTAAAAATTTTTTCGGCACTCCAAAAGTAATGTAAATCTACATAGAAGTTTATGTATAAATTTAGTTTGATTTCACAGCTAAAAATCTGACAATATCATAAAATAGAAACGAACTGGCTTTTTCCTCTATTTCCCCTTGCTTGATTCACATTAAACATGTAATGAATGAAGAAGAAAATAGTGTTACTTTTAGATATTATATAAAATTAAAGATATATAAGTATAAACCCTCTTTGGTATATTCTTACTTGGACTTATAACTAGAAAAATATCTGTTTTTACCTATCCAAACATTTTTTCCAGATTTGGATTGCTGTGCTTCTTGCTGATCTCTGTTGACAGAAGTCGCTTGAATTGCCGTTATTTTACTTCTAGTAAGAATACCGCTAAAGTTTTTTCCTGTAAGTTAAAAAATTATTTACCAACATATTTTTTTTTATATAAATCAATGCAAGGTTATCAATGTAACATGTAACCAAGTTTAATATGGTCAACTGGTTCGAGATGTTTGTACTACCTGAAGTCGATTGTACCGGTTTCTTTAGACTACTCCTTAATTCTAGTGATGAGAAAAAATCATCTGCTTTGGGACCTATTTCATCAGGTGGCAATATCTGACTTGGTAACGGAGATTTGGAAGGATCTAAAATATATAGTAATGTTATATTATTGACATATTTTTTTTAACAATTAACTATGCACATTTAAAACTCAATCGTATTTTAAAGAAATAAAATAAATTCTTAATTATTTGTAGTCCATAAATTATTACCTAATACAGGAAGCCTAACCGAAATTATTTATAACATTTATAATATAGAGATTTAAATATTGGTTCCTTCAAACTATCGCTTTTCCCTAAATTGTTGTTAGTTTTGTCAAAAAATAATTTATAATTTATTATACAATTTTCTTTTTTTGGAATTTTAAAGATAAAATTCCTAAAGGTCTTTTACTTAGAGAAATAATTATCAAATAATTAAAGAAAAGTATCAGCTTATTAAAGTAAAGTACAGACAAGTACTATATTACCTGTATCAACAATATTTTTAGTACAACCGGATTTTCTGTGAGTAACATAGCTCTCCAAACCCAAAATAGTGCTGTGGCATTTTAAGCAAAAATGGGTGTCATCTTCATATTCTATCATTTTTGTACCTAAAAAATATCCTTATAATAATATGCCTACATATCAACAGAAGCGAATAAAAAAAAGAGAAAATAGTCCTATATCAAAAAATAATTGCACCCTCTAGAAATAACAGGATATTGCAATAAGGCATTAGTTTGAATGCATTAAGAAGTCACCCTCCCAGATTTTTACAGATATTTGCCGCTTTATGGCCCTTAGAGCCCGAAAAACATGTTCCTCGATTTCCGTCAGTCTGTCTATGCGCAGCATAACTCAAAACCTACGTATTCGGTTGTTTTTAAATTTTGATATCAACGATCTTATGGGTATGAATGGTAACATTTTGGTGAAAATTCAATAATGAAAAAACAAAATGACGACCAAATCAATTGACGTGAAAAGGGAAAGGACTGGTACACTGGACTGGACAAATTAAAAAAATCAGTAAATTTGCTTTACCCGGAACTTCATTCGTTCATAACGACTCTTTCTTTTTGTATTTAACTCCAGTCATTTAGTAACCCATATACACTGTCTTTTCAAACAATATTACTGGGTGCCATTTTGTTCCACCAAATTGGATTCATACCAATATTTTCTCAGTTTCTACCTATGCCACACTTGATTAGGAGTTTTTCGCACTGATTTTTTAAAAATCATTATTAGACTGCTATTTTGATCTGTCGTGTTGAATTCGTACCAAAATGATCCTAGTTTATCCCAAATCACATTTAAATTTTGTGCAAAAATTGGAGGTCAACTGAAAAAGAAGGTGTTTTTTACGATTATTTTTTAAATCTTGTGTTTGGATGCTATTTTGTTCTTCCATCTTGAATTCCTATTCCTACCACAATTTTACCAGCTTATCTTTATATCACACTTAATAATTCTAAAGTATTTTTTTAATATTTTACAAGGCCACCATTGTTCTTAATTTTTTACGGGGTCCCATGTGATCCTTAATTTTTGACCAAAATTTGAAGTCAATCGGCTAAGTATTGTTTAAGTTATGTTGTGAATTGACAGACACAACGACACACCGACGGAATTGAGAAAACCTGTTTTTTTTGGCATTTAGAGACCCTAACTGAAGATCTGTGAAAACCTGGCTGGGTGATTTTTTCACGATTACAAATTGAATACATACTACAATTTTACCATTCCATCACAATATCACACCTAATTATTGCACAAAATTTGAAATCAATCTAATTATTTTTTTAGGCTGATTTTTTTAATATTTTGTGAAACCGCCATTTTGTTTAACCATTTTGCATTCCTACTAAAATTTTTCTAGACAATTTCTGCATAAAACTTGATTATTGTGCAAAATTTGAGGTAAATTGGATAAGCAGTTTTCTTATAATCATTTTTTTAACATTTTACAAGGCACCCATTTTGTTCCGCCATATTGGCTTTTTACAAAAATTGAGAAACTATGTTTCTTCTCCTCTAAAACGGGAAGATCTATAAAAACTAGTAGAGTGATTTTTTCACGTAAGAGGGAAGTAACAAAATAAAAATGGTATACTTCCCGAAGTATCAATGCAGTGGACTTATTTAAGTAGGTATGGTAAGTGAATCGTTGTGTGCATGTATGATAGATCTGTATTTAAAGATCTAGACAAATCAAACTGAAAAATGTATATTCGTTCTAATCTGTTTTATCTATTTTAACAATTGTAGGAAATAGCAATATTTCCTAATTCAACAATAGTTAGTAAAATGCAAAAAACCTAAATACAAGTTGATTTATTAGCATAAGTAATGGCAAGCAAAGTAACTAGTAAAGCAAGGTAAACTAATTGGTTTGGCCATATCTATAATTCTCGTTAGATTAAAATATCATTACTTACCTCCTTATGGCTTGATTTTAATACATGTTACTAACATATTTACAGTGTTCTGTATTTACTTCCCCCGTAAAAGCAAAAAATCGTGAAAAATCACCCTCCGAGATTTTTTTAGATCTTGAAATTTCAGGGTCCCTAGATGCCGAAAAATATGTCTTCTCAATTCCGTCTATCTGTCGGTCTCTCTGTTTGTGGGTCTGTCTTTCCGCGGCATAGCTAAAAAACTACTTACCCCTTCAAATTTTGGTCAAACATTCTTTTCTGATTTTTACGTTTTAGGGTCCCTAGATGCCGAAAAACATGCTTTCTCAATTCCGTCGGTCTGTCTGTCTGTCGGTCTATCTATTCGCGGCATAGCTAAAAAACTACTTACCCGATTGACTTCAAATTTTGGTCAAACATTTTTTTTCTGATTTTTACGTTTTAGGGTCCCTAGATGTTGAAAAACATGTTTTCTCAATTCCGTCGGTCTGTCTGTATGTCGGTCTATTTGTTCGCGGCATAGCTAAAAAACTACTTACCCGATTGACTTCAAATTTTGGTCAAACATATTTTTCAGATTTTTACGTTTTAGGGTCCTTAGATGCCGAAAAACATGTTTTCTCAATTCCGACGGTCTGTCTGCCTTCTGTCGGTCTGTCCCTTCGCTAAATAACTATTTACCCGAAAATTTAAATTTTGTCCAAAAATTACCCTTAATATGGGAATGACTTGATCACAAAATGGCGGCATAGTGAATTGTCAAAAAAATTATTATTGTGAAACTATGTAAATAACCAAACAATCAAAATTTTGGTACAAATACAAGATTGCGGAACAAAATAGCGGCTTAATAAAATATTTAAAAATTCAGCCTGAAAAAGTATTTAATGGACTGATTTCAAACTGTGTGCCATAACTATTTGTGGTATAGAGATAAACTAGTAAAACTGTGAAACGAGGGCGGAACAAAATGACTGTCAAATAAAATATTTTGTAATCGTGAAAAAAATCACCCTCTCAGGTTTTAGAGTCCTTAGATGCCAATAAATATTTTTATCAATTCTGTCGGTTCGTCTGCCAGTCTGTCAGTTCCCGGCATTGCTTAAAAACTATTCAAATACAATATGCTAGAAATGGATGGCGGCTTAGCGAAACGTTAAAAAAATTATTGCTAAAATTTACCAGTTTCCTCAAATTTGGCACAAAAATCAAGTTTTATATAGGAATGAACTGCTAATTTTTTGGTTCGAATATAAGATAGCAAAACAAAATGGCGGCCTGATAAAACGTTTAAAAAATCGGCCTGGAAAACACTCATTCAAGTTGTGTGCAAGCATTAAGAGTGATACACAGACAAACAGGACAAATGTGGTACGAATTCAAGACTGACTTTAAATTTTGCATGTTACAAAAAAAATAAATGTGAATTGGAACGAATTCAACATGACGTAACAAAATGGAGGTGTATGTCAATCTAAAAACTACTGATTGAATTTATTTTAAATTGTCCAATAAGATAGAAACACGTATCTAGTGGTTACCATAATTTTTTGCAAAATGCACACGATATTTCTCTTTCTTTTTAAGAGGTCATCCGCACAATCGTCTCTCTTTTTGATTTTAAATTATGCACTAAAGTGTGGCATAGGTAGAAACTGGTAAAATATTGGTAGGAATCCAATATGATTAAACAAATAATTATATGTGTTACTAAATGACTATGTACTGAACTAAATTGGATCAAACTTTACTATTTCTAAATAAAAGGAAAGATTGATACCGAGAGAAGTTGGAGGCAAAGGAAATTTACCGATTTTTTTTTGTTTTATACAAGGGACTTCTAACTCAAGACTATCTGCAGCTTGTTGCGCTACTGACTGTATTTTAAACGTCTTTAGTAATGTACACTCTAAGTTACCTATTACCATAAACAATTTTTTCCGGTCAGCACGTGCTACTTCCAATGACATATATTCTTTACTCTCAAGACTTAGTATCATTGTCTAAAAGTTAATTCGCAAAGATATCACTTTAAGTCACGCGATATACCCTTCACAAACTTTTGACATGAAACTGCACGATTAACAGTTAACTTAATTTTTCCTGTTCCAAGTGGGATAACAGCTTACAGATAATTGATTACGTAGATTATTCAGGTATGAAGTATACATAGCTTTTTTTTAGCTGACATGTTAATCCTTACTATTTTAAATTCTAATATCTGAAAAAAATATTATTGCTGCTTTCTTAACTAATAATATGTGCCTGCTTTAATTAAAGTGACTAAAACATTTTAGCTTCCAAAATCATGCATATAGAGACACAATTTTTCATGTATGTATGGAATATTATTAGTCCCCTGATTGGCTTATTGCCTTGATGGAAGCTGTATTTAAGAATATGGCCTAGCTTGGAGTGATATAATGGTGAAGTAAGTTGTCCTAGGGGTAAAGAGGACCAACTTAAAATTAAAACATCGCCAAAGGGCTACAACTGAAGTTATTTACAAGAACAATACAAAAAACATCTAAATAAAATAACTAACAATTATAGAAAAATAGTGACCATAGATTTACATGAATTACCATATCTTTTACAGTTGGTTTGAGCTTAGTAGTTGGTATATTTTTGATTGCATCAGTTAGAATCGTTAATCACTTTTAAAGACACTGTTTTAGTCAATCTTCGACAATCTGCAGCTTGTTGCGCTACTGACCGTTATATAAATGTTAGTTTATAACAAAGGTGTTATATTTCTGTTTCTATAGTTAAGCCTTTTATATAAGTTTACGCTAGGAAACTTGACACTCTCCATTTGTTCACCACAAGTGTTATCAATTTTAATGAAAGCTGTAAATAAAGTCTTGTTGTTCTTCAGAATCGTTGGAGAAAATTGTAGTATCGTCGGCATTTTGTAACACCTAAATAACATAGCCTTTAAAATATAGTATAAAAAGTAAGGGTCCTAAAATTAAACCCTAAGGTAGGTACTCCAGTATATCAACAATTTATTTTCAGAATACTGGACTAATTGATATCTGTTTCCCAAATAAGATATAATACAGTCATAAGCCAAACCTTGCCCACCATGAAATCCTAATTTTTACAAAACAAGGTATAGGAGAAATAGTCGAATGCATTTGAGAGGTTACAAAATATGGCAGTTCCCTTCTCACCCCACTAAAAAAACTATTACATACTAGCTATTACATTTAAGAAATGTAGTAAGACTGTTAAAAGCTAATAAGGGTTTGAATATAGATGAAATTATTGACATGGGTCTATAGTTACTCACTAAGTAAGGATCACGGGGCGTGCAGTCCATGGAAGCAAGGGAAGCAGTGCTTCTCCAAAAAACATTACAAAACATCTTCTAAAATGTAATTTCTGAAATAGGCAACCACCATTAATTTAGTTTATATTAAAAATGCTGAAATATTATCTTAATTATCAAGCCCACAATAAATGTGGCCTTGACTCCGACCCAGCCACAATATAAAATCGAATAGAACCTATGCCGGCTGTTTGCAATTTTTGCATTTCAGTCTCCTGCTTTAAGTGGGGGCGGAAGCTATCGTTGGAGTAGGTTCTTTGTTTGAACGGCTTTCCGTGTGTTATGTGATACGTACGTCGCGTCGTGCATGGTGCGATATGGAAGACAATAATACGGACGCGGATATGCAAATACCGTCAACTGCTGAATGTCAATAATAACGTTGAAAATGTTGGAAAATTTAGTAAGAAGAGTGTGTGTGAATATGTGGTGTGTCTTAATAATAAAGGGATTTTCAACATTAAACTTCGCTGATAAGGGTGTGAAAATATAAGTAAATTATTTTGTCGGTCATGTTTACTTTTTGAAAATGAAAAAGGTCTCTGGAATAAAACTGGTTTTTCCGATTTAAACAATTTCCATAAAGCTGTAAAAAGACACTTTATGACCAAAGCGCATTTGCAGGCCGTCATAAAAGAAAAAGTCTTCGGCAAAACCAGAATTGAACACGCCCTTAATAAACAGTTGGAAATTAGTCACCCCCAACACAATGAACTAGTCGATAAAAATAGGCAAATATTAAGAAGACTTATCGATGTTGTTTGTTTTCTTGGACAGCCCGAATTGGGATTTAGAGGTCATGACGAAACAAGGGTTTCTTCAAATAGAGGACATTTTCAAGATTTACTTAGTTTAATGGCTAAATATGATGATTGCTTAAAAAATCATTTAGAGCAGTCTAGCGTTTTTCGCGGAACGTCGAATCGAATCCAGAATGATTTAATTTCCGCTGTTGCAACCATTATTCTAAAAAGAATTAAGCAGGAGACTGACGAGGCGCGGTTCATTGCTATTGTTCTGGACGAAACAACTGCTATCACTAATTTTAGCCAATTATCTATAGTAATACGCTACGTTAAAACAGACGGAAGTATTCAAGAGCGATTTTTAGGTTTCAAGAATGTGTCCGAAAATCGTACAGCAGATGCATTATATACCGTAGTTTATAACGTTACTAAAGAAATTAATGGAGAGAAAAAAATTAGTTGCTCAAAGCTATGATGGAGCTGCAGCGATGGCGGGACAATTAGGGGGTCTGCAAGCTAAATTTCGAGAAACTTTCCCAAGTGCTGTGTTTGTCCATTGTTTTGCTCATAAATTAAATTTAGTTTTATCCCAGTCCATCAATCACATCAAAGAGTGTAAAGTATTTTTCGTTACTTTAAGTGGCATGGCTGCTTTTTTTTTCCAAGTCAACAAAACGTACACAAGTTTTGGACAAAGTAGCTCCTACTAGGTGCAACTATAATGGAAGACTTGTGTTAACAGTATCTGAAAGTCGCGAATCACTGATTGAACTATTTGAGAATATAATAGAAAATAATGAAACGTGGGACTCAGAAGCAATAAATAGTTCGAGGGGGTTTTTGGACTGTTTGAAACGAGATTTTAATTTTAATTATTTGTTGAACATATTTTTAAAAATATTTCCATTCTCGGACAATGTTTTTAATATATTACAAACTAAAACAAATGATATTGCTTTTTGCCCAAAAAAAGTGGATGATTTTAAGTCCATGTTAAGCCAAAAAAGAGATGACTTTGACCTATTTTGTGAGAAAACGATGACATTAAATGTAGAACCACAAGCCAAGTTCTTCGAACAGACAAGGTGGGAGATGTTCAAACATCATACAGATGCCTCTTTTATGAAATAATCGACCAAATTCAGCAACAAATAAACTATAGATTTAACGGTTTAAATGATTTTAAATTCCACGAGCTCTGCAATTTTGATGCATTTAAAGGAAAAACTTTTCCAGAAGATGCGTTTAAATCTCTTCTTCTTCATTATGGCCAGTTCTTCGACCGAGTGTTACTGCGATCTGAACTAAAAGTGATTTACGAATCTGATGACATTAGTGCAAAAAATAACGCTAAGGAACTAATACAATTTTTAAAAGACAAGGAGCTGGAAGAAACCTACACCGAAGTGTCGAAATTGTGTGAATTACTATTGACAATACCTGCCACAAGTTCATCGGTAGAACGCAATTTTTCAACACTTAAACGTATAAAAAATTTCGTGAGAAATTCAATGGGGCAAGAGAGACTTTCGCATACATCGCCGTTGTCCACTGAAAATAAACTTCTCCAAAATATGTCGGAGCATCGGCGTTTTTATGATGACGTCATTGACGAATTTGCAAAAAATGATCGAAGAATAGAATTACGTTACAAATAGGTAAGTTTCTACAAATTGCTTCCCTTTCTTAAAATTTCACCGCACGCCCCTGGGATCACCAGCTTTGTATATTAGAATAACCCTGCTAATCTTAAGTTTTTTTGATATTAACTGAAATTGAGAATGGAATGAATAACCTCTTTTGAATTCTTTTCAATAACTTATTACGCATCTTATAAAACTCATATATCTACTTTAGGTGCTGTGAAGTACTTAAACGTGAGGAATGATTTTGAGGAGGGAAATATTTATTATTTTTAACCAACTTCAAAAAAGGAGTATGTTTTTTTATGTTTGTTCGCGCATATTGTCTAAACGGCTTGGCCGATTTTGATGAGTCAAACACCAAATTGTAGACAACGTTTCTCTGGTGGTCCCATATATTTTGATTTGAAATCCGTCCACCCGTTTTTTTTGTAATGATAATATTATTTTAAAAAAACACAGACAGATATAAGGGTGATAAAGGCAGCGAGTTCTATAATTAAATTTATATTTTTTTTTTAAATACCCCTTTGAAACTAAAGCATTAAGGTGCATAATAGACATACAACCCCAAAAGGTATGTCTTCTGCTGACCCGTTATGTAATTTTATTAATTTGAAAATCTTGAGTTTAAATTTTCAAATTAATAAATTAGTATTTGGAGAGTACGAGTTAAATTAGGTTTAGGTGCATACCTATATATTATTGTCATTATTATAATAGATAATAAAAACTAAAATATCTCGAAAGTATTAAATATGTTTAACTCAAATTTTCCTTAAGTATTTATTATAAAATCTAATTTTAATTGCCTCGTTTACTTCTCTGTTCGTCACCTTTTGTATTATGTCATATACAATTATAATATTCTTAAAAATGTAACTTGTAAAAAATCACTAAAAAGTGAGAAATAAAATATAAAAAAATAGGACCGACCAAAAATATACATACACGTATTACCTAATCTCACCAGTATCCTTAAACTTACTAACCTAATACAAATTTTAATATGATATTCACAGAGGGTCACGTCACTATTTTGAAGTGGAACTACCGAGCAAATTTGGTTGGTTGCTGGGGTTGGAGTTGTTTTATAGTTTACATTTAGTTTACCTAGGTGTATCTTCTATAACACGGTCGTCAATAAAATTTGCATGCACTAATCTAGCCAACAATTCTGTTATTGGTCTGTTTGGACATTTATAAATGTCCTATAGGAAGTCAATATTACCATTTGAATATGGGCCTGAGCCCGATTGGGTGGAAATAGCAGTTCCACAAAGGGGCCCTGAGAGCAAGTGATTCGGGCATCAGTTTTAAAACTTATTACTTATTACAACTATATTTTGTAATGGTTGGATGAGGCTGCTGTTATATATATATATATATATATATATATATATATATATATATATATATGGTTGGATCCTTGTTTGATGTTCTGCATCACAGCAGACACAATGATCCTGCTCTTATTAGAGCTCATAGACTAGCGAGCCCCGTGTGCAAAGGCACAAAATTGAATATATATATATATATATATATATATATATATATATATATATATATATATATATATATATATATATATATATATATATATATATATATATATATATATATATATATATATATATATATACTTATATTACGAAAATATTTTTCACTTTTTTGGGATTTTTCTTTAAATCGGTTCTATTTTTTTGAAATATTATTGTTAGTCATAAACAAATTAATCATAAACAAACTGATCTTTTAAGCGGTTTGGACAGGTTTATGATCATTTGATCTAGTAAAGTACACTCCCACTGTGGAAATGACGTATTTTAGTACAAGGAAGCAGCAAATGATAACCAGAACCACAACCGTATACTATTTTTTAAGGAAACTCCTAATTTCTTATTTTTATTTTATACTATTTATTTTATAGAAAAAATTGTTTTTTTATTGGCCATTGATTTTATTGATGTGTATGTTATATCATGTCATGTACTTAATATTTATACATTATTTATATAACGCACAAATTCGGTGTATCCCTTTACGCACTGGAGATCTCATGCATCTCACTCTACCATATGCATGATTGATTATTTCTGGCAGCCTTCTCTTTTTTTGTGCGGTTTTCTTTAACTCATTTTAACTATTTTCTACACCTAAAATAAAGTCCTCTGTTTACATGCGTTCACTATTTATAAAAAAATCCAATTTTGCTTTTAACTATAGTCTAAAGCATTTTATATCTTGCAATAGTATATGTGGCTTTTTAAATACAACTTCGTCGTTCGTCTTTTAATAATTCACATGAAACTTCATTTATCACTAGCTTTCACTTTCTTAACTTTCTTTCAATAAACCATAACGGCCACACACAAACATAAAAGATATTCGGAAATTTACAGCCTTTTAGTAGCGCTATCAATGAAATTTATGATCCCATCCCCTTCGCTAACTCTACCTTAGACCTCTCGTTGTCCACTCTTCGGCTCTTATCAGAGCGGATGCAAAAGCGGCTCTGACTCCGTTAAACTTCTACGTATCAATATAGTAAGAGGATATAAGTAAATCTTTATATTGCATATAATGTTTACAGATTAAATGCTACTTTTTGTCGTTGTCATTCATATTATATTGACAGATATTTATTATCATGAATTATTGTTAAGTTCTATCGATTTCACATCACATATATATGTATATATACATATATATATATATATATATATATATATATATATATATATATATATATATATATATATATATATATATATATATACATATATATATATATATATATATATATATATATATATATATATATATATATATATATATATATATATATATATATATATATATATATATATATATATATATATATATATATATGCCCCTAGATCTCTGGTAGCTAAATGGTAATTTTTTTTAGGTATAGATAGGTATAGAGCTATAATTTAAAATTATCTGGAGGTATACACGGTGCGTTAAAATACGTGGCCTATAAGTTATATTTTTAAAAATCGAATGCCCCGTATTTTATTGCACATTTGATTTCTTTTTATAAAAAGTTGAGCCAAATTTATTGAGGGTCAGGTTTAATTTAATATATTAAATATGCAAAATTTTTCGTTTATCAATTTCTTTTAAGATAAATAATGCCGAAAATAATTACCATCTGAACAGAAAACTGCAAAATAAAGAGGCTTTGGTCTGTTAGTATGGAGGTCTCTCTATCGTTTTTCATATATATATATATATATATATATATATATATATATATATATTGGGTGTACTCTATATATATATATATATATATATATATATATATATATATATATATAGTCTCTATTCGGACGCTAGAAAGAAAGCTTCGAAAATGCCAAATGTGATTTTAGCGAAACGTCAGCAAAACTGTTCTTTTCAGAACACTAGTGAACGGATGTACACCCGGAATGAAAACACATAGTATTTTTCCACCCGTGAGGGAGTAAAATATATATATATATATATATATATATATATATATATATATATATATATATATATATATATATATATATATATATATATATATATATATTTATTTATATATAGTAACAAAGTAATAAATTTAACTATTATCAACATAATATTTATAAACTTTAACAATTCTTTGATCTTCAGGGGCGACATTTTTGATGGGGCAAGAGATAAATTGTATTTGTAAAGAATCGATTGGTTATTTTAGTATTACGAATTGACTCTCACATAAGTTAAAATAAATATCAGCAATAAAAAAAACTAAAAGATAAAATTACTTTGTACACTGAGAAAAATATATTAGATATAAGGATATTAGCAAACAAGTTAACAGTATTTATAAGGAAAAAATTAAACTTTTTTACACAACAAAATGATAGAATATTCAAAACTCAAACAGCAAATCCAAAGCTACGTGGCAAAATATAAAAACATTACAAAATAAAAATTATTCTTATAAGGAACTTAAAATGATTGGAGATGTCGAAGTAGTTGCTAGTAATTGTTTTCATCATTTTATTCATGTACTGTATACATATTAATAATATTGACAAGGCATTTGTTTATAACTGTGTGCCACCTTGTACAAATACATTTTTTCTGTCACCCATATGTAAACAAGATGTTTTAACCTTTATTAAAAACCTAAAGAACTCAGATGCCACAGGACACGATGGCATGGTAATTTGTTGAAAAGGTGTGGATTTGTTTTGTCAGAAGTTTTAACATATTCAATGAATTTATCCGCTCAATATGTGATATTCCCTGAACAATTGTGAATGTGATTATTCAAATTATAGAGATTTATTAACAAGTATTTCAAAAAATTTTGAATTGAATTTTAAACACCAGTTACTTTATTAGTATTAGTGTTTCTCAACATGGTTTTACAGAATCTCGCAGTACTAAAAGTACCCTTTGTGAATTCCAGACGACAGTTGTTAATACAATTGATATAATGGGTTTATTTGTGGATTTCTCCCGAGCATTCGATATGTTTAACCATGAGCTACTGTTGTTAAAGCTGCATCGTTAGGGTATTAGAGAACAGGAATGGAAGCTCATGGAGTTTTACTTGACAACAGTGTATTTTGGTAAATCGGGATGAGGAGCAGCTCATTGACAGTAGATTGGGGTGTTCCGCAGAGTTCAGTTTTTGGAACGTTGCTATATCTTGTTTATTCTAATGACCTCATTTCCTACTTAAAAAATATCTTCACTGGTATTTCTGTCATATCATATGCAGATGATACAAACATTGTGGTCGTGGAAAAAGTGTAGTATCTCGTAAAAGAACAGTAGATTTGGTTTATAATGGTATAATGTTATGGTCTAAAAAGAATGGTTTGATTATGAATCAAAGTAAAATACATTTTGTTCTATTTTCAAACAAAATAATGACAACTTTTTACTTTATGAAATTGAAGTAGTCCTATTACACCATCCATTTCCTCAATAATGTTTAGTTTAAAAATTGATGAGAACTTATGATGGGGAAATCATAAAAAAATCTATGCGGAAAGTTAAGAAAAAATTCTTATAGTTTAAAGTCATTATCAAATTACCTTGGTCAAAATGCTATATTGTAAGTATATTATTCTAATTTACATTCTCACTTATTGTACGGTATTATAAACTAAGGTTTTTGAGCTCGGAGGTGACAAGACTGTATTTGCTTCAAAAGTATGCAATCTGCACTATGTGTGGTCTTTCATGTATCGTCGTGTCGAAACTATTTCAGATAATTCAAAATATTGACCTCGGCGGCAATTTACGCATTTAAAGTTTTCGCCTATCAAAATCATAACAATTTCAAGACAGTCGCGTTTCATATAGCTACAATACTAGAAACAAAACTTTACTGCTACGTACCTAAATTGGGTAATAATCTTTTAGAGGCAAAGTTAACAAAATATCTTGTAGAGGGTAATTTTTATTCTGTTCAAGAGTTCTTAAGTTAATTTTTTTTCTGTTTTTGAAAGTACCTAGTATAGTCAATTTTCGCATTTTTTCTTTTCTAGTCAAATTTATTGTACTTATAACTTTTTTGACGATATACTTTTATCAGTAGGTATATTTAGCTTAATCTTGACGTTTTCTCCAATTACCGATGGTTTACTTTTGATGTATATCTGTTTAATTGGTTATATAGCGATAGTTATCCGATAAGTACCATTAGGTATCAAATAATACTGATAGGTATTTGAGAACTATTAATAGTTATAAAATTATAAAATGGGTACATATTTAATAATGCTGATGATTGAGTACTATTGTATGTCTAATCAATTATTTGTATAGATGTCTCTATATGTCATTTTTATTATTTTAATGCAGTTGTCCAGTATTATTGTTAGATGTAAAGGTTGTGTTTTGTTTTTGTCTCTACTTGTTTTTTTTTATATGTACGACGTTGGGGTGAGTTTTAATAAGGAACTTTGTTTCTAAAAAATGGTTATAAATATTTCCTTATATTAAGAATAGTGAACTGTGACACTATTTAGTTCCGGCAATATATATTAACACGCACACACACACACACACACACACACACACACACACACACACACACATACACACACACGTATATATATATATATATATATATATATATATATATATATATACATATATGGTGATTTCAAACAAAATGAAGGATTCAGGAGGGAATTTCCGGTTAAGTTCCTTTACACATTGGTTTTACCTAGTTACCCTAGGTTCTTTATAACTATTAAATTACTAAATGCGAAACTAAATAGGACCTTATTTTACTAATCCTAATAAAACGAAGGATTAATGTCACGTTAGGTTCTGGTTTAATGAATAACATATATGGATTTTTTATTAGTTTTCAACACTTTAATTTTGTTGCACCGAATTGGAATCGTACCAATATTTCACCAGCTTCCACCCATGTCAAGCTTGATTTTTGGACAAAATGCATGTCATGCAAAAATTATACTCTTATTTTCAAAATTTATTAGGCCGCCATTTTTTTGCGGCGTGTTGAATTTGTACAAACATTACCAGATTATCCTTATATCTCATCTATTTTTTCTGCATATTTTTTTCTCCTTAGTTTATTCCCAACTAACTGACAGTAACTTCATTACAGGGAAACTAACTAAGAACTAACTATTTAAATACAATTATACCTAACTTAATTCCTAGATTAAACATATATAATTAATTAGTAGTTTTTTAGCTACGTCGCGGACAGAGAGAGGCACACCGACAGACAGACCGACGGAATTGAGAAAACATGTTTTTTGGCATCTAGGGACCCTGAAAGGTAATAATTTGAAAAAATCTCGAAGGATGATATTTTCACCGATTACAATACTTTACTTGTACAAATTAAGTAAAAATGACAAAATCTCTGCCGTAACACTGTTAGAGACGGAGAACGTTCTACAGGGTGTTTTTAATTTATGACAACAATGAAGGACGTAATTTTTTGCCTTATTTTAGGACTAAACCTCAAATAAACATGTGTTCGCAAGGGCATGGTTTTTGGGATACAGGGTGTCAAAATTTAATTTTTTTTATTTCATTTTTAATTTTAACACCCTGTATCTCAAAAACTAATGCCTTTTGAACACATATTTATCTGAACTTTTAGTCCCAAAATGAACCAAAAAATAACATCCTGCATTTTTAGCAATCAAAATTAAAACAGAAAAAAAACCATAAAATTTTAAGCGTTTTACTAAATAAGAAAACAAAATGGGGAATTTGATTTTCTAAATAAAAATAGCCAGTATAGCAGTAAGAATTACGGGGGGAAAAAGGCGTCGCGACCTGAAAAAATTTCATAGGCACAGCTTACAGTATAGTGTGTGTGAATTTGTGTGATTTGAATGATTTATTTCTAGAAATGTATGTATGAGGTTCATGAAAAAAAATAAAATTTTGACACCTTGTATCTTAATAATGAAGGCCTTGCAGACAGATATTTATATGAACTTTTAATCCTAAAATAAGGAAACAAATTACTTCATTTCTTATAGCAGCGTTTATCTCACCTTTACAAGAAGAGACCCATTTGATGAACAAAATATACAGGGTGTTCCATTTACAACAAAAATGTATGTTGCGACTCATTTTTGAGACATTATCTATACACAAATAATAACATTCTACGAACTATATCATCTTTTTTATTTTTCTTTCTTTAGTTTTAGGAAACTGCTAACTTTTGTATTAGTGCAATACTTTTAGCAATTCTTGTGTGATTTTATATAACAGGTTGAAATGCGGGGTCGGACTAAGCGTGGGGCCGTGCTAGCCCTCTAACAGCGAAAATTTCCATGTAACTTCATGTAAACCACTTAAAATATACAATAATATTGTCAAAAAATGTTATTAAGGTTCTCAGTGAGCTCTTAAATATAAGAATATGGATCTAAATGCAATTAAATATAATTTACAAATTCTACTAAAATAATACGTTTTATCGCGGATTTACACCCAGACTAAAACTCGTTATTTTCTTTCAACATCCCCCGTGTTACGTTGTAGAGTCTGTCTCCCGACTTTGTTATGTCTAATCGATGCATTTCTGCGCGCCCTGTCTTACGCGGCCGACCATTACGCACGTTAATGGGGCCGCTTGGCCAGAAAGGCGCGCAGGGGCGTCTCGTATTGTGTATTTCAATAGGTAGTTATAAAGAGATCGATATTCTAAGAAATACGTGAATATATAATATATAATTGTTTTAGGGACGTCATTCTTCATTATTATTAAGAATTAGAGGCAAAATGCTGGATAGCCTGTTTTACTTTAATATCATCAATAGAGTTATTTATGTGTAGTTCTAGAAATATTCAGAGTGATAAATGCAAAAAGAAATCTTTAAAGAACAGTTAGTTGTTTTAAAAAAATGAAATAACGGTACAGTACAATTACAGAACCAATATTACATGCATGTATATGGGAAATGAGTGAACGGATTTTGATGACTTTTGTAAAACTTTAAAAGCTCGACTATTTCAGTGATTTTTCTAACTTTGCCCAATACGCCACTTCGGAAACTTGTGTTAGGACCTCGGGACTATTTAATAGCATTTTTACACATTAGTTAGGAACGTCGTTAGTTAATTGCCACACAACTTTACTATTTAATACGGTGTAAACCAAGTAAGTAACAGTTTATAACACTCTCTGTGTTCCATTCACTTATTAACAATTATTCAGATTGGAACGAATTTTTACATTTTCCATCTCTAAAATTTTATTTGTCGAGATCTTTAAGTCCATATATAACATACACATTAATTTGTTTTTATTATTTGTAATTAATTTTTCTTATTTATTATTTCTCATTTCATAATTATCATATTTATTATTGTCCTCCATATAAAGAAGAAGAGGTTTTATTTTCGAAAATGATATTTTATTAGAAACGCTTAAAACAAAAATTTCGGAGGGCAAATTCTTTAGGATGTCAAGACTTTCCTATTACAAAGAAAGTAACAACAACGAATAAAATTCAATACAAAGCACATACAGTTGCAGCAATAACTATTGATTAAATAACGCCAATCTTTAATAAATCGAAAATGACGGAGATTATATAAATAAAAACTTTCAATAGAATAATTAGACAATCAGGAAAGTAAAAAACAGATAGAAAACATAGAGAAATAAAATTTACATTTAAATATGTAGGTTAAAACAAATAAGATTTTTAAAAGAAGCTAAGTTACTTTAAGGTTTTGTGTTTAATGTTATATCACTCAGACAAGAGTTACTAAACGAAAACACGTTTTGCCAGGTCAACATCTGTGTTTTGTATTGGCTGAACATCCGGCTCATTCTATTGAAGTTTCTGTCGCTAGACTAATTAGGTTTCTGTCGGTGATCCACATTGACCGTCATGTTGCAGATATCATGTAATTTATGTACAGCAGCATAATCGAGAATTATAATTTACTCTGATATTCTCTTAATTGAAAAACCTGTTTTCTTTGATGTTATGCACAAGTTAGACAAAATTGTCTCAAGACGCTGGACCCTGGCTCCAAAATTTACCTTACATATTTAGTCAAAAAAAAAAAGAGAGAGAGAGAGAGAGAGAGAGAGAGAAAGAGAGAGAGAGAGTGAGAGAACGAAACAGCTTCCGATGAATTGATCACCAATTAGAGACCGACGCGTATGAGGTAGGCAACAATGGAACAAATTATTCTTCTAAATTTCATAGTAACAAAATATGACGGGTATAAGCAAAACAAAATAGAGCGATTAAGCATGTCCCATTATTTTAAAATGGAATTTTATCGTAATTTATCGCTTTTTTCAATATCTGGAATCATATTTATAATTAATCAGCATTTATTGAATTTAAGTCAAACAAACCAAAATTAACTTTTCTCTAGGAAATCACCCTGGCTTTACTATTAATGATTTTTTCCATTGCCTTCAACTATGTTACGTTTTGGTAGAAGAGATAGGACAGCTCACAACGACAACGCCGTATAATACATCTTTGTTCTTTTTTATGGTTCCTGTGAAGTTATATGAGATAGGTTATTTTTATTGGAAAATTTATTTAAGAATAATTAGATATTATTATAAAGATATGATGGTATAATATATAATGTTAGAAGAGCCTAATTATGTATATAAATAATAGAATTATATGTTCCTACCTGGTACTCATGTTTCCATTTTTTAAAAAGGTAATATTTCATTAGTCAACAGATATCATATACGTGCATATTTTATTCATATATTATCTAACTCTACCTCACTGGAATATATGATCACTCTGTTGTCACTCTGTGTTGTTTTACCCTCCAATAAATGCCGCTTAAGATCATGCACCCTTTTGTGTAACCGTTTACTTGTTACACTTACATTAGTGGTGACAGTGACAGTAATTCAGCCCCCTTTAGTTGGCTTCATCTTAGGATCTTATATGATAATTTCTTAATTCAAGGCCCGTACAATAAATTTATTAATGTGAGGGATTGGGTAATTTAAAAACTTACTTTAAATTAATTTTTTTAGATTAATTAATATTTTGTATCTTCGGCGAAACTTTTTATAGAAACTTAAGGATGATTTTATTCAACAAAGTGGACACTGATAATGACATTAATAGTTAACCCAAATATATTCATACCCAAGGATTCAAAAACATATGTGCTTTAAAACGAATAATCATGAGTTGTTCAATTTGGTTCAGTTATAAAAAACAAAAGACAGAATTTATGCAATAAATTAAAGAAACGTATGCATACATGGTTACAGTATTATTAAGTAATCACATTTAGTACACTGGAAGAGATGTATCGGAAAGATAAACCGGACATGTAATATTATCACATTAGTATTAATGTTAGCAATCCCAGTACTACATTCACAAAGTATTATACGTCAGTGGTGAAATAAGGCGGGCTTAACCTAACATAACGTCATTTGGTAATCCAATCAAGTTATGTGTGTTTTAGGTTTAATTCACGAATTTCTGGACAGATCTGATTATCTAAATGAAAGGGTTTATATAGGGTATATAATTATACAATACAAAAAGTACTATAAACAGTATATTTATATATTTAGAGACTGTCTCTATTCGGACGCGAGAAAGAAAGCTTCGAAAATATCAAATGTGATTTTAACGAAACATCAGCAAAATTGTATTTTACGAACGACAGTAGTGAACGAATGTACACCCGGAATGAAAACACATTTTATTTTTGCATCCGTTAAGAACTAAGAATTAATATATATATATATATATATATATATATATATATATATATATATATATATAATAAGGCCTATTTTACAGAAACAAAAAACAATAACTATATGGTTTTTCCTAGAATAATTTGTTTGTAATTTACATTGGGAGCCATAGCTATAAAATCACCAAAACATTATACATAATCATCAAACAACACGAATTTTATTAAGTATTCTAGATGTGAAATTTGAACTGAATGATTTAGACAGTGGATCAATGCAGTCGTATTTTTACCATTACACAAATAGTAAATAACAAATAGAAACTGGGCACTAACTAACCGAAATTATAAAAATAAATTTTATGTTTTAGTGGAACTCGCAAATCTGTTTATGGCATTATTCAAGTTTAATTATAAGAGTCAGTAGATATAAAGACGTAAACCAGTAAGACGGTTTTGGTTTTCCCCATATTAATTCTTATTGTTTCTAGCAATTATAACGTAGAAAAGCTACTTTCTGCCCAAGCTATAGAAACGGAAAATGTTGTTTATATTTGAAAAAGTTTATATAGGCATGTGGAATATAGTTTTGGTAATTAGAACGGTGTCATTTCCAATGTTTTTCTGAGATATTGATTTTTGGTAGAGCAAAGTTGGCAGACTTTAGCAATAGAATTTCTTGAACTGTATGTATTATTTGATTGAATAAGACAAGAAATCACACGTATGTTGCCAGACTGTCAGATAAGCCTAAATAACTTTGATAAATAAATAAAAATAAACTTGATAAAAAGAAATAATTATAAAAATTGTCGATGACTTGCTCAGAGGAAGCACGCGCCACTTCATAAGTTAATATATTAGGGAAATTATTTAAAAAATATTAAAATAATTTTTATAAAAATGATTTTTAAAAATAATTTCAAACTTACCTCCGTTTAGCAAGTGTATTTTTGTTAAAACTACACAAGTTAATTTTTTTATGCCGAACATAAAACTGATTTGTCCAGTTGATTAAAACGTTTTTTGATGTGCCCACAAGCATCTCCTCAGAGCAGTTATCTTAGAATTTTTGGGAATTTTTTTAACTGAAATAATTTAACACAAACCATAAATCTTTCAAACATAAAAAATTACTTCATCCAAAGATTTTTTATTCTCAAAATGTAAAAACCGTGATGCCTAAAAATAATAAATGGCATTGAAATAAATTAATTATTTTAATACTTTTAAAACAAATTTAAACTGTGTTTAACAATCTAAGACAGATTTCGAACAACTTATATAAATATCTGTATAGTGTCGTAACAAGGCAGGTGTATCAGGTGGATTTTTATATGGCACAAACTAAAGAAGGCCCCTGGATATGTCTTCAAAAGATAAGGAATCGTTCCGTCACACAGTGGTAATAAATAGATCTATGATCTGATCAACTTTTATATAGAGATGGAATCTATTAATTGTGCAGCTCATAATGTAAACTTAGGTAGTGTTTATGACGCCACAAACTTCAAATGGTGAAAACAAGTAGTATCCTTGCTTTTTAGTAATTACATGGTTGAAAAAAAAGATTCATTAATATACTATGCATCTTTTTTTTAAATAGTTAAAATCTGTCTATGTCTATAAGAAAGGAAAAATGACTCAGTGGTTTTATTATTCTAAATGAATAGTGTTTCAGAATTATCGATTATGATGATATAGTCATTAAAATTAACTGTGGAATGAGCAGAATTGTATAATTTTAATATAATGTTCTAACTTATAATTAAAAACCTCTTTCTAGAAAAATGGGGACCTTGATCAGCTATTTAGTCTACAGGGATTTTCTTTCGATAAGAGCCTTAAAAACTTTTTCCTGATTTTCTCTCTTCTCTAATAGAAGTTCAAGTTAGTGAAATGAAAAACGTTTGAGAAATATTTTCCACCACTTTGACAAACTCGGAGAAATTGAAAAAGACACAGGGTAGGAAACTTAGAAATTATAGTAAAATTTTTAATACCCTGCAGTTTAACAATAAATAAAATGGCAGTAATAAAACGATGGGAAATATTATTTTATTAATTACTTTATGTTGCTAAAGCATTTTGCAAAAATTACTGTTATAATCCTTGGTGATGCGTATATTTAAATATCAAATATATTTCCTAACCGTCTCCTTTTAGTATTTTCACATTAAATTCTAATTATAAAAACAGAAACAGTAAACAACCAAATTATCGTAAATTATGAAGTATAAGTAAAGTACAAATAAGCTGTTAGAAGGGCGTACAAGGCAAAGAAGTGATAATGAATTGAAAAATTCATACTTGTCTGTTCTGCATCAGTCAGAAAGGGTGACGGCCTGATAATGGCTTCTTACATCGATCGGTTCTTTTGTATTACCCTCGTAAACAGTCTATACTGTTTTCGAGTAAATAAAACAAGGACCAAGTCTATTGGATACGATTAACTACAGGTTTGTCGATATGTGTGAATGGTCGATTAATTCGAAGAAAATGAGCTAGATAAAAATATTAAAAGTAAAATGTGTATGAATACTCACGACTAAAATAAACTAAAAATAACTTTAAATATACGGAATTTGTCAAAATGTGTTGTCAGGACCGGATTTAGAACTCTAAGGGCCCTAGAGCACAAAATAAGTAGGAGGCCGTCATTGCCTCCAGACAATAAATATTTATTTACATTCATTATTGTATTTCTTCCGTTAAAAGTTATGGATAAAATAATGAAGCCTATTGATAATATAGTATTATTTCATGAAAGGTTGGCAAATTGTTAGGCTTTTCTCAGTCAGGTGTGATTTATTTAATGATTTGACTATGAACAAAAGGAATAAGGGGTTGCAAAAAACACGCTTCAAATTTCTAGGTACTAGGGACGGGAATTTTTTTCGATATATCGATAGTTATTGATACATAGTTATCTATAACTATCGATAGATATCGGTAACTATCGACACTAAGCGATAGTTATCGACAACTATCGATAGTTATAGGTATATCGATTTCTATCGATAGTTACCGATATACCGATATTTATCTATAACTATTGATAGTTCTCGATATATCGATAACTATCGATATATTGATAGTTGTGGATATATTGATAGTTTCCGTTATATCATTAGGTATTGATATAGCGATAGTTATCGATATTTCGATAACTATAGATTTATCATAGTCATAATAAAATTTTCGATTGCCTGCCGCTTATGATTTTCTGGCTTCACTCGAAGAATTAGGTTTTACTAGGGTGTATAAGTGTTAAGTATAGATTTACTTTACCGAATAAATATTACGAACTATATGTACAATGTTGCCTTTACAAAAATTTGACAGTGAAACACGACAACTTCTGTTAATTTTTCGCTGACCTATGTAATTTATGTATAATCACCAATTATATATACCGATATTTATGTATATATTATATATATACAAGATATTTTAAATATTTTTATGCCGGAGAGTTTTTGATTTAACATATTGCTTTCGATTAAGTATAATCAACCAAAAAAAACGTTATTAGGGGTATCTTAACTCTTACTGTAAATCCTCGGGACCAAGAGGGGAGATCTAATTTCTTGTAAGCAGTGACGGCTCTTCCATAAGGTCATTTGGTCAATGACCCCCTAAAAATATTTCAGAAAATAAATTATTCGTTTGATCGTCCCTTCTAATAGTTGTAGTAAAAAGCGAACCTTGGGAAAAGTTAAATATGCTACACTATTAGCCGCGCGCGGCGGTTCGAATGGTCTCGTTGCGTTCCTTAGGCATAATAAAATACGCTATACTAAGCTAGGCTGGGCAGTCCGAATTGCCCTGATTACCTTAAAGCTTGACGAAAGTACCCGAATATTTCACAGTTACCGAGCGGCAGCCGAACGTGATAGCAAATGGAATATGAAATCGCGATTTGGGTCATCAGCCGGTCTCTTCTCATAATAATTCGATCGATCGGTAGCGGCATCACGTCGGCATGCGGAAGTTCAATTGTTCAGAGGTCGTGCGGTCGATATTCTAACTCGATATTGTTTCGGACGTTTTTAATCGATAAAAATTGATTTATATACTGTTTTTTGTAATATATATTTTTTTTATTTTTATGAGCCATGTGTGAGTTGGAAATATACAGGAAATCAAATGTTGGTAGTGACTAGTGCAAAAAATTAAACTAAAGAGTGCTAACGAACTTAATTTTGAGAAAATAACCGAATTCAAGGTAAATGGTCGCAATTTGCCAGAACTTAGTATACGACAAACTAGTAAAGACAAAAATAAAGAGGTTCATCGAAACTTTGGCAAAAGTATGTACGATTTTGCTAACTGGATATGTGGTTGTGAAGCCTCCAGCTCATTTTACTGTTATGTTTGTTTGTTGTTTTCTAAGGACTCGTCGGACTCATTATGGTCATTAAACACTTAAAAGAAAAAATAAAAACACATGCGTTTTCTGCAGATCACATGAAATGTTCGGTGAACTATGCTACAATGGGAAGTGTTGATATTCGCACTCAGCTAGACACAGCTTATAGAAAATCCCTTAGAGATTTTAATGAAACTGTATTCAAAAATCGTTATATTTTAAACCAAATTATAGATTGTGTAAAATTTTGTGGGACATTCGAGCTGGCACTACGTGGCCATGATGAAACGGCTTTGTCTGAAAATCCAGAGGTTTTTCGAGGGCTTATACATTTTGTTGAGGAGTTGGGCCAAAATAGCCTATCCGCTTTAGAAATGTCAAGTATCGAGAAATCGTTTATAAAAGGAATGCGCGTGCAATTTTAAAGAACGTGTCATTCTGCATTTTTCCAATTCTAAAGAACGAAGAGTAGACCTGAACTTCAAGAGAATTTAAAGCTCAATTTAAAGATAAGATATTTATTTTTATTTTAAGTATGCCTATTTTTAAATTTGTTTTTGACCTCCCAATATAATTCACCACGAGCCGCCACTGCGCTTAGCACAAAAAATGTCTTGTGCCAATAATTTAAGTGTATAGGATGAGTGAGTTATCTAAAAATATCCTTTTATGTGTTTTTTTTATTTAGGGGCACGAACTTCAATTTTACTAATCATTTTAATTTTTGACAATTTGTATTGCTAATTTTTCAAGCATATATACAGGTGGCGCTTAAATATAATTTGAATTACCAGGGTTCTACGTACAATGAATATGGATTCCGCCTTCCGGGGAGACCAATTTAGATCAATTTTTCAAAACGTATATTTATGGTAGCGCTTGGGTCATCGTCATTATCCTATTGCAAGCATATAATAACAAATAAAACGGCATAATAGCGTATTTTTTCACCAAAAAAAGTTAAAATGTTTTAATATATTGCTTTGAAATTTAGTATATGTGTAAATAACCAAAAAAAAATAAATAAATAAATAGCTACAACCCCGACTTGGTGGCGGTGGGGCAAATTTTACATCTTGTCAGGATATTTCGTTAGGTAGTTATAAATGAATGTTGATAATATTAATTATTAATTAATTATTAATTATGTTTGGTGGGGAGGCAGTAAAATCGAAAGAGGAAGATTACCAAAATATCGTGTTTCATATTGTTATTGGGTTTTTAGGGACACAAGGTTCAGTTCAAGCAATCATTCTGATTTTTTGATTCTCGGTCAATAGCCCTTTTTTAATAATTATATTATCGTGTTCTAGAAAATTGTAAGTACAATGGACCCCAGTACTTGTAATATTGTAACGTAGATTTAGGCTTAAACTTCAACTCAACAAATAAATATAAATAAGTATGTAGATTTGATTTATTAGCCAAATTTTTATAACCAGATAGATACTTATCTAATTATCTTAATTTTCTACCCTAAATTGTTTAAAAAACAGAATATTATTATTATTACATTTTTTATTATTAAATTGAGAACCAACAATAATGTATCTAGATGTTTTAGGATATAGGTAATATTGAACGAATCATGAATATTGATGACTTCTCCAATTTGTCTTGCATGATCTCAACACTATCAATATATTTTTCGAAAAATTCAACTATTAACTCCTTGAAAATATAGCAAAACTGCATACGCCCTTGAGTATTCTACGGAGCAAAAAACACCGAAAAAAACTTATATTTCTAGAAAAGTCTTGCGATCACAAATATCACGATACTACCCTATCTAATAGAGTATGTTTATATTATATGAATATGTTATGATGACTGTTATACGAGAAAATGTGTCGTTTTGCCTTTTAGATCAACTATTTTTTTTCTGCATGCATAAAGAAATGAAAAATACCAATAACTGGACAATAAATATAAAAACTATCGATATTTACTATCGGTATATCGATAACTATCGATATAACAATAATTATCGATGTAACAATACCTATCGATATATCGATAATTATCTATAGTTATCGATAACTATCGACATATCGATATATAATATATATCGATAGGGGATGTGCTATCGCCTATGGATAATTAAAATCTAATATCGACTTCTAGACATAGTAAATAAATCTGCTGAAAATAAATTAAAATAAATTTTCTGTCAAACCAAACTATTCTTTGATATCGTACACATCTTCCGTTCTTGTTAAGAAAAATAAAAAATCAACAAAAATTGGTTTTTTTAGTTCATCTATTACGACTGGGCCTCCCAGTGCGCCGAGTCCTAGGAAACAATACTAGGAGATGGAAGTATATAAACGAATAAGTGGCATGCATAGTTGAAATTGGTATATTATAGAAAACGCATTATAATTGTTAGTAATGTAAAAGCTCTTTATGTTTGCAGTTCATGTGGGTCAATTAATTCAATGATCTTGTACTCAAAAACCACTAAGTAATTACTGGTTTATGTACCGGATAACTCAATAATCTTCATGTACCAAACCGCCACTAAAATCACCTTGCACGCAAGTGTCACTCGATCAGAAAATTCGGTTCAAAGAAAGGAAATGGAGTAATTTGCTGACCAGAACTGAAAAGCTATTAGCATAATTACTTATAAAGTAAACGATAAAAAAATGTATACTTGTAACACCTATCAATAGTGGTTTATGCTGCCATTAAAAGAAATATATATCTTAGCTCCCAGGGGGTACTTTACTCAAGAGAGTGCAGCCACCGTTGTTTCTCACTTAATACCAACGAAATCTCATCCTAAAATAAATACTGTGAATGCTTTGTGCTCTCATAAAAAGAAATATTTAATTCTGCCCCTAGGGGGTTTTTTACTAGAGAATTTTATAAAAAAATATGCCACCCCCATTGTATTTCAACCAATACAAACGAAATTTCTGACCTTAAGTAAAAATTATGAATTCTTTATGCTACCATAAAAAGGAATATTATATTAAGCCCCCAGTGAGTACTTTATTCTAGAGAGTTTTATAAAAATTTGTTTCTCAACCAATACCAACAAAATTTAAAACTTGTAATATTATATTTGTGCCACACCGTTATGTCTCAACTAAAACAAGGGAATTTCAGAACTGAATTAAACATAAATGCTTTGTGCTATAAAAAGAAATCTTTAATTTAGTCCCAAGGAGGTATTATATTGTTGAGAATTTTATAAAAAATTCATTATCAACCAATACTAACGAAATTTCAAACCTAAAATATTATAAATGCTCAAATAAAAAGAAATATTTCATTCAGCCCCCAGGGGGTACTTTATTCTTGAGAGTCTTATATAAAAAAAGTGCCACCACCGTTGTTTAGAACCAATTCCAAACAAGTTTCAGACTCAAAATATACATTAATGCTTTATGCCACTACAAAAAGAAATATTCCAAGGGGTTCTATACTCTTGAGAAATTTGATAAAAAATCACCGATGTTTTTCAACCAACACGAACGAAATTCTTGAACTAAAATAAACATTCTAAATGCTTTATGCTCAACGAAACTTATGCTTTTAACAAATTGTTTTCTTCACGAAGAACGTAAAAATTGGTGAATAAAGGAAATATTTTTGCTGAGCAGGAAACCTTAGGATGAAAATGTTAGCCTATGATCTTTGTACTTGGATGTATATGTTATAGATCTTAGACTTTAGGGCAGTAACAAGATTGCTTATGACTCACTGACACTATGCAGAGGATAAGCAGGTTGGAACAATGCAAACACTGTAAGGGTTAAAAGAAGAAACTATTTTTTTGGTTATTGCTGAGGATACTCATGCAAACTGATTAAGTACCTATTTGAAAAAAGAACATTTCGAGTTTAATCTACCATTGTGAACCAAGGCTACTCTGTTTTCTAAGACGCCTAGAAATCGTTGTGATCCAGTAGTTTATTTAACTGAGTTTAAGTGGTAAAGTTATCACTGGTTCTCTAGATACTTTTAATAAACCACTGAGTTTCGCATCTTATTGCATTTCTTAAATTAACTTTAAATTTATTTAAACTATAACAAACTAAATTATAATATTAGGTTTATAAACTAGATAATTATAGTATTATGGTAGTAACACGTTATACAGAAAAAAATCAACATAGATCATACGAGTCCACTTGTAAATACTTTATAAATCTGAGAGATAGAAACAAATTCAACACATTGTTTTAACTTTAAAGTTAATTTTTTGTCAAGTAAAATTATTATCAATAGCCTTAATCCATTCATTGCATTAACCGTTTTTAAAAACACTATGACCGTTTCCCAAATTTAAATGTTTATGGAAAAGTCAATCTGCTGAAATATTATCCCGACCATATATATTACCCCTCAAAAATAGCAAAATGTCTGATATTCATTTATAAACCAGCCAAGCATAAATTCCAATTTTTTAATTAAAATTAAACATGATTTATCGCAACACCATCGCACCGTTCTTTAATCAACTCCGAACCGTCTGTGCTTTACCGTTGCAGTTCGCTGTTTTACCGACTGTGCGAGTCCGTTAATTCGTGCAGATTGATTTACGTCACCGCTGGCATTCCTCACCATCCCATAAAATCAAGATATATCGCCGAAACCAGCCGGGATTATGGAAAATTTACCTTCACTGCGGCCACATAACTTCACATTTTCAATTTACATTTCGCCTTGTTTTCTCTTTCTATGCCCCGGTCTATCTTGCTCGTTTAGATAGTACTACGTGCAACTACGGAGAAATCGTTTATAATAAATATATTTATAAATATATCTTATTACATAGCGACGTATTTTTTTTAAAGTATATACAGGGCGACTATTCGTTTTTTTAAAGTAAAGAATAAGAATTGTGGCACCTTCCCTCACCTAAAGAAAAAATAATCAGTAAAAATGTTATTTCTGAAGCCTTTGCCTTTAAAAAATTATAAACTATAAAAATAACGACTCCGCTTGCAATTTAATTTTGGTTTGCCTAATTTGGGCTTAGTTTTTTTAAAGCAAAAATTTAGATAATACCCTATGGTAAATTGTGGATATGGAGTTCGGGTTGATTTTTATCTCTCAAGTTTTTTAAAACTATCGGATGGTACCATAAGAGCAGATACCCCCACTGGTACCCATGTGAAGTGGTACCTAGTAGGAAACATCAAACATATCTTCGAAAATTAGAATCATTTGTTTACCTCTGTTTCCGGCATCAAAATATTTCTCATTTGGATTTCCCGGAGAGGTTTGTTTGAGGGGTTCCATCATCAAAATGTCATTTTTTCTTTACCAATATCTCCGGCTTAAACCAAAAACTTAACTATGTTCACTAATATCTCCAGCCTTGTAAGCCTTAACATCTTTTCCGCAATCCAAAAGCAATCAATTAGCTGAGACCTATACTTTACTGGCTATAAACTTCTATCATCTTCTAAAATTAACCGTGAAATGCATCAAATCACTTATTTACCCCTTAGTACAGAAGTATCTTACATTGAATCGAATAGATTCGATATCATGTGACTTAAAGTTATCCTTAAAACTTTATTTGTTGCAATTACCGCTTTTCCTTAGACAGTTCCTACAACGAACGCTTCGACTTTCTGTAGTGATTTTTGAGTCTTAGAATTTTCTTGCTCAGAAATCATTATCCTTATTATAGTAAAGTGTGGTCAAAGTCTGCTAAAACCGATCGACGTCACTGCATACCACCCATCCAGAGTTTTATCAATCTTCTATTCCCGCTCCTGTGTCTTCCCCAGATCATAGCCTAATTACGATCACCTGTCCCATCCAAATAAAAGCTTCGGAGTCCATGTCACTTATTATTTGGTATAATAATCCTGTTTGTTTTTCTCTTACAGACATTGGCGTATCCAGGATTTTGTTTTGGGGCCTTCCCGCTGTCCAGCGCAAAAAAATGCAAGAAAAAACCGTAAACTTCCAGGAAAATCGGTTTTAAGTATTGTAAGATTAGTTAGGTTAGCTTGGCGATGTCAAAAATACGCAGAATTATAGAATTTAAGTAATTCAATGGCCTCGCGAGTGTATTCGCGAGGTTTTTCTCGCGACATCGGGTATTTGTCTTAAACGATTTATTTGATTCGATGTTCGAAATCAAGCGGTGTTTTTGTTGTTGTCGAATTATGTTTTGTTAATTACATAGATCATAAATAAGCAAAAAATAATACGTAGAAAGTAATATATAAAATACAGTCGTAAAACTAGCTTGCAGCCGGGCAGCTCTGGTTACGCCTATGCCTACAGATTCTTCCAAAATCTGCCTTTAAATCTCCGATGTAATGCAATCTTCAGACTACACACATTTATGCTTTCGAATTTCCCAGCCATAAATCTTCGTCTTCAAACTAAAATTCCGAAACAAAAGAAAACCTGTACGATAATGATATTAAAGATTTCCTCAAGAAATCCACTTCTAAAAATTAACTGGCTAAATATGAAGCACGAAATCATTACACTACTGCATCATTTCTGAAGCAAATACACTAATAAGGGGCAAAATTCTTGCTTGTCAAATCCTACTGTGGGGTTATTTTTCTTAATTTTCCATCACCTTACAAATATGCTCGCTCTTCCCTCATTCTAAGTGATCAGGGAATTTTCCCCAACAACTGACTGTTCGTGTAAAACTAGCGTCTAAAAAAGTATCAAACACTTTTATTTCTAACTACAAACCCATATCCTTACTTACAGTTATGATTAAGAAATTGGGGAAGTATAATACTGACATTTAAACTCTGAAAATTCTTACACGGCTTAGGCTACCAATGATTCATAACGTATCTTAGTACCTAGATAACTCACAACTGAAATTCAATGCCGAAGACCAGATTATATTATTGCATCGATCAAATCTATAGACTTCCTTCTAAAACTACCGAAGTACATCCCTAGTGACTGTTAATGATTCGTAGAGGCAAGGGTTCCAGGGGATGATTAACCATACGGCTTTCAAACCTAGAATTTACGTCATGTTCACCGTTATAAATTATCCTCAATATTCTTCTTCTTCTTATACCTCTTGGATGGTCTTCCTATTGACCTTCTGTCGTATGGTATGTTGCTCCTCAAATTATATATGGTTATTCCAACAGGGCCTACGTTTTCTTATTCATCTGGCTACATCTCTTTTCCTGTCCATAAGTATGCTGCTCGTGTTCGTTCATATGGTTCGCATTTCCGAGGCTCTAAGTGGTTGTTTTGTGACTTTAGTCTCGGTTCTTGTCTCAGATCTGTAGGTTTCTTTTGATCTGCCACATGTCTTATATGAAACTGCTGCTGTTCACTATTTTTTATATCTCGTTTTCCAGGTTTCCGCTGATGGTAATTTTGTTTCCCAAGCAGTCAAAACCCATCACCTGTTCTCTCATCATTGCTTTGTTTTTAGATTTAGCAATGGTCAAGGATCTCTCCCCGTTCCTTCCTTTATTCCCAGGGTATTTTGTTATGGTATATGCTACCAGCAAAGATCTTTATCTTGTAATTTAAGTCTTTTAATTCTGCGTCAACAAACTTTTTCTTTCGTGATCTGTTCATGGATGAAAAAATATCATTTAATTTATTCTTACGGTATAAAATGTATATAACCGTTGTTTAAGTAATTACAAATAACGATATAACTAAAATCTTTGATCTAAACTTGGCAACATCGTAATAATCTTGGCAACAACGCAGAGCAGGGTATGATGGCTGCCTGCCATCGCCCTCCTCTCGTTTGACAGATTTATGGCGAGTTTTGTGTAGTCTTAATATGACTTATGGACAGGAACCGAACATAATCCAACTCGCGTAATTTAGTCTCCACAAGAGCGGCAAGTCGATGCTTTGCCTTTCTTTTCTAGTCAAGCTGGAATGCTTTATGGACATGGATATGACAGCTGCCGCCTTTCGTACAAAAAAAACTGCTTCTAGGGTTTAGTCGATCGGACATGCAGTGCAATAAATTAAACGGTAAAAATATGTATTTAGGAGAAATACATTCGTTAATCAGCTGGTGTTATATAGTATGTAATTAAAACTTATAAACTAAAGACCAGCAGTATTTTGTTTGAATTTTAAAATTCTATTTTACAACTTCCAGTAAGCTTTATCTTGATAGCGTTTTTTTGAATTTTCCTTATTATTGTCAGTATAGTTTTGATAAGAAGAAACAATTTTAAAGTAATTTATGTTAACCCATTAATGCCCACCGTATCGTTTATCATACGCAAAATACGATTGCGATCGAGGTCAGTTTATATTTCTGTTATACCATGTGCAGTTGCGTTGTGCTTATAATTGAACAAAAATAGTGTGTAAATAGATATATAACCATCCAAATTAGGTCTGTGTGTTATTTTTTTCATCTAAAGTTGGAGGTGATTAGTTTGTTGACAAAAATGAGTAACAGGTAAGTTTTAGGTTATTGTTGTAACAAGTTTTGGGAAAATGTACAGGGTGTTCCTTTGTCAAAGGTCGCGACTCCGAAGGTTGTCATGCATGGAAGCGTTTTGGATTTAAATGTTGGTGTTTATGCACTTTTGACGGATAAACATTGGGATCCAGCGTAACTGAAAAAATGTGCCTAAATTTGTTACGACATAATAGTGTTGTATTTCTTGATAACTATTTTACGTCAATCTCATTAGCAAAGGCATTTTCAGAAAATAATTTGTTTTGTGTCGGCACTGTTAGATCCGATCGAACAGAAAAGGCTCCACTCAAGAATTTAAAAAGGAAAAAACGGGTAACTCATTACTCTATTCACGATACAGTTTCCAGTATAACCTTGACTCGTTGGCATGACAACAGCCAGGTTACTGTAATATCGAATGTGCGAGATGAAAAACTTTACAAAACTAAGGGAAGCTGTAAACGCTGGTCTAAAAAGGAAAAATCTTCTGTGCAAGTCGATCAACCGCTTATAAACTTTTACAATAAAGGAATGGGAGGAGTAGATCGATTTGATTAAATGAGAGGTTTATACAGAAGCAGAATTAGATCAAAAAAATTGTACTGTCCTTTGTTTAGGTGGTGGTACTTATACCGCCGGGCACGTCAAATAAAAAATGAGTATATTTCATTGTTGGAGTTCGGAAGACGAATAGTATTGGCAATTTTATCTTCACCTCCCGCAAGCTCAAACACTGCTCCTAAACCAAAATACATTCCCAATATATTAACGGAAATTCGTGTTGATGGAAGAGAACAGATTGATAAGCAAAAAAACACACATTTTCATTTGTAAAATGCGATGTAGGACATCATCCAGAAGTCTGTTTTCGCCAGTATCATCAAAAATAATGTTTATTATAGTTTTATACGTAATATTTTATTATAGTAAAATTTTTGCTTCTTTAAACTTTTGAAAATAAAAAATTAATTAATTAAAATGTGTATATGTTATTACTTAAATTGTATATTGACCAGCGTATGATATATCATTCGTCAAAAAAAATAGTCAATATTATTTTTTTCTGTAATTATTATTTTCCCATGAATTTATACGTTTTTAGTAACAATATATCGAAAAAATAGACGAAAAATAAAGAAAAAATAATTCTGGGCATTAAAGGGTTAAAGCTATCGAGCTTTAACACAAGTGCTACTTCCCTGCGATTTAAATATAATCCCAAGACGTAACCGTACAACAGTTAAAATTAACTAGTCATCTTACAGATCTTTAAAAAAAAAAGATCCGAAAAATACACAAAAAGAACAAGTAAGTGTTCATAGACAAAATACTATGGATCAAATAGGAAATGTTAACGAGATCATACTAGGCTGTACTTTTTATTTAGTCTCTGAAAATTGATAATGTTTTAGGTCTAAGAGAGTCTAGGATACACAAAAAGAATAAGGGTATTGGATTACGGGTTCTTTTAGCAGGTTTGCAATATGAAAGTACTTTTACATATTTAATATATTAGCCCAGTACCTAGAGGATCAAAACTCATGAAATTAAGAAGCAAGCCAATATTTTTATTTAATTATAGCCTTTTGAGAGCTCTTTTGGGCTAGTTAAAGTTTACATTAATAGATCCTCTAAAAGTTCAGAAAAAATTACTAAAAACACTATCTTGCAAAATATTGTGGATAGAGCAATTGTAAATAAAAAGGGAAGGAGAGGATATCCTGAATAATAATGATCCTGAAGATGTTTTTTCTAAATATGTAAATAAGTTTCTGAGATAAATCGATCGAAAACTATAGATAATTTTCTGCCACTGACATCTACTGTCAAACGAAAAATCTGAAAATTATGAACACACCGGAGATTTAATTAACAATACAATAATTTCAAAAACTCAGACATTATGATATCGCTTCATATTTAGTTATCATTGCAAATCTGTAAATGTCTACTTTTTCGTCTTTTACTTCCCTCGTAAAAGGGAAGTATTGTAATCGTGAAAAAATCACAATCCGAGATTTTTTCAGATCTTTACATTTCAGGGTCCCTAGATACCCAAAAACATGTTGTTTTCAATTCCGTCGGTCTCTCTGTTCGCGGCATAGCTAAAAAACTACCTATCCGATTGGCTTCAAATTTTGGTCAAAAATTAGGTCATATGGGGAGGACCTAGTAACATTTTTTTAAAAACCTATTATGGCAAAACAAAATGGCAGTCTAATGAAATGCAAAAAAAAATTCTAAATGGTTTTCATTAACGATCCTCTTGGTGTTATGTTAGAGTGGTATATTATTTGGGGTTAGTATCCTGTAAAAAAAAAAACAAAAGTATTTTTTAAATTGTCAACGTTTCGCAATTTATATTTTATTTACGAGTTAAAATTTACGGAAATTGTTACAGAAAGGACCCGATGAAAATAAGGTTAGTTTTATCAAAATGCAATCAACCCATAGGAGACTCGCAAGACATGTTATTAATACGAAATTAATTGTTATACTTACAATTAAGTTTGACTTTTGATGTCAAATAAGTGATTAAAACTAGGAGAAACATAGGTATATGTATAGTATCACACAAAATATCAGTCGGAAAACAATACAACAAAAGAACTGAAAGGTGTTAAAAATATTAAACCAACTGCTTGGGTGTCCTTTCTGTGAATATCTACATATATTATAAAGTTATCGACGCTCAGCCACGTGAATAGCATATCGAAAAAAAAAACCAAACAAAAAATTTCAAGAATCATGTATATGTATTTGGTAGTTACCTATGCGGTAAATATTTTAAATAATATAATATATAGGTAGATTTGGCAGAGATGTTATTTTATTTTATCGTTCATATTAAAATAGGTCGTATTTAATTTATCAATATCCGTTCTTTTATTCCCATTATTTTTGTTTTTTTGTATTTCTATCATTTCAGAAATTATTCTTTTTTTGTAATTAGTTTTGGTATCTAAAATAGTGGCTCTGTCAAAATTAAAGTTATGTCCTGTATTATTAATTTTGTGCTCAACTAGTGCCGTTGGGTTTGTTCTTGTAAGATGGTTTTTTGGTCACTTTTATGTTCTTGAATCCTTTGTTTGAAATATTTATACCTATAGCATTCAGCATGGTATAGAGATAAACTAGTAAATTTGTGGTACGAATTCAAGAATGCGACCAAATAAAATGTTTAAAAAATCAACGCAGAAAAATCTTCTTATTTAATCGCCTTCAAGTTTTGAAGAAACACAATTAGGACCAATACAAAAAAATGTGTTACTAAATGACTATATACCGAACTAAATTGGGTAACACTTCTCTATTTCTAATAAATGGAAAGATTTATAAGAGGGAGTTCCGGGTAAAGGAAATTTACCGATTTTTTTTCCGAGAAAAAAATAAGAAAATTTTGTTTTTTTCCGGATATCCCCAAAAGTATTCAGCATACCTGAGATCAAATTACTGGTTGTTGAAATGTAGAACTTTGCTTGTATTTAAACTTTACTGTATCCCTTAGGAGAAACCAATGGCGAGAGGCGAATTTGTTTCACTCTCTATAAGTAATATTTACTTTCTATTAAAAATAAAAGCTAGTTTTTTAAATATGTGTAAAACTTTTATGTGTACCATGTATACAAACTAATTCCGATACATAAATGCTACATGCATTTTATAATTAATGCTCAAATAAAAAGTGTGTAATCTTACTAAAAACAGTATATTTTACTAGCAAAGTAAATGAAAAATGATTGTTTTGTTTTCACCAGTCGTAACTCAAACTGTAGGCATGAGATGTATAAGATGGCTTTTTCTTAATTTCAGAGCTACAATGATGTATAGCCCCCGTATAAGAAAAGCAGTTACATCACAGATATGTTCCCGGTCTTCGTTCAATCATTTTCAATTAGCCAGGTTGCTAAGTTGTTGATAATTACCTTACCGTCCGAGAATATGAGTGGACCAACGTTGTTGTCGGATTGTGTTATACCGCCTAATCTGATGTTACATTATACTATATTGTATTTTTACACACAATACAATTAATGTTTATACTGTGTTTAAGCAGTCTATGATAATACGTGTTTTTTCTTTTGTTTATAATAACTAATACAGAGGCGACCCTTTGATATTGGATGCTTTACTTAACTGTAATACCACCGAACATATTGAAATTTTTAAACTATGGCAATACTAAGTAATTGTTTGTAAATATGTTTTACAAATGAGCCTTATTACCAACTAATGGCTTAAGCTTAACTTAACCAACTGCTCAAAATGTGAGGGGATACCTCGCAGCCCCCTGTTACCCTTTAGTGACACTCTAGAACGATTAGTAAAATATGATATAAACAACATATTGACCAACATACTTAGCAATTTTTACGTAAATAGTATTGATATGCCGAATAAACCAAATATGAATTAAATTTATAATACTTACTACTACAGTTAGTAAAAAAGTTGAAATTTTTTAATATTTCAAACTTTCATGCCTTAAAACTCGACGCTTAATCTAAATATAGAGTTATGGTTTTATTTGGAGCTACTAGTGAGTAGTCTCAAATAACGATTATACTTCGAATAGAAAGTCCATGATATACAAATAAATTAATCACATTAACTGTTCGATTCCCAGTTTAATTAGGATACATGCAACAATATGTTGTATCCTGTTGAAAGAAGCGTCTACTAGTTTAGAAATACTATACATAAATTATTCTTATTTATAAACAAATGTAACTACCTGATAGTATGTTGTGGATTGGCAGCTCTGGATGGTGTGCGTGGGCAACAGCGTAAGACACGGTCGTTGTGCTACACAGAAATGACTCAATGGTCAATATATGTACAATAAAAATTACACGGAAATCACTGGATGGCCTATTCCAACATGTTATTAATACGAAATTATTGTTAATAAAAATTGTCAAATAAGTGATTAAAATAGGAGAAACATAGGTATATGTATAGTATCACACAAAATTTGGGGGTTAATTTATTTTACATTGGATGGATCGCCTATTCAAATTATTATTATCTGTCTAGCATTGTCTTAGTACGACAATGAGTAGACTCCTAAAAAGCTTTAAGCCGTATCAGTTGTCTAATATAACTAAAATATTTTAACATGTTATACCGGATGACATAAAACTGTTAATATGAGCTAATATCTCGCCAGAAGTTTAAAATTTGACAATGTGTACTAGCAAAACAACAAGTTTTTTACACCCCCTACTAAAGGTGGCCTTAGAAGAATGTACATTTGAATTTTAAATGTAACCTTATATCGGGTTTTATGCTCGTTTAGGGGGTATTTAAAAGACAAACATTTTTGTGCAAACTAGAGTTTTCTACGTCTAATTTTCATATTAGGCATTGAAATACAATTTCTAGTCATTGTGTTCAAACTTTTTAATTATATTTTAAGATGTTCAAAAATAACACCGTAAACATCTTAGCAATAACATTTCAATCAAACCAACACCAAACCAGACATCAGTGATTCTTTGTTGTAATTCTTATAAATTATTGGATTTTGTAAAAAAACACTCGCTTTCTAATATTTCCAGATAGAAATGGCAAATGGAGTAAGGTTCGAAGACCGTGCTGGCCATTCAATAACCGATTGACTTCCAGCCGACAACATCAAAAATAATAATAAAAATAGAATCCATTCTGCTGAAAAATTGTTTTATTTCATCATCGTTTTCAATAGTAGTTGCAATTTTAGGAATAACAATTTCTTCTAAATGTTCCATGTATAAGAATATAAGGTTCTTGCAACCAACCGAAATTATGTCTCTGACTGTGCAATTCTTAACAAAAATTGCTTCATTACAAAAATATGTCCTATACAAATAATTTGGTTGCGTTTTTTATTATCTTTATTAAGTTCTTGTAAATGGTGAACTTTGTAGGCAAGCCATTTATGTTTTTTAGTTACTTCGCGAATTGTTGATTTGCCCACAGTACATCAGAAATTAATACTAGAATTGATGTCCAATTGAGCAGCAAATATTCCTATATAGAACCTGAATATCTTTGGTGTTAACAGAAAGCAAACAGATCAATCTTTAATGCTAAAAGTTGTTACAACCTAGTCAAAAACACTTCTCGTATAACTAAGAGAAACTGATCTATCTGTAAGAGCTTTTCTGAACAATCTTCCTGCTTGTTGTCTTTTCGATTGCATTGTCCATATACTATAATCTTGAGTTTAGCTTCATTCGTACAAACCATAACGAAACGAGAACAATTATGCAGAAAAAATACACATTACTAAAAGCTGAAGCCATAGCATACACCGAACAATATAGGGCAAAACTAGAAATAGGGTTACATTTGAAATTCAATTACTCAACCCCCTCAGACACTTTTGGCTTTACCGGGATTCGATATATTAACCTATAATTGAAACACATTTTAAAAGAAAAAAATAAATATTTCTATTTACACAGTTCTCCAGAGCGGTATTATGAATGTCTGTTGCAGGAGAATTTTAGGTTCAATTGAGTTTCTAATATACTAAATTAAAGTCCTATAATACTAATTTTTACTACACAATTTAAAATTGTACAGAAAAGCATCTGTATTATATTAAAAGCAAGAACAATATTACCCTTGAATTATTGTGTATTGGGATCTACCCAATGTTGTTGATATTCAATATCTTTATTAGGAATAATGGCATTTGGATAAAATTTAATACTTAAAATATATTAAATAAAAAAGATCCATCTTGATTTATTAAAAAATATAACGCTTGTTTGTTGGAAATCTGCCCCAACTATAACAGGTTTGTAGGATAATGAAAATTAATAAAACGTGCATTTCATCAAAATCCATGACGTAGACTAAGGAAGTCTAGGTATTTCTCTTTCTCAAATGGAATTGTCAGAGTTTTCAAATGTAAATCAATTTGTTTTATTTATTAAGATTTTTAGTGTTTTTTGCTCTGATCCCGCGAAAAGTAATCAGAAAATTTGTTCTAAATTCCATAACAACGAATCGAAACAAACCGGAATATACAGCGCTTAAAATGACAATGTGATCACTTAAACTAACGTGAAGTAAAATTAACTAAAACAAAGAACAGAATAAAAAGATTTAACAGACCTAGTAATACGACTAAATCTCAAATCATTAAAATGTAAACAAATTGAATTAAAATCAGTTTATAAGTGGTAGTTATCAACATCCAGTGATGCCAACGCAAACAATATGTTAACGGCTAATTGGCCGAACCTAATCTGACAGCAGGACTGCGCTCCATGCGCTCACTCTCCGGGGTTTAAAGGAACTTTTAGTTGTTTACTTACTTACTTACATACAGTCTTCTTCTACAATTATGGACCTAAAATGTATCAAAATGTTTAAAAAACAAGCAAGATATTTGAGAGATTTGCATTTGCTGTAGTAGCTAGCAATCGTTTTTTTATTTTCGAAAAACATTATTACGCCCACTTTCAGTTTAAGGAAGTTTTTGGATTTCACCCTTATACTGCGACACATGTAAGTATTACGGTCAATCTTAAAAGTGTTTCAAATTTGTTACAATTGTGTTAAAAAATATACTGCCCTTCCTGTAACACTAGCGAAAATGTTTGAAAGTTGTATCCTCCGGTTTGCGTTGATTCCATTCTCAACTTCATGGAAATGAATATGTTTTACTTTAAACATTAGAGTTGCCTATTGTTTGTCGAACAGAGATTTAAAAACTTGCAGATTAGGGGATGTGTAAAATAAATTGTGCTGGAAGGTCATTAATCTCTATTATTGGATAGTGAAGGGTGCATACGGATTGATGCTTTCTTTAACAGATTTGGAAAAAGAATGAAGTTCGAATCATGATTCTATTATATATCTAGCTTCGTCTCATTATTAACATTCCTTACTCTTGTCTTTTCCCGAGAAAAACGCGAGACGAAAGCGAAATCCTAGTCAGGCGGCAACTATAAGCCTTGTCAAGGTTTGTTAAAAAAGACACGGCTCCACTTCTGCACTTGGATTGCTCCACCGGGATACGTAAATACATTTCTTACCACGATTCAGCTTAGCTTGTTTCTGTAATGCAGCAAATAATGGATTGGACATTACACTCTTGGAGGTTATGCACGGTTTACTACGGCACAGCAGTGCATTTTGCTGTAATATAGTAAAGTTTCTCAAGCATCTAAGCACTTTAATGCAGAATAAACTTTACCGTGGGGGTCGTTCAGCACAAAGGTCGTGTAAAGCAAACCATGGGGGTCGTTCAGCACAAAGGTTGTGTAAAGCAAAGGCTCATTTTCAAACAGCAATTTTAACACCAAATATATGCATTTTTAAAAGAACTCAATCAGTTTGCAATGAAAAAAATCTGATTGTCGAATATGACATCATATATCATTTTACAACACGTGTTAAATGAAAAAAATGGCAAGGCTATCAATAAATATCATAGGGTATAATGTGACTCGATGTGTTAAGAGTAGATCATAAGTTATACTACGCTTATCCCTCAGTTAAGAAGAATATTTATGCCTGCATAATAGTTTTAATAAGCAAAATTTCTTTTTACACGGAACTTCCCTCGTTATGATTTTTTACTATTATTTGGAATAGTGAAGTTTAGTTCAGAGTTAGTTCCCGCACAAAGTTATTTAGTAACACATATACAATACAATATAATACAAAGCGTCGTTATTTCCAAAAACAAGATAAATTACAAAAAATTAGAGATTATAAAATGAAGATGGCGACGTTCATACATGTATGCTCTTCCACGCATTCATCCGTTTACTTAGTATTTTTTTTATTATTACCTAGTTTCAAAACTACACAAATAACTAATTACTTAAATTAATGGATACTAATTTTAATACTATAAGATTGTACATGCCAATTATATTTTAAATTAAATAATTCCCTGCATACGCCAATGTACAGTCCTTTGGGATAAGATATATAACCGCAATTTCGCTTGAAAAGTTGGAGCCGACTTGATATATAGGGGGAGGGAGTTAACTATTTTTACACTATTATATAAAAACGATCGTTGAAACAATGCCCTTTTATGCCTGGGTACATTATAGAGAAAGGAAAATATAGTTGAACGACGATGAATATCTTCTTGTTTTACCAATTTTTCAGCCAAATATTTGGGAGTAATCAACTCATTTATTTTAAATATTAAACAGGCCGAGTAACGAACTTTTCATCCAGGTTAAACCAATGACAGTCGCGGAAACAGTCTGAAACCTGGTTAAACTTCCTAAGGTCATAGGAATATCTGATACATTATTTGAAGTGATACCCTTTCTTGTAGCTTTAATGCAGGCCAAAGAACAGTATACAATACGAGAACAATGATAAAATAAGGGAGTCGTATAATTTTAGTTTAATGTCTTTACTGAGGTAATCTCTGTGTACATAGAGGACTCTCAGTTTGAAAAAAGGATTAGATAGATATTAGATAATTTACATATTGTAAAAAGCCAAGATCAGTATCAATCATTAGGCCTAGGTCTCCACATGAATTATTTTAAGCTGAGATATGTACCATTTGGAGATCCCGCAAGATAGAAGGGAAATCTGACGTATTTCCATTAAGTTTACTCTTCGGCTTCGTTGCGACAAATAACTTCTGGAAAAATTAACTATTCCCTGTGACACACCGAAGTAAAAAAGTTTTCTAAAAACATTTAATTTTTCTGCAAAAGTCAACTGAATAAGATTTTTTATGTTGATATTTTAAACATTTTATTTTTGCCTATCTTGAATTTGCACCACAATTTTATGTACTTTCCGTATGTTCCTATTAAAACGCCTAATATGAAATAAAAAGGTTACTACCTTACAGAAGCTGAGGTGTGTATTGTGGGTAAGGAAAGAATTTACGCTATCGGGACACCGGGAAATTTTCCGGTATGCCCTCACAGACACAAGTATGCTTTTTATTTAAGTAGCAAATAATAGCGTAACTGGGCCGTATTATTTAATATTTTAAATACTTCATAATAATACATTCTCAGAAATAACTTGTATCTCAACTATAAATGCAGGTTGTTTAAAAATTTTTTGAAAGCCTTTTTATCAAATTTCCTGGTGGGCCCTTATACAAACAATCCAACACTGCCTTCAGGTACAGTTATACCCATTTTTATTTTTCTTACCTTAACTTGCGATTTTTCTCTTTAATTGTAATTTAAAATACTTAAATCTTGACAGTTTAACCGATGCGTGCGTTTCAAAGGAATAACTAAAAATGAGGATGGAAATTTGGCAATGTCTCTTGACTATCTACGGGCAGCATCTTCTTGCTTGACGAGGTAAAGTAATGGATCCATCATCCCTGCGGACAGAAGGGCCGCAGCATCTCGTGCGAATTAGCGGATTAACAGGCCACTTTGTCATCCCAACTTAACCGAAATAATTGATTTATAGTTACTAATGATTGTGTACCTTTAGTCCGTCGTTATCCATCCGGCAAAAGAAAAGTAATAATTTGAAATTATATTATCTCCATCATTTCTCCTAATATGTCTAATTTTTCTTCGGGAAATACATTTTTTACATTGTGAGAACATTAATTCGTTTCCTTTAACCCTAATAATTCACTTAAACGAATGCCGACCTCAAATTTAGACATATATCAAATCCGCCAATTCTTAAATTTGCTCCTTTTCTTCTGTTTCTCCTTTTAAAGTTTTTTTTTGTTTAAATTTTGAAACTTTGGTAGTGGCGGACTGGCTACTTATTTTCAGGGTGGCGATCTCACTTAACGGACAACAACAAGAAAAAAACTAAATAAAAGGTGCTCGCTTTTTGTTCTTCAAACTCTTTGGGATCAAAGGTCCCTTCGGGGACCCTTTTAGCTTAGACACTCGGATGGCGATCGTCAAACCGTTATATTTACCAGTCCGCCAAACAGCTTTGGCATAAGTAAACCTTAAAACTTTAGCAAATATACAAATTTCGTCTGCTTCAATAACCGATAAAATTGTATAGTGCAAAATTTTTGGGCCATGGACACTGTAAGAGGGAAAATTTAATAGTGATGTCGCGCTACTAGACGAGACGAGACTAACTCATCTCCAAAAGTCTCGTCTCGACTTTAAGTACATTAACCTATAGGTTAAATAAATATGTTCAATGACGATGAATTTGTGGCTCTAAGCACCCGCAGTGGAGCAGTGAACCGCGCGCGTTTACAAATTGATACTCTATCGCACATGCCTGGATGGTAATACCTTGAAAATGACTTTTAACTTTTGTTTGATACATTTAATTGGCCACAATACGTAATTTATAACATAATCGTACTTTTCTATTACTCTATGTAAAAAGTTATAAAAAATTGATAATAATAATAGGAATAATAATATAAAAATAAATTTAAAACAAATGTTCAAAAAATCGGTAAATTCGCCTTTATGCATAACTTGCCTCGTACATAATTCTACTACACACACACTTTGACACAGATAACACATTTTATGAATTCATTGTTTGGTAATAATTTAAAAACGAAATTGGAACAAATTACTGTTTATATAGGATTTGTATAAAGATATTACCAAATAATTATATCCATATATAAAATGTGTTATCTGTACGTAGTGGTATTCTATAGGAGGAAAGTTTTCAGTAAAGAAGAATTTACCTAATTTATTATGTTTTATTTGTATACAACATTTCTGCCCGATTCAGATAATTGTCTGCATAAAAATACTGACATTTAAAATAAAAAATGATTTAAATATGTTTATATTTTATTTTTATGAAAAATTAACTAAATTAATAATAATATAGTTATAGTGTTAAAATAATAAAACAATATGAGGAAGAAGTAAGAATTTAGATCATAAGAGCTAGAATATTGTAATGTGTGGGTCGGCATGTAGAAGAAAAAATATATATATCGTCCCCTTTATTTATATAGCTTCACTCAAATATACTTCGACTGAACTATCTATGATTTTGAACTTTTGGCCAAAATGAACCTCTAGAAGTGACAGCAAGCCAACGAATCTCTATATTACAAGAGAGATGTCACAGAATTGTTAAAGGAAATATTTCCAAATAACTGGATTGAAAATCGAGGATTTGTTAAGTGGCCACCCAGGAGTCCAGAGTTTAACTTTTTTGATTAATAATTTTGGGGGCTTCTTCAAAGCCCTTTGTACTGTAAACTACCCTCAGTTCTGAAAGTTTTATTTAAAATAGGGAAACTAACTCAAATACGAATTAAATTATTTAATTAAACCACCCAAAATGTATTATCTTCCAAGTAATAATATTAACATACTTTTTAAATCACAATGATGGTAGAAAATGTGCTATGTCAACTTAATGACAAAGAGGTTTAAAAACCGACGTAACATTCCAGGTAGCAGTTAAAAAATTAAACTTCATGGTAATGTAAAATTAGAAGGCAGTTTTTGAAAGACAGAGAACGCAACTTAATTTCTCATGAGAAGAAAAAAAAAGTTATATTTTTTAAAATCTCCAAATTTCCGTTTTTTTTTAGATATGTCCGGAAATTTTAAAATGTTTTTAAATCTTTCCATACCATATTATTGAGTTTTAAATTTCTCCAATTCAACCAACTACGTATCTGGTATAGTTTTCGAGATCCTAATAGTGATACTTAATTTTGGAACATCCTGTAGAGCTGAGAGAAGCATTTCACAAACCTGCTATTACAATACTTCCCTTTTACGAGAGAAGTAAATAGGTTTTGATTTGAAATCTATTCGCTGTGTCGATTCGGATACTGCATTGTCGCGCGATTTTATATATATTTACAGTCACATCACGGTCCTATTACAATAACACAATTACCTTTCGAAGAAACCACAAACCGTCGGTCGCCGCATCACCATCGATGCTTTTAATTAGTAGGTTTCAACCGTTAATAAATTCGGCGTTCATCCGTCCTCAATAACAATAAATAACGTCGAAAAAAATAAACCTGACTTTTTAATTATATGCATCACCGTAATTCCACGATAAATATTCATCTTTATGTTACGTATCCTTGGCTCTGTTTCCATTATGTTGAATTACAATGAGAAATCCGTAATAAATACTTCAAATCTCACAATAAATCGCATCACAACAACAAAAAGAGAGAAGAACGCCGAACACGGATTCCAAAATCACATATCAACTTCGGTCAGTGGCGTCTGTAAGCTCTAATATTTTAAGCACCTTTGAAAAAAAACCTGTTTTTTTTTTAAACAGATTGCTTTTGGTTTTGAACAAATAAATAATAACAGGGGATATCCTATACTTCGTACTGTTTTATTTATAAAATCGTGTACGTTTTGTTGCAGTGGTTAAAGTAAAAAAGAAAAAAAATCTATCCTCCTTATCCGACCTAATTTTAGGCAATGCTGCAAATTTATAATAGTAACCTTCATATACCTAATCTATGTTTTTATATTATCACAAAAACGTACACCGTGTTCCACATAAAAGTATCCAGTATACTATCTGGAAATCCGTAATAGATACGAAAAAAAGTTTCCTCAAATTTGAATTTCTTTTAAAATACAATGTTTACATTTATACAAGGTGTTCCACTTTTGCTGGGACATCAACTTGAAAAATTTTACATGGGACACCCTGTATTTTTTGTCCATTATTCAATTCCTTGTCTAAAATAAACACAAGTTACTAATTTAAACTATAGTATTGGTATAAATTTGGGCGTTTGGGTGGTAATATTCTGTTTATACAGCATCATTGTATATACGGATTACAAAATTTTTGTCCACACCTCCTATTGTTTTTTTTTGAGTATGCAGCATCACAATATTCAAGAAATAATTGAGATTTTCTGTTGAGTTGCGATTTTCTCTGTAACCACTGAATATAGGTATAGAATATATATATATATATATATATATATATATATATATATATATATATATATATATATATATATATATATATATATATATATATATATATATATATATATATATATATATATATATATATATATACTGTAGAGACAGTCTCTATTCGGACGCGAGAAAGAAAGCTTCGAAAATGCCAAATGTGATTTTGGCGAAACGTCAGCAAAACTGTTCTTTTCAGAACGACAGTAGTGAACGGATGTACACCCGGAATGAAAACACATTGTATTTTTCCATCCGTGAAGGAGGAAAAATCAACATATATATATATATATATATATATATATATATATATATATATATATATATATATATATATACATATACATGAAAAAGTTAGTATTTTTATGATTTTATTATATTTATTTGCATAAATAAAAAATATAGTGGGCGGTCTTTTAAAAAAAAAACACGTTTTCCATTTTAAGAAAATGCAAGATTGATTTCGCAGTATGTCCGCCCTGTATAGGTGTAGACAAAAAATGTTTATTCCGCATATGCATTGATGCTTTATAAACTAGAAATTACCACCCAAATGCCCAATTTTAATTTTTGCTATTTTTTATAGTGATTTGAAAAATAGCTCCATTATATGATCTGAGAAACTATGCATACTTATCCCGGAAACTACGCAGAAATAGACTATACTTTAAATTAGCAATTTATGTTTATTTTTGACAAGGAATCAAATAATGGACAAAATTACAGGGTGTCCCATTTAAAATTTTATAGTTAATATCATTCCAACAAAATTAGGGCAGCGTGTATAAATGGAAACATTATATTTTAAAAGAACTTCAAATTTAAAGAAACTTTTTTTCGAATCTATTACCGATTTACAGAGATGTCTAAAGAGTGTGTTTTTCGTATCTACATATATATTTGCCTCGGAATTTCTGAAGATGTAGCTTAGGGAAAAAGTGCAAATATGTAATTTTGCTATCTAAGGGATCGTTCTTATAGCAATTACAAGTCTTATTAACCTTTAAAGTAATTAAACGTACTTAGCAATAAAATATTAGGAAGAATCTAGCCCGCATTTTTCAATTAATACAGAAAAACAACACATTTTGACTTACACGAGGAAAGAAACGTTAAAACCTAAATAATCCAAATTTTTGCAAACTTCAACCTTATGCACCATAAGGCCCAAGAACAAGATAATACATTTTATGTTATGTTTTTTAGTTAAAGGAATACTTATTCTAAAGGTCAGGCTCAAAGTTCTCGAGGTCTAAACCTATAGCTTAAAATGTTGGACAACCCCAATAAAATGAAAAAATACTGGGGTCCATTGTACTTAAAATTTTGAATAGCGGTCCTTCAGATTTATAGAAAAGCAACACTATTCAACTGTCAAAAATTTAAATGATAGTAGAATTAAGCTTCGTGTCGTTAAAAAACCCGAAAACCATATGAAACGCGATTTTGTGGATCACTCCCTTCCTCATCGCACACCTCAGTTACTGACATAAGAAATGTTTTGTGTCCAGAATAAAATCATTTAATAGTGTCAACATTCCTTAAGATAAATAATGACCTACCGAAATGGCCTAGCGAAAAAAAAATTACCCCCCTCCTCTTTGGACGGGCATCATGCACACTAAATTTCAAGTATATTATTAAAGCGTTTCAAAGTTATCGGGGAGAGAAAGTTTCAAAATTGAGCCATTCCGCCATTTTTAATTGTTATTATATACTTGCCATGGGCCAAATCTTCCAGGAGTAATCCTTGTACATACAGGGTGTTACAAATTCGATGGGATAGCACTGGCATTTCAAAAACCGTGAAAGGTTGTTTAAATTTGGGAAATATGATCAATTTAATGTCGAATAATGTGTCGGTTAAACTTGAGACATTCAGACTACTTCCGGAGATATCTGTGAAAAACCAAAAATTATCATTTTCTTTTTATTTTTTTCAGGCTGCACGTGAAGAGTTATTACAAATAACAATTAAATTTTGCATCTTCATATCTACTGTTCTTCCTTTACAAGATGGGACACTCAAATTTAAAATCCGAAGGTCTCACCTTTTTTAATTACCGACCTGGATTTTTAATTCATTTGTAACAAGCCATTGACGTCTCAAAACTAATGATGTTATGCATTCATACATTAAGAGTATTTCAAAATTCTCCCATGTGATTTTTACAAGTTTCATGTTTTTCGCCTTTCCCTAACACATTGCCTTTTATGAGAAAATCTTAAATATTCTATTCCAACATTAAGTGTAATACATCATTGGATTTGGACAGTAGAACTCTTGTTAAAATGAAATAAAAAAATCCAGGTCCGTATTTAAAAAAATGAAGTTGATGATGAGACCTCGAAGAAGAAACGTCGGATTTTAAATTTTAATGCAACTATCTTGCAAAGGAGGAAAATGACTATAAAGGTGTAAAATTTATTTTGTAGTATCTTTTTAAATACAGCCTGAAAAAAAAATAAAAAGGAAAATGACGATTTTCGGTTTTTTACGCATCTTTCCGGAAGCAGTAACAACTTTTCTCAACTTTTTCAACGGCATATTATTCGACAATAAACTGCACAACTTTTCCCTAATTTAACTCCCTCGTATCTCTAAGTTATTCATTATAAAAAGATTTACTTTAGCAAATAATAATTTGGCTGCAAAAAAAAATGCCAAATAATATACAAGTTGCACAAATAAATAGGCAAAAGCAAGTAGTTTTAGGCAGAAAAATTATTCTTCATAAAAAGTTCTGCTTATCTGAAAAATAGTTATTTTAAAAAGAATGTCATTTTATATATAGGGAACGAAATAAATACATAAACAGAAGTTTGCAAAACAAAAAAAATTGAAATTAAAATTTTTGAGACAACTAAATTTAATAGCCTGCAAATATAAATCAAAGAGTTTTTAGAATTTTTTTGATAATAGATTTAGTTTTTGAGAAAATTAGTGGTGAATATGTAAAAAATGCGTTGTTTTTTCAAATAAGCAAAACTTCTTATAAAAAATACCTTTTTCACCTAAAATCACAAATAAAAAAATTGTTCATTTCTTACCCAAATCCACGCACACGCTGTAGAACTATTGTAACTAATAATATATAAAAGACTTATAATAAACCTTACAAGAGAGGGCAGGGCATGAGGTAAATTGCTTTATTGGTTAATTATTCTTCATACACCAAATTTTAAGGCCATATGTTAAAGCTTGTCAAAGTTAACGTGGAAACTTTTTCGTAAAAAAAAATATGAAAATGGCATCATACCGACATTTAAAATTTTGAAAAACTGCTTACTATAAGATATGGCATTACTCTGAATACGTCCTGGAAATTTCATCTAAATTGAAAACCTCCTCTTTTTTTAAGTCACATATGTGGGGTGTTTAATCTCTGACTTATATGTGTTTCTATGAACCGTTAGAGTCAGTCAGTAGATTCCTGAATACGCAACACTCTTCCTACAGCTCACTACACTCCAGCTACACTTGACTTGATAATGTAAATAATTGATGATTTATCTAAAAGGGTGGTTCGGTTACTGGTTAATATAAAGCCGGTGATATAATTTTTTTGATAGTGTAAATTCCTTACTTAATTTTAGGAAATCTCGTCCGTCCTTTCCGTTTAGGCGACACTGTCTAAATGAAAAATTAGCATAAAAATCACATAAAATCCAAGACCCAGTACTGTCGGCTCAGACGAAGTTGACGGGCAAAAAGGCAGCCTGTCTGCCGTAAATCACCGATACGACACGGCAACGGTCGGGCCGGTAGACCACTCCGTTTTTGATAGTTCTGATGCATGGGAAATGATATCGAAGATATGTATATTTTGAATCACTGCTATTCATTTACAAGAAACCAAGAGACAGTTATTTATTGCTTGGGGATGGAGGCAATGCAAAAAGTGTTTATTTTATTGCAATACAAATGCTGTAGTTACAAACTACGATTATTTTGAACAAATTCTATTATTTTCTCAATTTATACAGGGTGTTTAAAGAAAATAGTTTAAAGTTTTCCAAAAAAAGATATTATATCAAAAATTTCTATTTCTTGACTTATAATGCTGTTACTATAAATATAGTTTAGAGCCTTAAGTGACAATTTGTCATTTTTAAACAGTCACAATATCTAATACCACTTAACTGATGGGTATAATCATTAGATTAAATACCACGACAAGGTCGCAGAAGAATTCCAACCATTTTTGTTACAAGTACTAAGTGGTAAGCACAATTCGAAAATGTTTTAAGCTATGGAAGAAGAACATAGGAGCACGATAAATATTACACATAGAAATGTGTTTTCTTACTGTAAACACACTGTATAGAATATTAATTTCTAAATAATAAAAATTGATCTGTAGAGTATCTAAGTGAAAGTAGTATTCATATCTCAAGTTCTTATACAGAGTGCTGATTTTTTGTGGGTTTTTTTCTTGTATCTCATATTAGTGCTGCCCTAGTCAATAAATGCGAAAAAAATTGCAAATGCTGTTATAATAGCTGAACGGGGGAGGTAAAAGCATCCTGATTACAAATTCAACAACCTAAATTGTCCACCACGTATAAATTTTGAGTTATACAATGCATCATTTTTTTTATTTTGTTCCAAAATTTTCATAAAGTTTTTGTATCTTCAAACTAAGAAAAAAATCAAGATATTCTAAGGATAACAGATTTTATTTGGAAAAATACACATGAAAATACATTTATAGTAAGTAAGCCTTTTGTAGATACCTTTTTTAGGATCAACAAGATGTATATTCTTTACGTTAGCTTGGCCTGGAATAAAATGATCTCTCTGAGGCCATTTTTTTACTTGGGAATGGGTCTGTGTTTCTGTACTGTCTATATATATATATATATATATATATATATATATATATATATATATATATATATATATATATATATACATATATATATATATATATATATATATATATATATATATATATATATATATATATATATATATATATATATACATATACCGGGTGACAATGAAACTACTACCCAGGGCGCCATTTGAAAACGCCTAGATTATTTCCTCTTTATTCAAGCCTTCATCCAACAAAATGTCAAAAAAGAAAATGTTCCGAGTTTTAAAAAAATGTGTTTTTCGCAAATCGACTTTTCAAACGGGTCAACTGACTGGAACAAAACCGTCTTTACCCAATCCTACTTTTTATCCTTTATCCACATATGACAAATTCAACTTCCATAGATCGCTGCAAACTTGAAAATCTGATACCTTATTTTCGTGTTGTTAATGCTCATCTAAAACGAAAATCAATATTACTAGCACTTATTTAATTATACCACGGCAAAGTTGGCCATGGATTCAAAATAATCTACTGTTCAAATGAATCTTCTTTTAGTTCATTTAAATTTTAAAAAAGAAACGAATATGATACGGTGAAAACAAATGAACTTTAATATACCTCTTTGAGTTATACTAATATTATTAATAGCACTAATAATTCGATTTCTTAAAATGTCCAAATTTTCAGGTTTTGAGTTAAATAGACTTTTTCTTTGATATGACCCCAGAAGAAAAAATCTAGAGGTGTCAAATCATGCGAACGTGCTGGCCACCTTACAAGTTCATTCGTTCCTATCTATAGGTCGCCAAACCTGTCATTTAAATAATTTACACAAATTCGAGCATTATGGGCCGGTGCACCATCTTGTTGAAAGTAGATGTTGGGAATTTCTGCAAGAGGTAAATTGTCTAAAAAATCGGTAACTGCTGTTTCTAGAAAGTTCAAATAAGTTTGTGCTGTAAGGTACTCATTAAAACCCTATCAACAACCCAAATTCCATATTTTTATACCTATCAGTTGTCAAATGGCACCCTGGGTAATAGTTTCATTGTCACCCGGTATATATATATATATATATATATATATATATATATATATATATATATATATATATATGTGTTGATTTTTACTCCTTCACGGATGGAAAAATACAATGTGTTTTCATTCCGGGTGTACATCCGTTAACTACTGTCGTTCTGAAAAGAACAGTTTTGCTGACGTTTCGCCAAAATCACATTTGGCATTTTCGAAGCTTTCTTTCCCGCGTCCGAATAGAGACTGAAATGACAGTGTGTGTGTGTATGTGTGTGTGCTAAATCTAGAGCTACTTGTGGTTCCGGTTATACAAACGCTTTCGGCAAAATCAGACAATTATATTGAAAATGTAGAAAAAGTTTCTTAATTGGTGAAACAATTATTTATTAAGGGACTTTAAAATACGTTTATTTTCTTAATTTATAATTTTTTGAGTAGTTTATTTAGGTGTTAATTGGTAAATTTTATACAATACCGTTCCCGTCAAAAAGTCTATTCTTTCAACTGATTATTATTTTGATACAGCGCAAGAAATCAATTTAACTATCCCGCAATAACGGTCTACACATTTATCTAAATAATCTAAACCACTCTTGTTAATTTCTGTTTTAATGTCGTGGATAATTCGTTTCTGCAATTCCGCAGCAAAAAAAATATTTAATTGGCTACTGAGCATTTTATACGAAGACCACCAGAACATAAACCTTCAATAAATTGGTATTTATGCACAGAGGACACATCCATACATAAAACTTCTTGCATGGTGGCATTTATATGTGCAAATACCTACCTGCAATCAGGTTTTAATCTGGTCTTGTTTAGGTTATAAGTCACCGTAAGCTAGCCTTAAGCTACCTCTAATTAATACGTGTAAACGCTACTAACTCTTGACTTGCAAAATGATTAAGTTATTTGTATGGCGGAGAGATTGTAATTATTGTCGTCTGTCGTTTCGTAATATTTTTATTGATACTTTCGAATTTTAATTGTGGTTTTATTTAGTGTCTGAATGTTCTGGAATGGATATTTATGATAAAAACTGAAAATATAGTTTCGTGTACTTCAAAGAAGGCAATACAAACTAAAGTACCTATTATTTACTAATAAAGTGCCCTTATTTTACAAGTTCTAAGTTTCTATAATCTGTAGACGGTTTACAGCACCTAGGCTTCATCTCAAAATCTTCAAATCTGATTCTGGGTCAGATGAATAATAGGTGAAATATTTTACTTATTATACTTTGTTTAAGATAAATTTGTCTAAAAAAAAATAAGTAAAAGTATTTGTCTCATTTTGCTCACAACCTCTACATAAGAAGTGCCACTTAGCTTTATATTGTCAATGTGTATCTTGGTAGTGTTCATTGAGAAATCTTATTGCACACCGCTGGTTTCTCCTCGACATTTCTATCTCCTCAGTGGAATAAAAAGGGGTATCCTAATCCTAACCCTGAGGCCAGTGGCGGCTCGTGGAGTTTGAGTTTGAAGGGGCGCACCGGAGCTCAAAAACAAGTATCAAAAAATTGCAGAAAACACATTTATTTTAAAAGTTTTTATTTTTTTTACTTCGCTTGTATGTTAGTCAGTTAGCTAGTACATATGTTTGGGTTAAATCTTGCAAGTGACTTTTGAAGAAGAGAAGACTGAAATTTGGTATACTACATAAACCCGAAGATATTCCGCTATTATGGTGTCCAATCGTGAATGTCTTATACAGAGTGCGCAAAAAAATGCTAAAAATTACAAAATAAAATAAACGTAAAGAAACAGTTCCCCTTATCAGAATTGACTGAGATTTGGTATACATATATAAACACGATGACAATACAATATCATGGTGTCCAATGATAAAAGTGAGCTTCATCTGACATGAATATTTTTTCCAACAAGTCAGGAATGTTTCGCAAAAGTTCCAAGAATATTTGCCTGAAAGTACATATTGTCGCAAAAATCTTTCAGCTCTTGAACAATTTGAATTTTGCATGGGTGTAAACCTAAATAGTCAAGCAATATTCTTCTCAGAGAGGTATCACTAATTTGGAAAGGTTAGGGCATTTTTAACAATTTGATGCATGGCATTTAATCTCTGATCAATTCTATATGAAAAAGATACTTTTAGTTTAAGTCGATAAATCCAATTAAGAAATTTATTTTCTTCTAAAAGAGGAACAGTTAAAATCAATGGCAACCATCATTATTATAAATATCAAAAATTGGGGGTGGAGCACTTTTAGAAACTTATTTGTTCAAATAAAAATAAATAAAAACCTAGATATTTTTGATATTGAAATCATTTATGCCATCCACAAATAGATCATATCTTTGATTCATGAATAGGGCCCAAGTTAGTGCCCCTACCCCCTAATTTTTGATATTTATAATAATTACGGTTGCCGTTAATTTTAAATGTTCCTCTTTTAGAACAAAATAAATTGCTTAAAATTAAAATATCTCGAACACGGTTTGATGCATCAAATTATTAAAAATGGCGTAACCAAAAAAATATCGGCGAATAATGGTGAAAATTATAATAAAGTTGTTTGTTGCCACTGGCCGGTAACACTGACAAGAATGTTTCATATATACGGAGTTGAAGACGTTTTGAACCTATGTTTATATAACCTTTTTGTCTTATTTTATGTCAGGGAATTTTCCATTAAACGATAGCCCATGTTTTTGAAACACACTGTATATTGAAGAACGTTTTAGTATAAAATACGACGGTATAAATAATAGTTGCTCAATTTCGATAACCAAATATACGTCGACAAGTTCTTTTTTTGCGAAATCACTTGATTGGCATATTCAAAATTAAGTTTTCGCCGGGCGAGTCCCGCTCATCTGCTTCTCCCACCACGCACCAGCCCGATCCTCGAAACTTCAGGCTTGCAAACACACCTTCTTTTTCCATTACTTATAAATTCAGAAACTTTTTGTACATAAAATATAACTATTTATCATTAATATACCAATTGGAGCAGTTGGAGATCTTAATGACAATAATTAAATCAACAGTGAATTTAAAAAAATGCACGTTTCATAACTTCTTTAAATATGCGGAAAAATATTACCGTAAACATTAGATATGTTTTTATTTGAAAGTTCATAAACTGTTGAAATTATGAGCAAATTATTTTGTTATGCAATTTTTGATGTTTTATTTTGCAAATTTCCATTCTGTAGATAATTGAAAATTGTAGTATTAGTCACCACGAACAAAATAAACTCCCTGAGAGACCTGCTACTCTCCCTTGAGGCAAAATTATTATTTTAAACAATGCCTCTCGTGATAAACAAATAGTTACAACTCGTGAATAAAGAAGTCACAGCGCCAAATTTTTGCATACCTCTTTAGTATCGCGTAGGCCATATACGTACAAAGTTCTTTAGGGAACCGCAAAACTAATTAACATTTGTAAAAATGCTCATTTTTAAAGGTTTTCTCGAAAACCGTGTTAATGCTTTTATATAAAAGATAGGGTTCCAAAATATCTACAACTTAAGAAGTACCTATTTTTTTATAGGAACAATCTACAGGATGGGCCAAAAAATGATAAAATAAATATCTCGGTCTTGTTTGAAGTTTTTTTTCAATACCCGGCAAGTAAAAATATATACGATGTACCAAAATATATAATTTTTTTAAAAAGTCTCTAAACTTTAATTGTCAATATGCATTTGAATCCATGACAATCCGAAAGTGTCAAAAATAAAAGTAAAAAAAAAAGTTATTTCCAATAATGAATAATCTAATTTAATAGCGTGCATTTTGTGTTAAAGGTTTTCTTAAAAATGAATCTGTTCGTCGTATACAGCGACAATTTCGCATCCTAAAATTTTATAGTTTTTGTTAATATGCATTTTGAATTCGTAGCAATCCGAAAATCGTCAAATATAAACGTCAAAAAAATAAATTGTCTCCAAGAATGAATAATCTCGCTGAGCATCGAAGTTTTCTAAAAGATAAATCTGTTCGTCTTACACAGCGACAATTTCGCACGCGTTTCAATTTCATTTCTCATTTCTCCCTGTCAGAATTCAATTTTAATGGTACGCCCTGTATATTTTTACTTGCGCTTTATTGAAGGAAAAAACTTTTTGAATTTTTCTATCAAAGTTTATTTTATCATTTTATGTTGCAAAGTTATTACCCTTTCAAATATGTCACTTTATTATGGTGGACCCTTTACAAAGACCAACAATTTTCGGCACTTTAGGCAATTGATTTTTTTGTATTTTCTCGAATTATTTTTTGGATGGTTTTATGTAAAATAACAATATTTAGATTATTTAAACAACTCATGCAGTCAGTTTTTTTATATAAGAACATGAAAAATATGCCTATTATATTATGTGTAGTATTTTCCTGGTCTATAGCGCGCAACATGTAGAATCTGCCTCTTATAGTTTTGAATATATAAACGTAACTAACATAAAAAAATACTTTTTATGCGAAAAGTAATTAACTTATCATTTACTATAACTTTGTATTGATACGTAATAATAAATTAATTTGTTAAAAAGCTTTAATTGAATTGATTTGAATAATTATTAATTGCTTGCTTCAATACCTGAGAAAAAAAAATAAAAATAGGTACCTACCCAGTCAACGTTATCTGAAAATCAAACAGCAATTAGTTTATACTTCCAGTCCAGCCTAATTTTTAGTTTATTTTATTTCACAAAAAAAAATATTTTTTAATTAAACGACCGGTATAATAAAAGTATACGCTAAAACTATGGAAGCCTGACGCGAAGTTTTGAGGTTAGCTTTTCTTTTGATTTCAAATATTCATTCTTTTTGAATTGATAGCAAATTATCACAATAAAACTAAATAATCTACATCTTTAAGTGATTTCAAATAGCTTACCAACTAACAAATGTCTTTTTATGGATTGGAACTGTCTTATATAATCAAAATAGAGGAAAACAATTCACACACAAACACTCTCGACTTGCCATCGCGCAAATAGAAGGTCAGGCAAGGAGGCAGCGTCTGATACGCGCACGTCAAAGGGAACCGGCCGGAGCTCGAATAGGGAGATACTAAAACCAGGAAACACGTCCGTAATTTTCGCACGCTGGTTTTATTGCAAACACTGGGTGTATCACCGCCGCAACAGTATTTCTTCTTAAGACTATTAAAAAAAAAAACTATTGGCCTTTTTTTACGTTTGTTTATTTAAATATCACCGAAAAATTAAATAATTTCTTCAATAAATTGTGAAAATCCTTTCTTTGTATTTCGTGCAAATCAATTTATTAAAAACGTAGCAAAGCGCTTTCGGCTTTCGCCATCATCAGTGCCACCTGAAAGGAAGGAAATCACTTTCTTTAGTTTTCGATAAGTATTTTATGAAGAGAGTTACTAATGTAGAAGTGAAATTGAATAAGGACAAAGAAACTATGTAAAAAAGAGTAATTATGAAGATAATTTGTATTAAAAAGCAATCTGTAATAATAATTCAATAAGTGATCTACTTACTTAGTCAAGTGCGCACAGGAAATAAATCCATAAAGTACTACAAACAGTTAAAAACAGTAAACATTTAAATTGTAAGGTACATGTCAAATATATGACAAATCACATTTAAAACTTTTATATAACAAGGGATCACCCCCTTTTTAGCGACCTAAATTATCATTTCGTTCCAGTTAAGGCTGAAATGTGGTGGTCTCAAATAACAGAATTTGAAGGTTAAACCTACAAGGAAAATTAGCCCTGTGAGGTTGGCATCCTATCAATATATTTAAAATTTAAACCTGTAGGAAAAGAAGTATCAATGAAGAAGCAAATTTTAACCAAAATAATTAGAAAATTAATCAAATTGAATGTGGAAGGCCGCGAAAATATTTTATATTATTTGTATATATTGTAAATAAATTGCAAGAGATTCAAATCTAGTAAGGAACTATTAGGGGAAAAATTTTTCTCAAGTATTTTAAGTTGGTCATATTGATGAAGCAGGGTTGGCTTCAGCGGAGTTGAAACCAACTTGTTTATAGAATTATGACTTAAATAATTTTTAAATTTAATTTTGATTTAATAAAAGTATTATTATTCCATTAAAATTGTTTAAATAAAGAGGAGAAATGTCAAACAGGAATTAGAACAATCAATGTTTTGTGGAGGTTCTGTACAAATTGGTGAAAAAATTAAAACATATATACATATTTCAATCTTATTCACAACTAAAGATGTTTTCAGATAAATGTGTGTTATGTAAACAAAGTGACGAGGAAAGAGAATTCGTATCTTGAATTGAAAATTAAATTTATTTATTTTCAAAATTATGAATTTTGAAACTGGTATAAGTGAGTAAAGGAGATGTGGATCGGAAAGTTATATAACTTTTTTTAAATGAATATTAATATAAAGAGAGGAAGAAGAATGGATCAATCAGACAGGGTAAATGACTTCAAGTCTGGGTTCATCATAGAGCGATGGAATTAGTCCAAAAGTCTGCGGTGTAGAGGGATGAAAGATCTATTGAGGGAGACTTGTGTATATAGACTAAGAGTATTAAGATATGAGTCATTATTCTTTAGTTCGTTGGAAATTTCGATATCCTCCATAAAATCCAACCTGTTGAAGTTTTTAGACGTTGTGTTATGAAGTAGTTTAGAATTTGACCTTGGGGTGAAACTATGATTGGAAGATCTCAGGTGCTCTCCAAAGGCTGAGGTAGTTCTTTTTAGATGTTCATTAATCCTAGGGTCTACAAGTTCTGCCTATGTAAGTTTTGTCACAAGAACCACCTGAAAGTTTGTAAACTCCACTTTTTGATAAAGATGGATTTATTTCCTGTGCACACTTGACTAAGTAAGTAGGTCATTTATTGAATTATTATTACAGATTGCTTCTTAATACAAATTATCTTTATAATTGCTCTTTTTTAAATAGTTTCTTTGTCCTTATTCAATTTTACTTCTACATTAGTAACTCTCTTCATAAAATACTTATCGAAAACTAAAGAAAGTGATTTCCTTCCTTTCAGGTGGCACTGATGATGGCGAAAGCCGAAAGCGCTTTGCTACGTTTTTAATAAATTGATTTGTACGAAATGCAAAGAAAAGATTTTCACAATTTATTTACCTCTACGTGCACACAGCCCTTCCCCTTTCATAATTTCTTCAAGACTGGCGATTTCTACTCAGCAGCATAGACACTGGTGTAGCTAGGGCAGAGCAGACCCTTTCACCAGACGCGTTTCAAATTTGTATTAAAATTATAGTACAAATATGACGTAAAAAAATATACAACTAAAAATTACTTTCGAGTTACGACGGAACGATAGCCATTATGATATACGAAAATAGAGCGATGGAATTAGTCCAAAAGTCTGCGGTGTAGAGGGATGAAAGATCTATTGAGGGAGACTTGTGTATATAGACTAAGAGTATTAAGATATGAGTCATTATTCTTTAGTTCGTTGGAAATTTCGATATCCTCCATAAAGTCCAACCTGTTGAAGTTTTTAGACGTTGTGATATGAAGTAGTTTAGAATTTGACCTTGGGCTGAAACTATGATTGGAAGATCTCAGGTGCTCTCCAAAGGCTGAGGTAGTTCTTTTTAGATGTTCATTAATCCTAGGGTCTACAAGTTCTGCCTATGTAAGTTTTGTCACAAGAACCACCTGAAAGTTTGTAAACTCCACTTTTTGATAAAGATGGATTTATTTCCTGTGCACACTTGACTAAGTAAGTAGATCATTTATTGAATTATTATTACAGATTGCTTCTTAATACAAATTATCTTCATAATTGCTCTTTTTTACATAGTTTCTTTGTCCTTATTCAATTTTACTTCTACATTAGTAACTCTCTTCATAAAATACTTATCGAAAACTAAAGAAAGTGATTTCCTTCCTTTCAGGTGGCACTGATGGTGGCGAAAGCCGAAAGCGCTTTGCTACGTTTTTAATAAATTGATTTGCACGAAATGCAAAGAAAAGATTTTCACAATTTATTTACCTCTACGTGCACACAGCCCTTCCCCTTTCATAATTTCTTCAAGACTGGCGATTTCTACTCAGCAGCATAGACACTGGTGTAGCCAGGGCAGAGCAGACCCTTTCACCAGACGCGTTTCAAATTTATATTAAAATTATAGAACAAATACGACGTAAAAAATATACAACTAAAAATTATTTACCAGTTACGACGGAACGATAGCCATTATGATATACGAAAATAAGACCCGGTGATGGCGCTCGCTTGGCATTTGTGAGTTACTAAAGAAGCTAGATCAACTTATATTAGATAAGTATGTTTATAGTGTAATTTGTTTCATGTTATAATTACAACAACAGCGTTAAGCAGTTTAAGGTATCAATTTGGATTTGGCCGATTTATAATAATATTGTTCCTAGGGCTGTTGAGAAAGAGAGGTGAAGTTTCATAAGTGAAATTAAAATTATTTGCCGACGTTTCGTTTTCGATTGCACGAGAAATCTTCGAAGATCTCTACTCCACGATATTGGCCATATACAAATTTTTATATAAAAATTCTACAACTTCGTAGAAAATCTTAAGATAATCTAGTTTTATCTTAAAGATATTTTGGTCAGTTTCATTTAAACTGCTGCTCATAATAAGCAGATCACTAGCAAATTTTAGGATATATTTGAAGACAAATATTTCGAAAACCAAAACAGGTATCGGCATGCGTTTGCTGACATTTGATAAAACATCGGTAAATTTCCTTTACCCAGAACTTCCCTCGTTATAGTTTAATTTAATTATAAAGTACGACCGAATTTAATTCAATACATAGTCACGATATATGTGTTACATATACTGTCTTTTCAAACATTTTGTTGGGCGCCATTTTGTTCCATCATATTCGATTCCTACCAATATTTTACCAGTTTCTTTCTATTTTTGTCACACTTGACTTACGGGCATAATATAAAATAAATTCAATAAAGAGTTTTTATATTGACATATACCACCATTTTGTTACGTAATGTTGAATTTGTACCAGTTTCTCCTATTTTCACATTTAATTCTTGCACGAAAATTGAAATTAATTTAATAATAAATATTTTCAGGCTGATTTTTTAAATATTTTATTAGGCCGCTATTTTTTTTTGATACCTTGAATTCATATCAAAATGGTACCAGTTCATTCCCATGTAACACTTGATATTTGTGCAAAATTTTAAGTAAATTGGATAATTAGTTTCTTAGTAATAATTTTTTAAACTTTCTAAATGATTTTCGTTAACGATCCTCTTGTAATATTAGAGTAATCTATTAGTCGGGGTTAGAATCCAGTAAAAAACCAAATCTTTTTTTTAAATTGTCGATGTTTCGCAACTTTATTGTTAAATCCTCAGGACACACATATACATTCTATATCCTGCGTGAAACTCATATTATCAGTCTTAACCTACTCCGTTGGTTTTCGTTAACGATCCTCTTGTTGTTATGATGAGAGTGGTGTTTTATTTAGGGTTAGGCTACAGTAAAAAATCAAGTCTTTTTTTTTAAATTGTCGAGGTTTAATAACTTTAGTGTTGCGTCCTCAGGACACATAGATTTTATATCCTGCATGAAACCCATATTATCAGTCTTTACCTACTCGGTTGGTCCGCAGATATCTCGTAACCTCTAATAATACACCACTCTAACATAACCACAAGAAGGTCGCTATCGAAAACCATTTAGAATCTGGGAAATATTTACGAACCAACTTAGTAGGTAAATAATGATACTATGGGTTTCATGCAGGATATAAAATCTATATAAGTGTCCTGACAATCTATATAAGTGTCCTGTGATACAACAATAAAGTTGCGAAACGTCGACAGTTTAAAAAAAATTCTTTTCTTTTTTCTTGGATTCTAACGATAAATAATACACCACTCTAACATAAAAATAAGAGGACCGGTAATAAAAACCATTTAGAAACTTAACATCTGGGAAAAAAATGCGGACAACGAAGTAGGTAAAGACTGATAATATGGGTTTCATGTAGGATATAGCATCAATATATGTGTTCTAAGGATGCAGCAATAAAGTTGCGAGTCGTTGACAATTGAAAAATACTTTTGTTGTTTTTTCCTGGATCTTAACCCCATATAATACACCACAAATATTACCAGGTCATCCCTATATGACCCTCACCAATCGTATAGGTAGTATTTAAGCTATGCCGTGAACTGACCGATAGATAGACTCTAGGGATGCTAAAACGTGAAGATACCTGAGAGGGTGATTTTTCATGATTACAAACATTTTATTTGGACGCCATTTTGTTCCGCTATTTTGAATTAGTAACACAGTTTTACTAGTTGATCCCTATATCACAATTAGTTATGGCACACAATTTTAAATCAATCCACTAAATAGTGTAACTGATAAGTAAACGTGCTGTGTCCGTCCTAAAAGTTTGTGTAGTTCCTACGTCAGTAAAATGTGTATATGTTTATTTATTTATTGTGTAAATGTCCATAATTAAGGTTTTCCCACTAACTCAAGAGCTTGAAAAAGTGTTAATGTAACACGAAACGTTGCAATTGAAAATAGTGGTTTCACTTTAGATCTTATTGCAGTCCCATAACCCACGAATTCAAGTTGCACTTATTCTTTAGGGACACGAAAAGCCTATCCACTAAATAGTTTTTTCAGGCTGAATTTATAAATATTTTATTGCACCGCCATTTCGTTCCGCCATCTTGAATTCGTATCAAAATATTACCAATTAATACCAACACAATACTTGATGTTTATGCAAAATTTCAAATAAATTGGATAAGCAGTTTTTCATAACAATTTTTTTAACATTTCATTAGGCCGCCATTTTGTTTTGCCGTAATGGATTTTTATCAAAATGTTACCAGATCATCCCCATATGACTTTTAATTTTTGGTCAAATTGTGAAGTCAATCGGGTTAGTTTTTAAGCGATGCCGCGAACAAAACATATTTTTTTGGCATCCAAGGACTCTGAGACGTGAAGATATGTAAAACCTAAGAGGGTGATTTTTTTCACGATTACAAACATTTTATTTGGCCGTCATTTTGAATGTTAAATTAGTACCATAGTTTTACTAGTTGACCCCACAATTAGCTATGACACAACATTTGCAATAAGATAAAATAAAATTATATTTATTTTTGATTTTTTCACGATTACAAACAATTTATCATTTTATTCCCCCATCCTGAATTAGTTCCACAATTTTGCTAGTTGATTCCTATACCACAATAGTTATGGCGCACAATTTGAAATCAAACCATTAAGCAGTTTTTTCAGGCTGAATTTTTAAATATTTTATGTTTAATTCGCACCAAAATTTTACCAATTGATTCCAATATAATACTTGATGCCAAATTTGAGATAAATTGGATAAGTAGTTTTTTAATAATTTTATTAACAATTCACTATCCCGCCATTTTGTTTCGGTATATTGGATTTTTACTAATATGACCCTTAATTTTTTACCACGATTTGAAGTCAATCGGGTAAGTAGTTTTTTAGCTACGCCGTAAACAGACAGACATACCGACGGAATCTATAGGGACCCAGAAACTTGAAGATCTGAAAAATCTCGCAGGGATACAATACTTCCATTTTACGAGGGAAGTAAACATTTTTTAAGAAAATAGTGTGATATTTTTTCCAAATTAAGAGATTAATTTTTCATACAGGTGTGTATAAGAAAAGCATTATTTTTTGTCCAATATTCATGATTCCCAGGTTTCTACAAAAGTGTTTCTAATGCTTAAACTAATACCTTTTTTGAAAGGGTAACAAGAAAAAAAACCAGATTTAGGTACATCTTTTCTTTTATGAGCTGTCCCGATTTTTCCAAAAAAATTGAAAATTTTCAAAAATCTCTTTTAGACAATTATTCATAATTGACGTGAGCTAATAATTTTTACTAAAGCATATGTCTACGAATTATTTTTTCAAAATTATTTGGTTTTTCTTTAACCCAGGCCCCCCCTTTTTAGAGCGGCGTGCACAAAGTTGAGATATTCGCCCTTCCTCAACATCTCTGCACTGTAAAGATTAGAACCGTTTTTAATAAAACGAATAAATGCTAGTTCTCTTCTACAAACAGAATTAGTAAATTATGATCTCGAAACGGTTTTGCAACTTTCTCAAAAAGTTTCAAAAAGGTGTACTTAGTTACCTTATTTCAGAATTTGTAAGAATTATTTATTTATTTAATAGTTTGTAGGAAACAAAAGAACAGTTTTTACAGTTTATAATCTTACATGTATAATAGTACTAGTACTATAACTACCAAAATAAATATTGATCTTAAATATCTACAACATTTCTAATATACACTGTACATTTTTTCTTTAAGCTACTTCAAGTAGGGAATTGCTTTATATTTACGGGTAGTTCTTGAACAAATGTACAGTTTTGGAGTAAATGTTCTGGTAAAAACCATATCTTCTACATAAATATTAGGGAATTTAAAGCTACCATAGGTCTTACACTAAATGTTTAGCTTCAAGAACGTATTGCCTATTTGTCCTAATATCACATTTTTATATATTACGCATTGTTTTGTCTTTTTTATTAAGTAAAAATAAGACACTTGAATAGAATTTCAAATAAGATAGTATTATTGACATGTTGATACAGTTCATCTAGAATCTAGATTTAAATCCTTACCAATTTTTACTAGTAAATTAACTTTTTTGCCACATTATTTGCTATATACTCGTACAATGCATGATTAGCAAATTTTCATCGATCATAACTTCTACATTTTTAATTGGTTTTACTTGTTCTATTGTAATGTAATTCAAAGAAACGTCTGATAACATTAAATGTATTCTATTTAATTTACTTTTAATTAATATGAATTAAGCTTTATTTGTGTTGTCATGGATGTTATTTCTGAATTTACAATATCAATTCACTGAATTTGCATCATATCCAGTAAAATACAAAATACTGTCATCTGCAAAAATCTGTATTTTTCGATTTACAATATATTTTTCTAGATCGTTTTTACAAATTATAAACAGTTTAGGTCCGAGGACTGTACCCTGAGGTATTCCTATACGGTGGACTATTTTGAATACACACATTTGGCGAATTTTACATATTGATCAGGGTTTTGAAGGTCACTCTCCATTCAATTTCTAATCGTAGTCCCTAGCCATACCTCGCTAACTTAAAAACTAAAAGCTGTCTGTTATGTTTATAGTCTCAAAGGCTCTTTTAAAATCAAGTAATACTGCACTTTCACTGACTTATCCTCTAAAGTAAAGCATTTTTCCAGCTACTCAGCACTGATAGTTAGAATTTTATTAGTTTCTATATGTTCCACCACTTGCTGATAGATAGACAGATATATTAATAAAGGTACAATTAGCACATAAGGTCGTCAAGTTACAAAATAAATATATAAACACATTAACAAAGGACTAATAAAATTGTAAAAGAGAATAGACAGTAATATACAAAAAAATATAAAAAATACAGGCAACGGACAACAATCAGGTTATCATACATATCATATCATTCATTTTCCATGTAATCCTTTACGGAGTTAAAGGAATTTTGGATAAAGTATTCCTTTGCATAATGTTTAAATGAAGTTCCTCTTAGTGAGCGCATTTCACTGGCAAAAGCATTATAAAATTTCGTGCAGTTGTACAACTGAGACTTTTCAAATAACGTTGTCTTGAGGGGAGGTAATTCTAAAATGTTATTTCCTCTAGTGGTATATCTGCTTAAGGAATCCAGCCTACAGAACAATGATCAATACAAACATTACACATTTATAAACATACAACGAGGGTAAAGTTAAAATTTTATCGTGTACAAAGATTTCCCGACAACTTTGTCGAAAATCTAGAATGTAGATTATCCTAAAAATCCTTTTCTGCCCAACAAAAACCTAATCCCCCTGTAAGCCAAAGAATAGAAAACAGAAAACAAGGTTGCTACATCAACCGTATTTTTCAACTGTAAAATAGCATAGTGCGCAGAACTCAGTTTAGAACATACATGGTCAATATGGTCTAAAACATAACGTCGGGTCGATCTCGGTACCCAAGAACTTTGTATGCATAGCAAAGAATATGCCAGTTTTCATTTCAAACTGAGGTGGTATTGGCTTTCTTTTGTACCGGGTATACAATTAAAAAGGGAGGCCGGTCGTATCTCAGGAACAACTTGGTCTTACGGTTTCGGGAAAAAAATTATATAACAAATCGGCCAAGAGAAATTGCTGGAAATTATTTTTAACCTCGAAAAATTGCCGTTAGGGGTCGCCACAAGAACTTTAAATCGTAAAAGTTGATTTTTTGGTGAATTTGCGTAGTTAAGGTGTGTTGAAAATATAAGCGTAATATTCCTCAATAAGTTGCGCAACTTTTTGCTATGTATAATTTTTTTCTATTTTCAATAATAAAGTGGTGGGGGAAAGTCAAATATTTTTTGTTTCAAACGTTGATAATAATATCTCTGTCTCGAATGAACCGATTTTATTGAACTTGATCTTAAAAAAAAGGGCTTTTCCCCTCTATTTGCGGTGCTATTACCGGTCACCAAATTTATTTTGCTACTGGTCGCTAGATGGTGTTTTTCTGGAATTCCTCAAATAATACGGATTTTCTCAAAAAAATCACATAGTATGGTATGGCTTTTTTGTCACATTTTATTTTGTGGTTATGAAGGGTATAAGATAGTCAAATAAAAAGACAAGGTCCGTATTTAAATTAAGAAAATTGATGATAGATGCTCGAATCCGAAACGTCGGATTAAAAAACTAACTAATCATTTCAATTTAACCTAAAATTTGAGAAATTTTGAGAGAAAAGCCCTGCAAATTGACTTGCTACTTCCACATCATTTTTAGGAGATATAACACAATAACTGTAGATATACCCGAAAACCAAATCGACATATTATTCGATTTTTTACGAAATTTTGGATTTTCGTAATATCTACTTTATAAATATATAAAAAAAATGAGATCCCGAAAACCCATAAATCGACATGTTATCCGATTTTTTTTTAAATCAAGAAAGGTGAGAAGTAGAAATTGGATTAAGAAAAATAACTTCACCAAGTTTTAGAGGAGGAAAAGTGCCCAATGGTGAAGTGAGAGCTATTTTTATCCGTCGTTTAAATGTTACTAAAATTTTAGAAAAAATATATTGAAATGAAAGGATATTATATTTATTGTAAGCCAGAATATAAAAAACTAAACAGTAAAAGAATTAGCAGGAAATGGGACACTAACGAAAGAGTTTATGCTTTATTCTTTGCTGTGCTATTTCCTGCTACTCCGTTTATTGTTGTGTAAAAACGCAGGGATTGTCTAAAAAAATGCTATAAATAACAAAGAAACAAAGAAAATGTCGTAAAATGCAAATCCTTTTTCGATTTAATTATTTATTAATTAACTATTGTTGTCCAGTGAACTGTTGGAAAAGTCTACCGTCATGCTCGATACATAGACGGAGCCTTTCTACTGTAGAATTTACTGCAGCTGGTATCTTCTGGATTGCGTTTCTAATTCGGTTGATGAAGTCCTCCCTTGTTGTTGGTCTATTTTTGGTACACCAAATCCTTAAGGCGATCCCACAAGTAAAAGTCTAGACACGTCAAATCGGGGGAACGAGAGGGCCAGGGAAATATACTGCTTCTACCTATCAGCTTTCGGGAAAACGCCCATCTAGGAGCCGTCTGACATTGTCTGAGTAGTGAGCTGGGCTGCCCATTCTTCCAACAGCTGCCGACGGTTCGATGCCCTCAAACAAAACTGGCAGCTGATTTTCGAGAAAATTTAAATAAGTCCGTCTAATAATGCAAGTTATGCAAGTTCACTTTCCCATCGGAGCGGAAAGTAGCTATATAATAAGTAATATGTGGATTTATGGATTTTCGGGTATACAGATTTCAATTTTTGAGTTAATTTAATGTTCTATGGAGATCTAAAGATGATGTGGAAGTAGTGATTTAATTTGCATAACTTTTTTTCTCAAACCTATTCAAATTTTAAGTTAAATTGAAATGATATATCAAAACAACTTTCATTTTACTATTGGCACTTTTTCTCCTCTACAATTCGGTGTAGATAGTTTTTTATTCCGACGTTTCGGATTCGAGCATCCATTATCAATTTTTCTAATTTAAATACGGACCTGGTTTTTTTATTTGGTTATCTTATGCTCTTCATAACCACATAATAAAATGTGACAAAAAAGCTATATCATACCATTTAATTTGGTAGTGCGTATTTTCCCCTAAACTACTCCGGCCCAAACAGTTAGTGGACCGAAACTTCACTGGCCCTAACAGTCGAAATCCCGACAGATTGGAATGTGCGGAATGCGGCGCTAGCCCGACACTTTAAATAGCGAATTGGCGAGCTACGCTACTGACTAAAAATTCTTTAAATGGGCCTGCTGTGTTGTCAAGTTTTATTGATAAAAATAAATATATTGTTTATTCATTGTTAATCAAAACCACACCATGAAAAAATGATGTTAGCTTATTTGCCTGCATTCTAACTTTGAAGTGAAAATATTTTGACTGTTTTTTTTTGTTTATTATAAAGTATTTGTTTGTCACAGGATAATTTCTATTTAATGGAATAATGGAGATTGAATATTGAAAAAAAAATTGTTGGAATGCCCAGGCAGAGGTTATTACTTGTTTGCATTCAGATGATTTTAAACCTTCTACTTTTAAACTGGATATGTAAGTTAATCTTATTTGTTACTATATAGGATTGAGTCCCCATCTGTTATTAATGTGGATGTTGTTCCCTACCTAAAGATAAAATAAAGTTTTACTCAAAAGATCATATAAAAATCCACAAAAGCCTTGAAGCTTGAACATATATCTTTTCACTAATTTGTTTTTGAGACACACAATTTCAACTTTTTTTAGTGTTTAATTTTTTATCCTGATCCTAAGCAAATACCTATCTAAAAATCAGTTTTTATCAGTCACATATTGATTAGTGTTTTATAAGATTGTTAATGATTTTGCCTAGACTTGTTATTCATACAGGTACTTTATTAATTGTAATTTATTTTAGGACCAATGCAAGTCTTCTCTATGTTTCATATAGGTATCGTAGACAAGGCTTAGGAAGTTAGTTCTGCTCATATGTGCATTGGAGATATTAGTGACGTGTATATTATAGTCATACTTCAGTACTCTTTGTTGCCCTGATTGCACGTGTATTGATCCGAGTGTCATATAGCCCCAATTATAGCCCATTCCATCAATGTAATAATTGGCCCTCTTTATTATATGGAAGCTTCAAATTCTGCACCTTTAAATTTACTGAATATGCTTGTCAAATAAAGTGGTTCATTTATAATTACTGTTGCTGAGAAAGTGTGTAGTTTGAGAATTAAAAAAGATGCACCATATGATAAATGTAGTGTCAACTTTATTTTTAATTCTATGTTGAATAAATTTTTTTATTGCTGTAAAGTGTATCACACATTTTGTATATTGATTAAAGATATATAGCTAAAGTTTAGAAATATGAATAATTTTTCCCCATATTTTAAAAATATTAACTGTGGCCTATTTATATATTTTCTCGAGTTGGTATACACAATTCAGTAATAAGTTATTTTAGTAAGTATGCCAGATATCGCACATCACGCCTTCAATATTTTTTTAAATCTAAGTATGGTTTAGGAAAAAGTTAGGTACATGATATAATTATAAATGACAAGAGTCTTCCGAAGATATTCTCAATTAATTTCATGCTTTCAGATTCTTAGGTTTATTAACTGGTATAAAGTAGTTTAGATCTTGTAAATTATTTTATCAATTAACTTTTAAAATACAAACTTTTATAGCCTAATCTTATAGAATTTCTTAAAAATATTTTATCGACTTTACCATATGTTGGGAACTGGCCACCAAACTTATAAGACTGCGTATTGTTAAAAAAAATTATGGTGTATCTTTTAGAATCTTTATTCAAGTAAATGTTAAGTTTTCTAAATAAATAGTTCCAAACTAGTAAAAAGGTATCCTACAATAGCTTTATATATATATAGATTCCGGCATATCACAATTATCAGCTGTACATATAAGGTATCATATTATAAGGCTAATAATACCTAAGGTTGAGACAGTGTTTCAAGAAGGATAGACATTGACTAAAAGCATTATCCCTTATAATACCTGTAGTGCTTTGTTTAATGTCCGACTAAGCAAAATAATTTTTAATTGAGAAAAATCTAGTTTAAACAATATCTTATTTAACTAACTTTGGCATAATGTCATTATTTGTCAAAATTGTGCCAAGGATATATAACCAAATGCCATTGGAATTTAAGAACAAATCATATTATATAATTATACAAAAATCTTGAATACTTCAAAATGAAGTAATCATTTTATGATTGCATACGAATTTTGATTGATCATAAATTAAAACTCCATTTAACTCTTTTGTTGAAAGGGGTAGAAAAAAATTGGTAAACGCAGAAGTTGCAGATTTATTTTCTATGTATACTGGGTGTTTTTTCAAATTCTGAAAAGATTAACAAAATAGATTGTCTTGTTTTTAAAATACAGACAACTGTATTTTTGCTATGATAACTTTAATTAAGTTTATGTAGAGAGTTTGTATGAATTTTTTCTGAGCCCAGTCTGGAGTTAGCCTAACCCTGGATGTAATAATAATAGCTATATTTTAAAAAATTATATACTTTAAATCATTTTGTCTATTTAATCACAAATATTTGTAAAAGTTATACATCTGTGTAAGTTTCTAATTATTGTTAGGCATTTGACACAATCCTTCATTCCAACAAAGGCTATACTACTGGACGTTGTGGATAGCTATATGATGTGGAGGATCCATGTTGAATGTTTTCAAAATGTATCTAATTATGTTAAAGTAGGAGATTTGAGTCAGGTTAAAGAAATCAAAATTGGAGTACTATAAGGTACAGTGCTGTGTCCTGTGCTTTTAAACATATATATCAATACTCTTTGTATTCTTGGCATAAGGGGGTAAAGTGGTTGCCTATGCTGATGACTCCATTTTGATTTTCCCCATTAATATATGGGAAGAAGTGTAGGATTTATTAATTAAGGACATAAATAAGGTTAAATGGTTTTTGGATAATTTTAAACTGATTCTTAATATAAATTTTAATTAAATTAGCATAGATTATTGGAGTGTACTATTACGGCTAGGAAATAAAGTAATAAAAAATTTAAAGAAATAAAAAGTTTTAAGAAGTAAAAGTCTATTCATAAATAAGTCCAAAATGGTGAATGAGTCCTTATATAGCTTATTTTCAGAATAAATCTAAATCTAAGATTATATTAAACATAAATTTTATTTTAAACACAATACAGCAAATATTATCTTCTTATGATGTAATCAGTTTTCTCAACTCACAAAGGGGTTGTTTTCACTTGCCTCACCCCTGGCAATAACTGAATCGGTGTAGTTGGTAAGAAGGCCAGATTTTAACCAATGACACAGTCCAAGATGATATCATTTTCTTACTTTCTAGAGCTTAGATCTTGTTGGTGATCTTATTACATAATGGTCATCCTTGGGCATACTAAAAATAAAGAAAATTCCTAATTTCTTTCAAAAACATTTACACTTATTTAAGAAAAAAGAAATGAATGAAATAGATATGGCACTACTTCAAAAAATAACCAGGAATGGTGAACTTACGCTATTTGAATTTTCAAAAGAAAACGAAAAAAAACTACATATTATATTTAAATAATGAGCCCATATAATTTCAAAAAAAATTATCAAACTAAATGCTTAATTGTGGATGTATATTCCAGCTTTATCTTACACATGTTACAAATATATCAGAAATTATGCCATCTATGCATTTTTACATTCCGATAAAACTTTAAATTCTATGACTGTCAGTTTTTAAATATTTACAATTGGACAAAAAATGGTGGATCTACAGGCATTTCCTTTATTTTGTTTAGCTTGCCATGTCACAAATATTAATGCAACTTTTAACAGACTTCAAAAAAGGAGGTTATCAATTTCACCCTATGCATTTTTTTATGTATGTACAACGATTACTCTGCGATGGTTTCAACAATTTCGATGAACTTTTCCGGGAATATCCGGAATATTGCCCGAGTGGTCCCACAGCTAGCGTATTGTAAAAAGTATGACGCTATATTAAATATTTATTCATGGTAAAAAAGCGTTCACCATTTTATCAGGAATTTACATAGATTATTTGTTAAATATGACTTTTAAAATAAAACTCATATAAATAGAACTAAAATGGATGAAATAAAAAAACGTATAAAAAAATAAAACCGACTTCAAAAAATGCACCTAAAATTGGAAAATAATATTATATTCCATCTGGAAAATTTTAGTCACCAAAGAATAGAGATAGTAAAACAAAACACTCATTACATAGATATATTTTTGTGATTAGGTAATTAAGAATAAGTTTGGTTTTGACTTCATAGACACAGGGTATGGGATTCGCTTCTGGGGAGTTACTTCACAATATCTACTTCAGAAAGCGTTGTTATCCAAACAGAATTTTTTATAAAAAATAGAACGGACTTAAAAAAAACACTAAAAAGTAAAAATTTGATATTTTATTCCACATTGAAAATTTGACTTTATGAAGTCATCTTCAAACTAATTCTTAATAACTTAATCATAAACAAACATTTATATAATGAGTACCTACATACGTGGGAATAAAATATTATTGTTTACTTTTTGTTGTTTATTATATTGATTTAGTAATTTTTATTTTTTTATTTCATCCTTGTTAGTTTTCTTTATAGAAAGTTTCAAGTTATAAGGCCTAAACTTAGGTTAAAATTTTAGACTCCCTGAGTCCATTGCATATGAAATTTTGCCAGAATCACCATATTAACATACATACTTTTTTCCTGGCAATATGGAATAACATCCTGAATATTCCCTATTTCATCCAAACTGGTCATACAAGGCAATCACATACCATTGCTATTTCCATTCATTTAACATCTTAATTGAACTCAATATTTTTACTTATATAAGCAAATTTAATTCAATATCTAAATCAGATTTGTCAAGAATATAGAATTCTTAGACAATAAAGAATTTAAGTTACATTAAAATTTCAATTATATTTGTGCCATAAATAAATTCTTATGCATCTCTCATAGAAAACCTTGTAGAGTGTAGAGGAAAATTTAAATAATTTTAATTATCATAACACTTCCTTTTTGTTTGTGAATTTTTTTCTGTTTTTGTAAGAAACAATGTTTGCTTTTTTTCAAATAAATAAAAATAGATGAACAGAAAATAGCCATTAACATTTTTAGACTTAACAAATTACAAAACCAAAGTGCAACCTATCAAATTCTGTGGAACTTAGTCTGAAATAATGGCTCCTGTCTTGTTGATCTGACAGAAACATGAAAGTTTATTTTACATAAGAGAGAAGGTGACTTAATAAAATTGTTAAGAATTTTAAATAAATTACACAAGTCCAGATGGCACAGTATAAAATACTCTAGAACATACACATTGCTGAAAGGTCAAAGACATCTTAAAATAAAGCCTAATAGTTTTATTGCCCTATTCGTGATATTATCTATGTGTTTGGCAAAAGTAAATTTGGACTTCAATAGCACTTCCAAGTCTTCAACAGTATCAACTCTTTTCAAGACGCTTTCGTTCAGTGTATAAATAATGTATTTTTTAAACAACGGAATCTTAATTTCTAGAAATAGGGATATATCCAATAATATCAACACAGGGGTAGGAATGATTTGGTTATGACACTTCACCAAATTTCTTTATTTCATAAGGGTCCTCTAGTCGGATGTATAAAATTATATATATTACCATTAAAAATAAAATGTATTCAAAGCATAAAAGTAAACCAAAAAATTCTTATTGAAAGAGAATTCTGTTCCCCAGATGATTATGTTAACTTTTATATACATATTACGTCCTGCTTATGTGTAGAGCCTAGTATGAATGAACTGTTCATTTAAATCACTCAAGAAATAGAGAAGATCAAAATACCTTAGGGTTTCCGAGGGGTATTCCAACATCGAAGACACAAGAGTTTAAAATGTTGTAAACATTAACAAAATAGGTTGCCTTTTTTGAAAATTCTGACCCAAATAAATTTGTCCCAGGCCAAGTCTAGGGTAAGCACGGCTCTGTAGGAGAGTAATAGTTATCTTTTTAAAAATGATAAGTATATGGATCTCTTCATGTAAAATAAATCTTCAAAGCACTTTATTTTGCTACCTATTTAACAAATTTTTCTAAAAGTTATCTTTGTAAGAAGAAAATATTTTGAAAAAGAAAAATGCTTCATTATTAAAATATTTAATTATTGGGACATGAATTACCTCAGCAGTTCTATATTTATTCTCAGATGGACCATGGAACCATTCCTCACTGCTATGTCTGTCTACTCATAATTTTATATGCAAAGCTGATTTTCATTTTTTATTGTTGCCTGAGATTCATACGCCGATTTGCCAAGATGGAGCCCATTGTGGATGATACATCTATGAATTTACTTGGTTTTCCTAAAAATGCAAACACAACTATATATCATAATCATGTTATCAACCAAATACAAATGTTTTTGTCGAGGTTTTTCTTTTAACTAACAGTTAGTGTGCACTATACATTAAAAAACCGATATATTGTAGAAAATCCGAAGAGGAACATTTAAGAAAATAGATGTATATGCAAAAAAAGAATCTAAGTGGCTTACCAATATGAAATTTGTACATTACAATGTACTTTCTGCTGTCCTAATATTGATAGTCCCTTTAAATTGCTGAATCTAACTTTCTAGTAATCTCGTTCTTGAAAATACATTTAAATGGGCGAAAAACTGAGAATTCAGGACATATCGGGAACACAGTAAAAGCTTGCATATTATTTCTGCACCTTTCACAACCGAACCAACTAACAGGCATTTTTCATCATGTTAGTAAAACTTATTTTATTGTATCCTAACACTGATACGGTCGCAGTAGAATTAATACTTAGCTATTTGCTATTTTTATAAACCATGTAATTCTTTGAGAACATTTAAAACTTATTATTCAGGAATAGTAACAACACGTTACCAATCATAAATAAAAAACAATATTTCTAATATTGTCGGAAATATGTACTTCATTTGAACAATAATGCACTTTGGCAACAGTGACAGAAGTTTCTTACGTCATTGGCGTGCATGTTTATGTATTTCGACGTTTAAGGCCAACGACGAATTCCATGCATTCCAATGTGTCGGGATTTCGACTGTTCGCGCCAGTGACGGTTATGTGTAATGTAGGTTTGGGCAAGTGAAGTTTAGGGCCAAATACATCGAACCTTTAATTTTTTTGAGAAAATCCGTAATATTTGAGGAATTCCAGAAAAGCGCTATCTAGCGACCAGTAGCAAAATAAATTTGGTGCCCGTTAATAGCACCGCAAATAGAGCGAAAAAAGTCCTTTTTTTAAGACCAAATTCAATAAAATCGGTTCATTCAAGACAGAGATATCAACGTTTGAAACAAATTGAAAAAATGATGAATAGCAAAAAGTTGCGCAACTTATTGAAGAATAATACGCTTATATTTTCGATACACCTTAACTATGTCAATTCATAAAAAATCGACATTTACGATTTAAAGTTGTTGTTGCTCCCCCTAGCGGCAGAGGTTAAAAATAATTTCCAGCAATTTCTCTTGGCCGACTTACTATATAATTTTTTCCCGAAACCGTAAGGCAAGTGGTTTCTGAGATACGGCCTCCCTTCTTAGTTGTACACCCGGTACATATTCATATATACGCTTTTCTGATTGTTCAAGATGAGGTCATTGCCCTTGCAGCAAACTTCGATGTCTTTCCCTGCTTCTGACATTTTGACACTTGTTGCATCCAAAGTATCAGTTGTCACAGTTATATACTTAATATGATCGGCACTAATGTTTTAAGAGGAAAACTATTTTTGGTTTTTTCGCCACAATTATAAAATAAAAATACGCAAGAAAACCTTTATCTATTTACCTTTTAATTGTTAAAATAAGGTGAAAAACTATATGTACCTAGAGTATGTTCATTTTAATTTATTGAATTTTGAGGTGTTCTTTTTTACTTTAGTATTTAGCAAATTTACCTATGTGTTATTAAAATCTTTTATTTAACAATATTAAGGCACTTTCTTTTATATTACATTTTTTGGAACATGGTTCTTTTGCCAAAATTCTAGAACCATATAGAAAACCAATTAATTTTATGATTGTTATCTAGTACATGTTGGCTCTAATGTTCTTAGGCAAGTCATTAGTGTATAAGATAAACAAAATAGAACCAGTATAGATCCTTACGGAACACTCATATTGATTCAAGTATTTACAATATACAAATTATATGCCTATAATTATTTGATAGTAACTTTATAAAAACCCTATAAACTATAATTTATTTAAATTTTTGAAAGTTTTTAATTTATTATTATTATTATTTATTTTTCATAACAATACTTACGCAGTCTATAAAAAATATTATGGGCTTTATTATTTTCTTCCATAAAAAACGGTTTTATTCCAGGAATTGGAATTTTACCCAATATTTAAACATTTTATTAAGCCGCCATTTTGGTTCGGCATATAGAATTGGCACTAACAATTTATAACTATAGTATCTCTCTGTTTAATACATGATTTTTGTGCAAAATTTGCAGTGGATAAGTGATTTTTTGGTACTGAGGCCGCTATAATGGATTTAGACAAAAAATTTGCCAGTTTATCCCTATATCACATTTTATTTTTGTCCAAATTTTGAAGTTCATTAGACTTAATTAATTTTTTTTTACATCTTTTTGACCAAAATTTGAAGTCAATCGGATTTTTCGGCATCTAGGGAAAAAATGGAAGAAAAACTTACTATAAAAAACGGTAAGTTCTGTATGGTAGGGCATACGTTTTTTAAACCCATTTCTGAATATTCCCACTAGTCTCAAAGCAAATGCATGCTGTCGCAGTTACGTGTTTGTTGAGTTTGTTGTTTTCAAGAAGAAATAGTAAATTGAAACATACCATGTGTGTCAACAAAATATTAGTTTATGATAGCTTTTAAACTGCAAGAGGTAAGAAAGTTTCATGAGGCAGTTTTTGAGAATTTCATATAATGACAATGTCATCGACATCCCTCAACCAAATTTTAGATCTAATTCTTGTCATTTCTATTGCGTTATTTTTAAACCACTCTATGTAAATATTAGATGGTGATATAGAAAGACCTTCATCCAAGCCTAACTAAAAACAAAAAATATTTATATTACTTAGCTAAACTTATCTCTAACCTGTATTTTTGGATTTACAAAATAATGTTTTTTAATAAAGTTATAAATAGTCGCCTGATGTTTTTAAATATGTAATTTATTCCTACACAGGGTGTAGCAAAAGCGCTTTTAATGCAACACCTAGTATATTTTTACATTTTTGAATTCTGCTGTAAATTCTAGACTTTTTTATGTATTGAAAATATCAATTATTTCAAAACGGATTAATTTAGATATAAAGTATATTACATACAGAATGTATAAAATTTACAGTAGAATTTGAAATTGTAAAAATAAACTAGGGTTCTTATTTAAAAAAAAAATTGGGTCGCAACGCACTTTTGTAACACCCTGTATAGGAATAAATTATATATTTAAAAAATTCAGGCTCCTATCTATAACTTTCATATTAAACATTTTATTGTAAATCCAAAATTTAAAAACCTAAGAGGCTTCATTTATAATCGATCGCCCTGTACATTTGTTAATAAAAAAAAGTTCGTCGCTTCTGCAAATATTTTTGATAAATAAATTTTTTATAATTTTTAAATAATTTCATGTAACGCTTGTTTCGAGAAGAAGCGTTTGAGTGGATGCTAGAAGAAATAGATGTTACCCTACGTTAAATACCTACACAATTATTGTGGAAGGTTATGTGACTATAGAAGTAAGTGACATTTTTTTTGCGCATATGCTCGTTGAAAGAGGGATGAGAAATTTGGCAAATTCCTTTCATAAGAAGCAATCCATTTCCATTAAACTGGTCGTTTCTCTTCGCTCTCTAACACTCTCTAATGAGGAAGACGAGGCCCATTTTGTGAACATACAATATACGGGGTGTTCCATAAGATATAACAACTTTGATCCACGATTTTCTAATGAACGTTGTATACTTCAAATTATTTTCATATTGTAGAATTCTGAGAGCTGTATAAAATGTATTAGAAATTTATTTTTCTATCATTACTATCTTAGGCAATAATTGTTGGGTCGGGGACTTTTTACATACACACTGTATATGATACGACTGTCGGTATTTGCACATTTTAGGGGTTATGAGTATGCCACTCTTTTAAGTTACATTATCATGCTTACCCCCTTTGTTACCAAAAGCTTATTGTATATTTAAAACACTAATTCTATTTTTTCAGCAAGTTCGTGAGAGAGTTGTACTGCACCGATTTATATAATTCTTTTTTTCAAATGATCGTCTGGTGACCGAGACCTTTCAATACTATTTTTTGTATTGTAAATTTATACAGGGAGTTTAAAAAAATCGGGTTTTTGATTAATCGTGATTCTGCTCAAACAGCTTAACATAAAAAGCTGCATTTTGGCACACAGGTTGATAGTAGGATGTAAAGCTTCGTTGAGAAGGAATTTTTCAAAATTTAAATTTGAAGGAGGGTGAAACCACATTTTTTATTTAAAAAACGGTAGGTTCTTTGGAAAAACGCTTAAGCTCGTATATTTTATTTGATTATTTTACATATTTTAAAATGTCTTAAAAAATTATACATTTTAAAATGTCTTAAAAAAATCAGGTCACTGATGAACCACGATTCTGCTCAAACCGCTTGACGTAAAAAACTGAATTTTGGCGTACAGGTTGATTGCTGAATATGAAGATAACGGATTTTTCAAAAATATAATTTAAAGATCAAACCGCCCGAGTCCGCCCCTTAAATATTACAATATTATTTAATTAAAAATCGGTTAGTTTTTCAAACAAACGCTTAAACAGATATATTTTATTTTATTTTTTTACATATTTTTTAAACATTTATACAGGGTGTTCCAAAAAGTCGGAAATAATTTATAAACAAAAATCTCCCAAGCCCCTGTTGACAAAATTTGAAAGAAAATGCAACAAAAAACGTGGTTTATAAAGTAGTATGTATTTATATCCCTTTCGTTATCGCCATACGCGAACAAGGTATATGTAAAACTTTATTGTTGTCAATCTTAATATTACTACTAATTTATACATTATTCAGGATAATATAAAAACAATATTAAATTACTTTTATTGATAGTAACCTATGTAGTGGGAACTTGACTTCCTGTAGTTGTGCGTCCAGTTAGCCTTTATGGAAGAAGAACTCCTTAAGGATGTGAGGAATAGGGTTGACTCTACTTATATTGGGTCAGATGGTGATCCGAATACCAACAGTCTTGCTGAATAGGGGGACATTCGAGAATTAGATGCAGTATGAAACAATATCTTACTGTTTCAAGATGATTCTGAATTTTGTTAAAGGCATGATGGCTTATTTCTTTGAATATCATTCTACCCTCCCTATAAATTTAAATTCTTAATTATAGAAGAGCAATTAGTTTTCGATGTAGTTTGTTATGAATATCTTGTATTAGACCGAAAAATGGGTTATTACATGATTGTTAACGATTGGAGAAATTTCGTTCCAAAACGTGTTTTATTTTACTTTTGGGACGTTGCAGTTTCGAATTGGTTGCAGGTATGTGTGTAAATTTGAGTATGTATGAGACCCAGGGCTATACAATTACGCAAACTTCTTGACGGCCAGGGTTCTCGAGTACAGCGCTGTAACACGAAAAACTCAAAAGTATGTGAAAAAAAAAGTAAATTTTCGTAAAAATTACGTCTACGAAACTTTTCGGAGGGGTGTCTTGCTGTGATACCTATCAGCCTTTACTTCGGACCCTAGGGCCCAAAAATCAAAGCTTTCGTCGGCGAAATTAATGAAGTCTAAAATTCTAAATTGGTCTCTGTTTAAAAATGTGTGAAATTATCTAATTATTCTAATATAGATCGAAAACTGGAAACAAAATTTTTTTTGACAAAGTTTGTTTTTTTTTCAAGACGAACCGTCTTGTGAAAACATGAATTTTTTAGCTAATCTATGTCAAAATATCTTGAAAAGCCGCACCTATAATAATCGGACTATGATAAGACATGTTTTAGCTGAAACTCGTGAAAATTTCACATCGCCAGCTTATACGGTTTCAGAGATGACTTTTTTTTATCGAAGGACAAGTTGCGAATTTCGTCAAAAATTGTGGGCTTATGTTGCCCTGTTTTTGCTAGGTCAATATCTGTACCTAACAAGCTTGACACTATACAAAGCAAATTTTTCTTGACGTCTCTGTAAAGAAATTTCTGAATTTGCAAGTAATTTGTGAAAGTCGATTGGATCAGTGCTCGGGTAATATTTTCAAACTTAAGCGAGGGGTTGGGGCTGCTAGACCCAATAAATAAAAAAAAAACATAAATAAAGAAAAAATGTTTTATGAAAAATATGTTTACATAGGTAAGAAAATTATTTTATCTATTCTCTTATCATTTAAAATTAATAATTTTCACATAACTTTACCTTAGTTAAAATTGCGTTAATCAAAAAACTACAGCTGTATTATACAGGGTGTTACACAATTTTTGAATCAGTAACATAACAAAGTTTTTGCAATTTCTGTTACAGATCCTCATCAATATAAGTTAAGCTAATTTTCAGAGACAAAAGAAAAAATTGGCAGTGACGCTGATACAATTTATAAAAACTATAGTCATATTTACCCAAACGGCGGCCTGATAAGTTCTAATAAGACCGAAATCGCGATGGTCGTTTGACAAAAATAGATCATTGTGTTTGCTGTGATGGAGAACATATTCCAAACAAGGATCATATTCTTGTTGTGACGTTGGTGTACGTGGAATAAAAATATACTGTTATATATATATATATATATATATATATATATATATATATATATATAGTCTCTAGAGTCTCTATTCGGACGCGAGAAAGAAAGCTTCGAAAATGCCAAATGTGATTTTGGCGAAACGTCAGCAAAACTGTTCTTTTCAGAACGACAGTAATGAACGGATGTACACCCGGAATGTAAACACATTTTATATATATATATATATATATATATATATATATATATATATATATATATATATATATATACCTAACACCTTGCGGGCAACAAAAAATTGTTATATGGGTGGTTCGATGCCAGGTAAGCACTAGGGATGGGCGATAGATATTACCTATGATAGGTAATATATCACCTATTATAGTGATAGTAAATAGATATTTCTATATTTACCTTTTGTTATTCAATATGTCTATGACTTATCGATATATCGATACTCCCATCCCTAGTTAGCACCCGTTTAGATCGGAGCACGATAACGTTAAGGTATTTTCGGCAAAGCCATGACACAGCAATGTGTATAACTTCAAGTAAAATGGGGCAAAATCGCTAAAACATGCCCTAAAATGATTTAAAGAATATATTGACCGTCGTGTAAATGCAATCTTATTCGGAGCTCTATGCGCCCGGGTCTACAGAACCTTGTGGTTTTCTTTCACCATGTATCGATCTAGGAGCATCTTTTCTGTTTTACCTTCAAACAGCGTCTACGTTGTCTAATCTAATCCCTCAGTAGTTTGTTAGTAGTTCGTGTACTTATCTAAAAAGATAGAATAGAAATAAAAATATATATAGATAGGATAGATAAATATCTTAAACATATGCGGCAGTTTTTATAGATATATTAGCTCTAAACATTCCATTTTTTTTTAAACATAATTTATATAACTATGATTGATTTTATAAACGCCTCTATTGATATATTTCGGAATTTTCTTATTGAAATTCAGCATTACGTACAAATAATTACACAAATAATATTACAACCTCGATAAATTAAATCTCAATACCAATTCATGATAACCTTCAACGAAGAAAACATATTAAACGTAAAAAAGTAAATGATTTACATCTAACTCTTATTAAATTAAAATATTACGCTGATTAGGCTGCCACGTTAATCTCAACTATCAGTCCACTATATTTGTCATTAAGCGTTGATATCAAATGTTTTAATTAAAAATTAAAACCTTGAAAATTGTGACTGTTTCTTGATTATGTTAAATGGCTTTTAATTAGAGTCTTTCTAGGAGAAGTAGCAGAGCACACTACCGTCAAGTCAAGAAAAATATGAGTTGGGAACTAAGCATTAATAAGTTGCCAACTAGCTACATATTGTACCATTGTACCTACTATGTGGCATGTTGGTACAGTTTTTTGATAGGTAATACATTTAGTTGGATTTTATTATATTGGTAACTTTTAGTTGTATCGGCTGTGACAAGAAGGGGGGAAATACTAATTTGTCGGAATCTATTAATGAAATTCGGTAGTGCTTCAAATTTAGGTGAAAGCTGGTGGCCGTATCCAATTACCGCCCCGGTTAGAGGCCTTTCGGTTTTAATTTAATGAATTTCTCTAAAACAACTTTTTTTACATCATCTGGTAGAAATAAACCCTGATAACCACTAGAAAAACTTACAGTTAATAAAATAAAAATTAACTGATAAAAATCAAGTACAACATTAAAATCAGTTTATTCCAAGTTTTTTAAAACCGGGGAGAAAAAAAAGGGCGGGGGCAAATATCCGTTTTAAATCATACAAATTACATAGTAAGTGGGAATAAATTCAAGTTGCTATTCTCTACTCTGTTACTACTCAAAGTATTTCCTTGTTTCAGATTTTAACTCACGTTTAAAGAACAAATTAATACTTATGTTCTATGATAAGTTTAATGAAGTTTAAAACAGCCTCGTAACAGGGGTTATTTTCTCAGGTCTATTATCAGCTATTAATCACCCCTTCACCTGTTGGCCCAGCGGCAAGTGCAGCGTTTTGGCGGGCACACGCACAACTATCAGGAGCAATAAACCACGTTGCCGCATACCAACGCCGCGCGGATTGACAGCTCGACGGGCGCCCAGAATGGGGCCACTACCTCTTTGCTTCGTCTCGTCGGGGCGGAGTCTCCCCGCAAGCGCCGCCCTACTGTCAAAATGACCCCGACCGGTGCGCATTAGCATCGGTGAGAGATGTGATCCCACGAGTGACGAGAGTTGACATGTCGATGTTGCCGGCTCCAGGGTTAGGTTTCAGATTTGGAGAAAAAAGCAAATTTTTCACAGATTTATTGACTACTGCCGCATATAAATTAAAAAAATTAGTGATGTGTCTAGTAAATTCAGTTTAATTTTTATTGAAAACCTTGATAATATTCTAACGTGGTTTATTAACAACATTTAAAATTGTTTCCTCACAATATTTTAAGGAAATTTTTATTTATTATGTGACAACGCTGAGAAGTCCTAAGGAGTCATAAATTTTTATGGTGTAATATTTGTGCATTTAAGATATTCTAAAGAAAGGATGCACTAAAACTTGAAATATAATTATTGCTTAGTAATTCTTTTAGATGTTTACCTATCCGTTCTAAATTGTGAGACATATTGTTCTTACTTCTTACCCAAATTATGATTTATTATATATTTTTACAATTGACTGCTACGAAATTAAGTATAATCCAAAGCAAAGGTTTCTTAAGTTATAATATGAATATTAATTACTTTCAAACTGCAGCTTAAGGAATCAACCTAGTGCTAGACCCATATTTAGAACATTGGTGCATTTTTGCTACATATCTTAATTTCATAGATTATGTATTTTAGTGCTTAGCATAAACATTTATTCAGTTAAGCATTTATCCATTCGGAAATGTTTTCACTATGTACCTGACATTCGCAAAAAATAGTCTTTACATATGATAATGGAGAACGAACGCCATAATGCTTGCGTGGTAGTCGAATTAAAACTGGTAACTGTCTTAAGGAAAAGGATGATATCATGATAGACCAAATGTTTTCTTAGTATAATATTTGCAAGCAATATTTTTGTCAATTATGTCATTCATTATTTTAATATATAAGTACAAAAATATAAAAATTATAAACTTTCAAATTTTTATCAGATGAAACAAACAAGTATTTCCAAATGGACAATGATACAAAAAAAAAACGTAAGCTTTAAAATAAGCTTTCATATTTTCTCAAGCATTTGTTTCTGTAAATCCTCACATATGTCGTTTCCATATTATTATTCATTCAAGCATTCAGGGGTCTTTTTACTATGAAATTAATTTATTAATATATGATTATATTAGTTCTTGTATTTTTTTAAGATGCCTTATATAATAAAGGCTAATATATATATATATATATATATATATATATATATATATATATATATATATATATATATATATATATATATATATATATATATATATATATATATATTCTAAGTTGCCCTTTTTTTTGTCAAGTGTATATATTCAAACTACTTAAAAATAAAACTGGACAATTTTTTTATTTATCGTTATATCTCGCCTATTGGATTTTTCAAATGCATTTAAAATATTTATTTTTGTGAATTCTATATCTACGCACTTGAAGAAAACTATCAACCTAACATCAATAACGTTATATACATATATATGTAGAAATGTAATATCAACAAAAAAAATAATTTATGAGAAATGGTTGTTTTGCCAAAGGAATCTTCTATAATGCGAAGTAAATATTTCTTTGGTTCAAGAGTTCATTTATCTTGCTTCAAAATAATATTTCTTTTATTTAGAAATGTGGATTATTTGGGCTAAAAGAATTTCTCTTCTTTTAAAGTATCTATTCTATTAAAAGTCATTGTGTGAAGTATACTAAATGCAAAATACTATGGCTGACTTGAGGCAACAAAAATAACTTTTCAAACAAGAGCGCTCGCATTTGGACTCCTTCAGAGTCGCGAAGCTTTTAACGGAGCACGGAATAGCATATGCATTTAAATAAAGACAAACATTCTTTAAAATGAATTTTATGAGTAAAAAGTTTTTACTTTCATCAAGGACTTGATTATTAACAAATATTGAAATATCTTTAAGAAAAGAAAGATGATAATAGATGATACGCCACTGGTTTTCTCAGAATTCATAGTATTTTTCATAGTACTTAAAAAAAAATTTCATCCATGTCCTTGGTCTAATTATGGTAAGATATACATTTTTGCAAAACTTAAAAAAGCGTATGCATTTAGGAAAAAGAAAATAAAAAGTTTAAAGGAAGTTTTCTTAACAATAATAATTAACATCCGATATGAAATTACCGAATTCCATGCCAAATAGATACCTAACATATGTCGGATAGTAATTAGTTTAAAGCCAAATTTTTCTGAAATTTCACTTCGGCTTTTTTGCAATTGAGCACTAAGTTTAATTTTTTTTCTTGTATATTTAGTAAGTCATTTTGTCATAATTAGGTCAGAGGAGGGCATTATTATATTTTTTTTAAAAATTACTCATCACATCAAAAAGAGGCGATCACCTTCGGGTTGTTTTAATTAACAATCAGAAAATAGTACAGCTTTCTAAAAATTAGTTTTGTATCATTGCTTTTTTGTTTAAATATTTCAGAAAGATACTAGTAAATATAGAAAGATTTTTTTTACTAAAAAATATCTTTTAATGCCTATAAAGAGTATAATAGTACAATACCTAAAATCATTTCATAAGTAATAGTAGGGCGAAAATAAAGTTTATTTAGAAATATGAAAACTCTAAAATTTGCTATTAAATTTCTGGTTCTTAACAATTTAATAAAATATTTAAGAAACTGAAGGAAACGTATAAAAATCTTTTAAGAGTACTATGAACTTTTTATAAAACTTTTTTAAAATTTCATCTTATACAACTTACATTCTGATTTGAAAGTTTGGCCTAAGCGGCTACAATTTTTGGCATGTTGCCACTATATATTGTATATTTTTTTGCATTTACATCACTGCTTTTAAATGTTCGCTTAAGATCGCAAAATATTTATTACAAATTGCTATTAAAACGTTAAACTGGCACAACTGAAAGTTTAGTATAAATCATGGTTAGTATAAGTTAGTATAATGGAAGGTTAGTATAAACCATATAACATTCATTATACCGGACAATGAGGAAACTCAAGTTGCAGATCTCAAAAAATAATTCAAGCTCTCTTTATAAGGCTTAAGCATTGGATTTACTGTATACATTTGTACAAACGAATTTATAATTTCAAGGAAGGTAATCTATTTTTTACAAAGAGGCAAAGAAAGCTGAGAATATTATTAAAATATCCAGATCACAAACATTTGTTTTAATATTCATTATTAGTGTCAACAAAGCTGCATATTATATTACCAGTAAGAGATTTTCCAACAGGATAAAATATTGAGAGGGGGGGATCGCCCCTATATGTCCGTCTCTGCACTTGTTAACTACTTACCCTTTCGGTTTACATTGGTTTATCATGTTGACACCTAAAACCTATACTTTGATAGAAATTGCTAAAATTTTTTGTTGCAAATATTTCTAAAATTGGAAACAAAACATAGACCGACATATAGTTGAACTTGAACCATCTCCTTGTCCATTTTTTTTTTTTTAACTTGAATATATTCGTTTTTTTCTTAATTTTAGAAAAAATATTCGAATAAGAAGTTTAACAGATAAATTATCCACATTAAATGACATCCACGTTTGGGATTTTAATTAGAATGCGCGCAGCAATATGTGCTTTTGCTGTTGCCAGAAGCCTCTACTTATTTAGAAATACCTATATAAACTCAATACTCAAAGCACAACCTAATATTTATTATTTAAATATGTTTCAAGCCGATTTTAGAATTAGTGGTAATTGTAACTTACTTTTTCTAAGCAAAATTCACGATCAGAGTCCTTCGCAAATATTGGAGACTAGTCCTACTGTTTTTGTGTAAACCTGCAGGATTTTAAAATACCAGCCACAAAAAAATATAATATATTCTGACTTATTTGTATAGATCAGTTTTTTAATTTTCAAAAATATATTCCATGTCTAGTTTAATAGCAACTGAATAAATGTAAAACACGGCCGCTTCTATATGCAGTATTTCTAATCAGTGAGGTTATATTAATGATGACGCACTATGGTTAGTGCCTCGCTTAATTTTAATAGTCAGATTCACGCGTCATAACTCCATATAGGGATTAAGGAAATGAGTATCCTAATTTAGTTGCTTCCTCAATATCTGCAGTTTAAAATCAGAAAGACTGAAAAATGAAAATATTTATATATTTGTAGAATAATTATAAACTATTATTTTTTTACATTGTGTTTGGAAATAATAAACATGCCTATTCATAATAAACGATGTAATATTAAAATGGCAAGTACAAATTTTTGTTTAAGTCATTTAATGACAGACATATAAATATATCGAGTTACGCGATCACTTTATTTTCTTAATATTTTGATGTCCTTTCAACTGCAGATGCCTAAATTGGTTTTTTTATTTATTAATAAATGTTTGACTTTATTTCGAGGCTTGTTCGATACCGCTCTCAGAATTGGTCCATTGAGCATCAACATTTGTCCTTCAAACAGGTAAAAATCTAATTCTTTTTATTTCTTTACTTTAAAAAAAATCTTAAACATGGTGTGATCATTTTTTTCTTAAACTAGGTGTGCTACTTTTTAAAGAATAAAGAAATGTAACACTTTATTTTTTGTCGCCTTATGTTTGAGGATGTTGTGTATACTTAATTAAACTTATTTTCTAAAACGTGGGACAAAAAATGGAAGCGTGTGAAAAAATCGGCGGATTTACCAGATATTTTCTCCCGTTTGGTTATTAATACCACCCTGCTCACTATTGGCTTCATATTATAATATTGTAATGTCCAGATCCTTCAAATGTGATTTTTGTAATTTTGATACTATGGAAAAAATTCAACATAAATATATAACATGCGTGATGCACTCCATAAAGAACTCCCCACACAGCCAGTTTTCTTTTAAAGCGAATAATTTCTATACCGATTAATATCCATTGGCCAGCTTCCATAAGACCAACTCTGGGATCTCGCCTAGTTCATTATTAGCGTCTACCCTATGACTGCTTCACACTAGTGAGCTGTTGGTTTCATCAATATTCTGACATACATTTTTTCCAAGATTGAGTTGGGCAACAACTCAATTTAATAAATAGTTTAATCCGGATTCCATAGTTTCCAAAAAATCACAAAATGGGAAAAAAGAACGTTGCCTCAATTTATCAATGGATAAGCATAATCAAATGCCATCGTTTTCTACTGTTTGTAAGATACTGATTTTTTTTTTCTGACCCAAACATATTTTTCTCATGGTAAATTATCACAAATCAGACCCAATCTTGAATACTGGGCCCATATAAAGAGAAACTTCTCCTTCAACGCAACACACAACTCTGACTATATCCTAAGGAGAGCTGTTTGTTTCAAGAATCCGCCATTGTCGGGTTATCTGTTGAGAAATCTGTGTTTTGACTAGATATATTATCATAAAATTTGCCCTGATAAAATTACATTTAATTTGCCTTCTTTCAGTTTTGACTTATATGTTACATATATCTGTTCACCGTCCAATGACAAAACCAAGGACTTCCCACCATGTCTGCTCCTTTATTCGTAGTGCCAAGACTATGTTTCTAGTTAAAGCCTTGTTCTGATTCCCTAAGCTGCAAATCTTTAATTCTGTATCAATATTTTTTTTTTACTTTGGTTTCAGTGGCCAGTTTGTGAAAAAAAAAGTCCACTTAACGTACTGTGGTGAGTGTAATCATTTTTTGTTAAGCAGTAACCGCGGCCGCTCCTCATTTCTGTTAGTCCGCCTAATGTGGGGAAACGCTTTTTTTTTCAGATTTTAACGTTTTTGACTCTATCTAAAGGAAATATATTCGTATTTTTGAAGGTCCAAGCATAATTAGGAAACATTGCTTGATTGTGTGCAAAGGTCACCTTTCCGTGACAAAACAAAAAACGTTATTTTTCTTTAGCTGTAGGACCAAGGACCTTTTATTCCCAGAGTGTCCCCATTATAATATAAATAAACTAATCAATCATTATTCAGTAAGGTCAGAAAAAAAGCAATAACTACTTGTTTTTAAATGTGTTCAGATTATTTTTATTTTCTTAATATTTTGATGGCCTTTCAACTGCAGATGCCTAAATTGGTTTTTTTTATTTAATAATAAATGTTTGACTTTATTTCGAGGCTTGTTCGATACCGCTCTCAGAATTGGTCCATTGAGCATCAACATTTGCCCTTCAAACAGGTAAAAATCTAATTCTTTTGATTTCTTTACTTTAAAAAATTCTTAAACATGATGTCATCATTTTTTTCTTAAACTAGGTGTGGTACTTTTTAAAGAATAAAGAAATGTAACACTTTATTTTTTGTCGCCTTATGTTTGAGGATGTTATGTATGTTGAATTTTCCATAGTAAATTACAAAAATCACATTTGAAGGATCTGGACATTACAATATTATAATATGAAGCCAATAGTGAGCAGGGTGGTATTAATAACCAAACGGGAGAAAATATCTGGTAAATCCGCCGATTTTTTCACACTCTTCCATTTTTTGTCCCACGTTTTATAAAATAAGTTTAATTAATTTAATTTTGTATATAATGTTATCTGCTATTTTGATATTTTTTTAAAATTATTATCTTACAGCCTCGGGTAAAAACTTCTGTTTAATAAAAAAAATCTGTTATATTACCCCATTACACAGAGTTTTAAATTGAGTCTTGTTTTTTCCTTTTCATTAAACATAACTGTTTTATTTTTAACTGTTATTATTTATTTTATTAGGATTAATTTTCTTGTTATTATTGATACTATTATTTTTAGGGTTCTTTAATTAGCTAATGTCTTATATTTCGAAATTAAAATAAAATAAACTAGAGAGCAGGAAGAACGGGATAGGCTCTAAAGCAATACAAATGGACAAAAACAATAAAAGTCTATGCTATTACATTAAATAGGACTGAATTCAGATTAAGGATGAAAAAGAACGCTTGCAAAATGTTGTAGATAATATTAAGGAAAAATTTGACATTATGGACAAACTAAGAAACTACCTGAAGTTGATGTAAGCCAGGATTGCAACATAAAAGAGATTTTTAATTTCAAAATGCAAAATACTTCCAGTCTCGTTTCATTTTTTGGTGAATAAAAGAAATAACAAGTTCATCTACAGTTTTTAGCGAATAAAAGGAATATTCAGGGTATGCTTGTCTATTATTTACATTGCAACAGGTCTGGGTTTGGCAGTGGAATTTGGTGAATTAATTCAAATAAAGTGTTTTAAAGATATGAACATCTGCTACGGATTTTTAGGAACAAAAGCCGTCAGTAGTTCGTTGACTTCATTGATCCGCTGATAGACCATAATGAATATCAAGCACCGTTGAGTGCAGCTAGTACATTGAGGAAAGCTATCTGGGAAGGTATGGTCATCAGACGGGATTTTAACAGTAGGTGATAGTTATTGCAGCGATACAATAACAATCCTGGTGGTACTTCCGGATCCTCTATAAAGGTACCTTTAAGTTCAAATGCATGTATTTTAATAAGCTTTTTATCGTATCACACTAGAAATGGGTTTGATGATTTAAGACAGAAATATGATGGCTGGCATATCGTGAAAGATTTCGTCAAAACAGTATGAATATAAGAAGGCAATGTGCATTTACTTTGCTAAAATTGCTATTGATAAAAAAGAAAAATTGATAAGTTGATTTCGGTTGAAACTAAGGTGAGTTATAGTTACAGGATTTGAGATCCGTTAGAAAATCAAGAAATTTGATACAAAATAAATCAATTATGCAGTTAGGAACATACGCCAATATTCTGGCGGATTAATGATGATTTCCAAATCCTTTGGCGCAAACACGTACTCCAGAAAGCGTCCAAAAGCACAGCCGTAAATGCAAGGCGCCAGATTTGACATTGAAGTTTGATTTGTAACATAATTTTTGGGGTATAAAGATACTACTTTAATTGAGCCATCCTCAGGACTTCAAATGTCTGTTTTTTTTTGTCAAATGAACATTTACTCTCAACGCACAGCTTAATCCACAACTACAATACCAGTGTCCCATTTACTTTACAATATTAACTTATGTTAATATTGTTAATTGTGTTTAAAATTTCCACCTTCCTGGATTCTTACGGAAGAGGCAATCTCAACGCAGAAACAGTTGACACTATAGAACAATAATTACGTTCTTTTTTTAACGTCTTACATAATTCACATGTATGAAGACAGCCATGACCAAAATGTGATTTCAAATTTCAGGACTTAATTGCCAAGACTCCCAGTTTTGTGTTTTTTGTTAAAAACCTTGAATAGGGTTAGAAGTTCTCTAGCGCTTGCCGTTTGGGTTCTTGTCATTTAAATATATCGCAATTATGGTTAAGTTAGAATTTGAGAAATGTTCAAACATTTTTATAAAACAACAAACATCAGAACGCATTGACTACTTCTTTTGTTTCTTTGCTTCCTCAAACTGAGCGTTGGCTGAGCGTCTAATGCGAATGCTACACAAAATTCTAGACTGTGAGCGAGCCGTGAGCGTATCGTGATCTGAGCGCGTAATCCGAATCGGCTTTAAATGTTACACTATTGCATGTTATATAATTTCCTGTTTCAGTTTTAGCAAGGTTTAGAGAACTGTATCTGTTTTCCCTTTTAATATTCAACTTTATCAGATAGAGACTAGTCAATTATCACTACAAAAATAAAAATGAAATTAAATTTATAATTCCAGTTGCAGCTTACATAATTAAAGTTATTTTTGTATTAAAAAGAAGTATTTGCATTCGTTCAATTACTCCGTTAAGTCTGACCATATGTATGCATGACTAATACAAGATTAAATAAAACCAAGTGCAAATAGAAAATGTTTAGACAAAGACTTTTATCAGAAAAATACAAAATTTAGGTTAAAACACAGTAGTATAGTAATAAAAATATTTACGTTATTGACAACATTAAAATATTGGGAAACGATAAGTTATAAAAATAAGGAAAAAGGTTAAAAACGCCCCTGAGCTTCAATTATTTTATAAAATATTTTCTAATGACGTATTTTCTGTTATCGTTTAAGCTAGCCTATGTGAAATTAATTTGAAAAAGTAAATGATAAATAATTCCTAATATTTTATTTTTTAAAGCCACACCTTCTGCTCTTATGTCCAAGACGAAGAAATTATTCGCAATGCAAAAAAATAATGTGCTCTCAAAAAAAAACTACTCAAATAGACACATTGAAATTTTTAATATGAAACATGATGAATTACATTTTGCAATACATTAATAGGCCTACCCCCTTTCCCTCCTTACGTACGGCTCCCAACATAAGTAAATGCATACGTAAAGTATAGCTATATCGATATGAGATGTCTTTTAACCGAAGCGAAGCCTATTCGCATACCAGGACATACAAACAACTATTTTAGATATGCAAAACAACAAGCCGGCAACACTGATTTCTCATCATCGCGAATCTTCTTCTCGCGACGCCACCGGCGCTTCACGCTCACACACGTTTTGAACCTGACGAAACGGCGCGCCGTTGTCGCTCCTCGTCGCCGGCGAAGTGGAGGGGGCAACATCGCGCTCCGCGCTGTCACTCATTTAGTCCGCGAAGGCGCTGCTCGCGAGAAGGTTGCTCGCCGTTTGTTTTGACCGATGCTTATTTGACTTCCTCTTTTTGACACGTCTGCGGCGAGTGACAGTCGCGATGTTTGATTATTTTGATGCACCTGTCATCAAATGACAGTTCTTTCTGCCGATCGGACACGATCTTCCACGATGTATACGATTATGTGATGTGTGTTTACTTCTTGTTAATTGTTGTTTACGTACCGTTGTCGCAATATAGAACTTAATATATTTAACTACACTGACGATAGTTTTTTAATCGAAACTACCTTGCCAACCTTTTGATAACAGTTCCAACCTCGAAGCAATTAGATAATTAAAGAAGAATTTTAATAAAATAAAATAATCAGAATAAGTTATATATCTTTATTTTCCGAACAAAGTAGGCTTACACTTGATTCTGGATTGGCACGTCTAATATGAACTATTCTTGTTGAAAAGTGTGATTTTAACCGATCAAAATTTTGAGCCATTTGAGGAGACTGGAGGCGACTGCCCCATCCACGTCCACCAAGATGACCAGGCGAAAGCAGGACTGTCCTAAAAGAATGAAATGTAAGTGGTAAATTAATGCTATCTTTGCTGCTTATAATAAATGATGTTTATACAGTATTAGGTTATAAGTAACTTATGTAAATGGGAGATTTATATATTATTTTATTTTAAGATATGTTACATTCAGTGCATTTATAAATAAAATAATCAATAATCTAAAACAATCCATTCAATTAACGCAGATTAATGAAAATTTCAATTTCTTCGAAATTAAAAATACATAACTGAAAACAAAACACCTGTAGTTTCTATAACTCCACGTGTCAGTAAAATTCGCTGTAAAGAAAATGCTAAAAATGTCAAGCGACAGTCCTTTTTTGTACGAAAATTTAAAGGATGTTGCTCTCGTTCGGTTATTGTATTGTCGAGGTATTTACCGATGAAAACACTAGCTTTAACTTTTTTTGACTATTGTACTCGTTGCTGTACCATTGTTATGTTATATTATAAAAATTATCTATTATTTTATTTTAAAAATAAACGCGAATAAATGCGACACGCATGCGTTACCCAGTGAAGCTATTCCTGCTTAGCTAAAAAACTAAGATGACATACAGTGGCGTAAATATAGGACTTTCTAGGCCTCATGCGGGGTCCTAGGATTGCTCATAGTGGGATTCAAGAAATTTTACAATTTTTCTTTATTGCAAGGTAAAATTCGTAATCACAAATAAATAATTTTGGAAGGACGACATAAATTCCTAGTAAGGCCAGAACTAAAGGTCTTCCTAAACAAGTTTTCTTTTATGATATTCTATCATTATTAATCCCAACTAATTCATGTTAATTAATTTTTTTTTCAATATTTCTTAATTCTATTAAATGCCGTTTCCGTTTCGTCTTTGGCTCTTTTTCCAAATATCAGTCGCGATGCAGAAAGATTATTTATTAAGTACTGAAAAATTAAGTAACTCCCGACTCTTGCTTGATTGGAATGATTTTTACTTATGCAACAAAAAAATCCAATTAAATTGCTCTCTAGTTATGATTGATTCCCAGTTTATCAACATTCATTTCAACCTGGAATTTAATCTTTGTCACTATATGTAACTGGTATAGGAATGTAGCAATTTTACACTTTGTCAAATGGGTATGTCACAGTATGGATTGTCTCTATAAATGTAAGCAAAATAGAATCAGTGACGACCATTACAAACAAATTCACTGGATATCCACATATTAAAAAATTATAAATTTATTAATATTCACATATTAAAAAAGATTATTACTCGGATTACACCAAACGTATCTGGTAAATAAAAGTTGAGCCAAAACAAGTCTTTCGTGATCAAACCGAGAGAGTTTCTAAGGGCTTTTATTGTAATAGATTTATTTATTCTCATATATGCTATATATTTGGACCCGTAACAATTTTTTAAAATGGAAAAACGGACGGAACTCGTGGAACTATATCTTATGATATAGGTAAGGTAAAGAAAGGATTTCCACATTGCTTAATTTAATAAATATTGATTAAATACATTGCAGTTCATTGATGACACCCTAATCAATTTTCTTTGAGCGAAATAACAATATTTTCGATTTAGTTTTAAGCACTTTTCTAAAATGCTGCAATACTGCTTTGCATTAAATAACAATGCTGGCAAAACAAAGCAGATTGTTGATGTGAAGGAGAAAAGGGAGAGGTCCCATCATAGGTTCGAATTCATAGAACTCATTTCTCAATGTAATGTATTTTGCTAAAGGCATAATCGTTTTACAATTTTTATCTGTCAATAGTCATGATATCTATCAATAATCATGATATGCGCAGTCAACTGTTTGTTCGATTTCCCTTCAAAAAATGTGTGAAGGTTTAGTACAAAAATTCAAAATCTTACAAATTAGTATATCATTGGTGATATCTGGGTAGGTACTTATTTTTGTCTTTTTGCAAATTTATGACTGTCTAGTTGCTTCGTTTGTTTTTTGGTGTCCGATTTAGATATGAAGTTACCATTCCGTTTCTATACGTAGTTTCTCAAACAATAGCATTTACATTTTCAGATGGAACTAGTTGTTTTGATGTTTTATAATGGATTCAAAATTCATAAAGCTGTTTTGAGTCTACCTTCTTGGGGGGCTTTTGAGATGATGAAAGTCTGGTATATTGAATAAATTCGCACCAGCTGCATAAATGTGACTTACAAACTGGTTAACGTGTTTTCATAACTACGAAAACCTGAAGTGTAGAACCATACAAGAATCTGCTACTTCTTAATTTAATATATTTTTAACACGTATAAAAATGTTATTAACCGAACATTATCATCTTATCCAAATAATTACATGTTGTAAACAGATAATTTTTGTTTTTAAACGCACCAACTCTTGAGCTCGCTCTTGAATATGTTAATTTTATTAATTAAGAAAATATGTAAATTATATATTTTAATAAGTTGGTAATTACATCTTTATTTATTATTTAAATACAACGCATCCTGTTTAGCAATTCAGCTTCTGATGAACAGCGTTCTTTTATTTTTGTTTAGGTTTGTATAGAAATCTACCAATATACGTAGATAAATGTGTTTAATGTCAATCAGTACTGATTTATGATTTTGTTTATCTATTAAATAGTGAATTTTGTGACAAATGATTTGTATTTCCCTGTCTATATATATTAAAATTCTGTGTTAATTCATATTTATGAAAACCAGATATGGTAAATATAAAACTAATGGTTACCAACCCATTAATTAATTTAATGTGTGCTGGAAACCTTGCTTTTATTTTGTGATATAATAAATTCTTTTAAGCTTTTGATATATGGTGAAGTCGTATCATCTCTATATATTAAAAGGAAGTCTTAATTAACTTTTAAAAACAAAGACATTATTTATAGTTGTTTCTTTGATTAAGCTTCTCTCAGGCCCATAGTTATTAAGTTCAGCACTGAAAGGGTAAATTATCTTATCTGAAAGAAGTTTAATAATTTTAATTTTCGGACTGTCTCACTGAAAGCAGTCAACGGTAAAATTATTCAGAGAACTACGGACAAACTTAAAAAAAGAACCAAGGCAAACAAGCTTACGAACAGAAAAGTGTTTTTTAATAAATGTCAAGTTTAATATATTGAAAACTGCATTTCGAATGTAGAGAAAACATAGAAATATTTAATTTTCTCAAAACTAGCAATAATTAACGAAAGCGAATAAACATCATCAGTACAGTCAGCTAGTTGATGAGAGGGATGAGTACAACATGAGCCAACAACTGACGTTCGTAGTTGTCAAGGAGGAAACATTTGCCAGATTTAATACTCTATATAATACAACCCCTTACAGCTATCTGAGGTGAATGCCATAACCCAAAAGTAAACAAAACCAAAGTATGAAAGGATTACTAATAAAAGTAAAAAAGAAATTCATTGGGTCAACCCAAATATCAGTTCCTTCCTTCTGTTGGTGAGTCTAGTTTGAAATAGAAATACATGCATACTGTTGACCAAATTTTTTTTGCTATGGCTGTCATCCTAATGATTATTTTTTTTTAATTTTGTAGTATTTGATGTGTTATCCTATTTTCTTCCTTTTGTTTCACTTTTGGGATTTGCTACAGGTAGTTTTATGCTGTTTTGTGGTACATAGAGTATATATTCTGATGAAGATTTTGTATATTCTCTTAGTAGTAACCAATGTTAGTTGTTTACTCCTGTTTGCGTCTTTAGTTTAGATTTGTGTTTTATGTTGGCGCGCTAATTTAAATTATTTCTCAACTAGCCCACTGCACTGATAAGACGTTAAATCAGAAACACTTGTCTGAGGTCACTGTTTAGAGACCTGGAGGAAGGTTGGTTCAAATCCGGTTATGCACACAAACCTGTGGCCGAATTCAAGTCCAAAAATCCACACGGGAAAGTATAAAACATATCTACATGGTGCACCATTTTATTTCCATTGTTTAAAAGCTGAATGAACTCGGATTTCTCATGGGATGGATAGGAGAAGTTAGAGGAGATACATACTTGCTAGGCGGTGGGACATTTGTTAAAGACTAAAGGTTATACCGTAGCCCGAGTGTTGACAGCTTGAGCGTGATATCTGAGTTAGGAGTCGAAAGAGTAACTTATGTCCATGGTTCGCAATTCACATTAAGCAGTAGTAGGTCCCTCCTAGTCGAGGAAAAGGAACCAAAAAATTTTTACTTTGGTTACCATCCCAATGATTTTCTTTTGCAGTTGCATTAAAAATCACAAACGACATTATTCCAATCTTATTAGCCAGCAAATCAATCTTGCGTTGTTTAAAAAAACTGAGTGTGCTCATGTGCTATTTTTGCATTACAGTTGAGGGCAACAAAGATATTACATACCCAAAGTAGGTCATAATGTTAAATTTTTATGAACCTAGACGAATAAAACTAACCTCATTCTGCTAAAAAGTTTATATGGACTATATGACGAGCAAATACGCAACGTAGCCGTATAACGACATATACTAGTTCATGCGGATAATTCAACAAAATTTGGTTTCAAGCAACTAGATGTGAACACACGGAGTTATCTGAAGAAGAAGGAAATTGCAATTGTGTTATTTTTTTGGAATATAAGGCAGGCATTTCATAATACGCTGTGAAACTTACTTGACTCACTACATGGTTCTTTTTCTGAAACTGGATTCGAGGGATGCCTAAGAACAGAAAAATAAACTCGTGCGTTAAATTTGTTTGATTACCCAAGCCAAACTAAAAGAACACCACCAACAGATATTTCTTTATCCCACTAGGCTAGTGGAAGAATATTTCAGTTTTGATTATTTTTCCTAATTCCGCCTCCCAAGACCCGTGGCAGATAGTCATTCCTTTGTACCTCAAAGACTACAGATCTGGTACCTTCACTACTTCATCTACACATGCACTACTTTATTATGCAAGTTAGAGTTATAGGTCTTCGGACGATGTTGTTACTGTAGCCAAGTTCGCAAATCTGTCTTTAAAACAGACGTATAGAGTAAGGAATCAAAAATCATAGAATAAGGAACACATCAGCCAGTCTGGTCATTTACAGTCACTAAAACGCATCGAGGGAGTAATAAAATTATTCAACGGAAGTTTGCACGGCTGTGGTCAATTAAAAAATCGCGATTTTTGGGATTAAATCATATCAACATGGAATCAATTTCCGACGTTTCGCTTTCGATTGCACAATGCATATTCAGGGATCTTTACTTCACGAGATCGGAGCACTGAATGGACTCGGATAGATTTTGGCCGGTTATTTATACTCAATCTGTGTTCACCGACCCGTGACCCTGTAACGATCGGTTTCCACGTATGTCTATTTAAATTATTAGGATGCTTATATATTTCAATAGATTCTCTAATTTTCCGCATATAAAATCCAGAGGTTGACCCAAGAACGTTGGTTTCTTTTACATTTGACATGTCCAGTGGAATGTTGGTGTTTGGACACAGCAGATACTAAAATTTGTTTCATTCTGCTATATCGTTCATGTTTCCTAAGTGTAGTGAATATGGATAGTCTAGTTTCTCCAATATAGACACCGCCACAATGAATTGCATATACACCTTCCGCTTGGAAAGTCGGTGAATACTTATTAGTTTCCTGTCATGGAGTGCGATTATTATGTTTTCTAATTGACCGTCTAATATTGCCAGTACAATATCCATTTCCTCTTAAAGCTTGAGTCAGTTTCTCTGTTTCCGATTGTAAAGAATTTTGGTCACAAATCGCGAGGGGTTAGTAAACCAAAAAATGTATAACTGAATGCTTTTGTTCCGGATTATGATGTGAATGTGAAAATTTGCATTTAGGTGCCTGTTTGTATGTGTTTGTTTTCAATATACAGTGTGTTTAAAACTCTCAATGACATTATCAATGCACACGCAGAAATGATACAATTAAACAGCAGGAAAAGTTCTAAGGACTTCTGGACAATCAAAAATCAGTGATACTGCAACAGAATACCGTAAACAATCTGCCTTCCAAAGCCCTTACCAAAGCAGAACAATCCGTCCTCTACAAAGAGCAAAACTTTGCCATTGCACCAAGAGGCATACCCGTCGAAGCCACAATCAGAACACTTCCAGCAGAGGAAGCTGGCATAATAAGATATAGAACAGAGAAGATCTTTGAAAATTATATGCCACCTACGTCAAATCTCTCAGTCACTTAAAAAAATCAGCTATAAAAAGTTTAAAAAACAGTACAGACATTTTGGCCCTTCCAGCGGACAAGGGAAATGCCACTGTCATCTTGGACAAAACAGATTACGTGGAAAAATAAAATTATTTTTCGACGAGACAGCACTTGCGGTGTAATCCAAACAAATTCGAGAAACGGATAACCAACCTTATAAACGCATCCAAACCTGCCAGCGGGGAAGAAGAAGACGTTAATCCACAAATACACAAAGTTAATGTACCACTTTCAACTATGGTCAGTGTAATAGGATCACCCACTTACAAAATTGGTAAATATCTTTATATGAACAGATACCTAAATGCAAATTCACATCCTCATCCTGTACAGAAGCAATCTGTTATTTTTATTTTACAGTAAAAATCATTGAAGATTCCTAGCGTAACCAAGTCAGTGGCGTATATAGAAACTGCTTCTGGGTGTGAGAAAATGAAAATTTTCAACAACCAAAAAAGTCATTACTTTATTTTTGCTATGGATACATAGATAAAACTGGCTCTCGGGAGGGTTTTGCCCTTCAATTCCGAAAAAAAATCTTTACTTTATATTGTTTCATCATTTTAGCTTAAATAAGAGTGGCTCTGGGGGGTTTAACCGAATAAACTGACTTTACTATTTAGAGTTTAATTTTTTTTTCAATTTTATAATAAAAATCCAGCGTTTTATTAAACAATTTGCCAAAATGAAAATGTATTTTGTTATTATCACGTCATAAAATGCTCGCATTTATTAAAATTTAATCTTTTTACCGTCCGATATGCCACGATATATTCATCTTTTATACGAATAGTAAAAATTAAAATAGGGAAGTTGCTATTGATACTACTGATGATTATATTATTACTGACAGTTTTCCCATAAGGCAAAAATCTAAACTGCTGGGAGTAAATAACAAAAATTATCCACAGAAAAAATAAGATGTATAATATAGACCTCGTCCAATATTATAAACAAAATAAGAAAAATATTTTTGACATCAAGTAAGCTGTTTGCAGACTTTTTTGAAAAATTATCTTCAGAATTAACGAGGTGAATCTGAATTTAACAGTTAGCAAACAATTTATTTATTTAAAAGTATGCAATTTCGTAAAATTTGGGTTTACTCAGAAATCTACGAAAAAATTTTAGATTATTTTTTTTACCATTGTGATTTAAGGGGTAATTAAAAAAACGATTTGTGCATTTTCTGTTTTTTTTTAATTTTTAAGACTTTTTGCGGTATTTTATATAAACTGGTTCTTTACAACTTTTTGTTATAATAGCTGACATTTAATGACGGGGATTAAGGTACTAAAACACCCCTTGGGAACCGTAATTTGTTGAATTATTGTATAGGCCGGATTAACTTTCTCCTTTTTTATCAAAACCGTTTCAGTATTTTTAACCAAAGGTCTCAAACACAATAGTAAAATTTAACAAACTTAATGAGTATCTTTACGGCAAATCATCCAATATACCTACCTTTTGAAAAACAAAATTAAGATTGCAAATAAGTTTCATTTTCCCGTAACCATATGGTCATCCAAGACCCTATATAATTTTTGTTTATGCTAAAACAAATAAATAGCTAGTTCAGTTCTTAACGGATGTCTTAGAAAATTCGGTTATAAATGCCAGTAAATAAAGTAAGAAAAATAAAGTATTGCATAAAAACCTTAAAAATTAAAAAAACATTTTAATACGCACAAATTATTTTTAATATACCCTTATGTCACTCTAAATAAAAATAACCTTCAATTTGCTTCCCAAATTCAATCAAATTTAAATTTAAAGAAGATATTTTAGGTGCCAACTTAAATATAGGCATATTTTTACAAAGTTTTCTGATTCAATTTTAATAACCAAAATATCACTTAAAATCTAATTAAAATATAGGGTTCATAACTATGAAATAAATACATAAATTTCAACTGCTAAATTAAACAAACAGCAATTATAATTTTAATATTCACTATGCCATGTTTTTATTCAAAATCCAAGGGTTTAAAAGCTATTTTATATTTTGTAATTTTTTTTTGGCAATAAATCTTAGCCCACATGTGGCTCCAATGTACTAAACCGGAGGCTGAAAAAAGCTTTGCTAAAATTTGCTATAGATAACCTTCAATTAAATTCAATAGCTTACACTCAGATGTTACATTATTTAAGGTCCTGAGTAGCAACATTTTGCAAAATTTATCCTGTAGTAATAGCACACTTGTCAGGTGTTGTGTTCAAACAGTTACAATTTTACATGACAACATATAGTTTTAGAAGATTATGGCACTCTATCCCGGTATTTTTTTTGGACTACTGTCTCTGAGACAAAGACAAGATGGTTGATAAATGTATTTAAAAACCGTAGCAAAGTCCAAAGAAGGAATATATTATTTTTACTTCACGCGTAAGAGGGAAAAATCATCCTCCGAGATTTTTGCAGTCCGCGTTTTAGAGTCCTTGGACCCCGAAAAACATGTTCTCCCACATGTCTGTCGTTCTGTACGCTCTTATCAGATTGACTTCAAAATTTGGTAAATAACCAAGGTTTATAAGGGCATGAAACGATTGCACTTTGGAAAAATTATTTAAAAAATTAAAAAATTAAGCGTCAAATAGGGATAGGCTGGTAAAATTTTAGTGCAAATTCTATATGGCAAAACAAAATGGCGGCCTAATAAAATGTTTAAATTTTCGGTAAAATTTCATTCTCTGGAATAAATCTTTTTTATGAGGGAAAATATTATTAGTTTTATAGACCATATAAATAAAGTATTGAAAAATAAATAATAATACTAATAACAATAAAAAAATAAATAAAATGTATTACAATCTATAAGATTTGTATAAAGTTATTACCAAATAATTATATGCATATATAGACTGTGTAATAGTAGTGAAATTCTATACTAGGGAGATTGTGGGTAAAGGCTAATTTACCGTTTTTTTTTCTGAAAGAATAAGCTTTATGCTGAAAATGATCATCAATAAGTAAAAAAATGTCGATTATAAGGTGCATGTTGATCAGTGAAGAGGAAATTAATTTTGCTTAAATCATTTTTAATACGTTTTTTAAGTTCTAGTCTAATATGTCTCATATCTCAAAAATTACCGTATGCCAAACATGCCAAATCGTCTCCTTTTTACTTTAAAATTTGATCGCTAGATTGTAAAAAAATATACTTTCCTCTTTTTTTTTCTGTGAAGCGAAAATTAATTTTGTTCCGCCGTATTAAATTCGTATAAAAAGATTACCAGGTCATTTCTATGTCACATTTTATTTTTGTATAAAATTTGTAGTCAATTGAGTAACTAGTTTTCTAAATTGATTTCTTAAATTTTTAGTTCCCTCGTAAAAGGGATGTATTGCAATCGTGAAAAAATGTCCCGTCGAAATTTTTTCAGATCTTTATATTCCAAGGTCCCTGTCGGTCTGTCTCTTCGCGGCATAGCTAAAAAACTACTTACGCGATTGACTTCAAATTTTGGTCAAAAATTAAGAGTCATATGGGGATGATACTTTTTGGTAAAACAAAATGAGGGCCTAGTGAAATATTAAAAAAATTACTACTAAAAAACTACTTATCCAATTCATCTCAAATTTTGCACAAGCATTATGTAGGAGTCAACTGGTAAAATTTTGGTATAATTCAAAGATGGCGGAACAAAATGGTGGCTTAATAAAATATTTAAAGAAGAAATTTAAGAAAAATTAGGGGTTTCGGGTCCCCAGATGTCGGAAAACATGTTTTTTCAATTTCGTCGATCTGTCGCGGCATAGCTAAAAAACTACTTACTACCAAAAACCGGCCAAAAATTAAAAGTCATATGGTGTAGACTTGGCAACATTTTGATAAAAATACAATATAGCCAAACAAAATGGCGGACTGGTCAAATGTTAAAAAAGTATTACTAAAAAACTACTTATGCAATTTGCCTCAAATTTTGCACAAAAATCGAGTATTAGGTAGTAATTAACTAGTACATTTTGGTACGAATCCAAGATGGCTAAACAAACTAGCGGTTTAATAAAACATTTAAAAATTAAACCTAAAAAACTAATTAATAATTTGGGCAAGAATGAATTGTGGTATAGAGATGAACTGGTAAAATTGTGGTACGAATTCAAGATGGCGTAACCGAATGACGGCCAAATGAAATGTTTGTAATCGTGAAAGAGATTGCAGTTTTTATATATGTTTACGTTTTAGTGTCCCTAGATGTTAAAAAATATGTTTTTCAATTCCATTTTTCTATCTGTTGGTCTGATGGTCTTTCTGACAGTTCGCGGCGTAGCTAAAAACTTCTTACACGATTGACTTCAAATTTTGGTCAAAAATTAAGTGTTATGTGGGGATGACCTGGTATTATTTTGGTAAAAATCCAATGACAGAACAAAATGGCGGCTTAGTGAAATGTTAAAAAAACTATTACTGAAAAACAAATTATCCAGTTTACTTCAAATTTTGCACAAAAATCAAGGAATCGACGTGTAATATTTTGGTACGAATCTAAGACAGCAGAAAAAAATGACGGTCTATTAAATTATTTAAAAAATCAGTTTGAAAAACTATATAGATTAATTTTTATCCATTAAGTGTGATAAAGAAATACATTGGTGGTACGAATTCAAGACGGGAAAACAAAATGGCGGCCAAATAAAACGTCTAAAAAATCTGACTGATAAAAACCTCGCATAAAAGTCGAATGAGAGCATATTAATAGTTATACCTTTCAATGAAATCAGTAGACGGAAATTTACGCGAAAAGACGAGCCCACGGAAATCAATTACTTACTTTTTCTGCTTTTATTCCTAAAATCCTCAAAGTAGAAAAAGTTTTGTCATGGGAATAACGGAATTTTATATAAACTATTGCTATAAAAACGATTTTAATTTGTTGATATAAGATCTTGCGATGCCTCCACTTAAAAACTAAGTAAAAGCCGAGAGCCATTAACTCATATAGGTACTTCAAAAGATTACAGCGACTAAGGGGCCATCCCGCACTGTCTACAAGACCGTAAAACATTTTATTACACAATAAAGGCCCAGTTTGATCCCGTAAATGACAGGTTACAAGCCAATTTGCGGACGTTGCCGAGCCATTTAATTTTTTTCCTTCGTGCTATTTTTGAAATTGATCCCGGGCTGATGAAATTGTGATGACCACAGTAATCTCTAGCGCATTATTATGTGGTTTAATTTGGATTTTTTTCCGATCAGATAAAATCTATATCCGTAAATAAATATAGGGAACTTGCTGAAAGAAAAAGCAAACAAATTATTAACAGCCTAGTATCTGAAGGGGTTCAAACTTCAGGAAATTTAGAAAGTATTTTTTTTAAACTTTAGCTTTTTGGGAGCTCTTTTGAACTTGCTAAAATTTTTCAAGCTTCAATTATGTACCTAAACGTAAAAAGTGAAAGTGAAGAATACGGGTTCTTATGATTTTTTTTCTAAATTTGATTAGCTCTAAGATTAATCGATCCGGAATCTGTAATTAAGTGTCCCTCACTGACATCTCCTCTCAAGAGAAAAATCTGAGAATTGCAAACGGGTGCAATAACTGCATTATTTTTTTGATGTTGATGTTGAAAGGGATAATCCGTTGCTACACTTTGAGATAATATGTTTTTGACTTTTCACTTTCCAGAATATGAAAAATCATATTTGAATTTTTTTTTGCGAAATATTTTTACGGTTTTACCGCAGATTTAATCAAACTTTTGTAAATAGTTCTTTATTCACTTTGCCCGTATGTTATTACCTTCCTTGAAGGGCCTAAGGCAAGAGTAACCATTACCTTTGATTATCTTTCTTTTTAGTACTTTTCCGGGTTTTTCGAAAATCTCATGATCAATCGCAAATGAAAACCTCAGAAATTATAATATCTCTTCACTATTAGTATCATTAGAAAGCTAGAATTGTCTATTTTTAAGAAGCTTTTCGTTTTTTACTTTCTTCGTAATCGTGAAAGAATCACCTTCCGAGATTTTTTCAGATCCTTACGTTTCAAGCGCCTACATGCCAAAAAACATGTTTCCTCGATTCCGTCGGTTTGTCTGTCAGTCTGGCTGTCTGTCTGTTCGCGGGACAGTTTAAAAACTACTTACACGACTGTCTTCAAATTTTGGTCAAATATTAAGGGGCTAACCTGGTAACATTTAAGTAAAGGAAATAGTAGTTCTTATGATTTTTTTTCTTAAAATTAAACATGATAGGCTCTGAGATTAATCGATCCGGGGTTTTCAAAAATATCATGATCAATGGCAATTAAAAATCTCCGAAAATATAATATCTTTTCAGTATTAGTATCACTGGAAAGTTTGAAATGTCTATTTTTAAGGAGTTTTGCGATTTTACTTCCCCAATAAAAGGATACTTTTCTTTTCGTGAATCGTGAAAGAATCAACCTCCGAGATTTCTCAGATCTTTACGTTTCAAGCTCCCTAGATGCGAAAAATATGTCTGTCTCTTCACGGCTTATCTAAAAAAACTACTTGTTAATATTTTGGTAAAAATAGAATATGGCGAAACAAAATGGCGGCCTAGCGAAATGTTAAAAAAATTATTGCTAAAAAACTGTTTATACAATTTGATTCAAATTTTGCACAAAAATCAAGTATTACGTAAGAATCACCTGGTAAAGTTATGGTATAAATTCAAGATGGCGAAACAAAATGGTGGCCAAATAAAATGTTTGTAATCGTGAAAATACCACGCTCGCAGGTTTTACAAATCATCCCTAAATGCCAAAAATATGTTTTCTTATTTCCGTCGGTCTGTCTGTCTGAAAAAACTACTTACCCCATTAACTTCAAATTTATAATAATATAATATTTTGGTAAAAATCCAATACGGCGGGACAAAATGGCAGCTTACACGAAACCACACCAGAGTCACCAATTGATGAAGACCTTAAGTCAGAAACACGTGTCTATAGTTGGCCAAATTTCATTGTTTTAGCGGTCTTCCTAAAAAAATCTTTTTTCTACTATATAATAGTTCTAACCACGTGCATATATATATATATATATATATATATATATATATATATATATATATATATATATATATATATATATATATATATATATATATATATATATATATATATATATATATATATATATATATATATATATATATATATATATATATATATATATATATATATATATATATATATATATATATATATATATATATATATATGTATATATATATATATATATATATATATATATATATTTTTGTGCAGAACTAAATAGAGTCACACTTCACTATTCCTAATATAAAGAAATAGAGGGAAGTTCCAAGGAAATTTATCGATTTTTTTTAGAAGAGTTCAATTTTTTTATAAGCGTTCTAGTATTCTAAAATTTTTAATATCGGTCACGACTATATAAAATCTTATTATTAATCTTAAATTATTTTTCCGAACATGAAATCAAAGATGAATTGACAATCTTTCTACACAAAGTATTGAACATCGTCTTTTTTGTATGTGGAGAAAACACTTCTTTATACGTGAAAATGTATCACACGGAGAATGCTTCAGCAGCTGCGCTCGATCTCTAGTGTATGCATAGTTTGTAGGTAAAAACTAATTATCACAAGCTCGCATATTTCCATTTTTAAAGTCATTTTTAAACATCAAAACGTAATCATTTTTATCCTGTCTGTATTGTATGTGCATTGTTTAATTCATTTTATTTAATTAACGCTAATTAACATTTAAGTACGCTTTAAAAGTTCTAGTAGCTTCCTTTATGTGATTGAGCATAAATCCAATAAGAACTAATAAATAACCCTTCTAAAGCTAAAATACGCAAAAAGTAAAACAAAAAAAAGATTTTATTTATTATAATTTTTATGCTGGGTGACAGTACGGCAAATTATTAGCTTTTATTTTTCTTTATTTTCAAAGCGATTGTTTTGAATTTGTATAATGACGGAACTATATTTTGGAGTATTTCGTTCTTTCTTACAAAAAACATCAACTTTTCCTCGTCACTTAAGGTAATTCCGGGAGAGTTGCTCCACCGGTATAGATGCCCCAGTATTCTCAAATTTGTCAAAACATTGATAGGTGGCGTAAGTGCTGGAATTTAGTTATTTTTTACAAACCGTAGCATCGAGTGAGTGCCATAATTCGCCCGCAATAACTGTGGTTTTGCTCGCAGTCAAGAAAAAAGGTAAGATACCTAATTTTTAAGTGGTTATTTAATACAGACGGATGTGATTGAGCTGTTGTTTTGCATTAGCTTAAGTTTGTAACGTAAATACGTTGTGATCTGGGCCAATATAGTTGTAAATTGAGGTTATGTGTAGAGATACTGATTTCCGTTTAGCTGTTCCAAGCTAACAGGTGGGACATCTATATACTGGATAAAAAGGATAGATGCCTCAGGGCATCTAACCCGTACAAAAGTATAGATGCCCCACAACGAGCACAACAAAATATTACTACATGTTTTTTTAGCAGTAGTACAATGCCTACAACGTACACCCGGAAGATTACTGCTCCCCCAAGACGTCAACGTACGCAGGAAAATTTGGAAATAGCACTTACAAGATTGAATAAAGGAGAAATAGGAGTGAATGAAGCTGCATGAATTTATGGAATTTCATCTCGAACTTTGTTGTTGTCCACAAGCGTTATTGGGAATAGAAAATGAAAAGAGGCTCTTTAAACACAACCAAAAAATGGAAAAGCCGGATTTGCGATTGATAGGGGAACACTGCGGTTGTTGGCGTTTCAGTTCGCTGAAATGTTAGGAATTCGGCACCACTTTAATCGAGAAACTCGCATGGCAGGTTGCGACTGGCTGTCTACTTTCTTGAGAAGAAATAAAGAGTTGAGCTTCAGGCAGTCTCAGGGGATGTCACTTGCACGAAGTGAAGGAATGAACAGAGAAGAAGTTACTGCATTTTTCAATCTACTTTCTGAAGTTTATAGGAAATTGTGATTGTAACCAAAGGGGCTAAAGATGTCCACACCCTAATATCTTCTGAGAGGAGTGAAAATGTGTCTATAGTAGCATGTTGCAGCGCTGAAGGTAGATTTCTTCTGCCCGTAATAATTTTTAAAGGAGTTCGTGAGAAAAGTTTATATGAACTTAAAATCATCGTTTATCAGGTCTGAGCCATTCTTCACGTGACTGAAAGAACATTTCATCCCAAGAAAACCGCCAGGAAAGGTAATTTTAATTCTGGATGGACACACATCTCACCGGAATTGTTTTGAAATGCTGCAGTATCCTGAAGAAAACGACGTTATTTTAGTTTGCTTACCAAGTCACACGACTCAGGTGCTCCAGCCTATAGACAGATCTTTTTTAAGGACACTGAAGCATTTTCTGAAGAAGGAAGCAAGTCAGTGGATGATACACCATCCGGAACGAAAGATTGGTCGCCTCCAAGCAGGTGAGCTAATTGGGAAAGCTTGGGGCAAAACAGGTCATTGCTTTATCCGGATTCAGAGCGACTGGAATATTTCCGTTGGATCCAGCAGTGATTTCCGATCATTTCTACCCTATTGCTGATGCCTTACCATCTGCAACACCTGAAGCCATTGCTACAGTTGCTGAGAAAGAAATAGGCGTAGGCAGTCACCTGTTCCTGGGTCGTCAGAAGTTTCAACCAATACAGACAATGCAATGGAGGAGACACCTTCTGTCAGAGATAGGTCCAGTATATGTGCTTCAAAAACAAAAAAAAAACGACGGAAGAAACAATCTGCACAAGTTTTAACTAAAACTGTGAAGCGTAATTTTGCCACAGTCGCTAGTTGTGACAAACAAACCCATACATTCAAAAATGGACGGTGAAACCCGAGCAAAGAAACAGATTCAATCTCATAAAACCATCGACGAATACGACGAGACCAGTTCATCTTCTGATGAAGAATATTCAGCAGAAAAAGCTAGGAAGTTGAAAAAACATAAGTTGTCAACATTGAAGCAAGGGAGCGACAAGAAATCGCTTTCAAAATGTAAGGAAACTGAACACAGCAACAATCAATCAAGTCAACGCAAAGAGGATCATTGTGTAGAATGCCTAGAGAACTATCATGAAACTAAAGCAAAAGTCGACTGTATACAATGTATTTGTTGCAAAGGATTGCTCTATGAAATATGTACGTCACACGAAAATACATGTATCATATGTGGAAATGCAACACACAGAGTCAATAATGTGAAAACCAATTTAAGTTACAATTTTTAAACCTAGGGCGTCTCTCCCGTTTTGGCGAGGCCGGACTTTCCCGGTGCAGAGTTTCAAGTTTAGTTTTTTCTTAATGATTTATGAATAACATTTATGTTTGATTTCACAGTTTATGTTAGTTTAGATTATGTTCAATCTGGTATGTATTTTTTCAGAATAAAAAAAGAATATTTTGACTCTCTGTTTCAGTTTTCAACATAAGTAGGGTATCTCTCCCGGAATTATCTTATTAGTAATTTTCTTTAATTTTTAATGGTACTCTGTGATATAATAACATATTATTTAGCTTGAATTTCCGTGCAAGAACACTCTGTTATGATGATTTGAACAAAATCAAGAAAGTCATTTGCAATGCTGCCAAACTCACCTGATTTTCTGTATTGTAATTGTACCCACAGGCTAACCTAATATTAAGGGGGCAAGTTCACCTTTAATATAGACCCGAAATTTTATTGACGCGCTCCAGCGCGCTTTCTCTACAGCAAGCCTAAACATTACTAACTTAACCAAAACAAACTGATTGAAAATCTGCTTGAAACATGCAACACTGTCCACATATGCCGCATTTAACATTTAAGACTTGACAATTCCTTTCTATATGAGATATATATTGTTATTTTTAAAAGTCAATTAGAAATATAAAAATAAAGAATATATAAGTTATTTATATTTTATAGGCAATGAACGCTAGTGAAAACTGTTTTTTAGTAATGTGTAATGGCACACAAGCATAGACTTTCCTCAAAATACAGTAAATTTTAAATAAATAGGATCGGAAGAAGGTGAATAAAGCATTTTTTTGGTGATTATTGGTAAAAAAAATGAGAAATGTTACGAGTTTTCACTTTTAGTCTACTCGATACATTATAGGTTATCATTTAAAATTTAAAAAAAAAACTACAAATACGTGGGTTCGTTAACGACACAAGCACCCACTTCGCACTTATGCATCGTAATGTTCAAGAACTCGCACAAAAATTATCAAAAATCATCCAAAACTCACAAAAATCGCCCAAAAACATTGCTTTTCTTCAAGGCAACACCGCTTTATTCGATTTACTATTTTACTATAGTTATGTAAATTCGTGCACACTTCGATTCTAAAGTATGAGGCGGCGTAAATAAACGACAAAAGGCCAAACAAGTAATAATTTTGACGATGTCTGATAGCGTTCAAATCAAAACAATTCCGTCTTCCTGTTATTATTCTGTGTTTTTAACGCATTAGAAAAGAAATTACAAAATTATTAAAAAATATCATAACCTGTTATAATGCTCGAACCCAGGGACCAACTGTAAAAGCAGGTATCTCATAACGTCTCCTGAAATTCAACACCCGGTGCCGTAATATAGAAATATGTGTAAATAAGCTTTCCGGACAGCGACTAGATTTTTTGATGTTTTTTTTAATAGTTTATATACAAAATATTAAAAATCTCATTTGGGCAAAAGATCCTTGAGTTCGGTACTCTGGGACCATAATATAAAATGTGTAACTATGCATCCTGGAATGAACTGCGTAACCAAACATTTTGCGGAAACATGACCTCGACCAACTAGAAATATAGTCTTACGTGTATATTATTCCTGTTAAACACACCAGGTTTTGAAAATGATACTTGTCAAAAAAAATTGAAAAAACAGTCCCGCGGTGGTTTCGTCCAGTTTAGTCATGGGCTATTATTTTGTGGAAATGAAATAGCCCCTAAAAACAAAAAACATTTTAAAGCGTTTAACGTTTATAAAAACGGCAAAACACGTCAAATTTCTTTATATGCTTGTATATAAAAACAATTTCCCTCTATAGAAAGTAGTTTTAGGGGAATGAAGCAGAACCTTAAAAACAAAACAAAAATACGTATTTCCAAAGCGATTAGTTTTTTTTTAAGGTAATTTACGGTTTACCTTCACACACACGTCAAGTTTCTTTTATTTTTTGTATAGAAAAACATTTCTTCCCACTAAAATTAAAAATATTACTTTAATTTTAAAGCAATTTGCAAAAAAACGATGATATAGGTTAAAGTTAACTCTAGGGGGATAAAACATTCGTTAAAAATAAAAGTCTTTTGTCAACAGTCATATAAAAACAGTTTTTTTTTCCTAAATACAGAGTTCATCCAAGGAGATAAAACGGCCCCTTAAAAAAATGAGATTTTGAGTTTTGTTTTAAACGGGAAAAGACGCCAAATTTGCATTTTCTCGTATATTTTTTTTTGAATGTATAGTGCGGTCCTAGCGGGGTGAAAGAACTTTTTGAAAGAGAACATATTTTTTTATTTTAAAAACGAATAATATTTTTATAAAATAGTAAAACACGGAAAACTGTATTTATTTTGTTTGTATATAAACCTCAAATTGAGAAAGTTCTTGATGAACATATATGGGGAAGTAATATGTTTGCCAAAATACATATTTTGATACTAATACTCCCTAACATCGTTTCTTTATTTACTTTCAGAGTGTTTTGATTATGCGCCCAACCAATCTTTCTTTCTCAACAATAGTGTTTAATTTTTCTTTCTCGACAAGCAATCAGTAGTTTCCATTTTCCCTACCCTGTTTATATATCAAATATACATTCTTGGTTAGACAACCTCACCACTGAAAGCAACCATGAATCCATTCTATTAACCTTCGTACTCTGTTCCTAAAAAAAATAAACTTCCCTTCTCAAACACCCTTAAGACTACAGGTTAATACAAATACATTCTCTCAATTTACCATGTTAAGAAGAAACATTAAATCAGAAAAAGTTTTATTCAAAACTATAGAATGCATTTGTTATGTAAAGTGTATGGTGTAAAAATATTTCTCACCATTGTTTACTACATTGTTTAACATCTTACTATGTGTTGTCGCATAATAAACTCCCGTTTATTTGCAAATTCTACCAATAAATTATTTACACTAACATGATATATTAACTTAAATAAACTATTTAAGTGATTCTGTAAAACTGTAAAGACTCAGTTGATGAGAATTGTGTGGATTATGGTTATGACAAATGGTCCTATGACAAATTAAGAAGCTGTTAGGAATATAATCATGTTTTAGACCTTTTATGACAAAGAAGCACGTTTTAGTTTATAGCCCAGATTTAATATTGTACATCTGTGAGAGTGTTTTTCAATGAGCAGCCACAGTTACCATTGCTAGATTCTCTGCAAGTACAAACGAATTGCAAAAAGTTGCAAAATTCGTATTTTGTAAAAATATGACACAGCAATTCTGTAAAAAATGTAAAGTGTAGGTGAGGATATCCCTCGGGATATCCTGAGCAAAAATGGACCTAATTATTTTTTTCCTAAATACCATAGTTTCTGAGATACATTTTTCGAAAACTAATGTGAATTTAAGAAAAATATCTATGATGGTGAGTCAAAAGAAACGTCAAAAGTTACTACTTGTAACTTATGTTATTTACATCACTCTGTTTTGAGTATTGAAAAATTGTTTTCCTTCGACCACTTATGAAACTAACAAAAAACACACTGTTAACTGGGCTGAAAAGAGAAACTAGCGTTGAAACAATTTTTTCAAGACTAGTGTTGGAATATACAAAATATAAAATATAATAATTCTACTAAAAATTTTGAGTAGTCCTAAGAAAAATAGTGTATACTACTCGTGTCAAAGTTATCGTGTTCAAAATCGAAGGATCTCCACACTCGATTAACGCCTCGTTCTAAATATATCCTTGTTTAAAACTACCACTTCTTATGTAATACACTATTTCAATTTAGTGTTGAAGTGTGAAAGAGAATAAAAATCGTATCGAAAGTTCTTTGTCGTCGTAGGAAAAATAGTAAATATTGCTCGTGTGAAGGTCATCTTTTTCAAAAATGGTTATATAATATAGTACATGTCGCAGCGTAAAATAATAATTTGTAAAAAAAGTATATAATAAACTATTTTTCATTTAATCTATATTTATATATTTTTTTAACGCTGCGATAAAAAGTTCTTCTAAAATTTGATTGAATGCTTTGAAATTGTTTCCATATGTACAATTTCGGTGACAATACATTAATTTAATAACGTTGGCTTTGACCGATCTTCAAGTTAATTATTTAGTTTCCGCAGCATTTTACAGATAAAAACTAATTATGATGTGCTGTAGCCACAAACTAAATTCAATCAACAATTCTTGGTGGAAATATTATAAATTTTGTTCCCGGAAGCGTTAACAACATTATTAGATTATTTGGTCACTGGACCAGTTTTTCTTTCCGAATATTCTCTACTTTATTTTTTACGCTTACGTAATTGCTCTCTTGCAATATTTTGATAGATATTTCAAAAGACGGATAGTATTTATAGGGGGTTTAGCAATGGGAATTTTGACCAGTTCATAAGAGATCTTATGAGGCTATAATATAAAATTTATGAGTTTCGAGCTAAAAAATACCACATCTTACTGGACTATTAGTATTGAATTATTGATTATCCAATGCACTCGTTATTATGGAGAATATTGAATAAACAAATATTGAAAATAGTATAATTTTTATTATTTTCGTTTTCATTCTGTTATAAATTAATTCTTCTCATTCGGTTATTGTAATCAGATTTAATTAATTAAGCTTTTATCCAATTTTGATTTGACATTTTTGTGGATATAAACAGGCTGAAAACAATTTATACCTCAGTAAGAATTACAGAGTTATGTATTCATTAATTATTTTAAAAGTATCAACAAAGCTATTAAGGTTAATAACGAAACGATACACCACAAATGGTTTATTGAAAGGTCTCTATTGCAAATTATTTATAATTTCATATGTACTAAATGAGGTTAGAAAGTAAATTTGTTACAATTATTGCAGTTTTTGATTTATTCTAGATTTAACTCGTTCTGCTACTACATATATTCAATTATATGTTCAACTAAACTGCTGGACAGAGCAAACGATTAACGATTTTAAGCGTGAAACTTATTTAAGCAGAAAATGTATTTTGTTAGTTAAAAGTTAAAAAAAAGTTAAACAGGACTGCAAATTTTCCAACATGTTATTTCTTCCGAAAATTTTCAAAAATATTTTTTTTAAACTTTAAGTATTTTTTGATAAAATTAAATGTTTCATAGGTATTAAGCTGTAACTTTTTAACCGCTTGATTACTGTTTTCTTGCTAGAGAGCCCATCCGTTGAATCTCAATTTTTTATAATCTGTAAAGTTTGCTTTACGTAGAAAATATTCAAGGTGTGCCAACGCTAGGTGCATGCCTAGGTTTTTAACTAATCTTAAACCTAGGCATTCTAAAGATCATGCACGGATATTTTAAAACCGTGTAGCATAAAAGAGTATTTAAATTTAAAATGTTTTTAAGTTTTAAGGACCATTGAACATTTTCTCCAATCTCCAAGTTTATTTTTTTTTAAAATACAGGTGTTGCTTTTAGAGCTAAATTTATCAATAACGGGTGACACAGGACACATGTAACAGCCTGCTATTTTTTAGTTTTAAAAATATTTATTTGAAATTTTGACATTGTTACCTATATGCCAAATTTTTATCAAAAAAAAAAAAATTAAAAGTAACGGTTTTACCGGAAGGGATCCCTACTTTTTTATTTTAAATAGGTCCCAGTATATGTTTATGGACTATATCATATTCAACCTAAAATTCACTTTTGAACGATATATTCAAAAAAACTTTTGTTTTCTGCTGGACAGTCATTTTTTGAATATTCAACATTGCTGCTTTATAAAAAAGTACTATTATATTTATTTTAAGCTGCTCAAAATAAGCTTATTTTTCATTTCTTGAACTCTTCGATTTAAAAATCGTTTTGGGTACTAAGAGAATTTTTTAATTTGGTTAACTCCAATATTTTTATTAACACCTTGTATATAGTTGTGAAATATTAGCTGTAAAATTAACTTTTATTATCAAGATGGCGATATGCCAGCCATTTTTTACAAATCAGGATAGATTTTCTTTAAAATAGATGAACGACTATTTTAAAGTCATTTTGACAATAAAGGTTAATATGTAATACATCTTTGTGAAAATGACTGTGAAAAAATATACAAGATGTCACTAAAAATATTAAAGTAAATTGTTCTTTCGGTAAAACAAGATGTGTATTAAATAGAAAAATCTAATACTATCCAAAACGATTTAAATCGAAGTGTCCTAAAAAAATTAGAAACAAGTTTTTTTAAGTTTAGATTATTGAATTTTCAAAAAAAAATGGCTATCTAGCTGTCATTTTGAAAACAAAAGTTAACTTGTGATATATTTTTGAAAAGCTCATTTTAGCTTAATAAATAAAATGGGTTCTATTTAATATGAAAAAGTAGGGAAATAATTTTTAAGTTTTTTTAATAGAAAATTTGCTTTCTATGGAGTTACAGAAATATCTTAACTTCCAAATTAATATTTTTAATACTAAAAAAATTGCTGCCTGGTACATGTTTCCTGTGTCACCCGCTATTGGCTATTTTGGCCCTAAAACCAACACCCGTATTTTTTAAAATAATAAATTTAAAGTGTCAGTAGTCTTTAAAATTAAAATAAAAACTTTTAAATTTAAATTCTTTTTTTTGTTACAGGGTCTTGAAATGTCCGTTCTTGATATTTATATACAATTTCTAGTTTTTTAACTAATCTTAACATATATTTTGTACACTCTGAATATTTTCTGTGTAGTATAGACCCTACACAATATATAAAAATAAATACTTTAGGGCTCTCTAGCAAAAAAACTTTACATCAAACGGCTAATAAAAAAATACAGCTTAATATGTAAGAAAAATCTAAAAAATTGTTAAAAAACGTTTCAAATAGATTTTTACAACTTCACCTAGGATTAATTAAATCTAGCAATTAGAATTTATAAATCGTTTTAGTGAATCTTCGGAAAAAATACAATATTCGAAAAGTTGCAGTGTCTTGTTTTATACCATGTATAAATAATTTTTTTGTTTAAATAAGTTTTACGCTCAAAATCGATAATATGCAATAACATTTACAAGACGTATCTGAAATACCGCATCTCAGTATCTCATCTCATTTTAAAAATATTCGAATTTAAATTTTACCTAAAAATTTGCTTATCCCGTTTGCTCTGTCCAGCAGTGTACTTAAGCTCTATGATTTCGTCATCGCATCTAAAATTAGTATAATCAAAGAATCAGTCTTCCAATAGACAGTCCATCCGATGGAAATAAAATAACCTCATCAATTGCTCGGCGTTGCCAGAAGCATGATTTAGGTCTACTTGCTTAGAAATACAATATAAAAATTATGATGAAAACTGACCTATAAGCAAATTTAACTAGCCAATCGGATGATTTCTTCGAATCGCCGCGTGGAAAGCAGACCTCTGTGTTTTTAACATAAGTGGTGCCGGTTTAGCTCCTTTGTCTCGGGGGGATGCGGGAGACTCAACCGGTCAGTGTTGAAACTAACTAGCTAGAAAGGGAGCACACGCTGTAAACGTCTGATGCCTAGTTGTTTTTGTATTCCATCCTGTTCGTCTGCCCGGTTCTACATAGAATAATAGCGAAATGGCCGCTATCTGTCTAGAGTAGAAAGGGGTAAGTAAGCCAAGATACATTAGAGAGATTTTAAAAGAAAAAAAAATTGAAAAAGATATTTGAAATAAACGGGGTGTACCGGGAGTTTAGAACTCCCCATGCGGTCATCCCATCGATAACGTCTCCACACTGGAATAAGGTGTAAATTATCTGGGAGGGTTGTCCCAGTTCTGACTAAACCCCGGACAGAAATCCGCGCCAACAATCTAGTAACAACAACAATAACGATCGGATGCAGTGAGTTACGGACCGGCAATTTTAAGCGTTGAGCTACGCAGAAATCTCTCAATGGATCCCAACTATACGGAATACAATACAAAATTGGTATCTAATTTTATTTTACAGTAGATGGATCGGAGTATAACCTGTGTTTGGTATAATATTTTACATAAAGTTTGAAGAAATGTCGAGCTGTCGAAGAACAAAAACTATATGTGAGTAGTTTTCAAATTACATCTGAAAATTATAAAATAAAAAGTGATCTCCATATCTCATGACTTGACGACGTGAATATTTATAAATTACTTCTTGATGAGCTTTGTCAATATTTTAATCGCATTATATTAGGGAATATTTCAACTTAAATCTTTAATATAGATAGACACAAAATCAACTTCTAATAATAGTCCTATAATAACTAACCAAACATGTTAAAATCCAAGTCGAAAACTAATAAAATCAAAACAGTACTCAAACCCATGGAACTCCTGATAATTCCCTCTAAACATTATTATTTTATTTCGCTTTAATGTTCCTAACAAACCCCTTAAATGTAAAATTATTAGAAACGATTAAACTCAAATTAAAAAATAACGAATACCGTCGGATTTTGTCAAAAGTTTTAGAGTAGTTGGGCAAATAAGTGCGGCACATCGTTATCTCTTTATTATTTCGCAATTTTTACATATCAGTGATGTGTCCATTCAGTTCCGTAACGACGTGTCAGCGTTTGGTGCCTATAATTTAATTGAAAATGTTTACATACATCTGGCACAGTGGCGTTTTTTACCATCAGTGTTGCTTCATAAGCAGAATTATAAAATATATCACGGAACTATGCCGGCACTGATATGTATAAATAGACCGAAAAATAGATCTTTGCCTTTGAGAAACGTTAAAGACAAATGTATATTCAGGTCTTTTTGAAGGAAGTTAAAATTTGTTTTATTAAGCACCCATATAAATTCCGTATTTATTAGAAAAAACGTACTCTTGATGGGATTAAACAAATAACGAACATTTTCTCGTCATCTGCAGGCTATGCTTTTACATACGGGGTACAGCGCAGCATTTTAAATAATTTATCTAATCTTTGTTCAATCCACCCCTGCTCCGATAAAAGAAGGACATGGCGCCTGTTCCACGCAAAAACACCTAAAGATAGGCTATTTATGATTGACTTAGAACGTTTCGCCCCCGAGAGCTTGTCTCACGTCCGTCCATGGGATATCCCACGTTGGAAGTTTCTAAATTTACAATGTGGACCGAGTTATGGTGATGGCTCTTGTTCGATTCCGATGCAGACTGTCACAATTATCGGGAGTAGTTTATGGCGTGGGGTTCGGCCTTAAGTATCGAATGGTATGGATAGGATATTAGAGACAACATAACCAATTGAATGTTGCTTTATGACTTGTGTTCAACGGTATTAACTTTTGAAATCGATGATGATTTCTTTTACTTTAGATAGAGAAGTTAGTTATCATATCAAACAAATTATAAAATGTATGCTTTGTGTGAAAACTACAAGTGTCTACTGCTGATAAGCAAAAACAAACATACGTAAGTTATTTAATAAAGAAGACAACCGACTACCTAGAACTATTATCTTAATGTAGAAAGCGAACCACAAAACCTACTAAGAGCAGCGAGACTTTACTTTAGATAAGTATAAGGTATTTTGTGCATTTTTCTAAATCGAAAAAAAAATGTAAATTTATGTCTTGATTCAAAAATACGGATCTTCTAACCTGCCCTATTGGTTTTGTTCCAGAAGATAATGATACAAAGTCTCAAAACTAAGCAAACAAAATTCGTGCGAGCTACATTTCAAAAATTTCTCGTAAATTGACCCATTTGATTTTTTTTTTACCAGTATCTAGAGAGAACATGACGTTTCTTAGACATATTTACCTCTTTCGCCCAAGATCAACGGTTTAGATCAAACAGGTCTAAAATAATTGCTCATATTTGGGACATCCTGTATAGTTATGTATATAATTAGCATATGCATGTATATATATATATATATATATATATATATATATATATATATATATATTAAGAACTGTCTTAACGAGCTCTTTATATTATAAGTATCATATCACGATGGATTATAAAAATATTAATTTTCTTATGTTGTACCATTTCCGCCATTCAGAAGTACTGAAATGGTGAAAAAAAGAACTTCCCAGGATTTTATAGATTTTCGAATTTTAGGGTTCCTAGGTGCCAAAAAACTTGTTTTTAGAATTCCGTTGGTCTGTTGGTCTGTCTATTAGTCGTTCGGTAGGTCTATCGTAGGGTCATATGGGTATGACCTGAAAACATTTTAGTAAAAATCCAATATGGCGGAACAAAATGGTGGCATAGTAAAATAAAACAAAATATTATTAAAATACTACTTATACTATTTATCTCCAACTGCACAAAAATCAAGTATTCTGTAGGAATGATTTGGTAAAATTATTGTACGAATTAAAGATAGCGAAACCAAAATAAACGTGGCGGCTCAATAACATGTGATATAGAGAAAGCTGGTAAAATTGTGGTACGAACTTAGGATGGCGGTGAAATAAAATATTTGTAATCTTGAAGAATCACGCTCCCAGGTTTTTACATCAGACAGTTTAAGAGTTTCTAGATGCAAAAAAACATGTATTCATGTCGGATACTTAGCTACGTGGCATAGCTAAAAAACTGTTTACCCGATTTACTTCAAATTTTGTTTAAAAATTAAGGATGCGTGAAATATGTAGGAAGAACAGGACCATCGAGTGAATTGTTAAAAAAATATTACTAAAAAACTAACAATTTCCCTCACATTTTACACAAAATCAAGTGTTACATCGGAACAAACTGGTAACATTTTGACACGAATACAAGATGACAAAACAAAATGGCGGTCTAATAAAATATTTCAAAAATCAACAACCTGAAAAAGCTGCTTATTAGATTAATATCAAATTTTGTGCAATAATTAAGTGATACGTATTAGATAACTAGAAAAATTTCCAGTTATTGTACAAATAAAATATTTAAAAAATTAAAGGTTAAAAAGCTTTCTTATTCAATTGACCTATTATTTTGTACATAAATGGAATCTAATGTAAGGATAAAATTTTGGTACGGATTCAACATGATTAGAGAAAATGGCAGTCTAATGAACTTTTTAAAAAATCGGTTTAAAAAACAACTATAGAGTCCAACATGGTAGAATAAAATTGAGCCGAATAAAATATTTGAAAAGAAATAGTACATATTTGTTACTAAGTGACTATGTTCGCGGAATAGAATAATTTTCTTTAAAATATGATTTTTATAATCAAAAGAGACCAGTGCCAGTGTATTGAAAGTACGTCTACTTCGTATATTTTTACTTCCTTCATAAAAGTATTACAATTGTGAAAAAAATCACCCTCCCAGGTTATCTTTACATTTTGGGTCCCTAGATGCAAAAACAAGTTTTCTACATTCTGTCAGTCTGTCTATGCGCGGAATAGCATACAGAGATGACATGGCAAAATGTTGGTAAAAATTCAATATAGTGGAACAAATACGCGACCTAGTAAATTGTTAAAAAAATTATTACTAAAAAACTAATTATCCAATTTACCTCAAATTTTAGTGTTATATAGGAATGAACTAGTAATATTTTGCTAGGAATCCAAGAGGGCAAAACAAATTGGCGGCCTAATAAAATATTTATAAAATATCCCGAAAAACTTCTTATTAGGTTCATTTCAATGATATAGAAATAAACTGGTAAAATTATGGTACAGATTTAAAATGGCGGAACAGAATCGTGAATGGCTAAGTCTAGTCCTAAAAAGAGTGTCAAAGGCAGAAACTGGTAAAATATTGATACAGTTCCAATATATTGTAATAAAATGTCGCTGAATAAAAATGAATGAAAAGACCTCGAAAAGACAGTACGTATGTGTCACTAAATGAATATGTACTGAAATAAATTGGGTTACACATCGCTATTCATAATAAAAGGAAAGATTAATAATGAGGGAAGTTCGGATTTAAAGAATACCTATAAACAGTGGATATGCAAAACATTTAAATATTTAATAAAGTTCAGATAAATATTAAATTGGTTATCCGTTTACCAATAATTAATCCAAATTGTACTGAGTATGATGTAGGCAAAATTTTAAAAACTAGGTTATTTGCAGAACTGATCACGGTTGTCATAAAAACACTAGGTGGCAGATAAGCAACCCACAATAAGCCGCCGCGACCTGCCGCACAAGTGGTACGTAGTGCACCAAGTTCAAATTATTTCGACTAGGAAAAACAATAGTGTTTTGAAATATTTGTGACATTATTAGCAAGCTAATTATAAAAATAATTTAAATGTATTTGACCAGATTAATATATTTTGTGAACCACTGTCAGTTTGGGATTTGAGTTGATGAATACTTAATATTCTCAAATAACATTGCTTTAAAAAAATCTTGAATGAAATTCATTTACAAAGCCAGGCCGTGTTCATATTGCAAAATATGCAATAAATCATATTTTAGCAGCTGTTATGAGGCTAATGAAGTTGACGGTAAAATATGTATTTACCTGTTGTCAGAAATAGGCAGTATTTCTATTTGCAACTGATTTTTTATCTAAGTGCTTAACTTTATCAATGCATTTTTATGTTGGGTATCATAGATTGATATATTCACCGAACGGATACAGGAACAGATTGACAAATTCCTAATTTACTATAAAATAACATATTTCTACTGAAAGAAAGAAAATGTTACTATATATTTCTATTTATAATTATTAATAGTGCAGTTTTATTTTGCCTTGTCTGAAAAAATTACCAATGCCGTATACGATCCACAAACCCCCTCGGTTTATTTTTTAGTTCTGATGCTTAACTTCCGGATCCTCATTTGGCTTAATAAAATGATTTCTCAAGTTTCTCAAATGCATATCTTCAAGATAAAGCGTGTTATTTTATTCTTCATATTGTTGTCTATCACAATATACTGGGACAATTTAACCTTATCTCACTTACTGTGAATGGTGTTGCTCGCTTGTTTTGCTTGCTCTATGTATCTAGGTATATAAGTTGCCTTTTATTTTGGCTGCACATATCACAAAACTCCAATTTTCTGAAATCATTATAGATTTGTTTTTTATTGTAATAGCTTATTAGATCAAATTGTGGTGTTTCGGATGTTTACTTTGTACCGTATTGAAAACAAACGATCGTTTTTTATAGCTTTGAAATTATTTAGAGAACTACTTATTTTACGCCCAAATAGTTAATATAAAACTTCTTGTAGCTAACAAAATAATAAACAAAATGGTCACCTCTTTATCTTTATTGTTCCGGAGATACATGCTTTTTGATTATACTTAAACTTTGTTTAAATACATATATCGGTAGCAGAAATATTTATATTTATGTGTTTGCAAACACAAACATGCAGTTTAGTATGTTTGGTCTCTAACCTGTAATATTTTGATGGATGTTGTATGAGTGAAATTAATATTTTATGATAACATTTATTTCAGAATAAGATTGACGATGCCCGACAAAGTGACTTTAAAAAAATTGAAACATTGGAAAACAGAGTAAATTACATATAAAATCTTTTGTAATGTTTTTCTTTGTCCTAAAGTTCTTCCAACTTTCCACCCAAACCACTAGTGACGTTTGAGCGTGATGCAGAAAAGTATAAAAAGCCAGTAATGTCATAAATTGACTTGGCAGGGAATGAGTAATTTACACAAAAGTCAGTAAAACGAAGTTTTATTTAAATATCAAAATAATAGAGGTACAATCTTAACCGAGAAAAAGCTTAATAACGACTAAATACTAAAATCCCTTACACATAGACTTCGACTGTCTGTGTCTCTTTCAGCAAGCAATAATCATTAAGATTATAAGTTATTTGGCGGCTGAAATATGAGAACGCGCCACACACTGTTTATTTATTACCTACTTCAGGGAAGTATATGTCTAGCATAAGCAATCTTATTATTGAATAAACAACATTCTCCCTCAATATTAAAATTGCTTGCCAAAAAAAAACAAATCAAAAAAAAAAAATTAACATGCTTTAAACAGAAACAAAATATCTTAAACTTAATACCTTTAGAAATATAGCCACAGACAAACTATTTTAAGTTTAGCTTATCACATATGAATTTATGTTTTTTGCAATCCAGTGATTTTGTCAACATATCTGCGACCATTTCTTCTGTCGGCATGTATGAAAGCTTAATATCATTTTCTTTTATTTTTTCGCGAATAAAATGATATTTGACATGAATATGTTTAGTGCGCTTATGAAAAATTTGATTTTCTGACAACTTAATCGCACTTTGATTATCATTGAAGATGGTTATCGGTATATCGATTTTTAGAAAATTACAAGAATTATTTCCGCTAAATATTTCTTCACATAGCGATTTTAAATACAAAGATTCTTTTGTAGCTTCACAAATACCGATATATTCAGCTTCAGTGGAACTTAAAGCTATGGTTTTTTGCTTTTGACATTCCCATGATATTGAACCTTCCGTTAACATAAAAATATAGCCATAGTATGATTTCCTATCAAGGTCATTGTTGGCCCAATCCGCATCTACAAAACCAGTTATAGGCTTACATGATTTTTTAAAAGTAATTCCTACATCTTTTGTTCCCTTTAAATACTTAAGTACTCTTTTAGCACTAACCCAGTGATCTTTAGTATGAACATTATTAAACTGGCTTAAATAAGAAACAGAAAAAGATATATCTGGTCTTGTGCAAACCGCAAGATACATAATAGATCCTATTAATTGCTGATACGGTACGTCAACAAATTCTCCCGCAACTGAAACTTTTTGATTTTGCTCTAATGGAGTGCCTACGGCATTGCAGTTTGACATTTCAAACCTATCAAGAATTTTTTCAATGTATTGTTCCTGACTAATTTTTAATTCGCCATTTGAACGATTTCTTTCAACTTTTATGCCAAGAATGTTTGATATTGGCCCAAGGTCTTTAATATAAAAATGTTTATTTAACTCAATTTTTAAACTTTTTGCCTCATGGTGGTTATTATAGAAAACAAAAAAATCATCAACGTAAAGCGCTATAATTATAATGGAACTCGCTAAAGTTTTAAAGAAAATACATGGTTCTATTTGTGATTGAACAAAACCTAAATCTGATAAAACTTTATAGGCTTTTTGATACCACAATTTAGCTGATTGTTTGAGACCATAAATAGCCTTTTTTAATCGACATACTTTGTTTTCTGACCCCAATTCTATAAACCCCTCTGGTTGGCTCATATAGATTTCTTCGTCAAGGTCACCATTTAAAAATGCTGTTTCAACATCTAAATGATCAGCCTCTAAATTTAATTCAGCTGTCATTGCTAGTAACAACCTTAAATTACTAAATCTAATAACAGGCGAAAAAGTTTCTGAGTAATCAACCCCATATTTCTGAGTATATCCCTTTGCTACAAGTCTAGCTTTATACGTAACTATATCCCCATTATGATCCCTTTTGATCTTAAAAACCCACTTATTTTTAACAATATTTCTATTGCTAGGTTTATCGACCAATTCCCAAGCATTGTTTGTCTTAAAAGCTTGAAGTTCGTTTTTTATCGCATTACTCCATTCTACGTGTCTCGCGCTTGACAATGCTTCGGAAATGGTTAATGGTTCTAAATTTTCTGATACAGTTAACATAGCAAAGTCTGGATCAAAGTCAATAAAATCACCATACCTGTCTGGTTTTCTTTTTACTCGTTTAGGATACCTGGATTCAACTCTTTCACATTCACTTTCACTCAATGCCTCATTTTCACTTTCGCTAACTGACACTTCACTGATGTTTTCTTCTGGAAGATGAGGAGTCTCAGCCGGAGTATCTTTTAAGCCTTGATCATCGTCTTCACTTTCTTCTACTATTTTTACAGGAAGAACATCTGGGGGTGTAGTAGGAACAACGGGCATTTTCGATGAGTCGTCGGAAAGTTTGTCTTCTAGAAATACAACATCCCTGGCTATTTTTAGACTATAGTTACTTGGGTCTAAAAGCCTGTATCCAACACTTGTTTCTGAGTATCCGACAAAAATATATTCTTTGCTTTTGTCGTCGAGCTTTTTACGCTTATCTGGTATGTGAACATAAGCACGGCATCCAAAGATCCTTAGGTGTTTAAGGTCTACCTTTTTACCAGTCCATTTTTCTTCTGGTGTTTCACCACGTATTTTCTTCGTTGGTGAACGGTTCAGAAGATAAACCGCTGTATTAGCCGCTTCTGCCCACATCTGCTTCTCACTATTTGAGTCAATAAGCATTGAACGTGTCTTTTCCAGTATGGTTCGATTATAACGTTCAGCTACACCATTCTGTTGTGGAGTATATGGTATTGTCAGCTCGTGCTTTATTCTGTTTGAGTTTCTACCATGGAGCAGAATACTTTAAAAATTTCTGAAACCTCACTTTTATGTTCTAGAAAATAACAAAACACTTTTCTAGTACAGTCATCAATCAGGGTAAACATATATTTTTTGCCACCCCATGATTCCACCTCCATAGGTCCTACAAGGTCAGAGTGGATCAAGTCGAGTTTATTTTGTGCGACTTGTTTGTCCTTTTTATAGGGAAATGGTTTTCTGGCTTGTTTGCCTTTTATACAACTCTCACAATAGTCTGGATTTTTATTTTCGCTATAGGACATACCAGTAGCCAATCCATTTTTCAGCAGCGCCATACTATAATGATTAAGGTGACCTAGGCGTTTATGCCATAGCATTTGAGAATCCAAAGGTTTTACTACATTCGCACATTCTGTCATGACATCTAGTTTATACAAGCCATTTACATTCGCCGCAGTAGCTACAGGTTCTCCCTTAATACTACAGTTACCTTCATCGATTATACTGCATCCTGCTGAGTAAAAATGTACACAGTGTCCTTTTGAAACAATTTCATTCACTGACAACAAGTTCACTGACAAATTTGGAACATATTTAATTTTCGAAATGTTCTTTTCAGTCCTGTTGTGTTTCAGTTTTACAACACTGTTTCCAGTTCCACTAACCGAGAGTTTTGAATTATTTGCCACAAGCACTTCCTGCCCCGAGTCTTCATCCGTAAGGTCAAATAAAAGCTCTCTGTTGCCAGTCATATGGGAGGAGGCACCGCTATCAACGTACCAAGCTGTTTCGCGTACATTGTTTACACTTAAAGCTGCCCCAAACAGAGCTTTTCTTCCACCTTGGTTATTTTTATTTTTATTAACCGTTTCGGAGTCGTTTGAAGTATTCTTTTTTTGAGGGCATTGATTTTTGTAATGGCCTTTCTGCTTACAGCCCCAGCACCATGGAGATTTATTAAATTTCTTTGTGGCCAATGCACAGTCACTAGTATGTTTGTTATTCTGCCATTTTTTGTCCTGCAGTAATTTAATTTTTACGAAGTCTGACGTTATGTCCACACCTGAGCTTTCAAGTGCCATAACCATAGGCTCATAGTCTTCTGTGAGTCCCTGCAGCATAATGACACCTAAAAACTCATCATCTACTGGTTTTCCCATAGACGACAGCTTTTGAGACAGAGCCATGACTTCATTAACATACCCCTCCATTGTGCTAAAATTTTCCAATTTTATGGAGCACAGATTTCTTAGCAGACCTAGTCGCCGATAAAGTCCTTTATCTTCATATGCGTTTTCTAAAGCCGTCCACGCATCGCTGGCTGTTTTCGCTTGCATCACATGAGGATACGTCGACTTGTCTAGAGAAAGAATTATTTTTGAAAGTGCTTTCTCTTCACGACGAGCTCTTGCGTTGGCGTCCAGCGAAGTATCCATCTCTCCACTTATACAGCTCCAAAGTCCGTCTAACTTTAACAACGCACTTATCTGGAACTTCCAGTCACTATAGTTTTCACGACCCTTAAGTTTTTCTACACTCATTCCGATATTACTCTCGTTTACTGCCATTTTATTTTTTTTAAACGACGACGAAACAAATAAAAAATCGCGTATACTACCGGACTATCGCGTTATCAAATTACTCTTACGAGATCTGGGCCCATAACCTGTCATAAATTGACTTGGCAGGGAATGAGTAATTTACACAAAAGTCAGTAAAACGAAGTTTTATTTAAATATCAAAATAATAGAGGTACAATCTTAACCGAGAAAAAGCTTAATAACGACTAAATACTAAAATCCCTTACACATAGACTTCGACTGTCTGTGTCTCTTTCAGCAAGCAATAATCATTAAGATTATAAGTTATTTGGCGGCTGAAATATGAGAACGCGCCACACACTGTTTATTTATTACCTACTTCAGGGAAGTATATGTCTAGCATAAGCAATCTTATTATTGAATAAACAACAAGTAATTCGCAAATGAGTGGAGATGTTCGATTTGAATAAAAAACAAAAAGAATTCCTCAATCGATGATGCATAATTTTCGAAAACAAAGTTCTAACACTACTCCAAACTAAGTAACTTGTCGCAGGTTTCCAGCGAGAGAATGCCCAGAAGAAGTGCAAACCCAGAACCAGTCGTCAGCAGAGAACTTAGGGGTCGGACTAACCGAGCGACCTCCCAGACCTCGCTCCAGGGCACGCTCCTCAAGAGATAATAAGTTAAAGGTTAATTTAGATATCTTAAATTCAAATATAAAGCAAGCCATTGATAAGTACGGTTTATAAGTTAACCTAAGTTAGGTTTTAGCATATGGTATATTCAGGGTGGAACATTTAACTGAAATTAATTCAATAATTATTCATAATTAAAAAAAATGTTTTACAAAACATTTAATTTTTAAATTCAATACCCCGTATATTATTTTTTCGTAAATCAATTAAATATAAACACATGTTCTATATATAAAATCAACTATCTTCGAGAAAATGGCGTTTTAAACCCTTCTATCGGCCAAACAGTATGCCTTTAAAAAAGAAGTGTTAGGCGTCATAGTTTTAACATGGGTAACGTCATGATTAAATCGGTATTATCAAAGACCCGGAGACGAATATATCAATTTGATAGGAAAAAAAGTTTTTAGAAATTAGTTTCCAAGTTATAGATATTATTCTAGTTAAATATCCCACCCTGTATTTAGCTTTAGCTGAAATATTTTAAGATCTAGTATATAGGTATATTACTGCAATGCAAGTAAACTTTCATTGTAAACTAACTTAAAATAAAGTTTGTTCAAAAATGCTAACGAAAAACGCACCACTTGTTTCGAGTAGAGAAAATATGTTTCTATGGAACAACAAAACATAATGACGTAATCAAAAAGGCAACTGTTTCTCATTTTCTCTTCAACTATTAGCGTAATATAAATATTTATCTAAATATTTTTTAAAAATCTTCAAATAACTCTGTTTTGCCAATTATCTCAAACTTCCCACACTGCATACATTTCGAATGTATTGACCTTCACCCAGATAACATCTCACACTGAAGGAAAACATCTATCCCAACCGATTGAAATTAGATAGGGTAACAGGTGCCCTTCCCTCAAATATGTTGCGGTTTGTCTAACGGTAAATGACCTATGTCAAAAACACCAGGGGTTGTCACTCAATCAGAAATAGGTTCTGATGTCTTCTTAATTTTTAAGGGAGAAATTAATTTTAATGAAATTATTAAGAATATTTCTAGCAAAAATGTTTACAATCCATAATGTATGAATTTATACACTTTGTAAGATAATTTCCTAGCTTTTTTAACTTGCTGGAATCTTTTAAGTATACTTTCAGTTACTTCCACTTGACCTATTGCCTTGAAATTTAATACACGTATACAGGGTGTCCCAAACTGATCTGACCAGGCAATATCTCAGAAATGCGAATGATGACAAAAATAAAATTTGGGGGATTTGTATAAATATAAAAGAGATTTTTTTTTCTATCGGTAATTTTTTTCTCTTTGTCAGTTCGGGCCAGGTGACATCGACTTAAAAATTTTCAATTAAACCATGTATAATTTTTCGCTTGTTTTAGTACAATTTTGATACGCTTGTCTAACACTGTTTCCAATTTGAAATTGGTCCATAAATTCCGTAGAAAGTTGTTTTTTTAATGTTTAACTCGAGTTGGAACAATAATTTAACCTTATCTGGTATTTAATATTGTAACCTGTTTTATCTTCTATTCACTTACGAAGACTGGTGCTGCGTGCTTGCTGTATTTGCTATATGTAAACATCCAACTTTCAGAAATCATCATAGATTTATTATTTATCTTAATAGCTTCTTAGATCAAAATGTGATGTTTTGGGAGGTTTACTTTGAGGTGTATCACGCCAACCCCGTGAGAGAAATTAGTTTCCAAGTTATAGATATTATTCTAGTTAAATGTCCCACTCTGTATTTAGCTTTAGCTGAAATATTTTAAGATCTAGTATATAGGTATATTACTGCAATGCAAGTAAAAGTTTCATTGTAAACTAACTTAAAATAAAGTTTGTTCAAAAATGCTAACGAAAAACGCACCACTTGTTTCGAGTAGAGAAAATATGTTTCTATGGAACAACAAAACATAATGACGTAATCAAAAAGGCAACTGTTTCTCATTTTCTCTTCAACTATTAGCGTAATATAAATATTTATATAAATATTTTTAAAAAATCTTCAAATAACTTTGTTTTGCCAATTATCTCAAACTTCCCACATTGCATACATTTCGAATATATTGACCTTCACCCAGATAACATCTCACACCGAAGGAAAAAATCTATCCCAACCGATTAAAATTAGATAGGGTAACAGGTGCCCTTCCCTCAAATATGTTGCGGTTTGTCTAACGTTAAATGACCTATGTCAAAAACACCAGGGGTTGTCACTCAATCAGAAATAGGTTCTGATGTCTTCTTAATTTTTAAGGGAGAAATTAATTTTAATGAAATTATTAAGAATATTTCTAGCAAAAATGTTTACAATCCATAATGTATGAATTTATACACTTTGTAAGATAATTTCCTAGCTTTTTTAACTTGCTGGAATCTTTTAAGTATACTTTCAGTTACTTCCACTTGACCTATTGCCTTGAAATTTAATACACGTATACAGGGTGTCCCAAACTGATCTGACCAGGCAATATCTCAGAAATGCGAATGATGACAAAAATTAAATTTGTGGGATTTGTATAAATATAAAAGAGATTTTTTTCCCATCGGTAATTTTTTCTTTTTGTCAGTTCGGGCCAGGTGACATCGACTTAAAAATTTTCAATTAAACCATGTATAATTTTTCGCTTGTTTTAGTAAAATTTTGATACGCTTGTCTAACACTGTTTCCAATTTGAAATTGGTCCACAAATTACGTAGAAAATTGTTTTTTTAATGTTTAACTCGAGTTGGAACAATAATTTAACCTTATCTGGTATTTAATATTGTAACCTGTTTTATCTTCTATTCACTTACTAAGACTGGTGTTGCGTGCTTCCTGTATTTGCTATATGTAAACATCCAACTTTCAGAAATCATCACAGATTTATTATTTATCTTAATAGCTTCTTAGATCAAAATGTGATGTTTTGCGAGGTTTACTTTGAGGTGAATCACTCCAACCCCGTGAGAGGATAGACAAAAAACCCGTATTAAAACCTAATAAGGGATTAATTGGTTTTTATATAAATATTAAAAATGACTTTTCACCCTTCAATTAGGGGAGGTTTGAAAAACATCAATTTATGCTACAAACATCGTATTTTGGAGTTTTTAAATTATTTAGAGAACTATTTACTTTACGCTTAAATTGTTTATTCAAAACTTCTTGTATCTAACAAATTAATAAACAATATGACATTTGGCCACCTCATTATCTTTATTGCTCCAGAAATGCATGCTTTTTAATGCTAAAAATTTGTTCCGTTTGGGATTAGGTAAACTTTGTTTAATTACATCGGCAGCAGAAATATTTATGTGCCTGCAAAAAAAATGCAGTTTAATAAGTTTGGTGTCTAACCTGTAATATTTTGATGTATATGTGATGAGTCAAATTAATATTTTAAGAAAATATTTATTTAAGAATAATAATGACGAGTAAAATGGTATTTTATTTATTAATTTTCATTATTATTATTGAAGTAAACGTTGTGCTACATCTGTCTTACTTAACTCTGTTACTAGTTATAACTTAAAAAAAAATTGAAGCACTAAACAACAAAGTAAATTACATATAACATCGTTTTAAATTGTAATCATCACAATCAACGTTTTTTATTTTTTAAGTTTCTTCGCAAAACGCTTTCAGAGTGATGCACGAAAAATCAATCTATGGTACATAATTTCCGAAATATGTAATTAGACAAAGTTCTATCCGTACCCGAAGCTAAGTAGGTTGTTGCAGGATTTCTGCGGAAGCATTCGTAGAAAAAGTGCAGACCCAGAACCAGTTCTCAGCAAAGGACTCAACGGCCTGATAAACCAACCTCTTAGGACCTCGCTCCACAAGAGGAAATAATATAAAGGATAATTTAGATATCTTAAATTCAAACATCAAGCTATTGTTTAGTATGCTGTATAAGTTTGCCTAAATTATGTTTTAGCATATGATATATACATGATATTTTTTTCTATTCAGTGGAACATCCTAAACGCATGTCCTATACATAAAATCAACTGTTTTTAAGAAAATAGCGTTTCAAAATTGTCATTTTGGGTCACTCCACCCATTCGTCAGCCAAATGGTTAAACTTAGAACCTTTGAATAAACCAGTTATTTTATTCATAGATTAAAACACATGACTTACACTTTTGAAATCTTCCGGTTTGAACGGAACTGTCGGATTTTGACAATTTGCTGTCATCCAATAGATTTTAAAAATGTAGGATGGGAAGATCCTATCTAAATTTAACCATTTGGACGAGTATCTCTTCTAAGTGGTCTACAATAACTATTTTTTAAATATTCTGAACTCAAAAAAGCATTAAGATTAATCAAATCGATCCTATGAAAAGATTCGGAGCCGAATAAATCAATTTGATAGGTAAAACAGTTTTTAGAAATTATGACTGTTTTCCAAACTATAAAACTTATCCCAGTTAAATGTTCCAGTTTGTATTTAGCTTTAGCTGAAATATCTAGTATGTAGGCGTATTTAGCTTTAGCTGAAAGGTCTAGTATGTAGGCATATTACTGATATGCAAGTCAGAGTTTTATTGGAAACTAATTTAAAATAAAGATTAATGCTAATGAACTACTTGTTTCGACTAGAAAAACTATGTTTCTTTGAAACAACAAAACGCAATGACGTAATAAAAGAAGCACTGTTTGTAATTTTATTTAAACAATTTCTTTGCGACTATTAGCGTAAAATAAATATTTATCTAAATATTAAAAAAAAAAATCTCAAATTAACGCTGTTTTGGCAATTTTGTCGAAGTTCCCGCATTACATACATTTCGAAAGCACTGACGTTCACCCACATAACATTTAAAGGAAAAACATCTATCCTAACCGATTAAAATTCGATAGGGTAACTTGTGCCCTTCCCTCAAACATGTTGCGGTTTGCCTATGGTTAAATGATCTATGTCAAAAATACCAGGGGTTGTAACTCAATCAGAAACAGGGTCTGATGTCTTCTTAATTTTTAAGGGAGAAATTAATTTCAATGGAATTATTAAAAATATTTCCCGTAAAATGTTTACAATCTATAATGTATGTTACAGGTAAACCATGTATTTCAGAGTTCCCCACAAGAAAAAGTAAAGCAGTGACAGGTCAAGGGAACGCGCAGGCTATTTAATTTCAGTGGAAACATTGGCATTATAATTAATATCTTATATGTTGGGAAAACGTTCGTTAACAACATAGATAATACCCGCAGGTACTTTACCTTGTATCCACTACAAGTTTACTTGCCCAGTTAAAATTTTTTTGGTAAAAATATAGTCCTATTCAGGCGGCCATTGAATAACTCTACTAACTAACACCATATATTAGCGCTTCATTTAAAGCTAATTATACAAAATACTTTAAATAATTTTGAACAAATTAGTATATGTCGAGAACCACTGTCAATTCGGCACTAAAGGTTGCTTGGGAGTGAAGACTTCGCAGTTGATGAATGCTTAAGTTTTTCAAATAACACTAGTTTAAAAAATATCTTTAATGCACAGGATTTATAAAACCAGACAATGCCTTTTCAGTCTTCATATAACAAATACAGGAGCAGAATTAACGAATTGAAACAAAGAAAGAAAATGTTACTGGTACTATTTATAATGCAAACCAATGACCATATTGGTAAATTTTATTATTACTTTGGAATCAACTGCTGCGCTTATTTTACAGTTCTATGGTTTACTTTCTGGATCCTCATTTGACTTAATAACATGATAATTTTTCACGAGCATATTTATATTTTCTTCAAGATAAAGCATATTATTTTATTATACATATTGTTCTTTATCACAATTCACTGGAACATTAACCATATCAGGTATTTAATATTATAACCTGTTTCATCTTCTATTCACTTACTAAGACTGGAGTTGCTTGCTTTATTTGCTATATGTAAACTTCCAACTTTCAGAAATCATTTATCTTAATAGCTTCTTAGATCAAAATGTGATGTAATTCATTTTAATGAAACTATTAATAATATTTCCGGTAAAAATGTTTACAATCCATAATTTATGAATTTATAAACTTTGTAAGATAATTTATTAGCTTTTCCAACTTGCTGAAATCAAGTCTTTTAAGTATACTTTGAGTAACTTCCATTTGACCTATTGCCTTGAAATACGTATATGGGATTCAGGGTGTCCCAAAATGATTTGACCAGGCAATATTTCAGAAATGCAATGGATCACAAAAATTAAATTTGGGGGATTTTTATCTGTAATTTTTTCCGCTCCCTCCGTTCGGGCCACGTGACATCGACTTAACAAAATTCAAGTAATCCCTGTATATATTGTTTAAGTACAATTTCAATTTAACTATCCAACACTTTTTCCGATTTGAAATCGGTCCACCAATTCCCTAGAAAATTGCATTTTTTTATGTTTCAGTGAAGTTGGCCAATATTATAAAAAAAAATTAATAATAAGAATATAAAGAGAAACTCATCAAACTAAAAGTATTAACTTATTATTAAATGCTCAAATTCTCGTCCTTCGGCAGCAATATAGAATTCAATTTTTTCGACGAGGTTCCTTTGATATTGCTCTTAAGATTTGAGGAGTAACCTTTTGATAGGCATTTCTTGTTTTTTGAAGTTCTAAGCTTTTCAGGTAAACCATGCATTTCAGAGTTCCCCACAAGAGGAAGCCAAGCGGTGACAGGTCAGGGGAACGCGCAGGCCATTTAATTTCAGTAGAAACATTGGCAATATAATTAATATCTTATATGTTGGGAAGACGTTCGTTAACATCATAGATAATAAGCGCAGGTACTCTACCTTGTATCCACTATATTCGCTGCCATTTATTTATATGAATGCCGACCAGATAATGTGGTACAATGTATTCTAAAAAAATTAAATATTTTTGCCCAGTTAAAGTTTTTGGTCAAAACATAGTCCTGTTCAGCAGCTATTGAATAACCCACACCATATATTAACGTTCCACGTATCTTGAAATCTCGTTTTTATTAGCCAGTGGGGATTATCAGGAGACCAAAAACTGGAATTGTGGCGATTTAAATTAACACTCCATTGTTATGAAAATTACCTTCATCGCTCCATAATATTGTAGATAAAAAACTAGGCTCATCTTCAATTATTACCATCTTTCGTGCTATAAAATTAAGGCGCCTCTCCGTATCACCTGGATGTAAACCTTGTACTAATTGTACTTTAAAAGGATGATATTTAAAGTCCTTAAGGATACGCTGTATGGTACTTTTCGTAACTCCAATTACTACGTTATTTATTGCAACAAAGTCTTTAATCATGAAGAGGGATCGATGTATCGATAGTTATCGATAAGTGCCGATAGATGTAAAATAATGCCTATGGTATGCGATGATATCGATAGGTAGCTGATAATATCGATAATTAGCCGAGAATATCGTTGTTGATAAACGAATTACATACTAACAAAGAGGAGGGCTCTTCAATAATTCTTCGGAAACATACCGATAAGTTGAAATGAATTGTCGATGAGTAAAAATTGACCATCAGGTGAGAATACCTTTCGATAAGTTGATATCTATCGACATATCGATAAATAAAATATATCGTATAGGTAACATAGTAACATGTAATATCACCCAACTCTAATCATGAATACTAGCTTTGCAACAGTTTGTTTTGACATTCTCGGATTCCTGAAACAGTTCTAGATCAGAATGTCACATTTTTAAATTTTTACGACCACTTGATTTTTTTATAGGAGCCGCTTTTAATATTACATCTAGGTGGCCATGATCGTATTCAACATAATCTATCAGAAATATATAATCACGAAGTTTTGGTGATTGATATGTAAGATAGGAATAAGAAAAGTTGTGGAAATCATATTTAAGTCTCTTTTTTTTTGTCATATGGCGACCTTTCTTAGACAAGACAATTTAATTTTTTTATCAATATTGTGAATGTTTTGCCACGGAATTTGCTCCAGATCTCGTTGAAATTTATTAAAATGTATTCTCTTTAAAGGCCTATAAAAAAAGATTTTGCCTCAAGAGGATGCTCGTTAATCCTTAGTTTGCAAGATGTTAAAAAATGATCTGCGATATTACAATTATTTACATTAATGCTATGTATATCAGAAGTTCAATTAGTAAATATTAAATCAAGAAGTGACATAGAGTGTGAAGAAGTACGTGTGGGTTCCTGTATAAGCTCTTCCATTCCAAAGGATAGGAAAATATTTTCCAGTTGAGATGAAAAACCGCCTATAAATAGTTCCTATGATAAAAACAGTGTTTTGAAACCATACTTTAACCCCCAGATATTCGATGTATTCACATGATTCAGAAAAAAGTATTTCACATTGAAGACGGCTTTTCACATAAAAACATACGCCACCACCACGGCGTTCGAATCGATTTTGTTGAAACATATTATATTCATTAATATTTAAAGTAGCGGCATGTATGTTATCATTTAACCAAGTTTCTGTCACCCCGACAATATCAAAATCAGCGATTAAAACATTATTTTGAAATGAGTTAAAGTTTGCTAGTAGAGACCTAACGTTGTGCAATGTTGAGATTCGACGCCATATAAATAGAAAAAAAGGGAAAGAAAAATAATATCAAGAAAATAAGAAAAGGTAGAGAAGTGTAGTTCTAAGTGTAAAAAAAACTATAAACCAATGCACTAAAATTACCATAAACCCGGTTTCCCCGGTATTTCGACTTAAAATCTAGTTTTAGGAATAAAAACAGCAGGACATATATATATATATATATATATATATATATATATATATATATATATATATATATATATATATATATATAATTATTAATTATATCACCTGAATTTAGTACGGATTAAAGTCACAAAAAGTGCCTAGATAGATTTTGATGCGCTTGATAATTAATGCCCACAAAATAAAATTACCAGAATACTAAATTTCTTAGGTTAACTTGTTTACACTAACCACGCTAAAACTAATTTTTATAAATATTGGATTATATCCCATTTCAATGAAGATCTCTAAAGATAAATAAAGTGAATATGACATGCATGTATTTCAAAATTTAGTTTTAACCATTCAATAAAAATCATACCGTGGCTTGAAACTATAAGTACACATCGTAAATAAATACTTAATTAATTTTAATTTTATAATAAACAGAATATACCTGACAGCATTGTGTAAATAAGACTACAATACTGACAGTAATAAAATTAATCAATATCATTAATACATCAAATAGCCTATAAAATATTATTAATAGTAAATTAGTCTTCTACTCAATATACACAAGTCACTAAAGAAGCGAATAAAACAACTATTAAACAGAATTACCGCATATAGGGGTTATGTTCAATGAAAAAAAAAATGTTTCTTTATACATTCAAACCCGCAATGAACAACAGAACTTTCTCCCTTTCAGTTGAGCCAAAAAAAAAATAAAAAAAACCTGTCGCATTTTGATAATTAAACACTAATTAATTAATAAATGAATTGAGTGAGTAATAAAAAATATTAATTTAAGAGAAAGTTAAAGCATTTGTTTTGAAACGAATAGATAAATAATATTGTTATTGTTTTAGTTAATTATGATATGCAATTTAGATCCGCAATTATATAAATACAAAAAAATATGTCTTTCCTATAACAAATATTTTCGAACAAAATATCCAAACACATCTAATACATACAGATTGTAGTTCAAGGGGTAAGACGAGCCAAATCTTTTTCATCCTCTGTTCGGTGAGTTACTCCCGCGCACTTCACATAAATCGCTGAAAATCTGCTAACGGTAGGATATTAAAACGATTGACAAACAAATATCTTTTTTGGCTTTTTCGCAACTTTTTTTTTCAGTTGCGAAAAAGCCAAAAAAGATTTTTGTTTGTCAATCTAAACGCAACAAATAATCTGAACACATTTAAAAATTAAGACGATTGTCAATTTCATTTCGTAGAAAACCTAAGTAGGTACCTATCCCCTGTTACCCCTCTTAGGAACCAAACAATAACTGGCCCAATTAATCTGTTTCCAACGATACCACCCCAGATATTCACGGCAAATCTTTCTTGAAAATTACTTTCTTTGAATTGATGTTAATTCTGTTGGGCTCAGTATCGGGTATTTTGATTGTTAAACATACAATTATCCGTAAATCTTAATTCCGCGGAATCTAGTTTAATTTTGAGTTGATAATAACTACAAAAGCTGTTTTATTAAATAATTATTATTTTTTGCAGAAAGCTCATTTTAAACCTCATTTTAAAAATAGTTACGTACACTTATACTGCACGGATCCAAAGCCGCGACGAAAGGGAGTGGTAGGTCAAAAGCGGGCCGTTTCCATGGATATGCAGAGTTGCGTCCAAACGCAAATCAGTAATGCACCTGGCATTCTTTTTATATACTCAGATTCGTGCGCCAAACTTTATAGTGAAACACCGGGAATATTTTTTCTTTAGTGTAGTTTTCTACAAAGATTTAGTGTAGTGTTCTACAGAGATTTACATCGCGTATATTTAACATTTACTTTCAGCAAGGTATGTAATAAATAGATGATTTGTTTAAAAAATAAAGGTCAATAAAAAAACTTTATGGATCTTTAAATTATGCTTTTTAAATAAACAGTTCTATACATTTCCAAATCCTTGCATAATTGTTAATAGCCGAAGAAACAGCAAACAAGCTTAACCGTACATTTTCTTTTTGAAGACGAGAAAACAGTAAAACATTGAATCAGGATCAATATCATCTGTAATTAAGCCACATCTATCACCACATACCGTCCGACAGCCTTCTGAATGTGAATGCTCCTCGGTAATGTGTGTGTGCGTATGCAACATGGCGGCCACCGATCGCAGATAAGACGTTGCATCGCGGGCATTTTTTCAATCGAAACCTGTTCGGATGCTTTTCTTTTGCATATCGCTCCGAGTCAAGACCAGAAATCAAGGAAGAAAGGAGGTAGGCAGAGTTATATCGAGGGCTATGGATCATAAGATACGAGGGCCCGTCTAATAGTGCAGGAAACAGTACGGAATTCTTAACCTTAATAATTAATTCTATAAAGTAATAAGTATAATAAGTAAGTAAATAAAGCTGACACCAATTTGCAATAAAGAATTTCCTTTCATTTTTTAAAATAATTTCAAGTTGATGCTCTATAATTAAGAAACAGTCGTACGAATTTACTTAATCTGTATATTCGGCAAAATGAAAACGACCCTAGAAACTTCGATGATTTAAAGAAGATAGGAATGATTTTACTGATTAGCCAGCAGGAATTGGTTATAAACCCCAACAATCGATGGGAAATCAGCAGTGAGTCTTCGGTGGGGGAGGGGGATAGTATATATATAAATCCTTATCTGTGGGGAAGGGGTATAATTTAAATAGACAGTTCGGTGATAACCTGTGACGTATCCTGGTGGCAAGATATTTTAACTAATGTAAGTGTTAAAACTTAAACTTAAATACCGATTTGTAAATTTTTGGGTTCGTAAATTTTTGACAATAAAAAAATTGTAATTATCTTTGAGTCAAGTAATTGTTCTTAAAACAAAACTCCGTCACTAACTAGGTCTATTCAAGGGAGATTATAAAAGGAGGCGTGACAATATTCCAGAAAAAAAAAAGAGTAAGCAGTGGCGACTCGGGATATTTCTAAATAGAGGATCAAAAATCTAAAAAATTATAAAAATATGTGTAAGTACATAAACATGATCAATGAATGAACTTTTGGAATATAACTTATGAGTTATACTTACTTCAGCGTAAAAAGTAATTGATATAAGGGGTTAATTATATAATAATAATAACCCTTATGTTTATGTTTCTTAACCTGCTTTTTTAACGTTGCTATCGATTGTTTTTATTTTTGTTAACTGAGAATTAACTAAAATTTGAAAATTAACTGGTTTTACTAAAAACAAATTATCGTAGAGTCGACTCTCACATTGTTAAAGATATATTATTTATATATATTTCCCGTCGTATGACTTTTCGCTGTAGAGTATTGCGCTTGAACGATGGCAGCACAACTATCACTCTGCGACCTACTCAGTTTTTATCCTCAGAATAGTATGACTCACTCAAATTCTCAATTCTTTTATGGGTTTCCCTGCTTATAATCATTCATCCTGACTAGAAGAAATAGAAGAAATAATAATATTGAAGAAAATCAGACAAAAATTGTTGAAGAAATAAAAAATTTAAAAAAAAGTCATTACGGGGCAATTATAAATGCACTGCGACTTTAATGGGGTTAATGGGGAACATGTAGAGCATTTCGTTAAAGTTAGAAATTATAGGTTTTATTTACTTCCTTGTTTATGGTTGATTTTAAGGTTGAATTAATCTTATTTCCAAATTTAGTAAACTATGTAATTTGTTTTATCTCCTTTTGTAAATATAAGAAAGAACGGAAAAAAATTGTTGAAATAAGTATCATCAAAACCAGTCTAAAACAAAAAACGGATTTTGAAAAAAGAAATATCGAAAAATTAAGCTACAAGATTGGAACTTGGAAGATGGAATCTTAAGCTGTTCCCTAACTTGTTAGATGCAGATAATAATTCGACCCTGAACCAAATTCCAGGTTACTAATTTACTTTTCAATAATTTTTTTTCTAAAATAATATGATCGTAACTGCTTAAAAAGACATACGCACTTTTTAAGAGGCTCTAGAAGTGGACTTAAAGTCGGATTCACAAATAAGATCGCCAAAATAAAAAACTTTTCACTGGTGCAAACAATGGCAAACGATGGGTTCGTCCTGAACAGTTAGATATGCAGCAAAATTTAAGATGTCAAAATAATAAACATATTATAAATACATAATTTCCGCTGTTATTGTGAGTCTTATTTGCTTTTGTCTACAAATATTCTCATCGTGTTGCTCAATTTCAGGAAACTCTACTTGACCTACAATTTTATCAAAATCATCGAATTCTAAATCTAAAATAAATTTCACAATATTTTGTAAAACAAGACAACATACAAAATCTAAGGACCTTTTAACGATATATCTGCAGTCTTCACTTTTAATTTACTATGTAGGTTTGGTAATCTTTGTTTAAGCTGGCTGAGCTGAATCAACGTTCAGTGATAATTCTTTCGTTTATAATGCATCGATCATTGCTCTTGAGAAGTGACTAAATGAGTCATGAGCCAAGGGGAGATGCCATGTCCCTCACTTCCTAATAAGTTATTGTCTGGAACTGTTTGAACAACTCTAGATATAGGTGAAGTTCTAACAATTGACAGTTGTCATGAACTGATCCAATCCAATAAGAATTAATATTTACAAACCCTTCGTTTGTGCCCGAACGGGAAACACTAGCGAAATGTTTTTGTTTATATACTCTATGTTGTTTTGGTGGGATTTTAACATGTGTACAGGTTTATTCGATAACGGCTATCAATGACGGAAAGATATATTTGTTTGCCATTATTGTCATGTCTCTAATATGTCAACTTTATTTGTTAGAAATTTAATATATTCATCTGCCTTAAGTACAATTTTATTCATGTATTTAATTATTTTGACAAATTAAAATCCTGTGTCGGTCCCTATCTATAAAAACGAATCAAAAGAATCGACTTAGTCTAATTTCCTACCATTTAAGTCCAAGAGACTGCATATAGAATTATAATATTAAAGTAATGAAAACCCTTTATCGTTTACCTAGCAAATCCTTTCTTTTACAAGTACAGTCGACATTGTTTATAATGAAACTCTATATAGTGAAAAACTCCTTATAGTGCAATTTATTTATTTATAGGATATTTTAATAAAATTTCATGTAAAAAGACCTGCATGTAGTGAATCTGTAAAATAGTAACACTGTATATAATAAAATTTTTACGGATATTTTATCTATAAATTTTTATGCATTTATTCTCGGAATTCCATTTTTATGACGCATTCTTTTGAAAAGGTTCTTAACGCCTAATGGTTGGCAATAAATCAGATAGATTTCTGTGAAAAACCCGGAGAATAACCCACTTTATAGAATCACCGAGAAAAATCCATTCTATAGTCGCGGCCTAGTAATTCGCAAATTTAGGTTCAGTTTGTTTTTGTTTAAGAATCAAGTAAGATTTCCAAGCGAGTGTGTTTAAGCTTAGCTGAGAAAATTAAAGTTTTGGAGGAAGTTGATAAAAGCTGCAAAAAAATTGATGTTGCTGCAAAATTTGGTGTTCCTCCAAGTTGCGTCTCCCTGATAATAAAAAGTCGCGACAGAATCATCAAGAAAACTAGTGTTCCAAGCAGTCAAAAACGAGTGCGGGTGTGTTCTTACGAGGATGTAAATGAAGCAGTTTTACGTTGGTCTCAAGTGGCCAGTGCACGTCAAAACGTATCAATATCGGGAAATTTAATAAAGCAAAAGGCTCTACAATTTGCTAAAGAATTTAAGTGCGTTAATTTTCAAGCTGGTGAAGGGTAGTTGAGTGCCTGGAAGATTCGCAATTCAATTGTTTTCAAGCCGGTGTCTGGCAACAGTGCAAGCGTTAGTCAAAAAGATTGTGACATTTGGACTGAACGACTTGACGAATGGGACGAGAAGACGAACTGGATCTCCCTACCTTAAAAAACAATGGGATATTCTACAAAAAACTGCTACCGTCAAAGCACATTTTTTACTTGAAGATTTTTTAGAAATCAACGATGATGTTGGTACGACAGATCTCCCAACTGACCAAGACATAATTCATAAGATCATGAAGAAGAGAGTGAAATCGGGGAATGTCCTGCTAAATTTAGTGAAAATGAAATAAGAAATACTATGTACTACATACATATTTAAACCTTCATATGTTTAGTAAAATCTTTTCTAATAATTCAACTTTACAATTTTTTTTGTTGCTTGTACCTTATAAAATACAAGCAAATGATTACTAGTATAAAAACGTACATAGCAATATATATGATTTTTTTTAAACAGTGAAAAACTTTCTATAGTAAAATTTTGGTCAACATTTTGGTCTTTCACTATATAAAGTATCGACTGTATTTGTAATATGCAAAGCTATCCTTAAAAATATAAACTAAGAAACAATTCACGCTACAATTTACCTTTCAAATCTATATAATTTTCGAAATTAACCTCATTTGTTTCCCTTCTTTCCTTGTAATTTCTTTTATTTCTTACATTTTTACAATTTTATTTCTATTAATATCTATATCATACGTAAATATGGGGTTAAACAAGTAAATAAAGTATGTCTAAGAGGTACCTCAAGGGTTTGCTACTTATTCTCAGTAAATACTACTTACTAGTAGAAAATTATTTGCTCTCGCTCTCTCAGTTTGCGCTTTGCAACGACTAGCAGAAGTTGACAATAATGGCAAGTTATTTTTTATAAATGCATGTTGAAATATATTTCATAAAATTCTAACCTAGCCTTGTTTTTCTATACTTACCTCTACATATTATTACGCTATGTTAATATACTTACTAGATTTTTCGTAATATGTATGCAAAGGTCCTGAAAATTTAAATATATCATCTACGTGGTTAATTCTTATGTACTAGCTTTGGCAGAAATTGTAATAAGCCCTTCGGTTTCTTCTACTCCTTCTACATTGTTAATTAAACTTTAGTGGCTTGTCTTTTCGAACATTTTTTCTCGAATGACGCAAGCTGGAATTTGTTTTCTTTAAAGGAAAGAATTCCAAATTATTTATTTTACGTAGAAATGATCTTCCCTGCTGTTTAAGGTTACTGTGGTACTATGAAAATTTATCTTCTAGAGGGTTTATATAACATAACAATTTAATATATGTTTTTGCTTGCTATGTAAAGAAAATGAAATTAAAAAATGAGATTTTCAATTCTCGGCAAAGAGTTTTTTTTATATATTCGTGTGGTCTTTGGAACATATGCCAAGATAAGAACACTAGTCCAGTAAATTTTCAGTCTTACCAGTTTGTATCGCAGTAAATAAAGTAATTCATTCATGATACTGAATATTTAATATGCGTACCTTTATGATCGCTCCACGTATAAAAATCTTCATACTTTTTAGCAAGACAAAGAGAGTATCGCGAGTGTCTTGCGATCCTTCATTCGCTAAATGCCAATTAACTGTGTCACAAGCCTGGGGAGATTGTGTCAAATGACAATCCGAAGAAGAACGACCAAAGCCACAGCATGAGAACGTCGGAAATGTAGCGCAGACAGAATATACGTACTCTATTTATGTTTATGCAAACGGCCGCAAATGTGTTTTTAAATGATTTGGCATGATTATTACTAATGACCATCATGACTACATCCGTAATCAATACTTCATTTGCGTTCACTGACTTAACTGCTGAAACTGTCACAAGTAATATTTACTTAGGAATGGCGTAAATCAAGTACTAAAAAGTTTTTAACTTGCATCTAATTTATAGAGTAGATGTTAACAATACATTCATTTAACATAGAGTTGTAGCGAATGTTTCATAAATAATAAACAAATAAATAAACGCAGTAAAGTAAAGCAAACAAAAGTGTTCTGGCTTTGGTTTCGGCAAAATATTACTTCCCCGTATATATTCGTGAATGGTTTTCTCCACTTGAGTTATATAGGCAAAAACAAATAAAATTTGACTGGTTTCGCCATTTTCTACAAAATATTAACGGTTTCTGAAATAAAAAAAATTATACTTTGGTTTTAAAAAACTGCTTCCTTTTCCAAAATACTAAAAAAATCCTCAAAAGTATATGCAAAAATAAAATAAATTTGATCTCTTCTAAAGTTTTTAAAAAAAGTTTTGCGAAAACTATTTTTGTTTTAGGGTGCTGTGTTAGTCTCCTAACGCTGCCTTCTATAATAAAAAAAAATGTTTTTATATACGAAAAAATAAAAGAAATCTAACTTCTTTTACTCATTTCATCTACGCCAAGCAAATTGCAAATTTTTCTATGTTAAAAATTCACCCATAATCAAAAAGAGAAAACAGCTTTCATATGAAATTTGACGTTTTTTGCCGTTTTTAAAAAATACTAAACGCTTATAAAATATTTTTTTCTCAGTGGGTTGTTTCATTCATTTAGAGCTAACCTGTATAGTGAAAAAAAATTGAAAATATTAAGTTGACAGATGTCTGTTTGCGTATTCTCAAAATACAAATTCATTTACCTGTTTATATCCCTTCGAAGACACCCAAACTGACACCAAGCTACATTATTTCTTGTGATAATTTGAAACGAATCGGTCAACTTATCGTGCGAGCAAATTTTGTTTATACACACACATTCGTACAGACATCATATTTTTTTTTCTGAAAATATATTTTTCGAGTTCTAGGGACTCTAATTCATCGAAAAAACACAACCTATGTTTTTCGATTTTTTCTGCCATTACAATATTTGTATTAACCTATATATGATATTAATAATATAATAGTTGGGATATTATACGGGAAAGTAAAATTATTTATATTTTGACTCCTGCAGTATTTTAGGAGGCGATTAATTATTTTTTACTGAAAGTGTAATTTTCCACAAAATCGAAAAGATCTGGAAAATACTACGGGAGCAGATGCACATCAAACACATAAAATGCTTGAAAAACCATAGTCAACGTATCCTAAAGAATGCTATCAGAGACAGAATAAAAATTATTAAGGGGCCTTAATTTTGCAGTGGCACCAAACCGCACCCCAGTTTTGAAAATAATTGGTGCTATGCTGTTTCGGATAAAAATACAAAGATACGAACTAATATATCCAAACAAGAAGAAATTACACCTAAGTGACTCCAGAAAGACATACAGATTCTTTTTGCAGACAAAGGGAATGCTACAGAAGTTACTGACACTAAGACATATGACTAGAAGATCGACGAAGTAATGATAAAAGGAAACTACAGAATACTATCGAAGGATCCTACCAGTGTAATCGGGAGAAAGGTATACAGGACATTAAAAAAATATTTCCCAGACAGCATGTCTCTATAGTTTTTCGAAGATCCACATGCCAAACATGCCTCGAAGATGAATTACTAGTTCCAATGCTTTGTCCAAATATTTGTTAAAGATCATTCAACCTTTACAATGTAAAAATAATTCATTTGCTCAAACTTCGAACCAGTTTGTTATCATTCATTCACATTAGGGTAAGAAGACAGATTTGTTAGTTTTGATATAGAAAGCTTATACACAATTGTTCCGATATGTGAAACATTATACATGATTAGGGAAAACTAAGGTAAGAAAAGAGAGAGTGATGATCTGCCGATGGGGGTCATCATTCTCTCTGGGGGCTTTGGCTTAAGTTACATTTGAGTTGCAACACATGTGTAGCCTCCTTCTCTGCTGACATATACCTATAACTATGTTAGTATTGAATCTTATGATAACAATCAAGGTGTTGCATTTTCAACGTTGTACAGTGTAATAAATTGAAATGAGCAAACAAATATAAGGTGCCTTATTTAAAGAACAAATGTTAATAGCATACGTACGGAAATAAAAGTAGATATGGCAACTCTGTTATAGTACAAAAAATTAAATTATGTTTTTTTTTAACCAATCGAAATAGCATTCTAATATGCTGGCAAAGAAAAATGGAACAAGGGTGAGCTACTAATTTGTGACACCCGACAAATTTTTATTTGGCCTCTTACATAGTAAAATGGATGTCGGCTAAGAAACATCAAGGTGTAACTCCTTTGATTATAAATAATTACTAAATATATATAATTATTCCAAACATCAAGTCTTCAATCGCGCGACGAAACAACGGCACACCTTAAACAGAACAAAGAATGCCGCATCGCACCCCCTTTACCCCTTCGCCAAACTGCATTTTCTCCCAGGTCAGTCAGTAGCGTCGCCTGACATCCCCCTGTCCTCCTTCTTCCCGTTTCTGAGCTGTCCGTCTCCCGTCAGCCCGTCAGCCGTCGATCGATCAGTCTGTGGCTCAAAGCGATGCACGCTCAGGTCAAAAGACGTCTGCCCGGGCACCGGCGACAATACCCCTCTTTATCCCTCCAAGCCGCCCCCACAACCTACCCGCCGCCCACCACCCGCCTGTCACGGGACTGAGACGTCGACGTTTCAATCTGGAGACGGACAGGGACACTCGGTGCAACTGCAGCGGGATTCTGGAGTGGCATTGATTTCATATTCGTTATTCGGCCCAGTTTTTCTCAGTTACAGGGTGTACGCATTTTGGCCTTGTCGGAAATGTCCATAGTCTCCGTTAAATCTTTGAATTATGATATTCTAGTATTATTGTATAAATATTAAAATGTTGGTTAAGTTTAAACTATTCAGTTTTCCCTTATATTATTATTTGTTTGTATTATTTATAAGCTATAACAATTTTTTGATAGTTTTAAGCTTTGTGACTCAATGAAATTTATTAAAAAAATTGTTCACTAATTTTACAAAACCTCTCTTGAGCAAGCTTCTTATGGAAGAAAATGCATATAGAAATTAACGCCATATACTCATTGACACGCGAAGTGTACCGGGTTAAAATAAATTAACTTATTATTGCCTTTCGCAATACTAACCTAATAATAATCCTCTTATGTCACTAAGTGTATCAAAAACTGATTTCTATTTTTAATAAAAAGGTAAATTTGTCTTTATAAAATTTTTTTTAACATGCAAATCCTACCAAATTAAAGCTATAACGTTAAAAGTTGTACTTTTTAAAAGTTAAAAAGTACAACAAAATAAGCCATATATCGGAAAGATTGGAACCAAACACACCCTATATATTCTGTTTGGAAAGCATTAAATACCAATGTGCAATATTTGCCTGTTGTCGCTAAAAATTACTTTTAGAACAAGCCAAATTTATGTATATTTAGGAAACAGAGAGTGTTAACATTTACAAAAGAAAAATCATCATGTGTGATTTCGCTGTAATATCAAAAAATGATTTAAAAACCCTCTTAAAAAAATGAAATCTAAAAAGGGGTTATTCTAGAGAACAAGCAGTTTCAGGGACCAAGCTGAAATAAAAAAGAAACATGGACTTTGAAGTTTGATATGTAAGTGCAACTATATTTTTTTTGCGTCAAGTTGCTCTGCTGTTGTTGATATAAAAAAAAAACAGACCTATACAGAGTGACTTTTTTTATGTTTAGAGCAGGGATCTCGGAAACTATATCACATAGAAAAAAGTTTAAATTAAAAAATATTTGTCCCCGTATTCACAACAAGGTTTAAGAGTTAGACCAGATCTAGTTGCCATGACAGTTAAAACTGTTAGTTCACCAGTTGTGTTTTGGTTATGTCACTGTCACTTTGTAATTGTGACGTTTACAAAAATTATTTTTTCAATCGTTACATTTGTCAGTTTAAACCTATAACTGTCAAGTTAGACCAGGTCTAAATTTAAACCTCTTTAGAGAATACGGGTGTTGCAGTTTTGAGAGCTTTGTTTAAAACCTATCATAGTTTTCCATTATTGACAGGTGTCAATAAATATTTAAAAAAAAACTAGTTTTTGTCAAATGTTATGTCAACAGCTGTCTGTCATTTTTGACATGACATAAAATTCCGTTTTTTTAAATGAAAACCATATTATAAATTTTTGTTATTAAATAGAGAATTTTATTACGATTCTAACGATATATCACACTTCACATTTATGGCACGTTTCGAAGCAAAACTAAATTTTATGATAAAAATGAAAAGAGGCTTCAAAATAAAATGTGTTAACTAAAAAGTCGGTACCAATTGTAGTAAAAAGTATTATTATTATATTATAAAAAAGATTTTTCCGAACGCTGTAAGCGTAGTCAACGACGTAAAATTCAAAATCTAAAAGGGTGATGGGGGAAATAATTTTAATTATGCAAGGCCAGAAAAAGAATAGAAAAAGAGAAGAGAAATAAGAAATACCACTTTCACATGAGGAGGCACTAGCTTTATGTGTTGATTTGGAACTTGGCCAAAGAAGTTACCAACACATTTTAAAAGTTAGGTATTCTTGTTATGTTATATTTCTTACCCCGTTTAACTTTTTTGAGCATACATACAGTGTTAACTTTAGAAAATTATAATTCGGTGTATCCCAAAAACTGACTAGCTAAATTGAATAATTGTTAATTTCTTTAATTTTTGATCATTTTAGAGGTTTGACATAATTAGGTATGAAGAAAACACTTAGCAGGCTATTTGGACAATTTATTGAAACATTCTAAGATGCTGGACATGTTTTGACACAAGGTGTCATCATCAGGGCTAGATTATGGACTTTTTGACACATGTAATGTGCACTTGTTCGTTAAGAGCTGTAAAATGTTATCCTGTTGTTTACTATTTCTATTTTTCGTCCGACCAAAATCTACAATAGAATTTTTATTTAATTTACATCACTAGTATTCAAAAATTTCTTTTCAACACTAGTGTTGAAAAGTTAGTGATTGCTTTGATTAAATGTATAAAAAAATTAAAAGTAGGCTAGGAAACATTTATTCAATATGTGGGTGATATCAGGCATTTTCTAGCTAAGTCAACGGTGCTTTTTTTAGTCAGTTTTATATGTGATCGTAGGACATAGTACGTATGTATATTACAAAACATCCCTTAAAAATGGAAGTATTTAAACGAGGAGGTATTTAGCGCGGCGTTAACCGAGTACAGAATTCTTCGAGTTTGACACTACATTATGTTTCCTATAACTTGAAAGAATCTTCAGTAGGACTTGTAAATGGAAGGATTCTAATCGTAAAAAAATCACGCTCCGAGATTTTTTCATATCTCTACGTTTCAAGGTTCCTAGATGCAAAAAAACATGTTTTCTCGGTCTGTCTGTTCGCGGCAAAGCTGAAAAACTACTATTAACTTTAAATTTTGGTCAAAACTTAAGGGTCATATGCGGATGACCTGGTAACATTTTGGTAAAAATCCAATATGACCGAAAGAAAATGGCGACCTAGTGAAATGTTAAAAAAATTATAACTATGAAACTGCTTATTTACCTCAAATTGATCTCCAACATCAAATATTATGTATTATGTGGCAATCAACTGGTAAAATTTTGGCTCGAATTCAAGATGGCGAAACAAAATGACGGCTTAATAAAATATTTAAAAACACAATCTGGAAAATGGATTGATTCCCAATTTTGTGCTATAATTAACTATGGTATAGAAATGAACTCCAAAAATTCTGGTAGGAAGTCAAGATGGCAGAAGAAAATGGCGGTCAAATTATCTAATATGGCGGTATAGTGAAAAGGTATTACTAAAAAAACTGCCCAATTTACATTAGATTTTTAAAAAAAATCAAGTGTTACATTAATTTCAAATTTTGTGCAAGTATTAAGTGTGATATAGAAATAAACTTGTACGAATTCAAGATGGCGAAACAATACTTAAGCCAAATAAAATTTTTAAATAATTAATGTAAAAAAATATTCTTATTCATGATATAGGATTCAATTGGTACGAATTCAACATGACAGAATATAATGGAGGTGTGTGTCTCAATGTAAAAACTACTTAATTAATTTATTTAAAAATTGTGATAAGATACTGAATAATTGCTTTGATTGGAAATAATAGTATATTACAAAATAAGTGTTGAAAGCTAAAGTTTTCAATCGAGGTATTTAGCACGAGACCATAGTCGACTATAGAAATCCTTCGGGTCTGCAAAGCATCACTTTTACATGAGTAATGTATACTATTTCTCCTAAGACCACAAAGAAATTTTAGTAGGACTTTTGTTTGTATTTTTATTTACTTTTCAACACTATAGTATTGATAAACTGAGAATTTGATTAGGCTTTGATTAATTGCAAATTTAAAGTTAAAAGGGACTTTACTTTCCCAGCTTTCTTTTGACTTACTAGCTTTGAAAACTGTCACGAAGAGAAATTTCTTCAACGAGCTTGTGATACACGACACTTCCTAGCCGAGCTAGCAGTGCTTTTTAAGATAAAGTTTACAATTAGTTGCTTATATTCAGAACATCTAACGATGATCATCACCTAATCTAACTTTTTTGTAAATTAAAACATAATTTACTTAGATCTTTTAGAATACATATAATTCCTATTAACCCGAAAGTTTCTATTTGCTTTATATAATATTTTTCACGTTTCAAGTTTTTTTTTTGTTGCGTTCGATTACATATAATCAAATATCTTAAAAGGGCTGTTTCTAGTTGCCCTTGTTTTATTCGTAAACCTTTTTTTCAATCCAGATTGACAAGGGATGCTTCAATCGGACCGTCATTTACGGTCCACGTCCGTCGACATTGTCGTCCTCTGCAAATCTTTGATGTTTTAATTAGTTTTCTTGATTCCTTTCCTGCCGGCTTGCAGGACGTTTTGACGGCCCAGTGGCGACAGTCTCTGTTTCAGTTTTATTATTGAAAATCAATCAAGAAATTTTCTCTTTTTGCTTTATTTCGAAGACATCGATATTAGATGGTTATCTCTTCTAAATTTAATATGACATGATGCACAAATTTTGTAACTGTTTTTATTATGTATTGTATAAAAACTACAATTTCCGCTGATAAGTATTTTATTTCTTAACAACTTTAAATTTTACATATTCTATATTTGTCAATTCTGCTTTCAGATAAAAAAATATTATCAACAAAAATGACATTAATAATATAAATTAAATATACAAATTTATAATTTGAGTATAGAAGACAATTAAAAAACTGGTTCAATTCGAAAACATGTATGTTTTCTAAGCAGAATTATAAGCTTTTCTGCTTTCATAAAAAAATCATGTTAAACTGAAAAGTGTTTCACAACTAGTTTTGCTATAAATTCGTAGTTGTAATGAGGTATTTTAAAATGCAGATACTCTTTGAAATTTTCCGGTTTGTATATTAAATAAATAAAATAAATAAATATATAAATAAATAAATAAAATATTTATTGATATAAAAACACCTGCCATTAAAAATAATAATTGACGAGTCCGATCAATTTTTTCCAAGTCGTGGTATTTAAAAAAATATATTATCCACACCCAGTATATTATTTGAATTCTTTGATTTTTAGCTTCTTTGCGGATCTTACGAAAAACCACCAAAATAAAAACTGTTTTTTTTTAAGGAAAAAAAACCCAAGGCATAAAATACTATGTGCGATTAATATTTATATTTGATTTTCTAAACTAAACTTCAATATTTAGGGTTTTTGTTGCTTTAAAATTACATTTATTTGAATGTTCAAAATGTTTCCATATGATTTAGTTTTTATATGAAATAAACAATACAGTCAAAAAATTTTTTTCAAACTTAAGAAAATAGGTTAACATTAGGTTATAATATATTTTTTTTTATAACATCCTAAGTCATCCCAAGAGGTAAGTAAACAAGTTGGGTCAAAATACTTTTAGAATTTTTGTTTTATTATGTATAAAAAAAAGTTGCATGTGGCCATTAATCCCATTTCAGTGGGGTTAGTTGGCCAATCCAATAAGGGAGAGACGGCCACAAAATAAAAATGAAAACAAAATAGAAAAACGTTAAAATAAGAGACTTCTTGCAAGGGGAAGATAAAATATTCTTTTATAACATTAAATTTTTTTCTCTTTAAACTCGGTTTTAACACAGTTTTTTTAAATGTTAAAAAAAGAAATGCAATTTTCATGAAACCATATCTGGCAAATTATGCATTGCAACCAATCTTCTTTTTCCCGCGTGCTGTTCTAGCTTTCTCCACATCCTGTACATTCGGTCTCATCCACCTCTGAAACAGTGTCACGTTTCTCTTTATATCGCCTATATTCTCCTTCTCTTTATCAGAACTTGGTGAAGGTGAGCATTTTTTTTCGAACAATTTTTTTTCTTGAATTTTCTCTTCTGGGGTTTTCTTTTTTCTTTGTTTGGTTTTCTTCGCGAATCTGTCTTTCACAGTTGCAATGTGTTCAGAAGAAGCTAATAGGCTAGCAACGGACTTTGTTGTGCTGTGTGTGTGTGTGTGTGTGTTCTAAAAGTTGTCAAGTCTGGAAGAGATGTTTCTTCCACTGGAGTTATACATCGAGGCTCTGTATGTGCATGGCTACCGGAGGGCACTTCATCATCCATCATATTGATCGGGCGTCTAACTTCCTGTATTGCTTCAGCGTTGTCCACTTGAGAGTTCGGATAATAAATGTTCGTTACTTGTGTGGGTGTTCTCTCGCCTTTTCTTGTTTCGTTATTTACAATTCGATCAGAAACAGTGTAAGCATGTTCGGTTACAGAATCAGTGGTCGCTGATTTTCTCCAGCCTTTCGTTAAAAGTTCACCAAATTGAAGTCACCCTAATTTTCATCCGGGGTGGCTCTGCATCCATTATTTATAAGTTTTAAGATACTTAAAAAAAGCCCTAACGAGTGGTTGCAAATAATGAGTGGTAGTAGGTACAACAAAACGACATTATTAGCTTCAGCTGTTTCTAGAAGTTCAACGCAACAATGATGAGTTGCATGCCCGTCAAGAATTAATAGTGCTTTCCCCTCGCCTTTACGGGGTAAAAACTGGTTTTTAAACCAATCCAAAAAAATGTGTTACTGTTACGTAATGAAATTTTTAGACATCATAATTTGTGAACCAATCGGCACTGAGTCAGTCCACTTGTCATTAATTGCCTTTAAATATACAGACTGGTTGTAGAAAAAACCTTCCGCATTACAGCAAGCTATGCACGACATTGTCTCACTCTTTTCCCCTGATATTACTTAAAACATTTTGCTCCATTTTTGGCTTTATCATTCCCAGGTCCTTTATTTAATTAAAGGCCTGTTTGATCGACATTATAGATGCTCCCAGGAGACGATAAAAATTTGTAATAACAAAAAAAAAGGTCTTCAGTTTTTGTTCTTTACTTAACTGAGCGTAAATATTATGAGCAAAAAAGAAAATCATTACTTTATTTTAGCTTTAGGCTCTGGTGGGGGGGGGGTTACCCTCCAATTCCGAAAAAAAGATCCCTACTTTATACTATTTATATAATTTTAGTTTACATAAAAGTGGCTCTGAGGGAGGGGGGGTTTCAACAAAGTTTTAGCAGCTGGTAATCTCTCCCTGCTGGCTATTCCACTCTACTTTACCCTATTGTATATAAATTGGAGAAGCAATATTATAATATCCGAATATATTAATAATAATGTCCTATAAATTTTAACAATGATTTTTCGCAGGAAAATACTTAGTAATTCAAAATCGTTTTAGTGTAGGTGCATCAATCAATAATATGCTAGTGTGTTGGAATTTAAATGAAGGGAAATATGACTATGGACAATATGTAGCTTATTAGTCGCAACTTTACGTACTGCCATCAGGTGTTTTGCCTGAATTTGCGACGAAAGGTCGATAGTAGCCTCAGAATTAACTTCCCAAGTATCTCTTTTCCTTCCAGAAAGATAATTTTGCATTATTTTTAAAATACCCAAAGTGGGCCCTGAATATTTGCAAATTATTTGTTACTTCTTTATTCGTAATTCGTAGTATTTTTTCCAGTATTAGTATAGTTTTTAATTTTGCATTTAACAGGTTGCAAGTTTTTACCTCAATTCCGTGTCATAGATTTCTTGAGCGAATTATCTAGATAATTATCAATTAGGAAATATATTTCACAGTACTAAACAATACAAGGTTCTATGTGTTTTGTGAATTTGTGTTAGGTTAGGTTAAGTTATTCATGATATTAAGATTAGCTTAAAAATATGTTCGTGCTATTATTTGTTTCGATGAAGATAACAAATCTTTTGACCAAATGAACGACATTGCCTCATGATGAGCGAGCTTGGAAGTTAATGCTCCTCAAAAGTATTCTTCATGACTTTTGTTTGATAGAAGAATTATTGTGGTGGTGAGGATTGATTGAGCCATTGCGGGACATTCGTATTTACTTATGCATTATGTGCCTTTTTGAATATTTTTATTATAGACAACCCTCGTTTAGATATTAATGAGTTTTCTTCTATCCTACGTTAAAGGGATAGTCGATTTAGCAAAGGATCTGTTGGGTGTCGTTATTTTTTCGCGTTGCTTTGCGTATTGTGTTTCTTGATCGAAATACTGACCGGTACAGATGAGGCGTAGGAAAAACACATCATAGTCTGTTTTCTTAAGGTAATTGCGCTTCTCTTATACAAGAGCCAGTGGCGGCTCGCCAGGGGACGCTGGTGAAGCGCCGCTTCACCTACATTTTCCAATCAATTTACTTAAAAATAAAAATATTTTTAAAATATTAAGCATTTTATAATCTACATTTTTATTATAAAAATGTAGTATGCTTTATATAAATTCACATTATTTCCTTAATTTTATCATTATTTTCTGTCAAAACTAGTGCCTTATATACTCAAAAAATAATAGTGACTTAAATACGTAGCGCGCTGAACACCACATTCATACCCGTTGAGGAATCACAATCAGCAGTAACAAATTCCGCATCAGTTGCTATGGCAACGCAATGTTGAATATCCGTAAGCCAAATAGAGATAGAAGCGGCATAAAACTGCTGCTGTAGGCTGCAGGCGCTTGTTCGCTTGTCATAGAATTAATGTAAATTAGTGCGTTCGGATCATCGGAGGCGGAAGCAGTTTTGCATCGATCGAATCGAAATCAGCTTTAAGATATAGGTACATACCTAACTGTTTTTTAAGAACAAAAAAATATATTTAAAATCTTATAAATTCATATTATTTCCCCTAATTATTAAAAAAACGCTCCAAAGCTATGAATACTTAACATCATAAAAAGGTTAAAAAAACAGCCATTTTGGGCGTGGCAACCCGAAAAATTTTCGCCTTCGGAGTTATGCACCTGCCTACACTGCGCTTCACCCGTTCTTAAGTCCACGAACCGCCACTGACAAAAGCATCATTCTTACTTAAACATCAAAATATATCTGTTTTACTAAACACTCAAATTGGCTTTAAAACGTCTTTTTAAAAATAGAAGGTTTGAATTCAAGCTTTTTAAAGATAGTTAGGTACTATGATATTTTCGATGCTATTATATTTGAGTAATTGTTCAAATTTAGCGAAAAAAATTATTTACCAAACTATTTTAATGATGCATGATGTAACTCACCGGTTCGGGTAGATCTAATAGCCAAACACAAATATTGCTTATCCTGCAAGTATAATGGATAGCAAGACTTATTGTTGGCCTTTCGATGGGATATTTGTTTCTAAAGGATTTATTTTTTCATAGTTTAAATTTTATAGTTATTCATAGTTGTTTTATGAGTTCCTTTTATTTCTGGAGAGTTTCCCTCCTTGTACTTTTATAATAATTATCTGGATTGATTTTAACTTTATATGTTAAAAACAGAACTAGATTAAAAACATTAAAAAATCAAAATGTACAATTTAGAGGCTATACAAAAAATATAATACCATTTTATGAAATATCTGCGGCGATTTATTAAAAAGCAATACGAAAAGTCCACGTTCATATTTAAAAAAAATTAGTTAACGATATTTCCAGAAAAAGGGAAAGGAAAAAGTGAATACAGGTTTCAAAATAACATTTTGTTTTTTTTTCTTAAATATTTTGAAAAGCATTCGGAATATTTACAAATTCTGAATGAAAAACGACTAATGCCCAAGTTTACCTAATTTAGCCAACCTCGTATCTCTTAGAGGTCACGAGATCCCTGTACTTCGTCTCGAATTTGTAACACCCTGAATACTAGCATTAGAAATAGCAATAATTTAAAAATATTTTTTTACCGGTCCTATGTCTGAATCACACGTGAAAGAAACAATTAGCGGTGCTTAGAATTGCTAGCTCATCGTGAACGAAAACATGAATCGGCCGAATGAATGGGAATTTTACGTCGAGTCACGCCGTGGAGTATACGCACCGCGGATATCGATCTTTCTAGGGTTGTAATCTGTAATAATGTAGGTCATTAACTTCTGGTCTAAGCAGAAATAAAATTTTCTAACTTTCCAAAAAAAAAATGTTTTATATCATTTTGAAGGGAAAATTGTCGCTATAAGAAAGACCATTCAAACTAAAATAGAAATGTATAATCGGTTTTGAGGTCGAACGATTAGAATTATTCATCCTCTAAACGTCCGAAACTGTCCAATTTAATCGTCTTTAAAAATGGAAGAGGTTATCAATTCGCCCCATGTATTTTTTAGGTATGTACACAGGTTACTTCTGAATGATTTGGCCAATTTGAATGAAATTTTTAGGAAATGTTCAGGGTAGTGCCTGAGTGGTCCCATAGTAAGTATATTGGAAGTAGATTTAAAATGGCGGAATGCAACATATTGATTCTTTTTCTACCTAAGGGTTTCCGCTATAAATTTAAGACGTTTTAATATATTGCCGTGAAGTTTGGTTTATGAAGTTTAAGTAACCAAAAAAATAATTGCTCTACACTCTGAGGTACATACCTATACGTACAGGTTATTATAATCCTTAATGAATGTTGAAAATATAAAATATCTTTAGTTTTCGCACAAAACATTTCTTGCGTCAATCAGTGAACTTTGTAGCTGGGGAAGGGTAATGGTAAAAAGGAGGTATTGTAAAAATATCGTGTTTATTATGATTCTCAAGGTTTCTAGTAGCACAAAATTCAATTTTACTAATCATTTTAATTTTTGATATTGTGTATTGCTGATTTTCTGTCAGTTGCTCTTTTTTAGTCTTAATAAATCATCCATTCTTCTTCAAGAGACCTGTTTCTTAAATTAAACAGTATACAAACACAAGTCTCAATCATATGTTTTTTATTTTAAGAATATGGGTTACATATGTTTCACCCAATCAGACATCATCAGACCTTTAAAATTGAAAAACATGTCACACAAAGCTTAAATAAACAAACATTACACGCATTACAACAATTGTAAATATTTTTATTATTCTTGGATATTTTGAAAATAATATTGAGTTTAAGTATTGCACATGCTAAATGGAATATGTTTAGAATCTAGAGCAAAGACCAAAATTGAAAAATACACAATGTGTTTCAATTAAAAAATAAAAGTGTCCCATGTCCCGCTTCTTTAAAACATTCTATATATTGAAAAATATTTTAGGAAATTGGAAAAAATCAGGCTGATTCGACGGGTCTACCCGATTTTTGTTCAGCTTTTCCAATAGGTTACGTATATATTATACCTGAAGTCCTTATGACGCATATAAGCAAATTAGGTAAGTTAAGGTGACTGCGAAAAGTTCTAATTTATAAAATTTGGGAAAGTATAGCTTGTCAAGTTTTCGTAGACAAGTACAAGGTTGCAATTTTTGAAAACCTGTGCTACTTTTTTTGTGAAATTCACGAGACTTTACCGAACTTTTTGAGATTTTGAGCGAAATTGAAAATATTGCACTTTGGGATCCCTCCTCTTTCATCTTTTTACTTTTAGTAAAAACTGGCCCCGATACAACTTTTTACCTACAATCCAGTACCGTAGTTAGTTTTGTACTAAGATCTGTTGTTTTTGATGTATTATCCACAGTTATTGTTAGATCAGATTTGAAGAGAAAATGGACTGTATTTTTTATATTTTAAGTAATTATTATTAAACATTTTTTATGAAATTTGAAATTATAAATTAATGTACCTATAAAAAATTACAAATGTGTGGCTCTGAATACACACCAAAAAACAATTAGTAAATATAAAAAGACAGGCATTAAGATGCCTTACCCAAAAATCCAAAATCTATTTCATTCATTTGTAGGTGAATTAAATCATACTACTACAAATATATGCAGGGTTTTGTATATTTTGAAAATAGTTTGCAACAACATTTAATATAAACCATTTTTTTCTTTTTAAACATTTGAGAGGCTGGTTTGTATGTTAGCTGATATCAGTATAACGTTAGTATTCTGATGTTAAGAAAGAAAAAGATACTTAAAAACTTAGTAACAGAAAAACAAAACGCGCGAAAGTTAAAAGTTTATTATATCTAAAGGCAATAGGAATAGGATTGTTAACCGAATAATAATCATATCTAGCCAACAAGCACGGAGATAATGTCGTTTCAACATTGCGAATTGAATTTAAAGCTTGAATCTTAATTTGATTTATTTCACTACAAATTTAAAGCGTGTGCCGTCAAAAACCGTAATAATTATACGTGTTTTTGTCGTTTCGAAGTTACGCAATATTAAACATACACAATTGATGTTAAAAATGTTGGATAAAAAGTGGAACACAATGCAAATTACGTCTTACTTTTTCTTCAATCATTATTTTTCCTTTCATCAAAGTATGACCAATAACTTTGTGTCAAAATTTAAAACGTAAGTACATTGTATTCCAGGCTTAACTAGTATATTCAAATTAACGTTATTTTTTGTTGAGGGTTTCAACATAATATTTCGAATTCCGGGCAAATGCCGTTCTCGATTTCCAGCACTGTGAAGCATTGTTGTTTCTGACGTCACAAGATGGTGTCGGATTTTTGTGGCGCGAAAATACTTACTGAAATTTTGAAAAACCGGCTTAATACAAAAATAAATTCTCCCTTTGTGCGCCTTTATATGACATCTACTTCTATTTTACAAAATTAAAAAAGTACATTATTGGATTAATCATCATTAAAATAAGTTTTTGTTTTAGTTGGTTGGTAGATTCGAAACATTGTTTTGCATAATTTAAGAATTTCCTCGTCCATAATGACTCCAACTGCTATTAAATATATCTTGGAACACTTATAAATAATACACCTGTCCGAATTTTTTCCCAAACAATACTCGGGAATATCGGAGGTCATGGAGAATAGAAACCGCGCCGCTCCATAATCTAAAATAAACAGGGAGAGTGAAGTGTCTGTCGGGTTGCAGTTGTTTCTGAACGTCACGCGATTCTTGCTTGATGGCCATTGTCACGCTGACAGTTGATTAATCGGTTCCGTCATAGCAACGCCTTCGGTTCAGTTTTATGTCGGTTCTAAACAATGCACATGTTTGCCGTTTGTGGAATTGGCTTCGGAAGCTCTACGTAAATATATTAAGTTACATATAAATGTTCAAAGCCGTTATTACTAATGGCATTGAATATTTAATAAAATAAGGGAGGATGACATTTTTTGACTGTGTTCACGCTGCTAAGATAAGACAAATTCGATCTTGCATTACGTCCATTTTTTTTAAACCTTCGGCAAATGCTTTCATATATGTCCAGTCTTCGATACCTCATTTAATACTATTTGAAAGTTATATCCTGTACACGGTAAACAGGTGATGCCATTGAATTATTGCTGCAAATGTTATGATAATAATTTTTAGGTTGTTTTTTTTTACTAGGGATATAGATGAGTAAAAGTCAAAATTCTATTACGCAAGAATTTTTGTAAAATAAAATATCTATATGTATATGGGCTGAGAGTTTTCAAATATGGGTCACAGGACATTTCGATGATTTCCGCGGTTTTAATTGATTCTTGTTGGACTGGGTGCTGATGTTTTGCTGAGCTTGTTATGCTAAATTTTTGTATCCTCACTTTTACGTAATTTGCAAACGGTACACGCGTTACAGTGACAAGATAGCCATTACCTGTATACATCTTTAGCCCTTTGTAGCTCTGTAACTCCCAAGTGACTTAACTTGCAATTAAATCAATTTCACTTTCCGATCCCAGTTTTTTTAATATCTATTTCTCCTCACCAATTTATAGTTTGACAAGGGGTGTCAAAATTTGACATTTCCTGTCAAAGTAAAAATTGGTGTCAGGACACAGATAACTAAAAACCAAGATGAGAAAGTGCAATCAATTTCGATGTAAGTTAAGTCGTTTGGTAGTTACAGAGCCACAAACAGTTGAATTTACTACAGAAAACATAACACAAAAAGTGTTTAGAATATTCAGGACAATACAAAAATGCAATAATATATATGGCATTCAGTTTAGAAAACAGATGTTGCCAACTGTTTAAAGTAGAAGAGGCAACACCGCATAATTTAAATTATTTTAAGAAGAGGGTTTATGTTCATCTATGGCCACAGCCAAATTTTCATAGTAATTTATTCATTGGTTTTTCCAAATACTTCCAATAGGCAACTGAGTTTGGGCACCTTGTATAATAAACCACCTTGTAGCTACATATAAATTGTTTACTTTTAAATACGTCTTAATTTTGTTCCCTTGGACATTGATGCGCATTGAAAAATCCGCAACTTATCGGTGCTGGCATTTGTCTTTTATAAGACACAAAAAAATCGATACATTTTCTTTGCCCGGACCTTCCCTCGTTGTGAATATTTCTTTTTATTAGGAATATAGAAGTGTGACCCAATTTAGTTCGGTAAATAGTCATTTAGTAACACATATTTTTTATTGGGCGCCATTTTGTTCCACCATTTGGATTTCTACCAAAATTTTACAAGTTTCTACTTATGTCCCACTTGATTTTCGGACGTAATTCAAAATAAATTGAATAAGTAGTATGTACAGTGACATATCGCCATTTTGTTCCGTCGCACAGTGGGGCCAAAGACATCCAAACCTGGCATTAAATAGAAAATTGTTGCTTACATCATATAATGGTATTACTATTAACTTGTTTGTTCTATTTAGTTCTATTTAGTCAGTATTTTTACTGTGTACAGTTTATTACAGAAATAGTTAAAATTTATTTATATTATGGATTCTGCACCTTCAGGTAAGTTTTAGCATTTTTGTATATTGAACTGTCAAAAGTGTTTACATGAGTTTGTATAATGCGTCCTTAAAAAAGTCTTTGTTATAAAAAGATCATTTACCAAAACTTAAAAAAACATTAGATATTTAGTATCCTTCCAAGCGTTTCCAAATCAAAGTTTTCTAAAAATAATAACCTAGACTGTTTATAAAGCATTAATCTATTTAAAAAAGTTGCTGAATTTTGCCCATTTTGTTTTAATTTGTGTATTATTTTTAGTTCTACAAAAAAACATGTTTTGCACGTTTGTGATGGGGCACACCATATATGCCGGTGTCTAGCTGCTCATTGGTACTTTCTTTTAAAAATATAAGTAAAAGTGTTAGTCTGTATCAGACAGAGCTACAACATGTTAAAATAAAAATAATTTGGGGATATACAGGGTGCGCCAAAAATAAGTGACATATAAACTTCTTTTTTTGGAGAAGATGTCTTGCTTTTTGTTACATTTTTTAATTCTTTACTTAAAATTATGTCAAATTTATTAAGTGTTACCTTTATATAACTTAAAAAGTCTACCAAATATTTTTAAATTTTTTTTAAAGTACCTATATTATTGATTTTTCCCCAAGAGTAAAGAGCGCCGAAAACAATAAAAATAATCAACTAGACGATACAATGGAAACTTAAAATTTTTTGCCTATCAGTATCAAGGTCTCCTCTCAATCAGTATTATACGGGGTGTACAAAAATCAGTGGCGTTCTTTTTCTAAATTCAATCACTTTGTTAATTTAAATGAGACCCCAGTACACAGAAAAACTTTCATTTAATCAATACTTAAAACACAGAGCGGTAAGTTAAAAAGAATTTGACACTTGACAGCTAGAGACCGATGAATATGAAGTGCTTCACTTTGTATATTATTTTTTCTATTGCAGGTTCAGGCTCAAAGGAGCTTTTTGTAAAAAGAAGTGAATTTTCTTAAAACCAGACTGCCTTATTAGCTCATATACTAATAAGGCAGTCTGGTTTTAAGAAAATGGATGATAAGTTTGATTATTTAAAGCAGTATTTACAAACTCAAACAAACTGCCCACCAGATGCATTAAAGCAAATTAATCACAAATTATCGCAGTTTTTGGCTCAGTGTAAAGAAAAATAGCAACACGCAAACCGAACACACGTTACATTTCTATCAAAAAACAAATCTTGGTTAGAGACATCAATAAATTTTACTAATTATTCAGCAACATCAGGAAAACAAAAAGGACGCCCGAAAGTATCATTTGAAGAAAGTTCGGAAAGAAGTAAAAGAAAAAAAAACAGAAGAATTTAGGAGACAAGTCTCGATTGCAGAACTAATGTACGCAACTCAAATGTGGTTAAGAGCTTCTGGCCACCACGATTCTTCGAAGATTTTGAAGGAAGTTACATCTTCACCTTTGCGAGCCTCCAAGTACCGAGGGGCTTTTAAAAGCTTCCAAGAAGATGTCGTTCGCTCTAAACAGTTACCGGGTGAGGAAGCCCTTGCCTTATTAGTAGATGCAAAACTTACGAGGCATCAATACAACCTCATAAGATCTAAAGACCCAGAAAAATTTCCCTCCTACAAAGTTTTGCAGAAAACAAAAAAAAACTGCTATCCAAATAAAGAAAGTATAAAAATAAGTCCATTTTCTGCGGAAATACGACCACAAGATCTAATGGATCATACTTCTGAACGCTTACTGCGGGAACACGAAGAAGATATATTTTCTTTACGTAACGACCAGCTAAATCAAATTTATTTAATATCAAAATGGGGTTTCGATGGCAGTTCGGGTCATAGTTGTTTTAAGCGAAAGTATAGTATAGAAAAGATGCAAGTGATGTTAGTGTTTTTATATCGTCATTTGTTCCTCTTCAGTTATCTGTTGGAAATCCGAAATCTAAAGAAAACACAAGTATAATTTGGCAAAATCCGAGGCCCTCTTCTACAAGATACTGCAGACCTATTAAAATAGAGTTTATTAGAGAAACTACCGAGCATTCGATCGCTGAAAACGAATATATTGATAGTCAAATAAACACTCTTAATCCTAGCAATATTTTATTACAAGGAAAAGAAATTCTAGTGAATCATATTCTTATTTTGCAATGGTGGATGGAAAAATATGCAATGCTCTCACCGACACAAAATCTACTCAAAAGTGTTATATTCAATTCAAGAGAAATATCTTCGGCTAGGTTACAATTTGGACTTTCAATATTGCACAGACGGATTAGATTTCTCGAATGTCTTTTGCATATTGCATATAAAATTCCAATTCAAAAATGGCAGGCTCGAGGAGAGGAGAAAAAAGAAATAGTAAATCAAAATAAAGCTCCTATCCAAAAACTTTTTAAAGAGCTGTTGGGACTTATTGTGGACAAACCTAAGGTCGGATTCGGTAGCTCAAATGACGGTAATACCGCAAGACGATTTTTCGATTATGTGAACTTTCAGTAGAAATCACAGGGCTAAATTTAAATTTAATTAAAAAGATGCACGTAGTTTTAATTACTATATCAAGCGGATTCGATATAAACTTCAAAAAATTTAGAGCATACACACTAGAAACAGCACGATTTTATGTTCAGAACTATCCTTGGTATTTTATGCCTCCAATTGTCCATTAAATTTTACTTCACCGACCAAGTAATTACAGAAGCGTTTCTACCGATTGGTCAACTTTCTGAGGAGGCTCAGGAGGCCCGAAATAAAGATTTTAAGAGGTATAGAGAACACCATTTAAGAAAATCTTCTCGTGAAAATTGCATCGAAGATATTTTAAATCAATTTTTAATATCATCTGATCCTCTTAAATCTAGTTTCAGAAAACTCCTTACAAAAAAACTGAATTCCTTTCCAAAAGAAGTTTTAGAGTTATTATCGCCTTAGGGTTACAAGAGTCTCATGAAAATACCGATTTATCTTTTTCTTCCTCATCCTGTTCTGAATAAGACAAGAAAACTTTTTGAAAATTATCTCCAAAATTAGGGTAAGTTTTAATTAAATCTTAACTTAAATCTTAAATATTGTGATATTAAATATTATTTTTCCTGTAATTAATATAAGAAAAAACCAACTTCCTAAAATTTGTATTTTCTTTATCCAAGTTTATGATAAAAAAACACTATAGTTTTTACTTTGCTTATCATAATAATCGGTAAGTTTTAATTAAATGTTAACTCAGAAAATACTGTGATATTAAATATTATTTTTCCTGTAATTAATATCAGAAAAACCAACTTCCTAAAATTTGTATTTTCTTTATCCATATTTATGATAAAAAACACTATAGTTTTTACTTTGCTTATCATAATAATCTAATTCTTTTAAAATTTACCCTGTATACATGTTTATAATTTTTTTTTAAATTTATGTTTTCTAGATTAAGTTTAGGAAGGTTAAAAATACTGATATTCCAAACTTCTATATATCTGAAATGAATATGTATATTTTTAATCGATAATTTAAAGAAATATGAATGAAGCAAAATTTTTTCTGACCCTGTATACTCAATATGTTAGTAAAATTAAATGTTTTAAAGTTTATTTACTTTTTTAAATATCTAAGAAAAAATACTACTAAATTTCTCTCAATAAATTATAATATCGATTTGATGCCAGATTTGATGGTTGGCGGCCACACTTTGCATCGTGTTGAATTCGTACCAGTTTATCTCTATATCACATTTAATTTTTCCGCAAAACTTAAAGTCGATTGAATAAGAAGATTCTTTTCGTTATCTTGAATTCGTACGACAAATTTACTAGTTTATCTCTATACAAAACTGAATACTTGCACACAATTTGAAATTAATCTAGTAACTAGTTTTTTCAGACTGATTTTTTAAATATTTTAATATGCCGCCATTTTGTTTTGCTACTTTGGCTAAAATGTTACCAGTTTATTCCTATGCAATACTTCATTTTCGTACAAAATTTGATGTAAATTGGGTACCTAGTTTTTTCAGTAATAATTTTTTAACGTTTCATTAGGCCGCCATCTTGTTGCGCCATAAGAGATTTTTACCAAAATATTACCAGGTCATCCCCATATGACCATTAATTTTTGATCAAAATTTGAAGTCAGTCATGTTCACTATTACAAACATTTTATTTGACCGCCACTTTGTTCCACCATTTTGAATTCCTACCACAATTATACCAGTTCATCTCTATACCATCTTTAATTTTTGCACAGAATTTTTAAATATCTGATTAAGCCGTCATTTTTTTGGCTATCTTGGATTCGTACCAAAATTTTACCAGTTAATTCCGACATAGCACTTGATTTGTGTGCAAAATTTAAAGGAAATTGTATAAGTACTTCTTTAGTATCATTTTTTTATCAATTTATTAGGTCATCTTTTTATTTCGCCATATTAGATTTTTACCAAATGTTACCAGGTCATCCCCATATGACCCGTAATTGTTGACCAACATTTGAAGGCAATCCGTTAAGTAGTTTTTTAGCTATGTCGCGAAAAGTTAGACCGACAGACAGACCGACGGAATTGAGAAAACTGGTTTTTCGGCATCTAGAAGCCCTGAAACGTAAAGATTTGAAAAAATCTCGAAGGGTGATTTTGTCACGATTATGATACTTCCGTTTTAGCCTTACTCAGAAACGAAATCCACTAAACGTATTAAGTATTAAATTAAGAAAGTACCAGATTTTAACTCTTAATGTGGAATTGTGTAGATAATTTTTGACGGAATGCACAAGTATACCTTTGATTACTTTCAAGGGGTTTGAATTCTATCGACGTATTTTCTTTTTCTATTTTTTTACAGCAGGTATCTTTCTTTTAGCTATTAATTAGGTAAATATAACGAATATAACTTAGCTTTAAACGATGGAATTAGCATTTCTAGATGAGCGACGACTAGTATATCCTTAAAAAATTTCAACTTTCATCTTTGTTAGTACATGATGAACCAACTAACGTGGTTTCCCAATTAATGGATTCAAAGGTTCCTTAAAGGAACAATTCTTAGATATGAAATTAGACAGAAAAATACTGGGCACAAAAATGTAATAATTTTTTTGGGAGGTTCGCACAGGTGTTCTACTGTCTAATCTTGTAACTTAAGTAAACCACAACATTAAATATTATTGTTTGTTTTCTGATTTGTTGAAAATCTGTATAATTTCAAATAAAATAGCATTATTCCATTCATTTATAAAAAACGTTATATAACTTTTTGTGACAATGTTTAGTTTTTTTTATTTTATTTATATTTCATTTCATTAATTTCTAACCTGTAATTTGTATTCTGTATCGTAACAGTAAGAGCGATGACTCCTGAAAACCACATTTCTTGTGCTCAAGCGTCTTAAACACCTTTTCTGAGAAGGTTGCCATTAATCAATCTATTTTTACAAAATTAATAATGATTTACTTCATTTCCCACTGGCAGTGGGGATCTGCGTTCCCCCAGAGTGGGAGAAGTTTATAAAGTATTTACGAACATGTTTTGTCTTTCGTGGCATGTACTTGATATTTCAAAGATATTTCCTTAGCCAGTTTTTATAATAAAACATAGATTCCTTTTCGACATCGCATGATTGATAAATGCCGCCGTTACTTTCTCAGTCAATCAATCTATCAATCAGCCTTTTATTTTTACATGCAGAAATATTTTATTTGAAACCTAAATATGTCAAAGAATAACATGGGCCCAAAAACATTACAATGATTAAAATAAAACGAAGGGTAAACCGCGATCCAAAATCATGTACACTAATCCAAGTAATAGCACTAATATCACTGTAATTCCACTAATTCCAACTATTAATACCACTAACTCCATTTACCAGGTCATCCTCATATATATGACCCTTAATTTTTGACCAACATTTTAAATAAATTGGGTAAGTAGTTTTTGAGCTACGCCGCGACAGACAGATATATCGATGGAATCGAGAAAATATGTTTTTCGATCCCAGAAAAGTAAAGGTTTTAAAAAATCTCGGATAGTAATTTTTTCATGATTACAATATTTCCCTTTTACGAGGGAAATAAAAAAACGACAGAAGAACTTTATAAAAACAGTTTCTACCATTAAAGCCACAGCCAGAAGATGTTTAGTATTGTAGGTGTCATTTAGTAAAAAAGAACGAGGTTGCACAAAATAAAGTTTATTGTTTTATATTATTTAGGAAAGTCATTACATTCTGCTTCATTACGGTAATATTAGGTGGTAGGGGAATTAAGTTTTTTTTTGTATAATGCTGAATTTTGTTTAGACATTAAGTTTAAGTAAAAATTAACCCGAAATAATGCCGCTTCTGTTATCTGCAAACTTTAAAATCTGGTCGGTGGTTTCACGGTGAATGCTGTAGAATCCAAACTGCATAACTCCACATAGTCAGTTCAACAGATTTCTTTTAGCTGTCAAAATATAAAGCTAACTAAGTTAATGCCTTAAATTGTCCTCCAAATCGTAACTTTTTATTTTGCTTGTAAAAAACCAACAACCTCCATTTTCAAGCTCATTTCAATCAAAAACAATATAAAAGTATATACATCATTTATAAAATGATTTATATCTTGTAAGTTCATCAAACACAAACAAGAATATACAGTTGGGACCAATTATATGTGAAAATATCATTATTGTACTTTACGGAAAAGAAAAACAAAAACGAAACATCGTTTAAATCATGTTGAACGTCCGCTGAAATTAATTCAAAAAGTCAAGGTAACAAAATTGCAATATAAAAATCCAAGAGGCATTTCAGCAATCAAAAGGCCAAATTTTAAGGAAAATTAATACAGTAAAAAAGCTAAATTTATTGAGACAACGCTTCGGCTTGGTCACAACTCAGGCATTTTATGAACTTGATCCGCCATTGCTTGCATGCTGAGTGTGTGTATTGTCAGTGATGTATACATTCGGGAGGCCAATAATTTAACTGGTATAATGCGCTACCCAAGAAATTATGGAGATCCTGCTTCAAGAAAGAATGTTTTTGATGCAAGTGGCCTACTATGAAAAGCTATTCGAAGTGGACATGATTTGTGCCTTATTAAAAAAGTTATCTCACGAAAGCTTTTGAATTAAGGAACACCATTAATTTTGATGGGGCTAATTAAGTAGCTTACTTAAGAAAAATGGTTAATATTTTATAAATTTTTATATCGTACGATGGATGAAGTTTATATACTTGATATAATTTTCTTTTTTACATGTTTACCCACATATTATTATAGATTCCATTATTATGCAATTTAATGTTGCTCTTGACCTTCTGAACAAGAGATATCCTAGGCACCTCAAAATGGCATGAGTGGTTTTAAAAATACAGGTATATATTTTTAAAGAGCACTTGTACAGTATTAAAAAATCGGTAAATTTCCTTTACCCAGAACCTTCCTCGTTACGAATCTTTCCTCTTCTTAGGAATAGTAAAGTGTAACCCATATAGTCATTTAAAATACTGTATTTTTAATTATTTTTATTGGGTGCCATTTTGTTCCACCATCTTGGATTTTAGATTGATTTTTTAAGACCGCCATTTTGTATCGTCATTTTGAATTCGTACCAGTTAATCCCTGTAGCAGATACAATTTTGCTGCAAGATGTGAAGTCAATTAATAAGAAGATTTTTTAAAAATTTTATTTGGCCACCATTTCGTTTGGCCGTCTTAATTAAATTCGTACCACAATTTTACCAGTTTATCTCTATATTACCCTTAATGGATTTTTTAAAAAAATTTATTAGGCCGCCATTTTGTTTTGCTGTCTTGAACTCGTACTACATTATTACAGGTTGATTCCCATGTAACATTTTATTTTTGTGCAAAATTTGAGGGAAATTGAATAATTTGTTTTTAGCAATAATTTTTTTTAAATCTCACTAGACTGCCATGTTGTTCCGTCATTTTTTATTTTTACCAAAATATTACTAGGCCATCCCCACATATCCCTTAATTTTCAATCGGATAAGTAGTTTTTAGCTACGACGGGAACTGACAGACAGACCAATGGGATTAAGAAAACGTATTTTTTGGCATCTAAAGACGCTAAAATATAAAAATATGTAAAATCTGAATTTTTTTCCCGATTACAAACATTTCATTTGGCCGCCATTTTGTTCCGCCATCTTGAATTCGTACCACAATTTTACCAGCTTATCCTAATACTACGGTTAATTCTTGCACACAATTTAAAATCAGTCTGTTAAGTAGTTTTCAGACTATTTTATTTTAACAAAATAATATAAATCATACATAGACAGTTTAAAAATAGAAGAACTATTAACTAAAGATACCTGATTTTTTAGAAAAGTTAAAGTATAAATTGAGTGTCTTATTTTGGAAATTTTCTCGTATGTTCTTAAAGTGTGTTGATTCGGAATCAGTGTCACTTTCGACACTTTTAATTACTTTGTCCTTTTCACAAGCATTAACGCTGCAAGTAGCATAAAACAGTTCTTGAAGTGGCAACAAACTCTTTTTAAAATGAAATCAGGCGCAACTGCCTTGACTGTTGCCTCTGGATATATCATCCTTATTTTTCCAGCCCCACTGGGGTTGGATCTTACTGGTTACAGCCATTGCTGTAACCAAATTTAACACATATAATCATGGTATTTTAGTAATATAGAACAAGAAGTTTTGCAAATATTCAACTAAGATTAGATTTACCATCTCCCTCACATAGTTAGAAGGGAAATGGCCATAAAGTTAGGGGTAAGTTGGCCAAACATATTATCTTAAATAATTGTAATAAAGCAAAAGCTAATTTAACGATTGTTTTATTCATTTTCAGTATCCATATGCAAGTTCTTACAACAACAACCTAAACATATAAATAGTAGAAATAGAACTGTATGTGTGCGTATAAAAGAACTTAGATCACCACATAAAAATATAACTAGCATAAATTGGCGTACTAAAACCAGATTTGTGTATAAAATTCTCAAGTAGGTTTAATATGATATCTCATTTGCCCTTTCCCTTAAAACATAATTTTTGGCATAAATCTACTAAAGTGGAGTAGGATTCATATAGCCAAAAGTTGCATCTTACACATTGGATCCAGTCGCTTTTTTGCTCATTTTAAAATAGTGCTCTCCACAGCCTACGCACTCGTTTATCCCAAGATTTCTAGTAGAATATTTGACATTTTTATCGCTTTCGCTATTTGACCAACTATGTGACCTTTTCTTTTTTCAAAATTTATTTTTTTTTTGCTTTTATTTGGTTGTTTTTTGTAGTTATTTTAGTTTTAAGTTTTTCAGTATAGTCGGAGGAAATTATTTCAGCTGCAACTTTTTTGCCCGTTTTAGAACGACTTGCACTGGAATAGGTGAGATCTGACTAACTGTTTTGGTAAAAGGCGATTTGGATTCATTTGGCACTACATTGAAGGTATAGATCAAGTTGGTTCTTGACCGTACGTAGAGGTACTCGGTTGAGGAACGCCTTTTGATTTATTGTTTCCGTTAACTCGGCACAGCACGAGGTTTAAACGAAAATATCCCTGTAGCCCTAAATCTAGCAATTCCAATTGCTATATGTTGCTACGTTTCCCCAAGATTCCAAGTAGTTCTCCAAACTGATCGATTTAGTCTATAACGAAGATAAGTTTTACGCCACAACTGATAAGCTGCCTGAAAGTAATGTTTTAAAGATTTGATAACAGACCCGTTTAACAGCTGTAGGTAGTTCGTAGCATGACTAGGTAGAACCTCAAACAATTACACATTGCTTGAATGCGAAGCTACTCGTCGAGAATAAGGAGTATGTCTCTTTCTGGTTTTCTTAATATAAAATGCTGCGTTAGCCATTCAAGAAAATTTTTAGTGTTAATATATGAAGACTTTTTAGACATAAAAATAATTGATCTGTCTTTTCATAATACAAACTTGTGATGGGAATGCACTTTCTGCATTACAACATGGCACTACAGTAATTGTTTCTCCTTTTTGGGCTCACACAATACAGGAACAGGAACGTTTCTTGAACCTTTCTGGGCTAATACCAGGGCTTCTCCAGGGTGTTGATTAAGTTTGAGGTCAGATTCGTCCATGTTTAAAATGTGGCTTGGTTTAGCAAAGAGGTTATTCTCTTGCAGGTATGTCTCCAGCAAATCAGAGTAGTTTTATATCTCTTGTCGATTCATTGCATGGACTTTGTGTATGGATACACCCTCTGACTTACGTAAAGTTAGGTCACGATTTCGATCCATAAATAATCTGAGCCAATCATAACCAGCTTTTTCGTTGTTTCAGTTAAAAGAATGTTTTATGCCTATTTGATTTGCAAAATGGTAAGCAATACTTCTAACATCATAGTGTGTAAAAAGAAACGTACCAACGTTCTCTCATTTTCGATTCCCAGTTGCTCCAAACTTCTCTTGGAATGTTGAAGGTTTCTGCAACATTTTCACTAAACTACTATTTTGAACAGTCCTAGTAGAAGTTAATAACGACTCTTGCGATCATTTACCCATTAGAACTCTTTAGTTTTGTATATATATAGGCGTCATCTGCAACAAAACAAAAAAACGAAACGTGTAACTATTCTAGAATACACACCAACATTATATTCCAAGTTTATCAGTAAAAATACAAATGTAATAGAGACCATCTAGCATATCACAATAACAGATGTCCAGCTCTACCATTTTTGAGGAAAGGATGGCTATGTCGGAGATCTTGGTTAATGTAAAGCCGCGGAAACAAATTTTGATGTCATAATAATCTTTAGACCATGTATTTTTAAGAAAAACTTAATATTTGGTCAAATAATTGTATATAAAGAAAAACTGCGATACTAAGACAACTGTGCAAAGTAGCACATTAACCTTAGAATCACAAATATCTCGAGAGTTTTTTCAACAAAATGCACGTTAAACACGTATCAGTCATTTCTCTTTAAAGAACATCAAAATACTAAACTTCTCATATTGACTATAGCGCCATCTATTAATTACGTCAGGAAATATTGCGTGTGGTCATCGGTCATCACTATGGCTATCTCCCCCGGACTTACATCATTTTCCTGGTTGTATAGTGCTTTTTGGTTTGTGGTGATTAAATTGTTTTCATTAAAAATTATATCGCGTGATGCTATATGGTTGTATGGCCTTTCCCGTTCATAAGTTTTCTTATTTTGAGTTTGGTAGAATGAGGGTTTTATCCATCATCCACATCTGCATTAGAGCTATAACGATGAATTACATCTCTCATCATAATCATAACTGCCTTTACCTAAAATACCTATCTGTATTTAATGTTCATGGGGGAGTAGCTGGTATATTCAAAATATTGTTGTTTTATATGCAAATTGGGAAGCTGAGTACGAGATCGTCATACAGGTGAAATGGCCTCTGAGACAAACATTAAAAATTGCCAACTAAAAAACCAACGAACAAGTGGTTGATCCAAAAAGTGCATGTTTTATATTAAAATTGTTAAGGTAATAAATCGAACAAACAAAAAATAAGGGGGAGTATATATAAATAATAAAAGACAGGGGGTTTGGGAATATGCTATATGAAGTTGAAGTGAAAACTTGAAGAGCGTTTTTGTGAAATGCTAGAGCTGAAAATTACAAAGACCTGGTACTTAACTACTTAATACTACTACAAAGAACTGGAAACATTTCTTTACAAATCCACTTTTTGCATTTTAGGTGAAAAATAAACACACCAGAACATTTCTTCTATTAAAATTAAATACTAAGTAAGATATATTTTCCTAAGAAGCAACCTTATTTCATGACAAGAAAAAGGTAGTCGCGTAACTGGATGAATTTTGGGGTAATTTTCTTCTTTCTATAATTAGTTAAAAACCAGAAAAAATCTCAATAAAAAGGTTTTGTAATTTAAATTTTATATTTTAAAATTTGTAATTTATAGACCACCGTAACTAAGGCACGGCATATGAACATAATAGTGTTCTCGAATCTGATGATGGACTATATTTCGAAATATAGTGCCTCTGTGCATGAAACGTCTAAAAAACCGAACGGTTGGAAAAAGTTCGTTGTTTATCTGGCTTTCTATTCGTTTTATGAAAAAAGTTAATTTAATTCATTTGTAGGCCTCGAATATCACTTTTATAAAAAATCCGGTCTAAAATATTTCAGTTGGCAGATATAGGTCAGGAACTAATTTTCAGTCAAACCGTATATATGGCTACGTACGCATTGCGTCCCGTCTACTTAACTCCAAATTATAACTTCGCCACGTGCCTAGGCAGAGGAGAATAAAGGAAAAAAAATCTCGACCCCGTTCTATCTTTAGGATACAAAGAAAAGCTTCATTTTATCTACTACTTTCTTGAACTCTTCCAGATTATTTATTTACTTCCTTGATTTTCTTTGGTAAATTATTATAGGTGATAATGCCAGTGTATAGAATTAACCGTTTTCCTATTACTTTTTATGAATAATGTCTGTAAATCGTCTGTTTATCTAGTATTGTGATGGTGTATTGTATTTGACTTATATAATGTAATATTTGAGTGTTTTATTTTAGGATTTATAGAAAGAATTAATATACAAACTTTTAATTTATAAAGCGAACTTATGTTTAGATATCCTTTAGGTTTATATAAATGGAATTAGGTTCTAAATATGGTAGTTTACTACTTTTGGTGTTGTATTTTTTAAAGGATTTAGATTACTTGAAAAAGCAAATGCCCAAACTGAAATTAAGAAATTAAGTATTGTAATTTTGAATAAAGTAATATCATAAATCATTTTTAAAAATTTTAAAGGTATATAATACCTTATTTTATACAAAATACCAATTATAGGGGAAACGCTATTTCATAAATAATCAATATATATTTTCCACCTTAAACCTTCATCAAAATATATACCCAAAAATTTTATACTTTTAGAATATTTTATTTCCTCATTCAAAATTCAATGGTAATGTATATGACTGTAGCCATGATAGTAATAGAGTTAAGGCATAGTTAATTTTCTGAACTATACAATACCTTATTTTATACAAAATACTAATTATAGGGGAAAGGTTATTTCGTAAATAATCAATATGTATTTTCCAGCTTAAATTTTCATCAAAATATATACCCAAAAATTTTATACTTTTAGAATATTTTATTTCCTCATTCAAAATTCAAAGGTAATGTATGTGACTGTAGCCATGATAATAATATAGTTAAAGCATAGTTAATTTCTGAACTAGTTCTATCAAAATATATAATCGTAGTATCATCAGCATATTGAAATTACCCTTAAAGTTTAATTTAGATATGGAATTAATGTTATTAAAAAAAGAACAGGTCCTAATATAGATCCTTGTGGGACACCACAATTTATTAATAAATTTGAACTTTCAATATTTTTAATTTGTTGAAATTGCATTCTGTTTGACAAATAATTTTGGATATATTAAACCCCTAATTCCCAGCTGATAAATGTGCCTTAATAATATAGCGTGATTTGTAGTGTCAAAAGCTTTTCGTAAATCCAAAGGGATGCAGCGTTCGGAGCCGTTATCAATATTTTGTATTATATTTGTAACAGTATCAGTAACTGCAACCTCGGTGTCTTTGAATTTACGAAAACCATATTGTCCTACGAAAAGTAAATTTTATTTTTCTAAATAATTTGTTATTCTGTTTTTAACCAATTTTTCCAAATTTTTTGAAAAAATAGGTGAAACAGATATCGGGCGATAGTTATTACAGTCAAAATTTGGTTCCGTTTTTAAAAATTGGAAAAACTTTCGTAATTTTCATTTTTTTCTGGAATAATTTCTAATTCTAAAGATATTTATATAAACGTTTTTAAATTGAGGATATTTTATACTTTAAAATTTTTACTATTTTGACAAAAATATTATCAAATCCGCTGGCTTTTTTTTAATCTAATTGTTCAACAACTTCTTCAATATTTCTCGTTCTGTAATTTAATTCTAGTCCAAAAACATTGAGGTTTTATTATCTTCTAACTGGTATTTGGTAACTGATACATTTGGAATATTACTTGATAAAATCTTACCAATGTTTACAAAATGACTATTTAGTTCTTCACAAATTTCTAGTTTATCCACAAATTTCTTAGGTAGTCAATGTGATTATCATCATTATTTTTAATTTTGTTTCTCAAAATTAAATGTAAATTTTCCCATATTGTTTTTTTTGTGTTCCAGTTGAAAATTGCTGTTGATAATATTCTTGTTTTATTTTTGGAATTTGTTTTTTGATGAATTTATTATAATTTTTGTAGTTTATATCATAATAGCTATTTGTTGGATTCTGTTTCTAATAATAATTATCCCTAATCTTAAGCAAGTTTGATAATTCAGGATTTAACCAAGGTTTAGAGTTTTCTCTTACTTTAATAGAAACATTAACAGAATGTTTTTTAAATATATTTAATATTTCTTCATATAATTTGTTTGGGTCTTGAAATGTATGTTGTTTATCTCTCAGTATCATTAATTGATTTTCTTAATTTTGAACACTAAATTTTATAAATTTAAACCTTAGCTAAAACTTGTCCGATGATGGAATCTTAATTTCTCGAATCTCATGGTCACTTATAGGGCTAGTAGTAATCGATATTTCTATTTTCTTAGCTGAATTTATCAAAACATGGTCTATTAAACTTGAACTTTTATTTGAAATCCTTGTTGGTTGAATTTTTTACATAACTGGAAGTCGTTCGTTGAATGAATGTCTAAAACTCTGTTAGTAATATTGTTATCTTTGAGAATATTAATATTCATGTCACCAGTTATATAACAGTCAGATTTTTTGGTGCTTAATTTCTTAAGATTTTCATGTACGAATTTTAAAAACTTTTTATTGTTTACTAAAGGTGGTCTCTATATATTACAAACAATAATTTTTGGAGATTTTATTCTTAATAAATGAGAATTAATTTTAATTTTTTTCTAAAATTTCATAACTAAATCTGTTATGAATAAATATTCCCAGACCTCTTTTTTCTCTAGACGCAAATATTGAATTAAAATTTTGAAAATTAAAAAAATGTTTTTCATTTTTGTAAATTCAGGTCTCCGTAATAACAGCAATATCAATGTTTCCTTCATTTATTAAAATTTCTATTTCATCCATTTTATTCTTTAGTTATTACAAAAAAATTATGAAAAACCAATAGTTTTTTTAGAAACTTAGAAACGGGGAAAAGCAATTTGACGTAACTAAAAAACAAAAAAAAGACGACCACATGGGTCATTAGAAAAATCGTTAAAGTAAAAAAAAAATATGGTCTAGGTCAAATTTTGCAGATTGAATTTTTTGCTTAATTCTTCCATCATCAGTGTTTAAAAATAAGGCCGTTACCATGTTTCCAAAATCGTCTTTTTTTATACATCTCGCGTTACCTTTATGGTTAGATAACTAATTATAAATCCAATAAAAAAATACATCTGTTTTCCTAAAAAAAGTCAATTTCAGTGACATTAATATTCGCCTATTCGTTATCAACTTCAAAACATAGCCGTTTTAAAATGTATCCAATTTATCGCGCTCACCAAAAAACTTCGTAATTAATTCGTTTCAGTCGGTAAATTTAAACAAAATCCTAACAAAAACGGGTTTTATTTATTATATAAAATATGTCCAATACCTGATTCGAAACCTGAAAACATTAATTCACTCCATTCGGACGTTTCATCATACTGTACGGTGATTAATCTGCTGATGAAACAGAATTTATTTGATTGTTTTTTGTTATTTATTGCAAAATTTAAAAGGAAAAACAGTTTTACGACCAGAATGACTCGATTAATATGCAAAAATTCCAGTTCGAAAAAGGTTAATAGTATTACATTTTTGATGCAAAGTATTTTTTTACGAGAATTTTTATAAAACGATTTGAACAGATTCCACCTACTTTTGTGAATTACTATCTGGAGAAAGTACTGGATAATAATTTACACTCGATCAATTAAGAAACCGTGGTTCTTGTATTTAAATGACGCAATTATTCGATTGCGAAAAGAAACAGATATTTTTACTTCACGAAATCAAAACACTGAATGATTTGATTTGATTTATAGTCACTGATATGATTGATCTCCACGTGTGACGTTGACCGTAACCAGTAGTCTAGTAAATTATTTTGAATGTTTAATTTACTCTCTAATTTTTCATTTATAAAATTCCTAGATCGACTCCAGAATCTAATTTTCTTTTACAATTATATGTCCGCTCGAATCGTGGGGTTAAACTACACCACACTGAAAAATGTATTCCTATTTAAAAAAATCGGTAAATTTTATTTACCCGGAACTTCCCTATTATGAATATTTCCTTTTATTAGCAAGTGTGAACCAATTTAGTTTAGTACATTATTTAGGAACATATATATACTGTATCTTCGAACATTTTTATTGGACGCCTTTTGTTCCAATATATTGGATTCCTACAAATATTTTACCAGTTTCTACCTATGCCACACTTGATTTTGGGCATAATTTAAAATTATTTCAATAGGTAGTTTTTACATTGACACACACCACGATTTTGTTACGTCTTGTTGAATTCGCACCAGTTTTTCTTTATATCATATTTAATTTTTCTCCAAAATTTATAATCAATTGAATAAGAAGATTTTTTACGTTAATGGTATTTGGCCGACATTTTGAATTCGTAACACAACTTTACCAGCTTATCTCTATATCACACTTAATCCTTGCACAAAATTTAAAATTAATCTAATAAGTAGTTTTTTTTCAGACCGCCGCCATTTTGTTTTGCTGTCTTATATTCATACCAAAATGTTACCAGTTCATTCTTATGTAACACTTAATTTCTTTGCAAAAATTTGAGGTAAATTGGGTAATTAGTTATTACTAATAATTTTTTAACGTTTCACTAGGCCGCCATCTTGTTCCGACATATTGGATTTTTACCAAAGTATTACCAGGTTATCCTTATATGAGCCTTAATTTTTGTCTAAAATTTGAAGTTAATCTGATGAGTAGTTTTTAAGCTAAGTATCGAACTGACAGACAAACAAACCGACAGGTGACCGACGGAATTGATAAAACATTTTTTTGGCATCTAGGGACGCTAAAATGCTAAGATAGGTAAAACCTGCTAGGGTGATTTTTTGAAATTACAAAAACTTTATTTCGCCGCCATTATGTTCCACCATCTTGAATTAGTAGCAGTAGTAGTTTTATTAGTTCATCTCTATACTACAATTAGTTATAGCACACAATTTGAAATCAGTTCATTAAGTAGTTTTTTCAGGCTGAATTTTAAAATATTTTATTAAGCCTTCATTTTGTTCCGCCATCTTGGAATCGTACCACAATTTTACCAGTTGATTCCTCCATAATACTTGATTTTTGTATAAAGTTTAAGATCAATTGGATAATTAGGTTTTTTAGTAATTATTACTTAACGTTTCACTAGGCCGCCATCTTCTTCCGGCATACTGGATTTTAATCAAAATATTACCAGATCATCCCCATACGAGCCTTAATTTTTGACTAAAATCTGAAGTCAATCTGATTTTTGAACTATGCGGCGAGCTGACAGACAGGCAGACAAACCAAAAGACGGACCGACGGAATTGATAAAACATATTTTTGGCATCTAGGGACGCCAAAACGCGATTATATGTAAAAACCTGAGTGGGTGATTTTTCAGATTACAAAAATTTTATTTGGCCGCCATTTTGATCCACCATCTTGAATTAGTACCACACTTTTAGTTCATCTCTATACTACAATTAGTTTTGGCACACAATTGGAAATCAGTTCATTAAGTAGTTTTTTTAGGCTGAATTTTTAAATATTTTGTCAATCCGCCATTTTGTTCCGCCATCTTGGATTCATATCACAATTTTACCAGTTGATTCCTACATGCTACTTGATTTTTGTGCAAAATTTGAAATAAATTGGATAAGCACTTTCATAGTAATAATTTTTTTAATATTTCACTAGGCCGCCATTTTGTTTTGCCATATTGGATTTTTACCAAAATGTCAGGGCATCCCCATATGACGCTTAATTTTTGATCATAATTTAAAGTCAATCGGGTAAGTAGTTTTTTAGCTATGCCGCGAACAGACCGACCGACAGACAGACAGACCGACGGAATCGAGAAAATATGTTTTTCGTCATCTAGGGACTCTCAAACGTAGGGAGATTTTTTCACGATTACAATACTTCCCTTTTATGAGGGAAGTAAAAATCGTCCATGTTGCTTGACATTACTGGATATAAAAGACTACTTACACCTACCACAGGTATTATGGATTTTGTATACTCCGCCTGTTTGAAATGTCCAATAATCTTATGTAGATTAAAGTCATCTATAAGTGCAACAACAACACTCCATTGATAATTCCTTAACATCCTCCTGTCGCGGAGTTACATTATTTTATTTTCTAACTAAACGTTTAATATCTTTAGTACAATAACTGATTGATTTTTTCTGTCTACGCATTAGAAATATTTTCAAGAGTTACTGAACGCGACTCTTGACGACACTACCAACGCATGGGCGTAAATCATCTTAAAAAAAACCTTTGATGGTTTGATAATATAAATTTTGCTTTTATCTTTCATATTGCAGTTTTCCTGGAGGGTTGTTAACCCACTACAAAACAGATGTTTATTAAACATAGAACGGAAGCTTTCACGGCTTTGGTCAATTAAGAAATCATGGTTCTTGGGATTACACCGTGTCAAATTGGAACTACTATCCGACGTTTCGCCTTTGATTGCACGAGGCATCTTCACCAACGCACAGGCAGAAAAAATCCATCAAGAAGTTACACTTAAGCAACAAAAAAAGTTTAAAGTCCTCCTGAACAGAAGAAATCCAGTGGAACTTCCACAGAATACAGTTATCAACATGTCATTTCCATAGACCAATAGCACCGAGTAGCATTCCCGTAGAAGACATAATATCCTCTGTTGAAGCAGCAATCAAAAGATTACCAGTGGAACAAGCCGATGAAATTAGATATGAGACAGCGAAGATCATTAAAAATTCAAAACCACCGAAGTCGAACCTCTCCGCAGCCGAAAAAACAGCAATGAAGACCCTAAATGAAAACACAGACATTCTGGTACATCCAGAATAATAAAGGCAACGCTACAGTCGTGGACAGAACGGAATACGTGGAAAAGGTTACTCAACTTTTAGACAACAACGGCTATAAGGTTATGCAGGCAGACCCCACAAGTAGAATAGAAAGATGCATTACCAATCTGATCAACGCATCCAGTCTACCATCAGCGCAGCAGCTCCAAGATTCCCAGGTTCTACGGTCTTCCGAAGATACACAAGGTCAATGTACCACTTCGATCGGTCGTCAGTGCAATAGACTTGCCCACATACAAACTAGGTAAATATCTTTCAAATTTTCTTAATTCATTTACTGGAAAAACAGATTCTTTTATTAAAAACTCTGCACAATCTTGATAAGAACTTAATAGACCTAGTGGAAGCTTGTCTTACATCTACTTATTTCATTTTTCAAGGAACTTTTTACGAGCAAACTTCAGGGGCAGCTATGGGATCTCCTCTATCACCGGTGGTAGCGAATATCTTTATGGAAGCCTTTGAGGATATTGCTCTAACATCCGCTCCACTAAAACCAAATCACTGGTTCAGATATGTAGACGATACTTTTGTTGTTTGGCCTCATGGACAGGATCTCCTCATACTTCTGGACCACCTTAATCGGCAACATCATAATATCAAGTTCACCATAGAAATTTAATCTAATGGAACGATTCACTTTCTTGATTTATGTGTTTAAAGAAAGGAAAATGGTACATTAGGACATTCTGTGTACAGAAAACCTACGCCTACAAGTAGATACTTAAATGCAAATTCCCATTACCATCCAGCACAAAAGAAATCGGTTATTAACTCACTAGTATTCAGAGCTATTTCGATTTCTGACCAAGATTCTTTAACATCGGAAACATCGAATCTGACCGAAGTTCTCAGAGGGAATGACTATTGCACTGAAGATATTACGCGTTCAATTAAAAGATATAATAATCCAACTCCGCCAAAGGAGAATGGTAGGTAGTGTTGTTCTTCCCTACGTACTTGGCACTACGGACAAAATAGGACGATTACTTCGGCGGACCAACATACGTAGAATCTTCAATACATAAGAAGATTGGACAATGCTTGCGATTCCCGAAAGATATGATACCTTTCCAAACAGAAGGAGTATATAAAATTCCTTGCTCCTGTGGAGGTGTATGTGGTAGAAACACGACGCTCAATATCAACTAGACTTAAGGAACATGAATGATGTATTAAAAAGAAATAAATTGCTCAATCTGCTGTAGCTGAACATCAGCATAACACTGGCCATATTATAAATGTAAAGGAAACCAAGGTTCTAACATCGATGCCAGGTTTTTATAAACGAAAAATTTGAGAATTTATTGAAATATTTAAACATACAAACATTTTTAATAGAGATACGGGTTACGGTCTACATCACAGGTGGAAACCGATCTTAACACAGTGTCTCAGTTCGGCGGGCACAAGTCGGGTATAAAAGCCCGCCTGAATCTCTTCGAGCTCATTCAGTGTTCAGATCTCGTGGAGAACATATCCCTGAAGATGCCTCGTGCAATCGAAGGCGAAACGTCGGATAGTAATTCCGGTTTGGCATGCTTTAATCCCAAGAACCACGACTTGTTAAATGTTTATAAAATTGTGTTACCGTTGTAGGGCAAAATAAAATATTTTACATACTTTGATTTTAAGCGATGCATATCTCAAAATTGATTTTTTTCTGGGAAGGGTAGCAGTTTAATTGCAAACCCGCCTTAGATAAAGGGAAACAATTTTCTGTATCTCAAGCGTCTGGAATAAATGTTTTTCTTTGACACAGCATCTACAAGAATATAAGATAAATGAATGGTTGATAACGTAAGTATTATATCAACCAATTAAACTTGGTTATTGAGATAGCATATAGCAAATATTGTTGATGTACTAGATTTATGTAATTGCATTTTTTTATATCATACGTGATGGTAAGGGTCCGGACATAGATTTCCTTTATTTTACCTGAAACAACTCAACAACCAGGTAGTGGTTTTTAAGCTATGCTGCGAACTGACAGACAGACAGACAAACCGACAGACGGACCGACGAACTTGATAAAACATATTTTTGGCATGTAGGGATGTCAAAACGCGAAGATATATAAAATCTGAGAGGGTGATTTTTTGAGATTACAAAACTTTTCTTTGGCCGGCATTTTGTTCATTGTTATCTTGTATTAGTACCGCATTTTTACTAGTTCATCTCTATACTACAATTAGTAAAGTTATGGTACACAATTTGAAATTCATTAAGTAGTTTTTTAGACTGAATTTTTAAATATTTGATTAATATATTAAATTAAGCGGGTAAGTAGTTTTCTAGCTATGACGCGAATAGGCAGGCCGACGGAATCGAGAAAACAGATTTTTCGTCATCTCGGGACCCTGAAAGTAAAGATCTGAAAACATCTCGGAGAGTCATTTTTTCACGATTAAAATACTTCCGTTGTATGAGGGAAGTAAAAACTACAGAACATGCTTTTGTCGTGATCAGATTAGCTCGAGACGTATCAAATGATTGTATTGTCATCCGAATTACATACGCTTGCAAGGTTTCAAACAGATACAACAAAATTATTGTTTATCCATACAAACTTTGCCACCCCCGTTCACGCATTTAGAAGATAAATTTTTAAAAATAATGACACAATTGTTTGTTTTGAAGGCGTATTTACAAAGTGTCATCATCGCAATTTAATTTATTTTTTCATACAAACTTTACCACCTCTTTACCAATGGGATTATGTAAAATTTCAAATTTCTACGTCCTTCGATTTAGGCTGTGAGTTGTCTGCCAGCCAGTTGGTCAGTTAAGGTACTGTTTTGCCTCTCTCGTTCATCCCCTTAGAAGATGAATTTTAAAAATAATGAAACACGTGTTATTTTATTTATTTTAAGGTTAAGTGTCATCATCGTAACTTAAAAAAAAATCTTCATACAAACTTTATCACCCCTTCTCACTCTTAAAACCGGCTTAAAAACGTCGATGTAGTGATTGTTTATTACCACCTACAGGCTAATCTCCTGGACCTATGAAGATTCGTCTGTATCCCGCGAGTGTTCTTACCCAGGTCCATCACGGCTGGCTCAAAATCGTTTTATTGTGCAAATGGCTAGAATAAATCCCACTTTAACTGTTCCAGAAATAAGGAATCGGGTACGTGAAACGCATAATATCGCAATTTCAAATTCTACAGTTCGGAACAGACTGCATGAAGGTGGATTACATAATAGACGACCATTGAGATGCCAGTGATTTTCTAGAGGATCGCGCTGGTCGTTTGGCAGAAGAACACGAGAATTGGACTAATCAATGGGTCCCAGTTCTTTTTACAGATAAAGCTTGCTTTGGATTGCAACGAGATTCAAGAAGACTGAGGATATGGAAAGCACCTGGACTACAAAGAGTTTTGAAAAATGTGTAAGAAGTCCACAGTTATAGAGTTGGCATTTTTTAAATTAATTTTTTAAATTTTATTAAATGATATGTGGAAGAGATTCTCCAACCAGTTGTCTTACCCCATGCAAGACTTGTTGACCAGACTTTATTTTAATGTACGACAACGCATGTCCTGATGTCGCTAGATATGTTACAAAATTTATACAAGACAACTATATCGCCATTTTGCCATGGCCTGTTTAATCGCCACACCTAAATCCTATAGAGCATGTACGTGATATGCTACAAAGAAGGGTTTTGCGTGAAAACTCTTAATTTCAGAACCGAGAACAACTGTTTGCTGCGTTAAATGATACTTGGATTATCATACCTCAGGAATATCTTGACAATTTAATTCTTAGTGTGCCAAGAAGGAGGACCCACTCCTTATTAAAAAAAAATCAGCATAAAAAAAATTAGTTTATGTTTAGAATATTATTTTTAATTTTGTTTGATACTTAATTGAAATTAAAAATTGTTTGTACGCCGCTGTAGTCTTTCTTTTCTGGTATTTACTTATTTAAAATATTGCATTTTGTACAGAATATGATAATTTTTAATAAATAATCTATTTTGGACCATATATTTTTAAATGCTTTGGTTAATATCCTTAAAATAGAAATATATATATATATATATATATATATATATATATATATATATATATATATATATATATATATATATATATATATATATATATATATATATATATATATATATATATATGTGTGTATACAAAAAAAATCAAAATGTACGAACTATTACGCCATTTTGTCCAACATAAAAAATAAATAGATTTATCTTTCTTTGTAATAGGTAATAAAACTAAAGAGCTCACTGAGAATATTCTAAATATATATACATATGCTAATATGGTATACAGGGTGTCCAAATATAAGCAGTTATTTCACCTTCAGCCCTGTGTCTTATAAACGGTTGATCTTGGGAGAAAGGAGTAAATACACCGAAATGTAGAGAGTACGATTTTTTTATTGGTTTTAAGCCTTTGTGCCTGCGTAGCGGTACCTTCTAGGAAAAACAACGAGAAAATCAAACATTTTCTATTTTTAAAGAAAACTGTCACTTTTTCCTCGAGGGCCTTAATGACGCAAAGTCAGGACAGTCATTTTAACAAGAAGAACTTTTTAATCCGACATATGTCTAGAAAGTTGCAAATATCTTTTCAAATGCTTTTAGGGGCAGCAAAAATAGATAAAGATCGAAAAGTAGAATAAAATATATGGACCCTACCCACATTTTGTATAATCTATTCCGAATTTTGTCTACCAAATGAACTTCATTATAATAAAAATATTAAACAAGTTACTGATGTAAATATGGTATCGGAGGACATGCTGGTTTAGGTATATGGAAGATTCAGAGAAAAATTTATTTTTTGCTTTATACGGGATTAAGTGTCGATTATTTTAATGTTTTGTGGGATCTTTTCTTAAGTTAATACAGTAGCTCTAACTACTAGCAGTTGGGTTTTTGTTTTTTTTTAATAATGTATACTTATTTAGTGATTTTAAGGCTCATTCGACGAAATACTTAAAATGTTTCGAAAGGTGTTAAGAATAAGGAAATTGTAAGGAAAAGAAACGAACATTTTTTTAAGAATCTTACTCAATACGAAAAAAAAAAAATTTATTTATTATGCTACCATTTTATGTCTCAAGGGTTAATAAAGTTAAAAAAAATCTATTGACAAAAATTGCAAACGATCGAAATTTTTAATTAGAGTTTCTTTAAAAACTCTAAAACATAAACGCCCTTCTAATCTAAGGAAACTACTGATACAAGATAAGAAGAACTGTGTAGTAGTATGTAGTAAGCAGCAGGTAATCACAAAACTTATAGAAAATTATCTTTTTTTTTAAGTGGGGGAGGGGTGGAAGGTTGTTACAATTTTTAAGTTTTCTTTTATTGCTTACAAAGCATTTATTTATTACATAAAGCAAACACATGTTTAAATATTCTCGATAATCGTTAAACTAAGTATGTCCCTCAACTAGAGTGTTCCAATAAGTATAAAAATAGCACATAATATTAGTTTTAATAGGTATGTATATTGTAACAATATGTCCTCACTATGAGGCAAGTTGTTATAATATGTGAGGTAAATTGATACAAACACAAAGTACAATAAACAAAGACTTATATAAATCAAAATGAAATAAAGTAATGAAAAAGTCACAATAACAATGTATACACAAGTAAAATCATTTGTACATTTCTGCATTTTTTTCGTTTTAGAAAACGGTTCTAAACGTATAAGGCATAACGCATCACCGTCATCATCTTCTGCAGAAGAATCACCCGGTTCTTTGAATTTTTTTTCGATATTGAATTATTGTACACAAATGTTTAATTTCTATTATATCAGACATATTAATAATCTTGATAATAACTTACTAGACCTAGTGGAAGCTTACACTTACTTATTTCATATTTCAAGAAATTTTTTATGAATAAACTTCAGGGGCAGCTATGGGATTTTCTCTATCACCTGTGGTAGCGAATATCTTTATATAGGCCTTTGAGGATATAGCTTTAAAATCCGCTCCACTAAAACCAAAACTCTGGTTCAGATATGTTGTTGTTTGGTCTCATGGACAGGAAAGTTTCCTCATATTTCTGGACCATTTTGATTAACAACATAATATTAAATTCACAATGGAAATTGAATTTAATGAAACGATTATCTTTCTAGATGTATTTGTTCAAAGAAAGGGAAATAGTACTTTAGGTCATTCTATTTTTATAGAAAACCGACACACATAAACATCGAAGATGACCGACACTCTGATAGGGAATGACTATTGCACTGAAGATATTACGCGTTCATTTAAAAGATATAGTAATTTAACTCCGCGAAAGGAAAATGTTAAAGAGCCACCAACCAGGTAGTGTTGTTCTGCCCCACATGGCACTATAGACAAAATAGGACGATTACTTTGGCGGTCATAAGTACAATCTTCAATATCCATAAGAAGATTGGACGATGCTTCGACTCCCGAAAGATGTTTTACCTTTTCAAATAGAAGAAGCACATAAAAATCCCGGCCCCTGTGGTGAAGGTCATGTGGGAGAAACAGGACGCTGGATCTCTCCGAGCTCATTCAGTGTTTAGATCTCATGCAGTACAGATCCTTGTAATTCCAGTTTGACACGGTGCAATCCCAAGAACCATGATTCCTTTAAAAACAGCTCAATCCTTAGTTTAATTAAGAGGTTTGTATCAGTGTTTAACAAGGCCAACTAGTTTGTCTCAACAAAAGTTCTGTTCCTTGTTCTAGGAGTCTTCGTTCCAGCAGTGAGGTAATCTAACTCCCTATCGTCCCAGTAACCAGTAATACTATTATTAACAAAAGTCATTATAATTGCAAGTGCAATTTAAAAAAAAAACAATTTTCATTGATTCTCAAGAACTTATTTAAAAAAGCTGAATATCTACTGGAATCTTTTTAGTAGAGAAAAATTGCAACTTTTCTAGAAAGAAATTCGTTTGAAATTCGAAATTAAATATTGACTCAGATTGATAACGCTTGTAAGTAACAGCAAACATTAGGTTACTTAAATTCGAGTTTATATTTTATAATATGCTCCCAATTGATCTACTATGCTTGTTGAAAAAATTCACAGCTTTCAAACAAATATACTGCATATTGGGATATTAACATTTATCGAGTTCCGGTCATCAAATTTGGTCCCACGTCGACACGTAGAAGAAGAAAAACGTTCCCGTGGATGCCGCCAAGTTGAGGGATAAATTGGATGCAAGGGAATACTCTTTCCGTTTCTATCAAGTCCACTCGGGCTCCAATTATAATAAATGCGAGTTCCGATGTGTCGTTCCAGACGATTTTACACGATATTTGCCTTTATATGTAATTATTTGGTTTATATGCTATTTACTTGTATTATGGTTTCATTATGTCAGTTGATGCGTGTCGACAAAATGTAAGATTTTGTTTTTGTTTTGGAACAGTTTAATTGTTTTATAAATACACTATGTCCATAAATTATGGAATATTTAAAAATGCAGGATCTTTTTTAGTTGCTCCTAATTTTATTAAGCTTAAGTTTTAGCAGTTTATAAATAATACACACATCGAATTAATATAAAAGTTGATTAATAAGTTGTGTTGTGTGTTATAAAACGTAACAAACACATTTTTGGTCGTTTGCATTATCCTAAATACAAAAAATGGTCAGTTGTGTGGCGTGCGGTCGTACCCGTATTAAAAGTACAAGGAAGAAAGGAATTTCGTCCCAACGGTAAGTGCATTTGTATTTTCGTAAGTAAAAAAATTAACTAAATACTTTTAAATCCGATTTAAGGGTAAAAATAATTGTTATTATAACGAAAATCATAATTCTTAAAGTGTCAAACAGTTAGGTTAGGAATCAAGTGGTATATAAAAAACACAGTAGCGTAACACTTTATGTAATATATTGTTAGGTCAACATTTAAATTACCTGTTTTAAATGGGAAAAAAAGTTGGAGTTATGAGTTTCTAGGAACAATTTTATAGAGTAAAATAATTTTAATATCTAACATTATATTCTCCTTTTTTTGGGTTTGATACTGTGCTGAAGTGGAAACAGTTTGATTGAACAGACAGTAAAGGCAAACAAAAAAATATGAAATCTTCTTTTGGAGATTTTATTTCATGTTTTTTTTTGGGAAAAATAGAATATACCTATACTTATAGGTATATACATTTTTTTTTCAATTTCTATAAACACTTATTTTTTGCAAAAATATAGTATTTTTTTTTGTATTTATTAATTTATTTATTTATTGCAGGTAACCAAAATCTAACCTTAAGTAGCCCAAATATTTGTGCTTTCATGAGCTATTCTTAGCGTATTATATTTTTAAGTATAACCCAAAATGAATTTAAATCAGTAAACAAACAAACTAACCTTACATCGTTTAAGATATCCCAAAAATACTAACGATAAAAATTTGAATTCTGTAAGCGTAAACTAACTTAACCAGACCTAACCTAAATTTATATATATATATATATATATATATATATATATATATATATATATATATATATATATATATATATATATATATATATATATATATATATATATATATATATATATATATATATATATATATATATATATATATATATATATATATATATATATATATATATATATATATATATATATATATATATATATATATATATATATATATTATTTCTAGGGTTTAGAGCAGATTAACTAATATTGCAATGGATAGACCATAGATAGTAAAATTCAAAAACGAATATTTGATTCTTTGGAATTTTTAATTTATTTTGTTGTAAATTATATAGGGTGTTGTAATTTTCCTGGGATGATATGAAATATTTTATTTTAAATAGGATAACTTATATATTAATAAATATTACGATAGTACCTTTAAATCCGTGTGTAACTATATATATTAGAATGGGTTTGTAATGTAAAGTTTCGAAATTAATAGCATTTTTCTTCAGGTTTACATCTATTTTAAAATTATTAAAATTTAAGTAAGATTTAAACTTTTTAAATTTTGCTAAAGTCAAAAAATTCATAACAAAGATTTCAATTTGTTTGATTAAAAAATAATAAATATTCGCGCTCTAAAATAGGCACCATAGATAGGCTTGCCAAAAGTTGTGCCCTACCATTAAATTTCTAAATAAAAAATCTTTTAAATTCTTTTTATTTTATAAATTTCATGTTGCGTCAGACGCCAATACATTAACCCTCTAATTAATTAAAAAGGTTTAACAGAAAGAATTAGATTTAGTAGCCATGGCAATTAAAACGTTCGGCTCAGCAGTTATGTTTTGCTTATACTAACATTTTTCTAACTATGGCATTTGGAAAACATATTTGTTCCATTATTGTATGTGTCAGTTTAAACCTATTTGAAATTTTCTTTGTTCTCAAACGCTCAAATGAGCTTTGGTTTTTATGTTTTATTACAGAAAAAATAGGTGTAGTTAGCCATATTTTCTGAGGATGTATATAGGATACTTCAGCAATAGATGGTTATTTTACTCCGATTGGAAAACAATAGGCTGTCGGCTCTAGTTCTAGACTGTACTTCAAGTTCTACTGTGACTTTACAAAGAGGAACGTCAATTAATAAACCATTTTTTATTTTTATAAATTGTAAACAGAAAATTTACGCTATTTTAATGCGCGGAAGACAAAGCAAATTTTGTCATTGGTTTACGACCATGTGTTCCGGTTTTTTGATAGAGTTTATAAACGGTTATATTTAGTTCCAAAGTCAAAATTGTCACCCATTTTTGTTCCACAAATGAGTACTTCCTTTTTAAGTCTTTTAGGTTAGTTACGTTACACGTTTAGGGGAGTTCCATTGTGTTTCAAGCGCAAGTATATGAACGTCAAGTAACAGGATTCTTATATATTTTTATTTTATATATATATATATATATATATATATATATATATATATATATATATATATATATATATATATATATATATATATATATATATATATATATATATATATATATATATATATATATATATTATTTCTCTCGTAAAAGAAAAGTATTGCAATCGTGAAAAAATCACCCTCCAAGATTTTTTTAGATCAACCCTTGCCGAAATAACATGTTTTCTTAATTCGGTTGGTCTATCTGTCTGTCCGTGGGTCTGTCTATTCGCAGCATAGCTAAAAAGCTACTTACCCGATGGATATGGGAATAACCTGCAAATATTTTTTTAAAAATCTTAAATTTTGGCGAAACAAAATGGCGGCATATTGAAGTATTAAAAACGTTATTACTAAAGAACTACTTATCCAATTTGCTAGCGAAACAAAATAGCAGCTTAGTTTTTCAAATTTTGTACAATTATTAATTGTGGTATAGAGATGAACAGATGTATTTGTGCTACGAATTCAAAATGGTGGCCAAATATAATGTTTGTAATAGTAAAAAAAGTCACTCTTTTCCATATTTTCATGTTTTAGCGTTAGATGCCAAATATTGTTTTATCAATTTTGGTAAAAATCTAATATGGCGCAACAAGATGGCGCCCTAGTGAAACGTTAAAAAATATTACTGAAAAGACTAGTTATCCAATTTACTTCAAATTTTGCACGAAAATAAAGTGTTACATAGGAATGAACTGGTAAAAACTACCAACTAGATTCATTTCAAATTTTGTGTAAGCATTCAGTATGGTATAAAGATAAAGTAGTAAATTTGTGGTACAAATTCAAGGCGGCAAAGGAAAAAGGCGACAATGAAAAAAGGCGGCCAAATAAAATGTAAACAAATCGTATTCAATCCACTTGCAAGTTTTGCAAAAAAGTTAAATGTGATTTAAAGAGAAATTGATTCAAATTCAACATGACGGGATAAAATAGCGATGTATCACTGTAATTTTTTGAGATTTTTACGTTTCAGTGTCTCTAGATGCCGAATAACACGCTTTCTCGTTTCCGTTGATCTGTCTGTCTGTCGGTCTTCCTATTAGCAACATAGCTAAGAAACTACTACTATAATTAATTGTGGTATAGAGATAAACTGGTATAATTGTAGTAAGAATTCAAGATAGCCAAATAAAATGCCAGCCAAATAAAATGTTTATCTTAACGTTTTAGCTTTCCTAAATGCCAAATATCATGTTTTATCAGTTCCGTTAGTCAGTCTGTCTGTCTATCAGTTTGCAGCATAGCTTAAAAACTACCTATCCTAATTAAAAAATAAATACTGAAAAATTAATTATCCAATTTAAATCAAATTTTTTAAGAAAATCAAATGTTATATAGGAATAGACTGGTAACATTTTGGTAAGAATCCAGGATAGCAAAACAAAATGGCGGCTTAATAAAATATTTAAAAATGAGTCTGAAAAAGCAATTTACTAGATTAATTTCAAGTTTTGCGCAAGCATTCAGTGTAGTATGGAGATAAACTAATAACATTGTGGTACGAATTCAAGATAGCGAAAAAAGACAAATAAAATATTTAAAAAACCATCGAGAAAAAATCTTCTTATTTGATCGAGTTTAAGTTTTGCACGAAGAATAAGTGTGATACAGAGATAAACTGATACGAACTCAACATGACGGAACAAAATGCCTATGTGTCACTATAAAAACAACTTATTCAATTTATTTTAAATTATACCCAAAAATCAAGTGTGGAATATGTAGAAACTTGTAAAATTTTCGTAGGAATACAAAATGGTGGAACAAAATGGCGTTCAATAAAAAATATGTGTTACTAAATGTCTAATAACCGAACTAAATCTGGTTACACTTCTCTATTCCTAATAAAAGAATTCCGTACAAGGGAAGTTCCGACTAAAGGGAATTTACGGATATATATATATATATATATATATATATATATATATATATATATATATATATATATATATATATATATATATATATATATATATATATAGGGGTACATAGAAAGATTCTAGAATTTTACACATGTGCACTACTGGTGTTTACATCATATCAATCTTTACCGTTTGCCAAATTTCTTTTGCCTTATTGTATATAATGTAAATATATATAAAGTAAGAAACTGGTTGAATAGAGGATTGTAAGAAGAGGTTTATGTGACTGCCAGAATTATGGCAGAAAAAAATAAACATTAATATAGGTAACTCTGTATTTTATTTTACAAAAATTTCCAACCATTTGAGAATGGCAAGTTTAAACTCTGTAGATTTCTGTTTTCCCCTTCAAGAAAAAAAAACAATGGCGCCCAATTTTTCTTATAGGCAAAACTAGATCAAATTTGTCGGTAAGACAAAAGGAGGAATCAACAACATTAAAACAGCCGGTTGGACAAAACTTAATTGCTGTTTAAAATATTTAACCGAGCTTTCGGATTTCAGAAGCTGCTTATAAAAGTCTAGGAACTCGCTGTCAAATTTGACATTCCGTTAAACATTCTAAACTTTAATTGAGCTTTCTGTAACCGTTAATATTATAAAAAACCAACTTTATAAGGGACAAACTTTTTTTCTAATTTTAATGTAATCTATGCATGCATGTATCGATAACAACTTTGTTATGGATAATTCAAACAGAAATTATTTTTACATATACAAGCATGAAATGTATATCAATACGCTGTGCCTGCTGGCAACAATAAATTTCATGAGTGTGTCGTGACAAGCGTTTGGAAACAAAACTAATAATACTCTTTTTAATTATTATACTCCATGATAGATTTATGACGAACCAACGCGGAAATATTACACTCGCCGCAGTCTGCATGACTTATAAATAGACATTCGAAATTATATGTCACCACAGAGAGTTGGAAAGTTTTTAGTCAGTTCGTCAATAACGCGGAACGCCAAGAATATTACCTAGAAATTAAATTTATATAATTACAAACGCTTACTCATAAAGATTAAGGGAAATTTATCTGTTTTCATCAGGAGAAATACAGTGTGACAATAAAATCTCAGGAGTTAACACCTCGGTTAACACGCATAAGATATTCTTGTTGGAAAACTAAACTTTCTCTTGCAGTATTCCTCACGCTCTGGGAAAAAGAATAGTGGAACTTGCAAGGGCGTTTATAGAATTCAGTCATAGGGGAGGCGGGTGGGAAATAAAGGTAAGATTAAGAAACAAATTTGGTGACGAAAGTAGTAATGCTTACTGCTGATTTTGTTGGATTTTTTTATACCTGTAGAGTTGAGAAGTTTCTATTTACAATTTAAGTTTATATTTGATTTACCACTGTATATAATTTTCTTTTTACTTATATTTGTGCGTATGTTTGAAAAAACTTTTATAAAGGGTCGCCTAATTTTTATGTTTTTAATATTACATTTTTATTCAATATTGTTATGATTTTTACTTCCCTCGTAAAAGAGAAGTTGTGAAAAAATCATCTTCCCAGGTTTTTATAGATCTTCACGTTTTAGTTAAAGGTTAAAAAAATATTACTAAAAAACTACTTGTCCAATTTACATGAAATTTTGCACATAAATCAAGTATTACCTAGAAATCGTGTGGTGAAATTTTGGTACGAATCCAAGATCCATTTTTACGTGAAATTCAGCACAAAAATCAAGCATTGCGTGGAAATCAACTTGTAAAATTAAGATACGTATCTAAGATAGCGAAACAAAATGACGACCTTGTGGTATGTTAAGAAAAATTACTTGTCCAATTTACCTGAAATTTTGCACACAAATAAAGTATTAAGTAGAGATCATCTGTTAAAACGTTGGTACGAAACCAAGATGGGGAAACAAAGTGGCAGCCTGGTGGAATGTTCAACAAAAATATTATTTAAAAACTACTTAAACAATTTACATACAATTTTTCACAAAAATCAAGCATTACGTAGATATCTGATAAAACTTTGGTACAAATCCAAGATGGCGAAACAAAATGACGATCTCGCGGAATGCTAAAAAATTATTACTAAAAAACTGCTTATCCAATATTAGTTGAAATCAACTGGTAAAATTTTGGTGTTAATACAAGATGGCGAAGCAAAATGGCGGCTTAATAAAGTATTAAAGAAATCAACCTGAAAAATTTACTTATAGATTGATTTCAAATTTTGTGCAACAGGTAAATTGGTTAAGTAGTTTTTTTAACATTTCACTAGACCGCGATTCTGTTTCGCCATACTGTATTTGTATTAAAATGTTACTAGGTCATCCCTATAAAATCGTAGATATCTGATAAAACTTTGGTACAAATCCAAGATGGCGAAACAAAATGACGATCTCGCGGAATGCTAAAAAATTATTACTAAAAAACTGCTTATCCAATATTAGTTGAAATCAACTGGTAAAATTTGGTGTTAATACAAGATGACGAAGCAAAATGGCGGCTTAATAAAGTATTAAAAAAATCAGCCTGAAAAATGTACATATAGATTAATTTCAAATTTTGTGCAACAGGTAAATTGGTTAAGTAGTTTTTTAACATTTCACTAGACCGCCATTTTGTTTCGCCATACTGTATTTGTATCAAAATGTTACTAGGTTATCCCTATAAAATCAGGTGATCTCCATATGACCCTTAATTTTAGAATATCAGTCGAAATAACCCATAATACAAGAGATCTCGAGAATAATTTAAGACTGTTGGAATAAATGGTATCAGAAAGAATTTGCGGATGTTAATAATAAATGTCAGTAAATGATTTTTTATGTGTTATACACCATCTATCAATATTAAGCAAATTACGAAATTTTCGTTTAGTTAATAGAGTTTTTTTTGGGATCACAAAAGTTATTTTCCTCGTCGTATCTATTGTTTACGGCGTCTAGAGGATATTTTATAGGTTGTTTTTTTGACCAACGTAGAATATCGCCCTTACAATAAGCTCCGAATTGCCAAAAGTCTCTACAACATCTTTTTTTTTAGATGATTAATGTTTTAGAAACTAAAAAAAAATCAACTGGTTTTGTTCATATCATCACTTTCATTGCGATGATAAAATATTGTCCCTATTTATCTTCACCTTCTTAAGATGGCTTTTTAAAAATCGGTAAATTAACCTGTACAGAATTCCACTACTTACAATAAACAGACTATATACATTTAACAATAACTAATAGTTTAGTATTTGATTTTATTAAATATTATTATCTTTTTTTTTTCATAATATTAAGTAAAAAATAAATTATATGCTTTATTACTTTCCTTCAAAAAAAGATAGTTTAATTCCAGGACATGGAATTTTACCGAATATTTAAACATTTTATTCGGCCGCCATTTTGTTTTGCCTTATAGGATTCGCACTAAAAATGTACCAGTCTCTTCTTATTTATTTTGTGATTTTTGTTCACACCAAATTATGAACATTTTCACGAACACATATGTAACGATTAATCATTTTTGGAAAATTGAACAATGTAAGTTTTAATATTGTTAAATAAATTGTTTTTTTGTAATAGGCATCCACAACCAAATCGGTATATACGAATTACAGCATTACCTGATATCTAAAGGACATACATTGTTTTGAATAAAAGAAAAACGTTTGGCCATAACTTTATGTATGATATAATTTGGTTCATTAGGAATTCTAACATCTTTTATTCATATATTAAAAGTAGCATTAGTAATCTAAGAACAATCTCACAGCATCAAAGTACCTACAATTATTTTGTTGTTGAATTTTTTGATTTTAATACAACAATAAGATTTATGTTTTTTTATTTTCTATTATATCTTTACCTTTTTAAATAAGATGCACTAATTGTATATGTTACCCTCTATAAATGTAGAGAAAGTATCTTAAAATAATAGTTTAGGCTTCGATGTTCGGAATATGTTTATTCAAAAATTAGAAAAATGAAAGTAGACAATTTTTCGCTCACTCTGTAGTTTGTAAGGTATGGTACAATAGCAAAAAAGTTTTCTTATAGCTTCAAGGCCACAACACATTAAAGTATTAAAGGAAGTTTTATATAGGAATAATAAAATACGTTTAATTTGTGCCATGATAATAGGGAAGGTGAGAAGTATTTGGAACAACATCTCCTGTATGTCTTCTTCTTCTTCCTTTCATAGACTAGAATTTTATTCCGCTGCTGTTGTTTAAACTGCAGTAGATCATGGCTTTCAGCCTTCATTTTCATTTCTGGGAGGCCTCCCTTGTAATCTTTTTTCGACAGGGCTGTTGTTTTTTCGGGTTTTAGATGTTAATCTGTTTTTATCCATTCTCTGTACGTGTCCATTTCGTTTCTTTCTCTTCTTTATACACTTTACGTTTTTCACCTTATCTTCTTCGTATGTTCGTTTCGTTTCTCTGTCTGTCTCTCTAAACTTGATCTCAATATTTTAATTTCAGTAGTCCTCATCTACTGTTTATTTGCCTTTTTTTTTCTGCTCGTGTCTCATATTCTTTTTTTCTTGCCAATATTGATGTGTTTGTTATTCCATACCAACACTTCTACTATCTGTGATGCTTTCGTTGCCTGTCTTTGTACCTAGGCTTTTAGATTTCTGTTGCTGGACATATCCACTTTAAGGTAACTGAATGTCATAACTTGTTCTATTATTTTTCTTTTAGTTCAACCAATTTAATTGATGATAAAATGTTGTAGTAGTAGTAGTAGTGTAGGTTGTCCCCACTATTAGAGAATAATAATGCCTCATCAGTTTAGTATATCACGTTCACGTCTTTATGTCCCATTTTGTACCCTTATATGTTTCTTAAATCTTTGATAATTTTATTCATTATTATATTGATCATCAAGAGGCTGTATGTTATTATTCGAGTTGAATTATTAGTGTTTATGTCATTATTATTTTCTAAAAGCCTTGACAAGGTCTATGAAGCATAAATATATTGGATTACTATATTCTATAGATTTTTTAACTAACTGCCTGAGCATAAATATTGCATCAACGGTGTTCCTGTATTTCCGAAATCCTTGCTGTTCTAATGGTATATGTTGTTCTGTGTTTTTTGTAATTATTGTTAGTAGTTTTAGTGTTGATTTAAAAGTAATTTTGCGATAATTGTGAGGGATTTTTCTGTCGCCTTTCTTAAATATTGAGATTGTATAGCTGTCCTTCCATTCGATTGATATTCTTTTTTCGTTCAATATTGTGTTAAAGAGGGTACATAGTCTTGTGTTTAGTGTAATTTCGCCGTATTACAAAAATTAATAGTTTATTCCATCTAGTCTTGGTGATTTTCGGCACTTTAAATTTCCAATTGCTTCTTCTACTTCTTCTTTAGGTACTGATGTGATTATTTGTTTGCGATGTTCATATTAATGCTTGTTTTTTCTACCTTTTTATGTAGTGATGCAAAGTCAGGTGTCCATTGTTCCAGCGGTATATGATTAATTCTTATATTTTTCTTAATGTGTATTTTCTGATCTTATAACGTTCTCTATATTATTTTCAAACCGCCGTATAAGCCGTGTTCCATGTCTTTGGTGTATTTTTCCCCAATAGGTTTTTTCTTTGTTGCTTCTTTGTTCACTTTATTTTTCACCTCGTATTATTCCGCTGTGGTATAATATTTATATTTTATAAATGCTTTCTTTTGTTCTCAGATAATTTCTTTATATTCTCGTCTAACCACGGTACTTTTATTGATGTTAGGTTTAACCTTTTACCTAGTGCTTCATTTGCTGCTTTCAGTATATTTGTTTTGATGATTTTTGTTCTACGTTTACATTAACGCTGATGTTAATGTTCGTACATTATTACTTTGTATTATTTATATGGACTGTATTGCTCTATTGCTTAAAATAGAATCTATCATTATAATATTATTTTCTTCCTTCGGTATGTTGTTGACAAGTTTTTGGAGAGATTCATAAACGTATTCTCTTTCTGCTCTTCCTCTACAAGTATCAGGTGCGTAAACTGCTATTAGGTTTGGTGTTTTACCCCTGAATGTAAATTGTTAATACCATATTCATATAAAAAGTAAAAAACAAGTTGTGTCACTTTTTTCAGACTGTAAATTAATTAAATCTTAATTCGTAATACAGAATTAATTAATCCAAAACACCAGCGTCCTTCTACCTCGACCTCAGCGTTCCGTTGGGGCTATTTAATTTCTTGAAGAATTCGAATAAATCTGGTTAAAAGCCCATAAGTGGAAATGCGTTCAGAAACCGGTATAGCTTAAACCGGCGTAAAAAGACCTGATCTTAGATAAAAGCAGTTAAGCGAGGAGGTATGGCACTAAATGAGCTTGGCCTAAGTAAATACAGTCGTCGTTGAGGCGCGCAAATAAGTGTTATTGTCATAACATAAGAGTCGAGCCTCGGGCCATTACTAAACCTGACATAATGAGCAGGTTATCTCTTCTTTCATCGCTGTTTATAAATTAGAATTTATTCATGAAGTAATTTTTAGCAACTAGTTTACTGTTTTAAATATATTTATGCAGTTACGCTAGTAAAATATTTTCTGGTTGCGTAGTAAATGTCTCAGCGGCAATTCGAACACAGTCAATAATGTTAATTTATGGAAACTAAATTGAATATTGATCCATTCTCTGTCCGGAAATCGTAATATATGATAGGTCAATTATAAAAGAATAATGTAATAAGGAGAAATTGCATCGCTGTTTGACTTATCAATATTCAATAAAGAATGTTAAAGCTAGAAGCTAAACAAAACGTGATTTGCTATGTTGGTAATTGGATCTCCTATAGACAGGGACGTATTTAAGGAATATTATTGTGGATGAGGGAGTATAGCAATTTTGCCAACAGATTTTCAACTTTGTCAACAAAATATTTATTTATTGAGTACGTATATATCTCGTAAATTGCATTCGCTTGAAATGATCCGCTTCAAAGTGGTTTGAATGAAATATTCTAAACTAAAATTTCTATTCCATATTGTGCAACAAAGAAACAAGCAGTAGAGAAAGATGTACAAGTACTGGAAAACAAAATTTTTAGAACAGTTTGTACTTGTTGTTGGTTGTCCTCACCTAAGTTTAAAAACTCTGACCATTTTAGTTTAATTACAGGCAGAAATTGCAACCACACGAAAATATAAAATCAAAACAAAAACAAATTCCGACTCCAACAAAAAAGGAGGTAAAGTACAAGTACAGAGAAATCCGTTTTAAAGTTGTCAAAATATCCACTCATATACCAATCCCCGTTTAAAACGTGATTACCATCCAATCCACTCCAGCTCAACTCAATCCCAAAAAATAATCGACTGAATTCTAACTTTCAAGTGGATGGACTACATCGGACGGTTCAAGTAGATGCACATGTACTCATAACTAGCTATTCATTGAGAATCCTACGGGTGCACTAAAGAGGGATCTTGCAAAATTGCCTCCGTAAAGGGGTAAAACGGTATGGTAAAGTTTGTGTGAAGAAAAAACATTACGACGATGACACTTTGTAAATATATACTCAAAAAAAATAAGTTGCGTTCTATTATTCTTCAAAATTCATCTTTTATGGAGCGAAGTTTGTATGAAGAAACATTAATTTTTGACTGACAGACAACCCACAACTTAAATCTATAGACTTAGAGATTTGAAATTCGGAAGGAAATATTCTTTGGGTACACAAAGGAGAGATTTTACAAAATTCCATCCGTAAAAAGGTGGTAAGGTTTTTTAAGGGGGAGAACGGGGATGGCAAAGTTTGTATGAAACATCAATTTAGGACTGACATTCAACCCACAATGTTAGGTGTACCTAGAGATTTGAAATTTGGAAAAAATATTCTTTGAGAACCCTAGAGGTGCACTAAGGAGGGACTTTACAAAAATTCTATCCGTAAAGGGGGAAAAGGGGTGGTAAAATATATAAAATATATATGAAAAAAAAATTAAGTTACACAATAATAACACGTGTTAAAATTCATCTTCATAGGGAGTGAACGGGAATGGCAAAGTTTATATAAAGAAACTTCAGTTTTGTCGTAGCGATTTGAAACTTTGCAAGCGTATGTAATTCAGATGACAATAAAATATTACTATCGAGATCAAATATTTTGACATTTCATGACCTCCGAATGAACACAAGGGATCACCTTTGCTGCCTTAAATGAGACAACCTGTGTTAAATAACTAATGTTTATACACAATATTAAACATTTTTTTTAATACAAAACCTAACCTTACATTCAAATATTTCTGATTTAATAAAAAGAAATTGGCAAAAAAAACAAAAACATATTGAAACATAATTTATATAATTCGGATATGGGTCTACAACATACATAAACGTCACATCATAGTTCTGTTTTATACGGGGTGACTTAAAAGTAGTATCGACGTCGCATTTTCTTTTAACAATACACTCAGTTCTTTAAATGATTGCACTGTATATTTGCTAAGCACGATTTTCCCTAAAATATGCTCATTTAAAAGAGTATAATGTTTCCATTACACTTTTTTTTCCTTTTTTCAGCTATCTGTTATGTTTATACCTGGAACATACCAAATACAGAGGTGCCGACTTTACATATTTCATGTTGGGGCCCAGCATGAAATTTTGAATATAAATTTTGTTTTTCGCATATGCACTGCTCCGCACTAGTTTTCATGAGGAAACTGTACTTTACCCCTTCAGTGCAGAAAGGTTAGGAAAATGCTGAGGTCACGCATAAGTAATACGGTTTAAAACAGAGTTGTCCAACAGGCTAGGATCTAGCCTCGGGCCCCGTCATAGGCAGGGGCTTTAGCACAGAGCTGGCGTGAGGTTTAGCGAAGATTTACCTTTGTATTTTCGTAGGAGTCACATGCGTCAGGGGGTCCGCTAGGCATTGGCAAAAGGAGGAACAGCAGCTTATCGGCGAAGTACAAGACGTAAAATTTTTTTGTTTTTGTTTCTTTTTTAGTCATTATTTGTAAAGCCCCTCAGGCGGCGTAAGTCCTAAATCCAGCCCTGCAGTCTAACATTAGACAGCTAGCTAGCTATTCTAAAAAAAAATATTAGTTTAGAGTTGCACTTAAAAGCAGAAATTAACCGGACAATTCAGATGTAACAAAAGTTTGACTGTACATTAGTTATTGTATCAATTGCTGAGAATCATTAAAATTTTGAATAGTTTTAAAACCTGAAATGCGCTTTTTGTGTCGAATAAATTATTAAATAGACTAAGCTAATTATAATTTCTAAAAGGAATTGTAAAAAATTATCTTGGCTTGTTATACAGGGTGTTATACAATATCGTGAAAATTTTAAGAATAATTAATATGACCGCAATTTTGTAAAAGGTTTTTTATCCTTATTTAGACCTATTATATTCTTCAACAGACTATTTTGGGGCTATTCCACCATGAGGAGTAATAATTCACAAAGTCCAACTCTTTAAGGTTTATGATATTGGCCTCACATTTTATAGAAGCAACTAGGTAGGGATTCTCAAAATGTGGTAAGCAGAGATTCTCGAAGTGGTACGCAAGCAGGTGTACGTTTTTTGAGAAATAGTCCCCATCTCCATGAAGTTTTTAATAGTTTGGTGATTCGCGACTGATCTGTGTACACATGAGTGGTATGTGTGAAAAACGTTTGAAAACCCCTTGAGAGAAAGCAGGATATCTATTATAATGGTCTGATGGGCGCCAATCGTTTATTTTGACAGAGTATAAGCAAGCTGGGTCCAAGGACTGTTCAAAGGAGGTAGATATCCTGCTAAAATCCGCTTATTTCAAGAAGAAATAGACTAGCATTTGCAAGTCAGTATTTACAATGGGCCGTAGATCAATGGAGGAAAGTGCTTTTTAGCGATGAATTCCGTTACAAGATTTTTTATTCTATAAAATGAGACGTGTCAGACGACCAATCAATAGAAGATTCGATCCTAAATACGTTACATTAATAATTTAAGATAGTAAAGCAGCGTTTTTGAATAGGGTTGTTCCTCATGGAAAGAAGTGGGCCCATTACATTTTGATAATAATATTATGAATCGATTTATCCATGGGGATATAATCTTACCAGAGTGGGAAACGTCATTGCATTATATTTTTCAGCAAAAAACGATCTTGTTCAAACATGGTTTCAAGAAAACTTCGAAAACTTGTGGGAAGAAGTGGAACGTCGTACTCGTACTTTTTTTTCCCACAAACAATCTTTAGCGAATAAAATGAATGAAGTTTGGACACATCTTCCCATGTTATTCCCAACTTGATTGCCTCAATGACCGACATTGCCTGAAAATTATGAGTAATAAGTTTTAGTTCCTGTAAATTTTAAATGTATTTAATATACCTTTAACGAATTACTTAAAATAAAATAATATTGAAAATAATTCGTTGCTTTAGTTTTGCCTTTTTTCTATTTATTATTTATATTTGTCGAAAAATTGTATGTTTACAGTTTGAAGACTTGTTGTCACATATTACTTATATTGTTACAAAAGTCTTGTAAATAATAAGGAATATTTTCTTAAAATATACATTTAATAAGGATTCATAAAAAAGTAATGAATTTGAATAAATCGTATTTTTACGGCAAGATACCATTGAAATTATCCTGAATTGGGAGGTAATGTACACAAATCATTCAATATCTGATCACTCAAATTGAAAATTTCAAAAAAATGATGAATCACTGCATCTCGAGCATTCCAGAACATGTTTTACTCCATTCAATATATCAAAAGATTGAATAATGTACTGAAGTTACAGGTTTTGTGATTATCAACAAATTTTAAAAATTTAATTTCTCGAAAATTAATTCATTTATTGGGATAATTTATTTTATTGGGTTGGAATTACATAAAGGTGCCCAAAGTTTCCCTTCTCAAAAACGGAGTGAGATACCCTAGATCTCAGGATATAAAAAGGACATATTTTTAACCGATTTCAAAAAAGGAGGAAGTTATCAATTCGAAACTATGTACTTTTTTATGTATGTACATCGGTCTCGACATCGGTTGCTCCGCCATGGTTTGACCAGTTTATTTGAAATTTTTAGAAAGTATTCAGGGTAGATAGGCGAAATAACGTCATTTTGATTTTTTTCTTCTGAGTGCTTGATAGTTTGCTGGATACAATTGAAATACTTTAATATATTGCCTTGAAATTTGGTGTTTTAATAAGTAAAATAATCTTTCATCTTGACATACACACTAGGGGGAGTTTATTTTTTTCGGTCTTGGTTATTAAAAATGTTAATGACTGTTGATAATATCAAATATCTTTATTCTTGACACAAAACATTTCTTGTGACAATGAGTGAAGTGTATAGCGGGGGAGGGGGATAAGGAGAAAAAGGGGGTATTGTAAAAATATCGCGTTTCATATGATTGATTGATTTCATCTCATATGACTTCTTAAAGTGAGATTTTCAAGATGGAATAAAATATTATTTTTACTATTTAATGTTTTTTAAAAAAAATTCAAACTTAAAAGAAAAATTGACTAGGTAGCTATGTTTTCTTATTAATATTAAATAAATTGTCTCCTGAGGCACCATTGGAGTAAGTTAAACGTAATAACATAATTAATTAAAAGTAAATTAGGAAATAAAATGAACATGCCAATAGGAATCTCTTATTTTCATCAAATAATCTGTTTTTTTTTTAATTTATTGCATAATTTAAGTATCCCTTATGTTATCTTATATAAAATTGCTGCCATATTTTTATCCTTGAATATAACCTGGTTTTATACATCTCCTTTTCACTTGTATACAATATATTGCTTATCCAATTAATATTATCTATATCAAACTATTTTATATTCCACACTGGACCTCCTATCAAAGTGGAATACTACATTTAGTTCTTGCATACCTTCAAAAGGAAATCAAATCAAATTAATACGTCGTAAAAATCCTATAAACTTACAATCTCTAGTAATAAATGTTACAAGGATTATGAATATGATAATTCTTTGATTTATTGCCATACATATACGTGGGGCGTTCATAGTAATAGGTCAATAGTTTCATAAAAAATAATAATGGAAAGCTAGACTTAATAAACATTAATAACGTGCAATGAATCTTTATTTAAATTAAGCAACGTTTCTTTGGGTATTAATAATACGGCAGTGAAAGAAATCTTGTAAATAATATGATTTATCCAGTAAAGTCACATATTCTACATCTATGATATATTGTACATCTATCTCTTCTGGGCTATTCTAATTTTGATTTATTTAAGTACTAAATTGTTTGTGCTGCCAATTTTAAAACATTTGCGAATAGTTTATCAAAAAAAGTTCTTACTTGTTCGGTTCAAACATTTTGCTCCAGGTTAGTATCTTTAAGGGGGAAGGGGCATTAGCCCCTAAATACGCCCATGACCTCATTTTTATTTAAAACATGAAAATCAAAGTCGTGAAACAATCTTTTGTTTGATTTTATTTTCCGTATTTGTCAAATCTAGGAGGTCAGTAATATATTACAGCAGTAATATTATTCAAAGAAAAAAAGTTCTGTACCAAACTATCTCATCTCATTTTCATTACTTATCATTAATTGTGCAAATAAAAAAGAAACTAATAAAACGAATTATATAGGTTAAATGAAAATCTAAAATCGGGTTTTTTAGAGAACTGATTTCAATGGTATCGTATTAGCTGAGATCGTGTCATTTGTGACCATAAAAATATTAGTATAACTTTTGGTAGGTGCAGATTATTTTTTAGATGTTTTTCTTATTTATTAAAATTTTGCGTTATACATCCTTTAAAAAATAAATAAGTAGAAAATACATTTGCCCTGTTTTACCTTTTTTTTTTTAAACTAAGCATTTTGGAAGTAAAAAATATTTGCATTTTTAAGGTACACTTGTATTCTATAGGACTATCCTCTTTAATGAAAAACCTCTTTAAAAAAAAGGTTTTATATACAAAGAGATAATAGAATTTCAATATGTTTCATCGCTGGTTTTTTTTAAGTAATCGCCTTTAAACAAAAACATATTTTTTGAACAACTGGACATATGGACAATTCCATATCTTTAGTCTAACCTGTTTAATGAAAAAAAAATGTATTTATATATAAAAAATAGAAGAAATTTGACACTATTTGTTATAAAAGCTAAACGTTCTAATTTTTTTTTCATTTTCAGGGGATTGTTTCATCCTCCTAGAGCTACCTTGTACAAAGGAAAAAAAATATTTTTATACAAAATGATGAAATTTGACGTATTTCACTTTTGCTAACAAATGAAGTGTTGCGGTTTCAGGTGGTTGTTCATCCTCTTAGGGCTCTCCCATATAGCTAACAATATATTTTTCTATATACAAAGAATAAAATAAATTTGACGTGTTTTACTGTTTAAGCAAGCCTGATACTTCTGAAATAAAATTCTTTTCATTTTTAGGTGGCAATTTTATCCTCCAAAAAAATGAAGTTTGTTTGACATGTTTCAACGATTTTTCAATTTTTGTTTTCGTTTTCGGAGGACTGCCTCATCCTTTTTGGATGTATAGTGGACAAAAACTATTTGCTGTACAAAAAATTAAATAAAACCGCCGTTTTTCAAAATATTACGTGACTTTTCTGTTAAATATATATAATCGAAAAAAGTCAAATATCTACGCCAATGACTTCCAAAAGTCTTTAATATCAGAACATTTACACACACATACACACATCCGTATTCATCATCATCACATCATTTTTTAAAAATATATTTTTCATATTTTAGGGACTCGGCATGGGATTCAAGGTCTTAGGATTCGCTTTAAATTATGTTATTTTTTTTATTGAGAATAGGTTTGTTTACGTGTGTTTTATTGTTCTAAATTAATTTCAAAACTAAGGGCTATGTTTCATTAGTTAGGTTAGGTTGGATTTGGTTTGGTTGGTTTCCGTATTGTAATAATAAAACCATGTCTTGCAGAAAATCCTCAATTTTATTTCTGCAGCGTAAGCGCTTGTTTTTTTTTTATGAACTCAGTTGTGGAATTATCGAATGGTGAAATTAAATTAGGTTGAGTTTGGTTTGGTTAAACCCGATTAGGTTTGCGACGTGCTTTGGATTGTGTTTTTCTTAAGAATAAACGCTTTCACGCGCTTGTTATTATTCTATTTTTTCTAACTTACTAAATTTAAAACTAAATTGTAGTATTATTTAGTGGAAAAGTTAGGTTAGGTTTGATTAGGCTTAAATAACTTAAGTTGGATTAGGTTTGGACCTCCGGATTGTCAAAAATTAATTAAATAATAAGAACAGGCGCGTTTGCACGTTTGTCATTACTCTATTTTTCTTAATTGTCTAAATTTAAAACTAAATTGTAGGATTATTTAGTGGAAAGGTTAGGTTAGGTTTGCCTAAGCGTAAATAGGTTCGGTTAGATTAATATATAATTAATCATACAATATTTTGGCTGGTATATGGGGAAGTAATTATTAAGTTCAATTTACTAAGATTTTAGTGAAAGATTTAGGTTTATTTTCTTCGTTATGAAGATTCTTTTCTTGTACTTCTAGAACAAATGTTGATAGGAAATGTTTAATACTTACATATGCATCAGCTAGAATAGTTCCTGGAACTCTCTATGCATTTATTTTATTACCCAATAAGAATTACCTTTAAGTACAATATGGTAAACTAGTGAAAAAAATATCTATATGATATTTTAATCCCATGCCTAAATAAGTTTTTTTGCTGATATTTCTAGAAACCTTATCTACTTTCGTTCGAGCGAAGCTCACATATATAATTTTTATTGTAAATCAGCAAGCAAAGATCAGTAAACGGCTATACTACGGGAACTCTTCCTGGGCGACGCGCGACGTGGCCATGTCCCGAAAATGTCCTAGAGGCCCAATGGGTTAAAAACGCAGAGGCTCTATTGGGCCACCTTTTCCACTACAACATAATTTGATTTTATTATACTTTTTATACTTAATTGTTCGTCTTCAAATAGTTGGAATCAAATCACTTGGAATATCTCAAATTGTTACTCAAATGTACTCGAATAATATGACATTTATACTATTAAGAAAATTCTTCAAGATTAATTGAAATACATAAAGTGTAATTTTGAGTCTAACTAAACTCGCATTTTAGTAGATATCCCTGGTAACAATAGTTATTACAATTTGATTTATCTTGGAAATGATTCATTGTTAAAAAACAATGACGCCTATAAACCTGCTGGTTCACGTAAAAGTAGGAATAACATTTTTTTATAGATACGATTAACATTCTTCGTGTCATAAATATTGTTTATTTTGTTCATGATAAAATATTGTAATTGTGTAGGTAACTGATTTATGAATAGCAGCAGTGCTTCGAGATTATTCTGCATTGAATTTATTGATATTGGTAATGTCAATCATGCTATAAAAGGATAACGGGAATATTTTATAGGTTACGGGCTTGATGAGTTAATCATATGTTTTTGTTCCATGCAAGATAATGCTTTATTCTCAGTAATTATCTAGCTTTTATTTTGTACCCATATATTGAAAAAAATCTTGGATATGTCATAAATTTTAACTACGCATTTTAAATTATTAAATTATTCAATATAACTGCTTGCAGGACTTGTAGGAGCTATCATAATTTGCCCACTCTGGGAATAAACGGGCGAAAAAACTTACATGTTCTAGATCTCTGTAGTTCTTCATGATGCAATTTTATTGCGTAAGCGGGAATGAATCTGTAGAGAAGGACAAATTATCCGCGGTTTGTCCATGATTATGAACAGTAAAGGCACGGACGAATATTACCAAAAAAACTTAGGGCAATATTACGTAAATTACGGTAATAGTACGACAAGCTTGGGTACTATTACCGTCAAGGTAATTTTCTATCGGTAATTTTACCCGAAATGTTCTTCGAAACTTTTTGGGGCAATATTTCCACTAATATTACCGATTAATTGTATGCGCATGCTAAAAGTCCTCGGGGATTTACCTACTTTGACGCGACCGACGCACAGGATAATATATAATAAGCATCTTCATTCAAATGCAATCATTGTGTAGGCCATTGGAAATTATTTTTTGTGAAAATGGTTGATACTGTTGATAGTTTGAAAGTGTGTTTTTTTTTAATTAATGATAATTGGCAAATCAAAAAGTAATATTTGGAAACAGTTCAAAGAGGAAAAGAAACAAAATAAAATTATATATTCTTGTACATATCGTGGTAAAGGTAAGCAAAAAATGCGACAAACATTCCCCAAGGAAATGCGAGATGTTAAGCCGACTAGGTAAATAAAATAGGAGTTAATTAAATAAAACAGCACGCTTCTTCTGTACGGCTACAGAAACGGGTCTTGTTGAGAGTAAGTATTTTGGATTTTGCAAATTTTTAAAATTTTAAACGACAAGCTATTTCTTATAGTACACTTTAAAAAAGAAAATGATGCACTTGAATAAAAAAAAGTAATAATAACTGGCCACATTTCCTACAATTTTCAAAACATTGCAGTGCAAAAACTCCTTAATATAGCATTAGAAATAAAATGATAGTTACAGTGTTGCCAAACGGCGTTAGGTTTCTTGACTTTCTTCTTACTGTCTTTACGTTGCCAGTGATCGAGCTGTACCGTTTTGTTATGTTGTGGCTTTAATGATGAAGTCTTCGGCGCCTAACTTGGTGCTAAACCAGTACCGTTTCACCTAGTGCCTCCGCTATACTTTAACGATGATGCTTTCGGCGCCTAACCCGGTACCGATTTACCTAGTGTATCAACGTTGCTCGTCTCCGCGTTGCCAGCTCTGCCTTTGGAGCTAGGGCTAAACCTTTACTAATTCACCTTATTGTGCTTGGATGATAGCGTTTCAACTATACAACAAAATCTTTTAAAAAATGGATTGTTTATTTAAATAATAAAATAATATTAACAACCCCTAAACAGCAATGAATTTTAAGCTGACAAAATGGAATTACGCTTGCCAACATTGCTTCTTGAATCCGAGCTTGAATGGCTGATTAATCATGACATGTAAAATGTCAGTTAATTTTCGTTTCAGAATTTTTTTAACCAACATATTTTGTTGATACATTTTTAACAACAGTTTTTTAAAAACTTAACGTAAAAAGCAGTATATTATATAATAATATACTATTGTTATATAATATACTACAATTGTCTATTCTGCATGCAATTTTAACATCATTAAAGTAACAGTAGACCTTTATACCCATATAGTACCACCAACTTATCTTTGTTTTTTTTTTTGAAAAAAAGTGGTTCACCCGCAAATTCTTTTGTGTGTATATTTCGAGGTAAGCTCTACAGTGAATCCAACAAAAGTGAGAAAATTAAAATAGGTATTTTTAATTTTCTCACTTTTGTTGGATTCACTGTTTCTAGTAGAGCCACAGAAACTACCCGGGAAAAAATGTTCATTGCAAATATTAAAGATTCGGACGAGTCGAATAAACAGGCGAAATATCGAGTGCCTCTCAACATACAAACCAATGTGTTTTTATAATTTTTACCGTCCGGTCCCTTGATAGTCGCAGCCCAAGATCCGTGCGTCGGGCTTTATACATTACTTTATGTTGTTAAGCAATTCGAAACAAATTCAGGGAATATTTGTTTCAAAAAACGCTTGGACCCATCAACTGTTGATTTTGATTGCGCATGTTTCGATATAAAATGATTCAGAATGAAGATATGATCTGAAATTTTCTTTAAATGGCATACATTTTGAGGTTTTTGGATTCTACGGTGAAATCTATATATAGTTTATCTAACATACTATACCTCTAAAGTCATTTATTTCTGAGTTATAGACATCTAAAAATTGACCATTTTGCTTCTTCAACGCCCTGTAGAATCTAAACGGTCTCTCTGAAAATAAAACGAATTTTAGTTTTCTATTATAAGTTTTAATTGTAGTAAATCGGCTGAGAGCTAGGAGAATTAATTACTAAGGTAACGGCTGTTGGAAGGTAAAGTTAAAAATATTGATATCTGCAAAAAAATACAACATATCTTGCCTGCTGATTTGTCTGGGTCAAATCTGGTAATTTAGTTTGATATTTGGGTCATTTAAGATTTTGAATGACTATGCTATTGCAGTTTTTTATGATATGGTATAAATTGAGAATGGTGGATGAATGCTGACATTATTTATCGTGCAATTCTTAAAAAAATCGATTTTCTTAGGATCCGGGGGCCGCCAATTACAAATCTATAGTCAAAATTCTAATTTATGTTCCGGTGTAATTAATTTTAGTAATATAAGAGTGTTTTAAATTTTTTGAATATATTTTCTTTATTTTAGATAAGCAAGAAAAATTATCTGATAGGTGGATTGAGAATACGACTTTACCTAGTGTTAGTTTATTTTTTTATAGCATTTTAGAATTATTATTGCCTGAAATAAGTATTGGGAAACAAAAGCGTCGAGGAAAAAATATTTATCATGGGTTTATAATAGTTTATGTTTTATTTTTTAAAGGAAATTAAGTAAGGAAAAAATAAAGGGTTGATAAAAAAACAGCAACAAGGAAAAATAATTTTGAACTCCGAATTGGTACGATATGTCCAGATCCATAATCGGTGAAGGAGTGTATATATCAATAGCTAACTCTCGGTTAGGTTGGAAACATCCAACTATAAAATTTATTAACAAGAATAAGTATATAAACCATTTTTATTTAAATATTTTTTTGGTACATGGATTACCAGCTGGCTGCATGAGCATTAGTTTTTTTTTGGAAATGTATACAATGCTGTATAATTTAACGAATACCTTAATTATTCCATTATTATTCTACGTCTATTGTTCATTTCATCGTTATGAAGAAATAATAAATTGCAACTTCTCAAGACAATTATACTGGGGGGAAGCTCGATCATTAGAAATTAGTACCACAGCACCTAGTTTATTAGAAGCCTTGTACATACTTTAAAACATTGTTCATCTTAAACCTTCATTCAGACTATTCATATGAAGTAGATGATAAAGTCAAGTTACTTTAAAGTGGCGCGGTAGGTCAGCGGTATCCTATAAATTAATGAGTTAGCAGGATACTCATAGTACATTGGTTGTTGTCTCCAGCAATGCACCAATACATTACACAGATGACTTTAAACAAAACAACTGCAGATTTGTCCTGGATGAGGGAAGCGCACGAAAGAAATCGGTGGGGACAAAAAAGGTTTATTGATTCACAACTCAGTAAAGTGTTTTTTTTACCTGGACAATAGCCATACTCTCTGTTTCAAGTCACAGGTTTTTCCTCAACATTTCCGGATAGGACATTGGTTTTTCTTTCCGGGTTTTTTACGATTTCCTAACAAATTCACTGTTATTGTCTTATTCCCACAACATTTTTAATTCTCTAGTTACCATGGTGGTGGTTGTATATTTACTGGAGATAGCCACGATACCTGTAATACCTCGGTTTTTACATTTCCTAGTTTATCATAAGATACAGAGTCTGGTGATGCACCTGACAAGTATCTTTAACAAAAAGATTAAATAAAATTATTTGTCTAGGCTATTGAATATGTGTTCTTTAAAAGGTGAAAGCGGGGCGCAAAAACCAGGTAATATGCAAACATGAGTAGAATGTTATGTAAGTAAACATTTCGTCACTTGAACACACACACATTTCGAATACCGCTTTAAAATAAAACATTTTAGTTGGAAATATAAGAAAATGATAATATTGCCTTAAAGAATACCGACAAATGGAAGAAGCGGTTAGCTTTTCGGTAAACTAGAACTTTAAAACAATGTTTTTGACAGTACTTTTTCTTTCTCTAAACTGTTGGCAATGCTAAGTCATGACCATCTCGAATTTGAATCCGGCAAGAAAATTAAATCTAATTATTGTCACTTTTAGAATGCATTGTTTTATTCGAAAATCTATAACAGTAAAGAATCTGTTTAAAAGGTAACGCTTTTTAAAAATAGTGCACAAAAATTAAAAATATAATATAAAATATACGTTTCACAAGAGTTTTAATCTCATTTGTGTTTTAGATCTAGGGATCGTGCTATAAAATTTAATATAATATTACAGTGCTTGCTGATTGCAATGCAAAGTCATATTATCTTTGATAATACGAATGAATACAAATAGAAAACAAATGACATTTAATAATCTTTATTTTGGGAAGTAAGTTATTATGGTATCATCGACTTAAGCCAAGGAGCCTAAAAAGATTTTTTCTCGTCACTACAGCAACTATTTTTCTGAGTCTCTCCTGTATTTCGGCGTAGTTTTGACAATCTTTGTAGCATATTTCTACATACTACCATACATTTTTTATTACTTTTAAAGACAGAAGGTTTCTAAACTAGAAGGGGGATCCAAAGGTCTACGTACACAGCCCATTGAAGAATGGATTAGGTAAATTTGTATAATTCTTTTATATGTTGCAGACCTCAGCCTATAGTTAATTTTTAACATCGTCTGTTAGTTTTGCCATTTCATCATGAATTAAAATATGTATTAATGTTAAAGAATTTGAGACTGAAATGTAACAAATTGTTTAAAATTAAAATCTAAGTATTTCTTGTTGACACAAAAACATTAAAAGTTGGTTTTATGCTGATTTTAATAATTGATATTGTCGATTTTCATCTATTGAACTAACATTCTGTATGACCCCAAAACTAAGTATGTCAAAAATAAATGTTACAATATTAATTAATTAGCTCACTGGTTAGGTAATATTATATAGGGTGGGCCAGTTTCGTTCATATTAATTAAATGTTTGAATGTAAAGCTGAAAAACTAATAATTTAGTAGTATATTTATTTCAAATTAGATACCTGTAAAAGGAAAATTTAGGTATTTTTACAAGTTTAAACACAATATATATTTTGTACGGTTATTCGGTTGGTTAATACAAAATATAAATAACTATAAAAGTTATTCAAGTCATATATCTTTCATAGGATAGTCTGGAATTTCGATTAATTACATTAACCAATCTTACATTCATACCTACTATTTTCTTATTTATTGCTATAATTCTTAAAACATATAATAAATATTTTACTGCTTTTAGTTAATAAGTGTCTTAGTTTAAGTTCTTCTTACAAGTAGTTTAAAAAAACTGTAATGCGTTTATGTAATTAGGTCTAGTTACATTTGAATATATTTAATTTTGCAATGCGATATGTAAGAATGAATTTAGCGCTTTGAAGCAGTGAACATCCCTGAAGATGCTTTGTAAAATCGCCAGCGAAACGTCGGAAGTAAATTCCAGTTTGATGTTATCTAAACCCAAGAACCACGAAGTTGACTCTAACCTTGAAAACTTTCGGAATATATTAGACAGTGTTTTAATAACAAACATAGAAAAAAACTCCAAGTTTCGATCTCAGTAAATTATAATTATTAACACGACACGTGTTTAGCTTTTTCGAGCATCATCAGATCTACAACTAACAGAGAGAACCTTAGCAAATAATCACACTCACAAATTCCACGAATCAAATATGTTAAGTAGTTGTTTGTTTTGTTGTACTTTAACCCTTTTTAGGTCAGTGGGATAATATTTTCCCACTGCTCATGCGTCAACGAGCTTTGGGTTATACGCCTCCCACCCAGAAATAAATGTACCGCATGCGTTCTAGCGTCAGTTGCAGAAGTGGCCCGCTTCAGTCGCCTTCGCTTGGTGGAGGAGTACGGTTGAAGCTCCTATGTGGGAAATTATTATCCCAAAGCCTATACAGGGTGTAAATATTTGTGCATTTTCAGAGTTAATTGTTTTGAGTTTTTTGTTTGTGTGTAATGTAAAAAAGAGTGTTATAACTGGTAAGTATATTTATTTCTAACATATTTAGGCACAATTTGATAATATTTTTCTGTATTCAACTCCTTTTATTCGTCGTTGGAAAATAAATATTTCTAACCGGTACTCAAAAACACATGACCGGATGTCAATTCATCAGAAGTTGAAAATGATGAGCCATCAACATCACGAGGGCTTAGGCGTCGTTCGATGATGAAGAAGCTATCCAGTTCCAGTGACGACGATGAAGAAAACCTGAACTTTATTGAACCAGAGCCGATAAAAATATCACATATCACAGCCGAAGATGATTATTCATCAAGTTCAGATGAACCAGACGCAGGTCCAGTGTTTTCATGGTCAAAAAATCCGAGAGATCCTATCATATTTTCGCGAAGCAACTTCAACGAGCCACAAGGCCCTACAAATAGCGAACATCTGAAAAATCCTTTTGATTTTTGGTCCTTATTCTTTACCGAGTTTTTTTTTATGCGAAATGACTCATCAATCCAACATATATGCAGAACAACGTGGAGTTAATTTAGGCCTACAGGTAAATGAGCTACGTGCTTTCTTGGGAATTTTGATATTTATGGGGTTTCACTACCTACCCAGCGTAAGAGCCTACTGGTCCACGGACGAAAATTTTCACGTCGAACGGATAGCTCGGATCATGCCATTGAAGCGGTTTTTAAAAATTCTCCGTTTTCTCCACTTAGCAGACAACACCAAAATGCCTCCAAGAGACTCGCCGGATTTTGATCGTCTTTACAAGATTCGCCCAATTCTAGATTATTTCGGTGAACATTTCAGAAAATGCTACTCCCCATCACGAAATATATCGATAGATGAAAGCATGGTGGCTTTCAAAGGTCGTTCCAGCATGAAGCAGTATATGCCTATGAAACCCATAAAGAGGGGATTCAAGGTATGGGTAATGTGCTGTGCAGCAACTGGATATATATTATCTTTCGATGTATACACCGGAAAAAGCGTTGGAAATGAGTCCTACAGCCTTGGCGAGAAAGTCGTATTGAATTTGTCAAAAACTCTTGAAGGGTTATGTTATTGCCTATTTTTTGACAATTTCTTTAGCTCTATTCCCTTATTGGAAACTTTGTTGAAAAAGAAATTATTCGCATGTGGAACTATACGGGCAAACCGAAAATATCTTCCTATAAGGGAAATAGAAGCGGACAAAAAAATGTCAAAACATGATATAGACTATGCCATGAGTGGCGATCTAAGCTACATCAAGTGGATGGACAGAGGAAAAAAGCCGGTCACCATAGTAAGTACCATGCATAACCCATCAAAATCATGTAAAGTGGACAGGAGAAGTAAAACTGGGGAAAAAGAAGAAGTAACGTGTCCAAAAGCCATTCAGGATTATAATTATTATATGGGAGGGGTTGATCGAGTGGATCAGCTAATAGCGGCTTATTCTGTTGCACGAAAATCACGGAGGTGGTGGATAAAGCTCTTTTATTATTTTTTGGATTGTGCTACAGTAAATAGCTTTATTATTTACAAGGAGACAATGAAAGGAAAACAGGCGTACAGTCATCTCTGTAGATACTGTATCGATCAGCTCTTGTAAATGAATTAGTAGGATCGTACACTTCGAAAAAGAAAAGGGGATATCAACCATATAGTGGATATGCTAAAAAACAAAAGAGCGGAAAATCCACTGTTACCAATACCGTACGGCTATCCGGCGTAGGAAACCATATGCCTGAAATAATTGATAAATATCGAAGATGCGCAAGGTGTAGCACCAAAGAAAAAGAAAAACGCAGCAATCTCCTTTGCAAAACTTGTAATGTTGCATTATGCAAAGCATGTTTTTCATTATTTCATACAGAAAAATGATATTTTTTTTGTTCTGTTGTAAATTAGTTTTTTGCTTGTTGTTTTTAATGTTTTCATTTGCAACTTATATTATTTTGCAAAAACATGTTTTTTTTTGTTACTTGTATTTTTTATTTTTTGTTGTTTAGTTCTCTAGAAAATGTGTAGATCATTTCAAAATATTTGGTGTGCTTTGACTTCTTTCATGATTTACCATACTTAAAATTCTGTTTATTTTTGTTTTTCTTACGTTTAGTACACATTTTAAGCTTTTTTCTATGTTACTATGTATTTAGGATTAAAAATAAAAGCTTTATTTATATTTAAGACTAAAATGTCCTAAAAAAATAATAAAGACTTTGTGTTCATTATTTATTAGTCTATTGGTATTTTTTATATTATTGATTTTTGAGGTGGGATCTTAGAATTCCGCTGCACACATAAACAGATTATGCTCTGAAGGTTTCTTTGGGATAAATATTTCCCACCTCAAATTTCCTAAAAAAACTTAAAAATATATAAAAAAAAGCATTTACTATTGTTGTTTATGACCCAAAGTATCTCCTCAGCAAATATAAAGTCAATCTGAGCACTGCAACCCTTTTGCCCTATAAAGGGTTAATGTGTTTTATTCTATTTGTAAGTTATTGTTTTCGGATTTATGAGTGGGATTATTTACTAAGATTCTCTCCGTTGTTTGTAGGTGTGATTGTGTGATGATGTTCGAAAAGGCGAAACACACGTCATGTTAATAATTCTAATTTACTGTGACCCAGACTTGGAGTCTTGTTTTATGTTTGTTAATTCTAGCCAGGTTTAGAACAACGGTTTCCTATCATACTTGTAAAGAAAACTTATTGCAATAATCAATATTGAAAAGTAGAAATATAGGTACTAATAAAATATAACTTTGAATATAACAATGTAAAATTGTGTTCGAAAATCTAGACGACTTATTGAAAGTACCACTCGACTTCTATTTTTATAATTGTAATTTTAAACAAATTTACAACTGCATAATTAGTCGTTCAGCTTTATGTTTAAAACATTTAATTCATACGAATCACACTGAGGGCTACCCTGTATAACATAACCTAACAAATAAGTTAAATATTTAATACTATAACACTCATGTTTGCTATATTTAGTTGAAAAATATAAAGAGTGTTAGTTAAATACGTGAAAATATATAAATATGAATTATCATAAGATCAAACGAACTTACCAAGTGATGTTCGATCTTGATTATATGAAGGCCTCGTCGAAATAAATAAAGACATATGTAGTACCTCCGCCTCTGGCCAATACGTCCACAATCTTGAAAGCTAAGCAAAAAAGAATCCCTTCGTACCCTTGCCTAACTCTGCCGATAGTATTCAGTCTAGTTTAAAGTCGTTGTTGCAACACAATTTGGGTTTTTTTTTTTTTAAATATAAAAAATTGGGTTTTTTTTTCAGATAAAAATGGCCTTCATATAATCAAGATCGAACATCACTTGGTAAGTTCGTTTGATCTTATGATTATATTCGGCCTCGTCTCATAAATAAAGATATATGTAGATGTTTAAAGAAGTTGCAACAACTAATTACTTCAAAAAAAAAAATATATATATATTTATTATTTTTTAAGTTAATATGCAACATTAAGGAACATAAAACAACATATGCAAATCAACAGTCTAAAAAAAAGAAAATTTTTCTTATGGGTATGTAAGCATAATAATGTAATAAATATGTAATTTATCACAACAGTTTATAACACACTAATCTTACAACAACAAGGAAAACATAAAAATTAATATCATAACATATAATATAAAGGTTTTGGTAAAAAACAAGACAAACCAAATAACAAACATCTTTCCAACGAACAAATTAATATTTATGTTAATTATTATTTTAATTTACAAACTAAGAATTGTTTGGGCAAACTCTTGGTTGGATATCAAAGGTCTATTGTAAAAATTCGCAAATGTCCTAGAGTTTTGGGTCCAACCTGCTGCCAATCTTATGGAGTCAAAAAACCTTTTCTGGCTGCTGCTGATGTTGCAGCATGCCGTGTGCTGTGAGCTGTAAATTTTGATATGTCCAGACCACTTTTTTTCAAAATGTGTTTTATCCATCTTGCGATGGTTTGCCAGGTGGCTTTGTGATATGGTTTCTTATATGTGAGAAACAAGGATTTACAAGAGCCTCTTAATTTCTTTGTCTTTTCCAAATATTCTAGGAGAGTCCTAGAAACACATATATTTGGGTTTTCATTAAAAAATGGCAAAACTATAAAAGGCTGACTCTTATTTCTGCCTGATGTCTTTATTCGACTTGGAATTTTTATTTCAATTCTCTCTTTTTGAATTATTATATTGTCAATATCAATCAGATTTAAGGTTTGAATACGCTGTCCCGTTGCCAATGCCATCAGACTTACTAGTTTTTGGGTAAGCATTTCCAAACTAATCTCACTATTTTTAAAGTTTTTTAAATAATTTATAACAATACCTGGGTCCCAGGTATTTTCATATTTAGCCAAGGTTGGTCTTTTCCCAAAAACTCCCTTAAAAAACCTTTTTAACCTAAAATCTTGCCCAAAGTCCGGCCCTGCTATTTGTGCAATTGCAGATCTGTAATTATTAAGAGTTCCATATGAAGCCCCTCTCTTAAAATGTGTGGTTAAAAACTCTAGGACAGTTGGAACTTCAACTTTAAAGGGATTTAAATTATTTGCTATACTAAACTCCCACCATAACTTTAAGGCAGCATTATATTGCTTTAATGTTGCGGGTGTAATTGAGCTTAAACATATATCTAAAGAATCTCTAGGCACCTTTCCTAACAATAGCGCCCTCCTGATAGTCTCCCCGCCACCAGGGTAAGGTTCTGCCAAAGGGGGTGTGGTAACCTATTAAAGGTAAGTAAAAAATTTTTTAGGATGAAAGATTAATGGTTCACCAACTAGTATTGACTTAAAAATAGGATACCATGGTTGTGAGACCCAGAGAGGAACAACTACTATCCCTTCCGCTCGATCTTCAATTATCTTTTGAAGCACCTTTAAAATCATACAAAAGGGTGGGAACGCATAAAAATTTAGTTTGCTCCAATCCAGTGTAAAGGCATCTACTTTATGTGCCTCTGGGTCTCGCAACCATGATATAAACATAGGACACTTTCTATTCAACCTACTAGCAAATATATCAATATCTGGTTGTCCAAAACAATTTACAATGTTTTGAAAGGCTTTATCTGATAAAGACCATTCCGTTTTTTGTGCACCTGACGAGAGGCCCTATCGGCTTCTATATTATGCTTTGTATTTATGTAGCTAGCAAAAATTAAAATATTTCTACTTTCACAAAACATCCAAATTTTTCTTATTATTTCATTTAATTTATTATATCTAACACTCCCTTTCTTATTTATACAGGCTACAGCTGTAGTGTTGTCAACACGACATAAAATATTGCAGTTTGATAATTTTGAAACAAAACACTTTAATCCAAAATACAATGCCAAAAGCTCTAAATAATTTATGTGCTCTACCTGTTCTTTATCTGACCAATATCCCAACGTTCTCTTTCCGTTGCAAAAAGCCCCCCAACCTGATCTTGATGCATCAGAAAATATCTCTAAGCAAAATTTAGACAAACTAATATTATTGGAAGTATATATGTTATTTATAAACCAATTAATGTCAAAAAATAACGTCTCTGGTATTTTCATCTGTACATCATAGCAACCCTTAGCCTGTTTTAAAGCGATATGTTTACAACGTTCTAGGGATTTTAAATGAAAGTACCCATATTTTATCGCTGGGCATGCTGAAACCAGTATGCCAATAAATTCTGCAAAGTCTCTAATCTTAAATATTTTTAATTTTAAAATTTTTTTGCAAATACAAGATATTCTAACTTGCTTTTCAGTTGGTAATGATAGTTCCATTGAAAAAGAGTTATAGATAAAACCCAAAAATTTACATATTTTGCTAGGTATTAGACTGCATTTTGTATGATTAATTAAAAAACCTAAATATGTTAGAGTCTTAATTGCTAAATTTGTATTTCTGCTACATTCATTATATGATTTTCCAAAAATCAAAAAATCATCCAGATAAACTACTAAAAGGATCCCCCTTTTTCTTAGCATACTAACTACAGGTTTTAAAATTTTTGTGAAAATGTAAGGTGCACAGCTGAGCCCAAAAGGTAGACACTTGTATTCATAAATTACATCCTGGAATATAAATCTTAGGTATTTTTTGATGTGCTTCTCGTACTGGCACCAGATAATAAGCATCTTTTAAATCAATGCGACACATAAAAAAATGTTTTCTTATTAGCCGGGCAACTACCTTATTATCTTCTATTTTAAAATGTTTGTTTTCCACAAAGGAGTTAAGTTTTTTTAAATTTAATATTAATCTATAGGTCCCATCAGGTTTTGGTACAAAAAAAAATTTTTGAAATAAATTGTTTTTTACATTTCTTGACAGCTGATATTGCGCCTTTATAACTTTTTTAAAATTAAATTTTCTTTTTGAGACCATTTATTCTCAGTGGGAATGAACTTTTGCACGGGATTATTGGTAAATGGAATTGACAGTCCATTAATATAAGACCTCACTGTCCTATTTATAAATAAACTCTGCCACCTATGTACAAAATGTCTCAGGCGTCCGCATGGTTTACTAACCTGAAAGTCTATATGCGATGACTGCGCCTTCTGTTGCTCGGGTTGCTCTGCTAGTAATTGTAAAATACTTTCCGAGATAGCAATTTTTACCTCGGGGTTTATTGAAGGTGGATTTATTAAGGTACAATTTTCTGGAGGCAAATATTTTTCAATTAGACAATTTCTGGTTTCGTCATCCAGGCCACCAGTTAAAATATTATTCCATCGCAAAGCTATATCTGCATGGATGGGTTTTCCATACGAGTTCTTGGCTACCCCTTCCTCTCCCAAAATGGATAAAATTTCCATATTTAAATTGTTTCTGGATTCATCTGCAAGAGAATGAACCAGTTTAGTTAAATTCTCTTTAAATGTATTCATTGATATCACAACCAATAAAAACTATTATCAAGTAATGGGAAAGAAAAGGCCACATAATCCATTTTCCACAAGTGGATATGCGTCCTGCTATCACAAGCAGGTAAAACAACGATATACACATAATAGGGAATCTGTTATCATTACAACAGAAAATATGTGTCCTGCTATCACAAACAGGTAATACAAAAAAAATATTATTTATTCCGTTATCACTAACAGAAAGACTGGAGGGTACCTATACCTGTTATCACAAACAGGCAGGTAGGTTTTAGACAACAAACAAAATAAAAAAAATGTTGTCCAAAAAATAGGTGTCTTTTAAACAAAAAATTTTGGGGGGGGGGGGTAGCAACAACTCTTCTCCCTCAATGCGCCCTTCTAGGACTTATCCTTTTTCACAAAACATTGGAATTGAAATATAATATATTTTGACTTTCCCTGTGCCCGTCATTATCAGCTGTTCCACTTATCCCTGAAGCAGACGCAGGCGCCGTCGCGATAATACCAGGATTATTGATTATTTCCCTATCGGAATCAACAACAACAACTCTCACAGGCTGTACGGTGTCACCATCATCTTTGCTATCCTCATCCGATGAAGTCACAGACGTATAGTTGTCTACCTCTCTCTCTCTACAAACAGAACGAGACCGAGATCGAGACGGAGACCGAGAACGGTCTATCTCACTTTCGCTGTCACTGATAACACGACGTACAGGTGCCCGTATTTTACGACCACGACTTTTCTTAACCTTGCATTTTTCTTCAAGACTATTAAGCCTATTATTTAACTTCTTAAACAATTTATAAAAGCCTGACCGTTCTACCGACTGACTACGACTTCTTTTTCTATGTTTCGGCATAATTTTTACGCTTTTCTACAAAAAAAAAAAAAAAAATTCTGAATTTACACTATCGATTTCGATGATTCACTTGCGACGTGAACGTATCAACACAAAAACGAAGACTGAATACTATCGGCAGAGTTAGGCAAGGGTACGAAGGGATTCTTTTTTGCTTAGCTTTCAAGATTGTGGACGTATTGGCCAAAAGCGGAGGTACTACATATGTCTTTATAAGACGAGGCCGAATATAATTAAAATTTAATGGTATCTAATCTCGACCACTCTGTATATTGTTTTTCAAACCCGCATAAAACTAACTTTTAATGTTTTTCGTATCAACTTAAAATAATTGGAATTTAATTTTGAACAATTTGTTAAGTTAAATAATTCTTAAATGCTAATAAATATTTTCATTAATTAAAATTATTAATTACCATAGCGCCGAAACTAACCTATGAACCCTCCAAATTTCTTTTAGAAAACTAAACTATAGGTTGTGACTACAACATATAAAATAATTATAAACATTCAGCGAAACCTTTTTTTTTAATGTATTGTGTTCGTCGTCCTTTAAAATGTCTATCGCTTTGCTGATGGTTTAATTAATTTATATCGAAAACAGAAGCTGCAAATCAGTTTGTTCATGTTTAACTATAAAGCTGCAAAAATTTTAAAAACAAGTTAAAAGAAATTATTTTGATCCTGTATGGGATTCTAGAAATTTTTCTTGGTTTTGACGTTAAATTTATTTTATCAATATGCAAAATTGCTTTCTTCTAGCACTGTTGGAAAAAGTGTAACTTTCATTTAACCTATTTTCTATACATTGGACAGTTAAAAAAAATAGTAAAAAGCGGAAGTCAAGTTCCCTTTTTTCGAAATGGCGGTTTGAGCACAACTTTTATTTTTAGAAAATTTATAGAATTTTAATCAAAAGACTCAAAAAATTTACAAATTGCCTTGCATGTGTATTTTTTTCAGAACACACTAATTTTAATTCATATTTACTATACTAGAGCCATTTCTTATAAAACTTCAAATGTGACAACAGCCTTCATGTCTAGTGAGCTGTCTGTCTGTCTGTCTCGGGTCAAATGTTGAGCTACTTCGAGCGACGTCACATTTGAAACATGTACGTATTTCTAATGATAATACAATATTCTGACATTCGAAAAGTTTAAAATCATTATTAGTGTCAAAAATATTTGAAATATTTCGTCCATTGAAGTGTCAATAATATAAAGGGTATATAAGTTAGGTCAGTTATGATATAGCAGTCAACATTGTTTCCTATAGGTTGCTTTGATACCATCGTTGATCGACTGGATTTAAATCGAGTTGTAAATTCGTCATTTATTATTATTTAGATCTTGCTTCTTTTTTCCGACATAATAGTGATTCAGTTATAGGACAGATACTGAGTTAATTGTGTTGAAATACTTAAAAGCATCTATAGAAATCTTTTTTTTTTGTTAACATAGACATATTTTTGTATCAAAATAGGTAATTTTGATGAGGGTTTAGATCTCGGCGGTAAATATGGTTTCTAAATTTCTGCACCCTTAATTTTGTATGTAATCTTGTTTATTAGACTGCCTTTTTGGTTAACCTAGGTTAGGCCTTTTTTTTGGGGTTGTCGTAAACCGAGTTTAAGGTGAAAATACATTTTGTGTCTTGCGGAAGTCAAAATATACAAAATTGTTTACGGAAATCCAATCGAACCAATGAGGTATAGGCCTAAACGCTGATCAATCAAAGATAATACTGACTACGGCCTTTCGTCGCTCGTAAATCGTACAATGGTTTTGCCGAGATGCACAAACTCTACTAGGTGAATACAATATTAACAGTAAAGGCAAATGTGGCAAGTTCCTATTTTGCTCCTTAATTCGCCAATTTGCAGAATTGTGTCCCATATTTAATCTCGTTTTAGCAACCGACTAGTTTGATTATTAGTTTTGAGTGTATTATTTTTAGCTGGTATCTCTAGGTTCGTTCCAACATACACATTAACGGATTTGTATCGGTTTAGAACGGTCCCTGGAATCGCCGGGAAAATTAAATTAGAGTTAGAACGGTTTGTGAGAGGAATTCGGAATTGATATCACAACTTTGCTTGTATTTATTATGATTGTAATAGGCTAGGTATGTAAATGTGTTCGTGTTGGGCAGAAACCCAGTAAGAAACAGAAAAAGCTAGATTAGGCGGTAAGTGCTTAAACTATACAGTATTCGACCCTTAAATAAATTTCATACATACTTAATATAGTGTGGATAGTATTTATTGAGACTTTTTTAAACTGTTTTAAGTTACTAAAGATCGCAATCTGTGTGAAATTTATTTAAGAACCGATTACTGTTCTACCTTACTACCTAATGTATTATTTTTTACTTGCTTTCTGTCCCTCAAAATACAAAAGCCTAATCTAACCTAATCTATAACAGTAAATAATAGTAAAGTTACGAAATCGATTCTAAGTTCGATTCACAAACCGTTCCAACCCTAGTTTAACGTTCAAATCCTTTAGGGACCTGTGCTAGTCAAAACATGCGTCCGAAACAGACTACAATGAATCCAGTAACTGTTCTAGAATGGTACAAATGTGTGTGTGTTGGAACGAACCTGTAATAAGCCAAAGTGGAAAAACCAATAATCACCTTATAATTGTCAAGGAGCCGGTTAGTCCATTCAGTTCTTGTTGTCAGGCTGGTATCGAAATTAACGTTCCAAAATCGTTTCGTTAATGATTATAAATCCGGTTGTAACACAAAAAGGATCGTTACTAACCATCAGCCCTCAGTTGGAACGCTTTTTCTCTCTTGAGCAGAAACGTAACTGTACAGTAAATGGTTTTTCGACGTGTTGGAGCGAACCATTTATTATCTGAATTAAGATATGCTTTTAGTTATTACAATGTCTCTAAAGTCAAAAAGCTTAAAAGCAAAATTATACTTAAAAACTATTTCCAACATGGAACATATTGAGGAATACGATTACGCCACACGTTTTTATTTTTAGGCCTGCATCCTATCAAATGAGATGGAGAGGTAAGATTATCTTTCTCTTTTTTAATGCGTTTTGATAAAAGCTTGCCATGAAAAAATATTTTTTAGTTTCAAGTAAGCATCAATTGTTGTGTAGCAGCAGAATGAAACACTAACACAAGCTTGCCACAACATAATTAAAATTTTTGAACTATAGGTTTTTAGAAATATATATGTAAAGGTTCAAGTCATATTATAATAGTAAATGCATGCAACAAGGTTCATAATATGTATGTTATATTTATATTTATCTTACTACAGATTGACCTATTATGACTAAATGATAATATTCTTTCGACTTAGGCTCTTCGAGACCTACTTAGTTGCATTTAACACTACTTAAAACGTTTATGCTTCGAAGGAATGACATCATGAAAGCTTCTGTTTCAGAGTTATTTTAAATGAATCATTTTTATGTGCTCTTTGGTGACAGGCGACTAAAAGCATTCTGTCACAAACATAATATGGATTTATAGACTATACATATTTTTTATGGCTGATGAAATTAGGCGACATTGTATAAATAGATTTTGTTAATCATTTGTATGTTTGACATACTTAGTGGATAACGCCAAGGAATGTATAGGCAATTTTGTGTCATTTTGGAATATTTTACCTTATCAAAAATATGAATATATAAAAGCAATGTTTTGTTGCATATAGAGTGTGTCCCCGGATGGACGTAACTATATCCGTGAACGTTATCTTTTTGCATTTTAAGAGAAAAAAACATTCTTTATAAAAATATTTACTTGCTGGAAATTAATGTTAGGCTGTGAATTAGTTAAAATGTATTAAGTAGACCTACATTTTTCTAGACCTGGTATTAGAACCCTCTATTTCTTTCCAAATAATCTTTTTTTAAAAAAGGTTTCAATAACTATAGAAATAAGGGTAATTTTAGATTTCTATAATTTTTGGACAACCTGTATAACTAATTCACATAACTTTTCGAACTTTCCAGGCAAACAAAACTTTTTATGAAGCATAAGTTTTTCCCTTAAAATCCAGAATAACAATGTTTACAGGTATAGTGACGTCCATCCAGGGGCAAACTGTTTATTAATTAAAACGAAAATGATAAAATTTCTCATCTGCAATAACTTGTAGTTATTGATTGACTACTAAATAATATTTGATCGAAAATATATGAATGATACTAAAAGGCTAATCAAATGAAGGTCTGGTGTTGTTTGCTGGATTATTTTTTATTTCATTTTTTCATAATCATCAGGTTATTGCTTTACTTTGTTGTTATTTTTTGTATTTTAGTAGTTTTTAACTTATTTATATATATGTTTTGTTTTAGGTGAGTAACATATAAACAATTCAGGAGAATAACGTGTAAGTAGTTTTAACTATTTTTGAATTTTAAGCCAACATTTAGAAATGACGATAGAATTTGGCTATTTGTGCGGATTCGACTGAAAATCGATGTCTGGTGGTTATTTGAGTGCTCTTATTTCATGCACAATTGGTTGAATACTGTTGTAGTATATATTTACAATACCCAAAATGATATATGATTTCTGGGACACCGTTAAGTGAGTCGTTCAACGGCGTCATCATTGCTTTCTCCAGAAAACAGAGTTAGAACATTTGAAATTAAAGGAACTTCTAAAAAATTTTAATGATGAGATACATGTGGAGAGCTTTTTTTAAGAAGGTATCTCTGAGAGGTTATTAGTAAGGAAAAATTTCATCACACCATTTTATAAAATTATCCAACTGTTCTCTGGTTGTGTGAGAAATTGAAACGATGAAAAATTTTTGAATGAAATAAAAGCAAACTCTAACTCTAACTCCAACCATAAGTCCTGTATAGGTGTTCAGGGATCGCTCCTTAAAACGTCCAAGATCCGAGCACAGGCCCCTATTTTTAAAAACTTTTATTTAGCTTTCTTTCTTCGTATATCTATTTTTCTGCTACGTATTCTTTTCGCTTGAAATGACTGTTTTTCCGGTGAAAAAATTGTAATCAATTTTTCAAGCACTTGCTGGCATGCGATTAAGCTAAAATTTAGCATACCATATGTAACTTCAGTGACGATGCAATAATATGATACCATGGATTAAAAAATTGTTAATATCTTATAGAGGGTGAATAAAAAATAATGCTAAAAAGAACAAAATATAATAAACCTAAAAAAAATCTTTTTAAAAACAAACTTTTACTTCTAATCTATTGAACTAAAAAGTAAAAAATGATATTAAGTATATGAAGCTAAATACATAAACACAGAACTTTTAAAAATTTGAATATTTTCTTAAAAGCTTGAGGTGTGTGACGTCATTATACTTTAAATAAAGCCTTAATCTTTTAGGAACACATTCAAATTTTTAAAACTTCTATGTTTATGTATTTAACTTCATACACGAACTATTATTTTTACTTTTTGGTTAAATGGTTTTTATATAAAAATTCGTTTTTAAAATGAATTTTCGAGTTTATTTTCCTATTTTTCGGAGCTAAGGATTTAAGTGATACATAGATACAAAGAATTTTTAAACTTTGAAAAATGTGTGCCGAATGAATTGAAAAAGTTTTCGGAAGGGAATTTTGACGTCTATAAAATTACTTCTATTAAATATTTTTTTACCTTACCCTGTGCCTCAGATTTTATTTTCGTGTTTTTTTATATGTTATCGCTTTTACTTATTTTATAAACATATTCAAAAGATATTTTATGGTGATTATACACGACTGTGTTAAAGGGAAAAGTAACAAAGATAGTTTAATTTATGGTAAAAAATGTTAATTATTACACTATATTGTAAGCAATGTCTATAAAATGGCTATAATATATTTTACAAAAATATACTGAGTGTTACTCTTTTCTAGGCTTCGACTCCTTTTACCCCCTCAATTTTTTACTGGGACGTCACTGGCTGTTTTCATTTAGGAAATCAGATTTCTCATTTTCTTTTCTAACTTCTTGATTTCCTACTTTAATCCGACATTTTGAACCGTTTAGGTATTAGTCAGCAAAATGCTAAAGCTCTACACGTTTAAAATTGTATTTTATTTCTTTTCTCTTTCTTTTTATTGCTGAAAACGCAGGATGTAATTATTTCGTTCATTTTAAGACTAAAAGTTCAGATAAACATTGGAAGGCCTTAGTTTTTGACATACATGGTGTTAAAGTTTAATTTTTTTTAGTTTTTTTTAAATTTTAACACCCTGTATCTCAAACACCAATGCTTTTCGAAAATATATTTATATGAATCTCTAGTCCTAGAACGAACCAAAAAATTAATGCTGCATTTTTTGTAATCAAAACCAAAACATAAAAAATAACATAAAGTTTTAAGCGTATATAGCCTTAGCATTTTGCCAAATAACATCTAAACGGTTCAAAATATAAATATGTGATAAAAGTAAGAAATCAAGAAGTTACAAAAGAAAACGAGAAATCTGATTATTCTATATATATATATATATATAGAATATATATATATATATATATATATATATATATATATATATATATATATATATATATATATATATATATATATATATATATATATATATATATATATATATATATATATATATATATATATATATATATATATATATATATATATATATATATATATATATATATATATATATATATGTGTTTTCATTCCGGGTGTACATCCGTTCACTACTGTCGTTCTGAAAAGAAGTGTTTTGCTGACGTTTCGAAACTTTCTTTCTCGCGTCCGAATAGAGACTCTATTCGGACGCGAGAAAGAAAGTTTCGAAAATGCCAAATGTGATTTTGGCGAAACGTCAGCAAAACTGTTCTTTTCAGAACAACAGTAGTGAACGGATGTACACCCGGAATGAAAACACATTGTATTTTTCCATCCGTGAAGGAGTAAAAATCAACACATATATGTGATAAAAGTAAGAACTCAAGAGGTTACAAAAGAAAATGAGAAATCTGATTTTCTAACTAATATATATATATATATATATATATATATATATATATATATATATATATATATATATATATATATATATATATATATATATATATATATATATATATATATATATATATATATACAATGTGTTTTCATTCCGGCTGTACATCCGTTCACTACTGTCGTTCTGAAAAGAACAGTCTCTATTCGGACGCGAGAAAGAAAGCTTCGAAAATGCCAAATGTGATTTTGGCGAAACGTCAGCAAAACTGTTCTTTTCAGAACGACAGTAGTGAACGGATGTGCACCCGGAATGAAAACACATTATATATATATGTATATATATATATATATATATATATGTGTTTTCATTCCGGGTGTACATCCGTTACTACTGTCGTTCTGAAAAGAACTGTTTTGCTGACGTTTCGAAGCTTTCTTTCTCGCGTCCGAATAGAGACTCTATCGGACGCGAGAAAGAAAGCTTCGAAAATGCCAAATGTGATTTTGGCGAAACGTCAGCAAAACAGTTCTTTTCAGAACGACAGTAGTGAACGGATGTACACCCGGAATGAAAACACATAAAAATCAACACATATATATATATATATATATATATATATATATATATATATATATATACAGGGTGGCCCATCGAAAACGTACCGCAAGGCATAACGGCCAGGGTAATTTTTTTTTCAAAAAATCCACAAACACGTCAATTTTGTTTGTGAGGGGGACAACTTTTGCCCTTAAAATGATCGCAAAATTTTCAACCCTCTAAGCGGGGGTGTCATCCCCCCCCAATACCGCAATGAAAAGGGCTTTCTATTCTCTATACATTCCCGCTTTGGTTTTGAAAATCGATCAAGTCATTTAGAAAATATGAAGGATTGAAATTTGAAAAATACATTTTTCAAAAAACGCATAAATTGAATTAAATAAAAAAAAACTTACCGTATTAATGAAGCAAATGCTGAAAATGTTGCCCGTCGACCTCCATACAGTAATACAAATTAGCTTCAAATCGTTCTCGAACATTCTGAAGAACTTGAGGGGTCACTTCGCGACAAACGTCAATAATTCGTGTTCGCAGATCTTCTAATGAGGCAAGTGGAGTGCTATACACTTTACTTTTATGTGTCCCCATAGAAAAAAGTCTAAAGGAGTCAAGTCGGGTGACCGGGGAGGCCACTCAATGGCACCCCTTCGTCCTATCCACCGCCCGGGAAAGTTAGTGTTTAAATAATTACGCACATTTTGAGAGTAATGTGGAGGTGCACCGTCTTGTTGAAATATCAGTTCCGCTTCAACGTATCCAGGATTATTTTCGATGATGTCAGTTAGGGCTGGGTCGATGGTATTTTCCAGTAAATCTAAGTACATATCACCTGTTAGAGTTCCAGGAAGAAAAAAAGGACCCACAATAGAATTTCCAAAAATACCAGCCCACACGTTCAATTTCTGAAGATGTTGTGTGTGCACCTCGTGAAATACCCTGGGGTTGTTCTCAGCCCAGTACCGACAGTTATGCCTATTAACTACACCGTTCAAAAAGAAAGTGCACTCACCCAAAAAACACACATTGAATAGAAAATTATTATTATTGGCCACTCGTTCACTAATAGTTTCACAAAATTGCAAGCGGCGATCAAAATCGTCTTCGTTGAGTTCTTGTACCAACTGAATTTTATACGGGTGGAAATGGTGTTTTTTCAATATTCTTTGGACACTTGTACGATTCACGCCGGTCTCATTGGCTAATTTTCTTGTACTCAGCGTACTATCCATGGCAACTTGGCCCAATACAAAGACCTCCATAGCTTCGTTTACTACAGGATTTTCCATCTGCCTCTTTTTATTCATAAGGGATCCAGTTTCGCGAAATTTTGCTACTAACTCCCGAACAATTTTGCCGGAAAGGTGTTTTTCAGGATGTCGTTCATTAAATATCTGCGCAACCCGATTGCCACATTCATTATTTTTAAAATAAAGTTCGATTATTTCCACTTTTTCTGCAAGTGAGTACACCATAATTATTGATAAAAAATTTAATGATATTGAGAAATTTAAACGCACAAGTTACAGAACAGCTATCTAGCAACTACCGCACCTGATCGTTGTGGCATGTCAAATCACTAAAATCAGCAGTAAACATCTAAAATAACAGGACAAAAATAGCGAATTGGTCGAAGGAATTTATCCTTATCATTTACTCTGATAATTTGTAAATAAACATTTTAAATTTCAATCCTTCATATTTTCTAAATGACTTGACCGATTTTCAAAACCAAAGCGGGAATGTATAGAGAATAGAAAGCCCTTTTCATTGCGGTACCACTTGACCCCTCTTCCCATTTGAAAAAGTTTGGGGGATACACCCACGCTTAGATATTGAAAATTTTGCGATCATTTTATATAAAATTGTCCCCCTCACAAACAAAATTTACGTGTTTTTGGATTTTTTGAAAAAAAAATTACCCTGGCCGTTATGCCTTATACGTTTTCGATGGGCCACCCTGTATATATATATATATATATATATATATATATATATAGTTGTTTTCGTTTTCTTGGCCTTAGTACTTATATTGTGAATTAAGTGGTTTCTTGGGAATAAGGCACATGAATATACTAAATTTCTGTTATATTTTTTTCATAACTTTGACGTTTCGGTCGAACGTTGACCTTCATCAGAAACACTACAAAAAGGAACGATTCAAAAAAAAATTTTTTGTTTTACAAAATTAATAAAATATTTAACTTACGTAATTGGAAGGTTTCATAGATAACATCCTGTATATGTCAATAAATTAAAAACAAACACTCAGCGACGAACATTTACATTTAAAAACTTGACATGCTGTATATACATATATATATATATATATATATATATATATATACATATATATATATATACGTGGATATTCTATTGTTATTTTTTGCACATACATGTTAACACTGTCAGTCTCAAAAAAAAACTCAAAGGTAAATCATCCTTAAAGTGAATAAAATGGCAACGATGTACTGTGCCGCATTTGTTAACTCAACTATCCCAAGACTTTGATAAAAACGACGGGTTCATTCATATCATCCGTCGCCGTCGTTTCGATTTGCGTTGAATTGTTTTTATTGGTTTTTGTTTTTATGGGGTCGCGATGTAAAATTATTTTGTTTAGAGGGGATTATCAGAAGTCAGAAGATTTGATTGATATTTTTATTTTATTATGTAAATTTTTAAAGGATGAAATATATATACCCTTGTATCATTATTCATACTTAATAGTATTTACAAAGTTCGCAATAAAGTAATTTCTAAGTATCCACAGGACATAAGAGTCACTTTTTATTCTATAGTTTTCAGGCGTAATATTTAAATTAAAATTGCAGTCTAATTTTGAGGAAGTCTTACTCATGTACTGTAAAAATGTGTGATTCGGCTTCGGCCTAGAAGTCTTTCTGAATATACCTTGTAAGACAATCGAGCGCTTTTATTACAGACTAAATTATTAAAATATATATTGACAATATATTTTTCCTTTCTTACATCAAAGACATAACAAGGATACCATGATCCCTGTCTGGCACATGATCTGCAATGCTGCAGGCGCAATGATTCATTTTAGTCAAACGACTATCGCGATTTCGTAGCGCAAGCCTTAGGCACAAAATGGAAACAGAAATAACTCCGCTGGCTAAACCACGACCGGCATTGAATTACACAGTCGATTCCTGACTTCCGTTGGGAGAAATGGCGAACAGCGTAATTCAACGTCGGTCGTGGTATTAGTCAGCGGGGTAGTTGTTTCTGTAAAAATGTATGTTTTTTAAGTTGGTAAAAGATTTAAAAACTGAATTGATAGCAAATAATTTTACGTATAGAAAAAATTTTATAGCCAGCTGTAATTTTATTTCACCTAACTGAATTAATTGAAGTTATGCCTCGAAAATTAAAACTATGTTTGTGATTTAATAATACAACATATATATCGTTTTAATAACTCAATTTAACATTATAGTTCACACAAAAAATATTCATGAAAAGTAATTTTATAAATGTCATCACTTTATTCCATAAAACTTTCTTGGTTCACTCTGTAGTTATTTTTAAAGAATTCAGTGAGCTACATCACCATAGTATCAATTTCAGAATGGAAACCTTTGTTTTTATATCCAACTTATTTGAGACTACCGTTATATGTTTTGCATCAGACACCAATGTTATAAAAACAACTATTAAGTATATCATTTAAAACAAAAATACACCAGTTTGGTTTTCTAAAGAAGGCATTTTAAAGGTAAACGCAGAAAAAAGGTTTTTCGAAAAATTTGTTCCGCCATAGGAATTGGAAAAAACTAAAATAATCCCGAGATAATAATTTAAAATATGTCTTCTTCCTATAAAATAAACAAAAGGTATTACATAATTTCTTAATTTCCAAGATATATTTTTCTTTTTTGACGCTGCTTTCCCTTTCTATTGCGGCCTCCATATGTTTTGGAGCTCTTAAATTAATGTCTTTTTATGATAACTAGCGAGTACCCGCGACTTGAGAAATTTTTGTTTATAAATTATTTCCAATTTTTTGAAACACTTTGTATTAGTTTTTAAAAAATATGAAAAAAATAAAATAAAATAAAATATACCTGTTCAGGCGTTTTTTTTTGAAAAACTAACCGTTTTTTAAATAACAAATATTGCAATATTAAAGGCGCGGTTTTATCTTCTTGAAATTTGATTTTTGAAAAATTCCCGCTTATCGAACCTCCACATCCTACAGTGTCAACATGTATGCCAAAATTCAGCTTTTTATGTCAAGCGGTTTGAGCAGAATCGTGATTAATCAGTGGCCCAATTTTTTGAAACACCCTGTATACATTTTTAAGAAATTTTAAAATATCTAAAATAATCAAATAAAATACACGAGTTTACGCGTTTTTTCGAAAAACCAAACGTTTTTTAATAAAAAATATTGTAATATTTAAAAGGCGGTTTCACTCTCTTGAAATTTGAGTTTTGAAAAAATCCCTTGTTATCAAACCTCTATATCCTACAATCGACCTATATGCCAAAATTCAGCTTACATCATGCGGTTTGAGCAGAATCGTGATTAATCAGTGACCCGATTTTTTAAACACCCTGAATACATTTTTAAGAAATTTTAAAATATGTAAAATAATCAAATAAAATACACGAGTTTGAGCGTTTTTCAAAAAAAACCACTTGTTTTTAAATAAAAAATTTAATATTTAAGGGGCGGTTTCACCACCTTGAAATTTGAGTTTTTAAAAATCCTTCTTATCGAACCTCTACATCCTACTATCACCCTGGGTGCCAAAATGCAGCTTTCTCTGTCAAGCGATTTTTTGAAAGACCCTGTATAAATTTACAATATAAACAATAGTGTTGAAAGAGCTCGGTTACGAGACGATCGTTTAAAGAAAAATCATATAAATCGGTGCAGTACAACTCTCTCAACAACTTTTGGCTTTGGCCGGTTGCAGAAAGCTCAATTTAAGTTTAGAATGTTTAACGGAATGTTTGACAGAGAGTTTTCTGCAATCCGAGGTTAGTGTTTGTGCAGTTTGCAATCAGATTTGGTAATATAGCCTTTTTAGCATGAAAAATTGTTTATCTGTGTTAGGAGGAAAGAACTGAAAAGCCAATTACTTAATATTAGATAGGTTTAGTAATTAATTATCGCAATTTCTAAATTAAAATATTATATTATGTATTTAACATAATCTGTATTAAAACCGAAGCATTTCAAGACATATGGAGGAATAATATTTCTAATTATTTCAGTAATAGCAAGAAATTGGATATTATAATTTTTGATACTCATTTTGCGAATTTATCGTGGTGTCTAATGGCATCTGTTTTATCCATTTTCTAGTTCTTGAAAGGAGTTCGTTAGACAAAGCATTGATTCATATCTATCTCAATCTAAAGATATGGTTTCGCGTAAATTAATCCGACCTCCTATAATGTGGATTTTTCAGTCAATGAGCCTCACCTTCATATATTTAAAATCAAGTTTGACACCTTTCCCAACTTGGGCCGAATCTCTGCAGGAGGAAAGCCCGCTAAACCAAATCTGTTTCTGGTAATCGGATTAAATAAAGCAAAACTATTGTTTGAGATTGACCCGAATATAGATAACTCCATTTGTCTAACGAACTCCGGGCAGGGCAAAGAATCGGAAAAATAGAGCAGGTTAGACATCATCGCAATGATTTTACAAAAATGATATCCCAAATTTTCGAAATCAAGATACTACCGAATGGAATTTTTGTAAAAACTGATATCTAAAAAATTAATTCTCTCGTATTTATATTTCCGTGCAGTTCGCAAAATATATCTATTGAGAATCTGAAAGCACCTAGAGACTACTACTAGGTACCAATAACTTATGCACTTAACAAATTAGTTACCTAAATAATTGCGTATTCCTACATACAGATAGGAGCGAATAATAGTTATCGTAATCCACGGGTATGGGGTCATTAATGCAAATATATTCATCCATTATCATTACAATCTGTCAGCAACACATGTCTCGGGCCAATTTACTGAGAGTCTAAGGGACTTGGAAACGTCAGCAAATCATTCACAAGATGACGGACAAACGGACTTACTTAGAGGCATTAAATCACTCACACCTGTGACAGAGACATACCGTTAATGGTAATTAGGATATGAATGGATAATTGTACGGACGTGTGGACTGGCTATTGTCAAAGGGGACAGGTATATTTGTTAAGGATTCAGATGCACTAAATTGATTCCTTGACAGCAGATTGGTTAAGAAAAATTAAAATTTGCCTTACTTTGGATGTCCACTATCCTGACAAGGCCTGGATTGTCTAAATAAATTTTTTATCGGGGAAAATCTAGAAACTAAAAAAAAGCCGAACAGCAATATGATTTAAATTTTTATTTAGATAAACGAAATAAAATTCCAACTGTTTCGCTTAAGCATATTGCATTATTTTTGAAATTTAACTCCACTTTTGGATCTCATCGTTATATATAGTATATAGTTTAAAAAATGTTCAAATTTATAATAGGTATTGCCAAATACTATACATTTTTGTTCATATAACTATAATTACAATTTTTGAACAAAAAATACTTTTCCTTCGAGATTTTTTTCACATCTTTACTTTTCTAGTCCCCAGATGCCGAAAAATGTACTTTCTCAATTCTGTCGGCCTGGCTGTCGGTCTGTGTGTTTGAGGCATTGCTAAAAAACTATTTATCCGATTTACTTGAAATTTTGGTCAAAAATTAAATAATTAAATTACTAAGACACTACTTATCCAATGTACCTAAAATTTTGCACAAAAATCAAGTATTATGTAGAACTCAACTGGTAAAATTTCCAAAATGGTAAATCAAAATGGCGGTTTAAAAAAATATTTAAAAGTTAATCCTGAAAAAACTACTTTATGGATTGATTCCAAATTTTGTGCAATAATTAATCGTGATATAGAGATGATCTCGTGCAATTGTGGTACTAATTTAAAATGGTGGAACAAAATGGCATTCAGATAAAATGCTTGTAATCGTGATAAAAATCATCCTCTCAAGAAAAATCTAAAACCTAAACCCGAACAGTAATTATGTTTTAAATTTTTATTTAAACGAACGAAATAAAATTCCAACTGCTTAGCTTACGCTAACACATTTTTGGAATTAAACTCCACTTTTGAATCTTATTTATATATAGTATATAGTTTAAAAAATATTCAAATTTATAATAGGTATTGTCAAATACTAGAAAACAATTTTTGTTCATGTAACTATAATTACAATTTTTGAACAAAAAACACTTTTTCTCCGAGATTTTGTCAGATATTTACAGAGTCGCTAGATGACGAAAAACGTGTTTTCTCCATTCCGTTATTCTGTCTCTTAGTCGGTCTGTCTGTTCGCGATATAGCTAAAAAACTACTTACCCGATTGACTTCAAATTCTGGTCAAAAATTAAGAGTCATATGGGGATGACCTAGGAATATTTTGGTAAAAATCCAATACGGCGAAACAAAGTTACTAAGAAACTACTTATCCAATTTACTTTAAATTTTGCATGAAAATGAAGTATTATGTAGTACTCAACTAGTAAAATTTCCGTACGAATCCAAAATGTCAAAACAAAATGGCCGTTTAAAAAGAATATTTAAAAGTTATTTCTGAAAAAAATGCTTAATCAATCTGATTTCAAATTTTGTGCAATGATTAATTGTGATGTAAAGATGAACTCGTAAAATTGTCGTACCAATTCAAAAAGGCGGAACAAAAAGGTTTTACATATCATCAAGTTTCGTCACATAGATCTCTTAAAAACAAAATGTAATAAAGACTTATAAATTATGCGTATGTTGTTCAACAGTGATTGGGGCTCAAATATACCCTGTCTATTAAGAATATATAAGTCCCTAATACAATTAAAATTGGACTATGGCGTTATTATCTACTCATCTGCGCCCAAATCATATCTTAGAGAACTATACGCAATACACAACAAAGGCGCTAAACTCTCTATAGGAGCATTTCACATTAGCCCATGTACCAGCCTCTACTGCTAATCTGAAACTCCATCACTACATTTTCGAAAATACTAAACTATGCACACTCCCTCTATTTCAGACTTTATCTACTCCACTATCACGAATTTTTCAACCCTCCACCAAGAAGGTCCCAAAACAATACCAAATGTCCTCATTCATCCGTTACCAATTTAAAGACCTTAAAAATCAACTAAACCTTAATCTCCCCAACATCTTTATAACAAACCTTTTCTTATTTCCCCCATAGGCCTTAATTCTCATCAATTGCAACACAGAACCCATCTCATTCAACAAACATGAGGTTAATCATTCTATAATAATCTCCCGTTTTCATCAAATAATACATAAAAATTACAAGGAATTCAAACAAATATACCCAGACGGATCAAAAAAGGATAACTCAGTAGGTGCTGCATACTTTTATAAATACAATGAAAAATCCTACTTTCTTCATGAAACCACAACTACACTAACATCTGAGCTACTAGCTATACTAAAAGCATTGCAATACACAATAGCTTCTCTCCATCCCCATTGCCCAAGAAATAAAAATACTCACAGAAAGAGCATACATTAAAAAACTATCAAAATTCTTTTCTATGGATCCCTTAGCCACATAGAAATACCTGCAATAAAAAAACGGATCGATTACCTTTCCTCACACAACAACATATTGAACACCACATTAGTTGGAAAAATGATCCAACTGGAACGGGACCTCTTAGACAATCCAAATAAATTATGAGTTAAAGACATTCTTTACTAATCATTAGACGTTAGCAGACGTGAGTCAATTGTAATTACAAGATTGGGGATGGAACATACCAAAATAAGTCACCAATATCTACTTAATGGACAAGAAGCAGCACTCTGCGATACCTGGAACGCAACACTCACTATATCTCATATATTTGAACGATGCAAAAAATATGATGAACACTACATTTATCACAGAATACAAAAGAGATATCGGAAAAATTCTAAGCCAAACACACATAACTTAACTAACAGATTTTCTAAAAGATGCAAACTTATTCAATCATATGTACAACATACACCACTGACTAAAAAGAAAAGAAAATAAACTAATAATAATTATGTATAAGATAATACTAAAGGACGCTAATATACCGTAGCCAATGCGTCCCTAATCCATCCAATTCACTCACTCACTTTTGTTGGGCTCTGATGTTCAGCGACCGCGGATTGAACAGTTTATTTTCTACTTATGCATTTTTCATGCTCGTTTTGTTTAGTGGGCACAAAATATCCAGCTTCCCCTATCTAAACAGGGAATTTTATAAACTTCTTTTGTTTGCAGAGGAATTACGTCTTTCGGTGGTCTTAAGGCACTGCCCAACTTTTTTATGCGTGTTAAAGATTATGCGAATGTTAAGACCTCCTCAGAACTCTGGTACCCTGTATAATAGGTGAAACTGCACTACTGCATTCAATACTGATCGAGGAATATAATATTACTGTAATATCTTATCGAGCACCTAACATCTTCAGTGCAATATCCGTTTGAGTTTAAACCTTCATTGAGCTTCTCTGTTTTATTGTAATTGAATTTGTATCAATTGAAAGATACCCAAAGACTAAGAATCACCCAGAGTACCGCTATCTTTCTTTTGTACTAACTCATCAAGGAATTGAATTTTATATTGGAATGTTGTTGGTTTAGATGATCTAAAATTATAGTTAAATTTTCTTCCTCACGTTGCCATATTACAAATGTTTCATCGACATACTTAAATCAACCTTTAGCAGGAAAAATCATAAGCATTTTATTATACTTAATATATAATATAATTATCTTTTAATTAATGACCTGCATACTAAAAAAAAATAAACAAAAAATATATAAACCATATGACGTATGATCTGTCTGGTGAGGGATAATTTGTATTTTAAGAACGAGAAGTTGACAAACACGTTATTGCAGGAAGTTTTTCTAATATTTGGATGTTTGAATCCCAAAAACTTGACGATCACTGTTGAATTTCATTACCTTAACATTTTCCAGTTCTTGGAAAATAATTACTTCTATTTTTTACTTCTACTACTTTTACTTACTAAATTTAAAAGGTACTCTTTAAAGTGTTAAGTTTTTAAGGGTTAGCGAAAAATTAACAGTACCTAACTACCACCAAATTCATACAGCTTTGTTGCCTTATCTTTTACAAGGCCGTAACGTAGTGCAGATCAGGCATATTTTTATGTAGAAATAATTTTTATGTAGAAATAATTGTTGAAAAAAATGTGAAGGTAGCACTGGACAGTGTAAGAAAGGAGAAGAATTTTTTTCTTAGTGACGACGTTCTTAATCCAAGCGTAAATTATATGCAAGTAAATGTGACCTCAATAACCATCGGCAAGTGAGTACTAAGCACGCGTTTTTCCTTGTTATATAAAACCGAAGAATGGTATTCCATAACCTCGAAGCCTCATAAATCTTGTTAATAAGCAGGGCATATTTCACCTTTTTTTAAATATTCCCATTATTTCTTGTGTGTTACGTTCCAATAAATATTACCATGTCATGAAGTTGAACATATTTATTGGGCGAACAAGTCTAGGTCTTGAGGTGCCCCGTCTCTTTAATATTCATCTTTTATAATGGTTTTTATGGTAATTATTAGTAATTAGCAATAAGCGTTATTGTTTTCACACTGTGATTATATTAATAATTATGAGTAACCAGTTAGTATAGTAGGACATTTTGCAATATTTCATAATGTTATGATGTTATGTGTGTTAGTTTGTTGTTGTTGAGGATATATAGGGTGTCCCGCGATTGTTTTGACGATAGGAAAAACACTAAAACCAAATCTAAAATTTTGCTAGCATCGAAAATTTCTCATTTCTCACAATGTGACGTCACACTGTGCGAAATAATATTTCCCACAATCTGTCCTGACTCCCCACTGTAGTCAACAGCGGAACTATTCATGATGTGTGGAAACCTACATTTTTTCTCACAGTAGAATATCATTTTCTGCTCAGATTAAGAGAAAAAAGATAGGTACTTTAATCTGACTGTTTTAAGTTTTAAGTAAGGGTGTTCCATTTTCGATGATATTACGGGATATCTCACTTACGACGGAAAATAGAGAGTTGCAGGTTTCGCATTACTATACTACTTTTCGTGAAATAAAAGGCGGCATAAATAAAATTTCCATAGCCTGCTTCGTTTCTGAGATACAAAACGAAATTGAAAATAGAGAGTTTGCTATGAACTGCCAATTTTTAGCTATAAATCCAATTTATGTTCCTTTTAGTGGTACATCCTGTATATTTTTCTTTCGTTTGGATGGAAATTTTATGAGCTTTACAAAAATATTTAACACATGATATGTATTTTAAATAATAAACCCAAAAAATCATAATTTCACAAAATGTCCATACCTACGTAGTAACATAGTGTGTATTTTATAGTTTTAGTATTAGTAGGCCTTGACTTAGTTATAGCCTCATATTACAAACATAGAAATTTAAGAAAAGCTAAATCTAAGTAAGCTATGAACAATTTTATACACTAAGGGAAAATCGGATAGTAATTCCAATTTGCCACGGTCTAATCCCAAGAACCATGATTTCTATATCATGTATTTTAAATAATATTTTTGTAAGGATTACAAAATTTCAAAATATACAGCATGTCCCGTTATAAAAAAACATAAGTTTGAGTTATAGCTAAACATAAACTATGCCACTGGAACTTAAAAAACTGTATAAGAGCCATTTTTGAGCTTTACGATATGTTAAAGGATAACCGAGGTACGAGAGGAGTCCTATAATGCAATATTTTCAATTTAGCCCCGTATCTGAAAAACGAAGCGGGCTATGAACATTTTATCTACACCATTTCATTTTCATTTCACAAAAAATAGCACAGTATTGCGAAAACGGCAACTCTATCTTTACCCGTAAGTGAGATACCTCGCAATATCATCGGAAATGGGACAGCAAAAACAAAGTTATTTTTAGGAATTCCAAAAAAAGCAAACATTTTTGTGATGAGTAAATTTTTTTTCTAAAAACAAACATAACCCATACATTGAAAGCTCTTCACGACCAGCCCTTCAACTTTTGTATTTAAAATCATTTTTTTTAGCTGGAGATTATTTTGAAAATTCAGCTCTGAGAGAACACAATCTTTATTATTAAAAATTTTTTAATTATGTGGTGTTGTCGCCTCTACCCAAATCCGGTGGAATTCTTGTATTTCCCTATATAGTCTAAATATTTATGTGTTATATTTTTTATACCTAAATTCAACTGTTTTCTTTTCAAGAAACTTATGCTTAAAAATTGATATTTTTGACCTTTTGTAGCTGCTATTTTCCTACACCGATTTCCGATTTGAATTGAGAAAGGGATAGTAAATTAAAAGCTACATACAGATACAAAAGTGCAATTAATTTTGTCAAGCCGTTTCGAAGTTACAGGGCTTTAAAGAGTCAAAAATATCAATTTTCGACTGTCATTTTCTCGGAAACAGTTGAAGCTAAAGGAAATATAAAAAATGTTTAGAATATTCAGAAAAATTCAAAACCACAATAACATACAGGGCATTTAATTTAGAAAACGGATGTTGTCACCAGTTTATGGAAGAAGCGTCAACACCGTGAAATTATAATATTTTAAAAAGAAGGTTTATGTCTGAGCCAAAAGTAATTTATTCACTGGTTCTGCAGATACTTCTAATAGGTCACTGCGTTTGATCTTAAAAAATAATATAGGCAGCAAATTAGTTTAAGTAAAGAAACGTTCTATAGCAACAAAATTGAAAACTCCAATAATAAAGTAAAAGTCTGGAAAATCGTTAAGAAGAAATTAAATAGAGGTAAAAGTAATTCACAACTTATAAAATTAAACCTAAACAATAGCGTTATTTCTGAACATAACCGTATGGTAATTGAATTTGTACATCATTTTAGTTCTATTTCGGCTAATAAATTAAAAAATATGTAAGTATGGCAGTGTTAAAGCGACTCAATTCAATTAAATCTCTGACTTCTCTTACTAACTCAATTGTATTTGAACCTGTCTCTGTGGACCAAGTAATAAAAGTAATTTCAAATTTGAAAAACACAAATGCTGCTGGTTCTGATGATATAAATGTAAAACTTGTTAAGGCCGTATTTAATAAATATAAGATTACACAAAGGATTTTTTCCAAAAATCCTAAAAACTACAAATGTGATACCACTACACAAAAGAAACGACCGTGAGGACATAGAAAATTGTAGTCAAATTTCAATTCTTAGCATATTTTCTAAAATTTTAGAGAAAATAATTTATGAGAAAATACTTAATTTTGTTAAAAAATACAATATTTTAAGTGAGTGTCATAATGGTTTTTTACCTAATAAGTCAGTCGAAACAGTCTCCTATCGTTTCTTAAACTACGTCTATTTTATGCTTGACCAGGGAAAATATGTTGTGGCTCTCTTCTTTGACCTATCAATAGCATTTGATACTGTCAATAAAGATATTTTGCCTCTGAAGCTGTACAGTATGGGTATACGTGGTAAAATGTCTGACTCAATTAATTCCTATTTATCTAGGCGAGAGATGACAGTAAGGTATGGAGGCGTGTCTAGGTCTGTAAATATTGGAGTTTCCCAAGGCTCAGTACTTCGACCATTACTTTTTTTACTATATGCCAATGATCTGCCAGAAAATATTAGTACTGGATACGTTACAATGTATGCCGGTGATACGACCGTGGTATTAGCGGCAAATAGCCCTGAGGAGCTTTCCAGTATTTTATGAAACATTTGTAGCGATATGGAGATTTGGTGCCGTAATAACCATCTAATACTTAACTCCGACAAAACTGTATATATAAATATGTTTGTTCCCTTGCCTTTAAATTTTGATAACCTTAACAACATTAAATTTTCAAATTCTTACAAATTTTTGGGAACTATAATAGACTCATCCCTAAACTTTAATAGTCACACCGAGCATGTCTGTGCTAAGCTTAACTCTGCCTACTTTGCTGTTCTGAACTTAAAGAATACACTTAACGAGTCTGGCTTGCTTAGTGTTTATTATTCTTTGGCTTACGGCCACTTATCTAATAATATTATTTCATCAGGAGGTAGAGCAGTATGGGAGAGAGTCTTTATTGGACAAAAAAGGATTTTAAGACTGATTTTCAATCTTAAGCCCATGGATAGTTGTAAGCCTATTTTTACTCAAAAGCGAATTTTAACATTGCCCTGTATATATATTTTTAAGTGTCTAATTTATACAAACAATAACCCTAAATTATTTGTCTAACTGGGAGAGACTAATTCGTACAAGACTAAAAATGAGAATGTTATTAGTGAAATCGTCTCATAAAAAATTATTCTTTCAGAGATCTCCATATTACAGTTGTCTGAGCCTTTATAATAAACTGCCCAAACACTATAAAGTTCTTAGTGGCAACAACTTTAGGAACAAAGTCAGACAATTTCATATTGATAAAGCTTTCTATTCCGAACAAGAATATTTGCAGTCCTCAGCGTTTTATATATTATATATAATAAATATAATTATTCCATATTCTTGTGCGAATTGTTCAGTTTTTATATTCTAATTGCATGTCATGTGTATTTATTTTTCTAAAAAACATTGTTTTTAAGATGTTTTAGATGTGCGTTTTTTATTTATGTTTGTTTTTTTAATGTGTATTATAATTATATTATGTTTATTTTTAATTTTATACTTTTCCTTTTTTTTATATACATACTTTTTACGACCCTTTATACAATAATATATTTTACGGTAATATACAGTATTCTATTCTATTCTATTCCAGTTAATCAAAAATGTAATTTGGGTCTAACTGAGATATATATCCTCGCCTAGGAAAGGAATCTATTTTATTGTAGAATTATTTTAAATTAAATTTCGGTTGTTATAAATCTTAAATTGCTGTTTAAACTACTTGTAACTTTATTCTTGACACAAAATATTTCTTGCATCCATAAGTTAAATGTATGGCGGTGGGAGGAGTATGTTAGGAGAAAAAGAAGGGATAATTTAAAACTGTGCAGTTTCATATGGTTTTCGGGGTTTCAAGGGCTACGCAGTATAAAATTACTTATGATTTAAATTTTCGACAATTTGTATTGCTGTAAAGTACAGTAGTGCTAAGATCATCCTACAGCGACAATATTTAAAAAAAATGCTTATAGACGCCATTTTGGATCTTGTTCTGCGAGAGAGTGTCTGCGATAACTTAAATGCTTTATTACGAAATTTGGGGTATGAAATGTAATAACCATGGCTCCAGGGAGGGGGGAGGGCAAAATTTTGTCTTGTCGGGGTATTTTGGTAAGTAATTATAAAATTTAATGATCATATTAACTGATTTAATTCTGGATACAAAACATTTATATCGGTGTATTATTTTATTTTATTATGTATTTAGTGCGGTGTGTGGGGGAAAGGCAGTAAATCGTGCATATCGTGTTTCATACGATTTCGAGGTTTTTAAGGACAAAAAGTTCCGTACTGGTAATAATTTTAATTTTTAACGTATTATTCAAAAAGACGTGCAAAATTTTAACTCAGGTCAGGCCCTACCTTATTAACAAATAAGTAAATCAAAAAGTGATAAAACAGAAAGTTTTGAAAAAGAAAACCGAGTTCAAAAGAAAACACTGAAAAGTAAAAAATAATATTTTAGTCCGTCTTGGAAATTTGACCATATGAAGTTGGCGTTAAACTAATAAACAGTAAGCACATGAGCCTTTAGACATTAAGACCCTCAATACATGAATCTGTTTTGTGATCTACTTAGTAATTAGGTCTTAGGACGACGACGCTTCATAAAGTCTAACGTCCAAGTTGGAATAAAATATTTTTTACTTTTGAATGTTTTCTTTTGAAGTCAGCTTTATACAATAATGTTAAAATATGACGACACACTCTATATCTAGTAATTATTACCAATGACCATTTAACATTATTTTATATCTGGTGACAGTGAAAAACAATTTTTTTGTTCGTGCTTCTAACATATTTTGTGTCATGAAATTTGTATTGTATTAAATAATAATTTAAATCGTGTGAAACGTATTTTCTTCTACAAAAAAAAAATTAAAAAAATCAGTATTCATCTTGACATTTCAAAAGCAAAAGCTATCATTACCTATTGTTATAAAAATTGCTTGAACAATAAAAGATATTTGAAAGGTACGTTATACATTTTGAACAGATGATGAAAGTAGAACAGTACCGTAACAATTCCTTGGCAGAAATCTGATACATATCTGTGATATGCATGACTAATTCTGGTTAATTCTTGATGGTTTGATTTTGTATAGTTCTGATAACAATATAGTGGCATGCGCATTTTTTATAATAAATAGTTAATTATTATATTCTATAGTGGGTTGCATCTGATAAGAATTTTTTGCCTTTTGAACAGCTGACATTTTGTTTTTGGCGAAAAAAGTGGCATTTGTTATATGAAATTCTGGTATTCGGCAGTATATTTGAAAGTTTTGACATGTTTTCTTGGGGCGCAAGAGAACTTAGACTTTCTTAGTATATTTACATTATTTACAACCTCTGTCAAAAACTGGACTCAAAGTTTAAAATTAAATTTTAAAATACATTTAGAAAATAGTAACAATTATTGTAGTTTATTTTTATTTATCATTTTAATTCTTCATTAAATAGTTATTTGTTTAAAATATAGTGGAAGTTCGGACCATATTTTAATAATAACTAGGGGACCCATGTTTGTTACGAAAAATTCTAGGTAAACTTTATATTAAACTTAAGAGAGAGTGCTGGTTTATTTTTATAACGTAGTAATACATTTTATATATTCAAATGATTAAAAAGTTGCAAATACATTTTACTTGATTTCCAAATATATCTTGTTTTAAATAGTTTAATCAAATTCCTGTGGTTAGGAGTTCTAATTTATAACTAAAAATTAAATTTCTTAAATCGCTCTAAATATTTTAATAACTAAACCAGAAAAGCAATTATAATATTTTTAGGTACAGACTTAAATATTATGATTTTTAATAAATAATTGCATTTTTATTCCTTCTGGTATCATCATAAGAGAATTTGATTAAATTATTGTGTAATGGCCCATTCATTTTTGTATGGAGCTACAGGTATACAGTGTATGCTACTTTTAATAAAAATAATAAAAAAAGGTGCAGATGATTAAACTGATAAATTTTTTTTAAATTATTAAAAGTTTCTAAAAATAAACCAGAAATAACTAAATTACCAGTGAGGAAAATAGTAAAACATGGCAAAATATTCCAAATTGTTATTTCGAAAAAAACAAAGAAAAAAGTGACTTTATAATATTGCTAAGAGTACATGATAACAAAATTTATTGTATTTATTATAAGCATTCAACATCGGTTTACTATGGAAAGTCATTTTTAGAATTAAACATAGTTGAATCAGAAAACGAACGAAATTTAGGGTATGTTTAGTTGTTCCTAGATTATACTCCTATACAAAATGGCGTTGGGCTAAGGAGTATTTTGAGAAAAATTTCTACTATCTGGTTAATATTAAGCGGCAAATTGCAGAAAATCATTTAAAAATTTTTGTGGAGTTAAATTCTCTTCATAAATACAAAGTAAAAGATTATATTCCTTTATTGAAAATATATTCAAACGAAACTCTCATTCAGATCATTTTTTACTAGATTATACTCCTATACAAAATGGCGTTGGGCTAAAGTATTTTAGAAAAATTTACTATTCCATGGTTGATATTCACACTCCTCGTCATCAATACCTTCATGGAGGAGAGAAAATCACTCGCAGACGTTAATTTCTTGTTCTTAAAGTGATATCAATATATTTTTTGTGGAGTTGAAAAAATCTCTTCATAAATACAAAGTAAAAGATTATATTCACGTTTATAGATGAAAATATATTCAATTCTGTCGGTCTGTCTGTCGGTATGTAAGCCTGCTTTTCGCAGCATAGCTATAAAACTACATTCCCGATTGAGAAATATTGGCTAAACATTGGGGTCATATGGGGATGATTTAGTAATATTTTGATAAAAATCCAGTATATCGGAACAAAATGGCGCCCTAGTAAATGTTAAAAAAGATAATACTAATAAACAAATTACCCATTTTTCTTCAAATTCTGCACAAAAGTCAAGTATTATGAATAAATCAAATGCGTGACAACATGACGGCCTAATAAAATATTTTAGAAATCAACCTGTAAAAACTATTTGTCAGATTGATTTATTTTGTGCAAGGATTAAGTGTGACATTAGCGATTAACTGGTAAAATTGTGGTACCAATGACGGAACAAAATGGAGGCTAAATTAAATATCTGTAATCGTGAAAGAAAAATCATTCTCCCAGGTGTTACCTATCTAAACATTTTAGAGTCGTGAGGTGCCGAAAAATATGATTTCTCAACTCCGTCGGTCTGTCTGTTGGTCTTTTTGTCTGTCACTTTACAACATTTTGGTCAAAAATTAAGGTCATATAGGGATGACCTGGTAACATTTTGATAAAAATGCAACACGGCGGAACAAAAACTATTATTAAAAAAGTAATTATCCAATTTACCATAATCATGGCCTGATAATATTTTGGCATGAATCCAAGATGGCAAATAAAATAGAGGCCTAATAAAATATTTAAAAAATTAGCCTGAAAAAACGACTCATTAGATTGATTTCAAATTTTGTATAAATATTAAGTGTGATATAGAGCTAAACTGGTAAAATTAAGATGCGAATTCAAGATAGTTTACAAATAAAATGTTAAAAAAATCAACCTAAAAAATTCTTCTTATTATTATTAATAATTTCAGTTTTTACACAAGGATTAAATGTGATCTAGGAGTAAACTGATTCAACATGATAGAATGAAATGGCGGCCTTAAAACTACTAACTCAAATTATTTTAAATTATGCCTAAAAATCAAGAGGGACAAGCTCCTTAGTACGAATCTAATATGGTGGAACAAGATGGCGTCGAAAAGACAGTATAAATGTGTTACTAAACGACTATGTGCGGAACTAAATTGGGTCACACCACACTTCCGTATTCACATAAAGGAATGATTCTTAACGGGGGAAGTCCCGGGTATAGAAAATTTACCTATTTTTTAAATTTTAACGAGGATTTTCCACATCTCACAGATGTTTTTTTCGCCTAAGTAAAATTCCCTCACATGAAACATTTGATTCATACGTTCAAATATTTTTTCTTAGAAAGTCGGCATCTTCCTAAGTTGTGGCACAGAAAAATCTAAATAATTAGATTTTTTATGGTTTTGGTTAAACTATTCTCATTTACTAAATGTTCGCAATCGATTAATAAAGCATGCTGAGCAAGAAGTTTTAAGTCGTGCATCTGGTGCTTTTGTAAAGAAAAATAAATAAGCAATCGGGATTTTGTTTCTTACTAATGAATTTATTAAATTTGCATGCAGAATGTAGTACGCTTAGACTTAAGAAAGAATTTAAATAATTCTGAAAAATATTGATAAGAGTTTTTAAATAACTGTAAAATGTAAGCCATTAATTATGAGAACTAATGGATTCGAAGAATACTTAAAGTCAAAGTCAAATATAGCTTTAATATCAAGAGATAAAATAATAATAATAATAATAAATGTCTTTTATTACAAAATTAACATACATAAAAAAATACATTTCGTAAAAACATTACAAGAGCAAGGCGCAGTCTAGCCAGAAAGGCTACTCTACTGAACCCCGTTCTCGTGGTAATGGAGTTAAGCAAATAACATTAATATTATTATATTTTTTCCGTTTAACAACCACTAAAACACTCGCCATTGGTAAACTTCGGAATTAGTTGGTTAAAAAAATAAACTAGAAAAAGATTCTCAGGATTCCTGGAGGCAACGAACATATTTTTTATACTGAATTTTAAATTCTTTTTCATTAAGGGAAGTTAATTCACAAGGTAGGGAATTAAACAATTTGATAGCATTGTACGTAAAAGACCTTTGATACATGGCACTCTGGTGATGTAGCATGGTAATCCTATTGCTATCCCTAATATTACGTGTATGTATATTTACGCGAAACAAAAACTTATTCCTTATAGCAAATGGTAATGATGGATTTCTCAAAATTTTTACTAAAAAATTGCCTAAATGTAACATTCTGCGGTTATTCATTTTTAACCAACGAAGTTCTTTGAAGGTATAGGATATATGGTCGAATTTTCTTAGGCCAAAAATAAGACGCGAACATGTATTCTGTACTTTTTGAATACGATTTATATGAACTAGATCTAGACAAGGCCCATATATAAAATCACAATAATTAAAGCTAGAAAGGACTAATGACTCACACAACATTTTACGTAAGTTAAAACTGAGAAAATGTCGGCTATTATACAATATTTTTAATGACAGATATGATTTCTGAATTAAGTTTTTTACGTATTTTTTAAAACGCAATTCCGAGTCAATTATAATTCCCAAATTTTTTGCGGATTGCACTATAGGAAGTTTTACACCATCAATATTTAAGCTAAAATTTTCTTTTAAGAAATTTACAGCCACCCTACTGCCAAAAAGCATAAGTCTTGATTTTAAAGGATTTAGGTTAAGATTATGTTCCAAAGACTGCTGTTTAATGATATTTAAATCTTCATTTATCAGATTTGATGAATTAATGTAATCATTGTGATTGAAATGTAAATAAATTTGAGTATCATCAGCGTATGCCCGAATTTTGCAATATTTTAATGATTTTAAAATGTCAGAAGTGTAAATTATAAAAAATAGGGGTCCCAGAATAGATCCTTGAGGCACACCCGATAAAATTTTTATTTCATTTGAAAAAGAGTTATTGTGAGAAATTTTTTGAAATCTATTTAAAAAATATGATTTTAAAAGTTGAAGTGAGTGTTCCTGAATACCATAGTATTTTAATTTTGCTATTAATAAATCATGGTTAACGGTATCAAAAGCTTTAGAAAAATCAAGGAGAACCAATGTACTACTAAGTTGCTTATAATATATATAGCCGTAATAATATCATCAGTAACATCCACCAATGCTATAGATGTGCTAAAATTCTTCCTAAATCCGCATTGATTTTGCGGTATAATACTATTTGTAACACAATATTGGTACAATTGGTTAAATAAAATCTTTTCAAAAATTTTCGATAGAATAGGTAATATACTAATTATTCTAAGATCACAGAAATTCAGCGGATCTTTTATTTTTGGCAATGGTTTTCCAACTGAGACTTTCCATTGGTCTGGAAAGTAACTTACTTCTATACAGCAATTAATTAAATGTGTCACATATCTGTCTATAAAAGGGCTACAATATTTTAACATTGATGCATTTAGACCATCCACCCCAAAAGCATCAGTACGTATTGACTGAATAATATCATGAATCTCGCCAACCTCGGCCATTCTAAAAGAAAAGGTTACGCCGCTATTAAAACTATGTTCCTTATAGAAATTTTCTTTTAATGAACAGTCAGAAATATTTTGCAAATATTGGCCAAAATAATTGTTAATATCATTAGGATCGGAGAGAATACCAGGAATATCTATATTTTTGTTTGGACATAAATTAAAAGATTTTAAAGATTTCCAAGTTCTTTTAATACTTCTTTCTGCACAAATGTCGTTAAGATATTTACGTTTTTCTCTTATTACCATTGAAACAGTTAAATTTCTTAAACGTTTATAATTTTCCCAATTTTGCGCTGTTCTTGTTGTCTTAAATTCCTGTAAAGCATAATCCCGTTGTTTCATATGTAATTTTAAGTTTGGTGTTAACCAAGGAGCTTTGGGTTTAGTAATTCGGGCATGTTTAAATGGAGCATGTGCGTCGAAAATATTAAGAATAAGGATATTTAACAGTTGAATTTTTCTATCTAAATTAGGTTCATATAATATATCGTTCCATTGAAGCAGCTGAAGATCACGAGAAAACGTTTCTAAATTCAAATTTTTAAAATTTCTATATTTTATTATTTTAGGTTCTACATGTTTTTTTATTATTTTTAAAGAACAAAACACCAAACAATGATCCGATATATTTCCGACTGGTACAGTACCAGATTCATGAAGTAAACTGCTATCTGTAAGAAATATTGGATCTAACAAGGTAACACAGGTTTTGGACACTCTAGTTGGTTGATTTATTATTTGTTCAAAATTATAATTTTCAAATAAAGGAACCAAAGGATTATCTATATTAAGCAAATTAACATTAAAATCACCTAAACAAATTATATCTTTTATCTCCGGATATATACTAGAAAAAATATTATCAAAATCATTAATAACATAATTGAAATTTAAATTCGGGGGACGATAAAATACACAAAACGCATAAAAGTTGTTTTTTATTTTAGTTTTTAAAAGTATATTCTAAAGAATTATTGACAGCAAATTGAAGATTTAAAACTTCAAAATCAAAGCTGTTTTTTATACAGGGTGTTCCTTAATGACATGCTTTTTATATATGCCATTTTAAGAAAAAATCTTCATATGAACTGATGTCCTAAACGTCTTAACTTTTGAGATACAGGGTGCTAAAGTTTTCAGAAAAAAAATTATTTTTTTTAATAACTGTGATACTACTGTAGATATCTTTATGAAATTTGGTACACGTGTTCTATGCATCAAGATGCATTTTCTAATGTACAAGCAATTTTATTCTTTTTACCTGGCGTCCGTACGCGTTTTGCGAATATTTTTAAAAAAATGGTAATGCTTTATCAAATGCAATTTCTTACATCTCTTGATTTTCTTTCACCATAGTTTTCGCTTAAAAAAATAAAAAGAGATCGTTAAAAATCTGATAGGGTGACTGTTGTGTGGAAATCGCTTATTTATCGGGTGAAAGAAAATTATGACATCGAATGTGTTCATAAACGAAAAACTTTTCTCGTCTGATGGTCCGTTCTTGATTAAATAATTGAGTTAAAATTGCTTCATAATATCTTACCAACTAATAATAATTTTTTAAATCTAGTAGTCCTGGAATAAATTACGTTTTTATAAACGTCGATGTCAAATGACTTAAAAAATTGACCTTTGGTTTTTATATTTAAATGTGCAATTTTAATTAACTCGGAAATGGCGGCATGCAACGCAACAGAACAAGAAGCATTTATCAGGAAAGAATACAAAATTCAAACAACTTAGCGAAACAGGTAGTTTCAATAAAATTTTTAGTTGAGGAAGCGGTGCTACAATACGAGGAAGATCGCTAGAAAATTTGTCACCAAATTGTTTGGCGTATTTTAGTTGACTTTTTGTTATATCCATATCATATGTGACAGCGTGTAAGGTATCTTCAGAGTATTACACTAAATCCGCAGTTTGAGTCACAAATCACAACAAACTTTTTCTAGGAATGCTATTCAAAATTTCCATAACAATCATGTGCATGCCATAACCGAAACCCATTTTCAAGAACAATTTTCGCTTAATGTTTGGGCAGGTATCATTATATACAAAAAAATATATAAACTTGAAGATGTACCATTGTTTAAGACGGCTCATTTCAAAAAAATAGATAAATTGATCGTTGGATAGGTCGCGGAGGACCTCAGCAATGGCCAGCAAGATCCCCCGATCTCAATAGTTTGGATTTCTTTTTATGGGGGCACCTTAAAACTCTAGTGTACAAAACTCCCGTTCACACTGTAGAAGATTTAAGAGAGCGAATAGTTGCCTCGTGTGAAACTATACGGAATACGCCGGGAATATTGCGCAATTCCATTCGCATAAGCAATATAATAAAATCCTGTAATTTATTGGCACATGAAAGTTTTTTAAAAACATAAAGTAAAGTAAATCAATTACTTATTTCTAAATTAATTATAATTTATTATTAAATGAACTGAATTCCACACATCATCAGATTTTTAACGATTTGACCCTGAAGTAAAACGATTTTTATTTTTTTAAAAACCAAGAGATCGACTTTGCTCAGAAATGAATGAGAATTCCAAAAATAATTTTTATTTTAAGATAATCATTTTTTTCTCCAAAAAAATTCATAAAAAGATAAAACTTGTAGAAAATTTTCTATCACAGTTATTAAAAAAAATAACATATTTTCAAAGTTCATATGAAGATTTTTTCCTAATTTTATACATGTCTATTTTCAAATATTTATTTACCTATTGTCAAAATACACATATAAAGTAGTCAAAATCATGATGCTCTATTATTATTTTCTACATACCTTTATTTACCTAATACAAAATTCAAACAATAAAAAAAGACGAAAAAATACGAGAGATATATTGACTTAATACAAAAAAATATATAATTAGGTAAAAAAATACAGAAATAGAATTTCATAAGCAATATAATATCCATTCGAAAAAAACCTATTTTCAAATAAAAGGCCATTTACCACTAAAAAAAGACAAATACGAGAGATATATTGAAAAAAAGAGTGAACGTACCGCCAAACAAAAAAAGAAACGTACCGTTTTGTTATCTTCCATTGAGCAGTTACTAAACCATAAAATAAAATATAAGATTCTGATAACCAGGGGTACTTAAACAACTAACTGTACTTATTAGCTAGGAAACGTAATTTATTACAAAAATATTAATTAGTAATTTGGGAAATTAATTTTTTACACTTGTTAACTGGGTCCCACATATAGATTTTGCCTCCCGCAGACCAAACATATTTGCCATATTTCTTCTTGGAAGAAATCAGTAGCTCATACCTGGTACGAGTAAGGTCCTCGAATATAACTACCCCAGAGCCTTTAAGAATTTTCTTGGATGCCATTATTTCGCTTTTCTTAATGCTGGAAACCAATCTCACTAAAACCGTAGAATTACTGCGATCTTTCTTCGTATTATTAATTAGAAATGCATAATCCAATTCGTTAGCAGAAAAGGAAATTTTTAGGTTGTCTCTTAAGAAGGAAATAACAGATTTAGGTATATCATCACCATCTCTAAGTCTAAGCCCACATATCCGCAAGCAATTGTTTTTACTAATCTGTTCTAAATTATCCATGCGTATATGTAAGTTATCAATAAACTTTTTTCAGTTGCAGACTGTTCGGGCATTTTCAAGGTGGTGCAGATGGAAGATAATTTTTCATCTAATTTGCTAAGTTTAGAATCAATTTTTGTTTCCATTTGACTTACAAACTTTGAACACACTTTGTTAATCAAGTTCTCGATACCATCTGTGTCACTGCTCTTGGCACTTCCGCGTGTCGCGGCCATTTTGACAACCACTGGTTTCAGTAAAATGCGCAGAGTAAAATTACTTAATTATCACTATAACACAATTATGAACCGTCTTCGAATTTCAAAAAGTATACTGGGTGACGCGCAAGAGTCAGATCTAAAAGGCAGTTAAGGAATCTAAATTATCTGCCTGAAAATGTCACTTTATTTTTTGAAATTAACTAAGAGCTTCAAACGTGCGACTACTCAACCGACATTCACCTTAACCTCAAAATCATTGACAAAGCAGAACTTAATATAAAAAAAATACAATCTAATTACAGAGTTGCTACAAGTATTAAGAGGGGTTCCTATATTATAATCAATACAATTATTCATACATATAGATTTTGCAAAATGACCAAACATAAAAATAACACCTATATCCATAAAAATTTATCCATTTATTTTAATCAGGGACAATCTTTACAAATACGCTATAAAAAATTAAAATTAATTCAGTATATAATAAAAAGGACATGTACCAAAATTTAAAAAATATGTATAAATTGCAATCTTAGGATTAGAGTTTTAAATATTGTAAATTATTAAAATAAACATAACAAGACAAATAGTACTATTACAATCAATCGTTAAGAAATTCTATCACTGAATAATAAGCCCGATTTAATAACATAGCTTTGACTTTACAAGAGACTCTTGGTTTCACTCGTAACATGATTCTGATAGCTCTTTTTTGCAGAAGAAAAATTATATTTAATAAATAACTTGGACAAGAACCCCAGGAACATATACTATGTCGCAAATGAGACTCTATTAGAGCAAAGTAAACACTTCTAGTTGTTGATGCATCCAATTCATGAGCTATAACCTTTAATACAAAGCATTCCCTAAAAAGCTTTATGGACAATTATGAAATATGTGGTTCAAATTTTAGTTTTTCGTCAACAAACAAATCCAAAAACTTATATTGTACACAACGCATATCATTCATCACCACATCCTCCAACTAATATTTAAAACATACAATATTTGTTTTGGATATGTTAAGGGTAAGGAAATTAGCATACACCCCAGTTTTTAAGCTTCACAAGATTACAAGCAATATTGTTTTCCCATCAGATCAGGAGACTTAAAATTCCACAAAATAGTAGCAATATCGGCTAACATTGTGAAAGATCCAGATATATTTAAATTTGCTAAATTGTTTTGATATATTATATAAGAAATAGTAGGGGTCCAAGGATGGAACCTTGTGAAACTTCAGAACGTATTGTTAATTTTGAGGATTGCTCATTATTAAATATCACCGACTGTTGACGATCTGACACATATAAATTTGAAGTTTGCTAAGTAGTATCCTGTGGCTCACACAATCAAAAGATTTGGTTAGATTACAGAATACCACCGCTGCAACCTCTCCATCATTAAATCGAAGATACAAGAAAATGACGAATTTATACCTTCAGCAAAAAAGCCAAGTCTACTTTATCCTATGCCAAGGAACACAATATATTTAAATGCATTCTAGGACATAGTTTTCGTGACGTAGTTTTTTTTTCTAATAAAAATAAACAATAAAACTTAGATTATATATTACATTTTGCCCGCATACGTTCTACAATTAATGTAATCCAATACGTGAAACTTTTGGTCTGGTGAATATAGTTAGGTATAAAACAATTAAATGGCAATGTGAGTATATTATTTAAGCTAAATAAATGTCTGATAAATAAATGTCAAAAATGGATATAGGTGAAGTAAACTAACCTGCATTTCTTAATAATTTTACTTAAAATTATACTATACTTGTTAATTATATTTCCAACTGCGCCTTGATTTTCTTTTCTTTTGTGCCACAGTACAGCTGTTGCGCATCACTATATTTGCTATTGGCTTGGGGTAGTGTAACAAAGCCGATGTTTTCAGGGGAAGATGTAGCATAATGAGTCCAAAGGGGCCTAGATGGTCTCGCCCTAACGAGCCACTCTCCCCCCATTACAGAAAAGGAAACCCTTTTACAAATTAAAACTATTTCTTAGCAGCAAACTAAAAGTTGTTTTAGTTAAGCAAATTTTTAACTCGAAAAATTATGACAAACATCACCCTTTCGACTCCTTACGTAAAATATACATTATATACCGAAGTTTAACTTTTTTTAAGACTGAACCTATCCGTAACCATATATCAACAACACTACATGTAATTTATACACGTTTGTGGGATTGTACAGAAGAATTATGACGCTGGCAACGAATAATGGCAAATGAGAAAACGAGAAACTTACAAACAACTTTGGTTGATGCAGTTTCGAGCTCACACACCTTGAGATATGTGATTGATAATTTCATGAATTTATCTGGGAAAGGTCAAACTAGTGAAGTAGTTGTATATTTCGCCCGATGATATAAGGGATAAGGCAAATATTTGAAAGTTCTTTTTACAAGCTTTTATTTAACCTTACCTGTCTGTCTGTCAGTGTGTCCCAGTCTACTTGAAATTCGTCTATTTCAGATGGCAATGCAATATTTAGACGTCCAAAAAAGTTTAAAATCATTAATAATATGACAAATTTCTTAATAAAATATCGGCATATGAGTACTGAAATTCGATACTGGTCCACCATATATGTACCGGTTTCGTTAAATTTCAATGTACAAGCATAGACATAATAAAAGGGAGACCGAATTATTTTAATTTGAACGCTATCATACATTGTCAAAATTACTATTTACTATTGCCGTGTGATCGATTTGGTTGATCCGAACGGGTGTTATCATAGAATAAAATTTATACTTGTTGGAAAAATTAAAATTAACTTTTAAGGTTTCTAATACTGTAATAATAACCTCTTGCTTTTGGGCGATTTTTGTGAGTTTTTAGATGCTATTCATCTATTTTGAAAAAGCCTGTCAAGCAATATTTTGACTTTACAAACCATATGGAGGGGAGCTCCATCTTGTTGGAAATATATTTCATTGCGTGCTTCTAGGTTAACATCTTCCAAAAAGTCTTCTAGTATTTCTGACAGCATATCAACATATCTTCTGCCAGTCAAAGTACTCCCATTGAAATATTGGCCAAATTATTTTGTTGCCTATTAGACCACACCAAATATTAATATTGAACTGTATTTGCAGATTTCGTGGATGGGCTGTGAATAAATTTTCTCTTGATCAACAGTACATATTTTTACGATTAAACACACCCCTAATTGACAAATTGTCTTCATCATCTCAAAGAATGTGCTGTAAAATGTTGTAGTTTTGTCTGAAAAAATTTACAAAAAATAAGTCGTCTTTCGGCCTACCAGGTAATAATGTTCATTGATTTAAGTGATTACACTATAAATAGCTTGCCCCACTCTTATGAAGGGCCGTCCGCCAATGAGTCCAAAATTATGTAAAGTTCAAGCTACCTTAATGGGGGAATTTTCGAAGAAATTTATAATTTTAATATGTTCTTTTTAGTTGCGCCCCTTTGCGGCCAAATACTAAATTTAAAAATAATACCCAATATTTTCTTATAACCACTTTAGTAATGATTTTTTCATGAATTTCTATGTCCAGTAGTTTCCGAGATATGGCCGGTGGCCACCCTTTATGAAAAACCCTGTATGTTTACATTACATTTTAGTCTTCTTTTATGACTTATTTTATAAAAATATTGACCCTTAATGTCGGGACTTTAACGTAATTTTCACGTTTTTCTATAATTTGAAAAACCCATTTAAATGTGATATTTTGGAGACGACGCGCGACGTACCTTGTTTGCAGGAAAAACAGGGTACTGGAACACTATAGACAAAGGTTTCTAGGACGTGATCTGCCAGACAGACGATATTTTCCGAAGTTGTACAGAAAATGTAGAAGAAATTAAGGGTTTTTCGAAAGGTGGGGAGTAAAAAACCGTTTATAATGAATGAACAAAGAGAACTAAACGTTTTGGCATACTTTGAAGTATTCAAAGAAAACTCTACTAGAGCTTTAGTAAGGGTAAGTGTTCAAACATTATTAGCTGGCAATGCGCGAAAGACGACTTTAAAGCACAATCTTTGGAGTGATGAACTCAACTTTTTTGAAATAGGGGTATGTTTAATCGTAAAAATATGCACTATTCACACAGTTCAGTATTAATATTTGGTGTGATCTAATAGGCAGCAAAATAATTGAGCCAATATTTTATGAGGGTACTTTAACAGGCACAAGATATGTTGTAAGAAATATTAGATTTGAAATATATTGCCGATAAGATGGAGCTCCTCTCCATATAGTTCGTGAAGTCACAATATTGCATGACAGACTTTTTCAAAATAAGTGGAGAGCAACAAATGGTTCGATTCGTTGGCCATCAAGACCCCCTGACATAACTTCATTAGACTTTTACATTTGGGGTTATGTCAAAGAAGAGGTGAAGAAAAAGAGATATTTGACATTGGACAAAATTCAACATAATATTATCCGCCTTGTAACATTTATCGATGGCAGAACAATTTTGAGAGCAACAAAAGCTGTGTTAAAAAATGCTATAAAATGTATTGAAGAAAATGGAGATATATTTACTCACTTTTGTAAATTTAAATTGTTCTTATTACTAACTTAAATAAAATACTTATTAAAAACGTAAAATAAAATTTTATTTTAAAAATGAATAGCCTTCATTATCTAAAAGCCAAATATATGAATAACGGTTATCTTTAACTTTAGGCCAGTAATGCATAAAAACTTTTTTGTTTAGCAGAAGATTTGCAATCAAAATAGTAAAGAATATACAGGGTGAATCTTTTGAAAAAATACTGTTTTTTAAATTTAATCAAAAACGCAATGTTCAATTGTTTTTCTTTTTGTACCATTTTAATCATAATAAAAAATACTACTAGTTTGCTAATTTAACCGACTTAGAAGCTTCCGTAATAATTAAGTTAGTAACAGTGCGCACTTAATTTGGTACACCATGTATAGCAAGATAACCGTCTGAAATTGTATTGGAAAACACAGTGTTCATATTTTTAAAAACTTAGACAAGAATATTGTTTTTACGAGTTGGTTCTTCTATGATTTTGAAAATGTTATATGAACAAAGCTTAATTATAATTAAATCCGCGTAATTTTGTTTATATACCATTGGTTCAAAGGTAAAGTCACCCGTCAAAATAATTTTAGTCTTTGGTTTATGTAGCCTTTGTAAGACATTGCCTATTTACAATAAAAAAGTATTAAAATTATCTATTCGGAGATCTATAACAGGTTAAAACTATTAATTTTATTCTGTTTATGCGGGTATCCATTATTATCTACAGCAGCCATGTCAAACTCAAAGTCACTGGTGGGCCAAAAGCATGAAGACCATCGACTAGGTGGGCAGCAAAACCTTATCTTAAAGAAGACAAACTACTGAAAATCTCGAGAAAAAGTACTATTATAGGACAAGTCTATTTATTAAATTTCCAATAAAAAGGACATTACAAAAAACTACAAACATTAAATTCTTTTGCCAGATATTTGACATCTTTTGTCTTTAATTAGGTTGTCTATTTGTGGCGCGAATTTATCGGCGGAAATAACTTTTAAACCTGCATCCAAGTGTTCGTCTGTCAATCGCGATCTTTCGCGAGATTTATTTCCTTTCATCAAAGAAAATAGTTGTTCACACTTATAGGTACTTCCAAACAATGACAGGATTTTACAGGCAAATTTTCTCATTTCTTGGTATTGAACAGGCAACTACTTATAAAATTTGAATGTAGGTACCAATACTATCAAATTTTTGTTTTAATTGGGTCTGACACTGAATCTCAATTACTTCCATTTGCAAATGAGGGGGAACTTTATCAATATCGATAGTGAAAAGACCAGTAAATAGAGAAAAATTGTTTTCTTGGGTCTTAAAATCCTGAAAACGCTTCTCAAATTCTGCCAGAAGGCTTCTCATTTTCTCTGAATATATTTTGTATGATATTGGGACACTTATGCTTTCCTGATATGCCTTACAAGTCAGAAAATGTTGATGAAACTGTTTTCCCCACAACATCATCTTACACTTGAAAGCTTTCACATGATCATACACATCTGTAATAACTTGACGTGGTCCTTGCAATTTCGTATTTAAGTCCGACAAGTGTTTTGTGATATCTACTATAAATGAAAGATCTTGTAAAAAAGGTACATCGCATAATAAGCTGATATCTCCTTTTGTTTCTATGAAAACGCGTATTTCTTCTTTCAGTTTCCAAAACCGGTCGAGTACCATAGAACACGAAAGCCATCGCACCTCTGCATATTACGGTAAACCAGTGTACTCACTTTCTAAATCACGTAAAAATGCAGAAACCTGTCGCTCATTAAGGCCTCGTGACCTTATGAAGTTTATAATTTTTTTCACTGACTTTAAAACACTTTCCAACTTGATCACTTTTGAGCATAAAACTTCTTGGTGGATTATACAATGAATATGATGAAAATCTGTTTTGTCACTGCCCGTTTCTCTGATCTTTGTCTGTAATTGTCATTGAAGGAGCTCCGTCTGTTGCAACGGAACACAGTTTTGACAAATCTAAATTGTACTTTTGCAGAAGTCCACAAACAGCATTAAAAATATCCTCCCCACACGACAGTATTCTGGGGCAAGGATATATTTTGAAATGCCTTCACGCTCCCGGGACTTAAAATTTTCGCGGCCTTTACAAGGCAGTCTTTTATAAATTCACCTTCAACAAACGGTTTTGAATGTTTCGCGATCAACTCCGACAGTACGTAGCTCGCTTGAAGGACAGATTCATTTTCTTGCTTTGGACGTGTAAACATAAGCTGCTGATCTTTTAACCGTGATTTTAACTTATTTCACTTTTCGTTTCTGACCATGCTTGTATACTTGTCAAACATAGTTTTATGAATATCATAGTGACGTTTTATATTATATAATTTTGGGACACCGACTGTACTATTACATATCAAACAAAGTTTCCTCTTACTTCCACTTGGTTTTGAAAGAGACATGTTAAAAACTGCATCCGAAATAAATTACAATAAGTACTGTTAAGTGTTGTAGCAATAAGTGCGCAACTCAACTCGAAACTCTATCGCAACTGACTCATAAGTGACTAAACACTGAACGACTGAACTCAATCGAACATGGCTTATATAAGGATTGTGATTTCTCGAGTTCTTTCCAGAATGTTCAGATAGCGTCATCTGTGTTTTTGCGCCATAGAATTTCATGGAACAAGCCAGATAACGTTTGGCTTTAGGTTCTAGGTTGAATATGTGTAGTTCATCCTCCTAAACTTAGATGGAACTATGTCCAATTGTACATTTTATTATACCAATTGTAGTTGCAGCGGCGCCGGCGCGCGCTTTCATAAACGGTTTTCAACTTGTTCGCGGGCCGCATTATCTGGCTGTTTTCAAAACTGATTTGGGCCGCAGAAAAATGCTCATTGGGCCTCATGCGGCCCGCGGGCCGCATTTTTGACATAGCTGATCTACAGATTCCGATATCCTTTTCGTGGCAAAATTGACCAGGATTATTGGGTCCGGCATCAATGCTGCTGTGATATTAAATTTTGACCCCTCTACCCTGATAGCCACTCCTAAAAAAGCTAGGTGTATTAGTAAAATTAGGAAAACAGATAGTAGTGGTGATTCTGGTCGAGGCCATGTTTCAATGAACAAAGAAATTTAAGAATAAAATCAAATATTCTGATTATTAGGTCAATTTTTTTATATTTAATGATTGACAGTTTAATAAAAGAACCTTTGGCAGGTCAGCCTCTACTTCGCTGCATCTGTCCGCTTATTCCTGGGAAAAAAAACCTGGAAACATAAGCCCCACGATGCCAAATGTCAGATTCATTTCTCCACGTTTTGCAGGTAAATAACAAGCTTAAATGACAACAAATTTACTATAGTTTTGCTGTTAATTTAAGTTTTAACATCTGTATTCACTAAAGGGGTTTAAATTTAGACCAGGTCTAACTTGACAGTTGTAGGTTTAAGATGATATTTTTAACAATTGAACAAATAATTTTTCTAAATGGCACAATTACAAAATGACAGTGACATAAGCGAACCATAACTGGCGTACTAAGAGTTTTAAGTACCATGGCAACTTGACCTGGTCTATCTCTTAAACCTTTTTAGTGAATACGGGGGTAAATGTTTGCCTTTAAATTAAAAAAAACACTCAATTTTTTACGGATGGACAAGTGGTCTTCTTTGTCCTCCATTTCAGGGGCTTTTGACTTTGACAGCCAGCATCTTACCAGCTGTGATTGCTTTACTTTTTTCCTGTCTTTAATCTCATTTTGCAATAAACTGCAAACTAACACTGGACACGCACATTTCCTGAACATAATAACAATGTTCATGGTAGGATATTTAAGGGGTCCAATGGGGCGTACTTCCCTTTTGCAAAATACAGAATACCTGCAGAAAACCCTAAATAGACATTAAGGGTTACAATCATAATCGAGAATAATTTTGATAAGCAAATCTGAAAATTCAACCTTTTTAAAAGTTAAAGGTAGGTAGGACAGACAAGGACTTCTTAACGTAATTATAGAACAAGACTTTTTAAAATTAAGGTTAACTAGATTTATAGTCATTTTGCCCATTGAATCATAACGCCTCCCTCAATAATACATTCGTACACCTATTTTTTGCCCCCAGTGGATAATAAAATTTTATGGAATAATAGTGTCATTATGTATTGTAATAGCACGTAATGTGAGGGTAATTTATTATTTTTGGGCGAGCACACAATCGGATTATAATTATTCGTTCAGTTCTTTGTGTCTATAGTGCGAATCGCCGTTGCTGTTGTAATGGGGAATCAATATTGGCTGTTCATTTTCAATAAAGTTTGGTTTGGACTGACAATGGCGTGCAATTTTTTTAAAAACTTTGTGCAAATTAATATATTAACCATGCAACTCCATTTTGATGAAGAAGATGGTAAACATGTGTCATTAACAACCTTTTAATAAATAGATACATATTTTAAGTGAAACATTGAATTGCATAATCACCAAACAAAACATCCCAAGTTAGATTTAACGTTGAATACCTACCATAGATCTGAGAAACAGCTTCTCTTTCAAGTTTTAACATCTTGATTCTATCCAGAGCTTATCTTTGATGATCCAAATCTCACAAGAAAATATGCCACATTTGAGATTAAAACTAATTATGAGTAACTGTTCCTTTTTATATAGATATTACTCTTTTTGGACAGTAGCGTCCTTTAAGGAACACGAACACCGACTCGCATATACCCTTTCATAATTTAACTCCAGGGGGTTAGAACTTCTTTCTGTATTCGTAAAATGTATGAATTGTAACTCTTTTCTAGTTCACTATTTTTGATTGTGTTTCAATACGAGGGGGGGCTCAAGTAAAATGCGCGATTCTGCTTCAAACGCATACTTTTTTCATTGAAACAAGCAAGTCTTTAAATGTCGTTTTAACAATTTTTATCTTTTTCTCTTTAATCAACATCAACAGTGCTTTGATCCTAAATAAAAATTTAAAATAATATAAAAATCGGCAAATCCCTTTTACCCGCAACTTTCATCGTTTTGAATCGGTATTTTCGTCACGGAATGTGAGAGATAACACACTTTGTGAGTTGAGTTTTTGATTTTCTATGCTATTAGGCATTTATCTTAAATAATTTATTTAAATTATCATTATATTACTGGTTGAATTTAATTATACAAAATAAAATACCTTGAAGAGAAAACCATTAATGAACATGTTCGGGTATGTACTGTTTGCAAAAACATTTTTTTTATTTTGATAGGGAATTTTTAAATATTTTATTATGCCGGCATTTTGGAATCGCATCAAAATCTTATCAGTTCATCCTTCATCTTAATTGACGGAAGCTTTCACGGCTTTGGTTAATTAAGAAATCGTGGTTATTGAGATTAGACTTTGTCAAATTGGAATTACTATCCGGCGTTTCGTCTTCTCTTTCACCAGGCATCTTTACTGCAACACAGGGTTATGGTTCGGTGAGCACTAGTCGGGTATAAAAGCCCGGTTGAATCTTTCCGAACTCATTCAGTGTTCAGATTTCGTGGAGTAAAGATCCATGCAGATGCCTCCTGCAATCGAAGGAGAAACATCGGTTAGTAATTCCAATTTGACACGGTCTAATCCCAAGAACCAATTCTTAATTGTCTAAAGCCGTGAAAGCTTAGCTTTTTATGTTAGCGAACCTTTATGGGATTTACTCCCCATAAGGGAGGATGCCAAAACTTTTCGCGAACTCCGAAAGAGCAAAAAAAGTTACAAAAATTAGATACAAATGTTGGTAAACTCAAACTTGAACTAGAGGTTCACCAGACATTAGCTTTTAGATTTAAAGGTACTATAATTACAACTTTGGACAAGACCACCAATACACAGGCAGAAAAATATCCATCAAGAAGTAACACTTAAGCAACAAATGAAGTTTGAAGTACTTCTGAGCAGAAAAAATCCAGTCCAACTTGCGCAAAATATAATTATCAACTTGTCGTCGAAGCCGTTAACCGAAGCAGAACATTCCGTCCTTTCCGAAGTAGCGTTCCCGTAGAAGACATAGTATACTCCGTTGAAGCAGTAATCAGAAGATTACATTGGAGCAAGCTAAAGAGGTCAGGTATGAGACAGCGAAGATAATTAAGAATTAAACAGTGATGAAGATCGGGACAGAACAGAATACGTGGAAAATGTAACTCAATGTTTGGAGAACAACACCTATAAGTTATGCTGGCAGACCCTACAAGTAGAATAGAAAAACACATAACCAATCTGATTAACGCATCCAGTCTACCACCAGCGGAGAAAAAATCATTAAAGCCAAGCAGCTCCAAGATCCCCAGGTTCTACGGTCTTCCTAAGATACACAAGAACAATGTACCACTTCGACGGGTCGTCAGTGCAACGGAGTCGTCCACATACAAACTGGGTAAATATCTTTGAAATTTTCTTAATACATTTACTCGAAAAAAAGATTCTTTTATAAAAAATTCTGCACATTTCGTGGAAAAACTTAAGACAATTCACTTGGATTCCGATGATATTTTAGTCAGTTTCGATGTAAAATCACTATAACGACTCAATTTTCGTTATATTAGACGTAATGGACCATAATAATCTTATTAATAACTTAATAGACGTAGTGGAAGCTTGTCTTATTTCATTTATAAAGGAACTTTGTATAAACAAACTTCATAGGCAGCTAAGGAATTTTCTTTATCACCTGTGGTAGCGAATATCTTTATGGAGGCCTTTGAGGATATTGTTTTGACATCTGCTCCACTAAAACCAAAATACTGGTTCATATATGTAGATGATTCTTTTGTTCTTTGGTCTCATGGACAGGGTAGTTTCTTCATATTTCTGGACCACTGTAATCAACCTCATAATAAATTCACAATGTAAATTGACCAATTGATTCCTTTTCTTGATATATTTGTTTAATGGAAGGATAATGGTACATTAGGACATTCTGCGTATAGAAAACCGAAGCATACAGATAGATACTTAAATGCAAATTCCCACCACTATCCAGCACAAAAGAAATCAATTAATAACTCACTAGTATTAAGCACCATTTCGATTTCCGATCAAGGTTCTGTAATATCTGGAACATTGAAACTGAGCGAAGCTTTGAAAGGGAAAGGCTATTGCACTGAAGATATCATGCATTCAATTAAAATATATAGTAATCCAACTCCGAGAAAGGAGTCCTTCCCATGAACGATGTAATAAAAAGAAGCAAATTGTTCAATGTGGTGTAGCTGAACATCAGTATACCACTGGCCATAGTATATATGTAAAAGAAGCCAAGGCTCTAGTATTGGTTCCTGGATTTTATAAACGAAAAATTAGAGAAACTATTGAAATTTTTAAACATACAAACTTCAATAGAGATACCGGTCACGGTCTACATCACACGTTGAAACCGATCATAACATAGGGTCTGCAATAGTTATTAACACATATTGAATAAGAAATGCTTGTTATCTCAGTGATGCGATGGCTTTGCCCGCCCCTACCATGCATGTTTATTATTTGTTACGTGGTGATGCATGTTAATTATTTATTACCTGGCTTTTTCCAATACATCTTACTAATATTAGCTAAACAGATCCTATCTCCATTAAACCAGAAACGGAACCGAAAGAAAAATATTTAAATGCTAACCGCAAAAGAAGCAAAAGCGCAACAAATCGCCACGAAAACTGAACACATCGTCGCGTCGTATCGAACCCGATAAGTCAGTCAAGTTCCAATTTAACAAATAGCCTTCGTTAGCGTCTTTTTAACTTTTAAGTAAAAGATCGGAATTCCTCATTAGCGGCTCGCCTAAAATCAACTGCCGTTGGTCGTGATCGAACCGATAACTTTTACCAAGTAGGCTTTGGAGTACTCCGACAGATCTTCGACATCCCGCGTTAAATTATCTTCAGTGTAGTTCATTGGAATATTCATTCGGAAGTTTTTAATTAAATCGAGTCATATTACTGAGAACAGATATAAGTAAGTGGTACAAATACAAGTACAAAATGATGCATTTTATTTTTCGCCTGATTTTTTGAACTTTTACATTTTTTAAACTAATTTACTGATTTTGACAAACTTTTTTTCGAAGGTAATACCATTGTCTTGCAATAAGAATAGAAGGAACGGAAATTTTCTCCAAGCTGGAAGTTAACGAAGAAATTCAGTCCTCTCTAGAAGTAAAATTTCAAACAATTTTGTAGCAAACTACTTTAAATTGGAGAAAAAGTCTGGCTTGTTATACACCCCTGTAAAAAAATCACTTAATAATTTAGAAAACATTATGACAACAATGTATTCAGCAAGAATGTTTCTATTAAATGCTAGCAGAGGCATGCCGATACCTCTTTTGGTATTCGAAACATTTTACTTTCAATTTTCCTTAAGATAAGCTACCGATCCGCTTAAGTAGTTTACGGCAAAAAAAAAATACAGATAAAAATAAACGACCGCCACTGTCGATCAAAGTATATTCGTAAGGTCATATTTCAATAAAGTTTATGCGGGCTGGAGACCTCGACAGGCACAACTGAAACTATGTGACGAGTGATTGACGGCTTTGATGCATGCAAAGTATGATTCATTCCAGCGATATGACGCGCCGTCATCGAACATTTGCCATTTGGTATCGTGCTGCCATGAATATTTTGCAGGAATTGCCACCGATAATGCATGTGCATAGGTTCTCTGATGTAGTATTGACGTTTTGATGACCACTGGCTTGTGTTCGACAGTTGTTGATTGACTTGTTTAATGTAGATCCTATGTTTAAATTTGGGTCTGTAATATGCAGAAATGCAACATAATCTATTTGTGTTTATGGAATATTTTATTAGAATATATCAGTGCTTATTACTGGTTCCAAAGGCACGGGCACCGCTCGAAAGAATTTCTGGTGGGGGCTATGTATATATATATATATATATATATATATATATATATATATATATATATATATATATATATATATATATATATATATATATATATATATATATATATATATATATATATATATATATATATATATATATATATATATATATATATATATATATATATATATATATATATATATATATATAGAAAAGCAAAAATATTATAATAAAATACGCTTTTGATTATGTCACAAAATACCCCTCCCTGCTATCGAATTCTGGGCCTGAAACCCAGGCAAGCTTGTATCCAGGGAGATCTCAAATGCTCAGTGATCATCAATGCGACATAATCAAAAACGAAAACGTTTTTCAAAGTTGAAAGATTCCATGGGCTAAGCATAACACTTAGCGCCACCTATTGGGGCTCCGGAGAGTTCCGGCTGCTACCCATAGCATTTATGCAAACGCATGTAATATGCACGGGTAAATCTCAAATCAAATATATATATATATATATATATATATATATATATATATATATATATATATATATATATATATATATATATATATATATATATATATATATATATATATATATACAGTAAAACAGTTTTCGTGGGTATTTTGGTCCTAATTTTTTATATATAAAACGAAGATTTAGTTTGTATGGAGCATTTTATTTATTTTCAAACGTTTCGGCAAGTTTTTGCCTTCATCAGTGTTACTAAAACAATGATTTTTATTTTTTTAAAGGACGTAAAGATTTTAAAAAGATATATAATAATATGATCCAAAGAAAATTACAAATTTAATTTAGTTTTTACTAACCTAAGAAGGTAATCTTCAGCATCATAATAAAATATCAACAAACTTTCTGACATGTTTAAGAATGTTTTTTTTGCTTAATGATATTTTATTATGATGCCGGAGATTACCTTCTTAGGTGAGTTAAAAACTAAATCAAACTTTTAATTTTCTTTGGATCATATTATTATATATTCTTTTTAAATCTTTACGTCATTTATAAAATAAAAATGATTGTTTTAGAAACAATAATAAAGGCAAAAACTAGCCGAAACATTTGAAAATAAATAAAATGCTACATACAAACTAAATCTTCGTTTTATATATAAAAAATTAGGACCAAAATACCCAAGAAAACTGTTTTACTTATATATATATATATATATATATATATATATATATATATATATATATATATATATATATATATATATATATATATATATATATATATATATATATATATATATATATATATATATATATATATATATATATATATATATATATATATATATATATATATATATATACATATATATATATATATATATATATATATATATATATATATATATATATATATATATATATATATATATATATATATATATATATATATATATATATATATATATATATATATATATATATATATATATATATATATATATATATATATATATATATATATATATATATATATATATATATAGGGATGGATGGCTGGAAAAGGAAAACTGCTTTTGTAGCTAACCAAGCATTCGAAAATGTTTATTTATTTTCTTCAACAGGGCTAAAAATGGAACATTTCTGTTAAACAAATAAATATATCAATAACAAATATTTAACTTACTGCTGGGTGCAATTAATAAAAGTGAACTTTTATTAATTGAAGGTGTATAAATACTAAATAATGTTACAAACATAATATGTATAACAAAAAGATTTGCCAAAAAAAATGTAAAAGTAAGATGCACGCCTGTGGCACCTTTGGTCTAGTTCTAGTTGGAGTTAGAACGTCTACAAAAGTGATTCCTTGGATCATTCTAAGAAATAAGTTTTAATAAATATCTGTGCGCAAATGTCTTATTTTTTTGGGATACAAGGTGTTAAAATTTAGAAAAACATTTTTTTAATTTCGCATTCTATATTTCAAAAATAGGGCATTTGCGGATATATATTTACCACAAATTTTGTGTTAAAATGATCCAAAGAATAACTTTTGTAGCAGTTCTGATTTCAACTAAAATTGGATCAGAGGTGCCAGAGGCATGGATCAAAATAGAATTTGTTTTTTTCTCGAAAACCACTTATCCGTCACAAAATACTAAGATGCATTTTTTGTTTATTTTTATTTGCTCTATACGACAAAGCCAGTAGTTTCTTAAAAAATAATTGGCCTACCATTTTTTTTAAGAATGGAAAGGATGGTTAGCCCTGTTTAAAGTAAAGCCCTTAGATACCTATAAGGTTGTTCCAAATCGTGATCAAATAGCTTTTATTGTTTCGGTATAACTAAATAAAGACATATTTGTTTTTCAAGTTTAAACATCTGCGAACCCATGTTTATATATTACTTTTCGTATTATTTTCTTACAAAGTATCTTCCGTTAAACATTGGCGCATGTATATATGTTTTTAATTTTTTAGTGAAAAGACGGTATGAATCCGGGATGGTGAATCAAAATAGTGGCATAATAAAATATTTCAAGAATTAGACTGAAAAACTGCTTATTAGATTGTTTTCAATTTTCGTGCAAGAATTAAGTATGATATAGAAATGCCGATAAAATCCTGGTACGAATTCAAGATGGAGGAATAAAATGGCGGCGAAATAAACTGTTAAAAGATGAAGTTAAAAAACCTCTTATTCAATGGACTAATGCTTGCACAAGAAATAGATATCATATTATTGGTACACTCAAAACATTTTAGTATAAATTCAGATGCCTGGACAAGATGGGGGTTTAATAAATTTTTTAAAATATCGTAATAAAAAATTGTGTGGCTTAGGTAGAAAGGAACTGGTAAAATATTGGTACGTAGCCAATATGGTGGACCAAATGCCGCCTAATAAAAATTTTGAAAAGTATATATATTACCAAATGTGTTGCAAGTCTATTTTTTCGGGTGTTTGTAATTTTGTGTGTAAGCACGAATTCTGAAACTTTTGTTCTCGCCTGGTTTAGGTTTGATAGCGAATATCTAGATATAGATAGAATATAATAATAGAACCTAATAGAATATCAATAAATGGTTATTTAAAAAAATATATATATTTGAAGGCATCTTTTAAATGACAAACTTTTATTATAATGCTCCAAAAATGCCAATATTCTTGCCTTACCTCCTCATTTGGTAGGATAGAAACCTAAATGGTTCAATAAAAATAAACACGTATCACGGAAGTACCGTATTTTCATAATGCATTACGATTTTATTATTTTAAACGCATTCGTCTTATGAAACACCAAATTCACATTACTAAATCTTTTTTTTCACATTTTCTGTGCGTGAGCCATCCGTCTAGATCTTTCTACGTAAAAGGACAGAAGAAAGTGGCAAAAACCGTACACCTAGTTACTTCGCTGGGTATCAGCGCTCACAAAAACATCAAATGGTTCTCTGCCAAAGATGTTGATGCATTGTACATTAGTTTTCTAGAAATCGTACAGTAGAGCTTTATTTATAAAAACTGCATTTATTACTAGGTAATTTAATATCATGGAATATTATTAATATTAGCCCCTTTTTATAGCGCATTTGTAAGGTAATAAAGATTAACTAATTTAGAGCCTTACGGTATCCAAGAAAGGTAGTGTGTGATCATTCTTATGCTTCAACAGTCTACTATTATTACTCTGGAGGTCATCACCAGGTAACTAACAAGGCTAAGTCGATTTAGGTTACCAAATCGCTGAAAAAGCCGACTGATATTAGGTCGGCTGTGGGAATTAAACCCACGACCTCGGAAGTGGTAGTCCAACGTATTCAGGTATCAACTAATAGAGCGGTATTTTTATAGAATTCCTCATGTAAATGGTTCTTAATTTTTTGGACGCCAAAATATTATTTTCTCAAAGAAAATACATATTTATCCCAAATTTAAAGTTGGCTGGAATTTGGGTAGGCCTATGTAGATCAAAATCGACTTAAACGATTTGTTTCAGACGGACAGACAGGTAAATTTAAATGAAACGTGTTAAAGCAATTGACCTTTACAAATTCAAAATATGGAATGCATTTTTTTGCATTGTGCAGACTGGGAGTGAAACATGTAAGAAAAAGATATTATTTTTATTAAAATTAAAATTTTGTTAAAATTCAGAAAATTTTTCCATGAACTTATTTCTCAAGATCTAAATTTCGTAATGCTGATTGTGAAAAAAAGACAAATGTTTTTGTATGCTACAAAATTGGAGAGGACATCAGCAGCCCATTACAGTAAAATGTTTAAAATAAAAGTTAGCGTTTTCCAGAAAGAGGTAGAAATTTGCCCTCGTTACCGTCATGTGAATTACCCTATGTACAAAGTTTAGTAGCAGCAGCTTTTTTATTTTAGAAATAAATGCTACTTCAAAAAAACAAATCCATGTCGAGTTAATATTTGGTCTCAAAACTGAAAAGGTGCCAACGCTGGTAAAGGGTCAAAGGATGCCAGGTAAATTAGCTAGAAAAATTTTACTCAGCGCTTTTAAATAAAGCCGGTAATTGTCCCGTATCAGATTAAAACGAGAACCTGTTAGACACCGGCCACTGACGCGCAAAACTGAAGAGTAGACAGTTTTTGCAAACAACTTTTTTACGTTGGTAATTTGTAATAAGTATTAATTAATTATTTCTCTGACTTCTGGGGATCTCATCTTCACACCTCATATTTTTTTAATTGTACTATCCGTTATAAAAATTCCATTTAAATTTTGTCACAGTAAATGAACAATATTACAAGGAACAACAAAGTAGCCGGTCGGACAACCACTTTAACAAGTATTTTTTACTGTTATCGGTTTGGGAAATTATTGTCGAAAAGTTTAGGCTCAAACTATTTGAGTTCTTATTCAGTTAGTTTCACATTGGGACAAATGTTTTAAGTGAAAATGAAAAAAATAAGAGCCCGACCTTACAAAAAAACACTGAAAAATAAAAGATAACCTTTTATGTCATCTTGAAAATGTGACTTTCTGAAGTCAGTTTTAAGTTATTACTTAATTATTCAGTATATATATATATATATATATATATATATATATATATATATATATATATAATATATAATAAAAAAGTACATTGACAAAAATTTTTATTGTTATTAGAGTAAAGTCATTTATTATTATTATCAGAATTCATTACGATTTACAACTGCAGAACTAGGTTGGTGATTACTTTCCTCAAGGTATGCTCAATTAATTTGGTTAATTTTAATTTTTGTGTAAAATTTGTTGACAATATGATAAATCATTTTATGGTTTTAGTGGATTTTATTTTTTTTTTCAATATGTTGGTTAGGAAATCAACCTGACAGTAGTCCGAATACTTACCGAAAAATTCCTGCAAATTGGTCTAACTATCCAGGAGTAATAGAAATGTAAAGGAAGGCATCAAAATGTAAATATACTTAAGTGCCTATAATATAGATGTTATTATAAAAACTTTCGCAAATTAACAGTAGAATCGAAACATGTAATACTATATAGGATGTCCCATTTAAATTAAGAAAGTTGACATGTGTCACGTCAAAACGAAACACCCTGTATAAACAAAAGTGAAATAAAATAAAAATTTAATTGAATCCAAACAACTTTTGTATTTAACTTTTTGTCATAACTATTACGGTTTTCTAGATAAGGTACTGTATCACCATAAAATGGCCAATCTGTACAAGGTTTTCCCGTATATTTTGGTACCCACCTAGATAGTTTATTTCAATAGATACCGAAATTCCGCAAATACAAAAGTTGCAGGGTTTTTTATGAATCATTAGAATTTGTTATCATAAATGCGAAAATATTTTTGAAAATTTCAAATTTTGACAGATTGACAGTTTTTTTAATGGAACACCCTGTATATTATCTTGAATTCTTAAAGCTCTTTTTTTCTCTGATTTCGTTTTAAGAAGGGTTATTCCGAACAAGAAAAACTCGATATAAATTATTTTATTTAATTAATAAACATCAAGCCGTATGACAATATCAAACTTTGATAAACTATTGAATGATAAACAAAACACTTAAGCGAAAAGTTACAACGGTTGAAAAAAGCAATATAACTCAGAACTCAGTTTTGGTTTTTTTTTATGTAACTTCCTTGGTTTAAAATACATACATTGAATATTTCCTAAAAATTTTCTGTGAATGGTTTCATATGTATAACGAGTTAACTGAAATTTTAACTCATCTATTGCTTAGCGTATTTTTTTTCTCTAAAGCTTGGATGGTTTCTGGCCTATTATAGTATATTTTCTTTTTTAGATAATCTCACAAAAACATGTCCAATGGGGAAAGATCGGAACTGTTTGCTGTCCATCTTAACGGTCATTGTCTTCCTAACCACAATAGATATCTGTCATTTAGATAGTTGGTGACTTATGAGAAGGGTCATCATCTTGTTGCTATATCAAATTAAGATGAATGGATCGGCAGTTGTTCTAAGTGAGCCTCAATTTAATTTTGTAATAATTCATAATACCTTGGCCCAGTTAGATTTCCATTTGAAAATATAGGTCCAATAATTCGAGTATTAAGAAGACCACACCAAACATGTAGAGATCTTCTCCCTTGAATGTTCACTGCTTGAAGAGCTCGTGGGCTTTCTTTAGACCAAAAATGCTTGTTTTTTCGGTTAAATATGCTTCCAGTAGTAAATGTTGCCTCGTCAGTAAAAATTACGTTCGACAAATTCACTTCAGTCGTTACTATTCTCTCGATTTCTTGGCAAAAGTATAATAGGTTTCTTTTAATTTGAACTGTCAACTCTAGCACAGGCAGAAACTTATAGGGCTTGTATTTATAATGTTGTAGAACCGAGTAAATTTTTTGCCAGGATAAAGCATAAATAAATAGATTAAAACAAACAACAAAAGTTTAAAAATAAAAGTAGTACCTTCAAAATATAATAAAATATTTAAGTCTTCTTCAGTGTTTCTTTCCACCGTTCTAACGTTTCGCTTAAGGTTTTTCTTTCATTCAATAGTTTACCGATGTTTGATATTGTCATACGGCTCGATGTTTGTCTATCTGGAAACTTTCTATGATATTCGTTACGAGCTGTCGATGTATTTTTTCCATGTAAATAAAATTCAATCATACCTATCAAGTCTTTCTTGTTCGGAATAAAGCGCGGAACACAATGAAATTTACGTCATTCGTTTCCGTCCATTTACGACAAACTTAACTTTTCTTTCTGTATTTTTCCGTGTTTCGTTAGATACATTTTTGAAATATAGGTTATAAACGGTTATAGTCAGTTCCAACATTAAAATTATCATCCATTTTTGTGCGACAAATGTATACTTCCGTTTTAAGTTTCGTTTTGGTAGGTTGGTTTTTACATAAAACGAATACGGAAGCTCAATTGTGTTTCACGGTTAACCCATCTTACAACGTTTAAGATAGCAAAAATACTCGTGAACAAATTCGTCTGACAAGTGAACGTCAAAATGTTATCGTTTCCTTGATTACGACTGACTTTATTTCAGCGGAAATTAACTTAGCATTCTCTAAATATTTAAAGGTTTATGTATCAAAAACTCATACACAGAATGTATTTAAAGTATATATATATATATATATATATATATATATATATATATATATATATATATATATATATATTTGAAATCAGAAAAAAGAAAGATTGTTAAGAATTCGAGATAATATACAGACATACAAATAAACTCTCTAGGTAGGTGCTAAAATATACGGAAAAACCCTGTACATACCTTCATTCAATGAGGTAGCGAACGATAAAATGCTTTTTCCTCACCAAATCTGACTACTGGTGTCTCTCCAATGCACAAGGAGGGTCTAAATAATTTCCTTCGGATAGTTTATTTAGTTTGGTCGTCTGAGAATTTAGCAAATTTAGGATTAATTATCTAAAAATGTTTAATTCACAACGACTTGTATTGCTGTTTGAGATTGCTGATTTTGAGGAAGATCTGTTGTGGGCAAGTTATAGACACTGTCAATTGGAGAATGTGTTATTGGATTTTTTGGTTTCTGTCAATTAGAATTCGCATTTAGGAGCGTACTCATAAAATTCCTGGGAACTGCGGTTAATCAGTTTTTCTTCAATTTCTGCGCACAGACTTTCACTTTTCTAGTTAGTTGATGGATTATCCTTGAAGTGAACAAGGCTTATATCGTCCGATGTATCACTTTGTTGATTTGACCCTTTTGAAAGGCATATCTTATGAAGAATCTGAACTTCATATTCAGTCATTACTACTTTTATACTATACTAGCGAGTACCCGCGATTTCGTTCGCGTATGGTGATAACGAAAGAGATAAAAAGAGGTACTTAAATTGCCTTATTTAAATACCTCTTTATAAACCACGTTTTTTATTGCATTTTCTATCAATTTTTGTCAACATCGGCTTGGGAGATTTTTGTTTATAAATTATTTCCGATTTTTGTGAACTCCATGTATACATATTTAAAAAATATGTAATAAATAAAATAAAACCGTTTTTTAAATAAAACATATTGTAATATTTAAAGGGCGGTTTAACCGCCTTGAAATTTGAAATTTGAAATTTTAAAAATCCATTCTTATCAAACCTCTACATCTTACTACCATGCAGCTTTTTAAGTCAAGCGGTTTGGGCAGAATCGCGATTAATCAGTGACCCGATTTTTTGAAACACCCTGTATAAAAATCAATAAAACCTGTGCAGTACAACTTTCTGACGAACTTGCTTAAAAATTTGGGTTAGTGTTTTAAATATATGGATTATTCATTGAAATAATACAATTTTACTTGGGTTCCTGTTCTAAAGGAACCGCGAAACATAAGCTCGTGAGGGGAAACTACATTTTTCGTTCTATAACTCCATAAAAATAGCACGTGAATTGTAAAAGTTTAATTTAAAAATCATACATGTCAGGCTGCACTACATTTTAGCCCTGTTTACAAATAACAGTACAGTTTAAAGGCACTATAGTAGACTTTATTTATACAAATCTGAAAATTTTGACATTTAATTGACATACGTCAGCAGTGGTTTGGAATATTATATTTAGACTTAAAATCTCACTAAGAAGTGTAATTCGAGTTTTGGTCAGATTATAAAAGCGAGATTTATGAGATACGACACCAAATTATAGCATGATAATAAATTTAAAAAAATCGGTACTTTACTTTTCCTGTACCTGGAACTTCTCTCGTTATGAAACTTTTCTTTTATTAGGGATAGTAAAGTAAAACCCAATTTGGTTCCCCAAAAAGTCGTTTAGTATACTGTATTTTCAAACATTTTTTTGGGTGCAATTTTGTTCCAGCATATTGTTTAGTACCAATATTTTACCAGTTTCTACATATGGCCAACTTAATTTTTGGACATGATTTAAAATAAACTCAATAAGTAGTTTTTACACTGATGTTTTAAGACCGCCATTTTGTACCGTCATGTTGAATTCGTACCAGTTAATCCCGCATCGCATTAAATTTTGCTGCAAGATTTGAGGTCAATTGAATAAGAAGATTTTTTAGACATTTTATTTGGCCATTTGAATTCGTACCACAATTTTATCAGTTTACCTCTATATCACATTTAATGGTTACCCAAAATTTGAATTTAGTAGTTTTTCGGGCTCGTTTTTTAAATAATTTTACGCAGCCATTTTGTTTTGCTGTCTTGAATTCGTACCAAAATATTACAGGTTGATTTTTATGTACACTTGATTTTTGTGCAAAAATAGAGGTAAATTGGATAATTTGTTTCTAAGTAATAATTTTTTTGATATTTCACTGCCGTTTTGTTCCGCCATATTGGATTTTTGCCAAAATATAACCAGGTCATCCCCACATAACCCCTTAATTTTTGACTAAAATTTGAAGTTAATCCGGTAAGTAGTTTTAGTTACGCCGCGAACTGACAGACAGGCCAATGGAATTAACAAAACATATTTTTTGACACTTAGGGATGCTAAAACGTAAAGATATGTAAAACCTGGAATATTTTTCACGATTACAAACATTTTATTTGTCCGCCATTTTGTTCCATCATCTTGAATTCGTACCATAATTTTATCAATTCTTCCCTATACCGGTATTAATTCTTGCACGAAACTTGAACTCAAATTTTTAAGAAGTTTTTTCGGGCTCAATTTTCATATATTTTATTAAGCCGTCATTTTGTTGCGCCATCTTGGATTCATACGAAAATTTTACTAGTTAATTACTACGTAATATTTCATTTTTATGCAAAATTTTAGTTAAAAATAATAAAGAGTTTTTTAGTAATACGTTTTTTTTTAACATTTGGCAAGACATCCATTTTGTTTCGCCATATTGGATTTTTACCAAAATGTTATCAGGTCATCTATATAATATGACCCTTAATTTTTGACCGTAATTAACGTAAAGATCTGAAAAAAATCTTGGTGGGTGATTATATTTCCCTTTTACGAGGGAAGTAAAAAACAAACGGAATGCTACTTTGTGAAAAAAAAATAAAAATATATCAATATTTGGTCTTATCTCTTTTGTGAGATACGTAGTTTGTTAACGACGAAATACCAGTTGAAGAGTAAAAAAATGTGCATCAACTTTGTAATTTTAAATAAAACACCCTGTATATCATGGTTTCGTTAAATAGGTCTCTTTCTTCCTTTCAGATCTGATACCCTTATATTTTAAAACAACCAAGAAAATTAACAAAAAACGTGCCATAAGAGAGGAGCCTGTGTAATCAGAATGTTCTCTCTCTTTGTAACACATTGCTACTTATTGCATGGTTCCTGTCAATTTTATAGAACGGTATTAAAGACAAAGTCATCAAAGATGGTATATTTATATTTATAATCAGTAAGAACAGACCCATTTAATGAAACGATACTATTCAGGGTGTTGTATTCAAAATAAAAAATTGGATGGTAATTTTTTTAACTTCTAGTTTGATTATTTTTTAGCAAATCCTGGCGGTTCAGATAAAAGCTTCTATCTTTTAAAATAAAGCTTCTAGGCCTTCGTTCAAAATATAAACAAAAACCCTGATATATGTAAGAAACGGTCGATTTGAGAATTTCCTTTTTTGAAGTTATTTAAAAATTCCTATATAGTATACATATTTATCAACTTTATTTATTAACCCGTTTAAGTATTCAATAAAGTTAATTTTAAAGAAGTTTCTTTTTGACTACCTGTTTGTTGAGTTAGTGGAATTATGCTAAAGGTTATAAATTGCAAAAACTCTCTAGCGTTGCTGTTAAAGCCCCAAGATGAACCATTGAAATAAAGTGTCTTCTTTATGAATGTGTCTCAAAGTAAAATTAATCATATACATTATATACCAACTTCCACAAGTGAAGGCCAGAGGAAGTTTTGCAAACAAAAAAATCATTTCTTCATTAATTTTTAATTATTGCTACGTTAGTAGTTATGAAGCAAATATTTAATTATTTTTAAGTATCCGTTATATTTTTTAAAGGACACTGTTTTATATCTTGCTATGCAACGAATGTGTATACATAATAAAAAGCTATACATATTCTTTAATAGAGCGCTCAACAAAAAAAAATGTGATTTAAAATATTATTCTCAAAAAATTCAGTCAAATCCAAATTATCATAAGGTAAGTGTTGTTGGACGTTTTGAATGATTTTGATGAGTACGTAGAGCTCTACTTTGAAACAATAAGTGTTCATACCCTTATACAGAGTTGTTCAAAAGAAACGCAAAAAAATTATATCTTCTGTATAAGTCATTTTTCACAAAAACGCTGGAATACTTGAAGTGGTTTTTCGTTTTTTTTGTAATACTTTCAGCCCCCTCCCTGCAACCCCTTAATTTGCAGGCACCTAATTTTTTTTAACTGGAAACCTAGCTAAGGTGGGGGTTCTATGAGAAGGTCTTCTAAAACTGAATCTTATACTAGTGTATAAGTAATTAGTGTCTGCTTATTTCGTTATAGTAAAACGATTCCTATATGTTTTTTAACTAAAATTAATATTCGACGGGGATCCTTAGCACTCACTGCTCACTCATTCGGCTAATGTAAAAAATGCTAAAAGTGTTCGCCACCTTCTACTTGACATATACCTGTCTGTGGTAAATACTATGAACCGCTGTCCGAGTACTTTCGACTGGTAAATTAGTAACCATCCTCCTTATTCTACCCTGTAGGTCCTCAACGCTTTTGGTCTATTTTTAAACATTCTTACCTTCAAATACCTATCCACGACTTGGAAACATTTAATCCAAGTACAAGTATTTATATCCAAATTCGGTGAAGCGCCATATTATTAAAACCATATTCTTTCATGGAGAATATCTGGATCACCCTCAAACATTACTGCTAGTGCAGATATTGAATCCTATGAGGGGAAATCTAAGTAACGCTCAGCAGTAAAATTTTCTTCAAGATATATGGTCCTAAAATTCGGTTATTTATTATGTATCTACTGTGGATTTTGATCATTCCATTTAAATAAAATGTAGCCTAAATAATATTTTGAAAAAATATGTTATTTTCCTCATATCTTCCTATAATTTCTTTACAATTTCCTATCGTAGTCATCTTTAAGAAGTTCCTGTACACTCTATACGGGTGATACTTCTGGCTGGCTCTTTAATAATCCCTGTACAGAAGCTCTACTATCATCATTATTTAGCGTTAAATTATTAGTTAAATAATGAGGACTTTCTTGTACTGATAGAAGTATATCAAGTTTTTTGTTTTCAATTAAAACGGGTGATCGGCTCGTTTTAGGTAAAACCCTAACTGTGCCATTCTCGTCAAACTTGTAAAACATCCTACTTACACTTTGCCGTTTAATTGTATTCTCGGGTTACTTTTCATTAAACAACACACAAACTTCATCCTGGCTCCCTCTCCACAACCCAACAATATGAAAATTCCAATACGCTGCCTTTCTGAGAGCACAATATTTCAAAAATGTTAAAGCTCCAAAACACTGGCTTAGATTTTAATGATCTAATAATTATTTTGTGTGTGTGTGGGTGTGTAGGTATTTACCAAATAAACAACCAAATATGGGAAGAAACTGTCCTAGAATTGAAAGCATTTGGGTACCTTTTTACCTGCATTTTGCATTGTAAAAATTTGTGATATTAGGAAGTTGCCTAAATACCACTGTCGTTTAACCAATCCTTTCAAGATAATTCAATGAATATTTCCCCAGTCACTCTATAGGCTGATGGGGTTTAATAATTAATGGTTTCTAAGGTCGTTCCGCATTACAGCACTATCAAAGGATCTCCTTTCATAGTTAATTTTAATTAAAAATGTATGTGGACTCGTTTTACTGTAGCGAAACGGGCTAATTTGTTGCTAGTATCGGATTCAGTTTTAGAAGACCTTCTTATAGAGCCCCCACATGATTTAAGTTGAAAATATTACAAAAAGACAAGCAACCATTTAAACCACCTCACATATTCCAGCGTTATTGTGAAAAATGACTCATACACAGTATATGAATTTTGTACGTTCCTTTTGAACAACCCTGTATAAAAAGCCCCTTATAAAGATAGTTGCTTTTCGTACTCTAGCGTTACTAGATTCGTACTAGACACTGTGAAAATACAATCAAAAACTGTTTTCAGTTTGAGAATACTTAAAAGCTTTGAAATAAGTTTAAGTTATAGATAGTATACAGGTTAACTATAATATTTTCATACTATACAGACAATCTCTCTTATACGGACCATTAACAAAATCCATAGGGAAAGCGCAAAACATAAACGGTTAATGTACATTAAATATAATACGTAGTTAATTTTCGAAATTTGCCAAACGACTTTCAAATCTTTTGCAGAGCTGTTAAATTATGGGGGAAATTCTAGAAAATTGCATTTCTTTTATTAATGACAATATCATTAACCAAAACTACTCGAACAAAACTGACAGGTTTTAAAAGTTCAAAAAATCGGTAAATTTTTTTTACCTGGAACTTCCCTTGTTATGAATATTTTCTATTGTAAGTAATAGTGAAGTGGGACCCAATTCAGTTCAGTACATAGTTATTTACGAACACATATTTACTATCTTTTCAAACATTTTTATTCGGCGAAATTTTGTACCATCCTATTGGATTCCTACCAATATTTCACCAGTTTCTAACTATGCCACACTTGCAAAATTTATAGTCACTTTTTAAGATAAGATTTTTTTACGTTGATTTTAAAAAAATTATATTTGGTCACCATTTTGTTCTGCCATCTTGAATTAGTAACAGAACTTTACCAGTTTATCTCGATATGACACTTAATACTTGCACAACATTTGAAATTAATTTATTAAGTAGATTTTCAGGTTGATTTTTTAAATATTTTATTAGGCCGCCATTGTGTTTTTCTATTTTATATTTATGCCAAATAAATTTTTTTTTAACGTTTCGCTAGGCCTCCATCTTTTTCCGGTATAATGGATTTTTATTAAAATATTACCAGATCATAGTAAATTATTACCAGATCATCCTGATAAGACCCCTAAAGTCAATCTTATGAGTAGTTTTTAAGCTATGCCGCGAATTGAAAGACAAACCGATAGACGGACCGACGCAATTGATAAAACATAGTTTTTGGCATCTAGCATGTATAAGCGGTGAGTGTGATTTTTTTCAAATTACAAAAAAATTTATTTGGCCGCCATTTTGTTCCGCCATCTAGAATTAGTACCACAGTTTTACTAGTTCTTCACTATACCACGATTAGTTATGGCACACAATTTGAAATCAGTTCATTAAGTAGTTTTTTTCAGGCTGAATTTTTAAATATTTTATTAAGCGTCCATTTTGTTCTGCCATCTTGGATTCGTACCAAAATTTTATTATTGAATCCCAAATAATACTTGATTTTTGTGCAAAATTTGAGATAAATTGGATAAGTACTTTTTCAGTAACATTTCACAAGGCCGCCATTTTGTTTTGCTATATTGGATTTTTATCAAAATGATACCAGGTCATCCCATATGAGGCCTAATTTTTGACCAAAAATTGAAGTCAATAGGATAAGTAATGCTATACCGCGAACAGATAGACCGACAGACAGACAAGCAGAGTGACGGAATCGAGAAAACATGTTTTTCGGCATCTAGGGAACCTGAAACGTGAAGATCTGAAAAAATCTAGGAGGCCATTTTTTTTCCGATTACAATCCTTTCCTTTTACGACGGAAGTTATATAAAACATTTTGTGATTATAGTTGATATGTCAGACTGATGGTTTTAAAATTATTGCCGATGATATAAAATTATCAGAACTTTGTAAATAATCTGGCAATGTCACAAAATTTAAATTCCTTTTATATTTATTGAGTTCTAAAATTTAGCCTACCCTCTAATTCAACTGTTTTCGATTTTGTTTTTAATACACTTTAAAGACAGAGTTAATATTAACGCAAAAACTACTCTAACTGGGTACATTTTACGAAACCTACTTTGGATCTTTTTAAATGCACATTTCTGGGAAAGGTCACATTTACGTGACGCAAAAGAAACATATTTTGAAGTGAAGTGAGTGTTATTGAAATAAAATAAGTATACTTTTTATTTTTATATAAGTACTGGAAAGGTCAGGTTTATCGGTGTCACTTTTTTAAAAATGTAAGGCTATAATGTTTTGTTTTCACCAAGTTAATTAAATTAAAATTAAATCAATACTATGTTCGCATTTCATTGCTAATACGCAATATAAATCTGAAAATGCTAATACGCAATAAAACATTTAAATTTCAGTATTTGGAGACTTAATTATTGGTTTTATTTTTATATTGGATAATTGTAGCTTTAAATAAATAAGAAAATAATTTGCTTCAAAAAAACAGTCAACTTTGATACTTTAGGCTTTGAGATTAAAAATTAAAAAAAATCTAAAATTTTTTTAATTTCACACATGATTTTAGCTAATTTGACACAAGTTTTTTCAACTTATATGGAAGTTGAGACATTTTCCCATGGGGAAACCATACCACGATTTTTAGTCTGTAGTATGCGCTGTTTTCATGGCTATAGCAATTGATGAAGCCACGTAGGGTTCGGAAAGCGAGGTCTACAGTTATGCTGCTTTAAATTAAATATAGAGCAATATCCGCCAATAGTGAGCAGATGCTCTAGAGCAGCTAAGTCTGATCTGTGCTCCTGGATACCAGCCGATGCGAAAGATACTTGTCAGGCTAAAAACCACTATCCCTTTTCTCAAACCTAGACTTGTACTAGGAACATCAAAACAGAGGGGCGTCTCACTCCCAAAAAAAAAGACGTACAGCGATTTCGGAAATAAATAGATTTCGGAGAATTTTGGGGGAAACCATTTGATTCCGAATGACTTCGATAGAAAGCATTTTATGTCGGGTGCCGTCGTTTGATTTCGGACTATTTCAGGCGAAAATTAAATTACGATAACCATATAAAAGTTATAATTTTGCTCTAATTCCTTACAACTTATTTCATAACAAAAAAAAATCACTATATTAAACTTTAATAGAGTAGAAGACAAAATAACATAATTTTTTAGAAGGTTTTTAGAAGATTTAAGATACCTACCCTGTTTCAATAGTAACAAAATATGTTGGATAGTAAAAAATTCGTATTGCTAATTATTATTAATGATTAGTACGTGATTTGGGGTTATCCAAGCAACAGTCAGAACTTCTGGGTTCCCGTCTTAAGGAATGGAACCTATTGGCCAAAGAAACAAAAATTACGAATTTCAGAAAAAGAAATGCTATGTTTTCTGTATTCTACAGTATGGAAAGTTCGTTGTGCGCGTGTACTGATATATACAGTTTAATGCAGGAACTTGATATTGGACATTCTCCCCGTGAGTGGCGCTTATTCATAGACTCATCTAAATATAGCTTAAAAGCTGTGTTATTGCATAATGGAAATTTATGGAAAAGTAGGTATTCAACTTAACAATATTCTGGCACATTCACAATCAAAATGATACCTTAGATTTGCCGCTCCGAACAAATGTCGGATCGCCCGCCCCTAAAGCGGGCGCTGGAATTGAACATACAAAGATACAGACGAGTGAAAGCCAATTAATGGTAAAAACAATTGAATGTGGTGCATCACCGTTAAAACTAATAATAAATAGCCAAAGCAGCAGCAGGCATCGCCTTAAAACATTGATTACTAAATAAAGTACTAAGTAAACTGAAAAATTGATTCCAAACTTCTTTCAAAAGTATAATTGAAGAATGGATATATCAAAGGAACTAAGTCCCAATTTTTTTACTTTTTTGGTTTTTGTGCGTGCTTTAAAATGGTCCTATGTGCCATCGCCAATATCCTTTCAAATGTTCTAAGTGCCAGTTCAAATATTAAGTTCAGAACATAAATATTAGATGGCGCTAGGTATTATATTCGCGCATGTTTTACTTAGAAAGGTCATAAGTGCCACCTGCTCGGTTAAAAGACATCCATGTCACTATCTGCCATTTTGTCAGGTGTTTGTTTTATTTGTACCCACTCTGACTTATTCGGACATGTTTTATTTGTCCCAAATATCCTGTTAGGCATACACATCCGATTCTAATCGTGCTTTTATGTGTATGTGGCACAAAGGTGTTGGTGAGCGTGGAGGTAATGAGGTGCCATCTATTCCGCTTAAAGTATTAAATACTGGTATTACAGAAAAAAGAAATTTCCGGCTATGGAGCGACAACTGTGCGGGACAGAATAAAAACCGGATGTTAGATTTGTTTTCATATTCCTTGTTCTTCACGGAGTTTTTGATACAGTAGAATATAACTTCCTTATTAGTGGCCACAGTTTCATGTCTTGCGACAGAGACTTTGCTCTCATTGAAAAAAGCAAGCGTGTTATGAAATCAATGGTAACAAATGATTTTAAAAAAGCAGTTACTTTTGCAAAATACTTCTTGCGGATTTTGGGACATAAAAGAAACTGCTGATATGTTTCTGAGTACTAAAAACTTAAACATTAGTAAGGCGCTAAGGATCGGGATGGACTGCCAAAATCCAACGGTTATTTTTATGGAATTTGTGATATCGAGATATGGAAACAAGTCAATGTATTAAAAAAAAAACAAAAGCATTGAAGATTTAAAAAGTGCAACAATAAACATTTTGCCTCCGGAAAATAAGATATCCGCAAACAAAAAAAGTCTTTAACTTCCATGATTCCGTACCTAGAAAGAGCTGACCACAAGAAATTTTACATTGATCTTCTTGGCCTGGATGAAGAATACTCTGGGACCAGTGCCAATAATTCAACTCACCCTTATTTGATACATAAAATCTTTAAATCTTTTGGCACTTAAGGCTAACTTCTTTTTTTATGTATAACCTTTGAAAATTAAATACGTTGGCACTACTGCCTTTTGAGTTTTGATAAAGCAAATGTGTTTTTAAAAACAAGTTTTCATTTAAAATATTTTATTATTTTTAAGTTAGTTTTGCCCAACTGTATGCAATGAAACAAAAATATTTTTTTAAGTTAAAAATAAAAAAAAAAATTCGGAAAAACGGTTTTTATCAATTATTTCAAATTCAAAAATTTGGCACTTAGTGTCTTTGGCATTCTTCATTTTATTATGAATACATTTTACTTTTATACTACTTAAAAACAAAGACAATACGTAAACAATTTTTTTTTGCTAACGAAACTACATTTTTTGTCTATGAGCAGATCACGAAGGCCGAAGGCCTAAGTACTAGGTACCGTGGTTGCTTTATATAAAGACAGAGAAAGTTTATTGATGCGGGAATTAAAGACTTGCAGATTACGAGAAGAAGGAAAGACACTTGCTGTTAACAAATTCTATAATCTGGATATTCTGGGAATAAAAGAGAAAACAACGTGGGAGTTCCTTGGTCTTTGCAGTTGGACCGTGAAGGAATGCATGTAGGTCCATGCTCGTGTCACCCTGGCAAGAACGACTAAGGGGGGTATAATGGATGGTATTTCATCAGAACAGAATCCATGGTAGTACCTGTATAACAGAGACAAATCGCCCACAATTCTAGATGCTCTAGTGATGAAAGCTTCCTTGTGAGGTTTGGATCATCAGTGAGACCAATAGTTCTTCCCTGGACAGATTCAAGAATATTAAGGATTGAAGGATAGGCTGCTCCCCATATGTGCTAGCAAGACTCAAGACAGGGTCTGATTTGCGAAGTGTAAAGGGAACAGGTTGGCAGAAGAAAAGTATTTTCGAGCTCGGAAAAGAAAACCCAATTTCTTCGCGGCTGCTGTGGTAATTGAGGTGATGTGATCATGCCAGTGAAAATCTTTTTGATATTGATAAATTGATACCGACTAGGCTAAAAGAACCTTTGGATTCAAGCATTTGATTATTCATTTGAATGGTGTGGGTACTGGGAGATGATTTATGAGATAGTAAACATGGTTGTGTCTTAGTAGCGTCAAACTAGACAAGGTTCTTTGCTCCACATTCTACGATTTTAATGAGGTCCTTGGTTAGGGATAAAGTCATTCCTCTATGCCTATTAACATTTTCAGTCTTGGAGACAGGTTTGGGAAGTTGTATATTGGAGTGGAGTGTGCTATCGTCAGCATAGCTGTGGATAGGATTGCTGGTAGAAAAAGCAGGTTATTGATGTGCAGGAAGGGTAGGGGTAGGATATAGGGTAGGTAGAAAATTGGATGAATGGCCGTTAACCACTACAGAAATACTTCTGTTGGGAAGAGAACTGGCAATCCAAGTACAAAGTTTTGGAGGAAAACCATAGGCAGGAAGTTTGTTAAGATGTGCGTCATGCCAGACTTGATCAAATGCTTTAGATATGTCGAGGGCAATAATTTGGGCTTCTCCATGGAATTCGATAAACTTGTTCCAGTTGTGGGTTACGAAGGTAAGAAGATCCGCTGTGGATCTTTGGTGGCGGAAGCCGTATTGCCTGTTCTGTATAAGTTTATACTTTTCAAGGTAATTTAAAAGATCATTATTGATATACTTCTCCATTGTCTTACTCATAATTGTGAGGAGGGATGATGAAGTTTTAATTTAAAACTCTAAATAACTAAGTTGCTTTTAAACTCACTCTATTTAACCCTTGGATTTTAGATAGTGAAGTGGAAGTGGGGAAGTAAAAACGTCTGCTTTCTTTAAATTTATGTGGGTAATTACTTGATGAAGCGAGATATTATTTCATGATTTCGGATGCGATTTTGTGATTTGCGATAAGATTTTATGATTTCGGAAAAGCGTTTAAGATTTCGAGCATTATTTCGAAATTTCGAGGAAAACGTACATCGAATTAGCGAGTACGGCGCTCCTCGATCAAGATAACAAATTGGGTCGACAGTAAACAGGTGAGCAATGTTGAATTCTTTTATTGGAGTCAAAACAAGACACTACAAACTACCATGTTATTTGGTGCTGATTGACATGACATTATACCCCACGTGCCCAGAGGATATATCGAGAGAATAAATACGCTAAATTGAGAATATCAACGCTCTTACCACTCTTGGCATTCTGGCATGTTGTCATGGAGATTCTCGAGGCGAGCGGAGATCTTCGTCTTCCTGCCGGACTTTGAGCCACGCCTATCCTATAATTACTACTTAAATTACTAGGGTTGGTTGCCTCCTATCCGGCCACAAAAAACGACAAAATTTTCTTGTTATGCAAATATGAACCACTTCACTGGTTGATGTTTAGCTTTCACTGCTGAGAAAAAAACCATTTGTTTTATTTACTACCAGTATCCATACTTGGTTGCATTATTAAAAATGTTTTATGGTTATATTAAAACTAATACTACTTAAGCAAAAATAAAAAAATATGTCATTAACTTCAATTTTTAGACAGATAGCAGTTGTACAATTTTTTTCATCCTGTAGGGATTCGTCAGTGCGTCAATTGTAAGAGAAAAGCATTTCTAATCGAAAAGGATTTCGAAACTTTTTTTTTGACATGTAACCCTTACAAATTATAGTTTGCAATAATGAATGTTTGTTTCTAGGTTACATGTCGAAGGAAATGACAAATTTTAAAATTTTGAAATCGATTCATTTCTATTAGAAATGCTTTTCACTTACGATCGGCGCACTGACGAGTATCCGCAGGGTGTAAACACTTGTATAAGTGCTGTGTCTGTAAAAACTATGTAAATGATACACTTATTATTGCTTAAATAATATTCTTTATATTATGTATCAAAACATTCCGTGGGCAGACTAGTTCATATATTGAGATATGTAATTCTCTTAAATTTTATTTGTTTCAATCAATTTAAAATAAAGATAGAGGTATAAACGGTATTAACATATGGAACAGACTCTACATCCAAAATTACCACCAAAACAGTAAAGTTTACAAGATCGCTCAAACCAGTGTCAAGCAGATCTGTCGGTTGCGAAAGAAAGTCTGCACTTTTTGTGCCGGGACTCATTTACGTTCTTAAAAGAGCCTTGAAGTCAGCTTGTGCCTTCGAACTTGATTTTGAATGGTGAGTTCTGTCTCTTTTAACTCTACTATTGGTTTGGTCAATTGAATAGGAGGAGTGGTCTTGATGTACTGAAAGGTTATTTAATTTGCACTCACAATATAATATCCAAAAGGGATTTTGCAATAAAAAAAAATAATTGAAAGTTTATTTGTATAGTTTAGACAGTTAGCTCGTATCAATTTTTTATTAATTTTATTTGACATTTTACTATTTCACCAAACAAAAATACGATTTATGGTTTAATCTTCACGAATTTTAAAATTAATTAACTGAATATGGACCCTGACATTTTAAACATAAATTCAGGATTTTATCTTAAAATATCTATTGATTTAACACGTACTAAAGCGACATTTCGCAAAAATTATAAAATTTATATTTTTCATACTGGCCTCTAATGTTATGGCGATCTATTTTTTAATTGTGTAACATAATGCAGTAGCATAGCCTATTAAGCCGTTTAAAAGTTGCCCCAGAGATATTGAAAATCCAAAATGGCCGCCAAATTTTGATGTTTTACTTCCCTCGTAAAAAGGAAGTTTACAGCATAGCTGCTTATCCGATTGACAAATATTTTTAAAACATTTTTGGAGTTTTGGATGAAATAACAACATTTTGGTAAAAATCCAATATGGCGGAACAAAATTGCGCCCTAATGAAATGTTAAAAAATGATTGCTTAGAAACTGCTTATCCAATTTATCTCAAATTTTGCACAAGAGACCAGTAAATAAATAAATAAATAATACATTTATTGTTTTACCAAGCATTTACATGATAGCATTACGTAGAAATGAAATGGTAAACTTTTGGTACGAATCCAAGATGGCGAAACAAAATGGCGGCTTAATAAAATATTTAAAAAATCAGTCTAAAAAACTATCTTAGAGTTGTATAATTATTATACAATGCTATTAGATTGATTTTACATTTGATATAGAACTGAATTGCTAAAATGTGGTACGAATTCAAAGTGGCGAAACAAAATAGCGGCCAAATAAAATATTTGTAATCGAAAAAATCACCCTTCCAGGATTTTATAAATTTTCATGTTTTATGGTCCCCAGATGCCGAAAACATGTTTTCTCAATTCCGTTGGTATGTCTGTCGGTCTGTCTGCCTGTCTCTCTATTTATGGTATCGCTAAAAAATACTTTCCCGATTGACTGATTAAATTTTGATTGAAAATTAGGGTTATTATGGCGATTAACAATTACATGGGGGTAACATTTTGGCAAAAATGCAATATGGTGGAACAAAATGGCGGCCAAGTGAAACGATTAAAAATTATTACTGAAAAACTAATTAACCAAATTTACCTTAAATTTTGCACAAATATCGAGTGTTAATAGATGGCAAAATAAAATGACGGCTTAATAAAATATTTAAAAAAACAGTCTGAAATGACCACTTATTAGAATAATTTTAAATTTTGCACAAGGATTAATTGTGATATAGAGATAAACTGGTATTACGAATTCAAGTTGGCGAAACAAAATGGCGGTTAAATAAAATGTTTGAAAAATCAATTATAAATCACCAAAACGTAGTGAAATTGTCGACAATACTAAGAAAATGTCTTGAATTTCTATTTATGACTGTTTCAAAAGTGTGCATTCTTAAAATATCATAAGGTTTATTTGGAATTTGACACGCGTTTTTACTTTGATTCGACGCATTTATTGTAAATGTTTCATATTGTGTTATTTTATCTTCAATACATCGGTTTATTCCTACCCAAAGTACAGTTTGTGGTGCAACTTTTTTGGTATTTTCTATTCTTAATGACCAGAATGTTCTTTAATATATTTTAGAAGTTTTTGAAATTATTAATCTTTTCTGGTGTCTTCTATAATTTGATATATTGTTTCCTCTGTAATTGCCGATACCCTATGCCGATGTTTTTGACTATCAAGTTCTATTTCATAGATGTTTATTCATTTTTTTACTATCCATAGAACTTTCTGGATATGCTAATAATATTTCTAATCCTGCTATGACAATTTCTAAGCCTTTTTCTATATTTTGTTTCTACGTTGTATCTTCATAAGGTTAAAACAATATCTTGCAATCTTTTTGAAGCTTTCAACAACGGTTTCTTAAAAACGTTTATTAATTTTTACGACAAATATATTTGCCAAATTTTTGGCAGGCAGGTACAATGGCTAACGTTCTATTTAAGCAAAATTTTGTTAATTTTTTTTAGTGTTTTTAATTCAAAAACAATGGGAAAATTATAAAACACTTTCTATTGCAAAACAACTGGCATTTATTTATATACTTTCTATTACAACTGGCATTTATATATATTCGTAGTATTTGATAGTACTTTAGAGTTGTTGTTTCTGATATTAATACTTTTAGCTTATCTTTACGGGACCATTTAAAATACGCTTCTTTATTGGTTAATTTTTGTTACGGTTCAGATTTTTCTGATCAATTTAGTTTGAGATTTTCTTTTATGATCTAACATAACTTCATCGTCAGTTCTACCTTGCCTTACACTTGGTATCTTTTAAAAAAAATTTTTCGCATATCTTTGACCTATGCAAACTCTAATTTTATCATTTTTCTTTACTGTTGCTCATTACTAACTTACTCTGTAAAATTCTCTTCTGTTTTTATAACTTCCATTTTTGTATGTGATTTAACTCGTTTCTTAGTACCTCCTTTAATGAAACAGGTATTCTTCTTGTTGGTGGTTCTGTAGGCTTCACCTTTTTTATGAATGCAAGCTTACCTCTTCTTTGCCTAGACCTTCAAATACATTGCTATACTCTGTAATCAATTCTTCTATATGTTTTTCTTAAATACTTTTCACAATATTGTAGTATTTTATTAATTTTATTCTTTTAGATGCTTGTGCTCACAACAGTGGTCCATGATTACAATTTATGACTTGAAATTCTTCTGAAAATATTTCATTATTTCTGACAATAAAAAGTTTAATAGAATCTATTGTTTTTACAGTTCCTCCTCCAAAAATATGTAATACAATTTGTGTGGTAGCTCATTTAATATTGGTTTTACTTAAATTGTCACACACGTTTTTCTTCAACTGGAAGGAAACTAACTTTGTCTCATTATTTTCCAAAATTACCTGCAAAATACTAGTACCTAATTTTTTCCATTGATTTTTAAAACGTAGTTACTTTCTATTGTTATGTTTTCTATTTCTCTTATTCGTTCATTCCTTCAAAAACATAATTTGAGAAGTGACCAGTGCCGCAATTTCAATTTTTTTTTCTGGCTTGACACTCATTGTGTCATTTATAACTATAAAATTTGCAATTTCTTTTGTGTGCAGTATCATGTTTTTTATTTTCTTCTTGTTCTTATTCTTGATATCGTAGAGGCTTGTCAGCTTGGCGTTCACTCCGTGTCGTGCGTGGTGTTTACTGTCGGTGGACAAACAATTGTTTTTAGAGGGATAGAAGGCTTCTAGCCGCACGAGATTGAGCAACAACAACTTAGACGTTCTGGATTGCAGTTGCTCCACAATGAAGGGATTAACGTGTTCTCCTTGGTCGAGTGGCGCGGGTAATTTACTGAACCTTCTTCGTGCTAGGGATTGGGGCTTGTCACAAGCTCGCGTTGATTGCGTCTCTACTCCCTGTATACACCCTCCCGTCACTAATATCGATTGAATGATTTAGTTGTGAGGTCTTCGGACCGATGCTCGATGGCGTCGTCAATGTGTCTGGGAAGATGTCCAAATTTGATCATTTAGAAAAAGTAAAAGTCGTAACAAGGTTTCCGTAGGTGGTGAGCTTGCGGAAGCATCATTACGGTGTTTAATGTGTGTCTATAGTAGCTCAATGTCACCATTTTGGAGTTGTGTGACACCATCACTTAATCTTCTAGATAAAAATGATCTAACCCGATATCCCAGTTGGCGTGAAATCGTAATAATATTAATATAAGAGCAGAAAACAATATTTTTCTTATTAATAAATCATTAACATTAGTACAAAAATATTTTCATACCCCTGTTCCAAAGATCGCATTACAAACCAACACAAACAAGAACATGAAAATCTCTTTTTTGGACATGTTGATTTAACATAGGTATTCCAAATACTTTTTAATAATGATATAAATCACCTAGAGCAAATTACCGACTTGTCACTCTAGTGGAAACGGTTGGGACAATATCCGTTTTAGGGTTGCCAAATTTTGTTTTAGAAAAAACCAAACACAAAATAAAATTCATTTTTAATCCTGTCGATAAATGAGCGATCTTTTGAAACTAAAATAGGAAAATTAAACTATTTTGATGTAAATTAAACGGTTTATATTCTACATGGCTTTAATCTGAGATAATAAAGTGGGAGACAAAGGGAAAAAATAGCGCCATAAACGAATATTTTTTTACCTCCCCCTCTCGCTTAAATGCATCTCGAACTGTTTATTGATTTTTATTCCTATGATCCAATATACAGATAGACATATGTAACAATATATTATACACTTATTATAACCCTCATAATAAAGATAAAATCTTAACTTATTTAAAACAATATAGCTGCGCTAGCATTACCTATTACCTGAATTAATATAATGCCAAGAATTAATTGTTTATATATATTTGTCACAGAAGATAACTTTACTTAACAAATGTGTTTACAAATTCTTGATAAGATATTGCATAATTGTGCTTTACGCGTTGAACACATGCATAGCCAATGCGCAATATTTGATATTTTTTTTTACATTTAAAGAAAAAATGACAAGCAAAGATCCCGACTTTTTGTCTGGAGCACACTGTACCGTGCGACTGCAACAGTAAAAGTTTTGAAGGTAGACTAGAAGACAATAGAGCTGAGATAACCAACAGTCACAGTTCACGAACTGCTCTGTGCTAACAGTTTAGCTACTTATATGTGATCGACCGAAATTCAATACGATTTTCACATCCTCACGATGGGATGGGAATTCATACAAATCTCATCTCTGTGGAAAAGCGTAGTAAATTAGGACCGAGCTTTAAAAAGCGGGACTTTGCACCTACAAAACGGAATGCGGGACGCGTCTTAACAAAGCGGGACAATCTCGCTTAAATCAGGGCGTCTGTTTGGTGGAAAACCGTCACAAGATGCTTCAGATGGACGCCTGCAGGCCTGCATGACCTTGCACATATGAACAACGCGGCCCTGATAACAGTCTTGACACCATATATACCATTTTACATATTTGAAAGATGCCCAATTTATTAAGTTTTTACAAAATGCGACAAGCCATCTAAAAACGAGTATTAAACACTTAAAACGAGTTCAATCTTCAAGCGCATCAATGTATGAAAAACATACTCCCTACTTTTGTTGTGACCCCATTATTTAATAGTCATTTTATTTGTGAATAGTCTTAAGTATTATATATTCATTAGTCTAGAGATAGTTTGACACGTAAATGCAATATTTAGACATACATTATATTTCGGCGGAACCTTCCGACAAAAGCTGCTTTAATGGTCGTTTATTGCAAGGGAAATTCTAAGTAAACAATATGTATTTTAAATTCTACTTCAAATTCTATTTTATGCACGTTCTTCCGCCCCAAATATTATTATACCCGAAAAAACCTATCATAAACTCATGCTATGTCGATAAAGCTTGGGAAGGTTCAGCTATAAACACATTAAAAGAAACCATTGTAGTACAGTAAGCAGTGGCGTAGCAAATACTACTCCCCAAATTACTTTTATAGACACCTTTTTTAATCAATTTTACAGATACGCCACTGCATCTCAAATTAGGGAATTCATATAAAAATAAGTTCTAGGTAGTCAGTAGAGAGCAGGTCAGTCATTATGTCAGTACTATATTGTCAGTAGAATTAAGTCAGTAGACACAGTAAGAGTAAAGATTTGTTAGAAGTAAGAAGTGTCCCTCTTGTACAGAAGATAATAGAGAGATTTGAAACAAGTTGAAGTGTTTACATTTACTACCAGTGCTAATACAAAATACTAAAATTATTAAATCATAACAGTGGTGGCATTCGGCGAGTAATAAAAATATTAAAACATAACATTGGTGGCAGCGGATCTGGATATACTACCCCGTGTTTTCTGAAGGAGCGCCTAGAACGCAGCAGGAATCACACCAGTTAAACCACATCGGTATACCAAAGACAGGAAGTTTCAACAGACTTGGAGGAGCGCCCAGTACGCAACAAGTTTCGAGAAGAAGAAAGAAAACGAGGAAATTCGCCTTACGTTCCAGCTAACTAAGGATGAAGCTTAAGTTTTTTCTTTTATTTTCCTGTTGTGGTGACACTATTTGTTTTTTTTATATGTTATGCATTTTTGAAATTATATAGATATATTTATTTTGTGAAAGGTACTGCAAATACGTTGTGTTTTGAAAAAGTAATTGAATAATCGACCGTATAACTTATCTATATTTAAATTTTTACCCAAAATTTTTATTAGTATTTAATCTTTATAATTTTAACAAACAAAAAAATAGCTGAAGGAAAAGATGCAATTGATGTATTAAATTTAATAAATTCATTTGACGGCTACGGCGATGGAAATTCTCTTCAATTTTTTCTAAAAAACTGTGACGCAGTAATGCATATTGTGAAAGAAAATGAAAAAAATAAATTAGCTAAATTAATTTTTGGTACTAGATTAAAAGGTAAAGTTCAAGAGGTGACACAATATAAAGAATTTTTAAATTGGGACGAAATTAGAGATTTTCTTTTAGAACAGTTTACGGATAAAAGACCGCCTTCTCATTTTTTAACTCAAATAATGAATATAAAACAAAACTTTAGGGAAACCGTTACAGAATATGGAGATAGATTAAGATACCTGCATAATAAATATAAAGAAACTTGTCATTTAAATTATGAAAATAATTCTGCTAAGGTATTAATAGAAAATTTAGAGTCAATTTTAGTAAACACGTTTAGACAAGGGCTAAATGATGAAAAAATACAAATTCGAGTAATTGCTGAAAACACAACAGATTTAGACAGGGCATTATCATTAGCAATCGAAATGGAACTCGAAAACAACGTTAGAGCAAAAAATTCAAATTTTAAAAATGTAGGTTTTGTGGGTCAGGGAAATAGAAATTTTAATAACCAAAATCCTAAACTTTTGTGTATGTTCTGTCATAAAAATAATCATATAACTTCTCAATGTAGGCAACTTATACAATATGAACAAAATATGGGAAGAAATAATTTTAATAATCCTAATTATCAAAGCTTCAGTCCACAACAACATTTTAACGCAAATTCTTCAAATGGGCAAAATTATAACGGGGAACAACCTATTAATGTTAGAAGTAATTTTTCTTACAGGGGAAACGATAACCATAATTACAATCAAAATACAAATTCACGAAATTTTAACAATAATTATAATGGGAACAATTATCGTCAAAATTATACCAATCCCCGTAGTTCAAACAGACCTCAAATGCTTTCAGAGATACCTCAACAACAGCGACGATACCGTCCTAACTATAATAATGAACCTGTCAATAATTCTCATCAAATACAAACTATAACGTCTCTACCCCCCAGTAGCCTCCAACACAATCTTAGTATTTCTCCTCCACAACCAACTACATCTGTCCAAGAATTTTCGGGAAAACGACAACGAAGCCTTGGTTGTGAACAGCCCGCCAAGCGCTTCGAAAAAAGTTCAATCAGTATAAACAGTAGCTGTTCAAATAATAAGAATCCACTAGAACATATTAAAATCAAACCAACTCGTAATAATTCAAATAATATGTCTCCTAAGTCAGTATTATTCTCTAATAATTGTAAACAGTTAGATATAATTGAAATAACTTCATTGGGCACTAAAAAGTCAGAATTGCAAATTTTGTTAGATACAGGGGCTGATGTTTGTTTATTAAAGGAGTCGATTTTACAAGACTATTCAAAGCTAGATCAAAACTGTATTATTGAACTAAAAGGTATAAGTAAAGAACCGGTTTTTACGAAAGGTCTATATAATGTAACAATCCAATTAAAAGATAATAAAATATTAATTCATCCTTTTCATATCTTACCAGATAGCATTCCTATAAAAAATGACGGAATTTTAGGCCGCGATTTTTTGCAAAAATATAAAACTAAAATTAATTATGAAAAGAAACTGTTTATTTTGAGGACAATTGCTTTAAGATTTTGCCTTCAGAGACTTTAACGACTATACCCCCAAGATGTGAAATGATAACTTATGCTTTGGCCAACGTTTCAGGTACTGAAGGTATCATAAAATCGAAACAACTTGCTGAAAATGTCTATATAGGTTCTTCTTTGACCAAAGTACATAATCATAAATGTTTAATTAGTATTTTAAATATATCTAATGAACCCTTAACAATTGCGTTACCCAGAGTTAACGTACAACCTATCACTAAAGGTGAATTTGGCATTATAGAGCTTAGTCATAATAATAATAATATTGAAAATAACACGAATATAAATTACTTTGAACGTTTAGAAAAATTGAAACATTCTCTCAACTTAGAAGGATTAAATGTCGAGGAAACTAACTCACTTCTAGAAATTTGTGAAAATTTTATCGATATTTTTTATTTAGAAGGTGATAAACTCTCTTGTACAAACACAATAAAACATAAAATTTCTACAGACCCTACTAAGGGACCTATTAATATTAAACCCTATAGATTACCTTTTCAACATCGGGAGGTTATAAAAGAACAAACCGATGCAATGTTAAAGGATGGAATAATTTCTCCGTCTTACAGTCCTTGGAATAGTCCCTTATTAGTAGTTCCTAAAAAAACTGATTCATCAGGTTTACCTAAATTTCGCGTGGTCGTAGATTTTCAAAAAATTAATGAAATAACTGCAGGGGATGCATTTCCATTACCTAATATTACAGACATTTTAGACCAATTAGGAAAATCGCATTATTTTACAACTTTAGATTTAGCCAATGGATTTCATCAGGTTCAAATGGACGAAAATGATAAAAATAAGACAGCTTTTAGTACTTCTACGGGGCATTTTGTTTACAATAGGATGCCTTTTGGCCTAAAAGGAGCTCCGGCAACCTTTCAGAGGTTAATGAATGCGGTCTTAAACGGTCTTAGTGGCATAAAATGTTTTATTTATTTAGATGATGTCGTAATTTATGCTAATAATTTAAAAGAACATAATGAAAGGTTAATTGAGGTATTTGAACGGTTTCGGGAGCATAATTTAAAGCTTCAACCATTAAAATGTGAATTTTTAAGAAAATAATGTTTGTATCTAGGTCACATTATAACAGATTATGGCATCAAACCTGATCCTTCAAAAGTAGAATGTGTTTTACAGTTTCCTCAACCAGTAAATCAAAAAGAGGTAAAATCATTTTTAGGGCTTGTCGGATATTATCGAAAATGTATAAAGGATTTTGCGAAAATTTCAAAACCTCTTACCAAATTGCTCAAGAAAGATACGGAATTTAAATGGGACCATGCTTGTGATATTTCATTTCAAACGCTTAAAAATAACATTACTTCTCCTCTTGTACTACAGTACCCAGATTTTTCAAAAGAATTCATTATAACTACCGACGCAAGTAATTATGCGATTGGTGCAATTTTATCACAAGGAAAAGTTAATAATGATGCTAGTAGAACTCTTAATAAAGCCGAACAAAACTACTCAACGACAGAGAAAGAATTAGCGGCAATTGTTTGGGCAGTTAGACATTTTCGACCATATGTTTTTGGAACAAATTTTAAGATAGTTACGGATCATAAACCTTTACTTTATGTATTTAATATAAAAGACCCTGGGTCGCGTCTTACAAGATTTAGGTTAAAATTGGAAGAATACAATTTCGAAATTATTTATAAGGCCGGAAAGTTAAATACAAATGCTGATGCCTTAAGTAGAATGATTAAAACGGTAAACGCTGACATGATAACAGATTATCAAAAATGTTTAAATTATCTGCAAACACATATTGTTATTAACACAAAATTAAAAGAAAACAACGCTAATTTATTTCAGATAAATAATTCAGATCCTATAATATTATTTTTTCCAAATTTTTTAACAAAGAGCAATTTAATATTTTGGAACAAAATAATCAGATTATACAATTTCTTGCATCATACAACGTTCAAAACGATTTAAAAATACCTTCCGTCTCTCAGTAGCAAAACAACGACTGTAATATATTTTTACTCAATGATAATGAAAATATGTTAAATGACACAAATTATGAAAATATATGGTCTTGTCTACTAAAGTTAAAAAATCTTGTAAGTAACAAAAAACTTAAATTGTCATTTATTAAATATCATTACAACCCGTTAGTAAAATGGGAAATTATTTATCCCATGATAAGATATATTTTTAAAAACTCTAATGTAGATATAACAGTTTACAATAATAATTTAATAAAACCCTCTGAATCTGAAAAGGAAACCTTATTAGAAGAATTCCACAACTCTCCTTTAGGCGGTCATCAAGGAATTGCCCGTACACATAAAAAATTATCCCAATTTTATACCTGGAGAGGCATGAAAAAAGACGTAAAAAGATTTATAAAAAAATGTGAATCTTGTCAAAAAAAACAAATTATCGCGAAAAACAAAAATGCCAATGGTCATAACTTCAACCGCGACTAAACCTTTTGAAAGATGTTTTCTCGATATTGTTGGTCCCTTACCTGAAACGGAAGCAGGTAACAAATATATTCTTACCTTCCAAGATGACCTGACAAAGTATAATATTAATGTCCCTATAAAAAATCAAGAAGCCTCAACATTAGCTTATTACTTCGTAACGAAAATAATTTGTCTATATGGACTACCTGAAACTCTAATTACCGATCAAGGTTCAAATTTTTTAAGTGAAATCTTTAAAAATACTTGTAAACTTTTAAAAATAAAACAGGTTCAAACTACTAGTTATCATCCAGAATCCAACGGAGCTTTAGAACGTTCTCATAGAGTCTTAGAGGAGTATTTAAGACATTTTATCAAAGATAGTCAGGAAGACTGGGATAGCTGGATTCCATTTGCAACATTTACTTATAATACAACTCCGCATACTGCAACCCACTTTTCACTTTTTGAACTTTTATTTGGCCATACCCCTAATTTACCTACTTCAATTATTCAACCTATGAAAACTCAATACACATATGATGATTTTGTTGCCAATCTTAAACAAAAATTACAATATTCTAGCCAATTGGCTAAAGAAAATCTATGGAAAAGTAAAAGCGTTTCAAAACAAAATTACGATAAAAATTGCAAAATTAGAGATTTTAAAATAGGTGATAAGGTGCTACTTTATGACGAATCAGTGCGAAGAGGCAGAAGCAAAAAACTCACATCCTTATGGATTGGACCTTATATAATAATAGATAAAACTTCTGACGTTAATTTTATAATACAGAAAGGCAAAAACAAACAATGCGTCCATGCCAATAGATTAAAACAGTTTTATGATTAACATAAAGCAAAAAAAAAAAAAAAAACATGTATAAATGTATTATAGAAAATAATTTAAAATATAAATGTATGTAGATAGTATTTTTAAATTTTATGTTTTCTCCTATTTCAGAATAATACTACTCAGTATCACTATATCTCGAATATAATAAATTTATAAAAATAACGGATGATAAAATGATTTGTCAGCAACAAAAACCAGTTTCATTGGCTCATTTAGTGGAAAATTGTGAAATGAAGTTACTTCAAGTAAGAAATAAAATTCCAGAAGTATGCGAAAAACATATATTAAATTCTAATAGAGGTATCTTTATTCAGTTACTTACAACTAATACTTGGCTGTTTGCAGTGCCTTGCCCTGAATCATTAACCATTTCATGTATTAATCAAAATAAACCAGTAGACGTTATTTTAAAAAATTGCGGCAGTGTCACCATAGTAAAACAGTGTAAAGCGTATAGTGTTTCAACGATGCTCGTGCCTCACGGTAATGCCTTTCAATCGAAAATATTTAGTGAGTTTGTTCCGCCATTAGAAATTAAACGAAAATTATAAGACTCTTTCAAAGCACATTCCTGAACTGAACATCGCTAGCCATAAACTAGACGACATAGAAAAGCTAACAGAAAATCTTGAAAAAAATAATTTTTTGTCAACATATAATATTTCTGGTTCTGTTTTAGCTTACATTGTATCTGTTGTTGTATTATTATTTATTGTTTACAAAATATATTCAAAATGTAGAAGAAAAACTTCCTGTTGTGGAATAATACCAAATATTTGCGTAAGGGTAAATCAAACCATTGAACCATCCCCGAGAAGTAACTAGTATACTGAGCTATATATCGCTCAGTATACTAGTGAAACTTCTAATAGAATTAATAATGATGATCACCCTGAGGACGATCAACCAGGTATATCATACACGCCTCGCAGAGCTATTGGTCACACGTCCTCAAGACGATCAATTAGATAAGTAATAATATTATGTTTTATTATAAGTAATAAATTTCTTTAGTAGAATCTAAGTAGATTTAGAATGCATAATTATTATAAAAAAAAACAGTTTTCAATATTATATAGGTTAGTATAATATAGAATAAGAACATAGTTCGTAGCAAATTTTGTAAAATCATTTCGAACATAATACTTTTGTTAAATATTAGTATCAATTACAAGGATGTATATTTTGTATCATAATTTATATTTTAACTCAGGAACGAAATTTTCTAACAATTTCATTATTATAAAATCTCGCATTTAGGGGGGAGGTGTTGTGACCCCATTATTTAATAGTCGTTTTATTTGTGAATAGTCTTAAGTATTATATATTCATTAGTCTAGAGATAGTTTGACACGTAAATGCAATATTTAGACATACATTATATTTCGGCGGAACCTTCCGACAAAAGCTGCTTTAATGGTCGTTTATTGCAAGGGAAATTCTAAGTAAACAATATGTATTTTAAATTCTACTTCAAATTCTATTTTATGCACGTTCTTCCGCCCCAAATATTATTATACCCAAAAAAACCTATCATAAACTCATTTACACTATGTCGATAAAGCTTGGGAAGGTTCAGCTATAAAAACATTAAAAGAAACCATTGTAGTACAGTAAGCAGTGGCGTAGCAAATACTCCCCAAATTACTTTTATAGACACCTTTTTTAATCAATTTTACAGATACGCCACTGCATCTCAAATTAGGGAATTCATATAAAAATAAGTTCTAGGTAGTCAGTATAGAGCAGGTCAGTCATTATGTCAGTACTATATTGTCAGTGGAATTAAGTCAGTAGACACAGTAAGAGTAAAGATTTGTTAGAAGTAAGAAGTGTCCCTCTTGTACAGAAGATAATAGAGAGATTTGAAACAAGTTGAAGTGTTTACATTTACTACCAGTGCTAATACAAAATACTAAAATTATTAAATCATAACAGTGGTGGCATTCGGCGAGTAATAAAAATATTAAAACATAACACTTTGCTTTGTATAGTGTCAATGAATTTAACATATTTATCTAAGGTATTATTCTTTGTGATGACTCATACAATGTCGAGTAACAAGAAATCCCACACATATTTTCCCCGCATTTAATAAATTTATTATATTACATTTCCCATCGGTAATACTGACGTATCAATACTTTTACCGATCACGTCGCTTTTTAGTTCCGTCATAAAATCAAGTATTTATTCACAGGTTGATGATTATCATCTTACCTTCGTCGATATAGACAGTCGGGTTGAGTTTGTTGCAGGTCCGTAATAGCTGCGAACTAGGTATATGTTTTTATTGTCCATTTTTTTATTCTTCTCTTACACAACAGAATATAAATTCATTGATAAATTAGCGTCAAGCGATATGACTTGTTCCCTCGTTTTAGTCTGTTACCTACTTATGAATGGATGAGAGGGTATATTCTTTATTTAGTCTGATGTTTGATCCAAATACATAAGGCTTCTCTTTAACTTGTTTTTCCAAATATGACAATATATCGTTTCTTGTAAAAGGTTTCAGAATGGTAAAAAGTTTCAACGTTTACTGCACTTAGACACACCATTTTGTACAAAAAGTTTGTCGTCATGTTTGTATTTGAATACATTAATAAAACAGGAATTCCATTATATAAAGCCGAAATAATATCACCAACATCGACAAAAATAAAAATCGTTAGATACAGCTAGATCTTAAAACATGAAGTTTAATCACTTTCTGCAAAACCCGTACTTGACAACGTTATCTATATTATCGTGAAATCAGACATCTATAAACTTCGTTGGTAAAAATTGGACAGATTGTTAAATAAATGTTTTTATTTAGCACTTGGCTATACTAAAATATAACATAACAATCTAATCTAAATATAAATAATATACTCTAATAATATTCTCTAGATGTTACCCCTTTTTAAATGGTTATTTAACAGTTTATTAAATATTTGCAAATTCCTTGCTTGTATCTTGATTGTATCCGGCAAAGCGTTAAAAAGACAAACACCCTCATAGAAAAGTGTTTTTGTGGTCTACTTATCTACTGATGGTAAATTATAATTGTCCTTAGAAGAATTAATTGTAAGCATGCAGATTTGATTATCTTTCTAAGAAAGAGTTTAAGTATTTTGGTAACACATTATGTTCAGTCTTGTATTTTAGCCGATATTTGCCTTCCCAATGCTCTGCTCCACAGTCAGCCATTCCAGTGCACTTAACACATACATACAATCAACAGGAATATATCGATTACAAAAGTATCCACTACACTTTTTTTCTTGTACTTGAAGTGTACTTATATTGTCCTTATTAGATGCAATCAGTACAGAAACACAGTCATTAAAATGTGGAAAAACAATGGTATTGTAGCTAAGTTTTTTAGTCCTACTTTTTTTTCATATTTTTTTGCATAAATACTCTACATGATTTCAAAAACCCAGCTTTGGATCCAAAATAATTCCAAGGTATTTAATTTCATTAACGAATTCAATAATTGATTTATATTTAGCATAGGCCGAACTCACTATATTTTCTAAGTTAAGTTTTGATCCTATAACCATACATTTCGTTTTTGATGTATTTAATTGTTTATTTTTACAGAGCCCATTATATAATACTCCCAGTTCATTACTAAGAACAGTAGTCATTTCATAGAAATTAGTTCTCTCTAGAAAAATAACTGTGTCGTCTGCAAAGAGACTAACAAAACAATTACCCAAGGCTTTATAAATACCGTTTATATTAATCAGAAATAGAAGGGGTCGTAGCACGCTGCCTTGTGAGACACCCCACTTACGCTCTTTTTTTGCCGATACATTATTATTTATTTTAGTCCTATGATATCTATCTTAAGTAATTTTTGACCAATTTCAATGCTTTTGCACTTACCCCAAACATAACTAACTTTTTTATTAGAATCTCACGATCAACGGTTTCAAAAGCACGCTTTAAATCGATAAATATACCAAGCACTGTTTTACTATCATTAATATCAATCCTCCACGTTGTACAGACATACTGGATTGCTGATTTACACGAGTGCTGGCTTCTGAATGCTCATTGAACTTCAAATAATAAATTATTTAGTTCAAAATAGTCTTTTAGCTGAGCACAAACAATAGTCTCTATAATTTTATTAATAGTTGGAAGCAAATTTATAGGTCTAAATTCATGAAGTACAGTAGGCTTCTGTACTTTTGGATTTTGTACAATGACACTAGTCTTTAACTCACTGGAAAACATACTTGTTTCAAAAAAAGTTAATTAAATGCAGTAGCGGATAACCAATAACACAAAATATTTTTATACTTAGAAAACTTTTGTCACTAGTACTTTTATTCTTCAAATAAAATAAAACTTTTTTAAATTCAGCTATGGTTACTTTTTCAAATGCTCATAGACATTGTTGCTTATATACATCACTCACACTCCATTTTTGTTTTTCGAAGCTATCTGCTACTTCTTTTAAACTGTCTAAGTAAAAGTCATTAAAATTCTCCTCAACTGGGCTAGTATAATTTCCAAAGTCTATTTTAGAAAAATCAATTTGTTTATTTTTATTACCCAAGAAATATTTAAGGGTTTGCCACATTTTTTTCGGTCTCCTTTTCTGTTGTTAAAAATTGTTTTTCTTTCTAATTAAATCATAGTAACTACCTCATTTCGCTTCTGCTTATAGCTTGCCCAATCGTCATTCTGCCGGATAAAACAGAACTTTTTATAGTGGGCATTTTTTATTTCCTTGGTCACCCACGGATATTTTTTTCTTAGCATTTTTTGAGAGAAGCAACTTTATCAATAGGCTCCTGGATATTTTTAGTGAAGTAAAGTAGTAAGGAATATTCACGTCAACCAAGGTGTAACTCCAATTTTTCCCAATTAATTCTAATATTAAAGAAGCTATCGCCTCACTCACAGGTCCCGAAAATAATAATTCTGAGCTCCAGTTTTGAATTTACCCTCTAGTGTCACTTCAATACCTATCATCTCATGATCACTCAGGGCGGGAAAGTTTCTGATAATTTCACTAGCACTAAAGTCGTTAGTTATTTGTAATACGTGTTGCTTTGGTAACAATTTGAGTAAATAGAGCGCCTTGAATAACATTCTTTAGTCTTTTTGTATCACTGTTGTCTTTTAATAAATCCATATTTAGATCACCCAGGACATAACTTTTATTCTATTGTAATATATTATCTTGTAATTTTTACCTATAACACGCAGCAACTAAGAAAACTTCTGAACTTATTTGTATTTTAATCACTAACATTCAGTAAATATTTTCGACAACATCATTAAATACTATATAAAAATTTAAACAATCTTTGATATACATATATGACTGTTCCTCCTGTATGTCTACTAGTCGAGTGGCATATGACAGTAGAATACCTATGAATATCCAATTCCTGGTTCTTAATTTCCGCCGTTACATGTGTTTCAGACACGTACATAATCCATGGATCTTTTGTAGGCCAATTTAAAAGGAATAGCACTTTTACATGTTATAGAATCCGGGATAGCATTATAAATCTTTGAAATTTGATAAGAGAATGATCTCTTAAATAGTTCAGTCTTATGTATGGGAGGAGTAAGACGTCCCTTAAACCTAATATTTAAATTATGTACATCAGACCTATACACGATTTTTTTATGCAAATATGGGGGAGTTTTATTTAAAATAATCCTATAGAAAAGACAAGCAGCATGAAGTAAACGTCTATTACTCATATTAAGCCAACCAAGGTCAGCAAGCTTACGAGAAATATGATTTCTTTTACGAATTCCGAATATTAATCGTAGACAAGAATTTTGTAACACCTGAACACGGCGCTTATCAAAAGAGTCTATTGAGTATCCATAAATAGAGTCACAGAAGTTCAATCGTGATAAAACCAACGCCTCGCATAAAAGAGTTTTCTTCTGATTAAGGTAGTCTTTAGAATTATAAATCAATTTTAAGTTGAGTGAGTGAGTGTGAGACCTATATTTTAGGCTAGGGTCCAAAAAAAGTCTCAAATTTCTGCAGCTTTCAGTTACAGGCAGATTCTCATTATTTATTTTGATTTGTATTAAAGGTAAACATTTTTGATGGACTCTGGAAGCTCCAAAGAACATAACTGAACTTTTTTTTGAATTAATTGATAAAGAGTGATCAGTTGCTGCTGAAAGTAAAGTTGTAAGGTCGTCATTTATTTCGTGAATACCCTGAATAATATTATCCCCCTTAAACGTGTGATAGACTTGCGTATCGTCGGCGTCTAAATGAATTTTACAATGCCTGACCTGATTTATGAGCTGCGAAGTATGTATTTAGAACAATAAAGGCCCAAAATAGATCCCTGTGGTACTCCGCACGTTACAGGTAGAAAGTCTGACTGGACATCGGCAATGCGAACAGATTGGGCTCTACCATCCAAAAAGCTATTTAACAGTCTCATACTGTGGACATCCATCCCAATAAATTCCAATATCAATGAAAGCAAGCTATGACTTATGGTGTCAAACGCTTTAGAAAAGTCGATTAGAGCCAAAACTACCATATCCCCGCCATCCACACCCGTTATTATGTCATCCGTAACCTTTAATAGAGCAGTCTCACAACTATGTTACTGTCTGAATCCAGACTGTATCTCAGGTAGGATTGAACATTTTTCAAGATGACTGGGCAATTGCGTATCTATAAGCTTTTCCAGTACTTTGGAGAGTGCCGGCACTATGCTCACCGGCCTTAAATCTTTAAATTCGAGTTATTGGAAATTTTTGTGTAAAGGAGTGACAATGGCATGCTTCCAACCATTGGGAAATGCACCTTTCTCCAGAGATGAATTGATTATATGAGTGATAAAAGAAATTATGTAAGGACTTGCTAACAACAATAATTTAATGTTAATTCTATTACTACCTGTAGCTGTAGATTTCACAGAATATCAAATTTTTTCAACCTCATTCTCAGTAACCATCTGGAAATTGAACTTTGCTACACCAGACTTCTTGTTGTTTCTGTACCAATCAATCTGAGCCAGACTGGGATTAAGTTTCGGAATACCGTTAATATAATAGTTATTCAATTGATTAGGGTCCGAAAGCGAAGAAGGAATATCCACATTTTTCTTACCAACGTTTAGCAGCTCAAGGTCTTTCCAAGTTTTGTTAATACCGACAGTATTTGCCCTCTGTTGAAAATATGCCTTCTTTTCCTTACGACAAGCCAGGGTAGTATAGTTTCTAAGAGACTTGTAGTATTCAAAATCAGCTGGATTCTTAGATCGTCGCCATTTTGAGTGTGCATTGTTCCTCAAGGTCATTAGGAAGCGAATATTATACGTTAACCATGGTGTATATTTTTTAGTAATACGAATTTGCTTAAGAGGTGCATGGACATTGAAAAGACTCAAAAGAATATTGTTTAAGTATTCAGTTTTTTCATTTACATCCATAAATACTTTTTTTGAGCTAAGAATAAAGCTATTTAATATTTCCAAAAAGCCTTAAAATGTATAATAAGCGAAATAGCCTCACGAGAAATTAGATCCCCTCCGTAGATCCCGGGGGATTTACCTCAAGATACATCCAAATTTCTTTTTTTGGTTAATTATACTTCATACACTAATTTTCAAGGCAATATATTCAAGCATTCCAAAATTAACGCGAAAACTCTCTCGCAGAAAATATTCAAAATGGCGCCATCCCGCACTTTTTTTCGAATATTAATTGTTTAATTTTTTAGAGGCTAATATTGAATACCTATTCCATAATATTCATTCACATAAATATATGCACACTACATAGACTAATTCGGCGAATGCAGCCGGAAAACCATAAACGGTCCCCTCGAAAATTTTAAAATTTTCAGCATGGCGGTAATGGAAAATGTTTTGTGACGAAAACTATCGATATATATATATATATATATATATATATATATATATATATATATATATATATATATATATATATATATATATATATATATATATATATATATATATATATATATATATATATATATATATATATATATATATATATATATATATATATATATATATATATATATATATATATATATATATATATATATATATATATATATATATATATATATATATATATATATATATATATATATATATATATATATATATATATATATATATATATATATATATATATATATATATATATATATATATTCGAGTTAATAAAATGTATTTTATTTTTTGAAAAGTAGGAAAATATTTTGGGTGGTATAAAATTCCCATTTTTATGAATATTCCTTTTTTATCGCTCTATAATTACTACTCCTTGGCTATGTCCCTATTTTTACTTGTTATTTCTTTTACCCTCTAACAGAATAAATTAGTGAATGCAAATTGGCCTAGGCCGCTCCTGCGGTATAGTTAAGTGGGTGTGAAAAGCAGGTGTATTTATCTGGGAACGTGTCAAAAGTGTTATTTTCCTAACGGAATAAAATGCAGCAAACAACTATTCGTACTTTATCGGCTTTGAAGAAACAATAATGCACTGGATGACGGTGTTCAAAGCGTTCGATTGAGGCGGACATCTATCGGCCTATCGACAAGGCTATTGTGTCCTCCGGTCGATATTTTTAGAAAACGACCCTTTGTGGGCGCATTTTTCTGTTTTGGGGCATTGTCGAGTCGTTTCGAGAGCCTGAGTTTTTGTTCGTTTTGTTTCTGTTTGAAATGTTTGGCCTGATTTTAAACTTTAAAAAGAATTCAGGTGTAGGCTTTTTCGAACAAAAAACACCCCAAATTTGCAACTGGAGTAGCTTATTTGCTATTAAGTGTTTATAGTTGTATATGGTAGATAAAAAGTGACAGACAGAATTTAGTTTAGACATAAGTAGTTTTGACGTAATAACGAAGCTAAGATTTAGTAATCAAGTAAGGAGTAACACCTCACAATATTCTCACGAAAGTTAGAATCTTCCTTCATACTGTCTTCAAATGAAATTAATAAGAGTCGATTAATTTACTACTTTAAAAAAAACTTCGCATTTTTTTTTCAGTTTCAACTGTTTTGGTCTTATAGATATTGTTACATGATGTTGTGCCTGTTTCAGTCTCCCCCGTTTCCTGCATTTTTAAAAAATTTCACTTTTCGGGCGTTAGTTAGGAATACAGGATTTTCTGAAAAATAATGCAGGTCAATATTTTTACTGACTAATCTGTCATAAAAGAAGACTAAAATGTCATGTAAACACAAATCGAAAATTGCTTCTTTAGGGGGCTATAGCCCCATTAATGAGCCCCTGTGAACATGGTTTTTCCTATATCCTTTCAAAATATTCAAAGTCTAGATTATGAAATTTGGGTATCTTTGTTGAATATGCCTATGAAACTGCGCAATTATATGAATGGTTCCCAATGCCTGCCACATTTCATAAAATACTCGGAAAATAAATAATCGATAGTTGTTTACTTCCGATTGGACAACTGGGGAAGATGCACAAGAATCGAGGCACAAAGATATTAAATTTTATAGAGAAGATAATACTCGAAAGATGTCACGAAAAATAACAAATGTAGCTTTAATAAGTTCTTTTCTATTAACAATTTCAAATCAGGAACGTCCCGAATGGAAGGAAGGCAGGGAAAAGTCGTGCTAACTTTTTCCTGCGTAGATTTTTTCAATTTATAATTCCAAATTAAAAAAGCCTAAGCTTTTCTATTAAAGAAAAGTACTCTTGATTTAATTCATTAGGATACAACATTTTCGATAAAAATTGACTTGAAAATTGTCTTATATGGCATTAGACATACAATTCACACAATTATTATGTTCAGTACAAAGTAGAAGCTAAATGATTTACTGAAACTAACACACAAACAACATGTTTCATTTTTAATGTAAGACAATTTTCAAAGCATTTTTTTTTTCGAAAATGTTGTATTCTAACGAATTAAATCAAGAGTACCTTTCTGTTTTAAAAAACCTTAACTTTTTATAATATGGAATTGTAAAATGAAAACATCTACGCAGAAAAAGGTTAGGGCGACTTCACTATCCCCGTTCCGAACGCCTCTGATTTAGTATTAATATTTTTGACTTCTGGATTCGACAAAGCAATTTTCGATTTATATTTACCTGGTACTTAATCCTTTTTTACGACCCAGATTACTCTTAATAGTGACCTTTAATTTCGGGCCAGCCTGTATAATAAAATAGGAGTATTACTCTTTTAGGATGGATGTACAGTTGCCGACAGATAAATCCGCACAGCATAAACATTGCAAACTTTATCCACCTGAATTGCCTTTCGAATTTGACGATTATAACAATTTAAATCTAAGAGTCACTTGAAGTTATTTGCCGTTTATTTTATTTTTGATGTCATAATTAATAAATAATTGCAAACAATATGCTTCATTTAAGCATTTCTATGGCGCATGTCGACTTACTCTCCTTCGCCTTTTCAAATCACTCTCGATATGGCACTATGATGGGGATGCGCCCTCTTTTTTATTTGAATATTATTAGATTATTGGTGAAAAAAAATGTGATCGTACGAAATTTTAGTGATTTTAAACTCAGAATCTTGTTAAATTCCGACTTAAACTCAGAATTTCACTAAATTCTGACTTTAAACTCAGAATTTTGTTAAATTCCGACTTTAAACTCAGAATTTTGTTAAATTCCGACTTTAAACCCAGAATTTAACTAAATTTTGAGTTTAAAGTCAGAATTTTCTAAAATTGTTGTTAAATTTCGTCACTAAACTAAGAATTTTGATACATTTTTAATTTAAAATCGCATTTTTGATAAATTCCAACTTTAAACTTAGAACTTTACTAAATTCTGATTTTAAACTCATAATTTTTCTAAATGCCGACTTTAAACTCAGAATTTTATTAAAAATTACGACTTTAAACTCAGGATTTTACTAAATTCTGTGTTTAAACTCAGAATTTTCTTAAATTTTTATTTTTTTGATTTTTAAATTTAATTTTTTTTTAAAGTGACTCGTTTTATATTATAATATCTCTCATCAATCAAATCGAACAAAAATCTTAATATAATAATATACGTTACTCAATCCACATGGTCGTAATACTCGTAATCTAGGTAAAAATAAAAGTCTGTTTTATCAAAATATCATTAAATATTGTTAAACTCAATCGACTGTCCGTATTTATCTGACGCTAACTGTACATTACAGTTTTCATCTAGCCTCGACCATAAATAAAACATATTAGGCAAAACAAACCAGGGCGAGCGTAAGGCCCATAGCCAAGTAGAGACGACTTGGGCCCTCTCAGTCACGTAAATCACTCAAAAGTGTCGTCGAGAACGCTGACTGCACAAGATTTGCGACTAAGTAAATGTCACAGATCCGCCAGAAAAAACAACCTTTATCTTTGTGTCTGTCCCCCGAATTCCCGGCTAAGACCATGACGTACGGCCGCATAGTTGTTGTTTGTAACAATAGAGTTAATTTGTTGTCGTGCAGTGGCTTGGAAGTAGAATCTTCTTCATTTCTATAAATAAATTTAATTTATCCACACGCTTCTGTTTTAATTAATTATGTCTCAGGGATGTCCGGTATTAGATTTTGCCTATCGATAGGCGATAGCAAATCACCAAACGATAAATTTAATTTATTGATATATCCATAGATATCGATATATCGACAGGCACCGATCACTATGGATAATTATCGATGTGTTGATGGTTACCGATAAATATCGATAGTTTTTGGTATATATTGTCCAGTTAATTGTATTTTTCATTTCTTTATTGGTATGATGTATGCAAAAAAATAGTTTATCGAAAAAGGTATCGGCATGACGGCAGGTTAGAATTCGAATTTTTGTCTTTTGACCACATAGTTACGAAATATATTATTTTTGGTGTCCGCGTGGTCATGCAGGAGACATTTTAAAGTGATCGGTACGTTGCATAGCTTCTTTTCAGTAGTTTTTTTATATTTCGAAGGGGTTAATGGTTGAGTGATTGTTACACATTTTTTAAATAACATTATACAGGGTGTTTTTTAATTGATGGCTTAAAATGTAGAACGTAATTTTTGCCTTATTTTAGGACTAAAAGTTCGTGCAAGCATGTCCGCAAGGCTTTCGTTTTTAAAATATAGGGTGTCAACATTTTAATTTTGTTTTAGTTCTTTCTATGGACCTCGTACATTTCTAGAGGTAAATCATTCCAATTTGACATACACTGTACTGTAAGCAATGTCTACGAAATGGCTATAATATAGTTTACAAAAATCTACTGGGTGTTACTTTTTCTTAAGTCGTGAACCTTTTAAACACCTCCTTCCCACCCGTAATATTTACTGAGACGTCACTGGCTTTTTTTATGTAGAAAATCTGCCATTTTGTTTTCAAACTTAGTTCTTACTTTAACTCGATATTTTGAACCATTTAGGCGTTAGTTAGCAAAATTGCTAAGGTTTCTGCTTTGGCTAAATTTTAACTTTATTTGTTTTTATTTTGATAGCTAAAAAGCAGGATGTAATTTTTTGGTTGGTTCATTTTAGGACCAAAAGTTCAGATAAGCATGTATTTGAAAGGCCTTAGTTTTTGAGATACATGATTATACATTTTTTTAGTTTTTTTTTAATTTTAACACTATATATCTCAAACACTATGGCCTTCCCAAAACATGTTTATATACATTTTAAGTCCTAAAATGAATAAACATGTTTATATACATTTTAAGTCCTAAAATGAATAAAAAAATTACATTCTCAATTTTTACTAACCAAAATAAAAACAGAAAAAAGGTCATAAAGTTTTAAATGTATAGAGTCAGGTAAAAATACGAACCAAAAAGTTAGAAAATAAATGAGGAATCCGATTTTTTAATAAAGACAGACAATCCGTCGCGGTAAAAATTTCGGAAGGGGTAAAATGGGTCGCGACCTAGAAAAAAGTAGCCCCAGTAGATTTTTGTAAAATGCGTTATAGCCATTTTATAAACATTGCTTACAGCATAGTGTCAAATTTGAATGATATATCGCTAGAAATGTACCAGGGTCCATGAAAAAACTAAAATAAAATTCCAATTTTGACACCCTCTGTATTGACAGTGTTGAAACCATGCGAGACAAATTGTAGGAGTCATCAATATTAGTGATTTCTACAATATTGTGTCTTAAAACCTTTAGATAATTATTGTTTATTCTTAAGTTATTATTATTAATAATAATACTAACAATAAAAATAGTAATAATTATAATCTGTTTTTTAAAAAAATCAAATCTACAGACGCTTTCTAGAACAATATATTTATTTGATGATATATCTTATTTTCTTGGTTATATCTTAATTATTGTAGAACTTTCGTTGGTTTCCATCTTTATTTAAGATCTTCCTCAGGGCTACAATACGAAATACAAAGCTCTGTAAATTTAATTGAGATGAAATCAAAATTTAATTTTTTTTATATCAAACAATGGACTAATCTTCCTTTAAATCTATTTTTAGAAATTTTATTTTATTGCATTGACTCTAGCTATTTTGTGTGTCTCAGTCAAATTACTATGATCAAAAAGATGGCACTGCAAAGAGGATTCCAGCCAGCCCCGTGCTAGCTAATATTGCATTGGAACACCTGGGGTATTCCGTAACTATGAGTTTATCATTTGACATCCCATTACTTAAAATTTACGTAGATGACAGAGTGATGGCGATTCCCAAAAATGAAATCCCACATATCGTTGACTATTTTAATGGCTACCACCCTAAAATTAAGTTCACCTTCGAATATAAAAAGAAATAATCAAAATAAAATAATAACAGATTACTATGAAAAATCCGTAAACTCAGGAAGACCTTTCACTTATTTTTCTAACCATTCACTCAATCAGAAGATGTCATTTACGAAAGCACAGAAAAATAGAATTATACAGTTAAGAGATCTTTAATTTCATACAAAAACTTTAATACTTTTAAACAAAAACTCCACCGCAATGTTTATTCCAAAAAACTAATTAATATAATAACCAACAGTTCTCTTTTAAATTTGGTCATTAATGTAAGCAGTTCAAACCTAAATATTATACTGGATTTAGAAATTAAATACACTATGTTAAAAATCTTTCAGACACATAAAATTGTTTTTTTTATCATACGAAAAAAGTGGGATATTTGTTTAATTCCTTGTACTTTCCCAATAGTAGTTAATTTTAAATTCATTGTTCGTTGAGGTGTAATTTGTGTGGTTGCATGTTTAAGTCCTATGAACAAAATACATGTTAAATGTGCTGTCCTAAAAATGTGTATTTGGGGCCTATATAATTGCTATTTTCACTAGGTAAGGATGCCTCATGGTATTTTCCATTTTTTCAATTGTTATTTGTTGTACTTTTACGTGACATACCTGTATCATAAGTTAGAGTTTTAAATATTTTTAAGTAATTAAAGTTAATGAAAACTTTTTATTGTAGTCCTGAGGGAGATCTTAAATAAAGATCGAAACGTTGGTATTGTGAAAAATTAAGCCTTGTATTATCTTTAAAAACCAACGAAAGTTCTTCCATAATATAATAATTATTTAGGATACGAATTCACATTTTTTTATATAAAGTAGATCTTTCACTCATTATGATGCGCTTTTTCGAGATTATATTTTGGATATTTAAAAGGTTTTGTTTTTATTTAAAAGCACAGTAAAATTATATACTTAGAAATAAACATTGTCATATACATAAAATTACACATATTCGTAATAATAAATCTAAAACATTTTTTTTTAATAGTCATAGTGTAACATAGAAAGGAAGCGTTCACGGCTGTGGTCAATTAAGAAATCATGTTTCTTTGGATTACACTGTGTCAAAATAAAATCAATTTTCGACGTTTCGCCTTCGATTGCACGAGGCATCTTCAGGAATCTTTACTTCATGAGATCTGAACACTCAATGAGTTCAGAGAGACCTAGGCCGGCTATTTAAACCTGTGTTCACCGACCCGTGAGCAGGTGTAGCGATCGTTTTCCACGTATGATGTAGATTCAAGCCCGTATCTCTATTAAAATTGTTAGGATGCTTATACATTTCAATAGATTCTTTAATTTTCCTTTTAAAGAATCTCCAGACCGAAATGCAAGAACTTTAGTTTATTTTATATCTATAACATGTCCAGTGGAATGTTGGTCTAGTTCTTCCATTTTTACACAGAACCATAGACAAGATTGCAATGTTACTTCGCCGGTCCAACAATACGGACAAGGTCTGCGATCGCCAAAGAGCATTATTCCGTTCGAAACGGAAGCAGTATATGCAATTCCTTGTTTCTATAGGCTTAAGAAACACGAACTATGTATTAGAAATAAATAAATTTTACAATTTGCCGTATGTGAGCACGATTCAATTGGATATTTCATAAATGTAAAAGAAACCAAAGTTCTTCCATCGGTCCCGGGATTTTATAAACAGAAGTTTAAAGAATCTACTGAACTTAATAAGCATCCTAACCATTTTAATAGAGATACGGGCCTCAGTCTACATCATATGTGCAAAACGATCGTTACACCGTGTCACGCTTCGACTATAAATAGCCGTCCTAGGTCTCTTCGAGGTTATTCAGTGTTCCGATCTCGAGAGGTAAAAATCCCTGAAGATGCTTGGTGCAATAGAAGGCGAAACATCGAAAAGCGATCCCATTTTGACACGGTCTAATCCCAAGAACCATGATTTTTTAATACCCATAGTGTTTTCACTGTTTAATTTTTTTTGAAAAAATATTAAATCTATAGTCCATAATATTCAGACGGAAAACTATAGGCGGTCGTCCTGTAAACTTTAAAAAGAAACTTTCGTACGTTTAGGGAATTTACGTCAGCACTTAATATATATACCCAACTATCGATCTATCGATAACTAGTGAGTCATTGATATTGTTTTATCGATATATCGAAAAAAATTCCCATCACCAATGGTCGCACGACTCGTACGGGAAATCCGCATTTCTAAAAGGGTGATTTCATGTAACTAAAAATTTGATACATTTCTTACCTTTGTCACTTTTGCAAGTTTTATTTTCTATGGCATTTTCATGAAAACAAACAATCGTCTGTGACTACGTAGCCACATAGTAAATACCTATCATTATTTATGCATAAAACATTTCTAAGAAATATTGGGTTGACTGGCAAGTAATACTTTCAAAAATTGAAATATTACAAATTAATAAAAAATACATTTCATGTTACAACTATAACAGTGGCGCAAACCGCTTCGACTTTGCTGGAGGTGCTATGTTTAGTTTACGATTTTTCTACTACGTTGCCATGACAACGCGTTCGCGATGACGTCGACCGCATGGAAGATTAATGTTAACCAGCGCCATACAACGCCCTCGGTGAGTTCAGTTTGGGGTGGTTGTTTACTTTTATTTTCGCGGATTTCGCTGCAACCGGTTAGTGCCTTTGCAGTTTACTTGACTGGTTTGTGTTATATTTATTTATGGGGTTGTTGCAACTTTATTTGGTGTCGCGTTTATTAATTTACATTATTGATGAATCTGATCACGGATGTGGTTGGCATTTTGTTGGAAACTCCATTTAATCGATGGAAGGAACAAGATCAGAGTTTTAATCGTCATCCTGGTTTTCGGCGTACAAATGGTTATGTAGTAGTCAAATATTACAAAAATTGTTTTGCTGGCCTTGTTTACTAGTTTTCAATAAATATTCATTGTGGAAGAAAGAAGGATTTGCAGAAATGTTAAATATATGAAGATCTTTACATAAACATGAAGGCTCGGCGGAACATTTAAAATGCGAATTTATGCTAAAATCATTTGTAAAAAATCAAAGCACTATAGCTGACACCTTAAAAGAAAATGCTAAACTATATAAAATACATTTTAAATAAAACGTCCGATTAAATAGACTATTTATGTGCTTGGTAATTGACGCAGAGTTTTGTACCTTGCAAAACAAGAGTTAGTCTTTCGCGGCCATGATGAGAGCAGCGAGTCAATAAATTGGGGGAATTTTAAAAAGCTTTTAGGATTATTAATATCGAGAAGTTCCCAAGAACTAAAAGATCATCACAAAAAAATTAAAAATGTTTTTACTGATGACTCGAAAACTATTCAAAACGAAATAATTAATTATTAATCGAATTTATCGAATGCATTTCTGATTATTTAAATGATCACGTGAAAATGAAATAATGAACACACAGTTTTTTTCTGTGCAAGTGGATGACACCACTGATATTCCGCAAACCTCCCAGTGCTCCGTAATTTTAAGATACGTTAATTCAGAAGGTTCAGTAGTCGAGAGATTCTTAGGATTTTATAATGTCAGCTCCGATAGAACGTCGAAGAATTTATTTTCTCTATTGGATCACATTTTGGACCAATTTGACTATTAACATAAATTAATAGGGCAATGTTACGATGGCGCAAGTATGAGGTCTGGCCATCCAAATGGCCTTCAAAAAAAAAAAGAAAAAGCGCCGCAGTCTGTATTTGTCCTGAAGCAGCAAAGTTTAAAAACATTTTTAAATGTCGAATTTTTTTGCAAGCCTTAGTGGTATTCCCTCATTTTTTCATCACTCAGCCAAACGAACGTATACTCTTACATCTGCATCTACGAGGCGTATACCAACAATTACAGAAACTCGTTGGTCTTCAAGTTCGAAGTTAGTAAATGTGATTGTTCGAGTTGCGTTCTTCAAAAAAAATTGTTTGACATTCATTTTTGCATATACAATATAAAACGCTGTCGTGAGGCGCTCTGTAAAAAAAGAAATGAACATCTCTTTATAACTATGTTTGATAAATCAAATAATATTACAGAAATAAATCATTAAAAACGCGAGCTTGCTAAGCTTTCACCTGAAGAAATTAGGGCTAAATATAGAATCCTTTTTTATGAAATATTGGACCATATTTTAATGGAAATAACACTAAGCTTTCAAGACTCTGAAAAACTTACATTTTTATGTTTGACAGATTCTGCTAAATTTTCCGAATTTAAATTTTCCGACTGGCCCGTTTGAAAATTTGTTACAATTGTATGGGGAAATATTTTCAAAAAGTCAACGACTTAAAAATGAGCTTGGTCTTATTTTTGCCAATGACAGTAATTGGAATATATCGCTGCAAGAGCAAGTGAAAAATTAATGAAAATAAAGATATTTTAACCAAAGCATATAAAGTGTTTTCCCTTATTTTGACAATATTGTCGACAAGTGCTTCAATGGAAAGAAGTTTTTCTTGCCTCAAACGTGTAAAAACTTATTTAAGAAATACAATATCTCAAAAAAGACCTACTTCTCTAGGCAACTTTTCAATTCAAAAGGAATGTCTGGAGGAGATTAGGGCAACTCATCCATTTTATGAGGATGTTATAAATAAATTTGCTGCTATCAAGGATAGGAGAATTGATTTAGTATACAAAATTTAGATAAGTCGTAAAAAAATATTCTGCCCTTTCCACATATAAAAAAAATTCCAGAAAAAAAATTATTGCGATATTTTCTTGCTTCATTTACACTTCACTTACTTTTTCACCCGCGAGCCACGAGAGTTTGCTATGCACAAAAGTTTTAATTAGCCGAATTAAGTTTTAAGTTATTAGTTTCAGAAAGAGAGCGGATAGTATCTTACTCAGTGTTAATGTGTTCTACGACTTCTGCAATCTGAGAAATTCCAAAGCTGCGGTAGAGTTGAATAATAACGGAGACAATATGGAGCCTTGCGGGACTCCTGAATATTTGTTAATTGTATCCGAGCAAACATTATCTGTTTAAATTGTTTGAGCCCGGTTGTTAAGGAATGACGATATAATTTTGACAGATTCCAACGAAAGAGCGTAATATTGCAACTTCGCACACAACAGCTTATGATCTAATGTATCGAACGCTTTTGAGTAGTCAAGAAGCACGAGTAAGCTGGCATGACCCTTATCATAGGCTGCAATGATATCGTCTGTCACGGAGGCCAAAGCAATAGCCGTGCTGAATTGTTTTCGAAACCCATATTGGTTGTCAGGGATAATGTTATGTTCAACAAAGAATAAAAATATTTGATTGAATGTTTTCGGATTGTTATTTTTTGCTAACGGCTTGCCGATAGCAATCTTCAACGAATCAGGAAAATATTTTTTTTTCAATGCAGGAATTAATTATATGTAGGATATAAATGTCTATAAATGGACTACAGCGTTTTATCATATTTATAGAAATATTGTTCGTTCCACAGCAACTCGTTTTTTACTTCTATAATAATAGTATTAATCTGATCAATACTCCCAAGTTCAAACTCAAAGTGGTAATTATCCGCATATATATTATTTTTATAAAATTCAATTTTTTCGTTGCCTTTGTCTAAAACATTTTGTAAAAATGAACCAAAATGGTGTGGCAAATTGTAACTCCTGCAAGTACGGACATTTAAATCTTTTAAAGTGTTCCACGTTTTGCTAAAGTTATTTTCGACACAAATTAGTTCAAGGAATTGTTTTTTAGCGCTCCTTACCAATGATACAGTTCGGTTGCGTAATTGTTTGTATATGTGTTTGTTGTCTTCAGTAGGGAATTTTTTATATCGTTGTAAAACCTCTTTGTTTCATTATTCATTTTATATCGTCAGAAAGCCAGGGTGCTTTTGATTTTGTTATCCGACCTTTTTTTTAAAGGAGCATGCTTCTTAAATAAATTAAGTAAAGTTAGGTTAAACAATTGAATTTTATTGTCTATATTTCGATCACTAAAAGTAACATACCGTTATTTAAGTCGATACAAAAATTATTGATGATTGATGATAAAATTTATTAATTTAGGTGGGGGTTTAAGTAATTTTAAGTTTAAATTGGCACATACAAGATTGTGAACGGAGATATCCTCTGCAGGGATAGTACCACCATTCCGATGTTTCGCCTGCGTATGAGGCATCTTCACTGCACAAGACCAAAACGCTAAATGTGCAATCGCAGGCGAAACGTCGGAAGGCAATTTCAGTTGGACACGGTCTAAATCCAAGAAGGACGCATTCTTAATATTAATATCTATAGAATAACCGTAATAAATTGTAAAAAATTATACAAGGTGGAACTTTTTTGTGTCACGACCCTTTCCATCGCCCCAAAAAAAAATTCCGTTCAGACACTGACCTAGTTTGATCCCACTATCAAAAGTCCTGCTTTTTTTTAAAAATTAATATTTTCAGTGGTTTTTTTTACCTAAACTATAAGCTAAAAACCATTAAAAATGTCCATCTTTTTAAACACATTTTTCTAAATTATTTCAAAATGGTTTAAGATATCAAAACATTTTAAGGGATATAAAATTTAAAAAATAAAGCAGGAAATCCGATAGTAACTAGATCAGGTTCACTACAGATATTCTCTTGGGACGGTCAAAGGGGTTGTGACCCGTCAAGTCAAGTTCCTCATTCTGTTCTGTAACTTTTTGGTCACTTGGATTTTTTGACATTTTTCACCGTTTACAAATTATTATGCAAAATATTCATGTATACCTAATTTGAAGGTAATAATGTATTAACATTTTGTATGTATTATGCACTTAAAATTAATATTTTAACCTCCTGTTCTCGAGAACAAAGGGTTCGGCGACGTTATTTATACAATTTTTTTCTTATTTTTATGAAATAAATCGTACTGCCAGATTTTTTGACACGAATTCATTTTTGCCCTGTATAAAATATCTCTAAACAGTAAGTAAAAAGAAAAACAATTTTTCAATTTTAGAAAACATTAAGTCTTATTAGCAGATAGTATCACACTTTTTACTGTCCTTTGACATTGAAGTCAGTTCTCTGAAGCAAAAGCAGATGGTAATTCTACTGTGCCATCTATTTTTACTCTCACTCTATCAAATGTTAAGCATTAAATTTACAAACTCAAACAAAACAAATGTCACACCATAAAGATGACAAAGCCAAATTTATAGCGGTCTATTTCAAAGGAAACACAATAGATTATTGACAGTTTGTCTAATTTTTATTTTACGGTTTGAGAAGCACCAAATAAGAATGGGAATATGCCCATATTATTTAGGTTAGACCTACCGTTGTTCCTTACTACCTGAAGGAAGCGTTTCGAGTGATATGGAAGTTAGGTTGTTATTTTTTTAAGGGCACGTTCTTGCCAATTCATTGACTAAAGTACAGGGCCGTAGCAAGGTATAGGCAGATGGCACGGAAGAAGAGGACTTTAATAATTTCTTATAATATGATCAAATAATAAATAAAATGTTTAAAGGTTAAATAAATTGCCACAGTGCTCCACCGGACAACCGTTAACACTGATTTGTTTGCAGTCCTAAACAAGAACAGGTTGAACTGGTCAAAAAGTGTCTTTATATTGGTTCTAAATTTGTTTGTTTTAAATGCCCTAAAGTAAGAAAAGCACCAACAAATTCTTAACATTTAGGCCGGGATCATTGGAAAATATTTAATTGGTCACTTTTTTTATATATCTTTGCAATTGAGAGCTGAAATATGGAACATACACGATGGCGTTCCACTACGTTTTAGAATTGTAGTGATTAGTTACTTACATAGTTGAATACATTGAGGATATGTTTTATGGCCACTAAGGCCTCCTGAGCTAAAACCATTAGATTTTTTTGACCATCTCAAAGAGTTTGTTTATTCCAAGCCACTAAATCTAAAAAAAATTCGCTTCAAAGGATAAATTATATGCGTCGGCCTGTTAGCATTACTCTAATTTATTAAAATTTTACAAACAAATGTAGCAAAGTCTGTTCCTGACTTTCCCTGATAATGTAAAAGATTTACTGCAGTATGAGTTCTTGAGACTTTATAACCTACATGACACGTTCCGTATTCACTGCCAAAAGTTGGTCATATTCGACCGTACTTTGAATAAACGAAGAAACCAATTATCAGATATCCGTCTGGGTCCGTGGAAACAGTAACTAAAACTCTTTTTTCTTACTCAATATTTCGCCAAATCTATCAGCTTCTTCAGGAGTAATAATTACAAAATTAAAAAAGAACTAGCCAACCTAATAAAGTAAGAAAGTTTTTTTTGTAATGGTGGTGCATGTCTGTATTAGATCCCATTTCAAAATTAAAATTTCTAAAACCATATCCAATGGTATATTTGTAAACTAAGCTAAAACTTCCAATACTAAGACATAACTCTCAGGTCACTTTAATCAATTTACATCGCTGACAAATGAACATGTAGTTTTTAAATATTCTCTAAAACTTTGGACAGATTATAGGTTGTTGAACCAATTGTCTGCATTGTTAAGATTGTTACATTGGCTGAACGTCACAATGGTTGAAACAAAGACTTACGCAACATAAAAGTAACTGTCGAATAGGTAAACATTCATGCGCTGTGGCTGAACATAACTTAACACGGGGACATCATTTTGATTACAATAATGTCAAAATTTTAAATCGGGACATCAGTTATAAAGATCATGCAAATGTATTATATAAATAAACATAGACAAGCAATATGATACCAGTCAGCTCAGTAATACAATAGATCAATATAGCTATGCAGGCTATAATATGTAGACGTTCTCGTACGTTTTATCTATAATAATATATCTTCGACAAAAAAGGTTATTGTTATAATGATATTCAATCGTTCAGTTGCATTTAGTTGACCACTATTATACTAAACAGAGATGATAGAAAATTCTAGGGACTAACTTCGTTTCGTTTTTAAGTTTATTTTTAATTTAAAATTAATTGTAGTCTTTTACAAATTGGGTTTGCTAATTCTAATTTTGAAGTTATTACTTATGTAGGTATGTATATATATATATATATATATATATATATATATATATATATATTTATATATATCTGATCACCTAGTATAAGTTACGTTTTTAAAACTTTTATTTTCCGCCTACGGAAATCGATCACAAGAAAATCACTATTTTCTTCGTCCTCGGTAATATTGTACTATTATATTTGGTTTATTTTCATTTTAATGGCCTTTTATTATCACGATTCATGAAATATATATGCCTAGTCTAACACGTCCAAATAACTAAATTTAGTTTTAAGTCAAAATATAACAACAAACCTTTAAATCATTTCAAAATCCGATTTTATTATGCATAATACGCATATTTTTGTAAGGCAACCTTACTAATTAGCACAAAATAAAAAGTTTACTCCAAATACTTAAACCCGGTAGCACCGGCCATAAAAAATCGACAATAAATATTGTCAAAGCGTACAATTTCACTTCGTATATAAAATTTTATTATAGCAATAAAATAAGAGTAATTATTTTAGAATGATTCAGAATATGTCGTAAATTTCTTTGACCCATTTAAACTTGTTCTTGGAGATGTTTTTCGAGATTTTTGTTAATTTAAGAAGCTTGAGGATGTCAAATAAAGTGACTAGTTTATTTGGTGTAATTCCGTCGTGGACTTATGCTAACAAAATCAATTTGCTTAAAGAGCAAAAGTTATTATAAATTACTAAAAAACATGTTTGTGAGGTCGAAACCTTCTAGCGGGACACGCTAGTTCTTCACAAGGTACTATTTTTTTGATCTTGGAGTAAATTTAGGGAATAAACTATTTTTATTTTATTATTGTAATGGGTTTTTTTATTATGTTTGGATGATTCTAAGCAAAAACCACCGGTGACAGCTTGAGATCATAATTCTACCTTTGAGCTTTCGTGAATGTGAACTACCAAAGGGAACTGGGCAAAAAGTATAAAAGTTCATCATCTGCTCTTTTTACAAATTTACTGTACCTCAAGAGCTTATGTTATTTTTTAATTCAAAGCAATACCTATCTGTCCCATAACAAAACACTATCTCTTCACAAGTTTTCATTGTTTTATAGTTATGCTGCGGGATGAGATTAAGGCTCGTCTCGTCTCGACTTTGGTTAATCTTGTCTAGTCTCAATCTCGAAATTTTGGTCGACATGAGGTCAGGGTTTTGTATCGTCTCGTCTCGACTTAAAGTAAATAAACTTGTTCGATTAAAAGTTAAATAAACAAGCCGTTGGACCTCGGAGGCTCGCAAGGATACCCGCAGGCTCATTAACAGGGCCATGCGATCGAAATTACCTGCTGACTGGGAAGACATAAAAGATCTTAACGCAAGTACAAAGAACTGACACGCAGTTCAAATAAATGATCTTGGAGGACCTACTGCGAAAGCTTGGAAGGTCTTTCGCAAGCTGCTAGACTTCAAAGAATTCTCTGAAAATATCGAGGACAGAGCGTGGGGGCTCTGAGGCTTCCCACCGGTGGATACATTACCACCGCAGGGGAGGCTTTCGGTAAGCTCTTGGAAACTCATTTTTCAGGCTCTCATCCGGATTCTAATGATGCGGTTACTGCGCAGGCTTCTCAAGTAGGGCAGGTCCGGTTGACTGAAAAACGGCCACTAAGGTCGTTATAGTAGACTGCATAACTGAAGCCCTAAGAACCACAGCGACCCGAGCTTTAAAGGCCATTCTGGCACTAAGTCCCCTACACTTGCTTGTAGCGGAAAAGGCTCGCAAGCCTTCTGTTCATTTAAACGATTGGGGTCGTTGGATACACAGAGACTGAAATTTTGGACATACGCCAGTCTGGATTGACCTGATCAGTTCCGATCCTCTCCTAGCTAAGAGAGATGCCATTATTCCCGTCTTAATAGCCTCTAAGAGGTTTCGTGTAATTGTTCACGCAGGGAACAATGGAGACATGCATCTGGGGCGGAAATCTATGGGGAGCGACCTAGGACAAACATTTTTGGATGGTTTGCGACAGTATATCATTACAGCAATTTTGGGCTTATTTATAAAAAAATAAATAAACTTTCGGTTTAAGAGAAATTGTCACAATCAGATCTTCCGGTTAAACCGTAAGTTGATATCAAGTATTAGAAGTTTCAAAAACTTAGGAAAGTGCAAAACACTTTTGCTCTAAGTAAAGTTGTGTAGTTTATACAAGTGTATAAGTGGTACTTTTCGTATGCCAATATTTCAAAAACAAATGCCTTTTAATATTTATTGAAATAGACAAGGAAATTGTTTGTAGATTTTAAAAATAAAATTATGTACACGGCATTTTATTTAAACTAAGAAAATTGGTGCCCGGCTCGGAAAAACGAATCACTTTGAAGATATAAAAATCTATAAATTCTATAGTTTTTGGGGTAGGGTAGTTCCCCAAAATAAACGGACCACCTGGAATTCCATCTTTACTTTTTAAATTGTTTTAATAAAATGTATCCTGACAAAAAGTACTTTTGAATTCACGTCTTACATACATTATTATTATAGAGCTAATTAATAAAACAAGTTGGATATCAATATTAGCAAAATTCTCTAATCTTCTTAACATTTATAATAGATAAATACCTAAAAATTGATTTAAATATTTTTCTTTGTAAATGTTAATACACAGTGGACCCCTTTTAAGATAATAGAGTTATGGTAATTTTTGAACATTAAAGAGGCTACCATTCTGCCTAAAGAGAAAAAAATTGTAATCTGCCACAAGAGTAGAAAATTATAACCAAATAGTTGTAAGATTTATCAACGAAACTGTAGGTTATTAAATGGATAGGGGGGTATCAAAAAGGGGTTTAAAATGTTATTAATATTTGATATTGTATTGTTTGACTTTTAAATTTTCCAATTGCAAATGTTAGAAATTTAAAGATAAATCATTAATAACATTTCAGTAGTTCCATTTAAAAATAATTATTAATGCTCTTGATGCTCTTTGGAGACTACCTTACAAACAGATCATATAATAAATTAAACATTATATGATAATCATTTATGACGTACGTCTGTACAGGATCTGTAAAGAAAATAAAGTAATGGCAATTGCAAAGTAAAAAAACTTTGTTACTTTAAATGGAACACCCTGTATGAAATGGTTTTATTAAAGGGATCTTTTGAAATAAAGCTTGTGAACTCCGTTGAAAAAAAACAAAAATATGTGGTTAAAAAATTGGTGTTATTATGTTTATTATTCATATTAAAAATCATTTAAGGGCGCAAAACCAATATATAAATTTAAAATCATAAAAAATATCGATCATCAATTAACTTTTGCAATGCAACGTTTTTTTAAAACGAATCCGAAGAATGACCATCTACTTTGTTAGTTTAAATGGAACATCTTGTATAGTTGCATTAAATGGATATCTTCTTGCTTATCTTTAAAGATAATCAAGATATCAAATCTAGTATATCTTTGATCAGCAAGAAAATAATTAATGAAACGATATTACACAGGGGTGCTCCATTTAAAATAACAATATTTTAACGTCTTAATAGTTATTTGTTTATCCTGGCTGCTTAGACAAAACTATAACATTTTGTATTCAAAAAGAAATGTGGCATTTCTATTTTCTAAAATAAAGCTTCTGGATTTTATTGAAAATATGAACAAAATCTTTGTATATCATTGGTTTTATGTTTATTATTAATATTAAAAACCATTTAGTGGCGCAAAGCCAATATTTAAATTTAAAATAATTAAAAAATAAAGCAATCCGAAGAATTTGTGATGCAACAGAAATTGAAATAGGTATTTAACTGTACCTATAAGTTGCTCCTTTTACTAGTACCTTTATTCTCGTTTCGTCTCGAGTTGCAAAATTAAATGGCGCTGAGATGAGACAAGAGTACAAATTTAGTCTCGTCTCCCGGCATCACTTTCGCTTTAGCAGTCATCGTCCTCCCATAAAACAATAGAAATGCCACATTTCTTTTTTCGAATCTGAATTTCTTTTAGGATTCCGGCAAGTTAAACAACTTGTGCGGATGTTCTTTCCAGCCTTCTACCACAATGTTAAAAAATGCTATTTTTGTAAAAAAGGTCCACTGTGGAAAAAAAGTTTAGAAAACAATTCTTAAGAATCTCATTTTCTACAATTTTAGTAATACCTTTTTTATATAGTCCACTACAAAGCTTCAACATTTTTATAATAACACCGACTTTAAAAATATCGTTTATCCGCTTACTTCGCAGCATAGTTTCGACTTCGTCATACCTCAGTAGTGCATATCACTACATAGTTGTTATTTTTTCGCAGTATTTTTTTAGATAAGAATGACGGTTTCGAGTGGTTATCTCTTTGGATTTTGAAGATAACTTAACTCGGGTTTTATATCATAATTTCCCATTTTTGTTAATGGATTTCTCTTCTCTTGAGCAGCCCTTAAAGGATAAAATTAAAATAAAACGATATAAAATAAACTTGTTTGATCTCCGATTAGTACGCCAAATTTCAGGCTTCTAGTAATGGAGATTATTGACCTATCATTTTAATACTCTATTCAAAACATTAATGAGACCATGATAAAATTTAGGGGTCATTTGAAGTTTCCTCAAATGTTACTGGTTTCACTACTTTTGAAGCCTTGGCGCTAATTTTAAAATTTGTCGAAAACGAAGATATGCAATTAATCTTAGAGCCCAGAACTGCCTACCTATATTACCAGGTCAAAAATACAAAAAATTCTCTCTTTACCTTCAAAAATAATATTACTGAAATTTCTGCAGAAGGAATTAAAGAACTTTAGAAAAACAGCAGATAGCATTTTTAAGTTAATAAAACAAAGACTATTCTACTAGAAAAATAAATATCAACCATGTAGTGGTATATAGTCGCATGCGTCCTACGGACCGGCGGTTCTAAGCACTTTAAGATGTTTTAAATAAAACAAAGTTGCTGCAATGTAGGTGGAGCAACCCATATTTGAAAACAAACTCTTTTTAGACACTTTCGATCAAGCCATACAGATTCCATGGCATTTTGTGATTCTACTTTTGTTCTAGTTATAATAATTTATTAGACTAGAATTAAACAACATAAGTTGCTGAATATTTTTGTTTAAACTTAAAAAAAACCGTTTGAATTTTTACGTAAATTTTCTGATTTAGAAATGAGTAGTTGGTTTATAATTTAGAGCAATTAATTATCAGACATATACTTAAACATTTTGTGCACTAGTTGAGTAAAATAAGTATTTACTGATATATTTTTTGTTTTTCAGGTAAGTCCTTACATCGTACACTATAGTAGGAGGTATAATTCGAAATAAAAACCAGTGTAAGTAGAACGAATCATTTCAATGAGTTATTAACTGCATATCATGTACGTGCAGTGCAATCATAAATCCTTGCTCAAATTTGCTGAAAAAATGCTAAAATATGTAATGCGAATTATTCCATTGCGGCTTTTTTGACACTATAGTTTTAAATAAACACATAAAAACTTGCATAAATGCGATTAAGGTAATTCTTTTTGACAGAGATATTAAAACACGTAGAGATATTTGATAAATTCTACCTTTTTAGACACTAGCAATAAGTACACAAGGTGATCCAGTTTGGCACTGTGACATTGGTGGTTAAATATCAATTTTTTATTTTACATTTGATATATACGTATAATTTTCAATATTTTTCACCTAGCATACCCTATATCTAAGTATAAAATTGTGTTTGTGCTATTGACAATTTTTTTCTATTTGAGTAAAATCTAAATGGTTCGCCTTAGGTCAAAACAATTGCACATTCCTTTCCTAGTTTTATAAATTCTTCTTATAACATATTCAGATGTAATTTTCTTTTATTTGCCAAAAATAAAAAGCAATTAATACTAATATAGGAATGCGCAATTCGTTTTGCCCTAATTCACACTATTTAGATTTCACACCCTCTGAAAATATCAAATTTTCAGTTGTCAATAAATCGAAAATTTAGGAATTTACAGGTAGGGTCTGCTTTATAAAAGATGGTTGGAATTTGCTCAGATTCCTTTTCGGTCAATTTGTTTTTCGACCAATTTGACAGCTCAGCCCTTTGATGCTCAGCGAATTGACTCTCCCGGTACTGTGTTCCAGTCTTTTCGAGGTATTGGCAATAGCTTGACCGTAGACGACCGAGTTGCGTTTCGGTATGTAAACTGGCACAGGAAAGTTACCTCTCAGGCTATGAGAACGAAACAAAAACTGAGATAGGAATGTCCGATTCGTCTTGCCCTAGGTCAGACCATTCAGATTTTACAAAATTTGTAATTATCAATTTTGAAACGTTGAACACTTGAACTTATAGAGAGAATATACTAATCGAAAAACGTTTAGAATATGAAATAAAAATGAGGTTTTTTTCCCCGAATTTTTACCACCGAATTCAACTTAATTGAATCAGTAGGTTTTGATACATATATTTTAAACATCAATATTTTAAAATGGCTCCTTACCAAAATACTAGTTTTTTTCCAATGTCCAATTTGAGGTAAATTGGATTAGAAGTTTTTTAGTAATAACTTTTTAACATTTCATTAAGCCGCCATTTTGCCTCGCCATATTGGGATTTTACCCAAATGCTACAATGTCTTCCCTATATGTTCTTTAATTTTTGACCACAATTTGAAGCCTACTGAATAAGTAGTTCTTCTTATGAAGAAAGTAGAAGTTAACCATTTTTTTTGTCAATAATTAGTTTCGGTCTCCGTGCCTCCCTCCCTAAAATCAAGGGTTCTATGGACGACCCTGGTGCTAATATTACGATTAAACAGCAATACCGATACCAGCGATTGTTTATTCAAAGTATAATAGGTCTTTAATAGTATATATGTACATATATATATATATATATATATATATATATATATATATATATATATATATATATATATATATATATATATATATATATATATATATATATATATATATATATATATATATATATATATACAGGGTGATTCATGAGGAAGTGTCAATACTTCAGGTACACATTCAGGACCAAAAAATTAACATAAAAGTCTATATAAATAATTGTCCGCAAGGCCTTAGTTCTCGAGATACAGGGTGATAAAGTTTTTATTTAATTTTCCTATTTTTTAAATAAAATCTATGATAATGTAAATAATGGAGTGAAAATTGATATACGGGGGTTTTTTTGGTATGACAAATTCGAATCTAATATTAGTATTGCTCTTACTTGTAGGGGGCGCCACCTACATGTCTTTCTACTTCTTCGAACAATCACAACTTTTTGGTACAATACATATATATATATATATATATATATATATATATATATATGTACAGTCAAAAAAGTATACCTGTTAAAAGTGGATACGAGCAACCGTTTTCGAGATATTTGGATTTAAAACGATTTCCCAATTTGTCCAAATTTAAATGCATCTTTGCACAAAAGCTTTGAAATAAAAGACTAACACATTTTTTTGAGGTGTGTACTCAGTGCCTCAAACATAAACTAAACAAAAGGTATTTAATTTTTATTAAAATTGTTATTGTCAAGTTGTTTTTAATAAAATCTAGGTTACGTTTTATAATTTTCAAAAATTCCACCATTTGCTTCTAAGCACAGGTCAGCTCTAAGGTGTATAGCTCGGGTTGCTCTGTGGATACATTCGGGCGCATTTCTTAGTGTTTGTCCTGCGTTTGTTTTCCGATCCAATAATGCTTCTCTTGTATTTACTTTAGTGGAATATACCACTGATTTGAACCATCCCCAAAGACAATAATCCAAAGGATTAAGGTCTGGCGATCTAGGTGGCCAATTAAACGGACCTCCCCGACCAATCCATCGGTTTGGAAAGTTTTGGTTTAAAAACTGTAGTGTGCAGGAGCTCCATCATGCTGCAAATACGTGTTTTGTCTTACATTAAAAGGAACATCTTCTAATAGATTTCGCAAGTGATTTTCAAGAAAGTTTAAATATTTTTCTCCTGTAAGACTACCGTCGATTATAAATGGACCAATTAAATGACCATTTAATATTCCACACCACACATTAATGCTAAATTTATGTTGGAAATTATGTTCTACTGTAGCGTGAGGATTTTCATAGGACCACCGGTGTTCATTGTGAAGATTATTTATACCATCACGCGTGAACTGTGCTTCATCAGTGAACAAAACATACCTATACAACCTTCGATCTTCATTAATCCAGTTACAGAATTGCATTCTCAACTCAAATTCACCCTCCTGCAAATGTTGAACCCGTTGTAAATGAAATGGGTATAAACAATTAATGTGAAGATTTCTCCAAGCAGACGATTGTGTAATTTGATAAGTATCTGCAATCCGCCTAGTGCTTATGCTTGGATCATTTTCGACGGCATTGAGTATAGCCTCTTCTACTTCAACGTTGGGTCCCGATTCCCTTTCAGATACAATTTTCGCACTTGGAAACATCCCAGATTCTCCAGCAGTAGTGAAAACTTGTTGAAAAACTCTTCTATCTGGCACCCTTCTATCTGGAAAACGACGCTGGTACTCCGCGACTGCTTGAATTGCGACCCCATTGCAGAAGCCATAGACGAATATCATATCTGCATATTCACGATGCGAGAATATCACAGGCATAATGACGTATTTAGATCTAAAGTTTCTTAAATGATTATTATCAGATAATAAAAGTTATGAACAGAAATTGACAGTGACAAAATTTGATCTTATTATTAACTGACATTACTATTGCTAAGTAACAGGAAAAACGATGAGAACACCAACCAGCAGTTGTTCTGTCAGGCAAGGCACACTTCTATTTTTTTACAATACATGCATACTTTCTGTGAATTTGATAAAAAAAATCACATGCGCCGAAACTGTTTTAAATCCAAATATCTCGAAAACGGTTGCTCGTATCCACTTTTAACAGGTATACCTCTTTGATGTAGAAATGGCAAGGAAATAATTTGTTTTGCTCAAAAATGTAATACAAGACTGTACCAAAAAGTTGTGATTGTTCGAAGAAGTAGAAAGACATGTAGGTGGCGCCCCCTACAACTAAGAGCAATACTAATATTAGATTCGAATTTGTCATACCAAAAAACCCCCGTATATCAATTTTCACTCCATTATTTACATTATCATAGATTTTATTTAAAAAATAGGAAAATTAAATAAAAACTTTAACACCATGTATCTCGAGAACTAAGGCCTTGCGGACACTTATTTATATAGACTTTTATGTTTATTTTTTGGTCCTGAATATATATATATATATATATATATATATATATATATATATATATATATATATATATATATATATATATATATATATATATATATATATATATATATATATATATATATATATATATATATATATATATATATATATATATATATATATATATATATATATATATATATATATATATATATATATATATATATATATATATATATATATATATATATATATATATATATATATATATATATATATATATATATATATATATATATTAACGCGGCAAGAACTAGTATATAGTAGAAAATGGATTTTTTTTGGGATGACCGCTAAAGCAGTGAAATTTGGCTAACTATAGACACGTGTTTCTGACTTAAGGTCTTCATCAGTATAATCAACTAGTTGCAAGACGAGTACAACTAGCGCCAAAATTAACACATAAAACTATACCAGAGTCATCAACAGGAGCAAAACCGACATTTGTTGAATTTACTCTTATATTTTATTTTTAGATGAAACAAAATTTGATAATAGTGGCAATGATAATAATTATAATTAATTATATACTCTAAAGTTTGTACTATTTTTATATAATCTATAATTTAAACATATTTTTTCAAATATAAACATTCTCTTCACCAATAAATTTTAAACCTTCAATTTTTTGCCATCAAAAAAACAAGTTATTTATTGTCATTTGACGTTTGATATCAAAATTTCACGTATAGAAATATCTGCTTTATACAAGCATTTTTCTCAAAATTAGTACCAGTGTTTTACGCTTTTATTATACATGTATATTATGTATATATATATATATATATATATATATATATATATATATATATATATATATATATATATATATATATATATATATATATATATATATATATATATATATATATATATATATATATATATATATATATATATATATATATATATATATATATATATATATATATATATTTATTATAGGCAAAAACTAAGATGATTTAAAAAAATTGTTGTAACGAAATATTTTTCTTTACCTGTTTGCAAATAACTAACCGATTAGAAATTTATCATATGTTTTTATAATCATTTATTATGTTTGGATATTTTGAATATCGGAATAAAAATAAATGAGTGTTGCGCCAATGATCTAATAGTCCCTGCGGCGTCCCTTTGTTCTATTTGTGTCAGAGTTCTTTGCGAAAAATGAATTATTAGTGAAAGTAAACGGCAATAAATCTCGATAGCCGTCACTCAGACCCTGATGTGGCGTGAAGCCGGCTGTTTCCCAAACGAAAACTTGAGTTATTTACGGGACTTTATTATACATGTTGGTATATACAGGGAGCAAACTTTAAGACCATTATTATAAAAGGTAAACGAAACTGCTTTAATTTAGGTATTTAATCAGAAGCCTTGTTTTATTAATCAAACTATCAGCTACGATACACAGGGGCGTCCCTAGACCCATGTTGTTTAAGGGCGGGGAGGGGGCGAGTATCTCGGAGGAAAAAAGCCAACTGACTAAAAAAAAGTCATGGCATCCAACTGCTCGAGATATTAAGATGGGCGTCGCCCCTTTCCCCTGCCCTCAGTGACTTCCTGATGATACAACTATACTCGCCATTCACCTTCTAAGGAAGTTTTTTATATTTTCAAGATCAGTAATTTTATAAAAGTCTAAGAAATAAACATAATACATACCATCTATGTACCACTTTGCAAATTTTACCTGGAATTTGTATTTTATTAAAAAGAATGTGCTAAGTAGAAATAAGGCATTTTGTGTATTTAAAATAGCCTTTTCTTGATGAATGGAATCAATCCTACGGAATTTCCGGGTATATTTTGTCCCAAAGTACCAAAGTACTCGGAACCTTCCTTAAATCTTCTTTTTATCTAGAAATGCATAGTAGAATAATATATATATATATATATATATATATATATATATATATATATATAATATATATATATATATATATATATATATATATATATATATATTTATATATATATATATATATATATATATATATATATATATATATATATATGTGTTATATATATATATATTTATATATATATATATATATATATATATATATATATATATATATATATATATATATATATATATATATATATATATATATATATTTTTAATTTATAAATTTAGAATATAATGTCTTATCTTTTACTTTCCATAATTATGAAAACAGAATATTTGTAAAAAAAGGCACTATTTGAATTTTTAAATATTTTGAGAGAAAATTATAAAGAGGTCGTTTTATATGCAAAACAAAATATGCACCTTGTACTTTTTTTCGAATTTTGAAAAGTTTGTGGCATATTATATATATATATATATATATATATATATATATATATATATATATATATATATATATATATATATATATATATATATATATATATATATATATAATATATATATATATCTATATATAATATAGATATATTTAAAATATAAAAGTTGACACTCACGTATGCCGAATTTAACATATATTTGAGTAGCGTTTGTTGTTTTTTAGGTACGAAGTAATTTTAAAATTTAAGGTTTATTGACGGTACATAATTGTTTAAACTAAATCAGGAATAAACAAACAATAGTACATTTCATTTCCTCTTGTGTTAAATGTAAACTTGTAGGAAGCTCTCTTCTCATTATGCTATGGTAACTACATAAAAGGAAGCAAGGATGCATTTAATCAATGCCATATCTTTATATTTCCTGCATTTAAATCAATGTCAACGTGATACCTTTATATCTTAATTCTCTGTTTGATGTATATACACAGTTATTTAATGCAACAGTTATATTATTTTCTCATGTCTGTATAATATATACTATTAATATTAATTACAAATTAGAGTTAATATGTATATATCAGTAATTACGATATTTAATATTAATTGTGATAGAAAAGGCGTTTATTTATAATTTATTCTTAAATACGATACTTTCTGAGATAATTCGATCAGAATCTATAGTTAATTTTCTCCCACTGCCATCTCCTGTCAAGTTAAAAATAGAAAATTGTCAACCCGCCCTCATTATTATTTTTTATTTATTTTTGTGATGTTAAATAAATCATGATAAAATCCACAACTACAATATGTGATAATTAGTTTTTACCTGCAAATGACATACTCAGTATACTGAATGGTTTAAATATTAAAAAAACAAAAACCCGACTGCTTGAAGCTACTATATTAACATACACTTAGTGCAGTAGTAGTAAAGATATTAAAATAAGCTATACTTTACTTTATTTTTATTTTATTTAGGTATCCGGTATCCCGTATAAAGCAGAAAATAAAAATACTACTACTACTTCTACTGAATCCTACATAAACCGAAGAAAGCACCTGGCTCAGATATCATGTTTGCACCACTAACCTGCTTATTATTTTTATTATAATTACGTTCATTTGGAAAACAAAATTAGGATTAAAATATATGTTGGGAGCAAAATTTGGGTATTATCCGTATAAATTATTCTCTTTTTCGATCTCTTTCCACTTTTACCGCGCTTAAATCATGTGAGGAGATATTTGCGGATTTCATGTCGGATTACAAAGTCCGTCTTTTCAGAATGTCGATTGGGTTTATTAAAGATTCCATGGTTCCCAAAATATATTTCGTCAGTCCATATAATGGCACTGCTAAAATTTACATTTTCCTGGCATTTCTTAATGTACTAGTTACAAAAGGGAAGTTCCCTGAGGAAATCGCCTTCAACAGGCCCTTGAACAATGGTCGGCTTGTATGGATGGTACTCATTTTTCTTTAAAACCCCTCTAAGTGTTGTTCTAGGGCTGTACTGCTTATTCTTATCGATGAAGTTGGGTTAAAGTACTTTATTACTTGATTGTCAGATTGTCACCATTATTCTTGTCCGTGTTATACTTCTTACGCCGTTACTATTAGAAACTTCCAGAAGTTTTGAAAAATACCTTTGGTTTTGGTTGTTGCCTCTCTGGATAAGTACCAGCGTAATTGTTTAAAGCTATAATCGCAATTCTTTGGTATAATGCAAAATCATTTTTAAGAATTTAAAATAAACGATAACAGAAAAGAACTAACAAACTTTAGAAATGTCGAACAGTTCAAAACAAAAAAATAATCTTGTTACCATGGCGATCTAAAGCCTACTAGAATAAAATCGACCTTTTGATAGTTTTCCTTTCAGAAGTATAAACTTGCTGTACATTAATGAATAGGAGTTTACATGCTTAGAAAAGCAAAAATCCAATATGGCGTCCATAAAAAAAGTAAATTTGATGATGCTGAAGAATACCCGAAACGTCGAAATAAAAATCTGATACAATATATGTTTTCTACTTTATAAAATGGTTTGAAAAAAGTTTTTATAAATTTATATATATATATATATATATATATATATATATATATATATATATATATATTGCAAAACTGCAAAAACGGTTGTATAAAGTAAAATATTTCTTGAGCAATATGAAAACTCTCCAGTACGGTAAAGTTGGTAGTGCTTGATCAGTAGCGAAACTACAAATTTTGGTCTCCCCTACATGTTTCAACATAGAGCCTCTTATATACACCTACAGAAAATAATTGATGACTGAAAAAAAATTTTGCATAATCCCTTTATATTTATTGCGTGATGATTTCTATATACAGGATCGCTGGTATGTACGGAATGCGTCGATTATTTTTAAAAGTAAAAGAGCCAGCCAGAAATGTCAAACACAAAAGTTTTAGGATTTTTGAAAAACGTATAGGAGTAAGGAAAAATTGATTATTCAGGATTGATCAAAAAGTCGCGAGAAAACAAAGTACATTTTTTCAAAAGGAACATCTGATTATAAATACACCTAGGTTGATATCTTTATCTCTAAAAACACCTGAGGAATTTAAGAAAAACTGCCATATAAGGCCCCGTGCGAGAGAGAGACGGAGTCGATGAGAGTACATTGCCTTGTATGACAGCGTTTTTCTCACATTTCTGGGGTATTTTCTAAAATAGCGGTATATCAAACCAAGTATGTTTATATTTAACAAAAAGAGATTTATTTGATGGACATATAATATACGGTATGTTCTATTTGAAAAAAAAGCAATTTTGTTTTGTCGTGGCTTTATGACCATTCAAGTATAATTGATTTCTTTGCCTCAGATATATGGTTTTTCTAAGTAAATTATGTAAAAATTGGTATACTTACGTCTTGATTTTTTGATAGAAAGGCGGAATGTCTTAGACAATTTTCCAAACAAAATATTTTGTGTGAATTTTTAATTTTTTGAAACTAAAATCTCGTTTTGTTTATTTGAGAAATTTTGCATTGTTTTCGCCCGCTATCCGTCATTTTCACAAAAGCAAATTTATTAAATATTAATCAAGTCGGCTGTGGATAGTTTTATGTTCCTCAATAGGTCTAAATATTGAACCAATTTTAGAACTAGTACTAATTGTTTAGTCAATACAGATAAACTTTAAACCTAGCAGGGGTTTAAGGAAGGTCTAAATATAATGGGGTCTAAATTTTCGACCTGGTCTATATTAGTGAATACAACTGTTAAAGACTAGAAATATCACTTTCTAAAAGTATTATATAACATTATTACAATAAAATAATTTTAGAAATTTGTTAATACAAGTTGAGATCTGATCTGATCAAAAATTCTGAAATGTCGCCGTTCATCGGCTTATCTCCAATTTATAATTATCTTTTTCATTATATTAAAAATTATTGGTGTAATTAACAAATTCAAAAACTGTCGTCAGCCATTAGTTTAGATAAAGATAACAAAAACTAATGTTCTGTAGGGTTTTAAAATTTTATACCTACAAAACAAACCGACGCTCGACGCAACCTTTCTTTGATCAAGTAATAACAATATCATTAACTAAGGCTATATACGTCAATTATAAGCTAACATTATTTCGTTAAATTAGGATATTTGAGTAACAGCAATAAAATGTAAGGAATTAAGCCCGCAGAGCGTTAATTGGAAAAGAGATGCACACGTGTTGTTATAAGTGTTTCACTTTAATTTAATATCTTTAACGCGACATTTTATACCTACACGATTCAATCTGAATTAAATGACATACATATTATTCCATAAAAAAAATGTTGAGAAATAATCTCAAAAATCTGTTTATATTTTTGAAACTAAAAAGCCTTTGAAGAAAAAAAATATACTACTATCTATCTATCAATACCTTTGACTTTCTTTGATAAGAAAAATGATTTGCGTTATAGCAATTGAAAATTGTTAGTTGGCGAAAGGCAGACATTTTTCAGAATAATAAGTTTTACTTAATAATATATGTCGATTTCCTGTAAATACTTCATACTATCGTTCCGATCATTTAATTCAGATAGAATCGTGTAGGTATAAAATGTCGCGTTAAAGATATTAAATTAAAATGAAACACTTATAACAACACGTGTGGATCTCTTTTCCAATTAACGCTCTGCCGGCTTAATTCCTTACATTTTATTGCTGTTACTCAAATATTCTAATTTAACGAAATAATGTTAGCATATAATTGACGTATATAGCCTTAGTTAATGATATTGTTATTACTTGATCAAAGAAAGGTTGCGTCGCGCGTCGGTTTGTTTTGTAGGTAAAAAATTTTAAAACCCTACAGAACATAATCGTAAATACCGCCTCTAAAAATTTCTATATTAGTTTTTGTTATCTTTATCTAAACTAATGGCTGACGACAGTTTTTGAATTTGTTAATTACACCAATAATTTTTAATATAATGAAAAAGCTAATTATAAATTGGAGATAAGCCGATGAGTGGCGACATTTCAGAATTTTTGTTCAGATCAGATCTCAACTAGTATTAAGAAATTTCTAAAATTATTTTATTATAATAATGTTATATAATACTTTTAGAAAGTGATATTTCTAGTCTTTAACAGTTGTATTCACTAATATAGACCAGGTCGAAAATTTAGACCCCATTATGTTTAGAGCTTCCTTAAAGCCCTGCTAGGTTTAAAGTTTATCCGTATTCACTAAACAATTAGTACTAGTTCTAAAACTGGTTCAATATTTAGACCTATTGAGGAATATAAAACTATCCACAGCCGACTTGATTAATATTTATTAAATTTGCTTTTGTGAAAATGACGGATAGCGGGCGAAACAATGCAAAATTTCTCAAATAAACAAAACGAGATTTTAGTTTCAAAAAATTAAAAATTCACACAAAATATTTTGTTTGGAAAATTATCTAAGACATTCCGCCTTTCTATCAAAAAATCAAGACGTAAGTATACCAATTTTTACATAATTTACTTAGAAAAACCATATATCTGAGGTAAAGAAATCAATTATACTTGATTGGTTATAAAGCCACGACAAAACAAAATTGCTTTTTTTTTCAAATAGAACATACCGTATATTATATGTCCATCAAATAAATCTCTTTTTGTTAAATATATACATACTTAGTTTGATATACCGCTATTTTAGAAAATACCCCAGAAATGTGAGAAAAACGGTGTCATACGAGGCAATGTACTCCCATCGACTCCGTCTCTCTCTAACACGCGGCCTTATATGGCAGTTTTTCTTAAATTACTCGGGTGTTTTTAGAGATAAAGATATCAACCTAGGCGTATTTATAATCACATGTTCCTTTTGAAAAAATGTTCTTTCTTTTCTCGCGACTTTTTGATCAATCCTGAATAATCAATTTTTCCTTACTCCTATACGTTTTTCAAAAATCCTAAAACTTTTGTGTTTGACATCTCTGGCTGGCTCTTTTACTTTTAAAAATAATCGACGCATTCCGTACATACCAGCGATCCTGTATATAGAAATAATCACGGAGTGCAATAAGTATAAAGGGATTATGCAAATTTTTTTTTCAGATATCAATTATTTTTTGTAGGTGTATATAAGAGGCTCTATGTTGAAACATGTAGAGGAGTCCAAAATCTGTAGTTTCGCTACTGATCGAGCACTACCAACTTTACCGTACTGGAGAGTTTTCATATTGCTCAACAAATATTTTACTTTATACAACCGTTTTTGCAGTTTTATACTTCTATTATTTTTCTCTTTCAAATTTTATCATTGTTACCGACTTTAGTCTAAACTTGTATATAGATATTTAATTTAAAACACAAACAAAACGTTTTTGTACATAACCATTTTTGTGGAAAAAAACTTAACCTATTGGAAACAGCGACTCAGTTCACAATCTTGACCCTGCCTGCCGAAAACATCTCCATGTCATAACTGTTCTGAAAAGCTATTTTGTTTCACTGCATCGAAAATTTGACGCTTCTCTCCGTCTTATCGTAAGCAATCTCGTATTCCATTCAGGATTTTCTGGGCAACAAATCCAAGGTAGCTCAATTGGCCGCTTCAACTATATCTTTCGATGTCGATACAACCAACTATCGTGTTCTTATATATTTTCTGCATTTTAAGCAAAACCCATAACAGCGTTTTAAGAAACTGACAGGATGTTTCAAATTTCCCGTAAAAAATTAAGCCAACAATGGTTGTTAGGTTGTATTGACTATTGACTTCGACTAGCTCTTGTTCTGCCTTTTCCGTTAGATGGCGCTATTAGTTTTTAGTGAAATTATACCAATAAGAAGCGCATTCACCTCATCGCCCAAAAATGTTATAAAAAATGGTTTTATAGAAAAAATACATAATTAAACAATATAACAGTTAGTGTTGAAAGTATCGGTAACTAGACGATAATTTTAAAAAAATCATGTAAATTGGTACAGTACAACTCTCTCACAAATTGGGTTAGTTTTTTAAATATATAGATAATTTTATATATGATGCTATTTAAAACTATCTACTTCCAATTTATTAAGTATCCTAAAAATTTCTAATTGTGTTATTGCTTTTTATTGCCGTTTGTAAAAAAAATTCTATGACATTAGTTTTAAGGCACTGATTGTGAATTGCTTTGTCTTAAAAATATACTTTTAACACTTAGATCATAAATAACAACCAAGCACTAGAGTGAAATGGTGCCATTTTCATTAGTTAATGATATTGTGTCTAAAATAAAAATTACCTATTATAGCTCATGTAATCAAATACCTGTTAAAATAAGCGGCAAATCTAACAATTTCTTGTTTCAAATGAATAAATTACAGTCCACTGTCACTGTGGCTTTATTAACATTTTCAAATATTTTTATTGGTGGTCAAAAAAATCTATAAAATTATAAAAAATCAGCTTTTTTACCACGGTGTATAAATATGGAAAATGTAAAATATATATAAAAAAAAGATTCCTTAATTTTAAAATGACGTACTTTTAGATCTAAAAAGCGATATTTCTTGTATTCATTCACATAGACCAGGGGTAAATTTAGACCTCCATATTTAGACGTTCCTTAAACCCCTGCTAGGTTAGGTTAGGATAGGTACTCACTAAATAATTAGTACTAGTTCTAAAGTTAGTTCAGCAGGTTTAATTTTAAACCATATTTAGACCTGTTGTGAACAAAACACTATCCACAGCCGAATTGGTTAATATATATTAAATTAGCTTTTGTGAAAAAGCAAATTTTTCTAACAAACGCATATAAAATATTTTGTTTAAAGAATTATCTACAAACATTGCCTTTCAACCAAAAAATCAAGACGTAAGTGCTAGTTTTTACATATTTTACTTAGAAAAACCATATATCTTAAATAATAGTAGGTAATTACTAAAGAGAGTCGCTGGTATGTACGAAAACGGTAGATTATTGGCAAAAGTCACGGAGCTAACAACAATTTTTAAAAATCATTTGGAGCAAAGAAAAACCAATTATTCAGGATTGGTCATAAAGTCGCTCCAAAACAAAGTTGCATTTTTTAAATAGAACACCCCGTATATATTATATGTTCATCAAATGAATCACTTTTTGCTCAATATAAACATACCGGGTTTGATACCTCTACCTTTAAAGATACCCCAGAAATTTGAGAGAGACCCTGTTATAAGAGACAATGTATTTACATCGTCTCCACTATGTACTAGAGAGTTGGTCTCTCTCTAATACGCGGCCTCATATCATTTTTCTTAAATTTGTTGAGTTTTTTTAAAGATAAAGATATCATATTAGGTGTATTTATGATCAGTAAAAAGAGACTCATTTGGAGGATTCAGAGTGTTCCATTTGAAAAAATTCACTTTGTTTTGTTGCCTGTTGGTGATCAAAAAAATGTATGCAACTTTTACGTAATGTATATGTTAGACAACTGCCATCTTAAGTTCAAATGGAACCGAACAAATAATTTTCCGAAATATCATAATTAACTATGATGGTGCCATGTTCAAAACATACGGGGTGAACTTAAAAGTTTTAATAAATATTGTAGAGGTAAATATTTTTACATTTGGTGTCTAGAAAAGCTTCATTTCACAAATCGTGTCAAAAATAGCTATTTTGAGCATGTCCTTAGTATGTTGATGATGATTATGGATTTTTCATAGTCTGTACATCATGATATAACTATTGAGTAGTTTACCATGTTTTATTCTATAAAAAAATGCCTTACTTTAAAACACTCTTACTGGAAACCGCAACGAGAAAGCAGCTGAATCACACGTTTTATAGTAAAAGCTCCAATTTAAAAACATACGACTATTAACTTCAGTCGCTTTGAAATATTATACCTAATAAATGTTGCGTGCACACGCACATTTTAATAAAGTCACATTTTGTTCCTATCAACTAATTCAGATCTTCTAAACTATTTAATTATTTAAAATTTACAAACCGCGTTAATGTCTAACAGCATTTTAAATGTACTTCATGTTGGGTGGACATAAAAATAACCGTTAAGGCTTGAAAATGTTTGCTAATGTAGAGCACATAAAAAGTTTCCCACAACGATTAATGAAAATTCTTTTACCACTCAAGCGATGATCGTCATTTTTTCCGAGTCATTAAGAAAACTATTAATTTAATTCCTTTTAATTCTGTTATAGTTTGACTGCTGTAGGGCATATTTTCATGGTCGAATTAAATGGTGTAATAATGGGAATAAACGCCGATTCGAACCAAAAGAATCGTTTCTGTTCGTTTGAGAAAACATAAGAATACACTTTATTTTAATTTTCTACAACTAGAATGAAATCAATGAGCCAGACAGACGTAAGTTAAATTCCTTTCATTTTATAGAGTTATCATTTTGATTCATTAGTTCATCTTCGTCACGTGCAAAATTTCAGCAGTTTCACTAAATGCAGTCCATTTATATTACTGAATCTTTGAAGGGTCGTGTTTCCTTTATACTCGTTTTCGGAACCATAGTTATTCAAACTATTCCTTTATTCACATGAGCAGGTTTTTCCCCCGAAAGGTTTATGACAATTTTTGGGTTGCATAGTCATGTGAGTAAGTCGTGGGCTAGAGACACTATGCGGGCAAAAAATATTCATTGCAAATATTAAAGGATCCGACGAATCGAATAAATTGGCAAATATATCGAGTGAAACAACACACAAAGCGACGTGTTTTTGTTTTTATGCGTTTTATCTCCCGGTCCTATCAGACCTCGCAGCCCAAGATCCGCGCGGCGCACTATAGACGTATAAATTATATAGTATAACAATATGGTATATTTATAATAAAAGTATATCTAATAGCAGATACTTTACTTTTACACCCCCTACCTAGAGGTGTCACTGCCCCTCTCCCCTCGGAGAAGTCATTCATTACTAAACAAATATCTGCTGTGAGTTAAATGTTCTTATCATGACAGAAAAGTGTCTTTCGTTTAAGTCATTGTTGTTGACTGTTAATTTTTTTATCCCGATACAACAGTGACGACTTTTTATTTATTTCTACTATTAATACCGCTAATTTCAAAACCAAATATTTTCGTTATAAATGAACCGATTAAAAAAATGCTGCTGAAAGGTCGTTTCTCCCTTTTAGTGGGTTCGTCCAGTGGCGTAGTTAAACATTCCCTTCCCCCCACAGTTCTGGAGAGGGCGTGTAGACAATGTTACAAGGTTATATCATATTTGAAAGAACTTGAACAATTTCATCTCGAAGTGTTTGAGGTATATGCATGTTCATTTTACTTACTAGGATGAATATTTTCTGCTGCCGTAGTACCTACAATATATAGACAGATACAAAGTTTTTCAAGTTGTGGTAGCGTAATTATTGTGAATGTGAAATAGTACCGGGTATTTTATATAAAAGCACCTAGTGCATCTAAATTAGTCAAACTATCCTGACTTTATTTTTTTTATAAAAATGTTCAGTTCATTGTTTCTAAGTTTATTTCTAAGAAGTTTTATTGAAAAGATAGGCTCAATACAATTTGTCAAAAATAAAAATTAGTAGATTTGAATTTTGAATCCCTAAAAAACGCAAAAACTATATGATTATACAGTGCAGTTTGTTAATAGGGACTACAGAGCCGAACCACTGGTGACAAATTACAAAAAATAAACATTTTAATGAAGTTTTAATATTTATCTGCATATAGTTTTATTCACTCCGGCAAAGCGCTTACATAATACTATATAATATAGTGTCGTCGTTAATTTGCGTTACGATAGATACTACGTCAAGCAGTCGTTGTCGCACTGTGACGTTTTCGTCACGGCCTATCCAATAACCGCTCACTGGAAACATTTGTGATATGCGTTGTGACCTTGAAGCGACCAATAAACGACAATCTTTCTACCAAATGCCGAGCTGCAAAAAATTTTACCGGCAGTGTTTTGTCCGAATAGGAGTATGCCGTATTTGCTTGCTACTCGGTTCTAAACATAAAAATCGTCAAAATTGAACATATGTCTCAGAAATACGAGGTGGGCTCAATACGAAACTTTTTGTTCACAATTAAATTGTTAAATATACTTGATACTATGCCGATGACGACTATAGAAGCAGAGAGACATTTTTCTACTCTGAAACCGATAGAGACATTTCTAAAAAGTACTATGTGTCAAGACAGGCCTAATGCCTGCATGTTTGTCAGTTGAACACAAACTTTTTGGTCTATATCTGATTTGAATTAAAGAGTGATTGACAAATTTGCCACAAAGAATGATAGGCGCACTGATTTGATTTTTAAAAGAAATTAAAAAAAATGTTATGTGGAGTGCAGATAAATACAAAAAGTGTTTTTTTAATCATATGTTGACTTTGTTTGAATATTGCGAGGAATATTGTATGTTGAATGATCATCAACAATGCCGAGAAAATTAGTTTAATTATAATATATATATATATATATATATATATATATATATATATATATATATATATATATATATATATATATATATATATATATATATATACAAAACGAAACCAGGAACGGTAAGGATTACTCCTTCACCATTTTGTCGAGAATCGACCAAAACATGACGCTATGTTTGTTTCCAGGGCCAAGGTGCCATCTGCTACCGTGGTATCTGCCCCGGCAAGGCTCATCAATCATCAGGAAACTTGATGAGCCTTGCCGGGGCGGTATTACAACCGGTATTATAACTTTTTACGACCAAGAACCGCACAGAAATTGAAATTTCTGTTTCTCTATTATATATATATATATATATATATATATATATATATATATATATATATATATATATATATATATATATATATATATATATATATATATATATATATATATATATATATATATATATATATATATATATATATATATATATATATATATATATATATATATATATATATATATATATATATATATATATATATATATATATATATATATATATATATATATATATATATATATATATATATATATATATATATATATATATATATATATATATATATATATATAATATACTTATTTATATATTATACTTATTGTAATAAGAATTATTTAAATATTTCCAACACTGATTAAGACATAATAACCGAAATTACCTTAATAGAAAATAGACCCCCGAAGTCAACGCTTTTTTTGGTTAATTATACTTTAAACACTTTATTTTAAGGAAATATTTTAAAATATGTCTAAGTTATCGCGGAAACCCCTTCAAAGAAAAATATTCAAAATGGCTCCATTTGGCCATTTTAAATATTTTGTTTTTAATATCTGTTTTGAAAACCCTGGCACTACCCTGAATACTTAATAAAGAAAATGGGTAAGTTCGCTTTACCCGGAACTTCTTTCGTCAATAATCTTTCCTTTTATTAGGAATAGTGAAGTGTGATCCAATTTAGTTCAGTTCGTAATCATTTAGTAACATATACCTACCGTCTTTGCAAACATTTTTTTTGGGCGCAATTTTGTTCCATTATATGGGTTCATAGCAATATTTTACCAGTTTTTACCTTTGCTAATAATTTAAAATAAATTCGGTAACTAGTACCACAGTTAGTTATAGCCCTCAGTCCATTAAGTAGTTTTCAGTTGAATTTTTAAATATTTTATTACGCCGCTATTTCGTTTCGCCATCTTGAAGTATAGATAGTAGATAAGTAGTTTTTAGTAATACTTCTTTTAACATTTCACTAAGCCGCTATTTTGTTTTGCCATATTGAATTTTTACCAAAATATTACCAGGTCATCCCCATATAACCCTTAATTTTTAACCAACCAAAACTTGAAGTCAATCGGGTAATTAGTTTTTTAGCTGTGCCGCAAACAGGCAGATCGTCAGACAGACTGACAGACCGGATTGAGAAAACATGTTTTTCGGCATCTACCGATATTGGAGGGTGATTTTTTCACGATTACAATACTTTCCTTTTACGAGGGAAGTAAGAATCATCCAAAATGGGTAAAACCATTACAGAGTAATCGGTGTACATTAATAAGAGAAATACGTAGGGTCGAACCTTAATTTCAGGGAAAAATAAGTTATGTCAGAATAATGATCTCGGTAATTTACATATTCCTTGTGGAATGTGAATAAAAAGGTCTTTTTCATTAAACTTTCTGTTAAAAAAACAATTACTGAAGGCAAAGAAAACTGAAAAAATTGCATTAACTTCACAAACCCTCAAAACTGATAATTTCATCATTTTCTTTTAAAGGTGAAAACTTGTGAGCTACTGTTGTGAAACACTTTTTTATTGTATACAAAATAGATACGCCACTGCCCTAAAATATTTGTGAAATGGAATTGTATATAAATGTTCCTACCGCATTATCAATATCCGCAATAAATACTAAATTCAATTAAAAAAAATACCGTTAAGCGTTAAACCCGCACAAATACAGAAATATGAGTATAATTTTTCACCATTACCCCTATTGACAAGCAGGCCCCTGAAAGAGCAAATCTATTCTTTGTTCGACATCTATTATTTATTTAAAATTTATGGGCTACAACTGCACGTCAATCAAACAAATGAATTCTGCCACGGTGACATGCATGGGGTGGGGGTCGAGTCTTGATTTATATTTTGCAATTTTTATGATCGGAAGCGACATATGCAGCAAGTCGATTTTATCATATGTACAGCGTCGATTGTATGTAAAATATTTATAGCAATTCGTATCATGTTTCTTTTTATGTTTAATTATAAGAAACATTTTTTTAAAGCACACCCTCCAATAACTTTTTGAATTTTTAATAGGAGATGTAATATTGTTGCATCAACTTCAGCAGTTTTAACAATTATTATTATTTTATTAATTAAATTAAAAATTAATAATCGATCTGTAGAGTGTTCAGGGAAAATTGTTATGCATATTCTAAACTCATATACAGAGTGTTGATTTTTGCGGAGTTATTTTTGACTTTTTGTTACCCATTTTTCTAAATTTATGGATTCAATTTCTTATCATTTCCTTACTGAACCAAAATAATAACCCTAATTTTAAATATTAAGTATATACAGTACAATACCGATTATCCGAATCGCGATTGTTAAATAATCTAATACAAACAAAAATTCCGGTTTACCGAAAAAATCCGCATTATACGAAACGCGTCTGGGATTCCCCAAAAAAAACCTATTTTACGCGCTGTTGTTCATTTAAAATATACTACTGGGTGGTTCCCCTTTCCCCTCCAACTACAGAGATTTCACGGCAGTCGGCAGTCTAAAATGCGAATTGTTTTAGTTAGCCGACCGAGTGTTACAAGTATGTACTAACGTCTGTTATTATCACAAAGATAGTAGTTTTGATAGATATTTTACAAAATGCAGCATCAGAGAAATAAACGTTAACGTGTTGTTATTACCTTGAAGGAAATACTTGGAGCGGTTGTACAATTAGATAATGGTGAATTGCTTAAAAATATAGCAAAGGATTTAGATGTAGGCGAGAGTACGGTTGCAAAGTGGACAAAAAATTGCGAAAAATCGAAAAATGGTGACGTGTTTTATCGTCGCCCATCCCGGCACAGCAAAGCATTGCATACGCTAATGCTTTTTAGAGACCCAAACTTCCATTATTATGTATCGGTAAGTTACCAAAACCACGAGCCTTTAAAAAATATTCGTCGCAATATATTTCCTGTGTGGTATAAAAGTTAAAAGAGTGACTGGATCCCAAAGTAGAATTTTTTAAAAATAAACATGGATACCTCAATAAATGTGTTTTGTTACTGGATAATGCCCCTACTCACCCAAGTGTGGAGCAACTTCAAAGTGGGGAAATAAAATTAATGTTTTTGTCTCCTGCTGTAACTTCCTTCATTCAGCCCATGGATCAGGGTGTGCTGGAAAATTTAAAACGTAATTACAGGCGTTTGCTGTTGGAGCATATTTTGGAAAAAATAGATGAAGGTGCCGATTTCATTGAATGTCTAAAGAAGATAAACTTAAAAAATGTTGTATATTGAAGAGCTTCAGCCTGGAATCAAGTAAAGAGCAGTACCTTGAAAAAATCTTCCTCAAAATTGATTCAACAAGAAGAGATACATTTCACAGATGCAGAGTCCGACCATGATGAAAGTTTACTTTACCAAAATATCAGGATGTGAAAATGTTATGGAAACAGAAGCTTGTAAATGGTTAAACTGTGATAGTGTGGAAGACAGAATAACTGATCAAGAATTAATAAAATGTGTTTGTAAAACTACCGAAATAAACAGTGATGACGATGATGATAACGAAGTAGAAGCCATTGATAATATTACAGTCAAAATGTGACATTCAGAAAAACTAGAGGTCCTGGTGGAAGAAGCGTTAACTTATGTAGACCAACAAGAAAATGTAACCGCCGCGGATGTTCTTCTTATTACACGTTGGAGAGACAATGCAGCCAAAAACGGGACTAGCGCTAAACGAGTGCAGTTAAAAATTACTTCATTTTTGAGACATTAAAGTAAAAAATGAAATGGGTTACATATTTTATATTTTACGTTGCATTTAAAATATCACACACAAATATACACATTGTATGTTCAATAAAATTTTGAGTAAGAATGAAAATTAAATAAAATATTTGTTCTATGTTTTTTTTAATAAATACATATATTTTAATAAAATATTTCATAAATGCCTTTAATCTAATCATAGATGCATACTAAACTCCTATTTTATAAAAAAATGGGATTAGCCAATAATCACTAGATTGAGTTTAAAATATTCATAGTTAAAAAACTAAAAAAAGAACAATGTTAAATACAGGGTGTTAATCAAGCATGTATAAAAATATGTTTTGTTATGCTACTGTAAAATTTGAGATTTTTTATTTTGATTCGTTTAAAAGAAGTAAAAAAATGTCATCTTAATACGAATGTTATTTCTATCGCAAGAGGAAAATATTGTAATCGTGAAAAAATCACAGATTTACAGATCTTCACATTTTAGGATCCCTAGATTCCAATATCTAGAGAATTCCGTCGGGCTGTCTATCTGTCTGGCTACTCACGGCGTAGTTAAAAAAACTGCTTACCCAATTAACTTCAAATTTTGGAAAAAAATTAAGGGACTTATGGATGGTAACATTTTTGTAAAAATCCCATATGGCGGAACAAAATGGTTACCTAGTGAAATATAAATAAAAATTATTACTAAAAAACTACTCGTCCAATTTACCTCAGTGTTTGCCAGTTTCATAAAGCAAATTTCGTCAATTTGGATATTTTTTATAAGCAGTCCGACTGGTCATTCTTATTGTCTGAGCCTGATATTAACAGAATGGTTGAACAGTTCTATGATGTTTTATTTCAGGGTATCAATAATTGTATCCCCAAGAAGATCGTGGCTGACTGTTAATATCCCAAATGGTTTGACCTTCCCTTAAAAAAGCTTATTGGGCAAAAGAATTGCTTATTCAAAAGATATAAAAGGACCGACAAACTTGCTGACTATTTGGCCTATTCTGACATAAGACGTGAGGGTAAACTTGGAATTGATATGTGTTATCTTACATATGTCACACAGACTGAGCTACTTATCCCGGAAAAAATTAAATACTTTTGGTCATTTGTACGAAACTTAAGAAGGGACTCCAATCTGCCCAGTGTTATGAATTTTGACGGACCAGAAATCACTGGATCAAATAACATCTCAGCCTCTATGTAAAATTTTTCAGAGATCCATTAATCTGGGTTCATTTCCTGAATTTTGGAAGTTTTCTACCCTTCTGCCCATTTTCAAATCTGGTGATAAAAGTGATGTGAAGAACTACAGAGGTATTTCTTTACTTTCACATATACCAAAGCTCTTTGAGGCAATTATCACCGATCATATATTTGAGTCTTTAAAACTCTATATTAAGAGTATGCAACATGGTTTTTATCGTGGTCTTTCAACAACTACCAATCTTGCAATATTTCAAAACTACTTAGTGACATCGGTTGAGGCTGGCAAGCAGATCGATGTTATTTACACTGACATATCTAAGGCTTTTGTCAGTGTTTGCTATCAGCTTCTGTTATGGAAATTACAGCAAATTGGTTTTTGTGGAAAATATCTTGAATGGATCAAATCGTATTTATTTAATCGTCGCCAGCAAGTCAACATATGCGGTTCAGTCTCCACGGAGATTCTTGTGACATCGGGTGTCCCGGGTTCGCATGTGGGTCCAGTTCTTTTTCTGCTATTTATAAATGATATAATATCCTGTTTTGAATTTTCCGAATATCTTTTATATGCAGATGACTTAAAATTCTTCTTGCCAGTCTCCTCAGACTCCAATCCTCTGCAGTCTGATATGGAAAGGCACGGCAAATGGTGCAGAACTAATTATCTCTCTCTTAACATCTCGAAAGGTAAAGTGCTCCGTTTTCACAAATGTATTAATACTATACCCCCCACCTACTTTATAGATAATGTAAACCTTGAAGTTGTTAGTTTTTTCACGGACCTAGGTGTTACTTTTGACGAAAATCTTACTTTTAATCTACATATTGATAACATTGTACTTAAGGGTTTTAGACTTCTGGGTTTTATAAAGCGACATACGAAACACGTAACTCTTACCAAAGCAATTGGGTGTCTCTATAACTCATTGGTTCGTATCGTTCTAGAATATTGTTGTACAATATGGAGTCCATCATATCAGTGTCACATCGAGAGAATTGAATAGGTGCAAAATAAGTTTTCAAAATACCTCTTACATAAATTGCATTTCCCATATCAAGGTCTGTCATCTAATACTAGAGCTCTTCTTTGCGGCCTTCAAACCCTTTAATTTAGAAGAAAGAAGGCACTTCTGGTCTTTTTGCACAATTGATTAACTATGAAGTGCTGCTTGGATCAGTCCCGTTTTAGTGCCTATTAGAAGAACAAGACAATCACAGCTATTTGTTGAAAGGTACCACCGTACAAATTATGGGTTTAGCGCATTTGTTGACCGACTGGTTCACAATTACAATCGTCAGTTCTCAGAATATGATATTTTCAGAGTAAGCACTTTGCAGCTGAAAAGGCAATTAACCGGATTGGTTTTGTAATGTTTTTTGGCCCATATTGATGTTAGTTTTTCAATTGAAAATCTTTCTCATTGGTAATTTTTGTTTGCTGATCTGACATATTTTTTCTTAGAGTTACTGACTTCATTATTACCATTTGGAATGTTTAGCATTTTGTAGTGTACGTTTCTGAAGGGCCACGTGTCCGATGCGTGCATCGGCTACGTCCTTACATTAATTAATTCATTAAAAAATATGGGACAACAAGTATTAGATTTGAATTCAAGAGGGCGAAACAAAATAGCTTTATAAAATATTTAAAAAATCAGCCTGAAAAAACTACTTATTAGATTTGATTTCAAATCTTGTGCAAGAATTAAGTGTTATATAGAGATAAACAATGGACCGTGGAACAAAATGCCGGTAAAATAAAATATTTAAAAAATTATGTAAAAAAACTTTTAGTAATAAATTGGTAAAATTTTGGTACAAATGCAATTAGTAAGAACAAAATGACAATCTAATGAAAATGTTTTAAAGAAATCACTGTAAAAAACTACCATTATCCAATTTATTTTAACTTATGCCAAAAAAATCAAGTATGTTGTAGGTAGAATCTGCTAAATTATTGGTACGAATCCTATATGGTGCCCAATGACAATATTTGAAAAGACAGTCTTACTAAATAATTATATATTGGGTCACGCTGCACTATTCCTAAAAAAAAAGAAAAGATTCAGGTAAGTTCTGAATAAAGGATATTTACCGATTTTTTTTGTTATTTTCATAAAGAGAATTTTCTCCAGACCCCATCTAATTTTCACCCTGTATTAAATTCTGTTCTTGCTTTGGCTAATTAATTACGCATATTCCAAATTCAGTCTAGTAACTGAAAAATGTAGATTAGGTTAGTTAAGATTTAACATACTGTGAACGAACATTTACAGTATTTACTTTGGTTCAGTAATGTAATAATCAATAAATCCACAATAACCTACGGCACAAGGCCAAAAAAAAAACACCCTGTATATACATTTAAAACGTTCATATTAATTACATTTAGACACACTCATTTAATTATTTTTAATAAATAATAATGTTTTATGAAGTGTGTTAAAAGTAAAGCATTTCATTCATATTTGTAATATTACATTTCTCGGTGTCCCAAAATTGCCCTCTTGTTCCAGCATTGCTCGAAAACGGTCCGATCCACACACCAGTTTTCTCAAAAAAAGAGTATCCTAGCCCTACACATATAAAAAAAAATTCAGACAAGTTTGACCGAAATCGTTTTTTAATGTAATTAGTGCTTGGTCCTTTTATGCTGATACCCGATGTCAAATGGATTAGCTAAAACTGTAAAAAATGGTTTGGAACTTTTTCAAATGATATTGATAAAATGCAGAAAAACGTAGAATTAATAAAAAAAAATACATTTTTATATATAGCGTGTGAGCGGATTTGGATAACATACTATGGACAATTTTGCATAAATAATTATTTTCATTTTATATATAGGATGTGAAATAAATACAGAAATAAAAGTATACAAAACAAAAACTTTTAAATTCCAACTTTTGAGAACAACTAAGTCCGTTATCAAAAAACTTCTCAAAGCTTTTTGACTTGTATTTGCAGGCTCTTAAATTTAGCTGTCTTAAAAGTTGGAAATTCAGATTTTTTTTTTGATCTGCAGATCTCTATTTTTGTATTATTTCGCACCCTGTATATAAAATACATTCTTTTTTAAATTAATATTATTTTAAGTCCATATGTTACCCTTTTTTGACTTATTGACCATTAAATTACCTAAAAACTACACCTCGTACAAAAAACTTTAATAATGTATCTCATATTTTTATGTCCTCCAATTTGGCTATCTTAGAATCTTATTTTTGAATAAGCAAAACTTTTTATGTAGAATAACTTTTATTGATAAAATTAGTAATAAAAAAGTTTTTCATATATTACTAAAATCCACGCACACGCCTTATAATTAGAATTTAGAAACCTTGTTAATACAGTATAACCTCCCAATAGTGGACTCCCGGGAGAATCCTAAAATGTCCGTATATGACATAAAAAATTTTATTTAATTTATATTTTATATTACAAAAAAAGCATATTACATAGGAATACTTAATATAATGTTCTAAAGGTTTACTGTTATTTGAATAAATCTGTAATTGTCTTTCGTTTTGTCTGTTTTTAAATATTTTCGCATCCAAGAGCTTGAGAAATATTGTTAGCAATGTTTAAGTTATTAGAATTCAAAAAATAATTCTAAAGTTCCTTTAGTCTTTTATGGGCTTCTGAAATAGCTGAAATTTAAGTTACAAGTTCTTCTTCTTTTTTTCTCAGATTCTATTTCATTACTGGTTTGAGTGATTTCATCAGTACAATCAATGATCCCTATTTGAATTTTTATTTAATTATTATCAATTAATAAATATGTTTCTAAATCTGAATTATTAACATTAAAACTTAAGAATAAAAATGCTAATGGTATTTCATCGTCTATATCTTACCTTTCCACTATTATATGGGTTAGATCCACATTTCACGAATAATTTTTTATCGTTACAGAAGATAATCTTTTTCAAGCTACTGAAATCCACATTAATGCAATGGCCACAGTAATGCTTTTTTCTACCATTACCAAGAAAAAAAGTTTACCATTTTCCAATGAAATTTGAGAAGTTGCATTATCAAGAAATAAGATTATACTTCTCGTTACTTTCTTCATTTTGGTTTTTTTTAACCATGGTGACAGTATATCTAAAGTCATCCATAATTTTTTATTAGATACTCATTCTATTGGCAGTGTGTCCACATATGCATCTGGGCTTCTTACTATTACTAATAACTAACTACTTCATGCACACCTATCAGATCTTAATGCAAAATTTTTTGTAGAAAGGGCACGGAAAAAAGATCTGTTTCAGCGGGATCAAAAATATTTTTGAGAGAGTAATCTTTCAATATCGCCAGCAATTTAACTTTCCAGTCGTCAGCATTTTGCTTGCCAGTTTAGGTTTGCAGATTCACTACACACGGTTTTAAAGGAAATTTTATGCCGGTTACAAAATTTTTCCAACCAACCACCGGAAATTTTAAAGTCAGTTAGCTGTAAACTTTGGATTGATTACAATGCCTTTTATTTGATAAGATGTCCAGATATGGAAATATTCTTGTTTCGTACCTTACAAAACCGACGGAAAACTGCAAAATCAACTGTCAAACCAACAGTTTTTTCAAATTTTTTTTTTACCCTAAGTTTCCATCCTTCTCGAAAAGTTTTTTTCGTGAAATATTTGGGATTAAAAATGGTCAAAAAGGAACAATAAATTTAATATAGGATATAACTTTTACTCTGAATAGCCATATTCTCCTTTCACGAGGATTATCAATTACAAGCATAACTCAGTGAAATAATTCGGGACGTAGTTATCGAAAAGTAGTCTAATATCTATGGTCGGCATCCATAAATTAAATACACAGGAAGATACATAACTCATAACCAGTAGGTTTGTTTATATAACGCTCTTTTGCAAAACAAGAAAGATGGATGAACGGATACAAATTGTATTTAATATTTTATATTATTCCAGATCTGGAAGGACAGATTATTTCCTTGGGTTTTTCGATATAATATAAATAAAAAACCAATTATAACAGTTAAACATACATAGTGTCCATTCGATTTGAAACGCCAATTTATCGAAATGCAAGTTCTTCTAAAAAAGCTGAATCAGTAATATACTGATCATAAGATAAATTATCTCAAGTAAAAACCTACATTTCTGTTCTAAACGTAAGAATTAGATTACTAGTTTCATCTGAAAAGTTTCTTAGTTTAAGCGCTATGTGCCGATAATGGTAGGGGTCTTTAAAATTTCCTGTGAAAAGATAAACAAGATCCAGTTTTTTAACTCAGACGACAAACAGTAAACTGTTTAGTCATGATTAGGCAGTAAATAGTATTTAATGTCCTCAAAACCTCCAAAGACTTAAAAAAGAAACTAAAACATGCAAAAAAAACTCGTGACAGTCGCTAATCGATAAAATAGTTAATATGACTGAGTAAGTGACATTTAATGACATCATCTTTTTAAACCGATCAGTAACACCTCGTCTACGTAACCAATATACGAAGAGTACTTTCCAGGGTGTGGAGTGGTTGGGAGGAACGGTTTATTGTTTTGTTGGGTACCTCTCAGTGTATTTAATCTAGGTCTGCACCGATAATGAAGATATATGCATGAAAGTATTGGGTTTTGTGTGGACTACCGGTAATTTAAATCAAACATGACGGCTACTTATTACGGAGAGTTCATAGCTTTCATTCTTTTCAAATTTCGTTTAGGACACAGGTGAATGATATGATGTTCTTTTTAAACAATATCTTTAATTGTGCGGTTTCGCGGCTTCTGTCCGAAACTAGTAGCAATATCCGTTTTTCCAAATTGAATGTACTGTATATTGTTGAATTTTTGTATTGTCACAAATATTTTTAAAATCTATACCCAAATTTTACTGTTTTCGAGAAAATGACGCTCAACAAAACGAGTTTTTAACCCTTCGAAGCCTTGTTTCCACACAAGTCAGGACACCATAACAAAATGGATTTCACTTTCCTAGCTTAGTTTTTGATTATCTATTATCCCATACCAAATTTCGGTTTGACAAAAAGTGTCAAACTTTGACGTTTCCTGTCAAGTTAGAAAATGGTGTCAGAACAGTTTAATTTAGGTAGAGGAAATATCAACACAACACAACATTCCAGATACTACCAAACTGAGTTTGGCTCATGTATAAATTATATATCCTGTAGACGTTTCCATATTTTCAACCGTTTTGCCTAGATATCTTATGAAAGTGCCTAAAAGATGAACTTTCGTAATTTTAAAATTAACTGCCACCTATTAAGGGTATATTATCACAGGTATGGTTTCAATTTCTATATAGAATGTAAAGTGTTAAATTGAATACTGATGCATAAACATTGGACCATAAAGTCAACGTTTTAAAGAACTTAATAAGTGACTTGAGGAGCATAAATACATAAATATTTTTTTAGAACAAATTTGAAAACTAACCAATTTTATCATAATTAGTGTTTTCAAGAGGATATTTTATTTTAAAACCAATTTTAATTATGTATTTCACAAGTTAAATTGTACACTTGTTCGCCTGATAAAGTTGATAATTTGAATTTCTTCGTTTTATTCTTTGTATAAAATTAGCTATAATTTTTACTTCAGTTAAAACATTGTTTGGGGAAAAATATTTACTAAAATCACTTTGTTATTTAATTTTAGAGTGTAGGACTTTATCTCACCCCACTTCAGCCTTACAGGTGACAATGACGAGTAACTGTAGTCTCAAGAGACTGTGATGGCCGCGGTTTAAGCAAATGGAGAGATATTTCTTCAGGATGCCGGCTCGGCCCTAATGTCCATTCCTATCCATCACGTTGACTGAAAGTTGTCGTTTAGAGGCATCAGTGGAAAAAAGAATGCCATTGGCGGAGTCCGGTGTGGTTGAATTATTTTTCTTTTTGAGTTTTGGATAGTTAGCGTTACTTACATAAATAGTCCTCTTTTTATTTATATGTATTTTAAAAACTTGTAATGAATTCTTCACCAATTTCTACTATTTATAGTATAAGTGAGAGCTCGTATTTTGTTTCTTATTATTAACTACACGCTTTTTATCTGCTTGGGGATTTACTGCATAAAGAACAATTTTTATCCAGTATAATGACGAGTAATACTATTTTTGATGCTTAGAAATTCTCAAATCCTGTTGTTTTTTGTAAAATAAATTAAGTGGAAATTTTAAACAAGTTTTTTCATATACGGACTTATATCAAGTAACGGCTGTTCAATATTTATTATTATTAATATTATTATTTATATTATATAAGTGAGAGCTCGTGTTTTGTTTTCCAATATTAACTACACGCTTTTTATCTGTTTGGTGATTTACTACGTAAAGAACAATTTTAACTCAGTATACTCACTAGTAATAATGACTCCCTAAATATTTCTTATCGTTCGAAATTCCCAATTACGGAAAGTGTTGTTGTATTTCTTGTAAGGCAAACCAAACCGGGTCGTCTCGAAGTGGTTGTCTCCATGCATCACTCGACTGACACCCGGTGCCCCATATATCACGGTCGAGACGTCTGTAGCCCCCCTCGCCCCCAACGGCCCCACGATTTGCATATAGCGACAGTGTCGACCGTTTTTTATCAGACGATTTATAGGCCCACTAATGCCGGATGAACGACTTGCCACCAGTCGATTACAGGAGTTGTTTTTGCATTAGGGAGATTGAAAAGTTTAAAAGTTGACGAATTTTTTATACGGGGCGTGAATAACAAGTCTGATAGATTTATTTGTTTGGTAAAGTTTTATGGTGTATTAAAGGACAAATGAAAAATGAGTGTTAATGAGATCACATTCGGAAGCTTATTTTATTATCTATTAGGTGTTCATTATAAATCTAGGTAAAGTAATAAGCTACATAAATGCATTTTTAACGTGTCTGCTGAATGTTCCTGATTTTCAGTTAAACGGAAACTGTCTCCAGCATTTAAGGTAAGTTTATGTTAGATGATTTTTTTCATCTTCTTCATTCTCTATAGATTTAATAATAACTTTTCCATAGGGCTAACCGAGTCCACGTTCAGATTATTTTTAGCTTTAATAATGAGACATGATATCAAAGTTGTAAAATTACAACACAAAAACTATGAATTTGTTTATGTTACAGTAGCTACCTTGTAGGTAGGTTCGCGTCATAATTGAAAGTAGAATCATAACATATTCTCTTGGGAACGTGACAGTGTGCTCGTCCGTGGTCAAAGGATGTCCGCAGAGTGGAGTTCATTCTCCGCTCTTGTGGTGTCTCGTTGTAGATGGGTTGCTTCATACTCTCAATGATGATCTCGCCAATATAGTAATAGGCAAGTTCCCAACCACCAGGCTTATGCAGAGGGCTTTGACAATGGTGGAAAAGTAGTGCCAAAAACACGGTCTGTTTGTTAATCCGGATAAGACCGAAATGGTACCATCTACCCACAAGAAGAAAGAGGACCTTGAGAGGCTCACCCTCCTTGGGAAATAGTTAAGACCTTCCGGGTCGGTGAAATATCTGGGGTCTTGATAGACTCCCGACTGACCTGGAGGGATTATATTGAAAGGATCACAAAAAGGTCTGTCGGCGTGCAGACGGTCCTTCGGATCAATTTCGGGTCTAAAACCTCGTATTGTGCATTGACTTTACACGTCAGTGATAACGCCAATGATCACTTATGGCGCTCTTGTGTGGTGGCCCGCCACTCGCAGAATGACATACAGAAGGAAGCTTGACAAGCTCCAACGACTTGCCTGTCTGGGCATATTTGGAGCCATAAGAACCACACTGACCCGAGCTATGGAGGCCATTCTGGGAGTTAGACTAAGTAAGCTAGAAGAGATGCCATTATTCCGGTCTTAAGGCCTCTAAGAGGTTTTGTGTAATTATTCAGAGAGAGAACAATGGAGGGATCCCTCAAACCAAAGGGCCTAGTCTGGTTTGCAGACAGCTCTCTAATGGAGGATTCAGGGTGGGAATCTATGGGGAGAGACCCAGGGCAAGATTTAGTCTTGCTTTTTGGAAGGTATGCGACTGTATATCAGGCTGATATTACAGCAATCTTGGACTGCGCAGAGGAAAACCCTTTAAGAGGATGTCACGACAAGCATATCTATATATGATGTGATAGGCAAGCCGCGATTAAGGCTCTGTCCTCGAACATGGTTAATTCGCTGCTAACACTTCAATGCAGTAGAGCCCTAGAGAAGCTGTGTAAGTCCAATAGGGTTAGCCTCATTTGGATGCGCGGCCATCAGGGCATTGTGGGTAATGAGGGGGCGGATCAACTGGCTCGAGAAGGTAGCAACATTGCTTTCACTGGGCCGGAACCTGCTCTTGGAATTGCTCCTTAAGCTGTGAAGGCCAAGGTTAAGAATCGCACAGTCGAGGAATTCCGTGCTGAATGGCACGAGCTAGCAGGACTCCGACAGTCTACGGTCTTCATATCAAGAATAAGATTGAACTCGGCAAAGGGTCCTTTCCTTTTTAAAAAAGAGTGGGCCCTTGGCCTGACACGCATACTTGGTGGTATAGCACAATGGGGTTCAGTGGGCCTAAGTGCTGCCCTTGTCGGGCTCCCCATCTATGAAAAGAAAGCTTATCTTAACCGATTGTTTCAAATTAACGCAAAAAGTGGCTGGAAGTCTTTAAACACTTTTGGTGTAAATAATATTATTCCTAAAAATCTCTCTAGCCCTAATGATATTAATAACTATTTCATACAATTTCTAAATGATAATAACAGTAATAACTTCACAGAACAAATTAATTACTACAAATTAAATAAGCACCCTTCTAATCAGAGCTTCAAGTTTAGGCTTGTGTCTCCAGAGGAAATTGAAAATGTCGTAAGCTCCATAAAATTAAATGCATTTGGCACTGACGGCATTTCTATAAAAATGTTGCACTATTGTTTACCACATATTACAAATTTTATAACTCATGTAATTAATCTCTGTTTAGAACTAGGTTATTTTCCATCTACTTGGCGAGAGGCTGTAGTTCAGCCTCTACCAAAATATACAAATCCAAAAGATTTTACAGATTTAAGACCAATAAGTATACTACCTGTTTTATCAAAGATCCTTGAAAAAATAATTTATCGCCAAATAATAGTCTATGCAGAGGAAAATAATTTATTGCCTTAAAAACAGTCTGGTTTTAAAGAGTCTCGCAGTACCATCTCTGCATTACTAAATGTTAGAGATGACATTTTCTCGACATATGATAAAAAGGAAATTACAGCCTTGGTGCTGTTGGACTACTCTAAGGCCTTTGACACTGTTGACCACAAAGTCTTACTATCAAAATTACAGTTTTTAGGATTCAGTGATATTTCACTCTCTTTTTTCTGTTCGTATCTCGGAAATAGAAGTCAAAAAGTCTTTTTAAACAACCATTTCTCAGAAAGTAAATCCATTTTAACTGGCGTGCCACAAGGTTCTATTTTATCTCCCCTCTTATTTTTATTGTACACTTCAGATTTGTTTGGCAAAGTTAGGTTCTGCAATATACATGACTACGCTGACGATACTCATGTTTACTATAGTTTTAACCCCAATAATGCTCAGATAGAATTAATAGCGACTTAAATAAAATCTATGAATTTTCTTTCTCTCAGAATTTAAAACTAAATGCCGCTAAATCTTGTTTTATGCTCTTTTGGAACCCCAATATGATTAAAGGATTAAGATCTAATTTTGTGCCGGTTATCAACGGAGTAAACCTGACTGAAGGTTTGCCGAACACAAAAAAAAATCTTTCTAGATCATATTGCGTTTTGAAAACTTCATATTCAAACAAAAACTGTCTTAGTTTCCATTTACGAAAGAAACTGTATGAATCTCTTGTTTTCTCAATTTTTAATATATGGACCCTGTATTGATTCGATAACTAAAAAACGGGTACAACTCGTACAGAATAATTGTTGTAGATTTTGTATTTGGTCTTAGAAAATACGGCAGTGTTTCTTTTAAGCTCTGTTCTCTAAACTGGATTCCTATGGCGGATATGTGGAAGGTACATCTTACGACATTGGTGCACCGTGTTCTCAGGACTGGCAGGCCCTCATCCCTCATAATTAATTCAAAGAAATACGCAACACAGTAATAATATTAGATTTCCTTTAATTTTAGATATTCCAAGACATACCACATCTATTTTCCAACGTTCATTTTCTTTTATAGCTGTCAAATTATATAATAGCATCCCGGATCAATTTAAAAACTTAGGTTCCCTAATATTTAAACAAAGAATTAAACAGCAGTATCTTAACAATTTTCTTAATAATTGATTTGAGGTCTTTGATTGGAAATAATTATTAACACCATTTTCCCTTGTTTCCTCTATTCTTCTTTTCTATCTTTCTGTCACCTATAACTAGTTTCTTTTGCTTTCCTCTCTATATAAGTGCCATAGGTACTTAAAATAAGTAATATCTTTTTGATTTCTTTTTGTTATATATTACAATATATGTACTCATTTTTTAGCAGATTGTAATGGTAAACCTCGCCTATATGTGTAACTGATTTTTGAATAAAAGACGATTTATTATTATTATTATTATTATTATTCCCTTCCTTGATGTGTTAGTACAAAAGAAAGAGAACGGCATCCTAGGTCATCCTGTTTACAGGGAAACTGATACATACGAATAGATATTTAAACTTTAGTTCTTACCATCATCCATCTCGAGAAAAATCCGTCATCAATTCATTATTCTTCAGGCTTTGTCAATATGTGATACAAATTCATTTCCGGAAAAAACAGAAAAACTGACGGAAGCTTTAAAATCAAACGGAGATTGCACTGAAGATATTAGGCGTTTGATTAGGTATTATAATAATTTAGACCTAAACCTGTATTGGATATTCAACCATTAAGTAGTGCAGTTTTACGTTTTATTTAGGGTTACCCAGATAAAACTGCAAGAATTCTGCGGAGATCCAGCATTCGCACAAATTTAACTGAGTTATGGATTATAATTATATAAGTAATTTTTGCTTCTTTACTAATACTGATATTTTAAATATTTGAACTATGTCGTGAACAGACAAACCGACGTACTATCCGTTTTTTCGGTACCTACTTAAACAAAAACAAGTGGAAAAAATCTTGGAGGGTGATTTTTTACGATAACACTACATCTCTCATACAAGGGAAGGTAATGGATATTAAAAGAAAAACTGAAAATTAAAGACATATTTTTGCGACATTTTAAGTTCGGTTTAAGTGAATGATTTATAATCGTTATAAAGCGTCTTTTACTCGAAAGGGATAGAGCATTCATCATGCAGTTTATTTCGCAGCAACTGTCGACACATAAATATGCCAGAAACACGGCGAAAAATCGACGACGACTGTAAAAACGTCACTGTTAATTTGTTGATGTGAAATGTTGCAGATGCCCTTCTTTATTGAATTTTTACCGGCCCGATGTCAGCTAATTTATGAGTCAACCTGGTTGATGGGGCAACATCGTCTCCTATGATTTATCTATTTGAATTGGCGGACAGTTGAAACATGAAAAACACAACTATTTTTAAAAATTAAAAATGTTGTCTGATCGAGAATAATAGTGGAATAAATCTACCAGAAATTTTCGTAAAAAAGAAACTGCACTCCCGTTGGATTTTTTTGTATAAACGTATCGTCGTGATCACAAAGGAATGGCATCCTAAGTTTTCATGGATTACATGCGTTTCAATGTTTGAAAATAAAAAAAAACAAAAGAGAAGAATGAAGAAAAATGGACGAATCAACGAATAGTGAGTAGCGGGCTTTAGTAAATATGATGTTATTTTTGAGAACAAATAAATATTAGATGTTCGTGTTAATATATTTTTATTTCGCGCTACCCCAATGATACCAGCTTCCTTATCTGCAACACGTTCTTTTTGGAGGCCGCAACAGAATAGCATGCCTCGTGTAGGGCAAATACACAAAATTAAATCTTAGAAACAAATACTTCGCTGGCTAATACGATGACAGGCATTGAATTACCCTAGTTGACTCTTGATTTCCCTTGGGAGAAATAATGTTATGTTATAATGTTAATATATTTTTGTTTCACGATACACTAACGTCACAACAGGGATACCATGATCCCTGTCTGGATTATGTCTTACTATGTCGCAGGCGCACTGATCCATTTCAGTCAAACCGCGGTCGTGATTTCGCTTTTTTTAGAGCTCTTTAGGCCTCCATAGATTTGTGAGCCTCATATAAGTCAAAAACATAAAATGGAATTACAAAAACCACTACTCAGCTGGCGCATTCCACGACCGCTATCTAATACCACCACCGGCTTTGAATTAAATTGTTGATTCTTGACGTTTGTGGGGAGAAATAATATATTTTACTTCACATTACATCAACGTCATAACAAAGATATTATGATCCCTCGATCGCGGCTTTTCTCTTTTTAATGTTCATCAGGTCATCATAGACTAGCGATCCTCGTGTAAGACAAAGGCACAAAATTAAATCATAGAAACAAATACTCTCGCCGGCATTGAATTATTCTGTTGATTCCTGATTTTTGTCGAGAGAAATAATGTTAAGAAGCAAGAATGACCCCTGTCTAGAATATGTCCTGCAACGACGCAGCCGATTGGATTTTGGATTTGGATCCATTTCAGTTTGGATTTGGATCCATTTCAGTTAAACGACGATAGCAATTTCGCTTTTTTAGAGCTCATTATGCGGAAGGCATGATTCTATTAGATGTTAGTATTATTTTGTTTTAAAATATTATTTTCTGTATGTTGCTTTTACTATAAGTTTATTAAGTAGTTATGTTATGTAGCCTGTTGTACCGAGTATTTTAGTAAATACCTAAATAAACAAGAAAAAGCTTATCTAACTACTGTTTGGAAAATCAATGAGGAAACCCAACACTTCTAAAAAATGATAGGTAAGAGACATTAGTGATTGAATGATTGTCTGAAGTCAATAGGGTTAATAGTTTTTTTTTATGACGGGAAAAAAATACAAAGAATAAAATATGACTTTTTTTCCCGGGGAAAAAATGAGAATTTTTTTCCCGGATATATATGCACATAAGTAAAGGTAGATATTTATTATAGAATATTTTATTATATAAAAGTTACATTTCTTTTATATCAAAAGTACAATTATTAAATGTGCATTGCATGAATGACATGTTCCTTGAATTATTCGGTACAATAGTCGAATTTTCTTCATGGACGCAACTGCCGTTGATATACCTGGTCGAAAAGCGGGTGTTATTTCAGCACTGCCATACATTCTAAACACTTTATTAGCTACTTCTGCTCTGTGTGTTACCTGATTCATCAAAATACCCTTCAGCGACCGTTGAGGACTTCCAACCGCCATGTTTCTTTAGTGTCATCAAGCCTTCCCCAGATTCAACTAAAAGTGTAGCAGACGATCTTCGAAATGAATGACCTGTATATGATTTAGCATTGTCAAGTTAAAGCTACTGTTTCAAGTACCTTATAAAACTGATTTTTTACCTACAACCTGGTTGATACGTTTTCCATTGCCATATGCGTAAAACAGGCGGCGATCCGTTGCTGCTGCTGGACGAAGGACTTATGTTCAGTAAAATTTAATATATTCTTCAGTAACTACACATCTTCTATTTACATCATTCTTTGTTTGCTTACGTTTCACAAATAATACCGTTTCCGAATCTTCAATATCATATAAATTTACCTGGGTGATTTCACAAATTCGACCAGCTCTTGCATCCCAAATACAACAACACCCTTGACCATTAAATAAACTTCATCAGGAGCATTATTTAAAAAATCACTAATTTGTGTACTCGTAAAAATAGGAGCTTTCTTGGGCGGGTAACTTTTCCCATTTTGTTTCAAAAAGGTAATTAGTTTGACATTTTTTTGAAATGTCTACATTACTATTCGATTGTAACATACTTTTAATCATTGAATAATTCAACCAGTGTTGATGGCTTTTGTTGTTGTGCCAATTTCAAAAATTTAGCCAATAACACCGTCTGTCTCCGAAAAAGAACTGCATGTCGTTTTCATCTTCCATTCCATAAATCTTTAATACGCGGTTTAGTAAATTTTCCGCGATTTAGATCGTAATAATTTTTGTGACGCTAATTTCGCTGCTTCTACTAAAAGGTGGAGTCAGAGAATACTCGGAATCAAACATTTTTTAACTTTTTATTATTCACAATAACTACTAAACCACCACTAAGTTCGCAATTTTTATTTGATTACTTTTAACGTTTTCTTAGCAACGCAGGTTGCATACAACAGGCTACCAATTTAAAACTTCAAATTTCACATCGATAATTTTCTGACTTCATTCAACTATTTTCAATACTAAATCGTCGATTTTTCCGTAACAGAAAAAAATGGTATATTAGAAAAAAAATAGTATATTATACACAGGAAAAATATTAGATTTTAACTCTCGGTTTTTTTGTCTCCCTCCGCAAACAACACAACCTCGAGCTAAAATCTAATACTTTTGTATAATACATAATTATTTCTCATTTCAGATACGTAGATAAAATGCTGCTAAGTAACAAATGACATTTTATGCGACCTTGAAAATTTAACTTATAAAGTCGGTTTCAAACTAATGAACCTTAAAAATAGATATATCGTAAGATATTAGACCATTGTGTCTTTAAAAAAGATTTTTGAAGAATTCTAAAAGAGGATAAAAAATGCATGGCTCTTCTTAGTACCTAGTTATCAAATAGTATTTTGATAAAACTTCATAAGTCAAACGTTTAAAGTCGTTTAAAACATTATTTTTCAGGGCCTTTTTGAAGTCCGTTTGGTATTGTTTATTACCGTTTCATAATATGTTTAAAAGAGTTTTAAATTTTACTGTAAAGTGGCACAAAGGGTATAATAACTCTAAAAAATACAAAAAAAAAGTATTATTTTATCAAATAACTTTATATATATATATATATATATATATATATATATATATATATATATATATATATATATATATATATATATATATATATATATATATATATATATATATATATATATATATATATATATATATATTTCTTCAATGTATTCTGACGGATTTTACCAGTTACCAGAAAAAAAACTTAAAACTAAATTATCAAGGGCGACCTTATTTGAATGTCACGCAAAATTGTTTACCCGTGCAATTACTATGACTGCGAACTTCATAACTGACATAGAGTACCTAACTCGACGTTACATTATTGTGACTCTAGTCAGCGAAACCCTAGTACCAAAAAAAAACTTAACAAAGAACTGTTTATCCAGCTGACATTACATTTTATACAAAAATCAAGTTTTCTAATGGAAAACATTTTGATACGTCTCACATATGGCAAAACAAAATATTGGCTATTGAAATGTTTAAAAAGTCGATAAAATGCCACTTCCTGGTATAAATCCTTATTTTTATCTAAAAAATCGGTAAAATCGCGTTTACCGAGAACTTCCCTCGTATGTAATTATACTATACTAACACGGATTATATGTTAATAATTGCTTGGTAATAACTTTATAGAAATCCTAGAAACTGTAATTCATTTTAATTTTTTTTTTAGTTATTACCAAGCAACTATTTGGATTCATAAAATCTCTTAGCTATGCGTAGCGGAATTCTGTTCGAGGGAAGTTGTGGGTAAAGGTGAATGTGAATGATTTTTTCCTTTGTTTTAATTTATTTTTCAATAAATACATTATTAATTATTTTATTTAATAATTATATATATTAAATACGTTCTATATTATACATCATATATACAAAATAAATTAAAAGGTAAAATAAAGAAAATAATAAATAAATTATGTCATTATTTCTTTCATTAATACCTGGAAATGGAATTATACCGAATATTAATTGGCTTCATAGGATTTCCTTTAAAAATTTTCCGGTTTGTCCCTGTTTCACACTTAATTTTTGTGCAAAATTCAAAGTACAAAGTCAATTGGATAAGTGAATTTTTGGTATTAAATTTTTATACATTTTATTAGGCGCCATAATGGTTTCATACAAAAAAATTACCTTTGTATTACATTTGATTTTTGTGCAAAATATTGAGGTCCATTCAATAAGTAGATCCCGAGTTAGATCCTCAATAATCATTTTCATTTTTTCCAAGGGTGATTTTTTTCACAATACTAGCCTCTAGTGAGGGAAGTAAAAATCATGAAAAATTAATTTTTGCAACATAATATAGAAAGCTTGTTACTGCGTTCCATTCGCGAAAAAAATCAGAATAAAATAAATAACATTAAAAATAAGCTAAATTAAACACAAAATATTAGAACACTAGTTTCATAAGATATAATTTTATAGAAGAAATACTAAAGGGCGAGTGTGATTACATGCCTTATAACGAGTACTTTATACTATTTTTTCTGTGTTATTCCTTATATTTTAAAATGCATTATCGTTAAAAATATATTTAGTGTAACCATATTTAAGTTGGTGACAACGCATGCCAAAAGAGACAATAATATGCGCACCATTTTGTTCTTCCATGACTTAGCATTGCCAACTTTGTAGAAAAAAAAATGTAATGTCGAAAAGACGGCCAGTAAGTCACTACTTTCCGCATCAAAAAGACGTCTTTATGACTGCAAAATACAAAAAGACACGTGAGTGTACTATGATTTAATTATATGGTGAAAAAACACTTCCTACAAACAAGTGAACACTTTGAAAATAGGTTCGTAAAAAATTAAAATATAGACAAAATGCACATTTTGACAATAGCCTAAAAACATTCATCTTTTATAATATGGCAAATCAATGCAGCTCAGAATTTCTATATTATTATTATTATTTACCCTTTGTACAATATTACTCGATGAATATTGCCTAATTTGCTGTTCCAAATTAATTATGAAAAGAGAAGGTATTTTTATTCATTTTGCCTGTGAGTAAAACATAATTAGATCGAATAATTACGTTTTGCTATCAAAAACACAAAACGGTTCATTGTTGCCCTTTTCCACAACATATTATGCATGAGTTTGATCAGTCATCTATAAAATTGGAATTGTATGTACATGCATTTATTTTACCTGTATTTGATTCTTATATATACATTTACCTGTGAAACCATTATGTTACGAACAGGTATGGGTGATTCTCCAGATTGCTTTATATAAATAATTTTACGTTCCCAAGAGGAAAGTTTCGATTTGCATCTCTATGAGGTTATAGTAAAATGTTATTTTACTCATATTACATCTTATTCGTGTGGTCTTTAAAACAATACAAAGGATACCGCAAATAAAGTTTATTTATTATTTCCCTCGTATTGTAATCATGAAAAAAATCACCCTCCGAGATTTTTTCAGATCTTTACGTTTCAGGGTCCTTAGATGCCGAAAAACAAGTTTTCTCAATTCCGTCAGTCTGCCTGTCTATCTGTCGGTCTCTCTGTTCACGGCATAGCTAAAAAACTACTTATCCGATTGACTTCAAACTTTGGGCAAAAGTTATAAGTGATATGGGGATGACCTGGTAACATTTTGGCATAAATCGAATTTGTTGCAACAAAATGGCGGCCTTGTGGTAAAAAATTATTACTAAAAAAAACTATTTATCCAAAGTTTGCACAAAAATCAAGTATCGTGTGGGAATTAACTGGTAAAATTTTGGTACGAATCTACTATGGCGGAACAAAATGGCGGATTAATAAAATATTTAAACATTCAGCCTGAAAAACTTCTTAATGAACTAACTTCAAATTGTGTGCCATAACTAATTGTGGTATAGAGAACTGTGGCACTAATTCAAGATGGCGGAACAAAATGGCGGCCAAATAAAATATTTGTAATCGTGAAAAAAATCTTTACATATTTTCAGGTTATAGCGTCCTTAGATGCCAAAAAAATATGTTTTGTAAATTCCGTCGGTCCGCCTGTCGGTTTGTCTAAGTGTCAGTTCGCGGCATAGCTTAAAAACTACCCATCAAATTGACTTTTTTTAATCAAAAATTAAGGGTCATATGGAGATGACCTGGTAACAGTTTTGAAAAAATCCAATACGACGGAACAAGATGGCGGCCTAGTGAAACGTTAAAAAAATTATTACTAAAACACTAATTATCCAATGTCCTCAAATTTTGCACAAACATCAAGTGTTATGTAGGAATGAGCTGATAACATTTTGGTATGAATATAAGATAGCAAAGCAAAGTGGCCGCCTAATAAAATATTTAAAATATCGCCCTGAAAGAAAACTACTTTTTAGATTAATTTCAAATTTTGTGCAAATATTAAGTGTGGTATAGGTATAAACCGGTAAAGTTGTGGTACAGATTCATGATAGTGGAGCTAAATGGCGACCAAATAATTAAAAAAAAAATCAACGTAAAAAATATCTTATTCAGTTAACTTTAAATTTTGCAGAGAAATTAAATATGATAGAGGGATAAACTGCTACGAATTCAACATGACGTAACAAAATGGCAGTGTGTATCAATGTAACAACAAAAGGGAAGTATGGTAATGGTGAAAAAAATCACCCTCCGAGATTTTTTCTTTAGCTGTCAGGGTCCCTAGATGCCGAAAAACATGTTTTCTCAATTCCGTCAGTTTGTCTATCTGTCTGTTCGCGGGATAGCTAAAAAATGTTGATCAAAAATGAAGAGTCATATGGGAAGGACCTGGTAAGATTTTGGTAAAAATCCAATATGGCAAAACCAAATGGCGGAAATGTTAAAAAAATTATTACTAAAAAACTGCCTATCCAATTTTTCTTAAAATTTGCACAAAAATCAACTATTATGTAGTAATTATCTGGTGAAATTTTGGTATGAATCTAAGATGGCGGAACAAAATGGTGGCTTAATAAATATTTAAAAATTCCGCCTGAAAAAACTATTTAATGGACTAATTTAAAATTATGTGCCATAACTAATTGTGGTATACAGATAAGCTAGTAAAACTATGATGATGATGAGCGAACAAAAAGGCGGCCAAATAAAATATTTCATCAATTCCGTCTGTTCGTTTATCAGTTTGTCTGTCTGTATGTCAGTTCGCGGCATAGCTTAAAAATTACTCTTCATCATCGATATTTTGGTAAAAATCCAATATGCCGGTCGAGTGAAACGTTAAAAAACTAAGTATCTAATGTCCACAAATTGTGCACAAAAATCAAGTCTTACGTAGGAATGAGCTGATAACATTTTGGTATGTATATAAGATAGCAAAACAAAATGGCTGGCTAGTAAAATATTTAAAATATCGGCCCGAAAAAAACAACTTTTTAGATTAATTTCAAATTTTGTGCAAGCATTAAGTGTGGTATAGAGATAAACTAGTAAAGTTGTAGTATAAATTAATAATAGTGGAGCAAAAAGACGGCGAACTAATTTTTTAAGAAAAATCAACGTAAAAAAAATCTTATTAATTGAGTTTAAATTTTACAGAGAAATTAAATGTGATATAAGAAAAATGAAAAATTCATAACGAGGGAATTTCCGGGTAAAGGAAATTTACCGATTCTGTTTTTAAAAGGGATAGCATAGACGTTGGTAAACAAGGTATGCCCGAGTTGCTTAAACCTATCCGGACGCTACAGGAATGAACATGTACTTTCATAGGTAGTTGCTACCTGCGTCCAAGAAATATTTTGGCGCTTCCTGTTTTAAAGTGCATAATTTAAGAAAATATACATACACCTTTTTTAGTCACAAATTACAATTTTTATTTACCGTATTTATGTGGTCTATATTATTTAAATGTACAATATATGTACAGTACTCACATTTAACAAATTACAATTAATAATATAACAAAAATATACTCCAACTGTGCTTCTAAGAGAAAAAAAAAACAAGAATCTTTTTAAATATATAAAAACGAAAATAACAAAAAGAAACCTGCTACATAAAAATTTATTCTTATTTTCCATAGATCCAAATCAGCATTTATGTCAGTTCTGTCAATGTCATATGAAAATTAATTATCTATGCTAAAGAAGAAGAATATGCTACCTCATGGTTACTATGAAGTTTTTAATCCTTTTTAATATGGAGAAGCTTCTTTTACCATTGGTCATTGTTTAAAATAATGACATGGATACCTATTTTAAGGCATTAGATTTTTTTTTAACATTGTATCATATTAGACTGTTAAAGATTCGATCGTTGCATTAAACACGAAAACTATCCCACAATGGTCAGTTGTTTGGTATTTTTATTTGCCATCAACATCACATTGACAAACAGGTACTGATAGGTTGAAATAGAATAAAGACCATTAAAATAATTATTTCCAGTTATTAAGCGGTCACGTACACAAAGTGCTTACTCGTCCTATTCACTTCTTTTTCTCAGCCCTCTGCTGCAATTCTGAACATAGGTCTCTCCGAAACTTTTGCATTCATCTTTACTTTATAGTTATATGGTACCATTGTTTGCTAGCAGTCTTACGAATTAATTAATTCACTTCATCCTTACATGGTTTCCAATGCATAATTTTCCCTGTGCAAATAATTGGTGAAATATATAAACAATTGCCTAAAAATCCGAAAATTGTTTTTTTATAGTTAGACGAGTACAGGTCCCATAAAAATTATTTTTCTAAAAGTTGTAAATATTTTGAAACTCTATCTTTTAAGATATCCGGTGGGAAAGCATTGATTAGTATTCGAGAATATTGCAAAAAACCTCTTAAATTAATTTTTCTGCCAATTTCAATAGCTTACGAAATCTGCATCGTATAAAATTGATCGATTTGAACTTGTGTGCAAAGTATTAACCCTGTAACTTCATTTGTTGACGAGTTATGGCTATTTGTTTATCCCAGGAGATATTGTTTAAGTAATAATGTTGCAAGTGAAAGCACTCCAATTTATTTGCTATTACTGACACTATAATATTCAGTTGATTTCAGTGTGAAAATGTGCAAAATAAAACGTCAAACATGACATCAAAAATATGTATTTTGTTTATATTTTCAACGGTTGGTCTCTGTTTAATATAAACATCTATAACCTTTTTATATACCTGGTATAATATAAAAATGAAATAGCCATTAGGTACACCTGAATTTAGCATAAGAAACTATTTTGTGTACTAAAATTAGCGACAGTACTTTATGTACCCCCCTATTATGTTCATTTTGTTATTTAAAATTCGATTTGAAATACCTCCTAGAACTTCACAATATTTTGGACATGAGCGCTGAAATGTATTCTATTTTTCGACCATCTTGCGAGCAGGTTTTAAATTGAAATATTTCTGTTATTAATTATGTATGTATAAACAATTACTGGGACAAACGTATAACGCAGTATTTGTATATTTGGTAGAATAACCTTTACCTACCATTTTCAACATATTTCAACAAATGCCGACGATTCGATGTTTGTTCAGTCATATGTCAAAATTTAATCTGGATAATTGCAGATATCAAAGAAAATTAAATAATTAATGCAACATGGATTCAGTGATTTACAAAACGATTATCATATTAACACTGGAAATATTGTTTATTAATTTGCTTTAGGTTGATTCTGTTTACCTATTATGGATATAGTTGTTGGTTCATTACTTTTGTTTAAATCCCTTTGGATATTGTTTAGCAAGGTAATTGTAGGGTTCAAAAACCATGTACTAATTTAATATTTTATTGTTACAAGTGGTAAACGGAAGATCTGAATAAAATACATAACAAAGGCATTTTCTATGAAAAATTTAGGCAGCTATTAGTGTTATGATAATAGTGTAAATCCATATGGGACATTTTTAAGTTCCAAATTGCTAAGAAATATTATCAAACATGAAAGAAAAAAATAAAGTTAGTCATATTTGACGTTAAGTTTACGGCCGCGACAATATTCCGGCCTGTGTGTTGCATATTAGGCCTCATAGCATGAACATGCTACGAGGTGGTATGTGATTCGCGGAATTACATGATGCGTCTTTGTCAAATTGAATAATCGAGTGGAATAGGCTTAGCAACCTCTAAAAACGCGAAAGGGATAGGACTTATATATTAAACTTCTCTATGTTCATCCAGATTCGTCTATTTAGCATTGTGGTGGAGCACAGTAATATAGTACTAGTACGTTAATAAGTGGTGTTACGTCTTGCTCTTTATGTTATTGTAACAGAGTGAAAATTAAAATTAAAGCTCATTAATGACATCTGGTAAAAACAAGTTCTTGCACACAAATGCTCGCCAAAGAACAAGAAACACAAAGTGGAAACAAGAAATACAATGTGGAATCTTCAACTACATCTATATCTTTCTGTACCCAGAACGAGAACAAATATATGCTACTTCTTTCGAAAAAATCACATTCAAAATCGGAAGAAAGTGCAACCAGCGCAGAATCAGAGTGAACAGCACACGATAATGAAGCTAAAGATACTGAGCTAAGCCGGAGAGGCCAACAATTATTGATTTAGAGGCAGCTAGTCCTGGTGACTGATCATATAATTTTACACACCGAAAAGTAAAAATTTTAGTAAATGCGTTATCTGAGGAAATAAGAAGATAATTTAACATCTGCTAATTTTATAGGATTGTGCTCAAAGCAATGATGACAAAATTATTCGAAATTAATTTAATTCAAATTTTATTGATCCCTTATAAAAAACAATTTGCAATATATAGGACAAGTCAAGTAAGGACAAAAAAAATATATATTAAAAAACAAAACATCTAATTTAAAACAAATAAAAAACAAACATTATATATATTTTGACCTTTTTAAAAAGTTTTTTTTTAAAAAAGTATAAAAGGCTTCTTTTAGTAAGATTTGTTTTAATTTAGTGTCAAAAGTTGAATAAGTAGCAGCATCTCGATGCTCAGTCGGCAACCTATTAAGCAGGTTCTATTTCATAATCATGAATATCAGACATCGTCACGTATAAATGTTTGTGTCGATAAGTAAGACATGAAATTTTTAACAGGTATTTATATGCGAAAGTTAGAATTTCTTTGCATTTAAAAATGGGTTTGCACGGTACTATGAGGTCTTAGTCCATACATTAACCGAATTATCCCTTCCTGTGCAATGAAAACTCGATTACTTTCAGTAGAGGTTACGTAAAGAACACTATTATAGCTCACTATAGAGTATATATATATATATATATATATATATATATATATATATATATATATATTTATATATATATATATATAGAGTATATTTCATTAATTGATTGTCTATACTGTACATGAAATGGGACACAGGCGGATTTTGCGCAAAAAAATAATAATTTTTTTTTGCTTTAATGTCCATAAATATTTTTCTATAATTTTGGATTGCACCACAGATTAGAGTTAAACCGAGAAACTCACATTGTCGTAAGATACGTTGACTTAACTAATGAAATAAACGTAAAGAATCTTTTTAAAAACATACTTTTATTTATAAACTATTGCACTAAAAAGTAAAAAAATAATATTTAACGTATGAAGTGCAAAGTGTTAGGTGCAGCCTCAACAGCCTTCATCACGAAAGGAAAATGTACCACCGGAGCTTATCAAATACGACACAGAAAAGCAGTTTGGATACCTGATAGTACTCTTTAAGAACTGTTTAAACGGAATGGAAATTCAAAAAAATAATAATTTTTTTTTGCAGAGGCACCACAGATTAGAGTTAAACCGAGAAACTCACATTGTCATGGAGGTAAAAAAATAATAAACGTATGAAGTCGTTCTGTATGTCCACAATACATAAAAAAGGAAGCCAAGACAATTGCGACAACTACGGGTACCACCGGAGGCATACATAAAAAAGGAAGCCAAGACAATTGCGACAACTACGGGGGCATCTCAATTTTAAATTCGATATCGAACATTTACGGCAAAATACTTACCAAAAAAATAGAGGGTGAATCCAGCAACTTGGAAGCAGAGGAGCAAGCAGGATTCAGGGCTGGAAGATCTACAGTGGACCACCTTTGGTTTGCAGAAATTATAGAAAGGAAAATGTCATACAATCAAGAAATTGCACATATTATACGTAGATGATAATATCCCACAAAGCAGACTCCGGCGGGAAGCACTAGAACTAATAAATATCAATACCCACTTAACTAAAGCAGTTAAAAACCTTTAAATGAATAACATCACTAAGATAAAACTTGGACAAATAATATCGGAGGGATTTAAGGTGAACAAGGGCCTCAAACAGGGTTGCTGTCTTTCACCAAAGCTGTTCGAAATATACTTGGAATAAACATTGCAAACTTGGAAAAGGAAATGCAGGAATATGGAAGAAAGAAGTAGTGTTGGCCCAAGATTATGATGAACTACAATATATGACACGAAAATTAATCGAAGAATATACTAAATGGGGCCTAGAAGGAAACCTATCAGCAGACCCAGGACACCACCTAATCACATAGGTACTTGCTAAGGCAAATCCAATGAGCCCAAAACACGTTGGGCCTATTTTTTTAGTTGAGGAGTTCCTAAGGCTACCTTCGGGCTCCATCATCAGACCAGCTCCATGGTACCATATTATTAAATTTTAGCTCAGTGAGATGCCAGCAAGTGCTTGAAATATTGATTATTTACAATTAACGAATCAACGAATGGATGAATATTACACTGTCACTATTTTTCAATGTTTCGTTATACGTTCACATGGATTTCAAAAACAAAAGGGATTTGATTCGGACTTATGATTCACCGAGGTCAAAGCCTTCTTGATTACCTAAAAATTAAGTGTGTTTTGCAATAAGAACTACAAGGCAAGTACATGAATGGAAAAACATGAAATTAAGAACTCTTGTTGCAAATTACAAAGTAACATTTAAGTATGGCATAATTTTTCGAGGTAATAATCCAAACTTTAAGAAAATATTTTTAGTGCAAAAAATAGTGTTTCGTTTAGTATTTAAGTTAGGATTAAGATAATCACGCAGATCACAATTCAAAATGAAAAACAGTCTTACAGTATATGGAGTAAATATACTGTATGCTTTGTATTTTACACAAAAATGAAAAATTCGCATTAAATAATTTAAATACTCATGCCTTAAACATACAGTTTCTAATTCATTCACTAACTTTTATTGAAAAAAAACCGTCATATATGCGTATAAATATATTTAATAAATTACCCAATAATGTAAAGATGTTAGAAGGTAATTTAAATTGTTTTAAAAGAAATTTGTTAGTATATTTAGAACCATAAGTCTTAGAGAATATTTGGAGGCACCTCTGTAAAATAAATACTTAATGATGCTACTATTGTATTAAGGCACTGATATGTAACTGTAAATTGTAATTATATTTGTCAATGGTTTTATTTTTCCTTTTTTCCTGTTTGAAACTAAATTTGCTTCCAATATTTTTTTTAATTGTAGGAATTCATTTTTATCGACTGCAGCAAAATTTTACGTCAAATACGGTTAACTTAAATTTAAAGTTAACAAAATATACACCCATTGTGATATCGGATGTTTTTTACTTCTGGCTTTCCTCCTACTCCACCCTCGTTGTTATATTCATGTCAAATTTATGGCATGGTAACGTTGAACGATATTTAAGGTTCTAATTATGAGAGTGGGCAATAAATTTGGAAACAATACAGCACCGTCTGAAAATAATGAGAACATCTGTCGCTAATTGATGAAATTGAACAGCAAAGATCAGCGAGTCATTGGCGTCTAATTATCTGAATTGTTTTAGTAATAATAATAGAAACAAAGTTTAAGAACCTGAAGTTCTTTGGTATTAAATCAGCAGTTTAATACACCATTTTTTGATTTTTTAGATTTTTTAGCATATAGGAAACTTTTGTCAATAATAATTTTTTACAAATGTGCTTCCAAAATTACTCCTGCTAAAATGCAAATAAACTGTTGGGATTTATAGTCTATTGAAACCTAAAATTGCAGAAGATATTTATTTTGATATATGAAAATAAACAACGAACTATATTTTTGGTGACATTTTGTACTTGTGGAAAGTGGGTGGACCGTATGCAAAAAAGCAAGTTTGCGTTTTTTTATAATAGAATTTTATTGACGTCATCTTTGGATATTATTACTCTATATAACGCTAACATTTATTGAAAGAACTTTTGTTACTTCCAATTCTGATTGTGCTTTTCTATGTATTTAAAATAACTGGCAGGGCAGGAGACAATAAGATTTTCAATTTTGTAAGTATATCTTTTTTAATTTCTGTTCTGACATTTCCTGGTTTTCTGTAACTGTAAGAACAATGTTGTGTACGGTGTACCGTATTGTAGCAATGCAAATTACAGAAACACAGTTTTGTTTTTATTTAACATATGCATAAAAATTAAGTTGTTTACCAACGGTGAAAAAATTATTCCAAGGAATGCAGCGAAAATGTACAAAAACAAACTATTTGAATTTTATACGCGTCTTTGTGCAATTTATGTTAATATAATACCTTTTACCACGTGTCCGACTTTTTACGATTTCATAGCTCAGCTGTTGTAAGAATCAACTGTTAAAATTTTGGTAAAAATCTAAGATGGTAGAACAAAATGGTCCTTAATCAAATATTATTTAAAAATTCAGCCTGAAAAACTACGTAATGGATTAATTTCAAATTATGTACCATAAATAATTGTATTATAGGGATCAACTAATAAAATTATTGTACTAATTCAAGATGATGGAACAAAACGGCGGCCAAATAAAATTTTTGTTATTGAGAACTAAATTACCCTCTCAGGTTTTTTTACATATCTTCATGTTTTAGCGTTCCTAGATTCCAAAAAAAATGTTTTATTAACTCTGTCTGACAGTCTGTCTGTGTATCTGTCAGTTCGTGGCATAGCTTAGAGACTTCTTACCAGATTGACTTCAAATTTTAGTCAAAAATTGAGTGTTATATTGGGATAACCTAGTAATATTTTGGTAAAAATCTAGTATGACAAAAGAAGATGGCGGCTTAATAAAACAATTATTACTTAAAAAACTAATTATTCAATTTAGATCAAATTGTGCACATAAGTCAAATGTTATATAGGAATGAACTGGTTATATTTTGGTATGAATTCAAGTTAGCAAAACTAAATGACGACGTAATAAAATATTTAAAAAATCAGCATGTAAAACATTCTTATTAAATAAATTTCCAATTTTGTGCAAGCATTAAGTGAGATATAGAGATAAACTGGTAACATTGTGGTACCAATTAAAGATGGCGAAACAAAGTGACGACCAAATAAAGTTTTTAAAAAATCAACGTAAAAAATCTTATTCCACTGACTTTGAACTTTGTAGAAAAATTAAATGTGATAATGGGATAAACTGGTACGAATTCAACATAACGTAACAAAATGGCGCTCAATAAAAATGTTTGAAAAGACAGTATATATGTGTTACTAAATGACTATACTAAACTAAATTGGGTCACACTTCACTATTCCTGACAAAAGGAGAGAAATTATCGATTTTTGAGAAAATAGTAGGTCTTTTTTATTTATTTATTCACAATAACAACACTGGAGAGTAACAAATAACTCCAAATGATTTAATCCATATCTAAATAACGTAGAGACTATAGATAAACTAAACAATTCACAGAAAAAATAATTTCCAAGAGACAATTCTAACATTTTTTTTTTTAATATACATTTTCTAAACTCGTTCAGACGGACTTGTACTGTCTTTGTTTTATTTTTGTTTTACAACGTTTCGAATTGCAAATATCTCAATATTCAACTAAATACCAACTCTGCAGCTAAGGGCCTATATTATACTAGTCGTATGCGGTGATACGTGAAGTTTCCGCCCCCTGGTTACCTGAACAGTGCAATTAAGGAGGTCAGCTAGAAACGACTTTCATATATTTGGAATACTGAAGCAAGGTTTACTGAAAATACCTTGATTTCTTTGTATGAAAGCTGCTTCTATGAACTTTTATTTTCACCAGTGCTGCCCCCTATGTAAAATTATAATCTCCGTCCGACCACTGCACTTGGTGTTGGTTTGATCAGACATGTTCCGCTTTGCTTCATTTTGACGACTGTCCGTTTTGAGCATGATTAAAATTATACTTTGCAATAGATGAAGTGCTCACAGTTTGCGCCTGCAGTAAAATGCACAGAGGCGGTAAGATGGCTTCCTTGGTTTAAGGATCATAAAACATGTGTAACTCAAAATCAGTTTATTTAATCTGATGTGGCGAACCACTAGCACCTAACAAAACTATTGCATTGAAATATCCAAACTCGATGAAAATTGAATTTCGCGCAACCTACATTCTCTGAAGTTTTTCGTATGACTTATGAGAAACGTCGGTAATTAATTTTAGCTGGGAAAAAATTACTATTTCTTACATACATTTCCTTTTTTAGATTTTTTTAAAAGTTTTTCACAACTGTGCTTGAGCACGCCTATGTTGATACGTGGCTAGCCTTTAAACGACGGGTTAGTACATTTTGCGTGATTGACGGTCTCGGATAAAATCGATTCGTTTATTAACTAATTACCTCGATATTTTGTTTTATAAGACGGATAGCTTTCATTATAGAATGCTCTAAGCTTACTTTCAAACGTTCGTGCACGAACCATTGATTCAGCGGTGTATGTGCTGGTCGCTTTTTTATTGCAAGGCTATCGACAGCATGATGCTATTTTTAACGTTTAGCATTTTAATTTTACTTTTTGGAGGAAAAAGGCAGGCGATACGAATAGATTAACCACATTAACTGCTTGTGTCGGGGTTTAATTAACACGCGTGCAACAATATATTGTTTGAAGTTGCCAGAAGCATCTACCAGCCGATCGAATGCACTATGTTCTAGACTGGCAACTCTGGGTATTATACGGTCCCAGGCATTGTGCTACGCGGAAATCTCTAGATGGATTCTAGTTATGTGGATTACATATAAAGATTGGTATTCACTCAGAGGTTAATTTCTTTAACGTTGGATGGATCGTCTATTCAAAGTATTATCTGTCTTTGATGATACTCAAAAGTTGACTTTTAGTCTATTTTAATTAGAGACTTTAATTTTTTCACCTCATACAGCTATATGAAAAGAAGTAAGAGGGAGTCTATGGGTCACTTAAGTTCCTTGATATCAATTGCTGCTATTATCTAATTTTGTTTTTTATTTGTTAGTTTTATAACAAAGTCTCCAAAGTTAATAATAATAATAATAACCATTTTATTATTAATGAATTTTACTATAACAGTAAATCGAAATATAAGAGTTAATAAAAGGCCTTTATAAATGCAGAATGGTACAAAGAAAATAATACCAAATACTGTTTAGGCCATATACACAATGCAACTTAATGATCTAGTAAATTTCATAAATTCTACTTTGATATGTAAAAGTGATAGCACTTGTATTTGAAAGAAATTAAAAAAGCAAAATAATTCTAAAGCTAAGAAAGAAGAAAGAAAGAGATTAAAGCAACACAAAGGGAAACGAGAGAGAGAGCGAGAGAGAGAGATCCTGTTGTCTTAAGAGCAAGAGGTTGCTATATCTATGCTTAAAAACATTAGTGGGGAGTTCAGTATCACCAGCATTAAAAGAATTAACACAATCAGCGAAGTTATATGCTAACGATCTCTTGTCTCTCGATGTCGAGGAATGGTAATCAACATATTGTTTTGCAAACTTAGATTATGCACAGCACTCCTGAAAACAATTTTATTAAATAAATAGGGTGGACACAGTTTTAAAATCTTATGCCAAAAACAGCCAAATGCAATTTTCGACGATTAAACATATTAAGCCATCCTACATCACGCAGAAAATCAGAACATCTTTGTCTTCGTCTTACACCGTAGATAAGGTGAAAGCACGAATTTTGCATTTTTTCTATTCTATGCACCTCTAAACCATCAATACAAGGACCATAAACAACATCACAATGGTTAAAGTGACACAGAACCAAGATGTCGCATAAAAGTTTTTAATTTCTTCAGTAAGGTAGTGCCTGTGACTATATATCATTTTCTGAGTGCAGTAGGCCTTCCTGACTTGAAATTCACAAGCTCCTTAATACGAAGATCAGCATCAACCAACAAACCTAGACTCTGGAAACACCCGCGAAAAAACAGCTTTATTACCAATCTCTATATTTAATAAATCTCTCACCCTGGCTTTAGCAACACCGCCCGAAACAGAATGATGGAGGATTTAGCCTGATCAATTTTTAGCTGATTATCATTAGAAATGTTAATTATATTATTTTAATCTGAATTAACATTAAAACCAACCGTATTTAAATCTGAATTATTGTTGAATGCGAAGTAAATTTGGATATCATCAACATAGAAGTGATAATTACAGTTAACTAATGATCTATGAAATCCTAGCATATAGACTGGTTAAAGCAATGGCCCCAAAATGATTGCCTGAGGGACACCCGCTACCACATTAAGTGAGTTTGTAGAACAATCTCTAAGCCACTACACTCTGAGTTCTATCAGTCAAAAAAAAAACTCGATAAGTATGATAGCCATGTTACCACAGCCAGCAAAATTCAAAATTGAAAGTAAAATAAAATGGTGGTTAAGCATACCGAACGCTTTTGTAAAATCCAGGAGTATTAAAGCACGCAGCCTATCATAGTCACTTGGCTGTAGAATATTATCAATGACATCAGACATTGCAATATCACAATCAAATACCTGCCGAAAACCAGATTGTTTGGATGGTAACCCTTCCAAAAAACAAAGAAACTTAAATGGGAAACATCTTGAAAACTAAACAGTTGCTGGGTTTTAAAACTAAAATAGGAACACTTTATTATAATATTAAATGAAGATAACAGATTCAGACGGTTCTTATAAGGTCAGCTGAGGAAAGTGCGTGTTCTGGCGTAAATGCCTCCCATCGCATTTATTTACGAAGACCATCAGTTACTAGAAGTAACGCTGTGAAAACATATTCAACAGACACTAATTTTTATTGCATTTTAATAAAAAATTTGCATAAAATTTTAATATAACCAATATGTTTTAACTTAAAATGAAGTTGGTAAGTTAGTATAAAAAATATATTTTTTGTAATATGTTATTGTTATATAGAAACCGTTTAATGAAATAGTTTTGATTGGATATCATTAAAAATGTTATTCAAAATACGTCAGCATTCCAAAACGTTGCGATTCCAGACGATGATCGCACTTACCCCTCAAAAAACACCAGGAGAGTGCAAAGTACACAGTCAATTTTATTTCCAAACAATGCAATGCATGGCAAAATGCGACTGACATCATTAACTCTAACAAAATTAGTGAGAAAGGCCAGTGCTTTTTATAATTTACCAAAAACCATTTTAATCGGTCGCTATAAAAGACCACAGTGTGTCAAAAGCAAGACTTTTGGAAGAGATGCGGACACATCAATAGAAGCCACCGAATAAAATCTATGGAAAGAGGAGGATTTTATTATTATTTATATCGAGATCAAAAGTAATTGAAATAATCCGAGAATTTGTGAGAAATAGTAATTTGAAGACAAGGTTTAAAAATTGTATCCTCGGTTCAGACTGGTTTAAAAACATATAGTCTTAATAAAAAAAAAAACAAGTTATAGAAATTGCTAGGGAGAACTGTTAAAAAAGACAATAAACGAATTGGGCTTTAAAAATAACCCATAAAAAAAAATTTCAAAAAAAGAAAACAATTGGATCAATAGAGACTTACATAAGGATATCAGTTACAGGCACGTAGTCAGAAATTCATTTCGGAGGGTATCCAAACGGTAAAATCTCAGGAAAATTAGCAAGAAGCATACCTATCCCAACATATTTCCAAAGTTTCGGGTGGAGGGGGCGGAGCTCCAGACCCATTGACCATATTAGAACTACTCTCATCAAACGTAAATTGTCCTAGTTATATGCTTATATATTGATCAAATCCGGACGTATTTCAAGCTATACCTACCACTGGGATAAGAAACTTAACAACAAGGTAAAAATTAACATCTGAATTGTGCCGGCAATTTTGAAGAGAGGCAAGTGTTACTAGTCCTTAATAGCTAGAAAATAGCCACAGTTCCCCCATAAGAAACTAACAACAAATTTCAATTGTGCGGCAATTTTGAAGAGAACCCTGCGATTTGCAACAAAAGTTCTGTCAGCAGAAATTAGATATTTTTCTTTGTAGTGTTGGGGAACAAGAAAACGAAAGAGAATTAAAATATCTCTATGGGTGTCCTATCAAGCATAAAATTGTTTAGATTCTATAATAGAAAAATTAATTGTGATGTAGAGATGGTGAGTCCAATGACATTGATTTTTAATTATGGTATTTTGTACTTTGTGAGGGGGAGAGTGTCTCGATGGCCACTGCATCTAGGCCGCCCACATTGTATTTCTACATCCTCCTCGGCCTATATGATACCACCTATACAAGCACCTCTAGCGAGTCCTAACTATACTATTACCTATACTCGATTTCCAAATGTTAGTCGTTGTTGTAGTAATAAAATCGAAGGATTGGTAATAACAACACATTTTGCAAGATTGAGGATACAAAAACGAATCATACGAAATAAAGCAAGTATATGTTTTGTTTAATTTTATAATTAAAAAATTTTTATACTTTGCTTACTGCAGCTACCGCTTAGAAAATAGGTTTAGATTGTATAGGATGTTTCACGAAAACGGGTCACTAGATTTTATTCATTTATCATTAAACTAGAAAAAAAATCACAAATTGGATTTATGTACTTTCTTCGGGCTCCGGATTTTGAAACATAATTAAATTTCAGGTCAAAAAAATTGCAATCCAATTTTTGAAATTTTTAACAAGCTATCTGATTTAACGTTCTTTGTAGATGATGTGATGTAGATAGTGATATATATATATATATATATATATATATATATATATATATATATATATATGAAGTATTTTTATGTATTTTATTTTTAAATATCACTTGTGGTTTAGCCGGAAACGACAACGTAAAGGAAGGTTCCGGCATAACCCCATGAAATTTTGGGTGAGATAATATAGCTGTTTCTCTTGATATCTACATAATTACGTATTTATCTTAAACATTTTTCAAGATAGTCGCGCTTTAATATTAGCATATACGAAAATTTTGTTTCCAATGTCTTGTTTCCAAATAAAAACATTGGAAAGCCAAATAAAAAATAAAATACCCTCAACTACAAAGAGACACTAAAAAATAGAAAGTTAAAATTTGGAAAATACAAAACATGTTTTTATTTGTTTTATCGGTAGGCGTAGGTAGAAACAAAGAAGTAAGATCGAGTGATAAGTTCTTGTGAAACATGTGTTTGTTATGCTAAAGTATATTATAAAATTAAATAAAGATAAGAAAGAAAGATAAAGACAGAACCAAACATTTGTACTGTCTATTTTCAGCCGGGGATCGTAAAGTAATTATTTATTGTTTTAATACATACATCCACTGTATATGTCGTGTATCTTTATCACCTCCGGTGGCCCAATAGACCATCGTTTAATCGAGAAATGCTGATCTATGACTTGACAGCTGCGCGGGGACACAGTCCTAAACCTGTCACCGGTTAATGGTTGATATCAATCAAGGGGCTTCGATCACTCGCAAACACGTGACTCACCGGTCTTTTATGAGACGGACGGATGATGGGGTGGAAGATTAAGGGTCGGTTACGAGCTACCGGTATTTACAGAAAGTTGGGCAATAAAACTGACTAATGAGTCCGGTAATTTACTTAGCCTAGCTTTGTTTTGATATAATTAAGGTCAAGAAAAAGCAGAATATAGGAAAGCCGATTTCATAAAGCTAAGCTTATTAAATACGTACACTAAGCAACAATTAAAATGGCTAGTCAAGTTGCATTGCAAAATTTTTTTTATTAATAATGGATATTTAACGTATGTTCAATGATGACTGGTTAATTTTTTCACTATTTTTGGTTTCGTAGGAGATGATAACTAAAGCCATTGAAACCTCTGCAAAATAGTTACATTTTGAAGGACCTTGTGGCCTCCCAGTAGGTTTTAGATTTTTCAATATCCAAACAATTATATCCAGACTCATCCAATTTTTATTTATATTATATTTTCTGCCTTGACAACTAAAAAAGTCACAAAGGAAAAAACCTTTAGGCCGTGTTTTCACGGGCCACATTTTGAAGTTTATAGCGACGATAAAAAGTGGTCCGACCCAGCCACATTTTGTAGTTATGCCAACGTCGAAATGTGGTCCATATTGGCCCGGAAATTTTCAATGTAGGCAATACTTCCCAGGTAGTAGACATGGTTTCCGATGAAGAAGCTTTATTGCTTTTGTTGCTTCAACGAAGATGTAAGCAAAAAGGAAAATCTCCGAGGTTTTGGGTCCATCCCATTCTTAGGAGTCGGCTTCAGTTTGGACAATTTCATACGTTATACCAAACACTTCGTAGCCATCCAGATAAGTTTTTCCGGTTTTTGAGGATGTCAACGCGTTCCTTTGATGAGTTATTACATGAAGTTGGGCCAATAATATCGAAGACAGATACTGTAATGAGGAGGACAATATCAGCTGAAGAAAGACTAGTAATTTGTTTAAGGTAAGTTTATATTTAGTTTATTACATTTCTTATGCACCAAATTAAATTAATTAAAACAAGTCGGTAAGAACAGAGTCTTGAGAGTTTTCTTGACCTCCTGCAGAATAATGGTTCGACGAGCCAGGTGACGATACACTAGAATAACTAGGAGATAGTAACGGAGTGCTTACAGTTACAGGCAATTGGCTGGAAGAGCGAGGTTGGAGTTCGGACAAGAAGGGCGTAAAATTGTCATTTGGCTTTAACTGACGGGAACTATGAGGATTAATTGGCGTCGTATAAGTAGTACACTGCAAGGGAAAATTTGCGTTAGTTTGCTGCGTCTGTGTCATTCGTGGCACAGGAGTATAAGTCTCTGTGTGGCTTGGCTGTAAAGGATACAAGTTATAGTATTGAGGATATAAAAAGCTATTTTGTTGTGTGTGCGTTGAGCTGTGTCCAGAGTGACAAACGCTTAGTCTTTTATATTTGTTCAGTACTTGCAACACTTCACATTTTGCGTCTTTTTTAAGATCATCCACTATTTTTCTCATGTCAGTTAATAGTGACAAACAAAATAGAGTGTCCTCGTCTTGTGACATATTTGTGGCTTCAACAGTTTACTTCTTACTGATTTTTTCTTTTAGAATTTGTATTAACTCATCGTCCTTATTAGCTTTGTTATTTTTTGGTCCATTATTTTTGCGTGGGAGTAAAACCTCCTCGGCCGTTGTTCCGTCGACTATATCTGACAAATCTTCTCCATCACCTTTGTCATCTAGGGTCGAAGTTGTTTCTTTTTGCTGTGCCAGTGGCTCGAGAAATGAATGTTGATCAAAATAAAGGTATTTTTTCTTCTTAGAAGCACCTTTTCCTGTTTCTACTTTCTTTAAACTTTTTAGCTCCCGGTTAAAGCAATCCCTTAAACTTTTCCATTTTCTTTGCAGATTGGTAGCTAAAACAAGAATAGTATGTTATGAATCTCTATGGAATATTTACTTTGTAAAAAAATTATATACACTGAGAAATCGGCGCCAGTAAAGTAAGACAGAAAGTAAGCATTTTCTCAATATACATTGTAATGATCTTGAGGTTGGTTCCTTGGAAAACATGTTGATAATATCTTTGCATACAAAAAGCTAATTTGCTTTTTAATTGTCCAGATGCTATTCAGATAATAACATTCTCCACATGTTTTGGCTTATTAGGCTCTTTTTTAAGTGCAATACACAATGCATTCATTTTTTTTTCAGATACTTGGGGACTGGCTGTACATTTGTGGACCTACACTTTACATTCAGATGTGGAATAACAACAGCTACTAAGATAGTAAGAGAAACCTGCCAAGTCATATGGAGTAAACTCAAGAGCAGAATAATTCCTACACCCACCAAAGAAGCGTGGTTAAAAATTGCTGACGGTTTCCAACAGCGAACCCACTTCCCTAACGGCATCGGGGCTATCGATGGAAAGCACGTTAGAATAATTAAACCAACAGAGAGTGGATCATTATTTTTTAACTACAAAAAATTTTTTTCTTTAAGTATCTTAGCAGTTGCGGATTCAAATTATGAATTTGTTTACGTTTATATAGGGTCATTTGGAAGATCGTCAGATTCTACAATTTTTTCTAACTGCTTATTGTATCACAAGATGCAAAATAATGAGTTAGATATTCCAGACGGAAGATCTTTGATAAACACAGGAAATGCTCTTCCATTCGTTTTAATAGGAGATGAGGGATTCGCCCTATCAAATAATTTATTACGCCATATGCAAGAAAAAATTTAACTGAAAAGAAAAAAGTTTTTAACTATCGTCTGTCAAGTGCTAGAAGAACTGTAGAATGCGCATTTGGCATTCTGGCAAATAAATGGCGAGTATTTCACAGGCTATTAAATGTGTCAATTGATTTTGCAGAGGACATAGTCAAGGCATGCTGTATTCTGCATAATTTCGTACGATGTCGAGATGGGTATAATTATGATAACACTCTTACTTGTGAAGGTTTATACGACATACAGGCTTGCCACGATAGAAGCGGTAGATCCGTTAACACTACGCGCGAAGAATTTGCTAATTTCTTTTTATCCCCAGAAGGGCAAATTCCCTGGCAATGGAAACGAATCTAAACAGGCCTTGTATATGTATGTAAATATAATACTATTCCAAACAATAAAATATTCTATAGTACTTACCTATATCGTTTTTTTCCTTACTACTAAATGGAACTGCAAGCTGGCGACACTAGACCACTAACGAACCACTTTTTATCGTCGCTATCAACTTCAAAATGTGGCCCGTGGAAACACGGCCTAAACTCACGCCAAAACAGAAATATTTTATTTAGTTGGTATTTTGAAATGATTTTAGCCATTAAATCCTAACAGTGTTCTAGACCCAGAGAATTAAAATATGACAAATTAATTTAAATTGCAATGCGATTTTTTAAAATAGATCACACGTTTAGGACAACATATGTTAAACCGATAATTTTGCGTTAACACAAAACATTTTTATAGGTAAAATTGTTGTTAGCTTTAAAGTTTAAATGTTACTAAAACTAGGTAATATTGTCTTATACTTTTACATTATTTTAAGCTCTGCTTGCCATGTAATTTACATTTTATTAATTTTAAAATATGCACACTGTACACGACTGTTTTTAATTGAGAAAAAATCGTTTGATGTGGCTATATTTTATACCTGTAAATCTGCTTGACATGCTCTAAAATTCTGAACATTGAAACTATAATTGCACCTAATGATAGTATTAAACGGTTTATTGAAGGAAATTTTAAAATTATATTTATATATACAGGACGCCTGAAAAAAAGCTAGCGCACAGTAATTTTATAAAAATTATGACACTCTATATAATATTACATTATTTTTATATTACATGGTATACTTGCCCTCTATCAAAGTTCTTTTTCGATTTATAAAAACCTCGGTAAGTTTCCTTTACCCGTAACTTCCTTCGTTTTGAATCTTTCCTTTTATTAGGATTAGTGTGAGCCAATTTAATTCGGCACATAGTCATTTAGTAACATATATTGTCTTGTCTTTTCAAACAATTTTGTTGCCCTCCATTGTGTTCCACCATATTGGGGTCGTACCAATATTTTACTAGTTTCTACTATTCTACATTTGATTTTTGGACGTAATTTAAAATAAATTGAATTAGTAGTATTTACACTGATTTTTTAAGACCGCCGTTTTGTTTGGTAGTGTTGAATTGAATAATAATTTTTTTACACATTTTATTTGGTCGCCATGTTGCAGTTAGACAGACAGACTGACGGAAGTGTGAAATCCAGTTTTTTAACATATAGAACCCCTAAAATTTGGAGCTATCTAAAACCTTATTAACCTTTTATTTGGCCGCCATTTTGTCCGCCGTTTATCACCAGTTCATTTCTATATCACTCTTAATTCTTGTACAACATTTGAAATCACTTTAATTAGTAGTTTTTTCAGGCTAATTTTTTTTATTATTTTATTAAGCCGCCATTTTGTTTCGACATCTTTGATTCATACCAAAATTTTATCAGTTGATTTCTACGTAATACTTGATTTTTGTGCGATATTTCAGGTAAATTGGATGACATGGTTTTTAATAGTTCATATATTATACACTTAAATGTTATAATCACCTTCTATTATTAAATATATTACATCAAGGTTTCTCTAAAAGACAAACGTATTAAAATAAAAAAACAATCTTCTGTTTTATTTAAAATTTCCAAGGACTACCCTTTATAGGGTTTATAAAGATTCGGCATTGTATACGATGTTTTCCTTAAACAAGATTAGTCACATATCTTGAAACGGTCAATGGAAATATCTGAAAAACCACTCAACCGATCCGAAACAAATTTAGTGATTGACAGTTACTGAATACCCTGACTTTTAGTGGGTACCGTAACGTTGTCAGATTTCCAGTTTTTCTGCAAACTAGCCTAACTTTTTTCCAGATCAAATGATATGTTTTTTTAAACGTGATTGGCGGAATTGCTCTGTAGACAATCCACATTGGATGATGTAGGCTCATACGCAATTTCCTAAGAAAGTTAATGCGTGGGCTGGTATAATAGGTAGCTGTGTTATTGAACCATTTTTAATTCAAGAGCGACGGGGGGGTTGCTAAATGGCCTCCAAGGTCGCCGGAATTAAAACCGCTAGATTTTGAGGTCTCTTGAAAACGACGGTGTATAAAACTAAGCTCGAAAACTTTGAAATTCTGATGGGACAAATTAGAGCTGAAATAGAAATAATACCTCCGGAATAGCTCCAAAACCCTATTCGGGAATTTATTGATCGTTTAGGATATGACAGCTGTGGAATTTTCAACATCCCGGTAATCATTAAATTATTTAGTTGTAGTTTTTTAATTCCTAATTTGTTAATGTATTTTTAAAAACATTTAATAAATTTAACATTTAACGGGTCAAGATAAAATTTTGAAATTTTGGAATTATCCTAGGGATAATACGAGAAAAAAATCACGTTTAAAAAATTATCATTTTAATTGAAAAAAAATTTAGATCTGTTGAGTGGTTTTTGAGTTATGTCACCGTTTCCAGATATCAGACTAACCCTGTATAATGAATACGTTTATGATCTGGATCCTTATACTTCTAACTCAAGACTTAGTTTTTGTTTAATCATAAACTACAAACAGCACGTATATGATTTCGTTTATGTTTGTGTGGATTATTCTCATTTTGTTTTCTGTCATATTTTAATATAGTTATCTTTTTTTTAGTTTCATGTTTTTCAATATTTTAAATACTCTTTTAGAATTATTTATGTTAGTGTGTTTGTTTTTAGCAGGGTCGTCTTGGTTATTATACATTTTATATTTATTTTATTATTATAAATAGACCAAATGTTTGAAATGTAATAAAACTAGAAATGGATTACTTTTCTATTTCTATAATCGGATGTAAATCCGTAGATTTTTTATTAAACTAATACATAAATGATAATTAATCCTTTAGGTATGTGTTCTCCATAAACTCCGGGCAGGTTCTTTTACAAAATTGAACCTGACCTTGCCACGCGCAGCTAATTAATTGAAAACATCCTTTGATGGCTGCTGCAGACTTTCATCACCATCGTGGCAAAGAACATTTTCCATCAATATTTAGATTTACAAAGCGAATGTTCGTAAGAGATCTTTCCCTAACAGAAATCGAGGCCTTTAGGCAACCTGAGGCTAAATATTAATTTGTCTGGATTTATTAATACTCAGTGGTTCGACCGATAATTGCAAGTAAAGCATACTGTCGGGATCAAAAGCTACTTTTAAACTGCACATAGTATACTTAATAGTTTGGGTTAATTTAGTTAATTATTGTTAATAAGTGTTAGATAATTAGATTATTTTTTAATTTAATACTAACTTGCTAAAGTTTATTAAAGTTCGGATCCGGTATAATATTATAAAGTCTGTTCGAAATCCACACTCAAAGTAGATTTTCAGATCCTGCTAGTTGCGTTTTTTGGTCGTTTTTGTAGGAGTCGTGGAAAATTGTGGTTACACAGACTTTAACATAAATATTTGCCTCTATCTAGGCTAGTTGGGACTGGCTCTTTGAGCGGTAGACCGTTTAATCCTTTATTTAGCCATAAAACCTGCCATATTTATTTAAGTGCGGGAGTTCAGACGACACGTAAGCATTGTACGTTAATTTCTCTGGAATTTTTTATACTCAATGTTTTGATCGAAAATTACAGGTAAAGCATGCTGCCGGGATCAAAAGTCACTTTTAAACTGCACAGAGTATACTTTAGTAGATTGGGATAATTTAGTTTTTTTAGAATTAGATAATTAAATTTTAGTACTAACTATTTAAATGTTTAATAAAGTTCGTATCCAGAATATAACAAAGTATAGTCAATTCTATATGCGTGTAACAAAAGTAAGAAAACGGCGAAATATCTCAGGTACCGCTTACCTGAATTTAATGAATATTGGTACACTTAGGTACGAAATTATGCCGGATCCAATGGCGAGTTCTGCATTGCTGCCAAGTTACCGTTCTGTTATAATAGAAACATTATTTTTTTATTATTATATTTCTTTTTAAAGTAAGAAATTATTCGGAAATAGTTCTTCAATAGCTGGGACAAGGTCGGTCCTTAAAATATTCAAATATCTTTCTCCAATTATTATGTCTTCTATGAAGAGGGGACCGATTATTTTTGCACCTTTATACCACAGTAAACATTTATGTTTCACAAAATTCCAAGCGCCTATCGTGATAATCCTCAAAGAGTTTTGTAAATCAACAAAACTGACATTGTCAAACATATTAGGTAATGTTTTTTGTGCAAGTATTTTAATACAATGTGATACATTAAATTATGGATATAAGACCCTTATTTTCGCAAAAACTGTTAACTTCGTAAAAAGGGCTCTTGATAAAAAGTATTTTACGCAGATTTTAAAAAAGTAATATAAAATAGAGTGTTCCATTAAAAAAACATTTTCGTTTTATAACTTGGCAGCAATGCGGAAATCGCCTTTGGATCCGGCATGATTTTATACCTCAGTGTACGTATTTTCATTAAATTCAGCGGCGATACCTGATATAATTTGGCATATCCTTACTTTTGTTAAACGCTGTATGTAATATTTCCTTGGTTAATTTCTGTCCGTATTATTTACAAATTTTCCCAGAATAAAAATACTGCCTTCATTCACTGTTTTTTATGCGGTAAAAGAGGAAAACGCAATTTATATATTTATATATCATATATATATATATATATATATATATATATATATATATATATATACATATATATATATATAAAAAAGTAAAGGACCCAGAATCGAGCCCTGTGGTACTCCTGATAATACCTGCACCTGATCAGAATATTTGTTTTTCGAAAACACTCTTTGAAAACAACCCGATAAAAAAGGAAAAAAGTGAAATTAGGAAACACGAAGGCTCATCAAAACCATAATATATCAATTTAGATACAACGAGCTGGTGGATAATTGCACCAAATGCTTTAGAAATGTCTAACAAGACCAGAGCAGTAATAAGTTTTTATTCGATGCACGCAAAACATCAACAATAACATTTGTTAAAGCAATACAGAAATCTTTTCGAAAACCACACTGAAATCCTTACCTTACCTTTTCTTACCAAAGTACCTTTTCTCAACTTTTATCGAAATTCATTAAACACAAACAAAATTATGATATAAATTCGAAAATACTTTGTATTCTGTAGTTTTTGTTGTTTTGTAACCTTGTTTGTATTGGACGTCTTAAATCATCGGATCGTCGCAGTTTTATTGGAAATTTGAAAATAAAGATATTCGTTTTTCTTGGTTATTAAAAGCCCATATATATATATATAGATATGTATATATATATATATATATATATATATATATATATATATATATATATATATATATATTGATTCTTAGTACATACTATTGTCGTTCTGAAAACAGTTTTGCTGACATTTCGTCGATATCGCATTTGGCATTTTCGAAGCTTTCTTTCTCGTATCCGAATAGAGGCTGAAGTGTTAGTGACTGCGAAACTTCCTTCTATACTCCCACCCGTGGCCGTTATCTATGTTTTCCGGATATTACTGTTCTGTGTTGATTTTTTATGATTTTAGATTTGTCGATTATTGTCTTCCATACGTTGGTAGTTTTTATGATTCGTCTTCTTTACTTAAATCACCTTGTTTTTCTGTTTCTATGGTCGCTATTCTAATCTTATAGTGCTCTATATTGGAAATCTCTCTACACACATTTATTTTGTGGCCGGTTTCCTGATGATGTAGGAATATGACCGAGGTTGTTTGTTTGTTTCTGATGCTGAGTTTATGCTCTTCTATTCTTGCTAATATTCGGCTGTTAGTTTGCCCCACGCACAGCTCAATATTATACACCTCTACGGGGAGGATGTTTTCAAGACAAGAACGTATGAGAAACTAAGAGATAAGATAACTAATCTTTTGTGTATAGATTAAGTGTCGTGACAGTGATTTAATTCCTACTTTTACACGGTTGTCTTATCATACAAAAACTAGAAAAACCAATACCATACCCCGAAATGCCAGTAATAAAGAAGAAATAATAGCTGGAGTAGAACTTGTCTTTGACTCCTCTGAAGAAACGAAAGCAGAGGAGTATTCATAAGTTAGTGACAAGAATAATTGAAATTCTAATTATTTGTTGTATTGTGAATGAATGCATAAACCGCTCTTATTTCCCTATATTCTGCAAGCTTGCGTATGCAATTTTACTTTTTAAAATAAATAATCCTGCAGAATTCAGTCAGTTAAGATCAATGAGTCTCTTGCATTCTTAAATATTAGGAAATATTATTCAAATTAATAAGACACCCTAAATGCATTCCGTCTTTGTATTATATTCAGTATAGTTGTGATGCATCGAAAGATTTCATCGAAGCTCATTGGTTGGTATTGGTTGCTTTTACGCTATTGACGGCAATCCTATTGGTAGGCTTAAATCACGCTAGTAACAATTTTAAAGTTAAATATTGTTGCGTGCTAATATTACCAATAAACGGCGACATGAACTATTGATTTGGTGTTGTGCTGCCTGATATTAACTGTCTATTTGAAGAACGGTTGGTCTTTGGTTACACCTCAATAGGTTTGAGATACTCCCTGGCTTTCGTGAGAGATAGACGTGCAAGTGCCTTTGCTTCTGTTATCCGCAACTATTATGTGCACTGAATGATGAGGGATGTATGCTATTATACTGCTGGATTGTCAGAAGTGATAATAACGAGAGTATGCTCATTTGTCATGTGTAGTTTAATTTTGTTTTCAACTATTGCATTTTTTATTTTTGGGTAATATATATATTTTTGACATTTGACATCAATAGTCTACTACCATAGAAATTAATTGCTGTATTACTTTTATATATGAATGCAAGTTTCATATTGCGGGATGTGGTGGTAAATGCGAACTTAAAATGATGATTTTTTATATTTTCAAAAAAAATTAAAGAAAACAATTAAAACTTGGCAAAAAAGATTGCGTTTGTTGTTTTAGAATTGAAATTTTGTTCTTCTAAATTAGACGTTTGCCCTCAGCTTCCCAAAATGGTTTAAAAATTAGACCTAGTTGCGAAAACAGTTAATTTTAGTTTGCCAGTTATGTTAAATTTAGTTAGTTAGATATTAAAATTGTATTCTTTCACTTTCCTGGATTAAAGGAAATGTTCATTACGAGTGAGGTTCCAGATAAATACACTTATAGATGGTTGTACCAAATTACTCTGATATTTCCTGATAATAAACCCCTCTTTTATCAAGGAAAGTGAAAGATAGCACAACTTGAATATCACTAAATAGCTATGTGGGGAGCCTAACAGGACCATACTTCTCTTTACTCTGTAAAACGAAAGGATTCATAATAAGGGAAAATCCGTGTAAACCTATCTACCTATTTCGTTATTTGGTTCTATTGTCTTTTAGGGGTCTACGTCAGTTGACAGCTAGCGGATTGCTCGAAAGTCAGTTGGCCGAACACAACTGACCGAAACACAAATTGGCCGAAAAACTAATTGGCTGAAAAACATATTTGTATAATATATCTGAATATTTAAAAATGAAACAACTTTACGTTTTTACGTTTTACCGTAAACTACGAATGTTTCCATAGATGAATAAAAAATAGCTCCTGAGGCGCAATGTGTTGCTACATAGTATCAGGTTACGGTAGTTGTTGCACCTGCATAGTATCATCCATCGTATTTCTACTATAAGTTTATTGATTCTTTTATTGACGAACTTGTTGCTAACCCGGTGCGGATCCACCTTATTTATCAATTTATACGGTGAAATCGTTATATTTTAGCTTTAACGACGCGACGGCTGAAACGACGAAATTGGTGCTAACCCTGTTGCATTTTCGTATCTAGCGTAGCGTACTGCAACTCTTATATGTTCGAATGTCTTCGAGTATCTCTTGAGATGAGTTAACGCATTACCCTCGTAAATTGTCGTTGGCATTTAGTTTGAAATTGTTGAGTATAACAACAGTTAAAAATGGGTAACTTGCCGCCAGATTTTAGATATAATATAAATCGGAAATTGAGGTAAATAACATAACAAAAAATTTGTATTAATTGTATTTCAAAATTTTATATGTAATTAAAGTTATGATATGAAAAAAAAAGGAGTTTATGCAAGTGAGCAGCTTTCGCCCAAAGATGGAAAATAACTTCCTATAGGAAGTCTCTTAACAGCCTTTCCTCGACTGTAAATAGGGACAAACACCTGGTCATATAAATCCATTAGCTCTTGTTGGATTGAAATAGCTATACACTTTTAAAACTAAATTTGCTAAATGAAACAAACCGCTTGCTTCAAATGCTTCGTCATTGTTACCGATAGACAAGTACTAATTGGTCAATATTATCATTATTATTATTATTATTATCATCATTTTTTTTGTACGTACAGAATGTCTGATTATATTTTAAACAATGGACATCTCCGTAAATATTGGTGCTACAAAAAAGATTGAATTATAAAAGTCGGAGTATTTTTCCGAGTGATCAAAACTTAAAAATAAAAAACTCTCAGAAATTACAATTTTTTTTTGGAAATTTTGGAAATTTTTGAGGGAACACCCTGTATATAATATGTTTAAAAAATAGCTCTTGGTTTTCTGATTATGTAGGTGCCTAAGTTTGTATAGCTATCGAAATAATGGCCGAGGAAATATAAAAAATCACGGCCCTAAGAAACAATTAATCAGAGACGGAATGGATTTAACATACATTTTCATATTCTCTTTCACACATCGTGCCTTATATTATAGTTTATTTTTTTCGATAGATATACAAATAAACATACAAACATTTAAGGTGTTTCATTAAAGAAAACACAACCTACGCCAAAATTTATACTTTCTGATAGCGTTTTGTTTTTTCTGGATTTAGATAGATAGGAAAAATACTCTAGCTTTTGAAATTTAAACTTTTTTTAGGACCAATATTAACGGTGATATCCATCCTCTAAAATATAGTGAGACACCTTGTACAGGGTTATTGGTGATATTTGTATCAACTATAAAGGTAACTCCTATATTTGAAGAGGAAGAACAATGGCTAAATTAGGAAAGTTGTAGGACTTTTTCTGAACTGCCAGAAAATGTTAATATAATAATTGCACGTTGTATTAAAAAGTTGTGACCTAAACTTGTGTTTTTTCTAATGAAACACCCAGTATATTATTGAATATTTGAATTACACGCCAAATTCCAAGTGTTTTTCTTATAACACAATATATACCTATATTCTACTGATTTCTAATTATTGAAATTTAAAAATCCTAAAAAACAAACAAACAAACGTGGATTCACTGACAGGAGCTAGCCACACGTTTTTAAATTCGGCCAGAAAAAAAACTACAATTTAAGGTAAATTTCTGACGTCTCTACGGAGGTGACCTTTGCCAACTGCCTATAACTAAGTAACTATTTATTTTACAGAATAGCCTGAAACTTCAATACCAATACCGACAGAAATTTGGGCACAAAATATTCTAAACCCAAAACCCTCTGAAAAAAACAAGTTTAAACCATATATATGTACATTTACCAAAGTTCAGTATTTAACAGAAACCAGGAAAATTATTTATGATTACGATATCGACCGTTATTTACCAAGGCGTTAGTGAACGACAATGCGCTCAAGCGCGTGTTTTACGATTTATATTCGGGTATATATGAATTGCGATATGCTTCGCTGGATACGAAAATGCAACCCGGTTCCACCTAGAGGTACCCTATATACCTCTACGAGTGTGAGTCTTAAATTATAGGAACCTTGCAAGCATGGCGATTTTTGACGTTGTGTTTTAAGACACCTGTCTAGGTCGTAGTTAATTTTGCTGATGGATTCCCTCCTCGGCCAATTTGTTTTTCGGCCAATTAGTTTACAAGCCAATTGACAGAATCTAGTGTTTTAGATCGTCTATTTTCATATTTCTTGAATAGCAATTTTTACTGCATTTAAAGAATAGTTGTAAAACTTTAAAAACCTGCCAGGAAATTTTCATTCGTTTAATAAAAATAACCGTTATAACCAAGATAAACACATTCTCGAGTATGCAAACAAGGATTGATTCCAATAGGTCAATAAAAGAACACATCGAAATCTAATTCAAACCCACAAGAAATCGTGTAATTCAATCAGCACCGTTAGCAACTTGTATGGATATTGTTCGGATTTAGCGCAAAATCCGGGGGTAAAAACCCGATAACCCGGAGTCGTTGCGGATCGCCCGGCAGTCGGTACAACAAACTCATACTCGTACATCTTTCCGTGAATGAGAACGTTTGACGCCTCAACTTCTAGACGTAAACATTAGCATGCAGAAATGCATGAATACAAACAACCGGATTGGAGGCTACTATTAAATTTAGGGTATTACCAAAATAGAGAAGACATTTATCATTAGTTTTTACTTCCCTCGTAAAAGGGAAGTTTTAGGATCCCAAGATGCCAAAAAACATGTTTTCTCAGTTCTGTCCGTCTGTTGGTCTCTTCGCGACATAGCTTAAAAACTGGTATCCGGTTGACTTTAAGTTTTCCCAAAAAATTAAGGGGTCATTTGGTGACGATCTGGTAATATTTTGGTAAAAAACTAACATGGCGAAACAAAATGTTAAAAACATTATTACTAAAAATGACATATAGAATTGATCTCAAATTTTGCGCAAAAATCATGTAGGTACTACGTAGAAAATGAACTGGTAAAATTTCAGTACGAATTCAAGATAGCGAAACAAAATGACGACTTAGTAACATATACTGAAAAAAACTACTCATTAGATCGATTTTAAATTTTTTGTTAGTGTGTTATACAGATGAACTAATGATGATAAATATGATAAAACTGTGATAACAATTTAATATGGCGGAACAAAATTGCGGCCATATAAATTGTTTGTAATCGTGAAAAATCACCCTTCAGGTTTTAACAACAGACCTTTACGTTTAAGGCTCCCTAGATGCCAAAAAATATGTTTACTCAATTACATCGGTCTGTCTGTCTGTCCTGTTAGTTCGTGGCATAGCTAAAAAACTACTTGCCCAATTGGCTTCAAATTATGGTCAAAATTAAGAGTCATGTGGAAATCACCTGTTAATAATTTGTTAAAAATTCAATATGCAAAATGTAAAAAAAATATTATTAAAAAACTAGTGATTCAATTACCTCAAATTTTGCACAAAAAACAAGTGTTACATAAAATGAACTGATAATAACTTTATACCAATCCAAGGTGGCAAAACAAAATTGCGACTTAATAAAATATTTATAAAACCAGTCTAAAAACGACTTATTACATCGTTTATAATTTTGTGTAAGAATTAAGTGTGATATAGAAATAAACTGGTAAAATGTTGGTACAAATTCAAGATTCTTGGCGGAACAAAATGGCGGCCAGATAAAATATTAAAAAAAATATAAACTGATTTCAAATTTCTCACAAACATTCGTTGTGATATAGGGATAAACTGGTAAAATTTTGATACGATTTGAAAAAGACACAACAAAATGGCGGTCTAATAATATTTTTGATAAATCTGTGTAAAAACTGGTTATTAAATTTATTCTTGAATATCCACAAAAATTAAGAAAGAAAAAATTTGCGGCCTAATAAAAAGTTTCAAAAAATAGTGAAAAAAATTACTTTTTTAAGTAACTTCAAATAGCACAAATCGACACACAAACATTTAGGGGCATGTGTGGATGAATGGTTAGTAATTTGATAAAAATATAAATTCAATAAAACGTTTTAAAATCGGAATAAAAATAGCAGCCTGATAAAAAAGTAAAAATGATAAGATTTGAGTACAAATCCGATATGGTGAAACAAAATTGCCGTCGAATATGCAAAAAAATTCAGTGTAAAAAAACTACATAAACTTCAAGTATGACAATGCAATTCTCTGGCAATTTTTTGATATGAATTCAATATGACAAAACAAAACGGCTGCTGAATAAAATAGTAGTATGTACTGAAATTTTCTTTACGGATATAAATTATTGTTTGCCGCGCTTTTTCGAGTAAATAAGTAATGTGCTAGAAACTATAAATGATTCAATAAACAAACAATATAAATGAAGGTTTAAATTCATTGGCTCTATAAATAGAACTAGGTTAAAGAAGTTGGCTTAGTAGATAGCTATTAAGCCAACTTCTTTAACCTAATTCTACCTACATAGGTACATTTGGCCAATCCTGGCCCTACCGCAGAAATAAAAGTAAACTCCTGGATTATGCATTCCGTCCTAATGAAATACAGACTGCCACTCTTAATATAAACCATGTTTGAGCAAGCTGTTGAGTATATTGGAACGGTATTATATTAAATTATACTTTGAAAACTTTGATGCCTTTTTATTAGGCAAGAAAACCTGGACATCTGTTGCCCGGCAAAGCTTGAATATTACTATGGGTAATTCATATATTGGCTTCCCCGAAGAATTTGGGAGTCAACATTGACATTAACCTTCGCTTTAAACAACATACTTCTAGTACTCCTAATAACATATTTAAATAAAAAGTAGAACCGAGTTCAAAATAAAATTGCTAAAAAGTAAAAAATAATATTTTATTTATTCCTTAAATATAGACATTTTGAAGTCGACGACCAAAGTAGCCTCACCCAGCTATTACAAAATATAGTTGATGTATTTTATATTACATTAAAAATGTATAATCTAGCTTTATATCTTTTAAATTTGATGCCCGAATCACTTGCTCTCGGGGCCTCTTTATGGGACTGCGCAAACGCAATTTGCTATATCCATCCAGTCGTTGATCCCAAAGTCAAATGACAATATTGACATTTATAAATGTCCAAACAGACCAACAACGAATTCGCATTTCGAGACATGCCCAGAAATATTTTGAGGGCCTTGCAACTATTGGCTAGGTTAGTGCATAAAGATGTTATGTGTTATAGAAGTCACACCTAGGTAAACTAAATGTAAACTATAAAACAACTCCAACCCCAGCAGCGACCAATTTTACTCGGTAGTTTGATTTCAAAATAATGTCTTGACCCTCTCTGAATAACATATTAAAATCTGTATTAGGTTAGTAAGTTTAAGGTTACTAGTGAGTATAGGAAATACGTGTATCTATTTTTTTAATATATATTATTACAGATTTGTCATTATTTGGGCGCCCACTTCAAAATGTCTATATCTAAGGAATAAATAAAATATTATTTTTTACTTTTTAGCGATTTTTTTTTGAAGTCGTACTATTTTTTTTATATTTTGTTTGCGACTTTTTACAAGGTACATCTTTAAGAATATTATAATTTGTATTATATGTATATCCTATTGTATATAACATGAAACAAAAAGTGACGAATAGAGATGTAGACGACGCCTAAAATTAGATTTTATAATAAAGATTTAAGAAAAATAAATAAAAGTAAATTATTTTTGGCAGCTTCGTTTTTTGTGTTAAACATATTTCATATTTTCGAGATATGCTAGTGTTCATTAATTAGTATGATAATGATAGTAGTATATATGTACCTAAATCTAATTTAACTCTTACTCGCAAGTACTAATTTATTAATTTGAAAATTTAAACTCAACACTTTCAAATTAAGAAAATGAGTGAACGGATTTTAAATCAAAATATACGGGACCACCAGGGAAACATCTTCTAAAATTTGGCGTTTGACTCATCAAAATCGGCCATGCGGTTTAGACAATATGCGCGAACATAAAAAATACATACAGGTGGAAGTGAGAACCTCCTTTTTTTTGAAGTCGGTTATAAAGGCTTTCTTTCTTCCTAAAAATTATTTATCAACATAGAACATCTCTTTCCTTATAATATACAAATGAGCTTTGATATAGTCTTGTGCTTTCACATTTTAACTACTGCGCTGTTGTATATGGACCTTTATTAAGGGTGTTAATATCTGTAAAAGCACAACAGATTAATATGGCGTAACAACAAAATCCTATCTCGTTTAGGCTTGTAGATGCTGGATGGCAGACCATGTGTAACCATAAAAAACCCAATTAGACAATTTCTTTTTGCAAAATTATTATGAAATAAAACCTTTGTATTTGCATCACAAAATCAAATCTCGAAATGATGTACAGAGCTCTTATTTATGTTTTAGGTATTTTGACACCTAGTTACAGCGTTAACTATAGAGGAGCTGCATTGAAACGCGAAATATAGACTTGAAAAGAAAATATAAACAACCGAAAAACAAATTTTCATGACAAGCAATATGTTCCTATCGCTTCATATTTATTTGTTAGTAGTAGTGAACATTCTCTCTCTAAGCCATTGCGTCTTGGGGCAGGATTTGGCCATTTTCTCGAGACAAACGGTATCAAACATAGTTTACTTATAATAAGCAAGAACTCCCCGATGCCACGAAGAAATAATACACTGGGTGTCCTATTAAAAAATACCGGGTGTCAACAAATCTACTAGACAGGCCATAACTTTTAGACTATTTGATGTATCGGAACGAAATTTGCTATAGGTAAATGGTAGATAAAGTGGAGAATTTTCGCATATTTTTCACTTTCTGGTCACTTCCGATTTTACCGGAAGTGACTCCAGTTTCGATTTTTTAAATAGAACACTCTATATTTTTACATTTTTGGATTCATGAATCAGAATGTAACATTTTAAAAACTTTTTACGCTTACTTGATTTTTTTATAGCCACTTTCAAAATTGCATCTAGGTGGCTAGGACCGGACGCAAATTAATCTAAGGACCTGAAATGATGACAGAATAATACAATCGCTAAGTTCAGTAGTTAGTCTGATAGCTAGAAACAAGAGAAGTTGATAAAATCAAATTTTTGTGTCCAACTGTTTTTTTTCAAATGGCGACCCTTTTTAGACAAGCACCTTTTGAAAAGAGGATTTTTGCGAATCTAACGGTAGGAACTAACTTTTTTGCAATTGGATTTAAAATAAGCTCAAAAATTAAATATTACTAAGAAAAATACTCGATAATCAATTATTTACTTTTATCAAGTGTGCCATGGATGGCCATGCTGGATATTAAGTATGATTTTTTGTTTTGACAGTGACACTTGCCTATTCTTTCTGATAAGACACAAGATTTCTTATTTTTCTTGATTTTCAGTATTATCTTTGTTTTTCAAAGTCAAAATAATGTATACTCAAAGTGAAAAAGTCGATATCTTATTAATATTTGGAGAATGTCATAAAAATTCAAGGAATACTGCTGAATTGTATGCTCAGAGATACCCCGACCGGCAACATCCAGTCCATCAGTATTTTCCATATCTCGAGAATCGTTTTAGGCATCAAGAAGAAAATCAAGTGGCGGAAGGCAGATTTATTATAGATGAAGAAATGGAAATTAACGTTCTTGCTGTGGCTGAAGTTGATAAAACTGTTTCTTTAAGAAAAATTAGTCACGAACTGGGTTTAAGTCATGAATCAGCTAGAAAAATACTAAAGAAACACGGATATCTCACTTTTAAGTACCAGTTACACCAACATTTGTATCCTGACGATGGCGATAGACGGGTATTGTTTTGTGATTGGTTGCTCCAAAATTGAAGAATTGACCCAAATTTTATCAACTCTATCTTATTTTCTGACGAATCCAGATTTACTAATAATGGTATGTTTAACAAGCAATAGACTGTCTTGGCTGGTGTCGTTGGTACAGAATAATTGGGCTAATTTTTATTCAAGGCCAATTAACAGGGGTTAGGTACTTAGGCTTTCTCCAAAATGAAATTGAGCAACATCTTAAGGATCTACCTTTAGAAGGTTTACGCCGAATTTACTTCCATTCGCCCCACAATACCAGAGAAGTTCTTAATTATTTAATTGAACATTTTAATAATAAAGTTACTGCAACCAATGGCCCAATACGGTCGCGCCCGTTCACCGGATCTCACTCTTCTCGATTTCTTTATTTGGGGATATGTTAAAGAATGAGTCTACCCTAGCCCCAGCCACTCTTGAAATCTTAGAAAAAAGGAATGCACAACTACAGTGAACTCGAATATTGTGCTTTTACATTTTATAGCGTTATTGAAGTTAGTTGAAGTTATATTTTTGTTTAATACTCTAAACTATTTGTTAGCCAAGGATACAGATTTGCACGCCTAAATTTGTTGATGATATCTGAAGAGGGGCAGCAGAAAACGGTATAAAAAATGCTGTTCCGAGCGTTGGGCGAATAGGGGTGTATTCTTTTCATCAGAGATAGGCTGGGAAGACTTTACGTGACATGACGCATAGATAGATCCAACTAAGTAATCTTGATCAACCAACTGTCACAATTAAAAATACTACTTAATATCCAGCATGGATATCCATGGCACACTTGACAAAAGTAAATAATTGATTATCGAGTGTTTTTCTTAGTAATATTTAATGTTTGAGCTTATTTTTAATCCAATCGCAAAAAAGTTAGTACCGTTAGATTCGCAGAAAAATCCTTTTTTTAAAAAGTGCCTGTCTAAAAACATTTTTAAAAAAAAATAGTTAGACACAAAAATTTGATTTTATCGACTTCTCTTGTTCCTAGCTATCAGACGAATCACTAAAACTTAACGATTGTATTATTCTGTCATCGATTTAGGTCCTTAGATTAATTTGCATCTGGTCATTGCCACCCAGACGAAATTTTAAAAATGGCTATAAAAAATCAAGTAGGTGTAAAAAGTTTTTAAAATGTCACATTCTGATTCAAAATTGTTTCAGGAATCCAAAAATGTAAAAATATACAAAGTGTTCCATTTAAAAAATCGAAACCGGAGTCATTTCCGAAATTTCGTTATGATACATCAAGTACTTTAAAAGTTATGGCCTATGTATTTATTTCCATAATGGTTTTTTTAAGGAACGTCGGATACTCTCTGGGCTCTCTAACGTGATATTAACGCAGTACAGTATTTTAGCCGTAAAATAGTAATATAAGATAAAACATTAAAACATATTTTGGACTTACCTAATGGTAGAATAACCTACAAGTAGGGCAGGACGTGATGGATCACATCAAGCACAAATGTGTAATAAACCGTAACAGGCTGTAGACAGGTCGAAATATAAATGAATACCATGTACACAACTTAATATTAATATTAATTCCTTATAGAGTTGCAACTTGCGATAGCCTTAGTCTTTTGGGGTGATTAAGGATAAATATAAAAATAAATTATTTTCTCAACAATAAATTTTATCAATAGTTTAAATATGTAGGCCATGTTTCTGTATACATACTAGCTTTTATTATAAATCCGTTGATTTCTTCATTTGATAATTCCAAGATCTGGTATTGCATTTAGACACAAGATATTAAAGTTTTATATTCTAATGTGTAATTTTTGGTTCTGCTATTGTTATATATTTTTTGTTTTAACCTGAAAAACCTATATGTAGACTGTATTTATTCTATTAACAGCCTACGGGGAAAATTGGTAGAAATTACCTACCATAGCGCCTCTATTTATATTTTTTTGTCATATTGTGTTTTTGTGTAATTTGTCTTTTATGCTTGTTATCGAATAAACATTAAATGTATTATAATTATTAATAAATATTAATCTCGATTTATTCAGCCTTAAAAATGTGGCGCACCATTTTGCACATAAAATAAGATGTCAGGATTGTAGTTTATATTTCTGTCGATTAATACAGGTTTATTTCAATAGAGCAACATGTCTGCTGACTCCAGAACGGCGGCAAGAGGACTGTTAATGGGGGCAGCTTAATAATCAAGTTGTGTTCGAGAGCGAATTCACAGTGGAGCAATTTTGTAACCTGGTTATGTATCCTTAAATACGCAGTATAAGATAATACAGGCTGTTGTAACATACTCATTTAGTTCGCACCACGCTTTAGGCATTATTATCATTATTATTATTATTATTTTTATTATTATTATTATTTTTATTATTATTATTTTTTATATCTCACAGTATTCCTGTGGTTGTTTTTTATACTGACGGAATTATACCAAGTCAGTACAAAAAAAAAATATATTCTGTATTAAGAAATGATTTATCGATGCTACATGTTTTCAAAATGACCGATTTCTAGATGTTCTTGTGAATGTCTATATTACGTCCTAATTGAGCCAAATGTGGTGTAAACGTAATTGGGGCGAGGCCTGTTACTGATATGACGAGAGGACCAATGATGGCTGTTTCCACAGCATTTTTATTTCCATTGCCAAGTCGGTATATTTGGCGATCTTCTCACTGTATTTCGCTTGCTGTTCTGGTTGCTGGTGACAGCCATGTCAAATAAAGAAGTGATCTTTTTATTATTATTATTATTATTATTATTATTATCGTAAACAAAAAATCTTTATATGATTCCGGAACAGCCAGTTCCAATTCTAACTGTTCATATAATTTGATACGTCATATATATATTTAGGGTGTAAATATACCCTTGTATAAATAGCACTTAGTACGCAGTACTACGCCACTGGTTGAGCCGTCAATTTTCCTGGCCGTCTCGCTCCTTAACAGCCTTCAGTCTAAAAGCATGCACGCGATATATGGAGGGACATTACGTCAAGGCGAACAGATGTATAAAATAAATATCCGCGCTGTATGCGCCCCGGCGAGAGCCATGATTCCGGAATGGCATAAATCAGGGCAGCGGGTTGCCACTAGGGGGCGCCCAACATCCCCGATCCGTGACCCCCGATAGTCAAGTGTTTCAAGGCGAAGGAGATTTTCTTTCGATACGCCAGGAATTTATTGAATGAACGGTAAGGTTATTTAGGGTAGGTTGAAATAATTTTAAGGCTACCCTCGTAAATATCGTCTGGATACAAACTCTGGAACATATTCGAAAGAAGTTATATTACTGCTATTTTCTTCAAGTTTTAGACTGAGGAAGACAATAGAAAATATTGTTTTGAAGAAGTAAAAATTCAAACATGAGTAGATTATACTGCCAAAATATAAAATAAAGTTAAAATTTAATTATTAATAAAGTACATACCAGCAGCATACAATAAAATAAAATTTAATTATTAAAAAAGTACATACAGCTTTGGAAATATCTGAAAAAAGCACATATTTTTTTTAAAATGTAACCTTTTTTCGAGATATTAGATAAACTATGAACCTGTATATATTTTTGTATTATTTAGTTAAAATAAACTTAGTTAGTTAAAGTAAGACATTATTGCTCCCATTCAGAGCGATACATTTGACGGCAATGGTCCTGTATGCTCGAAGTGCAGGCCAATTCTTGGATATAAAGTTTAATTATTAAGCTCAAGAGGATTTACTAAATAAAATATAATCTTGGTCTCAGTCAAATCTTTAAAAATTGTGTTTTAGGTTGGATGATGGTCAATAAAACGCACATAAGAAACTTATTGTCGTAATAAGTCGACGTTTCGGCCTCTATGAGGTCATCTTCAGGACTATACAAATATGATTTTCCGTGTTAAACTTAAAATATACATTTTGCGGAACATTATTTAGATGGTGGGTATTTTGTAAGTTGATACCATTTAGTATAGCCATATAGTATAGTTTTATTGACCATCGTCCAACCTAAAACACCCACAAAACAACAATGTACACTGTACAGGGTGTCTGGTTGCATTTTAAATGGTATCCTAGAGACTTTATTATATGAGTTAAATTAGTATATATTTTAAACACATAATTGGGCTTTTTATCTGAATCGTTAGAATAACAAAAAAAAAACAAACAAATGACGATCGGACAGTTAACAAATGAGAAACAACTTCGAGTTCCTAATTTTTGGGTTATGGTATAGCCTTTGATATATTGAATGCAGTAAATTTATGTCAATAAGCTGAATTAGAGGAAAATTAAATTATAATTGAACATAAATTCTATTTATTTAAAATTTCTATATTAAAGTGAGATTTTTGTTAGATATATATACATACCTTTCTGCAATGTTTTTTAATTCTATAGAAAAATAAATGCCGGAAATATTTTAATTTTTCGCAACCAAATTATTTAACCGTTATTTTGTTATAGACCTGTTATTCTATTTTTTTTCAATGATCTAATAAAACATTCTAGATTGTAGTATACTTTGTTTTCTTACATTTTTATTTTATTTTGAGTCATGTTAAATTTCAAAATAATTAACTTAATTAGTGTTATTAAAAAAAAGGTTAAAAACTAAAAATAACTATGTGTTAATTCTACTTTCATCCTGGTATACAATACTGAGTAACAGGCATATAACAGACTAAATGACAAGTTACGCTACTTAAATTAGACTTATGGCTACAGTCCTGTGTTTGTTGCCTTGCCCGATATATTTTATGTTTTAAATGACAACATGAGAACATATTTAGAACTACGAGATCTGGCGATTTCACCGAAATTATGAAACGGAGCCCCGTCTTGTTAAAAATTGAAACTACTGTGTACATAAGTTTGCTAAAAGCACTATTTAATAATTTCCGTAGAACAAGCTGCAGTATGTGAAAATACCGACCTGTATTCAAGCCTGTCTCTGGTATATGTAAAACTTTATAGCTGTTTTTGTGGCGAGTATCTTGAATTATGCAAAATTTTAAAAGCCGGCACTGCTTTTACAGTAGGTTCATAAAATCTTGCACAAATCGAATTAAAATAAGTCATTATTTTTGACAAAGATGCTAAAACACCATGTGCAAATTATTGCATTGCGTTTTTGTTGGAACAACTCTCAAATATACAGAGTGGTCTGTTTACATACTGAGACATCAGTGGTAAAAATTAGTTTTAAATCTGCTATATCGCATGCTTTATACCGAAGTATAATAATAGTGACAATTGACAATTGTCAATTAGAGACTTTGTAAGGTTTTAAAGCCTTAATTGTCCGATGCACTTCTGATATTAGTGTTGCGTCTTTCTTATGGTATCACTTTCCATGACAAAACTATTTCTGTTTTTTTTTTGAAAAAGCATAAAACTTCTGACTTTATACCTAAAGTTGATGATATAATGAAGTTAGTTAAAAACTTAGACAGAAAAGTCCAATTCGTTTTGTTTTGTGTCCCGCCGTTTATATTTTACATCCCCTTTAAATCTAAAATGGTCAATTTTCATGCTAGAATATGTTTAGAACATCGCGCAGTTTGCAGACAAGTAATAAAAAATGGGGTACTGGATTTAACATACTACTAACGATGTCAGATATTCTAAACGCTCCTTCCTGTATATCTTATAATTGTGTCAAAAAGCGACATTTACATTTTAAATAGTTCTGTCAAAATGAATGGGTGCAAGAATTTTGGATGTCTAAGTCACGTCATATACTAAATTACAGAAATTGACACGTCGCTATGCGTTATAATTTTGTTTCCGTTAAAGTTTTACAACAATGGGAACCCATTTTTCAAAAATTCCTAATAAGCAGACATATTTAAAATTTAAAAATAAAATTGGGAAACATTTAGAAACTTGCTACATGTTTCTATTTTTTTTAGCTTTTACTAATAAATGCTACTAATAAAACCTTTTAATTTGCTTTTCTCATTTTAAGAGACTCTTAATAAATTCTAGATTTTTTATGTTAATTTGCAGAATTATGTGGGATATTTTTTGTATCTGAAATTAAAAATTGTCTAGTTCAGAAACTGAAAATGGTGTTAATTCTTGCTACTACGTACACTGCCCGCACATAAACAATTTTAAAGATTATTACCAAATTAAGATTTTATAAAAAGGAGTTTAGTTTTTCGCTAATAACTCAGAAACTATTATTATTTAAGAATTTCTAAAAAATATAAGACATTTCCAATAAAAAAGTCCGACTCCCGGAGTTTTACCTAGGAGGTAATAAAAAATATAAATGAATTAAAAAAACCTCTGGACCTGGATTAAATGAAATCACTAGTAAAAAGCTGAAAGAAATAAGACACTACATTGCTAAGCCTCTAACACATATTTTTAACTGTTCCATTGCGATATTTATAATTCTATGTGAATTGAATAATTCGGTTCTCATACCTATTTACAAAGGAAATGAGATTTATTTATAAGACAATTATCTCTAATTAATAATATCGGAAAAGTATTGGAAGTTTGTATAAGGAATATAATCACAAGCCACGCTGAAAATCATAACATTCTTTCCGCAAGTCAATTGGGATTTCGTCAAAGAAGATCAACCGAACGAGCACTTTATGAGGTATCAGACTTTGTTTATATCGGCACTATTAGAAATAAAAACCATTTGCGATTTTCTTAGATTTGGCCAAAGCCTTAGATACTGTATTTCTCCTAAAAAAGCTAAGCAACTACGGAATAAGGGGATTGTGTCATAAATCATTATGAAGTTTTCTTGAGGATCGGAAACAGTGTGTAAGGATAGAAAAGGATCACAGTCGTTTTGAAACATTACAATGCAGTGTTCTGGAAAGAACTATAATTGGACCACTCTTATTTTCTTGATATATTAATAACTTTCTATGCCTTACTACGTCCAGCAAAGTGGTCTCGTAAGCGGACGACACTGTTCTTCTTGAAATGCTACAGTAGAACATATCTGGAATAGCATGCCAATTAATATCCTCAAATTATTATATATCACACTAGCTGAGTCAGCTATTAGATACGGTCTGACAACTTATATTACAACATAAAATATTTTAAATGTATGTAAAATCAGTACTTTCGATAGTTTACAAATATTCCGAACTAAGACAGCAACCTATTATAAATTATTATCATACCAGAAGCAAATGGGTGAAGTCCGTATGTATAAACCAAAGATATCTGATATATTTTAATACTATACTTTATAATTTACTTACTTTCGCTTAATAACCGACGTATGCAGAACAGAAACCTTTTCTTTAAAAAATTTTCAATTTTGGTGAAACAAACTTCGAGGTATATCTAAAGTAGATAGCAAATATTTAGTTCAAATAATAAGTCTTATTTAAATGTCGCGATTTTTAAATTTATTCTGCTGCATATGTTAGTTAGGAAATCTATGATTTCAGGTTAAGTATATACTTAGCTTGTATGCAGTATGATTTATTTAGTAATTTAAAGATTTAGCATAAGGTATTTACAAAAAAAAATTCTTTTCTTTTGAACACACACAGATGTTAATTTAATGTTGAAAACACGCGAGAAGCGCTAAGCCATTATGAAGATCCAAGATCGGCCATAAGATGTAAAAAAATTATTCTATTTAATATTAGTTTAAATATAAAAAAAATATGGTATTATCTGGACACTTGAAGGAACAATATCCCGCTTCACATATACAAAAACACAATTCATAAAGTGAGTATGTTGTTAATTAAATTTTTTTTAGAGTTTTCGTTTATATTTCAAGTCAGATAATTTTTAAACAAAAGATACTAAAATTATTTCGCTTTGTGGAGACGTTGCCACAACTATACTATATGAGATTGTGACATTGCGATGTTTCTAATTCTTATAATATCTTAGCTATTAATTATTCAAGCTAACAAAACACTAAAAAAATAACGTTTTTGTGTTAATTTTAAAATTTCAATTATTAATAATTAATAGTTCATAAGAATTAAAAACATCGCAATGTCTTAATGTGATAAAGTATTAAAACAAAGTCTTCTCGAAGCGAAATAATATTTAGTAAAGTAGTAGTTTTGTTTAAGAATTAGACTTAAAATATAAACAAAAACTCTAAAACAATCGTTAATTAACAACACGCTCATTTAATAAAAATTCAGTGAAAAATTTTTTTCAGCTGATATAATACCATAATTTTTTAAAAATTTTAAGTTAAAATTTTACGGCCGGTTTTGGCGCATCGTAGCCACGGAGCTCTATTTTCAATATTAAATTAAAATTATTAATAACTTTTGAAATTTTGAAACTCTTTTATTATTTAAGTGCGGGTTTGAAACTTTTGCACCTTTTCCCAGATGCCATTCCGAATCCAGTGAGCACTCACTCATATTTTTGGTTGCAGTAGCAAAAATTAACACCATTTTGAGTTTGTCAACTAGACTATAGAATGCGGCCCAAAAAGAATAATTAAATAAATGAAAGTACCATCTTGTCTTTAGGTCTGATTCCGACATACAAAGTTTTGTAAAAATTTAGATAGTCATTAATTTGAATCATATTTGTAACGATCAAAACCATCTTCTGCGAACCATGGAAACTCTGGCACTGCCTCTTTAAAAAAATAAATCTACAAGTTATAATAACGTAAGATAAACTTCACAGGTTATAGTTAAATTTATTTTAATTTTTATCTATGTTAATTATTTATCAAAATACCTGCTCACTAAGAAGGAACCTAACACTATCTACGTCCATCTCTCATCAAATGGCAGAGCGTTAACGACACCCATCAGTCACTCACTCACGGCTTTTATTAGGCTGCGCTACGACTGATGGACTGCATTCATCACTTTCTGTCCGACGACAGCTCCGATTGATTCTAGAAGCTACTGGAATTCTGGTTATTTATAGAGCCGCTATTAATAACTACAGTGAAAAATCATCATATTAAGGGAGAAAGACATAGCCTTTTTTCTTTATATACCTGCTATCAATCCCCGACTGCTATGGCATCACGAGTAACATTTATCAAGGCAATTTTGAGCGATGGCTGGCGATGATAAATGGAAGGATCATTAACACCTTTGTTTTCTTAAATATCATTTTCAGGACGAGAAATAGTGTATCGTTCAAACTCTTCTTGATGCTATTGTTTTATTCAATAAAGAGTGGCTGTGCGTCTGCTGCACAAACTAATAAATAACTATTACGGATTTCATATTTTTTGCTTGAAATATTTTATATTTTTAGAATAGAAAACTTTAAAATAATACAAAATTATTTTATTCATTCACAAAATATCATGATACATCTTTGAACTTTAAACATCTATCTATCGAGGTACAGGGCGTCCCACCAGAGCGGGCCACTCGATCTACTTCCCTTTTGCTCTAACTGGAATAAAAGTTAAAATACTTAACTAATTAATTAAATAATTTTTCCGGACTATGACATTAAAAAAAACAAATTAATATCAAATTAAAAAATATAGCAGAAGAACTGATTTTTGTAAACATCACTCTGTGAGAGGGTTTTATATAAGAGTATTTTTCAATTAGTGTTGTACGAGGAATTTTTATATATTCGGTTTTGTCAGCAATTTTTTACGACTAGTAGTACTACCCTCAAATATATGTTAAAGGTAAATCGAAAAATAACCTTTAATATGAATAATATGGCAACGTTGCATTGTGCCGCATTCGTTAGACCTACTACTATAATACTCGATAGACTCATATCAGATTCTGACGTCTGAGTTTCATGCATTTCATTTCAATCGTTATTTGGATTTTATATACTGTTGATATGCTTTTAAGAGGTCACTCGGACACGCGATGTAAAATTATCCCGTTTAGTGAGGATTATTAGGAGGAGGAGTGAAAAATCATCATCACATCACGACTAATATTTTTTTGAGCGATGACTGGCGGTGATGAATGGAATGGATCATTAACATCTTTGTTTTCTTAAATATAATTTTCAGGATAAGAATATGGTATCGTTCACCTTTTTTTGAGGTTATTGTTTAATTCTGTAAGGCAGGGGTGCTCAAACAGTCGATCGCGAGTGTTTTTTGAGTAGATCTCGAGAAGAATTTTTTTGTTAATAAGTAGGTACTTAACTAAACTACAAAAATGTATTACGTAATAAAATAACACTCTGCTAGCGGCAAAAGGCGGCTTTATCAAAGGAACGCGCGGTACTTGTCAAGAAAAGCCGCTTTTCTAGAAATTTCGGGCGGCGCGTTTGACGGGAACATTCGAGACGTTCGTTCACGCCGATATAAATGTTGCGCCTGCAGGAATTGGAGTCATTCTGAATTGCAACTTGAAGGCAATACTACGTCGATACAAAGTTTATTATTAAATAGTACAAAATGAGTGCAGCGAAGAAATCTAAAACGTATCATTTTAATAACGATTGGGAGGAAGAATTTTTGTTTTGTATGGTGAAGGATAAGTGCATTTGTCTTATTTGTCGTGCGTCAGTTGCAATACCTAAGCGTGGTAACTTAGAGAGGCATCATAAAACGGTTCATAAAAACTATGAAAAGGATTTTTCTCCACAGAGTCAATTAAGAAAACGAAAAGTACGTGATTTGATATCTTGTTTGAAAAAAGAACAAACCATGTTCACAAGACCAGCCAAACAATCAAAAGCTGTTACGATCGCGTCATTTAAAATATCTCATATATTGGCGAAACACAAGAAACCATTCGAAGATGGATCGGTTGTGAAGGAAGCATTTATTGAAGCGGGTGAGACTTTATTTGGAGATTCTAAAAATATAACAGAAATCATGTCTGCTATTAGAGAACTTCAGTTATCTCGTCAGACTGTCACAAGGCGTATTGAAGTCATGAGTCAGGACATGGCAGATAAACTAAAAAATGATATCATGGAATATACATACTTTTCTTTACAGTTCGACGAACCCACCGATGTGACAGACACTGCCCAGCTGTGTATTTTTATTCGGATGGTATTCAATGATATGTTGGCTAAGGAAGAATTTTTGACAATCATTCCTCTGAAGGGAAAGACCCGTGGCGAAGATATATTTGACGTTTTCTTCAATTTTGTAAAAAACTACAAGCTACCAATATATAAATTAGTGTGCGTTACAACCGATGAAGCAACAGCAATGACTGGAAACAAAAACGGTTTTGTGGCATTGTGTCTAATGAAGATTTCCCTTCATTTTTTTCAATCCATTGCATTATACATCAACAAGTTTTGTGTTCAAAAGTTTTAAACACGGGGGAAATTATGGGCATTGCAACAAAAATTGTGAATTCCGTCCGTGCACGATTAACTGACGATCATATGTCATCATGCTTGCGATTAGCACTCAGTGGTTACGTGCCATCTTATAAAAAGTATGCTGAGGACATGCAGTGCTACGCTTCAACATCCAAAGTCACTCCTTAGTTAAGTTTAACACCATACGTAACTCTTTTGTTTTGTAACAACCAATAAACTCGCAATTTTGAATAACTATGAGTTTTTTCATTGATATTGTAGAGAAGAACCTAACTAAATCTAACCCAAACCTTGACTAAAATAATGTATATTGTGCGGAAAGCTAATATCTATATATGCTACGGTAAACCCTACCTAGGTAGGTAGGTAGGTAGGGTGTATGTATCGTGTATGTACGACAACCCTGCATCACACATACTTGCAGCCTCCCAGAGTCGATCGTAAGTAGTCTAAAAATATTGAGGTAGATCGCCAGCAGTTCAAGTTTGAGCACCCCTGCTATAAGGAGTGGTTGCGCGACTGCGACAGGAATAAACTAAAAAATAACTATTACGGGTTTCATATTAACCCACGAGTTTGAAATATTGAGCAGGCACGGCCGACTTCAGAGCAAGCTATGAAGAACAATCTGGCAACAGCCTCGCGGAACTCAAGAATTGGTACTTATCTACGTAATATTAAATCTGCACTAGGTACACCTAGGTTAGGTTCATGAAAAAAGTATAAAAATGCATGTCATAATAAAAAAACAACTTTGGTTATAGACTCGCCAAGCTCTGCACCCGGCTGTCATTTTTATATTTAACAACCTCTATGAAATTTCGCTTGTGTTGTTTTTATTGTGTCCAGTTCAAGCCTAGTTTTGGTGGAAATTTTAGCAAAGTTTCATCTGGTAATAAATGATTGTCCTTTCAAATAATATAGTTTTCTAAAAAATGTAAGTAGCTACAGAATCTGTGAAGAGATCTAATTAGTTCTTGGAATTTGCTTTCAGCCATTTGGCTTTTAAAATTTCGTCTTTTAGGAAAGCAAAAGTAGAGTCAAGTACCCCTTCTGTTTTTAACATACTATCATAGTTTGATTTACATCCTGGGATACAGACTCAGCTTCTAGGGATTTTGACATAAATATTATTATTGGGTACTACTTATCTAGAAACATCCAAATATAACTGTATTTTTTGTTGAGTTAGAGTAATAATTTTATGAACTACTTTACCACTTGCTTATTAGCTCGTTTGCCATCACAAATTAAACCACACAAATTTTCAACATAATATAACACAATACAATAATCACAATTAAATGGATGACTAGGATGCCCATGTGAAGTCGAACGTATGGCACGTTATATTTGATTGCCGGATTTAGTACTTCGTGGCCTGTTCTGAAATCGGCGGTGATAAAGGGGATTTAGATATATTTTAAACTGAGCCTACAAGCTTAACTTCTAGAAAGGTATCAACCTCGTATTTTTACAATCAGCAAGAAGATGCTCATTTATAAAAATAATATCATAAAGGTGTGTAAAAATAGCAAAGTCAATGCTTATTTGTTAATTTCTGATTGTCATTTGTTCCCTATTCTTAGCATATGCTAGCTTTTGCATTTATATTTAACGTTAAGCTTGTAGAAAAGTAAGTGGCGGTAAATTCAAAAGTGAATATCTCGAAGATTGTAAAAGATAGATACACAGGGGTCTAATAAGTTATGATCCAAACTCAAAGAGGTGATAGTGATATTTTTCGATTCCTTACAGTTTTCGAGTATTTTTAATTTTTCTGATTTTTGCCAAAAACCTTGTTTTTCCCACGAAAAAAATATGGTAAAAAACTTAGACATTTTGTTTGATTTTTAGATAAAAGTAGGTAGTAGGGTGGTTGATCTTTTAATTGTAATATGTGAACAAACATTTTAAGCCTTACATGAAAATTTAAGCTTAATTTCTTTCTCTTAATATTATTTTTTCCAAAGTAATCACAATACTATAAATGCATGTAATTCAAGGCAAAACAGTAAAAAATGGATCCCTTTTGGTAAAAACTATTACGTTTTTGTGCCGATGAATGTTAGATCTCATTTCTTCTCATTTCAAATTTCTACTTGTTCATTTTTTACAATAAGAATTTCTGTCTCATAGTAATACCTCACAGATACGTTCAAACCTGTGTACGGTTGCTTCGTAAGTGCAGGACTATGAGCAGCAAAGACGATTGTGGAGAAATAAGAGATAATTTATTGCAAGTAATCAGGTCAATTCGTGTTTTGTCTTCGAGACGATCTTTGACTTTAGACGTCCATTTATGCTTACATGCCTTACACCCCGCGAGAATATGCAGAAATGTATTTTAGTATGGATTATGCAACTGGAACGCGCGACAAGCAGCAATAGTATATCGAGATCGTTACCTGAATAGAAATAATTATCCTAACCACCGCGTTTTTATTCGCGTTCACCATGCGTATGTTGGAGGTCATATTCCTGGACATTAACACCGGGAAAGAAGACTAATATTGGAAGCGTACGATGAAAACCAAGTGCTTATGCAAATTGAAGAGGATTCTACACTCAGTTTACCTCGCATACCATTTAACACTAGTATATCCAGGGCAACAGTTGCGCTTATTTTAAGGAGACAATTATTCCAGCCTTACCACGCCCAGCGTGTGCAAAACCTTTTGCTAGGAGACTACCCTCAAAGGGTACGATTCTGCAGAGAAATCCAAATTTTTTCAATTCTATTTTTTGTTCTGACGAATCAAATTTTAGGCGCATAGGGACATTTAACATACATAATTTGCATTATTAAAACCCGAGAATGGCAAGGGATAATCGATTTCAGCACAAGTTTGCTGTGAAGTTATGGGCCGCCATAATAATAAACGGCTCGTTAATTGGACCATTTCAGCTACCAAATATGTTAATTGGGCCACAGTTTTTAAGATTTTTGCAAAATGGTCTCCCTCCCTTACTAGAAGACTTTCCGTTAAACTTTCGGAGGAATATGTGGTTTCAGTTGGATGGCACTCCACCTCATTTTTCTCTCAAAGTACGGCAATATGTAACTAATGAATGGAATAAAGTGTGAAAGATTTCCGCGGCCGCCGCGTTCCCCAGACCTTAATCCATTTGATTTTTTTCTTTGGGGTTTCATGAAAGAACAGGTGGTGTATGAAAGGGAATGCCATAATGAGCAAGAACTTCAGGAAAGCATTCGTCATGTGGTTCAAGAAATCAGAAATAATCGACAAGCATTTCGAAATATCCGAAGAAATTTTATTAGACAGTGCAGATTATGTATTGCAGCCGGAGGAAGCCATTTTCAAAATTTAATGTAATAATGTTAATTTTTGTAACATTTCCTTTTTTCAAACTACTATTAAACTGTTTTTTATTTAATATCTTCTATTGTTTGTTGCTCTAGATTAAAATAAATGACCTAGGTCCAAAAAGTAAAATAAAAAACGAATTGCCTTGAAAAAATAAAGTACTAAGAGGTTTCACACACGCAATATCCTATTTCTATCAGTACAAAACGCAACAGTTTTTACCAAAAGGGATCAAGTTTTTTACTGTTTTGCCTTGAGTCACATGCATTTAAACTATTGGGACTGTTTAAAAAAAAAAACATTAAGAGAAAGAAATTAAGCTTCAAATTTCATGTAAGGCTTAAAATGTTTGCTTACATATTACAATTAAAAGATCAACTATCCTACTACATACTTTTATCTAAAAATCAACCAAAATGTAATTAAGTTTTTTAAGTAATTTTTTCCGTGAGAAAAACAAGGTTTTCTTGAAAGAAAGTCACAAAAATTAAAATTACTCGGAAACTGTAAAAAATCGGAATATATGTTATAAGGACTTTTTGATCAGAAATTACTTCCTCTGTCAACTTTTTGAGTTTGGACCATAACTTATGAGACACCCTAAATAAACATATAAATCGCGTTTTTCATTTTTACTAAAAACCATGTAATCCGTATTGTTAGTCAAATGTAATATTTTCATGTATTACCATTTACTTATTCATGTTAAAGTAATTTAAAATTTTAATTTATTTAGCTGCAATTTATGATTAATTAATTTAAGGTGCAGAATAATATATTAGCGAAATCCAGGTAACATATTAATGAACCAAACAAAATATTCCAGTAAATACTTACCGAATCAAAAAAATCAGAACCTGCTGTTAAAGACGTTCGCTTGTAATTAAAAAAGGGATTATTTCAACAGTTTTTAATCCCACAAAGTCGTAAGACCCTTTTGCCAGAATGCCTATTGAAACGTCAATTGAATTAAACAAGAATGTTGATGAAGTTTAAAAATTACATTTCATATTCAATTATATCTCGGAATATCAAATGCCGAGTTCCTTTGATGTCCAAATCGCCGCGGGGCAACCGGTTAGCGAATTTGCCTTTATTCTGCGGGTTCCGAAGTTAGCAATTTAGAACGAAAAACGTTTCCTTAAATTAGTATATTTATTTTTTTTTCTTTTTTTCGAAGTCGAACGTCAGACCAAGATTTTCAGATTACTTTTTCATGCATATATTTCAATTTGAAATAATCTTACCTATTTGACCAGTGGAGGACTTTAATATCAGGGATGAAAGCATCGAAGAACCAAATGATATGTACTTAAACTTATTGTTTTCACTTCATTTTATTGGAAAAACGGAACTAACAATCTATATTGAATTGCAATTAGCGGGCCTTAGCCAGCTTTACGCGATTACCACCACAAAACTTTTAATATAAGGAGGAAATTCTCGAGAAAAGTGAAAACAATGTAAGTGTACAAAATGATAAACGGTGATTTTATTTAAAATTTATATTAAATAGCCCTTTTTTTCTCTATTGACTTGGTAATGCCTACCTAATTTTTAAAAGAATTTATCTTAATGTCTTCGGTTATTTTAAGTTCAAATTTTTAATATTTTATTCGTGGCACTTTTTTTTATCTAATTAAAATCAATTTACCGTCTGAACGAATACAATCACAATATCCATAAAAATGCTAAAAAAGTGAGCTAGAAATTTTCATCTCATTTGATTTGAGAGGATCTTGGAGTAAGTCTGAAGCACATCGACTTCATCGTTTTATTATCGACGAAGAAAAAAAATGTTTCGAGTATAAGTTTCATAATTATTTTTTTTCTGTTTCAAAAAAGTGTATCTTTTTTTTTTTTGAAACACTGTGGATTTTTCAATATTCTGCTATAATTTTTAGATTAGATAAGTTTTGATTTTTTTTTCACAAAACACAACGGTTTTTCTTACTAAACGTCGGTTTCTCAAGCTCAACCGCCTTATTTTGTATTTGGCTGAATACCCGGCTCGTTCCTAGACTAATAAAACTCCTGTCGATTACTCACATAGACCTGTCCAACTGCAGATATTATGTGATTTATACACAGCAGCAGAACTGAGAATTTAAATTCACTCCGATATCCTCTTAAGAATTAAAAAAAAATACTTATACATATTACCTTAAAGTTATTTTGTTTACGATCAACAATTATTCAGTTTTTAATTCTCTAACTTTTTAAATAACTAAATCTTTTCCCATGGTTCAAATTGGTTCGTCATTGATCAGCTCCACCTGTGTTAAATACAGTCTACTTCTGATTTTATTTATACAGATATATGGTTACTGGCTGTTCAGTTACCGTCTGTTTGTATTCTACGATTCAATGTGAATATGTTAAAAATGATTATGTTTAAAATAATTACATGACGTGTAAGAAATAAAGTGTTAACACGTTTGAAAATCAATTTTTATGCCCATATGAGTTATGGACCCTCTCATGCTATCAAACTATCACATTCCTTTTTTTAAAACTTATTATACAATAGATATTTACTAGTGCGGAAAGTAACACTTTTACCCACGTGACTACCGTTGACCGAACGACGTTTTTTTTTAAGAGCGAGAGAAAAAGTAATTAGTTTTGGTATCAGTTGTATTCCAGTATAGGCTCAATATTCAAAATTCATACTTATATTACTTATTAATTAAAATAACATTTATTTGCATTCGTTAAAATTATGGCTGAAGTTAATTGGTCCAAAGGTATGGAAAGATTTCTTGTCATTTCAGAATTATGTGTGTCTTGGTTATGGTCAACATGAGGTTGTTGAAGGCCAATTGTTGCTGGTTGCTGCGATTTAGAAACGGTAGCCTGGTTTTGGAGTAAAGACTCGTCTATATAATTTTCAGAAACTTTTGTAGACTTCCATCCGCTTAAAAATCATGATTTCCACTCCATAATCTACTAGGAAAGTGGCTGAAGGCCGCCTAAAGCAAGCCCAGTGTAGAGTTCGAGATTTGGCAGTTTCAGGTATCCGGTCATGTCCGTCGGCGCCTTCTCGATTTCGTTAATTTCAATACATTGGACAAAACAATTTCCGTTTTTGTAACTTGAAATTGATGTATATTTTTTATTAAGTTAAAATTCCGTTGCCCATCTACTGAAAAGTTAAAATTGATGCATATTTTTTAAAGTTAAAATTTCGTTGCCTATCTACTCAAAACTTATCAAAGCTTCTGCATTGATAAGTTTTATTATCAGGAATTGTAATATGGATCAACGTCATCTAGGGCCTATAAATTAATTCTTCATGGCAGCAAGCGCCTGCCATACTGACAATTATTGTGACAACTTTTGTCAAAAGTTATAAAACATCTGAAGACTCGTTCACAAATTGCTCAATATCGTTTTCCTGTTAGTTTATGTTTTTTTTTAGCGAAAACCAACATTTTATTTCTTGATAAAGGTTGTCAATTTATAATAGTTGCTTGTATCAAAATTATGTTTTAGTTTTAGCGTATATTTTAATAGCCATATAGATTTGTAATAGTTTATGTACTGTTTTCAGATTAAGTTCTGCACTTAAGCCAAAACCAATAATATTTAAAGAAATCAGAAAACAATAATACTTGTTTTGAGTAATAAGTCTAAAATTTTTATTGTGACAAAACTAAATATCTCCTGTTTACATGGCTCTAAGTTTAAGTCGAATTTTAGACACGGATAAAATGTCCTTTTAACTTTTTAATTTATGTCAAAATTTTATGAAAACGAGTTAGCGAACGGTGCCAGCTCTATATAATATGTGTAATTTTTTTCATAATGCTATACCTATTTTCTAAAGGACTGTAGAAAAATTCCCAAAAAATGTTTGAACAAAATTTTAGCAGTGGTTCAATTTTTGATTTAGAGAGTACACCGAGAAATGTATTTGGAAAATATGAACTGGATACGTTTAGTTTGGAAATATTTAAAAAAATTGGTGTAACGGACGAAACAATTCGGCTCGAACAGCCGTGAAGCCGATAGCATAAATGTAGGTTGAAGAAATTAGCTTAAATACAATTTGGAGAAAATTATGTTGTTATTTAGCACTGTTATTTTTATTATAAAAAAATACCCTACAAAGCACCATCAGACACTCATGTAAAAACCATTCTGTTACGAAGCTACAAATTGAAAGAGCAACCTCCACTAAACAACTAGTATGCATTTCAAAAGTAGTCTAAGCAGTAGTCTAAACTAGGGACAAAATATAAAATAATGGAATAAATGGACATTATCATGGAAAAAAGGAAGTCTAGTACACAAGAAACATTTTGTTAGAAACTAACCGACAAGTTTAGGTCTACCAGCCATTTTCAAGGATAAAATTATAGTATTATATTATATAGCTTAGTATACCTCCCTCAGAAGTTGGCAAAGATATGGACGAGACTTGTCGAGTGTGGACATGGTAATATGAGTTTAAAATATATAGGACAAATAATATCTATTTCAGATTTCTATATTTTCTCCAGATCCTCAAGCTCTTAACAAATTATATAACTAAATTCTCTACAAGTTTCTGCTACTTGCCATTTTTAGTTATTTGTAGTTAATCTAAAATAAATTTAAACTAACCGGTGATAAAATTATAAATATTACAGAATTAAAAACAAAAACTTCTAGTATCACATTTCTAAAAGAGTTGAAACATACATACACAATCGGAAAATTAGAAAATTACAAACTTATATTCACATTACAATAAAGTAAATAAACAAACAAAACAGTACTGAAAACACTAATGACTACAAACACGGTCTTAGGAACGGCGGATGATGTTATCAAGAAATCCATATCACAACGATTCATCAGCAAGATTCTATTTAAAAAGCTTTGTGATATGAGTAGACTCAACATAAATAAAACTTCTTTGTTCACTTAATGAAGTTACATTTGGATCGATCTTCAATTTTGCTATTTCTATACTTTCGAACATATTTATTTTTTGCCAAACTGCCTGTTATGTATAACATCTACAGATTGTCGTTGCTGGTAAATAAAGATGAATGCCAAAACCACACTTAAGCTGTTCTTGAGTTCTAATCTTAAAATTTCTTCCGGGTCTTATTAACATACTTTGAATTGCAGTCGCTACTTGACAATTTATATTGCATCAGATTTTGCTAGTGGTTTTGTCGATCTTAATGTTTTGACAAAAAATGTGTAAAATTACCAGAATATTTAATACAATAATGAGTAACGAAAGAGTACTTTTAAAAATATTTCCTAATTTCAATTAAATTATTGAAATTAATCATTTATAGGTTATAATAACCGTTGTTTTGCATATCTATTGTTGATCACTGTTTGGTAGATAATATTTTTCTCTTTAATAAACTGTTTAGACAATGGAACGATAAACATTATATCTATTAAAGTATTGAAAGCCCCATATTTGTATGAGTGTTTGTGTCAACATGGCAAAAATCAATTGGAATAGCATGATCAGTTTGCGTAGGCTTTCTAAAAATTGAATATATAAAATTGTTGCCGTTTTTTGTTTTTTTGACAACTTTCGAAAGAACCTCCAGAATTAAGCATCTATATGTGTACCCTCTTGCAAAAAGCAGCCAACAAAACTAATATTTTATGGGATACGCGTGAGGATAATAGCAAAGGCATAATGAATTCACGTGTCGCCAATAAATCAATAACATGAGATCCACACTTTCTCGGATCAAAGAGCCAGGAAAGCTCCCTGACGGATGTGTCGTCTTTGCGTTCCCAGATTTATGACTGTCCAGGATTAGAACTACATGAAAATAATTCACAATTAATATTTCTACGGCAGTATTTCTTGTCGAAGTGACGCGTTTAATGGGACGGTCCGGGTGATAGATAGAGAAAATTATTATTTATTGCTGGCTCTCTCGTATGCGGGGGATTTGACGATAGGAACGGAAAATAGAACACTTGGGACTTTATGTCACCCGGCTTTTAGTTATTGCAGTCATTAAAAAGTCCGATATTAATCAGCTTGTTGTTGATAAACTGCGACTCTGAAATATCGAAAACACGTTTGTCAATGCGAAAATAACTCGGGATATTTTCTGAATTGACAAATATAACGTTATTTATCTTCGATTGGATACATTGCGTTTAAATTCAATTAAGTCGAATTATGGGATCCTTAGGGGTGAAGTCAGAATTGTTGCTGTGGCCTGTTTTTCGGACTGACCTGTGTCGTTTAAAAAACACTTTGCCATATGAAAATAATGTAACAGTCATTTACATTACAAGCCCGGATTGTAACTGGTACGAGGTGTGGTCGTGGTCTGGAATAACTATGTGGGTACCATAACAACACCTAACGGACGTATATCGTATAGTATTTTATTTTTTTCGAGTCTTCTGAGTGATTATTTTAAAGTTGGCAATAACTATTCAAAAAATCGGTAAATTTCCTTTACCCCTCGTTATGATTTTTTTCCGTTTGATAGGAATAGTGAAGTCCTAACACTGGAACCTGTGGTGGAAGATAGATCAAAATACAAGAGTTCTAACCACACTACACCACAACTTGTTACGTTCTGGACGCGCATTTCGGTAACCAAGTTAGCATCATCAGCAGATGATATAAACTGGAGTAACTTATCCTAACCGAGGCTATTTATAGGTAAATGTGGTCACACTTGGTTGCGCCCGACTGCACCGTTGTCAAGTAAACAATAGAGGGGACTATAGAGAATAGGCCCTCTGTCTTTATTTAGTGCTTTCTTACCACATTTAACTATTTTTATACTCTCAAATGCATCCAATAATCTATTATTAGATACATTTTTAATCAACTTAAGATTATTTATTCCTATTTGGTGATTGTTTTCTAAAGTATGTTGGGCAACGCTTGACTTTTCTGTTCTTTCGTATCTTAAATGTGCCATGTGTGACTTTGTCTTTAGGGTCTCCAAGGAGATTTTTCAAACTGTTCTCTGTTTTGTACAATATTTCAAAACGGTTAGTAGAAGAATTCAGCAAATTAAATATCTCGTACGATAACTTTGAGGTTACTAACTCGTTAGAATTCTTAGATAAAATTAAGAATGTTCACTTAAAAGAAGGTAACATTTTAATATCTTTTGATTTAAGCTCTATGTTTCCTAGTATATCCATACCACTAGCTTTAGAGTACCTAAATGAATTACTTGAAATCAATAACTTGAAAAAAGGAATTATTGATGTATATTTACTTCTCACAAAATTATGTATGAATCAAAATTTTTTTCAGTTCAACAATAAATATTATAAACAACGTGAGGAAACTGCGATGGGCATTTGCTAATCTCCATTCCTTGCAAATTTGTTTATGGGTAGATCAGAAACCCAATTCAAAAAAGAACTCAAGTATTTCCCAAAAGTGTGGTATAGATACGTAGACGATATATTTGCAGTTTTTGATACTAAAACAGAAAATTTGGACACTTTCCTTAGAAACATTAAACAATACATATCCTTCTATTAATTTTACGTACGAAAAGGAGAACAATGGGCAATTACCTTTTCTCGACACGTTAGTTATTAGAAATAACGATAAATTAGAATTTGATATTTATAGGAAATTTACTAATACTGATAGGTATATAACATCCCAATAATTTCCAAAATATTGGATTTAATGATAATTTTGTATATAAATTAGTAAATAGACATAAGCATAAGAAAATGTTAAAATATGCCACTACCTTTCAAGCACCTGAGGCTCCCAATAAGTTCATAGTAATCCCATAATCCCAGATATACGAGAGGTCTAGAAAAAGTATTTAAAAACGTAGGTTTTAGAGTAGCCTACAAAACGCAGAACAGTTTAAAAAATCTCCTTGGAAACCCTAAAGACAAAGTCGACTTGAAGGACAGGAGTGGCATCTATGAAATTAGTTGTAATGACTGCTATCTAAAATATGATCGGCAAATTAAACGCTCCATAAATATTCGTTTTAAAGAACACATGACACATTTAAGATACGGAAGAACAGAAAAGTCAAGTGTTGCCCAACATGCTTTAGAAAACAATCATCAAATAGGAATAAATAATCTTAAGTTGATTAAAAATGTATCTAATAATAGATTAGGATTCAATTGAACAAGATTTTTTTACGTTGATTTAAAAAAATTATTTGTCCGTCAGTTTGTTTTGCAATCTTAAATTCGTACCACAACTGTGTCAGTTTATCTCTAGATCACAGCAAGCAGTCTAAACAGTATTTTCAGAACGATTTTTTAAATATTTTATTAGGCTGCTATTTTGTTTTGCTATCTTGGACTCACGTCAAAATATTAGCAGTTTATTCCTATGTAACACTTGATTTTTGTACAAAATTTGAGATAAATTGAATAAGTACTTTTTTAATAATATTTCACTAGGCGACTATTTTGTTTCGCCATCTTCGATTAGTACCAAAATGTTACCAGTTGATTCTAACATAATACTTGAAGTTTGTGGAAAATTTGAGATAAATTGTATAAGTAGTTTTTTAAAAATTTGACTAGGGTGCCATTTTGTATCGCCATATTGGATTTTTACCACAATGTTACCAGGTCATCCCCACTAATTTTTGACCAACAGGCAGACATATCGACGGAATTGAGAAATAATGTTTTGCGGCATCAAGAGACCCTGAAACCTGAAGATCTGAAAAAATCTCGGAGGGTCATTTTTTCATGATACAATACTTTCCTTTTGCGAAGGGAAGTAAAAAAGCGTTATATATTCACTATATTTTACTTATTTCCATAGCAACGCTATTTCAGTTTCTCTTGTATCCTTTAAATTTTCAAAGTAAATACGACTGACAAGTAAAACAACCGAAATTTTATTAAAATCAGTGCCAAAAAAGAATTACGATTTAATATTGTGGTTTTGTTTAGCTTTCTTTAATTTTGTTAATTCACCACAAGGCACTAAGCTTGGGCTGATCAGCCATTCAGCCCTTTACAATAGTTATAACTATTTTAGCTACTAAATAATACATACCTATCTGTTTGCCCAAAAAACTGTACGATTTTTTAGTAGAATGCAAAATTCTTAAATTATAATAAATTCTTGAAGTTATTTTTAATAATATGGCTGTGATAAAAGTTTGTTTCGATATAATACTAGCATTATAATTTTCACCGGAAAAGTCTAATAGAAAAAGTAAAATTTTGGGTTAAGGTTTGGTAAGGTTAGGATATAAAATTAGTATAGGCCGGATTTATACATAATTTTTTTAAGGAACTATAGTACAGAGCTCTTCATCTATTTTAAGATCCAACTATCCAACTGGTAAAATACGCACAACCTCACTATTCACGACAAATCCGTTGTACAACAAACTTTTGTGTAAATATTATCAGGCAATTTTATTTTTACACAACTTCTCAATTATAGGCATTTATATCCCCGTGTCCCATAATCGGTTACTTAACAATAGTTGTAAAAATATGCTCTAACTTAAATAAGCCACCATGACTATAATGTTTCTCGTATTTAAGTTCTAAAACTTAAATTTACAGGAGACATGATGTTTTTAACCATTTTAGTTAAAACATAAATTAATAAATTCTTCAAAAATAGTGCACTTTATCATTTACACCGGAATTTAAATAACTAAAGGTAATTACTTTATTTATCTTTGGAATGTTTTACAATTTTTGATAAAAAATTAAACTTGATATTTATATCAATAAATGACCAGATACCTCCCCCAATAAAATATTCTGTACTAATAAGACTGAGACGCACATATGATGTTTGTTATTGTCAAAAATTCGTATTAAGTTCTTTTTTTGCTCAAAATAGATAGCAAATAGCAGTTCGTTTGGTGTTGTTAAGTAACTCTTATTGGCTTTGATATGTCATTTACCTGACGGGGAAAGGAAAGCGTTAGCATTTGTTCAAACTCAAATGGTTATATTAATTATTTAAAAAATGTAGGCCTCTTTCTTAAGTTTCTATTAGAAATACACTCCTGGAATTTATCTTTTTCTTATGTCGGTTTTAAAGTTTATCGGGTATTTGAATAGTGGGCTATGCATATTTTGTTTCGTTGGTTGTTGATGACAGCAATCAAAACAATTCGTTTAGATTGGTAGTTTAAAAGAATTTTTTAGAAGATAAACAATTTTTTGTAATAATTTGCGATAGATTTTCTTTAAAAGTATGTTATAAATTAGTCCTTTTTTAAAAGTGATACGTTTTTGTGGTAGACTGTTTTATTTTTGAATGCGAAGAATTATAAAAATTAATCCACAAAGAAATTTAACTGAACATGAGGTTTTAGGCAGACATAGTTCCACAATAAATCGTATAGTAAAACGCTTGAATCATTGAAGCTAGAAGGCCAGTGCATGAGCGAAAACGATGCCTTAACGACCGAGATGAACGTTTTATAAGATAATATGCTTTAAGAAGCAGGACTCTCACTAGTTCTATTTTAGGAAACTGTCCGCAATATCACAATTTCGTCCAAAACAGTTTGAAGATGGTTAAATGAATCTACATTAGACAGTAGAGGACCAGCCACTGCTCCCTTGCTTACTAGAGAGAACATAGTTCCCAGTTTACGTTTTGTTCGAAATCATCAAAATCGGGCGGTGGATGATTGGAAACAAGTTTTCTGCTCAGATGAGGTTATGTTTAGTCTAAAACATCCAGATGGATGGGGGGTTTGCTACTTGCAATTTCACTGCATGCATGTTATGTTCTGGGGTGGCAACTCCTTTGATGCTTGTACAGAGTTAGTTCCTGTCCGTACAAAATCCATGAATGTTAATTACTATCTTGAGAATATTGTAATAAAACATGTGATGCCTTTCCGTTATTTTGTGGGACCCAATTTCTTGCTTATGCAAGACAACGCTCGACCTCACGTGGCTAGGGAGGAGTTGGTATACCCATTATGCAAGGGCCACCAAAAAGTCCGGATCTCAATTCAACAGAACATGTATGGGATCATCCTAAGAAAAATGTGAAACGTCATATACCTGCACCTCGTAACCTGGAGAACTGGAAAATACAGTTGTCACAGAATGGGGATAAATTTCTCAAGATTTCATTCAAAATTTAATTAGAAGCATGCCTAGGCGTATAAATGCTGTCATTTGAAGTAGAGGCAACAGATGCTACTAATGTCCTAGATACACCATTAATTTCGCTACTAGTTTCCCAGTTTATTTTTTTTTCATCGTTACAATTTAAACCACGATTTTGTTATTAGGTCTTAAGAATAATTTTGTATTATAGAGACATGTTTTTTCTGACTTCCAGTGTCCATAAAAAATATTAATTACTATTAATTGCTTATAGAGATATGTATGATTTAATATATTATTTGCGTTCATTTTGTCCAGGAGTTTATTTGTTGTTGTAAACCCGACATAAAAAGACAAAATTTAAAATTTTATTAAAAATCAGGCACCTCGTACTTAAATTCGTAAACGCTTAACGTAAAAGCCAAGAAACAAAAATAAAATGTTAAAAAAGAGGTTTAGGTTAAATAGGTATGGGGGGTGTTGTCAGTTATCTTAAGTAGAATAAAAATTATACTTGTTGAAAATATTAAAATTCATTTTTTGGGAGGTTCTAGTAATAATAGTATTAATTTCTGGCATATATTTCATTATGTACAATTATTATTAGCAAATAATGTATAACAATATGATAAAAAAACAGAGAGAATCCCCTACTCGAAATGAACTTTTTAATAGTAAATTAAAAATTTGTCTGTTTTAAAGTAAAGATACTTTATCAATAGTCCAATTTTTAAATATAATTTTTAAAGTAAAACGTTATAAATCTTATTTCTCAGAATTGATTAGCATTTTTTCTTCAACTTTCCTTGAAAACATTTTTAACTTTGACTTTAGGTATAGTAACCATTTATATTAGACAAAATGCATGCATAATATATTCAGGACTGCGTTTCAAATTGAAAGATGCATATGTTATGCCTTATTACACTAAATTTATTTTCACTTTACTATAATAAATATGGCGTACACCATTATTACAGCCCGAAAACAATAATTTATTAGCGCAGATAGCACAAACATTCTGCACACAACGGGAAAAACTTCAGGACTGAAAATAATTGAACAAAGGACTTCAGTAAATAACGTCAGCTACACGATGTGTTTTTCGACGACATGTCGCATGTCCGTGTCATGTCCGCGACACCGCCATGATAGACAGCCTTGTAACGATATCATTACCCTGAATGTAAAACGAACCAACGGATAATTGTCGCTTTTGAATGATTTATTCTTTTCTGTGTGTATATACTACACCAGATGTACTTTCATGCACATGTAGAAAGTCTGTTTGTAAAAAAGGGGGAGTTTTGGTTGTTTGGGTATATTTTTGTTTTCTTCCAAACTTCACCATATTAATTAGGGAACTTTATTAGTTGTTCTTACCAATCGTAAATTTACTAAATGTATTGCTTGAAAAGTAAACACACAAATCGCATAAATGAAAAGATAATGACCATCTTTAATAATCTTTATAAACAGGTGGTTAACTATTATTGCACCTGCCTTTTAAAGTTGATGATACTCTCGTGCTCAATTTTAACATGGGAAACGACATAAAGACAACCATACGAAAACCGTTATTTTCGAAAGATAATAAATAAATCTCTGGACAATATACACACGTCGAAAAAGATTAGCAATATTTATTAATTCTACATTCACAATATTTTTGTTTTTATTGCTATAATTATGAATAATATATTTTGTTTTTTTTTCTCTCTTTGTTTCTTACCAAAGCATAAAACTATAAAGCGTGTACCGCTTAACCACTTAACTGAATTTAATGAAAATACGTACACTTAGGTTTTTCTGCTATAAAAGGAAAATTATTTTTTTTAATAGAACATCCTATATTAAATTACTTTTTTAAAATCTATGTAAAATTCTCAATACTTTTTATGAAAGTTAACAGTTTTTGCAAAAATAAGGGTCTAATATCCATAATTTAATGTATTACCTTTTATTAAAAATACCTGCACACAAAAGGTTACCTGATATGCTTCATAATGTCAGTTTTGTTGATTTACAAAAATGGATCGTTTAACAGACTGTGGATAGAATGCGAAACCTGCAGGATGTGTGTAACATTTTAATGAGAAATATCCAAACAAAAATCCAATAACTAAATCTACCGTAAGTAGGTAGTTCTGGCTGACCGGAAAGCACAATAATTCCTCATCTTGCTATCAAAACACTAGCGGGAGAAAACAACGTCTCAACTTTAAAAGTAGGTTATAAAAAACAACGAAAACAATACAATACAAAAAAGAAATACCTAATACAACAAACAATAAATTAATGAAAATAAGTAAGGTGTTTAAAATGTTGTACATTTACTTTCTGATAGTAGGCCAAATACTGTGGGAAAATATTTAATACATTGAAAAGAATGTCAGCCTCATCGATTCGTTTACATTCGATTTATATTCGCTCCTTTAAATTCCCGAGGTCATTGGGTTTAGTTTTAGACACACTGTCCCACAAAAAGTAGTGAAAGGGCGTCTAGTCCAGAAACCAAGGTGGCCACTCTATTGTACCCCTACGTCGAATTCATTTTCCAAAAAAAACCACTGTCTATATTCTCGAATATTCCGAGCAAAAGCGGTGGAGCACCATCTTGCTGAAACCATATATCATCATTTGGTGTAACATTACTTAAAAAAAAAATCAAGTTTAAATACTTAATATAGAAGGTAAAGTAAGGAACTTACGGGGATTCGGAAATAGTTCTGCAATAGCTGGAACAATTCCAATCCTTAAAAGAAAGAATCAAATATATTTTTTCAGTTAATGTGTATTCCATGAAGAAGGGACCGATTGTTTTTGCACCCTTTATACCACACGAAACATTTATCTTTTGGGGAAATTGAATATGATTTTCACGTATCCAATACGGATTTTCCCTGGCTCAATATCCACAATAATGCCTGCTAACTTTTCCATTCAAAAAAATGTAGCTTTGTCAGAAAAAAATAATTTGATTGGTATTGCAATGTTCCGTCATAATTTCACAAAATTCCAAGCGCCTATCGTCATCATCTTCAAAGAGTCGTTGCACCAAACTAATTTTGAATGGATGAAACTTTTCGGTTTTTAGAAGTCGGTCTACGGACATGTGTGAGACGACATTTTCTAATGTTCTGGCAGAAAAGTTCGGATTTTCTTCTAAACTGATTAAAACATTCAGAGCCTTGTCACCATTTGTTGCGTTTTTAGGTTTGCCAGAACGTACAGCATATTTTACCTTTCTAGTTTCTCGAAATGTTTTGTTACTTTTACTTACGGTAGATTTATTTATTGGATTTCTGTTAGGATATTTGGCATTAAAAATGTTGCAAAAATCTTGCAGTTTTCTCATTCTATCCCCATAACCCAGTATAATTCAAATTTTCAATTTTTTGGGTTTCAGTTAAAAGATCCATTTTTGTAAATCAACAAAACTGACATTATCAAACATGTCAGGTAACCTTTTCAGTGCAGGTATTTTAATAAAAGGTAATACATTCAATTATGGATATTAGACTCTTATTTTCGCAAAAACTGTTGACTGTTGATATAAGTGTCACTGAAAAAAAAACATATCATATATAATTTAAATGAAAATATTTTCATAAGCATACGAATAAATAAATCACGGACGTGTGTCGGTACTAATATGTCAGTAATATTTATTAAGAAACCCTAATGTTTTTTACAATGTCTTAAGAGCGCCATAAAATATTATTTTTTGCTAAACTTTCGCAAATGTCCATAAAACTTACTTACTTACTCGTGGAAAACATATTAACAACGTTTGTAGAAAAAGTTTTTATATAACTTGAACGCAAAATCATTTTGACGCTCTCGCGATATGGTAATAATATCAACCATTTCCTTTTCATAGTTTTTTTTATTCTTAGTCTTCTATCTTCACATTTAAATTAATCTGCAATAATTTTTAATCATTTATATGAGACTCAAGAAACTCACTTATTTCATATCTAAGATAAGTTCTAACACTACTAGTATTGACAAAATTAAAAATGCATTTATATTATGTGCTAGAGTAATTTTTCAAGTATTACACCAATATTTTTTTTGGTTCCGATCGGTTTCAGCGAACAGCAAAAATAATACGTAGTAGGTATATCCCAAAGCCATCAGCCTTGTCAAAAACTGGTAATATATTGGTATCGATATCTGAAAGGTTCAAACGTGGCAACTCACAATGAGTGAACTGATGAATCGACTCCCTTGACTGATTTATGTCGAATGCGGTAAATTGTGTGTAAATGGATTCGGCCAAATGGCATGTCCGGAATATGGGCTTGGGCGATCTAAAAAGCTAGAATCTTTAGGGAAAACGTTATTTGAAATGTATAATATTTTTTCCTTTCATAAGCGGAGTTGCTCTAGCTAGATATAAAGTCCTCCATTCTGATTTAGAATCTCCAAAACGCCATGGTGATTTTATTATTATAGTTATGTCATATTTGATGACAATTAAAGAACCACTAAGTAAAGTCGAGAGGAAGAAAGAATATGATACAGATTAACTGAGGAAATTGCAATAAAAAACAAACCCTAAATAATAGGCCTGTGGAATTTCTCTTATTACAAATTCCACCACACACGAATAACTTAGTTTGTATTGTTGAATTATAATATTTATATATATACGTATATATATATATATATATATATATATATATATATATATATATATATATATATATATATATATATATATATATATATATTATATATATATATATATATATATATATATATATATATATATATATATATATATATATATAAGAGCTTTATCTATTGTGCACGATTATAAAGGGAGTAAAAAGGCACTGAAAAGTAAAGAAATTTAAACCATCTTAAAAATTTATCTTTGTCAAGTAAGTGTCTAGGCCCTGTGTTTGACCACAGTTAAAAGAATATAAATATAATAAATAAATAATATATTTATATTCTTTTAACTGTGGTTTGACGTTAGTTGCTAGGTTTTCTTCTTATTAAAGACATATTATTAGGATTAAAGGGTAATGTCTGTTTACTTTTTTTCTTAGTTTGACGCAGACTTCAAAAAGTCCTTATTGTACAGTTTTATTTAATATAGTTTCTGTTTCAGGTAAGTTCCGACTGCTGCTGATTTAGCCAAATAGGGTAAGCATAACTAATCAATTTGGCCCTCAACATCTTTGTTGTTTTATAAGTTGTTGGCGTAGACGTTAAAATTTAACACTGCAGTATCGTTTCTCGAAACGTAACAAGAGGTCACACTTAATACAAAATTTTGAAAATTGCTCCCCATGCGAATTATTTGAACATATTTCATAGGAAAGGAGTAATCTATTTAAGATATAATTTATTGCCATTTACTATTTAGAATTGGTTATAACAGCTAGGTAAGATTGCACAAAATATTATTGAAATTTCAGGTTTGGTATATTATTCGGTTGTAGCTTTATCCATAGATATATTTGCGTATATGTTTATGGCACAATCGTTCTTTTTATACTAACTATAACCATGACTCACACTCTTAAAGAAAAGTTCGAACTTACGTACTTATTTTTTCTTTAGAAATTTCGAATGTGCTTCAGCTGCTCCAATGGGTTTTTAATTCGTTAACGAAGATTTGCTGAATAAGAATTGATCGCCGACATAAAAATCTTGAAGCAACTAAGAGTGTAAGAATGCAAGAATGTCGGATATTTCTAAGAGTTTTAAACTCAGAAATTTCATCTTTTGAAAATTCATGTACTTGGTACTGAACGCAAGGAACTTCCTTTTTATTTTATTATTCAACTTGTTTTTTTTTTAATAATACAGTCCTTCGGCATAACAATCGGTATTGAACTTTAGAGCAAGGTTTAGAGAATTAAATGTATGGATGGGCGAGTATTTTTGGGTTCGCATTCTTGGGCCGTTTTCTCTACGGGGCAATTTAAAAACAAAAATGTACAAGGTAAGAGGTAAATTTGCGTCGAAATGGTAAAATTTGGAAACAAAATGTATTGTTTTCGTAACATTGAAGATATCACATACAGGGTGACAAAATTTAAGTACGAAATTTTTAGATCTTTGAACTAAATTATTTTAGTATTTTTAAATTCCACCTCTCATATTTTTATTTACTCTTCTAGAGCATAAAATATATACAAACTATGAAATATCAAAATATGTTGTTATTCTATTGTATTTCTTTTTCGTCTGTTTCGATATATTGGGTCAAACTCAAAAAATTGCCTTCTCGCCAGAAGGATGTATGAATCAAAATATCTAGACCGACTTAAGCTGTCTTTCAAAATTTTATGGGAAGATTGATGCTCGCGGCTATGTGGAATATTCGAAAAGGACACTTGTCAAGAAAATTGCTACAAACTAAGATGAAGAGTTAGGAATACTACTTCATATAGAAGATTGTCCCAATTTAAGTAGTCGATAAATTTATAGTTTAACTGAGATAAATCAAAATCTACAGTAAGCAGAACCATAAATATATATATATATATATATATATATATATATATATATATATATATATATATATATATATATATATATATATATATATATATATATATATATATATATAGAAATTTTTTTTATTAGTAGTCACTTTGTCAAAGTTTAACATAGGCAATAACTTTTGCTTTACTAAGGATGAAAAATGTCTTAGTCGAAAATAATCAGGTGACATGCGTTACCTGTCAAAATTGACATTTCTTTAAAAAAATTGCAGAAAAGGAGCTTATTTGCTAAAATTTGAAAAAGTTGTATTAAGAAAAGTTGTTTATTTTTTAACTTTACGCATACCAAATTTTGATCAAAAAATCCAATATTTATTTTGTTTAACTTTTTCCTGTTTTTTGAAAATTCTAAAAAAATAATAATTGTTTAACTTACAAAAAATGTGTTCTGTTAGTAACCTCATCATATTATTAATTTTTTATACCTAATTACTGCATAAACACTGACTTGTTTCGAAAAAAATTTAAATCGCATCTCAAAAATATGTTAAGCTTGATGCAAAATTGTGATTTTGGGAATTTTAGGTGTATATTAATTATATTAAACATTTTCGATAGTAAATAGATATATTAATACAAAAATATCATTATTGACTAATTTAGGAGCGTAATTGAAATTTAAAATTATTTTTAAAATATTTAAGTGCCTTGGTTAAAGTTATAAAAATTGAAAATTAGAATTGCTGACCAAAATTCGACAGACATGTAAAAACTATATAATCAATGACAAGTTCAGTCAAAGACTATTCCGTCTAAGTCACTTTTCATTATTATTACTTATTTCATTAGTCTTATTCATTATTTCATTTCATTAGTCATTAGTCTTTTTTCATACATAAAGTAAAAACAAAATGTTTTTGCCAGAAATTCTGAAATTAAATTTTTTAACTTTTTGGTTTTTCGAAAATGAAAAAAAAACTACTTTAAAAAATATATTTCAGTTACCTCAGCAAGAAAAATCAAAACCACATTTTTAAAGCTTTTAAGGTTGATGTAAAGTTGACGTGCTTTTAAGAATTTTAAGTATATATTAATTAATAATTTTTTGGATGGGTATCTTAACACAAGAAAACAATGATGAATTGGTTTAAAAGTGTAGTTTTTAAAATACAACATAAAAAATTTAAATAATGAATTCTGCGTGATAACAAATTTCAGATGGTTTGCATTCTACAATGAATGGAAGTATGTGATATTTCTTCACAGTAGACTGATGCTTCGCTTGTGTCTTTAATTGGATTTTCTAATTTGTTCACATTGTTTCTGTTATAAGTCCCAATTTACTTATTATTTTTTTAATAAAATAACTTTAATATATATGTTAAATTTATTTGAAAATAATATTTACTTAAAAAAAATATTAGATAATACTCTGGAAGGTACAATACCGGTACGCTCAAATTGTCAAGAATTCTATGAATAAAATCTCTTATCAGAAATACTGGCAACGTTGCTTCTTTCACCTACTTCCCTCCATGCAAATCACCATATTTGTCTTATACAACCTGCCGAACAGGATGGTTCTTGTTTTTGCCGAAACCCGGGCGTCTGTTTAACCAGGAAGAGCACGCGCCCTTAATTTGGGTTACCGCCATATGCTTTTCTTCCCGTCTTTGCCAAACAAAATAAACTCCGTTTGTTTTCTAGCCGTAAAAGTTGTTTTATCTCTACAAAAAATGGTATGTTGAGATCAAAAATGCTCTTAATTTCCTCCTTTAACCTCATGTATCAAAATGTGTTCTTCAGCCCTGGATTAAAAAATGAGCTATGGGGGCTATAGCCCCAGGTGTCGCCGGCAGGAGCCCCAACACAGAGCTTGCGCTATATTTTGCCATAATGTATTTTTGAATAGGCGTAGTGCCCACATGCGATGGGGGCCCCGCGAGACATGAACCAGTACTTTATCAGTGAAACATAAGACCTTTTTTTGTCATTAATAATTTTGAAGCGCAGCCAAGGGACCAGCAAATACTTACAGACCGTTGAACTTTTTTTTTGTTTTCATAATTTTTTTCTAAAAGGCGCTCCCGCAATACCTCGCCCGGATCATGGGCCCCTGAACCCATATAGCCCTAGACCCCGTAAGAAGCTAATACGGCCCTAATATCCATATATTTTAAAATATTTGTAAATTTTAGGTTCGAAATTTGCATGTATTCGTGTATACTTAAAATTCTTAAAAGCACGTCAGCTTTACATCAAGCTTAAAAGCTTTAAAGAAGTGGTTTTTATTTTTTTTATTTTTCTTGCTGAGGTAACTGAAATACATTTTTTAAAGTTTTTTTTTTGAGTTTTCGAAAAAAGTTACAAAAATTTAATTTCGGAATTTCTGACGAAAATTCGGTGTACATTTTGTTTTTAGTTTATTTATTAAGTAAGTATGAAAAATGAATTAGACGGAATAGTCACCTAACTTGTAGATATTTCTTTAAACAAGTCGCAGAGAAATAAATAGGTTTATTGCTAAAATACGAAAAAGTGTTATAAAGAAACGTTGTTTATTATATAGATTTACATGTCTGTTGAATTTTGGTCAGCAATTCTAATTTTCAATTTTTATAACTTTACCCAAGGCACTTAAATATTTTAAAAATAGTTTTAAATTTCGATTACGATATTCGATATATATTATCTATATCCATATCATATTAAATTACACCAAGTGTTACACGATGCAGATTTTGAAAGGTGTGTTAGCTTTTGCAGCTTAATAATAAGGCGAATAGAGGCATATACGAAATTTTTAGCGAATATCATGTTTCGGATGAATCTACATTTAGAAGCAATGAAGCCGTGGTGTGTGGTGATCATTAGAAGTCATATTATGGGTACATATTTTTTTTAACGAACCTTTTAACGGATAAAGGGATTTAAATTGTTTGAATGTTGAGCTGCCTATTCTCCTCAAACAATTCAGTACAGAAAAAAAGAAGAAACATATGGCTACAGCTAGTAGTCTAGTAGGTGCTGTTTCTATATAACTTTAAAAATTAACGTTAATATAAGTTTCGACTGCCTAAATTGAAATGCACTCTTGTTATTAAAGTTTATTTAATTATTTGAAAAATAGTCTACTAATTTTTTCTTTAGTAATAACGAGTCTTTTAGAGCTGCTCCAACGGGTTTTTACAAAAGATATCCAAGTAGGCCTGTATCTCACATTTTTGTAGATTTAATTACATATTTAACACCAAATTCAAATTTTTATATTTTGCCTATTCACGGTTCCGTTGCTTTGAAATGTAGACTAATCCTAAAATATAATTTTCTCTAAAAAGTTCGGAATGGTCTTATTCGCCTTATCATCAAATTGCAAAACTTAACCCTCTTTTCAAAGTCTTTATCGTGTAACTCTTGGCTTAATATAATATAAAATGGCTGATATTTATTTTTTCTTGTGGTTTTGCTTACTGTAGATTACGATGTTAAAATCTTTAGTTTATATAATTGTTTCAGTTTTAGCAATTTTTTTAACAAATTCTAGGTGTATTTTGTTTTATTATCTAAGTTTCCTTGGATTAATTTGAAATGATTCACTATTCTTTAAATTAATTAAAATTAAGGAAATTTTAAAATATTTCGAAAACTCCTCATGCTAGGTATATGTTCTATAAGAATAAATAAAAATATGCAGGGGCGCCATTAAAGAAAACTGAAAGAATTTAGTTCAAAGTTGATAAAGTTTGTTATTTAAATTGATATCTTCAATATTACAAAAACAATCTTTTATTCCATACCTATTCTGTGTAGAGGCAACATATTTAATTTTTAGCTGCACAAATAGGTGTTATATTGTTAATCATATAGATGTTGATCAAATTTGACTATTTTCTTATAGCCAAATATTTAAAAAACTAATCAACTTTAACTATATAATATGTGATATAAAAAAATACTACAATTTCATATGGAATTTAAAAAACAAGTCAAATACAGGGTATCATTTTTACAAAATACAATTTTTAGTTGCCTAATTTTTTATTGAAAACATACAAATACAGTTTGTTTCCAAAAAAAAGTAACACAGTTCGGAAATGTACAAATTTAAAAATAATTCTTTAAATTTATTATCAAGGAGTCATAATTGAACATTACATAAAATAAATGGGTGGTGAGCCTATCGATGATGACGAGGATCAAGTCCACTAGCTACACTTTACAACTCGCCATTTCTCAAAAAAAAGTTCAATGGCAATTTTATATCTGACATATTAGGTAAATATGATACCTTAATAATATTTGAAAAATATTTTTTTTATAAAAGTTCCACGCTTTTATTTTTGCGCATTTTTACTGATTTAGACAAAAAAAAATCAGTGAAACTTAGAGTTATGCGGCTTATGTTTTAAGATCTTTTAAGCTTTAATTAATATCCGAAATTTGGGATTTGTTGAAATTAACCGCGTCAAAATGGTCGTCATTCATATGTGTGCAAAAAAGCGAAAATATTTTATTCCTTATGTTGTGACCCCATTATTTTATAGTCATTTTATTTGTGAATAGTCTTAAGTATTATATATTCATTAGTCTAGAGATAGTTTGACACGTAAATGCAATATTTAGACATACATTATATTTCGGAGGAACCTTCCGACAAAAGCTGCTTTAATGGTCGTTTATTGCAAGGGAAATTCTAAGTAAACAATATGTATTTTAAATTCTACTTCAAATTCTATTTTATGCACGTTCTTCCGCCCCAAATATTATTATACCCGAAAAAACCTATCATAAACTCATTTACACTATGTCGATAAAGCTTGGGAAGGTTCAGCTATAAAAACATTAAAAGAAACCATTGTAGTACAGTAAGCAGTGGCGTAGCAAATACTCCCCAAATTACTTTTATAGACACCTTTTTTAATCAATTTTACAGATACGCCACTGCATCTCAAATTAGGGAATTCATATAAAAATAAGTTCTAGGTAGTCAGTATAGAGCAGGTCAGTCATTATGTCAGTACTATATTGTCAGTAGAATTAAGTCAGTAGACACAGTAAGAGTAAAGATTTGTTAAAAGTAAGAAGTGTCCCTCTTGTACAGAAGATAATAGAGAGATTTGAAACAAGTTGAAGTGTTTACATTTACTACCAGTGCTAATACAAAATACTAAAATTATTAAATCATAACAGTGTTGGCATTCGGCGAGTAATAAAAATATTAAAACATAACATTGGTGGCAGCGGATCTGGATATACTACCCCGTGTTTTCTGAAGGAGCGCCTAGAACGCAGCAGGAATCACACCATTTAAACCACATCGGTATACCAAAGACAGGAAGTTTCAACAGACTTGGAGGAGCCCCCAGTACGCAACAAGTTTCGAGAAGAAGAAAGAAAACAAGGAAATTCGCCTTACGTTCCAGCTAACTAAGGATGAAGCTGTAAGTTTTTTTCTTTTATTTTCCTGTTGTGGTGACACTATTTGTTTTTTTTTAATATGTTATGCATTTTTGAAATTATATAGATATATTTATTTTGTGAAAGGTACTGCAAATACGTTGTGTGTTGAAAAAGTAATTGAATAATCGACCGTATAACTTATCTATATTTAAATTTTTACCCAAAATTTTTATTAGTATTTAATCTTTACAATTTTAACAAACAAAAAAATGGCTGAAGGAAAAGATGCAATTGATGTATTAAATTTAATAAATTCATTTGACGGCTACGGCGATGGAAATTCTCTTCAATTTTTTCTAAAAAACTGTGACGCAGTAATGCATATTGTGAAAGAAAATGAAAAAAATAAATTAGCTAAATTAATTTTTGGTACTAAATTAAAAGGTAAAGCTCAAGAGGTGACACAATATAAAGAATTTTTAAATTGGGACGAAATTAGAGATTTTCTTTTAGAACAGTTTACGGATAAAAGACCGCCTTCTCATTTTTTAACTCAAATAATGAATATAAAACAAAACTTTAGGGAAACCGTTACAGAATATGGAGATAGATTAAGATACCTGCATAATAAATATAAAGAAACTTGTCATTTAAATTATGAAAATAATTCTGCTAAGGTATTAATAGAAAATTTAGAGTCAATTTGAGTAAACACGTTTAGACAAGGGGTAAATGATGAAAAAATACAAATTCGAGTAATTGCTGAAAACACAACAGATTTAGACAGGGCATTATCATTAGCAATCGAAATGGAACTCGAAAACAACGTTAGAGCAAAAAATTCAAATTTTAAAAATGTAGGTTTTGTGGGTCAGGGAAATAGAAATTTTAATAACCAAAATCCTAAACTTTTGTGTATGTTCTGTCATAAAAATAATCATATAACTTCTCAATGTAGGCAACTTATACAATATGAACAAAATATGGGAAGAAATAATTTTAATAATCCTAATTATCAAAGCTTCAGTCCACAACAACATTTTAACGCAAATTCTTCAAATGGGCAAAATTATAACGGGGAACAACCTATTAATGCTAGAAGTAATTTTTCTTACAGGGGAAACGATAATCATAATTACAATCAAAATACAAATTCACGAAATTTTAACAATAATTATAATGGGAATAATTATCGTCAAAATTATACCAATCCCCGTAGTTCAAACAGACCTCAAATGCTTTCAGAGATACCTCAACAACAGCAACGATACCGTCCTAACTATAATAATGAACCTGTCAATAATTCTCATCAAATACAAACTATAACGTCTCTACCCCCCAGTAGCCTCCAACACAATCTTAGCATTTCTCCTCCACAACCAACTACATCTGTCCAAGAATTTTCGGGAAACGACAACGAAGCCTTGGTTGTGAACAGCCCGCCAAGCGCTTCGTAAAAAGTTCAATCAGTATAAACAGTAGCTGTTCAAATAATAAGAATCCACTAGAACATATTAAAATCAAACCAACTCGTAATAATTCAAATAATATGTCTCCTAAGTCAGTATTATTCTCTAATAATTGTAAACAGTTAGATATAATTGAAATAACTTCATTGGGCACTAAAAAGTCAGAATTGCAAATTTTGTTAGATACAGGGGCTGATGTTTGTTTATTAAAGGAGTCGATTTTACAAGACTATTCAAAGCTAGATCAAAACTGTATTATTGAACTAAAAGGTATAAGTAAAGAACCGGTTTTTACGAAAGGTCTATATAATGTAACAATCCAATTAAAAGATAATAAAATATTAATTCATCCTTTTCATATCGTACCAGATAGCATTCCTATAAAAAATGACGGAATTTTAGGCCGCGATTTTTTGCAAAAATATAAAACTAAAATTAATTATGAAGAAGAAACTGTTTATTTTGAGGACAATTGCTTTAAGATTTTGCCTTCAGAGACTTTAACGACTATACCCCCAAGATGTGAAATGATAACTTATGCTTTGGCCAACGTTTCAGGTACTGAAGGTATCGTAAAATCGAAACAACTTGCTGAAAATCTCTATATAGGTTCTTCTTTGACCAAAGTACATAATCATAAATGTTTAATTAGTATTTTAAATATATCTAATGAACCCTTAACAATTGCGTTACCCAGAGTTAACGTACAACCTATCACTAAAGGTGAATTTGACATTATAGAGCTTAGTCATAATAATAATAATATTGAAAATAACACGAATATAAATTACTTTGAACGTTTAGAAAAATTGAAACATTCTCTCAACTTAGAAGGATTAAATGTCGAGGAAACTAACTCACTTCTAGAAATTTGTGAAAATTTTATCGATATTTTTTATTTAGAAGGTGATAAACTCTCTTGTACAAACACAATAAAACATAAAATTTCTACAGACCCTACTAAGGGACCTATTAATATTAAACCCTATAGATTACCTTTTCAACATCGGGAGGTTATAAAAGAACAAACCGATGCAATGTTAAAGGATGGAATAATTTCTCCGTCTTACAGTCCTTGGAATAGTCCCTTATTAGTAGTTCCTAAAAAAACTGATTCATCAGGTTTACCTAAATTTCGCGTGGTCGTAGATTTTAGAAAAATTAGTGAAATAACTGCAGGGGATGCATTTCCATTACCTAATATTACAGATATTTTAAACCAATTAGGAAAATCGCATTATTTTACAACTTTAGATTTAGCCAATGGATTTCATCAGGTTCAAATGGACGAAAATGATAAAAATAAGACAGCTTTTAGTACTTCTACGGGGCATTTTGTTTACAATAGGATGCCTTTTGGCCTAAAAGGAGCTCTGGCAACCTTTCAGAGGTTAATGAATGCGGTCTTAAGCGGTCTTAGTGGCATAAAATGTTTTATTTATTTAGATGATGTCGTAATTTATGCTAATAATTTAAAAGAACATAATGAAAGTTTAATTGAGGTATTTGAACGGTTTCGGGAGCATAATTTAAAGCTTCAGCCATTAAAATGTGAATTTTTAAGAAAAGAATGTTTGTATCTAGGTCACATTATAACAGATTATGGCATCAAACCTGATCCTTCAAAAGTAGAATGTGTTTTACAGTTTCCTCAACCAGTAAATCAAAAAGAGGTAAAATCATTTTTAGGGCTTGTCGGATATTATCGAAAATTTATAAAGGATTTTGCGAAAATTTCAAAACCTCTTACCAAATTGCTCAAGAAAGATACGGAATTTAAATGGGACCATGCTTGTGATATTTCATTTCAAACGCTTAAAAATAACATTACTTCTCCTCCTGTACTACAGTACCCAGATTTTTCAAAAGAATTCATTATAACTACCGACGCAAGTAATTATGCGATTGGTGCAATTTTATCACAAGGAAAAGTTAATAATGATCGACCTATAGCTTATGCTAGTAGAACTCTTAATAAAGCCGAACAAAACTACTCAACGACAGAGAAAGAATTAGCGGCAATTGTTTGGGCAGTTAGACATTTTCGACCATATGTTTTTGGAACAAATTTTAAGATAGTTACGGATCATAAACCTTTACTTTATGTATTTAACATAAAAGACTCTGGGTCGCGTCTTACAAGATTTGACAAGACATGATAACAGATTATCAAAAATTTTTAAATTATCTGCAAACACATATTGTTATTAACACAAAATTAAAAGAAAACAACGCTAATTTATTTCAGATAAATAATTCAGATCCTATAATATTATTTTTTCCCAAATTTTTTAACAAAGAGCAATTTAATATTTTGGAACAAAATAATCAGATTAAACAATTTCTTGCATCATACAACGTTCAAAACGATTTAAAAATACCTCCCGTCTCACAGTACCAAAACAACGACTGTAATATATTTTTACTCAATGATAATGAAAATATGTTAAATGACACAAATTATGAAAATATATGGTCTTGTCTACTAAAGTTAAAAAATCTTGTAAGTAACAAAAAACTTAAATTGTCATTTATTAAATATCATTACAACCCGTTAGTAAAATGGGAAATTATTTATCCCATGATAAGATATATTTTTAAAAACTCTAATGTAGATATAACAGTTTACAATAATAATTTAATAAAACCCTCTGAATCTGAAAAGGAAACCTTATTAGAAGAATTCCACAACTCTCCTTTAGGCGGTCATCAAGGAATTGCCCGTACACATAAAAAATTATCCCAATTTTATACCTGGAGAGGCATGAAAAAAGACGTAAAAAGATTTATAAAAAAATGTGAATCTTGTCAAAAAAACAAATTATCGCGAAAAACAAAAATGCCAATGGTCATAACTTCAACCGCGACTAAACCTTTTGAAAGATGTTTTCTCGATATTGTTGGTCCCTTACCTGAAACGGAAGCAGGTAACAAATATATTCTTACCTTCCAAGATAACCTGACAAAGTATAATATTAATGTCCCTATAAAAAAATCAAGAAGCCTCAACAGTAGCTTATTACTTCGTAATGAAAATAATTTGTCTATATGGACTACCTGAAACTCTAATTACCGATCAAGGTTCAAATTTTTTAAGTGAAATCTTTAAAAATACTTGCAAACTTTTAAAAATAAAGAAGGTTCAAACTACTAGTTATCATCCAGAATCCAACGGAGCTTTAGAACGTTCTCATAGAGTCTTAGAGGAGTATTTAAGACATTTTATCAAAGATAGTCAGGAAGACTGGGATAGCTGGATTCCATTTGCAACATTTACTTATAATACAACTCCGCATACTGCAACCCACTTTTCACCTTTTGAACTTTTATTTGGCCATACCCCTAATTTACCTACTTCAATTATTCAACCTATGAAAACTCAATACACATATGATGATTTTGTTGCCAATCTTAAACAAAAATTACAATATTCTAGCCAATTGGCTAAAGAAAATCTATTGAAAAGTAAAAGCGTTTCAAAACAAAATTACGATAAAAATTGCAAAATTAGAGATTTTAAAATAGGTGATAAGGTGCTACTTTATGACGAATCAGTGCGAAGAGGCAGAAGCAAAAAACTCACATCCTTATGGATTGGACCTTATATAATAATAGATAAAACTTCTGACGTTAATTTTATAATACAGAAAGGCAAAAACAAACAATGCGTCCATGCCAATAGATTAAAACAGTTTTATGATTAACACAAAGCAAAAAAAAAAAAAAAAAACTTGTATAAATGTATTATAGAAAATAATTTAAAATATAAATGTATGTAGATAGTATTTTTAAATTTTATGTTTTCTCCTATTTCAGAATAATACTACTCAGTATCACTATATCTCTGAATACCTTTCGTTCTGATAATAGCGACGATTATAATGTCACATATTACGACCACAACCCAGGAATACACTTTGAAAAACTTGGAGAACTGCGACTCTATAATAACAAATGAAAGCTAATTACATATGTAGATTTTAACAACATTATAAATAAACTTCTTTCTCTAAAAAACTACAATGAAATAACCTCTGAATTATGTAATCATAAAAATTTTCAGTACCACTTATCCATTTGTGAAACGTTTTTAAAGTCAACTAAATATAATTTTGATAAAATTAGCTCACATTTAGAAACTTTACATCAATTGATAGGTTATAGTACTTTAAGTAGAAATAAACGAGGCTGGTTCAATATTATCGGAAAGGCTACAAAAATTCTATTCGGTACTTTAGACGAAGAAGACGCGAAATATTATGATAGCAAAATTTCAGATTTATCGCAAATTGAGGGTTCAGCATTAGCTCTTTTGAAAGAGCAAACTAAAGTTGTCAAGTCTACACTAACAAATTTCAAGAATACTATTGGAACCTTAGATTTTAATGAAAACATTTTAAAAAATAATGTTAAAATTCTTTCCAAACAATTAGAAAAAGAACAAAAAGATATTAAATTTTTAGACTTAAAAGGCAATCTAGAAGAACACATTACGCTGACAAATATGATGTTACATCAACTACAACTCGAAGTAATGACTTTGATTAATGCAATTCTTATTGCCAAAAAGGGTTTATTACACCCAGCAATTTTAACACCAGTTCGCCTAATTGATGAACTAAAACAAGTTACGGATTCTCTTCCCCATGGTTTAGATTTTGCTGTGCCTCTTGATATAATGCATTCTAATCTTATATTAAAAACGATTGAACTAAAAGTTTTCTTTGAAAATAATCATTTAATTTATATAATTAATATTTCTTTAGTTGAAGCACAATTATTCTACCTATATAAGGTATCGCCTTTTCCTAAGCTATTAGCCACTAATCAATTTGTTTTGATTCAACCATCTTCTAAATACATTGCAATAGACGAAACAAAACAGCAGTTCATAACTTTCTCTGATCTCGAATATAATAAATTTATAAAAATAATGGATGATAAAATGATTTGTCAGCAACAAAAACCAGTTTCATCGGCTCATTTAGTGGAAAACTGTGAAATGAAGTTACTTCAAGTAACAAATAAAATTCCAGAAGTATGCGAAAAACATATATTAAATTCTAATAGAGGTATCTTTATTCAGTTACTTACAACTAATACTTGGCTGTTTGCAGTGCCTTGCCCCGAATCATTAACCATTTCATGTATTAATCAAAATAAACCAGTAGACGTTATTTTAAAAAATTGCGGCAGTGTCACCATAGGAAAACAGTGTAAAGCGTATAGTGTTTCAACGATGCTCGTGCCTCACGGTAATGCCTTTCAGTCGAAAATATTTAGTGAGTTTGTTCCGCCATTAGAAATTAGTGAGGACTGTTGTGAAAAAATAAAAAATAATAACATTAACCTGACAGAAATTTTAATAAACGAAAATTATAAGACTCTTTCAAAGCACATTCCTGAACTGAACATCGCTAGCCATAAACTAGACGACATAGAAAAGCTAACAGAAAATCTTGAAAAAAATAATTTTTTGTCAACATATAATATTTCTGGTTCTGTTTTAGCTTACATTGTATCTGTTGTTGTATTATTATTTATTGTTTACAAAATATATTCAAAATGTATAAGAAAAACTTCCTGTTGTGGAATAATACCAAATATTTGCGTAAGGGTAAATCAAACCATTGAACCATCCCCGAGAAGTAATAGAGATATAGCTCAGTATACTAGTGAAACTTCTAATGGAATTAATAATGATGATCACCCTGAGGACGATCAACCAGGTATATCATACACGCCTCGCAGAGCTATTGGTCACACGTCCTCAAGACGATCAATTAGATAAGTAATAATATTATGTTTTATTATAAGTAATAAATTTCTTTAGTAGAATCTAAGTAGATTTAGAATGCCTAATTATTATAAAAAAAAAAACAGTTTTCAATATTATATAGGTTAGTATAATATAGAATAAGAACATAGTTCATAGCAAATTTTGTAAAATCATTTCGAACATCATACTTTTGTTAAATATTAGTATCAATTACAAGGATGTATATTTTGTATCATAATTTATATTTTAACTCAGGAACGAAATTTTCTAACAATTTCATTATTATAAAATCTCTCATTTAGAGGGGAGGTGTTGTGACCCCATTATTTTATAGTCATTTTATTTGTGAATAGTCTTAAGTATTATATATTCATTAGTCTAGAGATAGTTTGACACGTAAATGCAATATTTAGACATACATTATATTTCGGCGGAACCTTCCGACAAAAGCTGCTTTAATGGTCGTTTATTGCAAGGGAAATTCTAAGTAAACAATATGTATTTTAAATTCTACTTCAAATTCTATTTTATGCACGTTCTTCCGCCCCAAATATTATTATACCCGAAAAAACCTATCATAAACTCATTTACACTATGTCGATAAAGCTTGGGAAGGTTCAGCTATAAAAACATTAAAAAAAACCATTGTAGTACACTAAGCAGTGGCGTAGCAAATACTCCCCAAATTACTTTTATAGACACCTTTTTTAATCAATTTTACAGATACGCCACTGCATCTCAAATTAGGGAATTCATATAAAAATAAGTTCTAGGTAGTCAGTATAGAGCAGGTCAGTCATTATGTCAGTACTATATTGTCAGTAGAATTAAGTCAGTAGACACAGTAAGAGTAAAGATTTGTTAGAAGTAAGAAGTGTCCCTCTTGTACAGAAGATAATAGAGAGATTTGAAACAAGTTGAAGTGTTTACATTTACTACCAGTGCTAATACAAAATACTAAAATTATTGGTGGTGGCATTCGGCGAGTAATAAAAATATTAAAACATAACACTTATGTGATCCATTAAAATTTTTTCATGATCGCATCCGTTAAATATTGTATTTTTCGATTTAAATATATATTTTTCTTCTTTATGTTACACCATGTCAACATGTACACAAAAATACACAGAAAATGATCGCATACATTTAAAATAGTGTAGGGAAAAATACTAGTTTTTATAAGTTTTTAAAAATTTTTACTTTCTGCATATCTAGGTTTTCACGTTTCTCCGCGTCGCAAATTTATTAACTTCAAATTACTGGAAAGAATAATCGTTCTTAGCCTCCAGCCTTCATCTTGAAATTTCCATTGCGAACTCTAGGTAGGTCCAAAAAAAATTACATTTAGTCTGCTGTTGAAGTGTGCTTACTTATAAATTTCATTTGCTTATCTTGATTGATGCAAAAAAAAGGAGAAGTGACATTTAAGAGCATTACGGTATACATTTATTTATATACTTCACGCAACGTTTATTTACCTGGTCCAGAAAGTGTGTTACGCAATATTTCAAGGAGTTGCTTAAAACAAGTGTTGCTTGTACGTCACTGCAGCTGGTCTAATATAAACAAAAGAAAGCAAACGACCTTTACAGAAAATTCACCCAAAGACCTTTTCGGCTCCATTTGATCGGTAATCGCGCAATTCCGATGCTGATACCTCGCAATTTGCCGTCATCGTATATTGAAGGCCTCAATATCCAGTGGGCCATGGCTCTTATTTGCTTAGGATTACGGCCGCCGTGTTTTGTTTGGGAGATATGTTTTTGCTTCCTTCTTGCCACAAATATATTTGGCACAGGTGTGCTCGTCCACTTTATTGAGTTTATTGAAATGCCTAGACACGCAAAGCAAATACTTTTGATTTCAATTAAATGAAAATTATTTTTAAACGTTAATAGCCGAAATCGAGGAGGTTAGTGCGTGGGTGGGTGACCATGTGGAAAAAGTAGGCGTCGTTATCAGACGGGGGTTTACTAGCGGTTCCTCAAAGGTAATTAAGTGTTCGCAGTCTCCCATCATACGTGAAAAGTTATATGTTTTGCTATACGTAAACTATGCGTTTACAGTTATGCGTCATAATTGAAATAGCTTCCCAATAAAGCAAATCCGGTGCACATATACAATGCGAGCCTGCGAAGCTGTGCTGGTTCACGTTACTTTTTGATAATTATTTCGTTCCTATCAATTTTCATCAATCACTGACAAGATTTCGTACGTTATATTACATTTTTAAATGGAAAAATTTCCTGACGTGACTGTCAGCAGTTTTTCTGAAAAAAAAATTCGTAAAAATATCATTCTTCATGACATGATAACTGAATTGAGTAAGAAGTAATTATATCATGTATTTTACTTTCCTCGTAAAAGGGAAGTATTGTAATCGTGAAAAAATGACACTCTGAGATTTGTTCAGATCTTTACGTTTCAGGGTCCATAGATGCCCAAAAACATGTTTCTCAATTCTGTCTGTCTGTCTGTTCGCGGCAAATTTTGGTCAAAAATTAAGCATCATATGGGAATGACTTGGTAACATTTTGGTAAAAATCCAATTTTATTTTTGTGCAAAATTTGAGATAAATTGGATAAGTAGTTTTTTAGTAATAATTTTTTTAACATTTCCTAGGCCGCCATTTTGTTTTGCCATATTGGATTTTTTTACCAGAATGTTACCAGGTCATCCGCACATGACCCTTAAATTTTGACTAAAATTTGAAGTCAATCGGGTAAGTAGTTTTAAAGTTATGCCGTGAATTGACAAACATACAGACATACGGACAGACGGAATTGATCGAGGGGTGTTTCACGCTAGGCAGTGGTGTACATTTTTTGAGAAGTGGAACCGCAGTGGCAGCAATATCGGAAATATTTTCAGTATTGAGCAGTAAAAGGCAGTTTTTTATAAAAATTGAGCAGTGCGTGGCAGTGTTAGGTAAAACCTGGGCAGTAACAGCAATTTCGGCAGTAATTGAGCAGTGATCAGTGAAGGCAATGTCACTCCTACCACGCCTCATAACACGTGATAATCTTGCGCCCAATCAGAAAGCTCAATCATTAGCTTTGTGATGATGCTTCTGCCGAATTGTACGTCGCGTCGGGTCGCTACCCGATTCAAAAGATGTTTTATGACATCCTAAAAAATAACCTATTTATGAAGTATGCACAAAATTCACAATTCTAGACATAAGTAATGATTTTTTAGATCATGTTTATTATTTTCTTCTGTATCGAAAATAGAGAACTAGAAAAAACACCTCAAAATATACAGTAGGATCCAAAATTAATGGCTATAAAGAAACTTTTAAACGTTAACACTAATTTTGATGTCATGATATAAACTCAAGGAAATAATTACTGTATTTAAACTTGGATGAAAAAAAAACGAGTTATCCGATCTTTAAAAACTTTCATATTCCAAGTAGGTGTATGCTTCTACTTTTATTTTTTGTAAATTAATTTAATTGCAAAATTATCGTGATCATTATTCAGGATACATTCAAATTTAAGGATTGATCTTGTTTGTTTTCAAAGTCGCCGTGGTCTACATAAAAAGCTTTTTAGCTAACCTTTTTACATCAATAAAGCAATGTATCGTTAATATTTAGTTTTTTATTTTTGTTTTTATTGCCTCCCATGAGAGATACATAGAATATTTTAATTGCACGCTTTTATTTTTTTTTACATTAAGGTTGAGGTTAAGGTTATTTTAACTATACTTTATGTAAAGCTCATATTTAAAAATAAAGAGGGTTTTTCAACTAGATATTAATATATAGGGTTTCATAAATACATATATACAGGGTGCTCCTAAATGTCGAGTAAATATTAAAGGAGGTGATCATTTGGATCACAAAAGCATGTTTATATAAATACATATCTTCAAATGCTTTATTTTCGAGATCAGGGTGTTAAACCTTTTTTTTTAGTAATTCAATAACAATAGCTATTAGAATAAGATTTGGCACAACCTCATAGGTATTTAAAGGCTACATTTTGACAATATTATCAGTTTTTATGTCAACCATGTGCATATGTATGGGTAACCATCCCTGTCTTTCTTAATAAAAACGTGGTACGCCACTGATTTTTTAAAAATCTCGTCAGCTTTGTCCCTTAGCGCAAATAAAAATAGACAAAAAACAAGCGTTTTAGTATTTATCGATAGTTTGGAGTTGAAATTGCTCATAACTCTACAATATCTACTTCATAACTATACAATATCTACTACATACCTCTACTATTCCTTGGATCGTTTTAAGAAACGTTCTTGTAAATATTGGCGTGCATCAAAATATAATTTGTTTTTAAACCACTTTTCGTATCACAAAATACTGCAAGGCTTTTTCTGTGTATTTTTAATTGCTCGAAACGATAAAGCTGATGATTTTTTTAAAAATCAGTGGCTAACAACTTTTTATTAAAAAAGTTAAAGATAGTTACCCATTCCTACGCCCATGGTTAACAAAAAACTATTTGATGCTGTCAAAATGTAGATTTTAAATACCTATGAGTTTGTTGCAAATCTTAATCAAACAGCTCTTACTGTTATGGAATTACTAAAAAAACATTGATATTTTTTTTAAAAAATGTCAACACCCTGTATCTCAAAAATAGGGCATCTCTAGAACTGGAAGACAGCCACAGCCATGATAGTGAAGATTGCTGATGAAAATCTAAATGGCTTGTTGCAATATGATGAAATAGATGTACGTAACTATAATTCATCCTTAAGTAGAATATAAGATCAGTATCTAAATATTCAACTAAAAAATGGCACTTCAAAACTAGTTACATATTCAACACTGTGCTGGCTTTTTTTATAATAAAGGTCATCTTTCCACAGACAGCCTTATAAGGGTTTGTGGCATGAAGCATGAGCAAACACCTGATAAGCAAAATAAGGTGATAGAAAAAGAGTTAAGACAACGATCTATAATACAAGTAATACTGTAAACAGCGTGATTTTAATTAAAGTAGAATATTGTGCTATATTCTATAAGTTGAGATCAATTAGAGGAAGACTGAATTTCCAGTAATTTTGTCTGGTCATAAAAGGAAGATGTACAGGTTGTTAAAGTAGAATTTATTTTTTATGGGCCACTAAAGCTTGCCTAAATGTACTAGAGAAAAAATAGCCAAATTGTATAAGGTTATTAAACGTTCTTGATTTACTATTTAACATTTTAATATTTTGAATTAAAATAAGATGTTTTAACAGTTAACTCCTTTTTTTTTACTGACAAGCCCCTATTAGCTACCTTATATGAGGAATTTCCAGAATTAAAAACATAAAAAATATCAGATATCATCAAATATTAAAAATCACTTAACTTCTGTATTAAATAAAAATATATTATCCTCATTCATTAGTGCTTATTTATTTGGTGTTGAGAAACTTTAGATACTTTAAGTACTTACTGTGATATTTATAAAAAAATAGATCTTATGCTTTATAGTTAGCTATTCTTCTACGTAAATTCCTAATGGCTCGAAGTCTGCACGTTAATTTATTTATTTATTTATTCAGAATACACTAGAGAATTAAGATTCTAAATGGTATACAAATTAAAAAAAAAGATGAGAAAAAAAATTTAGATTAAACTAAAAGAGAGAATACTAAAACTAAACTAGATAAGAAAACAAAAACAAAAGAGTTGAACCTAGGGTTAAACATAAAGTTAAAGGTAGGAGTGGACTACAGAGGTACAACAAAAGCTTATAAATAACTAATGTACAATTTATTAATAGTGAGACCATAGGGAATACAAAATGCAAATTAGTGAAATAATATAAAATTAATAAAATAGGTGAATTAAAATAGAACGAATAAAACGATCAAGCTGCGCCGAACTTCAGGAATTCTTTGAGAGCAGGAAGACTAATGTTGAAGATGTCGCAGTCATTATAGAATTTATTATGGTCATGACATAGGCGGTCAATAAAGGAGTTTTGGCCGTAATTGGTGCGGTGTCTTCTAACGTTGAAGAGAAAGGTATGTCGCATCCGCCGAGCTGGGACTAGAAAGCTCACCTGACCCAGCAAGGCTGCCGTTGAGAAGCTTGAAGGCAAACAAAAGCAGAGCTTGTTTGCGTCTCTCAGCTAAGCTCTGCATACCACACGGAAGTAATCTCGTACTAACATTTTGAAGTGGAAAGTGGAATTTGAATAATAAGTAATTAGAGAATTTGCGTTGAATTCTTTCGACTCTCTCGATGTAGCATGTGTAGCAAGAACGCCATATGGTATTCAGTATTCAAGCTAACTCCAAATAAAGCAGTTATAAAGTGATATGATGACTCTGGTGTCGTTGAAATCTTGGGAGTGTCTATTGATAAATCCTAGCATTCGAAAGGCTTTGCATGCAATGAAATGGATGTGCTCGTTGACGGGTAATACGCTGCCGAATACTACACCTAAGTCGTTGACTGTGAAGAAGACCCTTAGGAGAAAGTTTTTAATCCGGTACATATTTCGTGTAGAGTTTGGGGATCGTGAGAAGTGAATATAAGAACACGTTGCTATGTTGACAGGTTTGTCTTGTAGCAAAAGACAAAACGATCTAAGTCGGACTGTAGTTCAGAGTTATTCGACGTGTTGGACATAAAGAATTTTAAGTTGTCAGCGAACAGAAGACAGTAAAGCAAGATGTGACGACGGTGATGAATAGGAGAAATAATATTGGTCCAATATGGATGGATTCTTAACTGTGTCATAGTCCTCGATCTCGTCTAATTTTACATTTTATTTATTATCGATGTACAGGGTGGACTTTTATATTTCGACATCTATTTTCGCATTTCATTTTTTTAGACAAAAAAAGTGTAAGTACAAAACTGACGTTTTTATATTATCTTTTACCGGTATCAACCTTTTAAAAATAAAGTTAAAAAGTTGAGTAAAAAACAGAAGTCATATTTTTGTAAATAGATCATTCTATATATTCTACTTTAAATAGATAGATCTCTTCGTTTATCAGAGACACACAAACAAAATACATTTTAAAAATAAAAAAACACCCTGTACAGGGTATCCCATTTTCGACACTACTGTATATCCCAACTATTAGTAAGGTAGAGGGAAACGGCTTTAATAATGAGCTTTGTCATATTTTTATGAAATTTAAGATGCCGGAAACAACATTTTCATAGCTCTCTAAGTTTTTGAGATATAGGGTGAAATTCAAAAAATGTTGTTTTTAACAATACCGCGTAACGTATTTCAAGAAATATATGAAAAAATGTATTAATAATTTTTGCTTAATTTTCTGTTTTCTATATGGTTCATGGACTAAGACTTTCAATCCAACGTTTCGCATTTTCGCATTATAAGTTAGTTTAGGATAGTTAATTAGGTTAGTTTTAACATTTTAAATAACGGATCTAGATTTTTTATTTAATTTTTTGTATATCAGACTCCAAATCTAGGATTTTCCCATAATAGACAATGTGTTACAGAAAAACGAAAAACCATAATTTCATAGAATTTATAACAGAAAAACCAATTGTTTGAAACACATGTATACGATACATCATTGGTTTTGGCGAGTCGAAAAGTTAAAGTGAAATAAAACATCTAAGTCTGTGTTAAGACAAAATAAGTTGATAATGGGCTCCACAATACGTCAGATTGAAAGTCTTAATGCACCACTACATAGACTATAGAGAATAAAAAAAGCCGAAAATTATTGATAAAACTGTTTCTTATCTCTTGAAATACGAAAGTTAAGGGGTATATTCAAAATCGACGTTTTTCGAAAACAATGAAAATCAAATTAGTTTTGCTCTAAGTTAAACTGTTTAAATTATACCTAGATTATACAGGATGTCAAAATAGCACCACTACCATTTTTCAAGTGCCATTACCTTGAGAACAAATCAATTTTAACAAAACATGCTTAACACTTTCATCAGCTTAGAAATATCTGATAAAACACACAGTAAGTTTAGTCTACAATGTTAAGTAAGGATATTAAAAACAGTCTTAAGGTGTCTAAATGTGGTTTACGTTTTTAAAAACTTGGAGTTTTGATTAAATTGTATTGATTAAAGTGACCGTAAAAACGGCAATTTTTTTCAGTAAACCGGAAATAATTACAGTAAAGCGGCAGTGTAGGCAGTAAGCTGAAAATATAGGCAATATAGGAAATATACATTTTTCAGAAATCGGCAGTGGTGTACATATTTTTAGGTCGTGAAACACCCCTCGGAATTGATAAAACATATTTTTTGGCATCTAGGAGTGCTAAAACTGAATATATGAAAAACCTGACAGGTCAATTTTTTCACGATTACAACAATTTTATTTAGCCGCTATTTTGTTCCGCTATCTTGAATTATCACCACAGGTTTACTAGTTCATCTGCATACCACAATTTGTGTTATACAATTTGAAATTAGTCCACTAAGTAGTTTTTCAGGCTGAATTATTAAATATTTTACTAAGCCGCCATTTTGTACCGCCATCTTGGATTCATACCAACATTTTACCAGTTGATTCCTATATAACTCTTGACTTTTTTGTCCAAAATTTGAGATAAATTGGGTAAGTAGTTTTTTAGTAAAAAATTTTTAACATTTCACTAAACCGCCATTTTATTTTGCCGTATTGGATTCTCACCAAAATGTTATTTTTTGTTCAATCGGGCAGTTGTTCAGCGATATCTCGACGGAATTGAGAAAACATGTTTTTCGGCATCTAAAACGTGAAGTTCTGAAAACATCTCGAGGGGTGATTTTTTTACGATTACAATATGTACTTCCAAAGACTCCAAAATAAACAAAGTCCTTTGTATTTTTCCTCCATCTTTTATGCTTATCCAAATAAGGGGAGAGGGCGTCTTATTTTGGAAACCTCGTAAAGGGTTATAAGTGCATGTCCCCCCCCCCCCGTGACCCTTCGCATTTCTGTTAAAAAGTTAATTACAAAAATTGCTGCAAACTCTACAAATTTTTTTAGTTTAGTTTGCAAATGCAGGGTGTTTCGTTTTTCTGAAATAAATGTCAACTTTGGTTTCTTAACTTTATATTTTATGTCTGTCAAATAGGTCGCGCCTTGCTGGTAATAAATATACCAAGTTTGAAAACGTTATATTCAGACTCCTTAAAACTTTGGCAAAAACCATATCATTAAAGATAATGGGCTAAAGAGAGACGGAAAACGTTCTACTACGTAGTGGCAAGTTTTCCTCAATTTGTATTTAAAGATAACTCACAAATGCGAAGATGACACTTGTAGGAGAAGAGCGAAGAAAAGTTTTAGACCCACTTTATTCCAAAAGTAAGCAAAAAATATTGTTTGCGAAAACTGTACACTCCCAGTTAGTGTTCTTATAAATGATTAGTCAGAATGAGTTAATTTTCTGGACAGACGTGGATAAAAAGAGGTCTGACAATTGAAACTGATTAATCAGAAATTCAAACACGTGTCCGACAACGGCCGTGTATTCAGAATGGGCATTTTTTTCACCGGTGGTGGATTTACAGTTAGAGTATAAATCACTGCAGAGTTGGAAATAGGCCATAAATTCGACGATTTTTAAAATTGAGTCAGTTGCACGCACGATAAATAGAGTTCGGAAAGGTAAATCGTTATAATTTTATGATGCAAAGATCCTGTTTTGCTAATGCGTTTTATACTGTACTTAATAATGCAATTTAGTTATATTTTATCAGTGACAGTTTATTAATATAGTATAGTGTGATAGATGCAATAAATTCGTCTATGCTAGTGAATAAGTGGATAATCTATGAAAGCATAATATAATGTCAATGTAATGCTGAATATTACAACTATCGACTACAACGTGAGGAACAGTTTACAAAAATAACTCAGGCAGGGTTCTCGAAAATGTTGCTGTCATATTTTAAGTTAAATTTAAGTATAGGAAAATATAAAAAAGCGAATAAAATGTGGTTCTGGTATTATATTTTTTATGAAAATTATTATAAATGGATATGACCGATATGTAATTTATAAAAGAGTCGACTTGGGCACTTAAAGTTTAGTATACTAAGTTATAAGCCACTAGACTACCAATTATCGTTTCGTGGCATCTGAACTCGAGTGTAAAACATTTAAATAATTTATCACTGATCAAAAAATCAGGGTGTATTATGTGTGTATCCAACATGAAAAGACAAACTATTTTTTTCATGAAGTGGTTCTCTGCTATCAAGTAATCAACATTAGATATATTAAAAAAAAAACAACATATTAATAACTGTCCACATATATAAGGATGTACAGGGTGTCCCAAACAAAATTTTCATAGCCCCCTTTGTTTTTAAGATACAGTGTGAAATTGAAAATCGTATTTCGGTTGTTGTTTAACTTATCGAAAAAACAAAAACTAGCTCTGATACAGCTTCTCACGTAGAATCCAGTGGCGTAGTCAGATTTTTTTATGTGAGCTGTCGTTTTTTTGAGATAACACAAACTTATAATTTTTTAAATGGGACACCCCGTATATTTTTATTTTATATTATTCAGCTCACAATAAGCTTCTCGAAAATATATAATAGCATATACTTTTCTATTCGAATCGCCCAGCAATTTGCATTTTTTTAGAGATAGACTCAGTTTTTGGTAGTAGGCTGGGATTACTTACAAAACAAATGAATTTTTTATATTAATTACAATTAATTTTTTAATATTAACAAGAATTTTTTTAAAAATTTTACAATAAATTATTACCTTGTATATCCTAGTTTTATACTATTTTACAAGAAATATTCAGATTTTAGCAATTTAATAATTCAATAATTATAATGTAAAATTTATAAATAAATAAACTAAAAAATAAAATTATTATTAACCTGTTTTTCGCTGCTAAACTTGTGAATCCATCAATCTTGAAAAGTATTATTAATTGAATAAAATGAACATGTTAATAATTCTACCTCTAATACCTCTAAACAGCAACTAACAACAACAAAAACTAATCCTACCACTAAAGATCGCTAAAATAGACAGAAAACTAAATCTATACACTAGATATTGCTCGAAATGATGTCCATTTTGCCTTACACAAAGCCTACATAATTTCTGTATTCTTCTTAAGGCATTGAAAATACTAACCGGTCGTTGTTGCATTGCGTTAAATGTTCTTTTTGTGGCGTTTATTAAATCGGCTAAGGTTCGTGTCTTGTCCTATATATTTTGTTTTCTAAAGTAACCCACAGGAAGTTATCCAAAACCGAGAGATCTGGCGATCTCGCCGGCCATCTTACAGGACCATTGGTCCATATCCATTTTCCAAGAAAATTGTTTTCTAAATACTGCCTTATTCTACCGGAATTATGAGCAGATGCTCCGTCCTGCTGAAAATATATGTCGCGTAAATAGGCCAAAGGCATATCATCGATTAATTCCGGTAGAATAAGTTCCAGTATTTGGAAATATCGATCTGTATTTAAGCTCCTCTGGTATATACGATACATTATTATTAAACCCAATACGAAACAAGAAATATTAAACCCAAACCTACCCTGTCGTTCTTTTCCTGCGACCGGTATCTAGAATTATGCCTATTTAATACTCCGGTGCTACTCATATATACTTCATTGCACCATATTACTTTTCTGTAAAAGTCAGGGTCATTATCGCATTTTTCTAGATACCAGTTACAGAAAATCATACGACGCTGCCCGTCGCCCGGATGTAAGTGTTGCACCAATCTGAATTTAAATGGTTTATAACCTTATTTCCTTAAAAATTTTTGTACTCGGCTTTTTGGAACCCCAACATTCTGATGGATTTTTCTGCAGGAACTTGAAGGATCTACATCAATGGACGCCAGAACATTAACTACGTCTTCCTCGTTTTCCTTGTTATAGGTTTTGCTTCGCGGCTTATTGAAAGATCCGAAATCAACTAGATTTCCTTTTATTCTAAGAAATGTAATATCACAGAGTTGTCTTCGTTCTGGATACCTATGTTTAAAACGCCAACACCTTTATAAAAATGTATTTATTATAAATTACGAATGCTAAGCATACCTTAATAAATATAGCTCTGAAGCCTCGTTAACATCTTCGTTAGATTATGCAAAGCAGAGCAGCATGTCGTATTTTTCTTCATTAGAAAACGTTTGTTTTCTAGCCATTTTTATTATAAAATTTGAAATACTTGTTGCGATTGTCTAATCTAGCTTTAAAACGAACCAGAGGATTTTGTAGTATTTTACTTATCATGACAACAATTTTCTTTTGTTTTGCTTAGGCAATCCCAGCTTACTACCAAAAAAACGCAAATTACTGGGCGATTCGAATAGAAAAGTATATACTATTATATATTTTCGAGAAGCTAAATGTGAACTGAATAATATAAAATTAAAATATACGGGGTGTTTTTTATAAGTTTGTGTTATATCTCAAAGACGACAGCTGACATAAAAAATCTGACTTCGCCATTGGATTCTACGTGAATAATTGTATCACAGTCAGTTTCCACCTTTTCGATAAGTTAAACAACAACCGAAATATGAGGAGGGACCAGAATTGCAATATTTTTACTTTCACACTGTATCTTAAAAACAAAGGGGGCTATGAAAATTGGGTGTCATCTTTCGTTTCACAAAAAAGTAGGACCACGTCGCAAAAACCGGAACCCTCTATCTTCACTAATAAGAGAGCTACCCCATAAAAACAACGAAAACTCTTTAAGGTACATATAAATAGAAAACATTTTATTTTCAAGTAATAACCGACTATTTTCCTATATTAAATTGTCACTACAGTTTTTGACACGTATATTTAAATACACTTTGAACTTTCTGCTCAATTATGTAATTTATCTATAAGGGCATCGGGGTAGTTGTTACACTTCTAAATTATTTTTACTGTAACAAAGCTCTATCACAAATTTAAAGTTTGATATTACTTTTTTCTAGGGATTAATAATTTAACAGGATTAACAGATTTTATATTACTATTATCCTACAATATCCGCACTCAACTATATTTCGAAACGATTAGCTCATCTCACTGCAAATAGCTTATTCAATACTTCCGTGGTATCTATACCTAGTACCTGTCATTTGCTGCTAATTTTAATACAATTGTTATTAAATTGTGAAACTGTTGTTAAAATCCAATTCTTACATAATTTCGCATATTTATTATTTTCTCTGGAGCTTATTTTTATGTATTAATGTGTTCCAATAGAACGTTAAAAATAACTTAAAAGAGTATATTAGAGGCAAGGAATTACAAGCAAACCATCGATTTAGGAAAAAGAGCAAAATCAGATGAACGTTGAATAATCCATTGGGTTCTATTGAAACAACAGGAATTTATTTTCAGGATTTGCTTTAAATTCTGTTTAATGAATGTATTTCCTAAGGTTAGAATATTTGACAGTATCTACAATGGTTATAATACTGGTGGGTTTGAATACGTATAAGTTCTAACAAATTGCTTAACAGTGGTGGGATAGCGCAAGTATCGGTTATATCACTGGGCTAGAAGTCCAGAGATGTGGGTTCGATCCCCGCTTGTTCCAAAACTTTTAATGTTGATCAAATATTTCTAAAAAAATCAACGTATTTATTTTCATTGCTGTTAATTTTACTTCAAAAAATGTTTAGTTATCAAGACGTATTTCCCTTGATTCAAAACTATTATTTTAAATCTATTTTTCACAAAAATCAATAACAATTTGATTTCTAGCATGACCTGAAGAGAAAATAAATACAGCTATACAAACTAAAAAGAATGTTTAAAGAAAATTACCCACCTTCGCCACTGTACTTACACTCTTTAATGTAGTCTTCGTTTTCTAGTGGTTAAACATTTTATGCAGAAGCAGAATAAGAAAAAAACACAGCTCTTCTTTGGGGAGTTTCCCCACCAGGGATGTGAGTTCTGTATTATGATCCGTATTATTTGTTAAAACATTTTTACCGGCGCGGCGACGTACCCATGTGACATTACCCTTGTTGAGTACTTTGTCTTGGGATTTTATTTAAATGTTTATGTTTAATTTTACTTGTTTGCCCTGTAGCGATTAAAGGTTCTGAACAGATCGACCTACCGCCATCTAAACTAAAGAACTACAGATCGAATCTAGGTAAATTTTTTCGTAGTTATAATTTTTGACCAATGATACAAAAAAGGTTGGCACACTGTAACTGAATAGATAAATGAATTAATAATTTAATAAATATACTTGATGCGAAATTACATCGGCTTAAAAAATATACCTCTAATTGCATTGATATAAAACATGGGAACAAATTTGAAATCAGTGACATTTGCTAGGAAATTTAACAATAATCTACAGACATTATAACCACAAATCAGCCAAAACGTTTTTTCGGTGATATGATGTGTATGGGAGGTGCAAAGATCGGGTAAGAAATTTTAATTTTTACCGTTTTCTTTTCATTAAAAAATTCCATCCAAACTTAAATAAGTAAAAACAGCACCAAAGACAGAAGCAGGATTTTCACTTTGGTCCGCTGAATACTAAGCTTCTTGGAATTTTTGTTTTTAATGTCTATCTAAAATACGTTTTTAAGTTTCATGACACCAAGAGGCAAATATTTTGGATGCAAAAACAAAAACAAAAATAAAGCGGTCTTCAGGCTCTTTATATTTACTAAGCTTTTTTACTAAACGTGCAGCGATACCTGACTGTTTTGAAGTTAGATGTTAATATGACTCTGCCTGCATGTAGCATCGTATATTATTATTTTGCCTTTCTTTCAGAGAATGAACGACATTCCATCTGATCGCTTCTACAAAAACCAGGATGCCCAAGGATAGATGGAATTTTACCCAAATCCAGTAATCTCCTGAAAATATGGTTAATCAAACTGTATCTAAAAAACCGCACTATGAATCTAATTCAATTATGCCAGATATTGCTTTCTTTTTTCTGGAAGCCCCAACAGTCGGGTTTTGTTTTTATTATTCTGGCAACTAGAGATAAGACAATTGATGTTCGCCAGTCACATTTATTCGTCAAATTCGTTTTGATTTTTAGGCAGTTCGTTATTAATGTTAATTTGTTGTTTGTTCTTTATATACTTTGTCAGCTGAAGATAGAAAGTTGCACTAAATCAAAAGCGTATCTAACAACAGAATAACAAAGTAAATTAATATTACGGATCCCAATCTAACAGGAATGGTAAACTTTGAATATGAAATATCATTGAATGAGAAATATGAGATCTCTAGATAATTTTAGATTTTCTTTTTAATTTGTAGAGAATTAGTCATCCTTATGGTCAGAAATGGAAAGATATAATACTAGCTTAAAAATATACATCCAACTGCATTGACGAAACATAAGAACAAATTTGAAATCAGTGAGATTTGTCAGGAAACTCAACAACAATCCACAAACATCAGAACCTCCAATCAGCCAAAACGTTCGTTCGGTGATGTGAAATGTTTGTTAGCGATTTATCCGCTCAGTCTCGCCTAGTCGCGTGCATCGGGGTGCAAAGATCGGGTAGTAAATTTTCATTTTTACCGTTTCCTTTTTATTGAAATTACGCGGTTATTTACTGCCATTAAACCGGATAGAACTATTCGATATTTTTGATTTAATGCGTTTTCACTCGGCTTTAGTCGGCCATGTTTTGTCAAAATTATGGATACGTATCGTTCAACGAGTTTTGGATTTGGCGTAGTTGTGAAGTATGCGGTTATGGTAGATTTATTGACTTGGATTTTGTAGAGTGTTTGTCATAAATCTAGGTATTTTTGCTTATTTGTGATAAACGGTAACGATAAACAATAAATATTAATGATCCGAAAGAGGTATATAACGTTTTCATCCCTAAATTATTAGAGTGTTTGTTTCAGAAGAGGTTGCTATAAAATATTACCCAAATTAGTTTTAAAGCAGACTATTGAAAATGCATAATGTATCAAGTTTATATTTTATGGTACATAATATATATAATTCATAAAAGTAACACTTAAGTAAGTACACATTACTGAAAACGTAGAAATTCGGGAGGGTTTATTTTTATAATGTATGTTTATAATTGAATAGAGATTCGAATTAAATTATTATGTACGGGGTTATTCCACTCCCGGTTCAACGAGAAGTAACTGAAACTGCCAAATTTACCTGGATAGATTTCTAAACCTATCAGGTTAAAAGGAGCTTTTGCTACCTATACATTTACAGAGGTTCTGTTTTTTTTTTGTTAAAAAAACTGAAATAATGTTAAACTATAAAAACACAAACAAAAACCTTAAATGATGTTATTTTACTATTTCTGTTTTCGTAAATAAAAAATATGCCATAATAACGAAATGATTTAGTAGCTATAAGTGTTCCATCATGATAGTTCTTGTCTACCATCTTCAAGCAGATATTTTTATTTCTGTTGTTTCAGCATCAATTTTGTACTGATGTCTGCACCGGCTGAATTCGCTTATGTACTTTTATCATTTGATAAGAGAACGCACGTCCAAAATAGAATGCTTGTATGTCTAGAACACTCTAGAATATTACATTTATGTACTATAACACTTTGGCGCTCCATGTAATTTTAGTGAAACTCATATGTACTTCAAAAACACGCTACTTTCAAAATTGACAGATTTATAGTGCGATGACCCAAAAATTGTTGGTTTGAAATTTAAGGTGACGAACGCTCTTTTCTGGTACCTACTCCAGGTGCCCTCGTTTTTTTTTATTTAATTGCAAACCACGAAGGCCGAAAGTTCAAATGATAGGTGCCATCGTTGCTTTGAGTGGAAAGGGAGAAATTTTGTTGATGCACCATTTAAGAACTTGTGGATTAAGAAAGAGGGAAATAGTTTTGCTTCTGAGAATAAAAAAAGTGAAGTAGGATAGGTGGTGGGTGGCACGCGAATGATGTTCATGTAATTCTGATAGGTATGATGAAAGAAAACATAATGACTGATAAACCATCAACGTAGAATCCGTACAAAGATTTCTATAAGCGAGACAAATTACTCACGATTCGACAGTGTTCCAGTTTGGCAATTATTATGATGTTTAGATTATTAATCAGGAGAATAACTTACTTTTGGACAGAGTCAAGAATACTAAGGCTATGAGAATACCACTGGTTCTTACTTGTGATGGGCAAAAGGTATACAAACTTAATAGAAAATAATCATGTTCGGGCTAAAAAAAAACCCAGTTTTTTTCGCGACTGTGACCGTGACAATTGGTGCAATGTCAGGTTAAAGAAATCTTCCTTGTCTTTCAAAAAATAGGTTTAGAAATGTGTTTGTTGTAGTGAGGGATACTATCGCTAGCTTTACTGTAGATATAAACCCTGATAGAAGAAAGGAAATCATTAATGTTTAGAAAGAATAAGGTAAACACCGACACTGTAGAGGGTCTGTATTAATTTTAAGAAAGCCAGATGGATGACTATCAATCACTACTGAAATACTAAATAGAAGGGAAAACTGGCAGTCGCTATAGTTTTCGAAGGAGGACTTAGGCGGAAGTTTATTAACTAGTGCATAATTCCAGACTTAATCCAATGATTTGATATATCAAAGAGCAATAATCTGACCTCACGAGCGTCAATTCCGTGAAGTATCCAGGGTTTAGTGACACAAGGAACGTGAAATAGTTTGCTTCTACCTGGTATATATAATAGGGAAATTTGTGCGATGGTAAGATATCCAACACCCCTTTTATGTTTGTGAATAATTAATATTTTAGGTGACATAAGTCTCAGAGAGTAGACAAAAAATCTGCGTGTATGTGAGGAATGACTCTATTTATAGCATAGCCGTTTTGCATGATAAATGATATTAATAAATAACATCTCACAAGAAAGTTGGCTGCATTTGAAGATCTAATGATATGCCCTCGACAGATGTTATAACAGACAAATATCATCTAGTGAGTCTCTTAGTATTCTTGCTTAAAAGTCTCTATTCGCATGCTTTTTTTGACTGTCGAACTACACAGGCTTTCTAATATCCTTAACGTAATATGAATTATGCTTATCTTAATATGAGTTTTAATTTTGTGTCGGTCGACTGAGTTATACGATTTAATCTACTTATAAAACAAGTAAGCTTTTTTGATTATGGGTATTTGGGGTCCATGCCAATAAATTAATGTTTTTTAAGCAACCCGATATTCATTTATCTATTGAATCACTATGATTCATCAAAATCATCAAAATAGTTATCGCTAGCATCAAAACACATTCCATTATTTTTTCCTTCCTAGAGTGACCATTATTTTCAGAAAGCGACTTAATTACCCTAATTCATTAAAATAAATTTGATGCAGCTAATTAACACTCGAAAATAAACCTTCGAGACGGACTGTTTCTGAATTGTGTCACCAATTAATCAACTGTTATTTTTTCACCGCCAGGTTTAATCGTCCACATTCTTTGAGCTTTAATTGACAATAAACAGGGTGGGATTCAATCATTTGAAATTAGTTACATGTATCTTATGGCGGTTTCTATATCAACTAATGTATCGACATTTTTTTGTATGGATTAAATAACTGCGGCTACTATTACGAGAAAATGCACCAAAAATAGAATTGTATCTAAATATCGAATTTTTACACGAAGTTTTTTAAAAAGCTTTCAAGTTTAGGCATTTATTATGATTGGAAACTTCTTCTAAAGTAAGTTTTTCTACTGGTATTTTATATCCAATATTTTTTTCTAAACACGATAGAATGCCATTTATTTTATCAAAATGTGACCTTTACCTATCTTTTTAAGTAGTGGAGTCAATCTGCCGGAAATTTTTGTAAAAAAAAACTGTTCTTCCTTTTTATTTTAAAATATTGGAAACATCACAAGGGAAGAAAATTCTGAGTTTTTGCTTTCCATGAAGCCATTGTTTTACTTTTCTAGAAAAATTGCAATTTGAACTTTTCTTTAAAAAATAACGGCTTATTAGTCCGTTGGGAACCAAAAAAAAATTCTTCGTTTTTAAATTTCCGATAAAAATGAGCTGGTTTTAGAAGCATGTTTCCAATATAAAAATTTGAAATTTTCGCCAATTGGGGTTGAATCATATGCATTTTAGGTAAACAACAAATGACAATCACGTCTGGCTTCACCGGAAATGATTACAATTTTGCTATTTTGAGTGGCAACCCTGGTATATTTTTGCATATTTGAATTCTATGAGAAATTCTAAATATTTTTTATGTTACATGTCTCATACCTCAACGTAATAGATTTTGACTTATAGAGTTCTAAAATTTAACCTATTTTGACATTTGTTTGAATTTTTCAAAAAAAGGAAGTGAGCTACGACCAAATCAAATGTTTTAATTTGTACTTTAATCAAGGCATTCTAGGATGGCAGAATAAAAAACTTGACGTTAACAATTTTCAAGAATCGATATTTTCGATATGACGATTTTAAAATCTTCATCGATTTTGGAATGAAAACGGTATAACTTACAACCCTAATCATTACCCAGTCCTACTTTTTTATCCTATATCCATTTATATCCTCATTTTTCATTTTCAAACAACGGAAAATATTTTTTTTGTTATACCTACTGGGTTTATTAGAATAATCATATTAGCCCTTCACCTGCCGCAGGTTGCTATGGTATTTGAAGACAATTGAATTTTGACAGGTAACTTATTTATTACCGGTGGCAGATTGTTGCAAATTCTCGTACATTTTCGTGTTTTTTTGGCATTAACGAATTCTTGTCATTACACTATATTTTGCACAATAGTCAGCATGGCTTTAGATAGGGCCACTCTATGTAGACAGCCACGGTAGATTTTGTTCAACATATTTATGAAAAGCTATAAAGATTTATTTTGGGAATTTTCGTTGATTTATCACGGGCATTTGACTGTCTAGTTTTGAGCTTCATAATGGCCAAAGTTCGAGCACTCGGATTTCGTGAAACTATTGAAGATTGGATACATATCTTAAAAGCAAGAAGTTCATAATATCTGCGAGTAATGAAACGTAACTAAATGATAGGGCAAGCCTGGCTGTTAGGGCATTTGATTAGTGGGGCTACTAAAACCAACTTATAGTAAACTATTCAAAGTCCGCGTGTGTCCAATTTCATGTTTAACATAGAAAACCAACTTATGATCTGAATCTGTCAACTAATAATACACATTTATCATTTGATGCTTACACAAAATTTTTGTGTAAGCATAGTAAGTAACTGCTAAGCTGGTTTTATCACATAGATTATGCATGCAAAAAAATGTACAGCTCTTTTAAATCTTAAATATTATATCACTGAGGAAGGATTTCTCAATGCTTCTTATGCTTTTCTTGATTACGAAGCCAGAAATCGTGAAACATTTCTTTTAGGTAACCATGTATACAAAAAATCTCCAAGCTATGCTGAAAGATCTCTATTCAATAAGTTGCCGACTGAGCTTCGAAATGCCTCTACTTATTCAGCTTTTAAAACCAAAATAAATCAAATCTTACTGACAGAAGCTTTCTATATTATAGCAGAGTTTATAGACTTTTATTTAAATAGTAAAATTTATGTTATACTCAGTTTTTATTCATTTTTTTTGTTTGATTATATACATTTTTTTCTTTTTTAACTTGTCCTATACCATGTAAATTGTTCTTTATGAAAGGATAAACAAAAATTTGAGTGTGAATATAGATGCCCTCCATGTCATAACTTGTATACATATTTAGGTGACTTGGCCAGTGTAATTAAAAAAAAAAAAACCTTCGAAATTTCTCGGTTGTCTACTAAGAATAAACGTATTAAACCTGCTATATTTGTAACCAGAAGAAGCAGCCTGTATACTAAATCATGTGCTATATCAATAAATATTTAACGTAAGTTGGACTTGAGCTTTTTATGCATTTATGAACTATTTTAATTTTCGATATTTTTAGGAGAAAAATCCTACAACTTTTATATTTACAATGTTTTTCTGACTTTCAAAATAGATAAATGTCAAAATATAATAAATAACCCTGTAACTAAACGAGTCGCCAAACTTTTATCCTTGCATGACTAAATTTGCAAAGTAATCATCAAAACTAATTGCATGCCTATTAGAATTCCTAATGACAGGATGGCAATGATACAATTGCAAAACAATTGTTTGCCTACTCAACCTGATCAACCGATATCAATCATAACTTTACGTTTCATAAACGTAACAATTGAAATATTCAACCTGTCTAGCAGACCGCGGTCCGATCAAAGGCTTGGCCAGATCTATGAGTTTAAGTGTATAGAATGATATTGTTAATTTGTACCTGACTATTTTGTTTTATTGGAAATGTATATTTAAAATATTTATTTCTAGCTATACTTACCGTATTTGCTGCTATTTTATTTTTCGCCCAGTAAAATCGCTGCTTTAAACTGGTACTTTTTCATTTTCTCATATAAGTTACTTCTAAAGCATACAAATTAATTTATTTGAAGTTTGATAACCTGAAATAATCCAATATTTTAAAAATGCATTAAATTTGAATTTTGTGTTCGTTATTTAAAAATAAATATGAGAATGGAACCAGGAACGTAATTTATTATGCAGAAATGTTTTTCTTTACTTTAGTTACTAAAGATATAATTATAGCCGAAGAAAAATAGAATAATTAGATCAATTTAATAAACTTGGGCCACGTTTGGTTTGATTTATGGTTTGTGCACATGCAAAGTATGTTATGCAAAAATAATTGTGGTTGCGTTTATAGTGATTGTTCTAAAAGCCAATAAAATAATAAATACTTAAAAACAGTTAAATACAGTTTAACTGGCAATTAAATAAATTAATATGAACCCCTTTGTGGCTCGTTTTAAACAGGACGTGTTCTATAAAACTGTATTAAACAAATAATTTAATATGCAATTATAGTTTCCAGTATACAGTATATTAAGATATCATGGTTCTTTGAATTAGACCGTCTCAAATTGGAATTACTATTCGACGTTTCGCCTTCGATTGCACGAAGCATCTTCAGGGATCTTTACACCACGAGATCTGAACACTGAATGAGCTGTTAAGATCGGTACCTCGTTCAATCGAAGGCGAAACGTCGGATTGTAATTTCAGTCTGACACAGTCTAATCCTAAGAACCATGATTTTCTAATTGACCAAAGCCGTGAAAGCTGCGATTCTAAGTAACGTATATCTTAAAAGCTGTTTTCTCATAACATCCAATTTCGAATTTACCACCTGCCCTAGTGACAAAATATATTTTTAACTATCTATAAAATGTTTAGGTTGACAATTGCCTCTGAGTTATTTATTTTGGCTCGATCTTGTAAATATTTATCAGACAGGTGTAATATATTGGTGAGTTAATAGTTAATAGAAGTACCAAGGATGATGAATCCACGTAAAAGTGAAAGTAATTTTGTTTTGACCTCTTCAATAGAATTTTCTCTAAATCTATCGTGCATACAGGATTGGGTTTTTACTTCCCTCGTAAAAAAAGCCAGTGGTAAAAGGGAAGTATTGTAATCGTGAAAAAATCATCCTCCGAGATGTTTCAGATCTTTACGTTTCAGGGTCTCTAGATGCCGAAAAACATGTTTTCTCAATTTCGTCGGCCTGTCTGTCTGTTCGTCATTGGGGATCACCTGGTAATATTTTGGTAAAAATCCAATTTGGCCTAGTGAATTGTTAAAAAAAATTATTATTAAAAAACTACTTATCTAATTTATCTCAAATTTTGCGCAAATATCAAGTGTACAACGATTTAAGCAATTGCAATGCTATTACTTAAATTGCAGAAGAATTGAATTACAAACAAAATCAGTTATTAAACAAGTCGATCGGATGAGTAGTTTCGAAGAAAACAGTGAAAAAACGGAGAATTTGCCATTTTTTTCAAAATTCATTAGTCGGTCATTTTTAAGCTGTAGCGTAGACCTTCCGGGGAATAGTGGTCAATGACTGAGCTTTATACAAACACAAGACAGGCGCCGCCGTGTGATAATTAATTTTTAAGTTATTGCAAAATCGAATTTTTTACTGCGCTGACTTCCAGCGGGTCAGGATGCGACACGGGTGGGCCGATTTCAATTTTATAAGAACATTTTCAAAACTCAATTATCGTGCTTTCAAATGTATTTTTCATTTTGCATTAAAATATTGCCAAACTAGTAAAAATATGCACACAACATGACATATCTTCGCTCGTATCCAGTCGCTTTGTCAAATCATAGATACCCTAGACACCCTTGATTTGAGAAAAGAGTATATGATTTGACAAAGTGATTGGATATGTAGTTTTGCAACATTTTAACGCAAAATGAGAAGACGTTTGGAAGTACGATAAGCGAGTTTTCGAATTTTTCTTGTAAAATTGAAATGGGCCAATCCGAGTCGCATCGAAACCCGCTGGAAGTTTGCGCACTAAAAAATTCATATTGCAATAACTTAAAAACTAATTATCCGACGACGCCTGTCTTGTGTTTGCATAGAGTTCATGTCATTGACTACCATTTCCCGGAAGATCTACGCTACAACTTAAAAAATGGCCGTTTTTTTCGGATTTTCTTCGAAACTAATTATCCTATCGACTTGTTTAATAGCTCGTTTTGTTCGTATTTCAATTCTCTACAAGTCATCTCTTTATAGCATTGCGATTGCTTAAATCACTTTAGTTTTATAAACAAAAAACGAAAAAAAACGCCATTTTTTGCACTAAATTGTTTATAACAAATTAATAAATAACATTTACGAAAAGAAAAAACATCAGCATGAACCAGTAGAATTGTGAGTAGTGTTTTAGGTGATGACACAGATGGTTTTCAGGTACTATTTTTTTGACAGAATCAATAAATATCTGCTCTATTGCTTGGTCTATAAAGAGTTTTGATGCATTAATCGAATAAAATTCCAGCCAAACTATAAATAGTTTTAATAAAAATAGGCAATATACCGATTGGTAAAAAAATTTGACCATAAATAGTGATAACATGTTTCAAAATTGAAATTGATATTTGGCTTCTAACAGATATTACATATTAAAATGTCCTTTTTGTCATGTTTAATGCCCTGTATGTTCTAATCAAGGTTTGCATGACTGAAAATTTTCGGTACTTATTACGTTTCGCTCATAGTGTTGAGCTTTTTGAAGACTTGGGATGGCTTGATTTCTAAAAATTATTTTTTCCATTAAAAACAGGAAATTCAATACAAAGACGCGACGCAAACATCGTACATACTGGAAACATTAAAAGGTTTAAAAACTATAAAATTTTCATATTAATAATATTAAATTTAAAACATATTTTTTTCGTTTTGTTTTTAATTTTGTTTTATAGAGGCACACCTCAGTGATATATTGAATTTCCTGTTTTTAATGAAAAAAAAAAATTAGAAATCAAGTTATCCCAAATAAAGTCTTGAAAAAGCACACTATGGCCGAAACGTTGACTTAATGTGAAAAATAGTGTTTTATTATTAACCTAGACACAAGAAAATTTGACTTCCATATATATATATATATATATATATATATATATATATATATATATATATATATATATATATATATATATATATATATATATATATATATATATATATATATATATATATATATATATATATATATATATATATATATATATATATATATATATATATATATATATATATATATATATATATATATATATATATATATATATATATATATATATATATATATATATATATATATATATTTTCTTGGGTATAGGTTAATATAGTTCTATAATTTTATATATATATACCATATATTTATATATGTTTTAGGCAATTCATGAATTATATATATATATATATATATATATATATATATATATATTAATATGTATTGGCCACACTTTATTTCTACATAAAGGTTTTTATATGTAATGTGCCTCATTAATTAAAAACAAATCTATATAAAGTTGAATCAAAGTGTTAAGGATTTTCATGCTTTTCTTCTATGTTTTAGGCAATTCATGTTTATATTAGTTTGGTTCTACATGTTTTTATTGTTGTGTCGCAACCGGAAAAAAATGACACTCTGTAGATTTTTGTAAAACGTATTTAGTCATTTTATTGACATTAGTAATAGTATATGCCGTGTATCAAATTTCATTTAAAATTTTCTAAAAATGTACTAGGTGTATTAAAAAAAACCTAAAAGATGTTACCAATTTAATACCCTTTGTTTCAAAAACGACTCGGACCTTTTTTTACAAGATATAACTATAAGTTGTATCTTTTTATAATAGGATATCCTATATATATGGTTTCATAACTTTATCTTCAAAGACACCTAAGAAATTTGAGAAAAACTCCATAAGAGACCATGTATTTCCATAGACTCCACTATGTAATACTACGTTTTCCGTCTCTCTCTAACACACTGTCTCTTATGGCAAGGTTTTTTCTTAAACTTCTCGGGTGTATTTGAAGGTAAAGCTATTAAAACCATTTGTAATCTGCAAAAAAAGGATTCATTTGAGGGACATATAATATACAGGTCGTTCCATTAAAAAAAATGCCATTTATGGTAGTCTTTTTTTTGAATTATTAGAAAAAAATTGCTAAGCAACCCTAGAATTTGTTTTTCTTTGTTCAAACGGCTAACTTTAAAAATAATGGAGATAGGACAGGTTAAAATGTTATCAAGATAAATTGATCGCACTGTACACCGATTACTTCTGGATGGTTTGACCAATTTGAATGAAATGTTTACGAAGTATTTAGGGTAGTTCCGGAGTGGTCCCCTAGTAAGCATATTGAAAACAAACAAACAATGGCGGGAAGATGCCATTTTGAATCTTCTTCTACCCAAGTGTTGCCTTGAAATTTGATGAGTGAAGTGTAATTCACTACAAAAAGTAATTTTCGCCTAATCCTGGGTTATCCCCAGGGAGGAATTTATTTTTTCGTTACTAACAGAAATTAAAGAGGAGAAAAAATGGTAAACTTTATTAGCACACATAAACTATATAATATGGATCTGGATATCTACAAATGGTCGAAAAAAAAAGTAGAATATATATTCTCAAACAAGAAATCGCTTATCTAGTTTGTGACAGTGCTGAATACTTTAATAAGTAACCATCGAATGATAGGAGCTAGAATGGTCGTGTACAAGCATATGGAAAGAAAACAAATTATTAAAGAAATAACACAAAATAAGAAATTATTAAGGAAACTATAAACAAAAATCTCAAACAAGACGAAATATCAATAGAGAAACTAAACAAAAAAAATAACTTCAACAAAAAATTCTATTAAAGAGCTAATACAGATAAATCCACCTAAACAGAATAAAATCATCATCAATGAAGGAACTAAGAGACTAATGGAAAAGGCAATTAGCAAAAGAAAATGAATAAAGAAATACATAGGACAACATAAACTAAAACCTTAAGAGCAACAAGTTAAGGAATTCATTGAAAGAAAAAAAGGAATAAAATTTCCTAAATCAAAAATGGGCACAAAAGAAATATATGCACTAAGAAACAAAGAGAGAAAAGTGACACAAGATAGAAACCAAATAATGAAAATTGTAGAGGAGTACTACACAAATTTATATGAATCGAAAGCAATACCATCAGAAACTAAAAATAACAACAAAAAAATACAAAACATCAGGTCAGAAAAACAATCAGACAATAAAAGAGGTACAAGAAACAATAAAGAAGATGAAAACTAATAAAGCTGCAGGCCACGTTGATATATCTATAGATATGGTAAGGGAAGCAGGAGAAACCTTAATCTTAAAAGTAACAAAACTACTGAGTATGTACATAGAACATATGACAATGGCTAGAGACAGTAATATTAGCGAAGGATACAAAACAGTTGGAAGAAGTAATCAACGAAATTAACAAAGAATCGGAAAAAGTTGGTCTAACTATGAATTTAACAAAAACGAAGGCAGTGCACCACTAACCAGAAACATATAAACGTGGATGGAACATAAATAGAAAAAGTGACAGAATATATATACTTAGGGCAAAGAATATCACTGGTTAGAAACACCGACGAAATAAAGAGAAGAATTCGAGTAGGATGTTCGGCATTTGGGCAACTGTCATTTTGTTCTAAGAAATAAAAAGATTGCTCAATACCTCAAAATAAAAACGTTTGAAAAGTATGTCCTAACAGCTAAGATATACGGAACAAAAAACTGTACAACAACTAAGAAAGACATATAATCAATGAGAATAGCCCAATGTGCAATAGAAAGAGCAATGCTGCGCGTCCCAAGAGAGGACAGAGAGAAACGAAAGAGTCAGACATATTACTAAAGTAACATATGAGGCGTGTCATATCAAAAGTGACAATCTCCACTTTTGGCAAAAAATGAGTTATGTGGATGTACCTTTAGCTTAACAACTTTCCTATCAAATAAAGATATGTATTTGCATCATAACTGGCAAAATCCCCTATAAAACACCTTTGAAAAACTAACATTCGCTGCAAAACTATCAATCTCCATAGGTGTATCCGCTGCAAAGTGAACAATATCCATCCTGACCAATAAAAATCAATATTCGGATGTCATCTGATTCCAATACGTCAGTCAGCCGTTTGTTTTCGTAATGGTTTCTACGCGTGTTGTGTCGGTTTAGAATGGAAAACTAGTGTTTAAAAAAGCAGATTTATAAAAGAAGTATACATTCTTGTTCTTCCTCTTTGCGTACAAGTGATTATGGAAACACATCCAACAGAAGTAGCAGAAGAGCGTGCCAGAAAACGACCTTCTAATCGAAAAAAATGGAAGAGAACTTTACAAAAAGAAGCAAGGTATGTCAGAATTATTATCACGACACGATATTAAAGAAAGATTTACTTTTTATTTTAAGACTAGGCTAAGTCTTGAATAACAATCTATACAAAAAAATGACTGTCGGGATTTTGGATATTATGTAAATTTAATTAATCTTGAATTTTATCATTTTGGCATAACAAAAACATTCCCAAAGTAAAACAGGTTTCTTAGGACCACTTACGGAACTGACAAAAACAGTATTAACTGGGCTAGAAAGTGTCTACATCACAGGCGTATCGCAAATATTTTTTAACACGGGTGTTGAAATAGTTATTTACCTACCTAACAAATGCGCATGATGCGGCAGTTGCATGCTGCGCGAAGCCGAGTTCGGATATGCCACCGAGCATGGAAAAGTCACTTTTCGCACATATTAGATAAAACATTTTTCCTACTTGCGTAGATAGACTAGTTTTTATTATTGTTTTGTATTTTTTGGGTAAAAAAAGAAAATGTTGGTATAAATACCTTCGGGAAAATACATAGGGTTCTTTAGAGAGCTGATAAAAGAAATTACGCACGGCTTTGTGAAAGTTTAGCTTTCTGGTCGCAAATTCGTGCGTAAAAGGTGTTTTTCGGCACGCAAGTAAGAAAATGTTTTTGGACCTGACAATCTTGTTTCAATGTCACAGCTGACATAACGGGTGTCAAAGTAACGATAACTTTGTTTGTAACACTTATTTTGTGATATATTATTAGTGTCGAAATAGGAAAAACCTACATAGGATTTTTTAGTATTACTCATGCATCATAAATGACACCATTTGTATTTTTATGAGATCTGGTGGGCGTATAATGATGCACGAGTTATCCTAAAAAAGCTAATGTAGTTTTCTTTTTTGTAGGTATAAGGCAACTGGTCTGCCAGTAAGTCCAACCTGCAATCATCATTCTGGTTCGTTCGAGTGTCGAAATCTAACCATGAGAGACTTAAAACTTTTCCATGCAAAATTTTATTCAGTTTACGACAAAATGAAGCAAGATGCGTTAATTTTGAAGTTTACGCAAATAATGCCAATAAAAAGACGCCGCCCAAAAAATGAGTCACACTCCAAAAAACAGTTTCAAACAAAATATTTTATCAGCAACAGTGATGGTACTTCAATTCCCGTTTGCCAAGCAGCATTCTTAAATGTGCTGAATATTAAAAGATGTCGAGTTCAGCGTGTGTTGGAGAATTTCCAGAAGACCGGCCATGCTCCAAAAGAAAATCGGGGTGGTGATCATAAATCTATTGCTTACAAGGAGAAAAAACTCGCTGTAATTGGTTTTTTAAAAACCCTCAAATGTGATGGTTCACATTACTGTCGAAGTTCTTCTGCCCGACAGTATCTAAGTTCCGAACTAAGTATTAATAAACTTTTAAAAATTTATAACTGTCAGGCACCAGATCAACTTAAAGTGAAACGCACGTTCTTTTGGAATATTTTTAGCACAAAATTTAACCTTGGATTTGGACATCCTATCACTGACGCTTGCTCTACGTGTATTCAACTTAGTTTAAAAATAAAAAGTGAATCTGATGTAACTCAGAAGTCTAAACTTATGGCAGAAAAGCAGATACATAAACCTAGATCTAAAGCATTTTTTGACTTGGCTAAGGAAAAGAGAGATGATCTAGTAACGTTCTGCTTTGACTGTGAAAAAAACCTACCCCTTCCTAAAATACCGGATCAAATTTGTTATTACAGCCGACAACTATACATGTATAATTTTACGATTGTAAACGGTTGTTCAAAGGATCGGCTTAATAAAGAAAATACCTTTTGCTACGTTTGGACTGAAGACGAGCATAAAAAAGGCTCTAATGAAATTGCATCAGCCTTGTATCATCGATTAGAAAATACAAATTTCCAGGACAAGAAAGTATTACGATTAATCGCTGACGGCTGTGGAGGCCAAAATAAGAATGTAACTGTTATTGCCACATGTTCTTTTTGGCTAATGCAAAAAGTACCCAATAATATTGAAGTTATAGAGCTCGTATTTCCGGTACCTGGGCATTCGTTTATACCGCCTGACCGAGTGTTTGGAAACATTGAGAAGAAAATTAGGAAGTTCCAGAATATTGTCAATCCAGATGAGTACAAAAATATAATATCTGAGCATGGAACCATTATAGAATTAGGTACAGACTGTAACGTAATGGATTTTAGGCAAGCAGCCAACACCATTATTAAATCGCCAGGTTCGCTACATTTCAAAATAACCGAATGTAAAAGATTTTATATACGCAAAAGCATTAGAACCAACACGATTTTGGTTAGGGGAGAACCTGTTTATCGGCATAACATGAATGAATACAAATCAGTTACAAAGAAAAATAGAAGTATGGATAATTTTTGTCCTACTATTCTACCAAAATATGCTGTAAACGTGAAAACAGAAAAAATAAGCGACGTCAAAGTTTTGCTAGAAAAACATTTCGGGCAAGATTGGAAACAGAATCAGGAACTTAGTTATTTTAAAATTTTTTTTTAAAGGAGTAATGTGGGAGAAAGAGCTGGAGAAGGAAATGATTTATTGTGTGAACCCACGCAAATTTTTCCAGAACTTGTCATTTAAAGTGTTTTTCTATTTTGTATTTTTAATGTCTGTGTCGTTTCTAATGTTAAAATATTTGAAATAAAATATTTCCTATGTTGCAAAATTACCTATTTATTTTGTATATATTTGTATTGTCATGGTAAACACACAGATATAATGTGTGGTACCAAACAGATAACTGAAATAAATATATGCTGCAAAATTAACAATCTCCTTACATAGTTACTTCAAAATTAGCAATATCCAGATAGTTATATCAAAGACATCAATCTCCATTATACAAAGTCGATTTTTATTATTTTTTTCAGTCTATACGAAACTTTTTGTTAATTACATGCCTTAATATCTTATTCATAAAGGTAAGTAACTATTATGTTTTCTAAAAATTAATTTTGTTTTGTGACAATCATTTTTTCCATTTTTCTCAAAATGCGTTAAGTGGGAGATTGCCACTTTTGATATGATACGCCTCATATGTAGGAGTATATATTATCTAACTTCAATGGACTTACGCAGACCGCGAAGCAGATGGAATCATAAAATACCAAAATGGTGACCATACCAACATAAAAAAGGAGAAAGAAGACAGCTGGAGTACCTGGATGGATTCAAACAGCACATAATCGTGATAGGTGAAAGCATTTAGGGAACGCCTATGTCCCGAAATGGATTTAAAGGGACTGATGATAATGACCTGTAATTGATTGAAACTCGGAATCAGTTTGAAATTATATAAATGATCTTTATTTACGACAGCATTTGATTGTATTCTATATAATCAGATCAAATAATTTAATTTTTGGACATCTGCATTTATCCTGTTTTAATATTTTGTCATTGAAATTTTCATTTGTATCTCCTTATTTTCAGTAATAATATTAATTTTATCGTTCTGAGACTGAAGATTATTTTTGCAGAGCTTATGACAACAAATTCATTAGCATCGCAACATTGCATACCCTGACATGTTAGAAAAAGGTCGTCTTCACAAACGCAATACAATCGGTTATCAGAATCATTTTTAACTAGGACGTCATTGAAATTTAAAAGATTTATACTTCGGTTGATTGATTCAGTAAGAAACCGAACAGCACGTGCACAGTCATGATCTGCGATATGATTGATTGCATTCTTTATTTTTTAAAATCATTTAACAAAGCCGTTTGTGCCGATCTCAAAGGATATCAATCAAATCTATTTCGAGCATTTATTATATTAGTAATTAAATGCTTTTAAATTAAATTAACTTGAATTAAAAAATTTTATATCTGCCCATTAATTAGATATGAGTACGGAATTATATAACAATAGCGTTACATTATTTTTGTGGAATAGACAGAGTATCTTAATAACGTTATTACTAGGACTTATCACAATTACTTTTGAAAACTAGTCATGCACTAATGAATGCTTCCATTTATTTCAAGAGCAAAAAGTGCATTTGCTAAAAAATAAATCATACCAATTACTAAGAAGAAGTACTACTAAAAGAAAGAACAGAACATCGTTATAATATAGATATACAAAAACTATTATAAAAAAAATAAAATCAATTTAAAGTGGCAAAAGTGGTTAAAGACGAGGGGAAATCACCTAGGAATTTTAGTGTAAACGAGCAAAGAAATTGCGAGGAACTGCAAGGAATTGTTAGGAATTGCAAGGAACTGCGAGGAATTGCAAGGAATTTCAAGGAATTTTCAAGGCCATAAATCAAAACAAAAATGTTTGCTGTTTCCAAATATTGGTCTAAAAAACGAGAAAAGCAGGTAGGTACTTAATACCATTAATATCGCTCCTAATATATCTAGGTGCTTAATAATTAATAAATACATCAATCGACATTAATACATAATAGATAATAATTAATACATTATAATAATAAAAATTAGTTAACAACTCATTTAACAAGTACCTATTAATTTTGAAAGACGCTATTAATACCCAGTTATAGGAAAGCAGTTAAGTCGGGTACACATTAATAATTTTAATCTTATACCCAGTTTGCTTAAATGCCTAAATAAATATTGAAAATATTACTATTACTCTTACCACAGCAATTGCTATTGTACCTATGGCGCATGCCGTTTTGGATTTAGTTTCAGTAGTATAATATAATAATGCCTAGGTATATACAGTTGGCGACAGATAAATTCGTACGGCTGAATTGCTTCATTGTAAATTGAACTTCATCTTCCTTTATTTACCTGAATTACTTTTCGCATTTGACAGATATAACAGCACATGATCACATGATTTATTATTAAGGTTTATAGATTTTTGATGTTATTCTTGCTTTGTCAAGGGTAAAATAATAGCACAAAATATGCCACGTTTAAGTATTGCTACAAAAACATCCATAATTACACTAATAGAATAAGGCTGGTGTCGAATTATTGTGGTATAGCTAAAATCACTGTTCAGGGAATTATATGAATCTTTAAGAAGTGACGTGAGGAACATACCTTGGTTTTTTTAAAGTCCAGTGATAAAGAACAAAGGGGTCGGGTTTGCTTTAGAATATTTTTATTAGTTTGTTTTATTATTTCGGTATTAGTGAGTTTAACATGTCTTTGAAAGTAACCTAATATAGAACAAATTCTTCAGTTACGTAAAAAACCTTAAAATACCTTTTAAACCACTCAATCCGTATAATTGTAACCTACGTAACAGGTAAAAATAAAAGTCCTTATTACCAAAATATCATAAAACGAGGTTATACTCATTTGACACTGTACGGATTTATCTGACGCTAACTGTACGTACTTACTACTCATAAATTACCGAGTGAATTACGATAGTAAAAATTTTACTAGGTGTACTATTTTTTATTTTTGTAAATAATAAATAAATAACTTTTTAATGTACATATTTGTTGTTCAAACACTCGTAATGCCATAAGTATGTAATATTAATGAATTGTTTGTCGTTATGGTTTCTAAGGTGTGACAACGGCGCATCGCTGGTGACGCCTTGATAAATTCTCAGCTTAAAATTTTATACTTACATCGTCTAACGAACTTCGACTTCTAACGTAATATTAATTAATAAATTGTTTCACTATAAAAGCTATTTGTGGTTTTTAAAAGGTAAGTACGAGGATAAGTCGTAATAGGCCAAACTGTCGAAAATGTCTTTGAACAGTAAATATTTTTGAAATCGCTAGATTTTGCAGTTATTTTAGGTCGTATATGAGCTAATCAAAATCGACCAACGAATTTTGGGAATAAGTTAAAAACGAAGAGGACTTAAAAACGAAGAGTTTGAACCCCTTTGGATGTGATTTGGTATATTTAAACCCGATAAATGGGCTATTTTTGCCGTTTTTCTGTATTTTTTTAAAAATCATCTTAGGAGCAAAAAAATGAGTGTTTTTGTTATTAAAATTTGTTTTGTCATACTAAACTTATAAAGCATCTATAATATGGTATGATTTAGTAGATCAAATATGAAGTTAGCTATTTTTTACTAATTTAATGTTTATTTCAATATATGAAAATTAGTCATATTTTACGGAAACGAATTTTTTTCAAACCGTCTTTTTCTATCAATTTTGTTCGACCAAACTGTTTTAGAAACCTATTAATCCTAGTGTATTTCTTAGACTCTAAACTTTTATTTGAGCCTCTACGGAAGTTATTTTGACAATTTACTCTCGTGTAATCGTCATTTTAAACTCAATGTTTGCGTTTTTACGTAAAATGTTGTGTCTCTTGATAAATAAATGATTTTTTTTACTGTATCATACCTAAAGTTATAAATATTCCTATTAATATATTACACAGATCATAATCAACGTTTTAAGGGGTTTAAGAAGCTATTTTGAACATTTGGGCTTAAAAGATCGCAATTTTTAGTTTATTTTTGTGTAAAATTTTCACATTTTTCATAATCAAATTGAATTTTTTTGTTTTTTCATACATTCACTAACTAACTTTTTTTTAATTGTATTTAGTACGTAAAAATAAACATTTTAAGAAGTATTAGAAGTAGTTTTGACCTTTTACTCTCACAGATTTGTCATTTTTACTTGATTTTCGATTCTTTTATTAATTTCTTTTCGTTTACTGGCAAATAAAAAGATTTGTGTGGTGCTATAAGTTACAAATACTCATTTAAATTTATAAAACTGCTCATATTCAACATTTTAAGGGATATTAGAAGCTATATTTAATATTTGGGTCCGACAAGTCTTTATTTTTCCTCTAATCCAATTGCGAACATAATATTAAACCGACATAAAATATTATTAGCAAAAGAAATTAGAAGGAATTGTACCGGAATTGCAAGGGCATTCTAGGGAATTTCGAGAAATTGGAAGGAATTGCGAGGGTTTATAGCAAATTTAGGGAAATTCTGAGGAATTGCAAGGAACTTCAGAAATTGCATTTCTCTTAAAAGGAATCGCAGCGTACAAAATTTCGAGGGGTGACTTCCCCCTCGGTTAAAGATAACATTGCCAGAATTTAAGCAGTTCATGAGTAGTATTATAGACATATAATCTTGTCCAACAAATGGGTCTCGAAATGATGATTGTATTGTTGAATTTAATTTTCGTCACTTGCATAGCTACTTTTTCGCCCAATGTGCCGAGATAAACAGATTATCAGAATTATTAACAATGGTGATCATATTATATGTCAAAAGGGACATAGAGTAGCCTCAGTTGAACTATCAATGACGTACTTTTAGAATGACCCATACTAAGGCTTTAACAATCTCCGAGATTGATGATATAAGCCAGTAATTTGAACCGTACTTCAAAAAATCTACTGGCTAAAAACGAGGCAGGAATTCATTGCAATCGCATAATTTTCAGCACCAAAAACATTATTCAAAACTTCGCCAGAATTTAAGCAGGTAATGAGTACTATTACAGACACATAATCTTATCCAATAAATGGGTCTTGAATTAATAATTGGGTTGTTTAATTTAATCTCCGTCATTTGTATTACCACTTTTTCGCCCAGTGTGCCGAGATAATAGGATTATCAATGTTGATCATATTATGTCAAAAGTGACATAGAGTAGCCTCAGTTGAACTATCAAGTAGGTACTTTTAAAATGACTCATACTAAGGTTTCAACATTCTCCGAGATTAATCAGATAAACCAGTAATTTGAACCCCAATTCAGAAAATCAACTGGCTAAAAACGAGGCAGGAATTCATTACAATCGCATAATTTTCAGCGCCAAAAATGTTATTGAAAACGTCGCCAGAAATTAATGAGTACTATTACAGAAATATAAGCTTGTCAAATAAATGGGTCTCGAATTGATGATTGGGTTGTATAATTTAATTTTCGTCATTTGCATTGACATTTTTTCGCCCAATGTGCCGTGATAACCAGATTGTCAAAATTATTAAGAATGTTGATCATATTATATATCAAAAGTGACATAGAATAGCCTCATTTGAACTATCAATAAGATGTTTAGAATGACTCATACTAAGGTATTAGCATTCTCCGAGATTGATGATATAAACCAGTTATTTGAACCTTACTTCAGAAAATCTACTGCCTAAAAACGAGACAGGAATTCATTAGAATCGCATAATTTTCGGCGCTAAAAATGCCTTCAATATACCTATAAAAGTTCTTCTTACCAAAATGGTAGCCAATCCTTTTGGTTGCTTACCAAAAACATTATTCAAAACTTCTGCAAATGCTTCTTTCCATCCTAAACTTCTGGTGGTAAAGTGGTCTCCACGTCTAAAGCAAAAGTTGACCTTTTTACAAAACAGTTCGCCGCAAATTGTACTTTAATCCGTCCTCTTCACTTCCCTCTTCCAGCAGTACCAGCTTTGTCATACAATTTGAACGAAATTACCTTCAGGGTTAAAAAAGAACGAGGTATGTTCAAAACAGTTAATATTAAAAAATCCTCTGGCCTTGATGATATTCCTACCATAGTCCTAAAAAATTGCACTTCTGAACTGGCCCCTATTCTAATCAGGATATTCCGACTGATCTGTGAAATGACATTTTCTAAAAGCTGGGATTCTGCTCGTGCACAGCCTGTTCCAAAAAGGGATCTAAAACTCTTCCCTCAAACTTCAGACCCATATCCCTACTATCAATAATTATGAGTAAGGCAATGGCGAAGTATATAAATAGCCATGTTTTAAATTACCTTGATAGTTTGACATCAGATCTTCTTATCTTCGTAACCCACAACTGCAACAAGTCGATCAATTTCCACGGAGAAGCCCACATTAATGCCCTCGGCATATCCAAAGCATTTGATCAAGTCTGGCCTAACGCACTACTTAAGAAACTTCCCGCCTACGGTCTTCCCCCAAAACTTCATACTTGGATTGCCAGTTTTCTTTTCAACAGAAGCATTTCTCTAGTACTCGATGTTCATTCATCTGACTTTTACAAAATCAACACAGGCGTTTCACAGGGTCCAGTGTTGTCACCTGCCCTATTCTTCCTACACATCAATGACCTGCTTTTATCTACCAGCAATGATATTCACAGCTATGCTGACGATAGTATACTCCATTCCAACATATAATTTCTCAAACCTGTTTCCAAGACTTAAATTCATGATAGGCGTAGAGTAATGACTTCATCCCTAACTGAGGACCTCATTAAAATTTTAGAATGACAACAAAGAACCTTGTCCAGTTTAACTCCACTAAGACACGATCATGTTTACTATCCCACAATCAATGCTTAAAGCCAAAGACTATTTAGCCTAGTGGGTAAATAAATTTTCAGAAAGACCTTCGCTTGCATGATCACATCACCTCAATTGTCAAAGCTGCCGCAAGGAAATTGGGTTTCCTTTTCTCGAAAATATTTTTCTTCTGGGAACCTCTATATCCTTTAACCTTTCTTTTAATAAGTAAGTATTTATTCTCTTTATCCGTATGGTATTATTTTCCTTCTCGTACCTATTTATTTATGTGCTCAATAACCATTACCTTGATCATCTTACTTTGTATTTCTTTCCCGAATATTTGTTAATCTCATGATTAACGGCAAATAAAAACCTCAGTTAAAATATGATATTGCTTAACATTTAGTATCATGGAAAAGCTTGAAATGTTCTCTTTCTAATCAGTTTTTCGTTTTGCCTTAGCATTATTCCAGTTTTTCAAAATTTTAAATCTCTCCTGTCAAAATCGGATTTTTTTTCTTTAACTCTCTTCTTTCTTTTTGTGATGTTGGATCAAAGACGAAGTCACTGTCTTTCTATTAATTATATTCAACATCGTCATTCGTCACGTGGCGAAAAGAAATTAGCATAGTGCGCGCACTGCCGAATGCAAATAAAAACAAATAATAATTTGTTTTGAGGTGAATTTAAATATTTTAAAAATAATAATTTGTGGCGAAAATATTACAAATTTAGTCCTCCGACTCGTTTAAAATTTTCAGACTTTTAACTTGTCAACTTGTTCATACGTATATATAAAAGTGAAATCCACTCACTAATCACCATATCTCTAAAACCAGTAAAGGTAAGAAGCTCAAATCTGGCATTTACTTTCTTGTTGTGATAGGGGCTTACTTTTTCTACAATACATTTTTAGCCAAATTAATTTTTAAAACAGTTCATTCGTCAGTGGCATTTTAAAACAATTTTTTTAAAACAGATTTCTGAATTTTTTGAGGGGTGAGAAAACGGGTGGATTCTGTTTTTCTATTTTTTACAATATCGCTTCAACTCAATGAGGCAAACATTTCGCCAATGGTTCTCAAAAATAAAAACCTAAACACCAATTTCGGAATTTTTTGAAATTGTATCCTTAAGCGATTGAATTGAGTTTTCCTTTTTATTACAATATTTCTTTAACTAAATGAATTTGTGAAACTATCCTTTGCTTGTCGGCTTCTAAAAATCGATTTCTTAAGTTTTTTATGTTCTATCCTATTCTAAGGGGGTAAAAATCAAATAATGTTTTAAAACAATTATTTAGTCAATTAGTTTCAAAAATATTTATCTAAACATTTACTTTTCTACCTGAAAAAAGGGTTGTTCATCTTTTTAGGATAACTCTTTAAATAAATGAAATTTTAAAACCATTCATTCATTAATTCATCGGATTTCAAAAATATTAACCTAAAAATGAATTTCTGGATTTTTCCACATTCCGCTTTTAATTAAGTGAAAAGGCGTGAAATTCAGATTTTAAAATATTTTTTTGGCCAATGGCTTTAATGACTAAAATAATTACGTATCAAAAAACTAATTTCTTAATTTTTTAAATTGCAGTGTGTTTTTACCTTTTTCCAAACATTTTTAATTAAATAATATTTTAAAATTACGTGAAATGTGTTTTCCTTTTGTATAATATCGCTTTAGCTATTTGAGATTTTAGGGCGAGTCTATTGCTGCTCTTAAAAATAATTTATAACCCTTAGGGTGGAAAAATATGATTTTACTTTTTTTACAATATCACTTTAATTAAAATAAATTTTAAGGCTACTAATTCTTCAATTGTTTTCAAAAATAATTATTTAACAATCAAATTCTGGATTTTTGACATTAGAGGAAGAAAAAAAGGAGTAAAATATGTTCTGAGGTTTCCTAAAATATCTTTTGCGCTAAATAACAATTTAGCTCGATTTAGTGTTAAAAAATTTTTAAATAGTTGCTTATGTTGTATTAAAAAGTTTTTAAATAGTTACTTCAGTTACTTGTATTAAAAAGTTTTTAAATAGTTAGCATATAGGTTTATCGTAATGTGGGATTTTTATAATTGTTTGATTATAGTTTCCGAAAAATATTAGTTATTAAAGTAATGCTTATGTATTTAGGAAACATTTTCTGTTATAGGGTGGATTAGATGAGTAGCATATAGGTTTATCGTTGTGGGATTTTTTAATTGTTTGAAGTTTCCATAAAGTAATGCAGGCTTCCCCATTGGCCTGTACTTATTTTTGTGTACATTACAAAATAAAATTATTTAATTATTGTAATTATGTATGTTCATTAAATTATTTTAGCCTTTACATTTTGTTTGAAGCTTGATGTATCAAAATTCTAAAGGTGTTTTTAAGCATTCTACTTTAATACTACTATAATAAATAAAATAAACTTTTAGATTTTGTACTTGATAATACATTCAATGTTATATTTAAAGTTCTTTATGCTGGATAATATCCGTTACTGTATAAGAAATATTTTAAAATTTTCAAAAATTAATCACAAAAATTAAAGTGCACTGCTAAAAAATTAATTTGAAGATATCTTAAAAAAATATCATTGCAATGCAAAATAGACGAACTGGGAATCAAGCCAATTAAAAGACTCGATAAGCTCTCTAAATCGAGCGAATCAGCTACAAATCAGGCTGAGTGTGTGTGCTCAACAAAGTTGTGTGTATATGTTGAGCAGTTTGGGATATTCTCTTAAAATTTTCACGTCGCAGTCTTTTTCTCTTCAAATTATTACGGACCGGTTAGATTTCATGCAACATACCATTTCTTCTGACTTTTAAGAAAAGCTCAAGAGGATATCGAAGTGAATAAATCACGAAATATCTACAGTGCGATAGGTCGATGTGGGTCACCGACCGAAACCTCACAAGTCTAGTGAACAAAATCGATGCTCCGTCAGATAAAAAATATGTCGGTTGATAAAAACTCGTCGCCGTTTAGCAAAAAGATTGTTGTGTTTGTGGAATAGGAGTTAAAATAAAATGCATCTAAATTCAACAACAAAGTATAGCAAAGCCGTTAGTTTTCTGTAAAACAAACAAACAAAAGATGCACACAACAGAAAACATTTTTGTTGGAAACACTTTCTACGAAATTTGAGTTTTCCCTATTCTGATAGCAGCAAGAATCAGCGACAACAAGGGTTGGAAAAAGAGAAATGTCTCTGAAACCTTGAGCAAGCTGTGCTTTGTCAAAAAATGCGAGAGTGCGTTTAGGCCACCCCGTGGTGTATGGAACTAGTACCCCCTTAGTAGTATAAAAACTTGCATAGGGGATGTCGTGACTTAATACTTAGTCTAAACATTGGACCTGCAGTGGAGGCAAGTCTAAGGAATTGTATGCCTTCCAAAGTATAAAACTTGTTTGGTTTTTAAGGAGCAGTTGACGTGCTTTGAATCGTTTCCAAGAGGTCATAGCGGGGCATTAATACAAAAAATATTCTTTTGCTCGTTGGTGTGAAGGCGGAGTTCATATATCTAGGATACCTGCTGGAGGAAAAGATATTTTTTTCTCTGTACCAGCGAAGCGTTGAGATGGCTAAGAAGAAATCTATTTAAAGTTTGGTGCTGCAAAATAGAACGTTAAGCGCTCCTACTTGAAGATATATTCTGGAAATTTCTATCGTAAGGCAAGGGAGATTTTGCGGAGGAGCTGGTGGTAAAAAGTAAGATTCTTCAGAATGAAACTTGCCGGGTTTTGAATCTTATTCAGACTATTACTGCTACTACTTAGTGTTTGTATATTGCAAGAACTACATCACGCATGGTATAAAAATAGCTAAACTTTTAGATATACTTAATTGAAAATTAAATACATTATTGATACACTAAAATTACTTTAAAGGAACTTTTCACCTTTTTTGCAGGGAAAAAGTATTAGATTAAATGACAAATAGTTTAGGAAATTGTTAGTTTTAACATGTAGACTAGTCTGCCTACGATTGTTTTAAGCACAGAACATAAACAACATTAGTTTCAAGCAAAAATAATCGTTAAATAGCTATTTTATTTAATTTTTATCTTAAAAAATATTTTTTGTCCGTCCGGCGCACAGTGGTAGTTTTTAGCAATCTGTGTGTGCAAAAGTAGTTTGCACTTTAATGTTGTTGTGAACGTTTGCCAAATGATTTTATATGAACAATATAATAAACATAACTATATTTGCACCTATAACCGACAGCTAGAATCTTCATAGGGATGAGCCGAAGCACCAACACAAATAAAAAAATACTCAAATTAGATTTTTTTTAAATGTAATTGTAATGAAGTGTCACTAGTACTTTTTTTTAAATCAAATAGTGCTAATTTGAATACAATATAGATTAAACAAAATCATAATTAATTTTTAACATACAAAAAAATTCTTTACAACAATAATTTTTTTAACAAAATACAATACTAATCTACTGGTGCCTCTAGTAAAGCCAAAACAGACACAGGGAGACTGGTACCACGCTTTGGTTTTCCTCTGCGCGTGCTGGATACAGGAGGGTCAGAAGACACCAAAAGGAGATAAAATATGTCTTCTATGTTTTCCTTTCGGGAAAATTTGATGAATGAATGAATGAAATTCTCGGAAATTTTTGACATCTTTGTTTCTTGCCTCCTGGGCTTCTTCCGATAATCGGCCTATAGGAATGATTGCCTCCTTTAATATCCATGAATTAGAAGTTTGTGAATACTTTGTGGCATATAGAACCAGAACCAAAAGCTTCGATGTTTATTAAACCCAGAACAAATTGTGCGAAGAATTGTACCTAGTCTATCAGTTAGATCTTTATTGACTCCTGTAGCTTCCGAAGTTAATTCAAAATTTAGGAAGAAGCTCTTAACCACATTTCCCCTGTTACTGCTGCCATAGCCCTCCTTAAGCAAGTCGACTAGAAGGCCCAGTTTTTGTCGAACATTTTCTTGGACTTCTTTTTTTCTTGCCTCGGTTATCGTCTTTTGCTCCCTTCCGATTCTCCAGCTTTTTATATCAATCCTATATGAAAATATGTAAAACACATTTTAGACATTTTATCCACGCATGTAGTATTGACATCTCAAGAATATGAGTCTAGATTATTCATTTTTTAAGCGATGCTCTATAAATATGACAATTTTGAGCAGCTGCATTACAAAGCGTGCTACACGTTTTTCAATCGATCATTATTAAATAAAAAACTGAACTAAACATATATTGTGTTTCTTCAATTTTAATTTTAATAGGGACTATTTCTTGTATCTGTCGTTTGATGTCTTCAACTTGCAGCTTGACGAAATCGGACGTTTCTTTATGAAATATAATCTTGATGAGACGGCAGTATTTCGTTGATCCCGGCATGGGAATATTCCACAGAATCAACTCGGTGTTGTCAATTTTTGAGAAAGCTGTCATTCGAAGGGGAACTAGAGAAATCAGATATAAAGATGCATCGTCTATATCACTGTTTTCAAACCGTTGCATGTATCGGCGCTCTTTGATTTATCGTGTCTCTCAAATATCTCTTTATAACGACGCACCATCACACCCCTATTTAAATACAATATTAATGTCATTTGGGTCATATTCTTCGAGGTATTCCTTCAGGACATTTTGTTGAACAGCGACTAATCTCTGGATTGTATGTTTTACCAAGGAGTGTGTAGTCTTCTCCAGACACTTCTGATATTGTGATTTCCTCAGGGTAGCACATTTTCTTTTCCTCAAGAAGTCTATAGTAAGTCGGATAAATATCTGCATTGTGCTCTTTACTAGTCTGCTGAATGTCCATATATTGCGCTTTTGTGAATTTGTTGTCAACATAAAGTGCCAAAGCTCTTTCACCAGATATTTTTCTGGAAACTGTAACTGGGAAGACATTTTTTATAAAGGATATTTGCTTTATTTGGTGAACCTGTGGAAGAAAACAAAATTCTAATTAATTCGGCAGCATCCCTTTTACCTTCTCGTCTTAACATCATTTCAGTAGCCAATAGAAGTACTCGAGAAGTGTTTTTTGTATGATTTGTACCTTTCTTTTCTTTGAAGAACGATTGCGCTCCTCAAAAGACTTGTTTGGTTGTCCCTTATTTTTATTTGCCGTCTCCCTTAATTCACAGGAAACTCCCTTGAAAGTCAAGCAACCGGCCAACCACTTTTTGTTCTTGAGTAAAAAGGTTTTTAATGCATAATTACATATTCTCCATTTACAAGCCAACTGTCTACATACATTCTTAACTTTCTTGTTAAATTTAAATTTTGAGGCCTCATCAAACTCCCCTAGATTTATCGTGTGTCTCAAATATTTCTTTACAACATCAAATTTCCGGTTTGAGTCTTTCTCATTGCGCCAAATCACGAAAAGGTCACTAAACGTCAGACGCTGTGGTATATCTGGAAGTAAATAAGTAGAATAATAGTAAGGCAATTTTGACATTTTAACGGATTTATTTATTACTACAATGCCAATGTTTCGGTTTCTTTTTGTGCTATCATCAGGGCTAGCATAATAGTGTTAAAAAAATCCCATAACGGCATTTCATTACCCAAAAACACAAAAAAACCAAAGAAAAAACGTACTTTGGGAAAAACCAATAAGTATATTAAAGACACGTTGACATAAGTGCATCGCGAGTTTGTAATACACTGAAAAACCTTTATTGGATTTTCTATAACTTTACTCTTCTAGATCTGATGATGGCACATCAAGGTGCCGAAACGTTGGGATTATAATAATAAATAAATTTGTCCAAAAATTCAAAATTGTCTTACTACTAGTGGCCAAAATCAAAAATAATTGTAAATAAATAGAGTTACGGCAAGTTGCGGCACTTGAATTTATGATGTATTGGTAGCTAACAATATGAAAGTACATAACAAATATGAAATTAAAACAAATCGCCTCCAATTACGTAACGTTTTGTCTAATGCAACTTAATAAATATAACATTTTTAGTGTAGGTCCTGAATAGTGTGTCATATGACAGTTAAACTAGTTAATAAACATAAGAAGCAAACAAAACTAAAATAATCAAATATTAAGCACCTACCATTACGCCTTAGCTCCATAATAAACTCTCACAAAATTTACTCACAAAAAAGTTATCCCACCTTGAAATACAAAGACTAAAATAATTGTCTTGAAGCCAGGCTCGTCCACGCAAACCATTCTTGACTTCGCAACTCCTTTGTTTATAGAATCGGTCATGGCATGCTTTGATATGATATTTTTTGAATTGCTTGGGTATTTAAAGTTGCACATTCTTTGTTACGAAAATATAAATCTCTTACTTGGATATTTTTGTCCTGCTTAAATTAACCTGGCGATTGATGTGAAACAATCAAAAAATCCAATGGACAAATAGTTTCACGCTTTCGGTATACTTTTTTCTTTATCCAGGCTGGACTGTTATACTTTAACATTATTTATTCTTGTTTATTCAAAAGGTAGATCAAATATTATTCCAGATAATATTTTACACTTGTACATCGGAGGATTTTTTTAGCAGAATCTCCCACGTTCGCTAAAGCGGTAAAGTGAATCGGACAAAGCATACTAGGATATTGTGCGTTTGCTATCAGAGCTAGATGCGATACATATTTAATCCAACAGGTGTCGCTTTATCAACTCGAGAGACGAATTGACAGGGTAAAGTGCGTTTGCTGGTTAAGTTAATTTGTTTTCACCTTTTGCTCTTTTTTTTTTTGTTCCAATACGATCCGCTCCTATATTTTAAATATTTTTAGAAGGAATATATGAATTATACTATATAAAGCATAAAATACTTAAATACAATATTTGATGTAATAAAATAAATAAATATATTAAATAACTATAGTGAATTAAATATTACATTTTTATATGTGGATGTTAGTTAAAAACATCTGTGGTACGATTACATTAACAAGTAAAAATGCATTTTTTAACCTAAGCCGGACAATGTGAGATACACAATCAATTCAATGTTATACCTAATTTAAAAATATTCCAGTTGCACATATAGTGAACACTATAGATATAGGTTCAATGAATGTGTAAAAAAGCTTGTTTGAAAAATCTATTTTTTAACCTAAGCCGGACAATATGACATACACAATCAATTCAATGTTATACTTATTTTAAAAATATTCCAGTTGCACATATAGTGAACACTATAGATATAGGTTCAATGAATGTGTAAAAAAGCTTGTTTCAAAAATCTATTTATGTACAGGGTGATTCAAAAGCTCCGTTGGTTTAAAGCGAGGGATGCGCAAATGCCAAACTCTTGTACACTATAATTAATTATTTAAGTATTAAAAATATTAAAAACTTAGAATTATTGAAAAAGGTATTTAAAGAAAAGTTTTTAAAGGTATTTAAAAGTATTTAAAGAAAATTCAAAGTATTTAAAATTTATTAAAAGTATTAAATGGGAATAAAAAAGGTATTAAAAAAGAAAACAGCTACTTTTCTTTTATATTTGGTTGTAGCTTTAACAATAATTTTCGCATTGTGTTATTAATCGGAAAATAACCTGTCAAATAAAAGTTTTTATAATAACCAAGATTGTAACTAATTGGATGTTGTAAGTTAAAACATATGCAAATGGGCCTTATGAGTTTTTTATTTTTTTAGACAGACCAATATACTAAATTATAATTTTAAAATATGCCTGAAATTTAACTTTATAAATTTTATCTATTTTCACAAAAATATTACTATTTTTATTCTCAACTTGCCCAAGCCGTTTCAACACGGGGTAACTATTAATTTTCAGCAGAGAAATTAAATTAAATTACTCATTAGAGCAATTTCAAAATACGCAAAAATCTTTTTTAGATTATTATTTTTGGAAGCCAGTGAAAAAAAAATTCTCTTAAAATCCCATTTAGTTTACAAAAAAAATTGGTAAATTTCTTTTACCCGGAAAATGATTTTGGGCATAATTTAAAACGAATTCAATAAGTAGTTTTTACATTACACACACCCCGATTTTATTATGTCTTGTTGAAATCGCACCAGTTTATCCTTATATCATATTAAATTTTTCTCCAAAATTTACAGTCAATTGAATACGATTTTTTTACGTTATTTTTTTTTAACATGTTATTTGGCTGCCGTTTTGTTCTACTATTTTCAGACAGATTTTTTAAATGTTTTATTGGGTCGCCATTTGGTTTTGCTATATTCATATCAAAATATCACCAGTACATTCTTATGTAACACTTGATTTTTTTGCAACATTTAAGGTAAATTTGATAAGTTTTTTTGTAATACTTTTGAACGTTTCGCTAGGCTGCCATATTATATTTGTACTAAAATGACACCAGGTCATCCCCATATAAGCCTTAATTTTTCTCTAAATTTTGAGGTCAATCTGGTGAGTAGTTTTTAAGCTATGCCTTGAACAGACAGGCAGACAGAGAAACCAACAGGTGGACTGACGGAATTAATAAAACATATTTTTTGGCATCTAGAGACGCTAAAACGCAAAGATATGTAAAACCTGAGGGGGGGATTTTTACAGATTACAAAAAATTTATTTGGTCGTCATTTTGTTCCGCCAATTGAATTGAATTATACTACAATTTTGTTAGTTCTTCTCTATACTACAATTAGTTATGGCATACAATTTGAAATCAGTTCATTAAGTAGTTTGTTCAGGCTGAATTTTTAAATATTTTATTAAACCGCCATTTTGTTCCGCCGTCTTGGATTCGTACCAAAATTCCAGTTGATGCCTACAGAATACTTGATTTTTGGGCAAAATTTGAGATACATTCGACAAGCACTTTCTTAGTAATACTTTTTTAACATTTCACCATTTGTTACCAGGTCATCCCCATATGACCCTTAATTTTTGACCAAAATGTAAAGTCAATCGGGTAAGTAGTTTTTTAGCTATGCCGCGAACCGATAGACCGACAGAACGACTGACCGACAGACAAACAGACCGATGAAATCGAAAAAACATGTTTTTCGCCATCTAGGAACCCTCATCTGGGATCTCAAAGATCAGAAAAAAACTCGGAGGGTGATTTTTTGACGATAACAATATACTTCCATTTTATGAGGGAAGTAAAAACTGAAAATATATTCCAAAAAGTCCACAAACAATTTTTAGATGATTTTTCAGAAACCAATTGACGAAGGAATTCTCTTAAAATCTCATTAAGTTAACATATACACACAGTTCACCCTCTTAAAGGAGAAATTTCGAAAAACCCGGAAATAGATTTTTAAATATTAATTTTTAAAAGATTTATTAGATTAGATTAAGAGAGAATCGTCATAAAATCCCGTTTAATTAGAGATAATGTAAATAGAGTAAAAATACATTTTACTGCCTTACGGTGGTATTTCGAAAATTCTAGAAATTGATGTTAGATAATTATATTTGAAAGCCACTCTAAAAGAAGTTTCCCAATTTTCCCCTTTTTACCGTTTAAGGGTGGAATTTTCAAAATCTAGAAATTTATTTGTAGAAAATAATTTTTGAAAGCCATGAACGAAATAACCGTTCTAAATTCTCATTTAGCTGCAGGTATATTTGAAAAAAGTAAAGACACATTTCAACCCTTTTTAGCTTCCTAGGGGGCGGGTTTAAAAAAATATTTTTTTATCGAGAATTTACATAGCAAAAAGAAGGACTATGCCAAATTTGAACATTTTATCTTTAATGGTACACATTTCAGGTTTTTGCACTCCCTTAAAGGTGGTATTTGGAAAAATTCGTATAGCCGCTCATAAACATTTATTTGAGAAAATGGTTAACAAAGAGATCGTCTTAAAATCCCATTCAGTTGAAGATATATAATAATAATAAAAATAAAATGTCTTTTATTTCATACACCAGTTAACCAATACAATGTTACTCAACAATGTTACTCTTATACAACCCCCCCCTTAACTAAAATTAATATTTATAATTATTATTCTATATTAAATCTTTTTATTATAATTATTATTCTATATTAAATCATTTACACATACACACATCATATACAATAATATAAAATACGACTATTTCCAATGTTACTCTCTCTGTCGTCTTACAAACTCACCCACTCTTCTCCGAAACATATTAGGGTTTTGGGACTCTCTGACATTAGCGGGGAGTTTATTATTATTATTGAAATTGAGCCAAATTATGTCTGGGGACGCTAAATAAGTCGTCAAAACGCGTATCACGGCAGTGAATATCGGATAGTCGTGTAAGCTTTTAGTACAAATATGTGGGCTCCTTATAAAAAAGTAGTTTAAACACAATGCTTAGAAACTGTGTCAGGTAACGATCCTCAAGGTTTAAGAGAGAGAAGCTTGCAGAGATGTGGTCATATTTACGTAAACCATAACTAAAATGAATACAGGCATTTTGCAATCTCTGCAAGCTTAATTTGTCCCTCTGCACCAAGGCAGGTCAGTAGACAGCATTGCAATATGAAAGATGTGACAAAATTAAAGAATCAGTCAATTTAAGCTTAATACGGGTATCTAAAATATCTTTATTTATATAAAGAATCCTTAGTTTACTGTACGTTTTTTGCAGAAGATAGGAAACATGACTTTCAAACCTTAAATTATTATTTATAAAAACTCCTAAATTTTTACAACTATCTGTAGGGTTTAATTTTGTACCATTTAACAGTATATTAAAATTCTGGTAAGATATAATTTGGTTTCTATTTTTACCAAAAACTATTAACTGTGTTTTATTTTCATTTAGAACAAGGTGGTGATTTTTGGAGTATATACTAAGTAAGTGCAGATCTGCATTAATATTGTCAATAGCTGTGTCTAAATCAGTTAACCCAAAAGATATGTAAAGTTGAGTATCATCAGCATATTGATGTGAAGAACAATTTTGAAATATTTTATTTAAATCAGATAGTTGTTTAAATCAGAATCATTGGTCCCAGTATGGTTCCCTGTGGAACACCTCTGGAGACATGTTCAAATTCCGAGACAATACGATTATATGCCACTCGTTGCCGCCTGTTATCAAAGTAACTTCTAAAAAATATTAGAGCTTCCTCTTCAATACCAAAATATTTTAATTTTACTTCATTAGGGTATAATTCAATGTTTCGAAGGCCTTACTAAAGTCTAATAGAACTAAAAATGTATTTTCGCCTTTGTCACATGACCTGAAAATATCGTCTGTTACGTTTAGAAGAGCTGTTAAGGTACTGTGCCTAGCTCTGAATCCTGATTGTGTAGGGGGGAGAATATTATTAGTTTTTAGGAATTTATTGAGTTGTTCATACACAATTTTTTCTAGAATTTTTGACATAGTAGGTAAGATGCTTATGAGACGAAAATCGCCGAGACTTGAAGGTTTTGAATGTTTTGGTAATGGGGTGACAGTTAGTAAGAAAAGGGATAAAATCATTTTTATATTTATTCCATCGGAACCAGTGGCATTTGATTTTAGTTTAAGAATTATTCTTTCGACATATTCGGAATGAACAGTGTTAAATATAAAACGGCTACCGTTATCTAAAAATAAATTATTGCCATAATTTTCATTAATAAAATGTTGATTATTTATGTTGGAGAGTGGAGCATTATGAATAAAATAGTTGTTTAAGTCCGTTGCTTGAAATTCTTTAAGAATAGATTGTTCTACAGGGTCCTCACCCCTGATATTTAAATATTTAAGTGTTCGCTAAAAGTTTTTAGCATCTGTTCGAAAAGTATGCTGCAAAAATTCTTTTTTTTCCGATTTAACAGCCATGTTTACCATATTTCTTAAGCTTTTATATTCATTCCAAGAATTTTCCGTTTTCAATTTTTTATACCTTTCTTTTTAACTTAATTATGATCTTTAAATTTTCAGTGAGCCATGGTGCTGGTGGTTAAGTAATCTTAGCTGTTTTAAAGGGTGCATGTTTATTATATAAATTTAACACGTTAAATTTAAAAAATCAATCATCTCATCAACGTCATCCAAAGAAAACAGATGATCCCAATATATCAAACTTAAATCGCCAAGAAATTGATTATAATTAAAAGAGGAAAAATCTCTATATGTTTTGAAAAAAGGATTTGGTTTGGGTTTGCGTAATTTTATCTTACAATGGACCATATCATAATCCGAGATGCCCTAAATTTTAAATGTCCCTGTTCCGCAGACATTATCCGGGTTTGAAGAAATTATTAAATCAATAAGAGTACTTCTATTATTGGTTATACGTGTTGGCTGATTAACGCATTGTATAAGACCGTATTTATTTAAAAAATTAGAGAACAGTAAATAGCAAACATATTGCAAAAACCTAAAATACATTTAAGCCCTTTTCAAATTCCTAGGCGCGATTTAAAAAAAAAGCTTTTATCTGGTGCTTCTTCATATGTCAAATTTAAACGTTTTATTTTAACGCTACATATTCATTTGAAAAATGCAAAAATTTATTTTTAGATTATTATTTTTCGAAAGAGATGAACGAAAGAAAGGTGTAACCTCATTTAGTAAATAATTATAAACAAATTTTATACTTTTTCGCCAACATAACGGTACAATTTAGAACGACTGTAAAATGATTTTAAGATAATTATTTTTGAAAGCCCTTGAGGAAACAATAGTCTTAAAATCTCACTTAGTTGAAAGGATATTGTAAAACACATTTCGCCGATTTTCAACCCATTTGGTTTGGGTTTCAAAAGAAATATTTTCTTTTCTTGCACTTACGTCACAAAATGACATGCCAAATTTTGGTTTTGATCTTTGGCACTCTCACAGATATAGTGGCCGATGAATATATTTATAGTATGTTATAGATTTGAATGAAATTGGTTTGTGTTCTCCAAAAATTAATAACAAAATATAATACTTCCCATAAAAAAATCAAGTATCTACGCAAATGATTTGACAATTTTATGGCATCAAAAGATTTACGTAACTTTATTTTTTTCTCGATTTAATTGTTTTGTTATTTATAATAATTTTAGTTTTGTTTACTACATACTTCCTACATACTATGTGTTTATTTTATTTACTTAGGATAGAAAAAGGTTTTAACCGCAAAAATTGTACCTACTTATTTAAGTGATAGTTATAATACATAATCATAAATTAAATCTAAGCCTAGATAACAGGACAAAAATATACTGATTACTCTAAAAGTGATGTTTTCAGTTTTTTCTTTTTGTTTTTTAATTTATCCAGAGTCAAAGAAAAATAATCAATATTTAGATGCGGTAGATACCGATTCGATCATCTTATCATTCGCGAAATTGGGGAATTTTCTGAATTATTTGTATTATAGAAAGGTATGCGAAAAGTATTGTGGTTTCTTAATGGTCGGGGTGCAGCGTTTAAAGGAATTCTTAAATAAGTAGGTAAAATCAAAAAATAATCTTCTTTTTTTCAGTGAGAGCATTTTTATACTTATTCTTATATTATTTATGTCACTATTGTTAACTACAATATTTTGCTTAGATCGTAAGCACCTCAGAAACCTATTCTGAACCGCTTCTAATATATTGATGTAAACAGCGTATGCTGGGTTCCACACAACAGAGGCGGAATTAAGTTTACTGTATACATATGCGTAGTAAACTAATCAATGGTCTAGCGTTATTAATGTTTCTCGCTTGCCTGGTTATAAAACCCAACATTTGACAAGAACTTGTGACTAAACTATCAATCTGCTTATCAAACAATAGTTTTTCGTCCAAGAATATTCCAAGATCTCTCACCTCTCTGACTTTTTTCAGATTAGTATTGCGAATTAAGTAATTATAGTTAAAAATATTCTTGTTTCTGGTGAACGAAATAACGCAACATTTATCAATATTTATGGACAAACTGTTCTTAATACAATCCTCCTGCAACGTTTCACAGTTAAAGAACAATTTTACTGCTCTATATATTTTTAAATCGTCTGCATATAAAACGAACTAGGAATTACAAAAACATGGTAATATATCATTTAGGTCGATTACAAATAATAAAAGTTCCAAGTGGGACCCTTGCGGGACTCTAGAAGTAACTGGAAGTATGTCCGAGCTTGGTTCATTTATGCAGACCCCAAATTTTCTATTTGTTAGGTAAAATTCAATCTATTTCAGGAGACTGCCATCCAAACCGTCCGACTTCAGTTTACTTAGTAAAATGGTTTGATCAATTTTGTCAAAAGCTTTGCTAAAGTCGTTATAGATGGCATTCACCTGAACACGACTGTCCAGATTTTCTCTGATGTACTCTGTATAAACCAATAGGTTACTTTCTATGGCTCTACCAGGAAGAAAGCCGTGCTATAACTACCTTTTAACCAGATTAAATATATACTTATAGAGCAATTTTTCAAACAATTTGGCAAATATGCACACACACACACAATGGGTCGGTAATTGTTCACCAGGTTTTTTTTGACCATTTTTAGGTACTACATGAGAGTTTCAATGTCTCAGGAAAAACTCTCGTTGAAAGTGACTGATTAAATAATAGAAAAAGAGGGTTGGATAAGCCAGATGCACATCTCTTAACAAAAATAGAAGGAAGTGCGTCTGCACCAGCACTTTTTTGGGGGTGGGGTCTAGTTTTAAAATCCCCTCACAAACTACTGCTTCGGTGAATTGGACAGAAGCTAAATGATTGTTACATAAATCGTTATTATTATTATTATTATTATTGCTAAGTTGATTTTTTTTGCTAAGCTTTCAAAATATTTTGCAAACATATTGCTCACATCAAGATGGTCATTTGCTTCAACATCCTTATATTTAATAATGGATCCTGGTATTCCAGAGTAACTTCTGTTTAATGATACAGATTGCCAAAACTTTTTAGAGTTGACTGAAATTTCATCCTCGAGGTAGGCAATATATTTAATGTAATCATCACGTATTAGTTGTTTCGTCCTATTTCTGAAGAGTTTAAAAGTATTTAGGTCTGAATTATTTTTATAAATTTTTGATTTCTTGTGAAATTTTTTTTTCTCTTTAATTATTCTGATTGTTGCTCTGGAGAAGTAAGGTGGAAACCCTGCTTTTTTTCTGCATAATGGCAACCTTTTCACAAAACGTTATTCAAGATTCAAATGCAGCGATATTTTCTTCCACCGATCTATTGTTAAATATAGTTATCCACGAAATATTTTTTAAATCATTGATTATTACATAGTAATTAGCGTTTTTGAAATTATAATAGCTTCTCCTTAAATTATCTAAGGCTTGACATATGGTATTTTAAGAGACAATTCTATTGCTGGATGATGAATAATATAACTGCAATGTGCTATTTAAAATAATATATTAAAATTGTTATTTTTTAAAAATCTAAATTGCATAACACCAGCAAAAGATAATGAGTCAATAATCTCTGAGTAATCCTGACGTCCGCTGATTTGTGACAAAAAAGATTTTTCGTTTTGTTTGAATAAATATTTATTTTAGGTATTATACGTATAGAAACGTGTCCATGGGCTTTCCTAAATAAATAAATATGATTTTTTATGGTATAATATATATAAAAGGCAGCAAGATGTTTTTATTAACATCATCTATTTTTGGCACTTGTATATTTATTTTATAATTATTGTCCCCAAGTGACAAAAAAAAAACGATTTTAGTAATCTATAACTTTAGAGGTATACCCTCTCTATGCCAAACAGTATTTTTCCGAGTTTAGGGTACTATTTGCTCTCGTACAAAAAACAAGTGCGTCTGCACCTAGTTCCCAAGATACACAAATGGGTACTCAAGAATATTTAAAGGAACTAAAAATATACTGAAAGGTATTTAAAAAAATAAAGCATTATTGAATTTTTTTCCTCATTAGACTATATTTTGCCATGAATAAATTAACTAACTGTCATTTTACAATATTTTTATTATAAATGCACTGGTTTTCACAATTACTGTGCGGTATTTGGGAAATATATATACTGTGTTTATACTATGTCCGTTAAAAATAATAAAGACCCCAAGTGGGGAGATGATGTACGTATAAACTATATAACTAAGTGTAACAGCGGCCAAGCCAATGTGCAGCTCTAACATTTGTAAATATATGTAATATATATGAGGTGTTTTTATTCCCGATGTATATCCGTTCGCTACTGACGTTTTGAAAACAACAGTTTCGCCGTTTTACTGACGTTTCGCCAAAATCATATTTTGAAATTGGGTTTGAAGTGTCTTATTAGTATTGCCATTATCACTGTCATTTTACTTGTCTGCACTGGTTTTCACAAATTAAAATATATATACTGTGTTTATACTATGTCAAAACGAAAATTTGATATAAGCGAACCACAATAAGATAATGCTTCTCTCTTTTTCTCTCTCTTTTAGAGATTAATTATCGTTACTTTTACTAGGACTCTGCCTGTCTTATTTTATTGCAGAAAATGCTGAAATATCAAGTCCTGATGAAGTGATTTATCTTCATAAATCTTTTGGTTTATAACCGACAAATGTTAACACGTTTGATAAATCGATAGTGTTTAAATCTTCACAGATGAAGCTACTTTTACAATTGTTGGTATTTTTAATCGCTGTAATAACATTTTTTCATCACAAAATTCAGGGGCTACAAAGTTTAGTGGCATGGCTAAACAATAAAGTTGTTGTATAGAAGAACAATTAAATGGCATTCTTTTAAACCAGCGATTTGCCTTCATGTGGCAACAGCTACAATATTTTAAATGTTACGTAATTTTTGAATCAGAACTATGAAATATGGATTGGATGAAATTGAGGTATAAGATGGTCAGCACATAGTGCAGACCTGACGCCCTTAGACATATTTCTACGTGAATATCTAAAAAATAAAGTATACTATAATAGGGTCCGAACAGATAATTAGGAATGAAGAATGAAGATTAAAAAAGATAATCAAGAATGAAGTTATATTATTAAATGAAAATCACCCTACACTTATTTTTAATTGTATAAATCATAAATTATTATGAAATATGTAGTGCTTTGCAAACCAAGGAGCGTATGTGGAAAACAAAAACTACTGGTCTTCTGTATGTTATGTGTTATTTTTTTCCATTAAATGATTTATAGTATTATCATTCTTAATTAAATATTTCCTTACTTTAAATCATTTTAATCATTTTCTAAATTGGTATCATATTATTATATGAAATTATTCGTAATTCTTAAAACGCCAATATTTCAAAAACTATTGGTGTCAAACCTTTATATGTGGGGTACCAAAATGTTCTGAATCGATCGTATAATCGAAAAAACTCGAAACATATGTAGGGTGTTAGGTACGCCAGTTTCTGGCTCACTACAAATACACACAACTTTTGGGTTTTTTTTTTTGGGGCAAAAATAAACCCTGTATGTAAGTGGCGAAACATAAATGATAACCCTGTACATAGAGGAAATAAGAAAAATTGGTGATATTTTAGAAAATCTAAAATATAAAAAAATCATCAACATGCTTTGTTTTTACAGACTTAATAATCAATTTTGGTCTCCTTGTCTTTGCTTAAAGACAGGTAATACTCCATATGGACGATCCATCCAATGTTAAATAAAACATTCCCTAAATGGATTCCAACTTTGCATTGTATTCCCTGTAGTGGGGATCCACCCAGAGGTTTTCGGGTAACTTGTCACAATATCACGGCCAGTGTTGCTAGTATGTTGCAATCTCGTACCTCCGAATTGAAATACGCTTACAAATATTTCTGTAAAAATAGACCTAACTAGGGATGGGCGCTTTATCCATATAACGATAGTTATCGATAGTTGATCGATATATCAAATGACAATAGGTAAATAAAAAATATCGATATGTGGATAAGCGCCAATAGGTATGCAATAGTGTCGATAGGTATCCAATATATCGACAGGTGGCTGATAATATTGATATAGGTAGCCGAGAACATCGGTAGTTATGGATAAACGGACTACAAAGATGAGGACCTTTTTCTGCTCTCTAATATCTTAACGAATAAATTATGAATAATATGAAAGTGGGGACTTTTTTCCCTATATTTAATAATTTTTGGCTTCCAAACAACATAACTGTCGATAGGTACTAGCAAATATTGGAGCTAACTCGCACTCTCGGCAACACCGACGCTCAACGGTGACACGAACCATTGAAAATGGTGAATTGGCAATTCTTCTGGTCCTAAGTAGAATGCGCAAATAGTTATTAAGCACCTAGGAGGTTTGCACAAAAGAATATTTATAGAATACAATTTTTTGATAAATTTTCTTACATCGCAAAGGAGAAAATTACACTGAACATCATAATTTCCCAGGTTGTGATAATAATTATAATATATATTTTAACTCTTTTATAATACTTAGTTCCTAAAATGGCAACTCAATATATTAATATATATTGGAAAAATGTATGGTAAAATATTTTTAAGAAATCCTCAGGTGGCTACATGCATCTATTGGCCGTCAGTTTTTCATAGAGCTACGGAAAATTGAAAAGTATTAGTAGAAGTAAATAGAAGATTACTAAGATAAATTATGTAATCATGGTTTTTGGAAATAGTCCGACTCAAATTGGCAATACTATTCCAAGTTCTGTCTTTATCGATTGCACGGTACGTTTTTAAATATCTTCACGAGATCTAGACCCTGAAGGATCTTATGGAGGAAAAACTTCTGAAGATGACTCGTGCAACGGAGGACGAAACTTTTTATACTAATTAAAATTTGATCTGATCTAATTTCCAGAATTAGCATTTTTTATTGACCAAAACCATGAAAGCGCCCGTTCTAGGTTAAAAGATGGCATTTGTAACTATTAGCGCAAAATATGCACAAACGAGGCGATAATCGAACAATATAGATATACATTCAAATCCAGATAAAGTGAGTTCAACTTAAATGTCACCGTCAACACGTATAGCAAACAGATTAAATGTTTTGCTTCCGTCGAGTTAAGAAGTTTTTATTTTATTTGCTTAAAATATTGTAGGAAGTTCAGTCATGCTAATACTCATAAAAAATCGGGAGCACTTTATCTTATTGGACTTCGGACTCTACAATGACCCAAACGAAACGCTGAAATGTTCCTTTCTACTCTTCATTATAAAACGGAGCCCTTATTTCACGAAAATGGGAATACATAACCGTATATAAGCCGGGAATAGTGACCATATTAACACTACAGTTGGATGCAAAGAACGGTCTTAAAGGAGGATATTTTCGAACAGTGGACGGACAAAATAATCAACATAACAGCCGGGGAATGTTTATATATTTCTTTTCAGTAAAATAAACCCCTTTTAAATTTACTTTGTATTTAGAACTGGGGGATAAACTGCATTTTTTAGTTCTGTTAGTTTTAGACTTTTGTAAAAATGAGTAAGTTTTAGTTCTAAGGCGTTGACTGTCTAAGAAATGGAAACTTAATAAATATTTAAACATTTTATCAACTTGTCATTTTGTTTTCACATATAGGATTCCGCACTGAAATTTCACCAGGAAACAAAAAGGTCTGTCTGTATAACGTGTATATTATACAAACTAGTCATCAAAATGCAGCTATATTTTGTGTATATATGTGACATGTAATAAGTTTTTAAGTACATTGATTTTAGAGCTATGTATCTTTCTGCCTCTTCACTGACGAATAGCATTGATGATGACTTGATAAGTAATTTTTTGTTACTGAATTTTTAAACATTTAATTAGGCGGCTATTTTGCTCCAATATTACCATTCTATCCACATATGACTTGATTTACGACCAAAATTTAGAAGCAATCAGATAAGTATTTTTTAAGCTATGCCGCGCATAGGCAGAACGACTGACTGACGGAAATGGGAGAACATGTTTTTCGGGATCTAGGTCCTTAAAATGCAAAGACCTGCAAAAATATCGAAGAGTATTTTTTTTACTATAACAATACTTCGCTCTAAAGAAAGGAATACAAAAGTTTTAAATTTTGCACAAACTAAGCAATAATCGGCAAAATTCAACCTACATTAAATGCCTATAACTTGTAATGAGAGTGGTTTGTTTGTAACTGAAAATTTCACCCCGCTGTTTTGTAGCGAGATAGATTCATTTTAAACTGTTACCTTGGTAACTAGAAAATTTTCAAAATATCACTGTCATTTAAAACTACCATTTCGGCTCGTGTACTAAAACTTAAAGTCTGTCAGTGACTTTTACCTTACTAAATTTGTTAGTTTATATTATATTTGAGCTTCAATTGACATGCTTCGAAATACTTGTAAAAAAATACAATCTATCGTCTTTGGTGAAACCGCGAGCGATAGATAAAGCTATTACCAACTAAGTTGTAATCAGTTGGTGTAACTAAAGTTGTTATTTTATGTTTTCATTGACCCTCTTTCGAATTACTTGCAAAAAGATACACAGATACCACCTTTAGTGAAATAAAATTGTATGCGATCGATAGATTGATTTATTACCAAACGACTTTTTATCACTTAGTCTAACTAAAGTAAGTAGTTTGTATTTTGTTGAAAATAATATAATATAAAGGCATATATTTGAATTTCATTAATCCTGCTTCCTTAATAAGAACATCGAGTACCTTTAGTAAAATAAAATTATCTGACCACGATAGAAAGAGCTAATATATCACGGCTTTCGTCAATTAGTAAATCATGGTTCTTGGGATAATACCCCGTTAAATTGGAATGATTATCCGACGTCTTGCCTTTGATTGCACGAGGCATCTTCAGGGATCTTTACTCCACGAGATTTGAACACTGAATGAGTTCGGAGAGATTCAGGCGGGCTTTTATACCCGACTTGTGCTTGTCAAACCATAACCCGTATCTCTCATTTTTTGTATGTTAAACCGATGCTAGAACCTTGATTTCTTTTACATATATAATATGACCAGTAGTATGCTGGTGTTCAGCTACAGCAGATTGAACAATTTGTTTCTTTTTAATAAATCGTTGATGTTCCTTAAGTCTAGCAGATATTGAGCGTCCTGTTTCTCCCACATGCACTTCTCCACAGGGGCAAGGCTTTTTATATACTCCTGTTTGAAAAGGTACATCTTTCGAGGATCGCAAGCATTGTCGAATCTTCTTATATGTATTGAAGAGTGTACGCCGAAATAATCGTCTTATTTTGTCTGTAGTGCCATGTATGTAAGGAAAAACAATATTACTTAACAGTGGCTCCTTATCGTTCTCATTTCGCATAATTGGATTACTAGATCTTTTAATTCAACCCGTAATATCTGCAGTGCAATAGACATTCCCTCTCAGAGCGTGCGTGAATTTCGATGTTTGCGATCTTACCGAATCTTGATCAGAAATCGAAATGGCTCTAAGTACTAGTGAGTTAATAACCGATTTCTTTTGTGCAGTATGGTGGTGGGAATTTCTATTTAAGTATTTATTTGTATGCATCGGTTTTCTATATACAGAATATCCTTATGTACCATTTTCCTTTCTTTGAACAAATAGAAAGGGAATCGTTCCACTAGATTAAATTTCCATTGCGAATTTAATATTAAGTTGTTGTTGATTAAGGTGGTCCAGAAATATGAGGAGATTATCACATGAGGCCAAACAACAAAAGCGTCAACTACATATCGAATTAGCGGTTTGATTTTAGTGGAGTGGATGTTAAAGCAATATCCTCAAGGGCCTCCATAATGATATCTGCTACAACAGGTGGTAGAGGAGATCCCATAGCTGCCCCTGAAGTTTGTTCATAAAAAGTTCCTTGAAAAATGAAATAAGTACATGTAAGATAAGCTTCCACTAGATCTATTAGGTTATTATCAAGATTATTATGGTCCAATATGTCTGATATAATGAAAATTGAGTCGTTAACAGGAACATTTGTGTATAGTAATTCTACATCGAAACTGATCAATATAAAGATATTTATCTAGTATGTGGAAGAGTCTATTACACAGACCGCAGGTCGAAGGGGTACATTGCTCTTGTGTATCTTGGGAAGACCGTAAAGCCTGGTGAACCTGGAGCTGCTTGGCTTTAATAACTTCTTCTCCGTTGGTGGTAAATTGGATCAGATTGATGATGCGTCTTTCTATTCTACTCGTAGGGTTTGCCTGCACAGCTTTATAGGTACTGTTGTTCTGTTACCTTTCCATGTATCCCGTTTTATCCACAACGACCGTGGCATTGCCTTTATCTGCTGGAAGGACCAGAATGTCTGTGTTTTTATTTAAGGTCTTTATCGTTATTTTTTTCTTGTTTAGCTTTTAAACTTTTAGGCTTAAAGGAACAATATTTTCCACTTCGGACAATACCGTCAATGCACAGGTAGAAAATCCATCAAGAAGTTACGCTTAAGCAACAAAAGAAGGTTGAAGCATTCCTGACTAGAAAAAAATCCAGTGAATCTCTGCAGAATACCGTTATCAATTTCTCGTCGAAGCCGCTAACCCAAGCAGAACATTCCGTCCTTTGCAAAGGCCACAATTTCGGAATAGCACAGACTGGCATTCCCATAGAGGATATAGTATCCTCCGTTAAAGCCACAATCAGAAAATTTCCAGTGGAGCAAGCCGATGAAGTGAGATATGAGAAAGCGAAGATCATTAAGAATTCAAAACCACCTAAGGCGAATCTCTCCGTAGCGGAAAAAACAGCGATGAACACCTTAAATAAAAACACCTGGTCCTCTTAGCAGATTAAACATATGGATTACCTTTTCCTTTCCTCTTTACCCGCCCCATTACCCCCATGCAGCTCACTTATTGACACAAGCAATTTTTTATATCCAGAATAAAGTTATATTTATCAACATTCATTGTTCAAATTATCTCGAAATAGTCCGCAAAAAGATTCAAAATAGCGCTATTCCGTTTGTGTTTAACAGTCATGTATGTATGGAAGTATATGTAGTAATGTTTATAATTATGTATGTATATTATTTGCTGTTGATAGTATCTACAGACCAAATAGCTGAACCGATTTTCATAAGTAAGGTATCAAAAGATTTGTATGTATTTCGCTAGTTAGGTTTGTCTATAAAAATCAAATTCGTGGAAGAAGTAAACCAATTTTTCCAATATAAAATTAATATTTTTCTAATTAATTATAATAGGTGTCAAATAGAGGAGCACAGGTTTTCTAAATACATATATATTGTGATGTTCCCGCGAAAACTTGTTTTTTTTTAATTTTTAATTTTTCTTCAATATCCTCTCTATGGGACTGGCAGTATTCTGAATACTTCGTGAAAAATTAGTTCAAATTGGTAAAACCCTCTCTAAGTCATCGTAGTTAAAAAATACATAGGTTCGAATTGAAAACCTCCTTTTTAGGTTAAACAGAAGAGTACTAATTGTAAGGAGGTAGTTGGCACAAAAATAATGTTCTCACTATTCGAACCAAATTAAATTTATTAAGAGCTTCATAGACTTATAGGTACTCGAATGCCTTTATCTGTAAAATATAATCGTTTCGAACAACAAACTGTTGCATCTCAATGTTGCCGTGACTAAGCAGTCACTATGACGTGACATGCCACCAACATTTACAAGAAGACCTATTCAAGGTACACTGACAATATGGCAGCGTTTTTCTCGTTTGATACCGTTCGTCATACAAGGAGTAGTTTGTTCTAGAAATGATCGTATTGTTTAATGATTTATCGTGTAATCTGTGACTATGCTGAAGCTTTTCCGACTTTGTAAGTAGATTGTCCAATTATTAAGACGGATAATATAGCAATTAGCAAAGTGCTAATAGTACGCTTTCAGAACTTTGACAAAATTTTTGACTAGATCACCAAAAGGGATCTTCTTTTAGCTTTTAATTTAATTAATATGTTTTGTGATATATGACTTACATTTTCAATGTTTTTATTGTTTGTTTCGTCGATGTATGGCCTTTAAATTCACTGGTAAAAGGGAAGTATTGTAACGGCATAGCTAAAAAATTAATTACCCGATTGACTTCAAATTTTGGTCAAAATTAAGGGTTAAATGGGGATAACCTGGTAACATTTTGGTAAAAATCCGTTATGGTGAAACAAAATTTACTAGGTCAGTAAAGTGTTTAAAAAATTATTACTAAAAAACTACTTATCCAATTTATTTCAAAGTTTGCACAAAAACCAAGTATTATGTTGGAAACAACTAGTAAAATTTGCGAAACTACTCAGTGAATTGATTTCAAATTGTGTGTCATAATTATTTGTAGTATAAAGATGATAGTAAAATTGCGATACTAATTCAAGATTGCGGAACAAAATGGCATGTTTGTAATAGTAAAAAAATCACCCTCTCAGGTTTTACATATCTTTACGTTTTACCGTCCCTAGATGCCAAAAATTTGTTTTATTAAAGATGGCGGATTAGTGAAACAGTAAAAATAAAATTACTAAAAAAACTATATATCCAATTTACCTCGAATTTTGCACAAAAATCGGGTGTTACATAGGAATGAACTGGTAACATCTTAGTATGAATCGAAGATAGCAAAACAACATGGCGGAATAATAAAATATTTAAAAAATTAGCTTCAAAAAACTGCTTGTTAAAATAATTAGAAATTTTGTGCAAGAATTAAGTGCGATATAAAGAAAAACTGTTATTTTTAAATGTGTTCAGATTATTTGTTGCGTATAGATTGACAAACAAAAATCTTTTTTGGCTTTATTTATTTATTTATTCAGCTGCGAAAAAGCCAAAAAAGATTTTTGTTTGTCAAAGAAAAACTGGTAAAGTTGTGGTACCAATTCAAATGAAATGTTTATTACGTAAAAAAATCTTATGCAATTGAGTTTAATTAAATTTTGTAGAAATATTAAATGCGATAAACTGGTATGAATTCAACATGACGTAACAAAAAAGGGAAGATTTATAATGAGGGAACTTCCGGGTAAAGGAAATTTACCTATTTTTTTTTAAATGTAATCTGTGCTAAGCTTGACTAGTTAGTAAACGACAAAATTTGATACTTTTAAATATTTTAATGAACGCTTTTTAAATTTTAGTTTAGAAACTTCACCTAATTCCCCGATTTAGTTAAAATATCCTCATCAAAGCATGTTATACAGTACTAGAAGTTTTTATCAAAAGTTTTTATATTGAATTTTTTGGCTAAGAACTAGCCAATGTCAAAATGGAATCACTATCCGACGTGTTACTTTCGATTCACCAGGCATCTTCCTAAAACCTATATACCAATCTCTGTATTGGAAATTCTTAAAAAAGGTTGTGATCTTGCTTGCAGGTAGCAGTGAACATACCTAAATTATTAAGACTAAATCATAAAAATTTGGGTTCAATATTAGGAGTAAATATTCAATTATATTGTGTAGCCTTTTTGCTACTAATATATGCGTAAACTTATAAGAATATAATATTTGTATAAATTCCGACCCTGGTTTAACAGCAAAATATAATTGCATCTGTCAGTCGCATATCCATCGGCCTGTGCTATCAAGCCATCTGATCAGATATGTGGAATTCATAATAAAATTTCCCTAATCATTGGTTTTCATTCGGTAAAAATAAAATGTACAGAGAAGTTTGCTTCTTTTTAAGAGCCTTTAAATAATGAACAAACGTTAGGAATACTAAAGTGTATCCTAATTTAGTTCGGTACATAGTCATTTAATAATATAATGTCTATTTAAATATTTTTATTTTGCGCCATTTTGTTACACCACATAGGCTTCGTACCAATATTTTACAAGTTTCTACCTATGTCACACTTATATTTTGGGCATGACTTAAAATAAATTGTTTTTTTTACGGGTAAGTAGATTTTAGCTATGCCGCGAACTGACAGACAAACAAATGGAATTAAGAAAACATATTTTTTGACATCTAGGGTCGCTAACACGTAAATATATGTAAAACCGGCAATCTTTTTCATGATAACAAATTCATTCATTTAGCCGCCATCTTGTTCTGCCTTCTTGAATTTGTACCACAATTTTAGCAGTTCATTTCTATATCACAGTTAGTTTTTGTACAAAATTTTAAATCAATTTGTTAGTAATTTTTTTCAGGCTGAAAGTTTAAATATTCTATCAAGCCGCCATTTTATTTGGCCATCTTAGATCCATACTAAAATTTTACTAGTTAATTACCAACTAACATTTGAATGTTTTGCGAAATTTGAGGTAAACGGGATAAGCGGATTTTTAGCAATCATTTTTTAACATTTGACTAGGCCGGCATTTTGTTTCGCCATATTGGATTTTTATTAAAATGTGACCAGGTCATTTCCATACGACTTTTAATATTTGACCAAAGTTTAAAGTCAATCGGGTAAGTAGTTAGTAGTTAGTAGTAGTAGACCGACCGATGGAATTGAGAAAACATGTTTTCCGGCATCTAGCGACCCCGAAAAAGATCTGAGAAAATCTGGGAGGGTGATTTTTTCACGATTCCAATACTTCTTTTTTACGAGGGAACTAATACATTTAAAACCACCGCCTTCTTGTTACGTCATTTTGAATTCGTACCAGTTTATTCCTATATCACATTTTAATTTTCTCCAAAATTTAAAGCCAATTGAATGATTTAAAAACATTTTTGGCCGCCATTTTGTTCCGCCATCTTGAACTGGTACCATAACTTTACCAGTTTGTCTCTATATCACACTTAATGTTTGAACAAAATCTGAAGGTAATGTAATAAGCAATTTTTTTCAGGCACATTTTTTAAATATTTTATTAGGACGCTATTTTGTATTCATTTGTATTCCAACCAAAGTACTAACCATTCATTCCACACTTGATATTTGTGCAAAATTTGAGGCTAATTTGATAATTACTGTTTTAGTAATCATTTTTTTACATTTTACTAGGTCGCCATCTTGCTCCGGCATATCAAATTTTACCAAAAATATTACCAGATTATCCCCATATGATCGTTAGTTTTTAAAATTTGAAGTCCATCTGATAACTAGTTTTTAAGCTATACTACCAACTCACAGACAAAGAGACAATACGACAAACGGACCGACGCCGACGGAGTTAATAAAATATAGGGACCTAGGGACGCTAAAACTAGGAAGATATGTGAAACCTGAGACCGTGTTTTTTTCACAATTACAAACTTTATTTGGCCGCCATTTTCTTCCGCTATCTTGAGTTAGTACCACAGTTTTACTAGTTCATTTCTGTACCACAGTTAATTATAGCATACAATTTGAAATCAGTCCATTAAGTAGTTTTTTCAGGCTGAATTTTTAAATATTTTTTGTTCGCCATTTTGTTCGAAATTTTACTGATTGGTTCCTACATAATACTTGATTTTCTCACTGGGCCGCCATTTTGTTTTGCCATATTGGATTTTTACCAAAATGTTACAAGGTCATCCCCATATGATACTTAATTTTTGACCAAAATTTGAAGTTGTAATATATTAGGTGAAAGGGATATAAACAAATTCATAATATTCATGTGTGGTGGCGATGTATATTGTTGTATTGTTGATTACGCGCAGGCCACCCCCACCACCCAGTTTCGCATAAAAGCAACTGACAAAATATAAAATAAAATTATTTCGTGGGAAATCGGCTTTTATTTTATAAGTAAAGTGGAATCGAAGGCGAACTGTATTTTTTCCAAAACGGGAAAAACTTCACAGAAGTTAATCCGGTAAGTAGTTTTTTTAGCTATGCCGCGGACAGACCGACCGACAGACCGACGGAATTGAGAAAACATATTTTTCGGCATTTAGAGACCCTGAGACAGAAATTTTTTACTTCCCTTTTACGAGGGAAGTCATAGGACGTATATTATAAGAGTAACTGAAAAACTAGACAGATGTATACTGGGTGACGCAGGTACAACTTCTAATTATTTTTTCATAGAAAATTTACCTTTTATGGAGTTATAGAAATGTTTCAAATTTCATATTGATATTTCTAAACCTAAAAAATGATAGTCTGTACCCTATCTCCTGTGTTCTCCGGTATATATTAGATGCGAATGATAATAGACCAACCAGAAGAAGACTGAAAATATTTTTAATAAAGATTGATTAGGATAAATATGGCCCTACTTTTAATACTTAAAAACCAAAATTTAAATCATTGATTGGGAAAATCTACTTCGTCAGGGGTCAACTGTCATGTTGTTTCAATCCATTTCACGGGCTCGGCAATGACACGATTAAGCAAAGTGTGGCGAAACAAAAACATCTTAAATTGCACAGACATAAAATTATTTAAAAGCTTTAGCATTTTCTGTCCTATGCTTCTGATTCGTTTCAAATCTATTGAAACTACTATGTAAGAAAAAACGTGTGCACTCCAACAAGCACCAAGAACTTTTCACTTTTTTCTCCCTGGGGTACTATTTTATAGAACCTGCTACTAGTAAAGATTATTTCTTCATGGTTTTACACCTTTTATGCCCCTTTTGTACTTCATGGAACTAAAACTTAGCACTCGTAAATTACCTGCATATAAAAAAATCGGTAAATTTCCTTTGCCCGGAACTTCCTTTGTTATGACTCTTTCTTTTTATTAGGAATACTAAAATATGACCTAATGTAGTTCCGTACATAGTCATTTAGTAACACATATACATATACTGCCTTTTCAAACATTTTTATTGGACTCCATTTTGTTCTACTATATTGGATTCGTACCAATAATATTTTACCAGTTTCTATCTATGTTGCACTTGATTTTTGGACATAATTTAAAATAAATTGACTAAGTAGTTTTTACACTAATTTTTTGAAGGCCGCCATCTTGTTCCATCATGTTGAATTCGTACCGCTTTATTCCTATATCACACTTATTTTTTGTGAAAGATTTCAAAAGTCAATTATAGAAAAATTTTTTTTTGGTCTCTATTTTGTTTCGCCCTTTGGAAATCGTACCACATTTTTACTAGTTTATTATATCATAATTAACGCTTTCACAAAATTTGAAATTAATCTAATACATAGTTTTTCAGGCTGATATTTCAGATATTTTGTCAGGCCCCCACCTTGGATTCATAAAAAAAATATTACCAGTTGATTTCTATGAAACACTTGATTTGTGTGCCAAATTTGTGGTAATTTGGATAATTAGTTCTCCAATGATACTTTTTTAACACTTCACCAGACCGCCATTTTGTTGCGCTATATTGGATATTTATCAAAAGGATACCAGGTCACCCAACCTTTAATTTTTAATCAAAATTTGAAGTCAACCTGGCTAGTAATTTTTTATCTATGACGCAAATTGTGAGACAGACAGACTGACGGAATTGAGAAAACATGTTTCTGGGCATCTAGAAACCCTAAAATTTGAAGCTATTTAAAACTTTGGAGGGGAGTTTTTTTACGATTACAAACATTTTATGTGGCCGCCATTTTGTTCTACCATCTTTAATTTCTGCCACAATTTTACAAGTTCATCTTTATATGACACTTAGTTCTTGCACAAAATTTGTAATCAATCTAAAAAGGATTTTTTTCGGGCTGATTTTTTTAATATTTTATCAAGCCGCCATTTTGTTTCGCCGTCTTAGATTCGTCTAAAATTTTAGGTAAATTCGATAAGTAGTCTTTTAGTAATAAGTTTTTTAACATTTCACTAGGCCTCCATTTTATTTTGCCATATTGGATTTGTACCAAAATGTATTCATTTAATCCCCTTAAGATATTAGATTTTTGACCGAAGTTTGAAGTTAATGAGATAAGTAGTTTTTAAGATATGTCGCGTACAGACCAACACATCAAAAGACTGAGGGAAATGGGAAAACATGTTTTTCGAGGTCTAGGGCCCTAAAAACCCAAATATCTGCAAAAATCTTGGTAATTTTTTCACGATTACAATTCTTCACTATTACGAGGAAATTAATATTATAATTTCCTTGCTTGCTGCTGCTTTATCTCTATTCAATTAAAATGTATCCTGTTATGTTTAACTTTTGCACATATTTTCTTGACATTAGATTATTAGTAAAACCGATTATTTCTTTATTTAAAATCCCGCTCTTCAACAACGAGTATTGTGCAACAAAATGGTGGGCTAATGAAATGTGTATTATTTAATTGACTTCAAAGTTTTTACAATAATTAAGTGTGATGTAAGGATGAACTAGCGAAATCTTGGTATGCAATCACTATTGCGGAAAAAAATGTTGACTTACTAAAATGTTTAAAAAATCAGTGCTAAAAACCACTTATACAATTCAGATTTTGTGAAAAATAAAATATAATATAAAAATTAACGGATAGTACTTAAAAATACAGCAGCCTAATAATTTTTTTTAATAATAAACTATCTGTTTTGTTCGAGAATCAAGTACGATATGGAACTATCAAGTGCAATGTAGGCATGAACTAAAATGGTGTTCTAACAAAATGCTTAAAAATTAATATCAGCATTGATCCGCAATAATACCTTCCTTTTAAAAAAATAAAAATAGCCAATTTTTTTTTAAATTAAAAAAATTGACATTATCAAAAAAATAATAATAAAAATTAAGAAACGACACCGGTAAATTAGCTTTACTAGAAACTTTATCCTGACAAATAGGCCCTGCAGATTGGACAAAAATATCTTCTAAATATTCTGCCAATTCCAACCCTGCGCCATCCGAGTCACATAATCGCATCTGCCAATCATGTATCCATCCATCTATAATATTAACCCGTCAGATCAGATATATCAAATTATCGTAGTTTCCGATATTAGTCTCTTGTTTAGTGAACCGTACGGGCCAAATCATCAGATTCAGGCATTAGATAAATTCGGAGATATTTAGGGCAAGATTACTCACATTTTATTCTTTTAACATTGTTTAAAATAACAATGGGTGTCAACAATCAAATTAGCTATTTTGAAGGCTAGTTATTGTGGTTGGTTATTGCCTGTGAATGATCTCTTAGATCTTTATAGATTTTCGTGTCAGGTGAAATGTGCTATTATTGAACTCGATTAGATAATACTAACACTTTGTGGGAACAAAATCTTGCACAAAAAGGCGTTTTCGGCAATTATTGATATTATAAAAAATAGTTGCAGTATCGGTAACTGGGTTTCGCTTTACTTTTAAATTTTATCCGGCATTTTCTGCTCTTCAGTTTAGAGCTTGTTGTCAGTTTAGGTCTCTAAAATAGGCAGCTTTGAAACTTGTGTGTGAGTAACGTTAACTTTAGTCGAAATAAGCTTAGATGTCCTTATAACTTTTATCGTCAAGACGCACGTACGTCTAATGTATCTACGCAAAAAATGTATGTACGTATGGAACAGTTAGAAACCATAATAAAACACTTAAAATAAACTCCCTTTCCGTTTAACTAACTAAAAGTTTTAATTACTATGATAGCAATAAATAGGTCTACGAAACCATGCGATCGGACTTGAATTGTCTTTATTATTATAGCTTTATAACATTTAGAATAGTAACTATCTCCAATTGTTTTCAAGTGTAAACTAAATGCTAACTCTACAGCTTATATACTAGTCGTGTGCAGTGAAATGTAAACTCTCCGCCCCCTGGTTGCCTGAACCCTGAAGTTCTAGGAGATCAGTTTCAGCTTAAAGCGATTTTCATGTTTGGAATATTGATGCTAGGCTTACTGAAAATGCCTTGATTCTTTTCATTGAAAGCTGCTTGTATAAACTTTCGTTTATGCCAGTACTGCTCCTCGGCAAAATTTAAGCCTCCGACCTCTGCATACGATGTTGGTTAGCTTTAGAGTTACCCCTTTTCCCATAAAACTGTCCTTTCCTCCATGTATTAAAAACTGTATGAAAGAGTTGAATATGCTTATTAACGGTGATAAAACGCACAGTTAGTGCAACATTTAATTAGAAAGGATTTTCAGACACATGACTCCCCAACCATAAATGGTTTGTGTTAGTAAGAACGCTTGTGAGAAACAGGAGATATATTTCCAACGAACTAAAATTAGTATATCGTGGTGCTTAAATTGTTATGGAGCAGATGAAAATCCTTCAGATACTCTCCAAGGCAGTTTGTGAAAAGTTCATCCTCCGTTGCCGTGCTAGTATAGAGTTTTGAATACTTACTTTAGAAATGTTTTCGGTATTAGGCACAAAAGTACAAAAATTGAAAGTATTTCTTATTAACAATAATTATTTATTCAAAAGTAATCCTTGGTTTCTTAATTTTTAACAAATTCTACACAACATTCTTATCATCTTTTGAAATGACAATTCCTGCAGCGACCAGTAAGTATAATTGCACTGTTGCCTCCTTGTCAAAAAATCGTAGATTTTAAAATAGCCATCACTCCAAAGCCCCTGTTATACCGGGTACCACAAATATGTATCTTATCCTTATAACTTTTTACTTTAACAACATATTGAATGAAATTTTGGTTGACTAAATGAGACATAATTTGATTTTTGTCTATAACAGCGTTGCCATATCTTCTTTTATTTCTGAATTTCTGCTGTTATCTTTTGTTTATTTAAATGGGATACCTTCTGTTTGTTTGCGGCTTTTAATTTACTATGACATTGTACGTTCATCCATATGTCAAAACAAACCAAACAACAATAAAATAAAACTAACCTTCCGATATCATGGGGTCTAGATAATGCTTGGGCTTGAATGTATATTATGACTTTGTTAATTTTTTAGCATCCGGTATAGCCTGTTATCATTTCCCTTTTACCCTGTATATTGCAATTCTAATTATTTATCTTTAATTTACTTGAGAAGTAAGAATTACCATGGTAACAGTTTTAGCAACAAAAATCCAAGCAAAAACCATCAGAAAAATAAAAGCTGAAGTAGGAACAAAAATTATGTAACTAAAATATTAGGACAATGAGATTATGAATTAAAAATTGTGTTTTCTTAAAAATATATATAATTTATATATGCGGATATTTATATTGTAGGCAAAAAGGGGTTATTAAAATGAATTTCTCAAGCCGTACATATCAGCCGTCACACACATCCTTACGAAGTTCATCCTTCGGAATTGTTATCATCCCTGAAGGTCTATTATATGACATTTCAAGCTAGTTGACCAGACATCCCTATTATCGACAAATGTCCCAGTGACTGAATGCAGTGGCTCGCGAATTCTTAGCAGACAAGAGACGAGTGTCCCTGGCAGTTTGGCATTAAAGCGCCTAAAGGATTGCCTAGACATAGAAATAAAATCTTTCCAAACGAGATTTGTTGCTTTAGTTATCTTAAAGGCGAACAATACTGTATGAAACTTATTCCACAGTTTCCCTATTAGTACATCGGTATTTGTTATTAAAGAAATACATTTGGTCATTTAGAATAGAAAAAGCTTGCCGAAATATATTGAGTGTTTTGTATGGTGATCTAGATATCTATGAACAGGTCATATATCTCCTTTACATAGAAATGAGAAAAACTTGAAACTTAAGATTTATGTTATGTTTTTAAAATTTTTATTAAAAAACACTAATGAAGTAAAAAATACATGACATATAATTAATAAAGAAATCGTTAATTTAAATGTATGTTTTATTACATTCTTAGTTTTTTATTGTCTTTCTTAAGGCATTCACTTATGGCAGCAAAAGGTAAAGGTATTTCTGCTTTTCTGCTTTAAAAAAAAAGAAAACGAGAAAGATTTAACCCTGAATTTAAAAATGCTTCTATAAGAAAGACCGTAAAAACTAGATATGAATGTACAATCTGTTTTGTCCTAGATGGAACCGTTTAGATTTTACAGCGTCTAAACATTTGAAATTGTCAATTTTTAAATGTTAATATCTGGAAAACAAATTGATGATAAACATAGGGTATAATATATCAAGTTGACTTAAAAGCCTTGGCGGATTTTCCATAGGGTCATTTGGTCAATGACCCCCAAAAGTATTTCAGAAAATAAATTATTCGTTTTACCGTCTTTCCTAATAGTTGTAATAAAACGCGAACCTTGAGAAAAGTTAAATACGTTACACTATTAGCCGCGCGCGGCGGTTCGAATGGTGTCGTTGCGTTCCTTAGGCATAATAAAATATGCTATACTAAGCTAGGCTGGTCAGTCCGAATTGCCCTGATTACCTTAAAGCTTTACGAAAGTACCCGAAGATTTCACAGCTACCGAGCGGCAGCCGAACGTGATAGCAAATGGAATATGAAATTGCGATTTGAGTCATCAGCCGGTCTCCTCTCATAATTCGATCGATCGGTCGTGGCATCACGTTGGCATGCGGAAGTTCAGTTTCAGAGGAATTGTTCAGAGGTCGCTATTCTAACTCGATATTGTTTCGGACGTTTTTAATCGATGAAAATTAATTTATAAATATTTTTTTTGTAATATATATTTTTTTATTTTTATGTTCGATGTGGAAATAAAATGTTGGTAGTGATTAGTGCAAAAAATAAATAAGTAAAAAGAGCTTACGAACTCAATTTTGCAAAAATAACCAATTATTTCAAGGTGGTCTATGTTTGAGTTGTAAATGTAGATGAAATAAAATGTCGGTAGTGGAAAAATTAAATAACTAAAGAGTGCTAACGAACTTAATTTTGAGAAAATAACCGAATTCAAGGTAAGTGGTTGCAATTTGCCAGAACTTAGTATACGACAAACTAGTAAAGATAAAAATAAAGAGGTTTATCGAAACTTTCGCAAAAGTATGTACGATTTAGCTAACTGGATATATGGTTGTGAAGTCTCTAACTCATTTTACTGTTATCTTTGTTTGTTGTTTTCTAAGGACTCGTCGGACTCATTATGGTGCAAAACCAGTGTTAAAGACCTAAAACATTTAAAAGAAAAAATAAACAAACATGCGTTTTCTGCAGATCACATGAAATGTTCGGTGAACTATGCTACGGTCGGAAGTGTTGATATTCGCACTCAGCCAAACACAGCTTATAGAAAATCCCTTAGAGATTTTAATGAAAATGTATCCAAAAATCGTTATATTTTAAACAAAATTATAGATTGTGGAAAATGTTGTGGGGCATTTGAGCTGGCACTACGTGGCCATGATGAAACGGCGTTGTCTGAAAATCCGGGGGTTTTTCGAGGGCTTATAAATTTTGTTGAGGAGTTGGGTCAGCTTTAGTAGTGTTAAGTATCGAGAAATCGTTTATAAAAGGAATGTGCCTGCAGTTTTAACGAACGTGTCATTCAGCATTTTTCCAATTCTAAAGAACGAAGAGCAGACCTGAACTTCAATAGAATTTAAAGCTCAATTTAAAGATAAGATATTTATTTTTATTTTAAGTATGTCTATTGCAATATAATTCACCACGAGCCGCCACTGCTTAAAAGTATGCGTATAATTAAAACATGTATTAAAATACAGGGTTTTGCATTTGCATAAATTATTTTTCGATTAATTTATTTTCGTTTCTTTCATATGTGGTAGGCAGTTTTTCTTTTTTATACAATTTTTTAAAATATCGCAAAAATCTTCTCAAGTTTAAGTAAGTATAAGATATACGACCTGCTCAGAAATATCTGAAATACCTTGTAACTTCCATATATTTAAGTGCATCTTACATACTATCTAATTCATTGTCTATTGAAATTAAAAAAATATTTCATATATTCTTGATTTTTTTTACTGCTTCTCAATTTGCTGTGCAGCAATTCTAGAAAATAGGCGATAACATACGGTGAGAGCGAATGCAAATCTATACCAATGCGATAGATAGAAACTGAACAAATTATTATTAATATTTTTATACATGTACATATTTATCTCTATTCCTATTTAATTATTATGCTTCAAATACCCTACAAAAAGAAAAAAAAGTTTCTTCAGAAAAAAAACTTTATAAAACATATCTGATATGCAGGATAAGATTACATTTTTTTTTCACTCTACACCAATGACACAACCAAGATACCTTAATCCCTGTCCTGAAATGTCGTAGACGTAATGATCTATTTGTAAAACAGCTTGCAGGTAAGTCTTGCAGGATATAAAACGGTCTTAAGTCAAACGACGATCGCAATTTCGCACTTTTTAGATTTCATCAGGCCGCTATAGACTAGTGAGCCCCAAGTAGGGCAAAGGTACAAAATAGAATCATAGAAACCATTACTACGCAGGCTAATACATCGACGCTTTGAATTTGCCGTTGTTTCCTTGACTGGGGGAAATAATGGTAATATATTTTTCTTTACGTTACACCAACGTCACAATAAACATACCATGATCCCTGTCTGAACCATGTCCTGCAATTCTGCAGTCGTAATGATCCATTTAAGTCAAACCACGATGTACAAATTGGAATCATAGAATCAACTAGTCAGCTGGGTAATACCACTACCGGCACTGAATGACTGTTGATTCCTGACTTTCGTTGAAAGTTTGAAAGAAACATATTTCTGACTTTGGCTTTTATCCGGATGGAAAGTGACATTTAACTGGATGAAAAAATATGTCAATTTTCACCCAGGTAAATGTCGATATTTATTGAATAACGAAAATGTTTCAATTTTATTCGATTGTTCAATTTTTTTCCAAACTTTCCTCAGTTGTTCTCAATTGAGGAGGAGTACAAATAATTTCCTCTGAAAAAAAGTGAAAGCACTTTTTTGATGACAATCTGTCAAAAATGTAACTAATTTAAGTTTTTACTCTTGGCTTGTTTAGTACCATAGTAACCATTGTCAAAATGTCAATTTGACTTTTTGTTTGTTGATGATGGCGAAGCTTGTTCGCCAATTTAATTTTGAAAATATGCAAGTTTTCTTTTTATATTTCTTTCAATTGGCGAAAACGAAATTTTTATTTTCTTTTTTTACCACTTTATCTTAAGGTCCGAGGGTAAACAAAATATCGCAAAATAGTAACGAAATTATTTTCATTATTGAAAATTAGATATTTTCATTCTTGAAAGCCAGATTAATCTAAATCCGCTTCGGTAGAAATTTTTCAACGGCTCGGCTTATGAAATCGGCGTGAAATTTCTAACTTTCCTTATCTTATATCTGGTATATTTTTAATCCAATTTTATCCATATTTTCAATTACATCTTACTACAATTTATAGATACTAAGTATATCAAAACCTGAATATTTATGTGCGTATTCAAATTATCACTAGCAAGAAATACACCTTTTATAGAATTTTAAAATTTTTATGGATATTCCGTTTTAAATATGAATATTGTAATAATATATGTTATTCAAGGAATTAAACGAATAATTTCTCCTTAAAACATATGATAATTCGTGTGTCTAAGAAAAATAACTTGTTCGAAGAAGTCGGAAATTGCACGAAAAAGGAAATTTAACATGAAGGAAGGATGTGCCCAATGACATTTAATTCCAAAGGAGTGTTCATTCAGCTAATACCAAAAGCATTTTAAAATCTAGACAGACTGTCAAGAAGTCAGAAGAGCTTTCACGCACCATGTTAAATCATGGATTTTGAAATACTTTAAATTTATTTTGGAAAACATTTATTTCGGTGATTATTTTAATCATTTTACTTAGCCAAAGTTGTTAGTTTTATGGTTTCTATTACTTTTAGTTTCCGTTATAATAATTTAATTTCATTCAATAAATTTATTAAAATTTGTTGAATTTTTTTTGTTCATTGACGCAAGATGAAGATATAGCACATTCAATTTTTTACATGTTTGAAAGAAATTATTTTCAAAACCAATCATTACCATTTTGACAAACTGCAATGTTTATGTCATGTGAAGCATAGTCTGATAAAATTTTAGAATTTATCTCGTTAAACAGGAATATCTAGAAAGCCCTTGCAAATAGGCTTAAGAGCCTTAAACTTCCTTCTTCACTCGTAAAAGGGAAGTATTGTAATCGTGAAAAAATGACTCCGAGATTTTTTCAAATCTTCACGTTTCAGTATCCCTAGATGACAAAAAACATATTTTCTCAATTTCGTCGGTCTGTCTGTCTGTCTGTCTGTCTCTTCGCGGCGTAGAGAGAAATACTTACCAGATTGACTTCAAAATCTGATCAAAGATTAAGGGTCATATGGGGATGACCTGGTAACATTTTAGTAAAAATCTAATACGGCGAAAAAAAATGGCGGCCTAGTGAAATAAAAAAATTATTATTAAAAAACTACTCATCCACTTTATCTCAAATTTTGCAAAAACATCAAGTATTATGTTGGAATCAACTGGTAACATTTTGGTACGAATCCAAGATGGCGGTACAAAATGGCGGCTTAATAAAATAATTCATAATTCAGCCTGAAAAAACTGTTTAATGGTTTGACTTTAAATTATGTGCCATAACTAATTGTATTGTAAGGATCAACTGGTATAAAAGTAGTACTAATTCAAGATGGCCGAACAAAATGGTGTCCAAATAAAATTTTTGTAATCGTGAAAAAATCACCCTCACAGGTTTTACATATCTTCACGTTTTAGCGTCCCTAGATGCCAACAATACTCTTGTTGCTATGTTAGAGTGGTGTATTATTTAGGGTTAGGATCCATTAAAAAAAAAACAAAAGTCTATTTTTAAATAGTCGACTTTTCGCAACTTTATTGCTGCATCCTCAGGACACATATAGATTCTATATCCGGCATGAACCCCATTGTCAGTCTTTACCTAATCCGTTGGTCCGCGGATATTAAAATTCTAAACAGTTTTCGTTAACTATTCTCTTGTTTTTATGTTAGACTGGTGTATTATGTAGCGTTAGGATCCAGTAAAAAAAACAAAATCTTTTTTTAAATTGTCGACGTTTCGCAGCTTTATTATTGCATTAAAATTTTGCAGAAAAATTAGATGTGAAAATGGGATAAACTGGTACGAATTCAACATGACGTAAGAAAATGGCGGTATATGTTAATGTAAAAACTACTTACTGAGTTTATTTTAAATTATGCTCAAAAGTCGAATGTGTCATAGGTAGGAAGAAAATGGTAAAATATTGGTAGGAATCGAATATGATGGAACAAAATGACGCCCAATAAAAACGAAAAGACAGTATAGGTAACACATATATACTGTGACTGTGTACGGAACTAAATTGGGCCATACTTCACTATTTCTAACAAATGAAAAAAATATCATAACGGAGGAAGTTCCGGGTAACGGAAATTTACCGATTTTTTTAAATGAACTTGTTTTAGACGAAACATTCCTCAATAAATATAAGTTATTGAAAGAAAATCTGTTAACTTGTACTGCTTTTAAGTCATAAAACCAAATTGGTACTTATTTTGTAGAACCCATGTTAGAGAGTTTTAAATTATCGCAACTAAATTAGTACAATATAAGGGTAAAGTGGTGTCATAAGCAATATAGGGAATCGTAATTAATTATAAAATACAGGGTGACCCATTTGAGGTAACAAAGTTGACCCTAATTCGGGTCCAACCGAAAGTGGCAGAAATATCGAAATATTTTGCTTTGATAGTTTAGTTGAATCTGTATGTATTTTTCCATTCACGACTAAGGTACTATCGACTTTGTGGCATTCTGTACACAGGATGAATGTCCACAATATTTGAAAATAAATAAATACTACATATATTAGGCTACACTTAAATAACTTTAAAGTTCTAAATTTCCTTAAATGAACATTCTGTATAGCGGTTAAGAAGTTATAATCATTTGGTGACAAAAAAATTAATAAGATTTAACGGTTCCTATGACGCTTAGCGTATTACCATCTTTTTCAGAAGGGCAGAGAAACAAAATAACGTTTTGTTAAAAATAAAAGGAACAGTTTTGTGACAAGGTAACGGTAAACTGTTTTGGTAGTTTAATATTAAACGTTTGATAAATATTTCTACTCCTTTTGAAGTGCTTGCTCTATACTGCTTATCTTTTGTTCTTCTGGAAGGACAAAACATTTTTAGAGCTTGCTTATATATAAAAATAAGGAATAGGCGTTCAAAAATAAATTAAGGAGTTTTTTTAATTTTGATTCATAATAATATGGCGAACGTAAAATGCAGAAATATGGATTTGCAAATAAAATTATAATACCATTTATTTGCGACTTCAAACAGAGAAATTACGTTAATTAACGTGAAGGTATAGTATAGTTCTTGGACAAGGAATTTTTATGGTTATTGCGATCCTTGTGGTAATTTGCATATATTTGTCTATATACGCCATCTGTACATTAAATTATGGTTCATTAGGCGAATAGTTTAACACACTAAGTTCAGTATTTCACTATAATATGAATAAAATCTTTCTTTAAGGATGTATATTTAATAATAATTTATACAGGAATGCTGAAGCAGAGCAATTTTTGTGTTGAATACTTTAATAAATTTATTGGAAGAAGACATTAGGACAAAACAATTAAACATAATGTGTAAAAATTCAACAAAGAAATATGTACAATATACACACAACTGAATTTTTTTAATAGTACCGGGTGTTCAACTAAGAAAGGCGGCCGGTTGTATCTCGGAAACCGTTTATCCCATGATGTTGGAAAAATTTTCTTAAAGTAAAAGTAGCTAAGAAAAATAAGCTGGAAATTATTTTTAAGTTTCGAAGTCGGTCGCTAGAGGGCTTAATACGCGTAGTCAATTAGAAAAGGCAGATTTTCTTAGAAATTCATCCAGTGAAGGTATATCAAAATTGACTTTATATTAATCTCTGCTAAATTATGAATAATTTTTATTAAGGGTTTTTTTCTCTAGCTCTTCAAATAAAGGGTGGGGTAAAGGGTAAATATTTGTTTTTAAAACGGACATAACTTAAGTAATAATTAACGGATCTTGATGATTTTGATCTTGTTGAAAAGGGGCTTTCCCATGACGTATGAATTATATTATTTTAAGTTTCGTTCCGATCGCCAGATGGCGCTTTCTGTCAATTTCTTAAATGTAACGTGTTTTCTTAAAAATTTCAAATGGATTAATATATTTATTATAGGACAGTGTTACGGAGCACAAAAAATCGAGAAAACCGCGCAAAAAGCAAATTGATATCTTTTTTTTTAACGGAGATATGAAGGAAATTGTAATTTTTTTAGTTTAATTTCGGAGCAGGTTGTCAAAAGGCGCATTAAACAACTGTAGATTAATAAAAGATGTGGCATATAATTTTTTCATTTTGCCACCAGATAACTAACGGAGGAACCTGAATAGCTATTCACAAGAAACAAACAAACAAAAATATAACAACTAATTTTTCTGAGAAATAATATGAAGCGGAAAAGGTTATAAAATAAATAGCGAAAACTGATCAAATGTATTATGCTAGCTGATAATTAGTGTCGAGTCAACTGCTTAAAGTGCCTGCCGTCATTTTGAATGCATGCATGCTGTTTCTATTTCCATCACAGGAATAATCTCGATAGCGTTTTGAAATCGGCTGATAAGGTTTTCCCTCGTTGTTAGCTTGACATTAAACACAATGTCTTTTAGTTGTCCCCACAAATAAAAATCCAGACAAGGTAAATTTTGGGAACGAGGAGGCCAGTGGAATAAACTACCTTTACCTATCCACCTACCTGGAAACCGGTCGTCTGGAAACTGTCTGACATTGACAGAGAGAAGAGACGGACAGCCATCATGTTGGTACTGTCTCGTCTGTATATCATTGTCTTCCAGTAAATCTAGTAGCTGATTTTGAAGAAAGTTTAAATAAACTCTCTCATATAAAGGTTCATCGAAAATTATTGGACCTAAAATTCTACCACCTATTATGCCACACCAAACGTTGATGCTCCAGCGGCCTTGAATTGCAGTTCCATGAGCTATACCTAAATCTCTAGATGTAGCTCTAATACTAATATGTGAGTTAATTACAATATACGCCAACACATTTATAATGTTTGCTTCTGTACGGCCTCTTTTTTGCCTTCGATGGAGGGGGCGATGAAAACTACCAGTACCACGAAGAGCTCTTGCTAATCGTGTAAAAACCCCTTGCTCATATCTACATCTACTGGGGTATTTAGTAGCATATATTCTTGCTGCAATGATAGCATTTTGAAAGCATTCAAAGTAAACTGCAAGCATTAGAAACAGGCATTTTGCTTTCGTAATACACACTTATTCAAACACTAAACGTAATAATAATTTGACAACTCATTTTGTGATAGTGTTTTATTTTGACGCCCCCACTTAATTTTTGCCAAAACCTGCTACTCCTTTAGCACGTCGCATTATTAAATAGTAACGGATTTGAGATACATTCTTTATGAAAGGGGTGTGTTAATTAAAGCAAATAAGTTAAAAATGAATTAAAGAAGTTGAAGAATACTTAAATTATTTGTAGTATAAGAACAAGATTAGTGTTAAAAAATGATTATTAGATACCACATAAAAACTCGTTTAGAAATGCTTGAGTTTCTTATAAGAGTGTCAAGTAATATTCTCTTTTGCTTATATCTCCGTAAATAAAAAAGATGTCAACTTCCAGTTTGCGCTATCTTCTTGGTTTTTTTGTGCTCCGTAACACTGGCCTATAATAAATATATCAATTCATTTGAAATGTTTAAGAAAACATTAAATTAAATAAAATTGCCACAAAGCGCCATCTGGCGATCGGAAAGAAACTTAAGATAAGATAATTCATTCGTCATTTGAAAGCCTAATAAATGCGCTTTTCAACAAGACCCAAATCGTCAAGATACGTTCATTATTACTTGTCCGTTTTAAAAAACAAACATTTACCCTTTCCCCCAACCTTTATTTGAACAGCTAGAGAAAAAACCCTTAATAAAAATTATTCGTTATTTAGCAGAGATTAATATAAAGGCAATTTTGATATACCTTCACTGGGTGAATTTCTGAGAAAATCTGCCTCTTTTAATTGACAGCGCGTGTTACGCCCTCTAGCGGCGGACTTAGAAATTTAAAAATAATTTTTTTCTTGGCTACTTTTACCATAAGAAAATTTTTTCCAACATCGTGGGATAAACGATTTCCGAGATACAGCCGGCCTTCTTTCTTAGTTGTACACCCGGTACATTAAGAATCATCAGTCATATCTTTTATTTGTCATTCAAACCATTGAATTTTCATTCTATAAGAAAAACCTGTTAGTAGTCAGTCATAATTGAATTGAAATTTTGGATCCGTTCGGAAACAGAAAATCCTCGGATGTAAACAGTACAAAATTATGTGTTTAGAAAGATATATACAGTGCGGATTTAAAATGGGTCGAAATATTACTAGATAAAAGAATTAAAAAATTTTGATTCTTGGGATAAGACCGTGTCAAAATGGAATCACGTACCGACGTTACGCCTTCGATTGTACGAGGCATCTTCAGGGATCTTTACTTCATGACATCGAAACACTGAATGAGTTCGGAGAGACCTAGGCCGGCCATTTGTACTCGACCTCTCTTCACTGAACCGTGACCCGGTTAACGATCGATTTCCACGCATGATGAAGACTGAAGCCCGTATCTCTATTAAAATTGTTAGGATGCTTATAAATTTCAATAGATCCTCTAATTTCTCGTTTATAGAATCCCGATACCGATAGAAGAACTTTGGCTTCTTTTACATTTATGACATGTCTAGTGGAATATTGGTGTTTAGATACAGCACATTGTACAATTTGTTTCTTTCTAATACATCGTTCATATTACTTAAGCCTAGTCGATATGGATCCTCCAGTTTCTTCAGTATAGACATCCTCACAGAAACAAGCAGTCGCATATTGCCCTTCCGTTTGAAATAAAATAATGTCCTTTGGGGATCTCAAACATTGCCAATTTTCTTGCGTGTGTGTTGAAGATTATACGTATGTCGCGAAGTAACCTTGCAATCTTGTCTGTGGTTCTGTGTGTAAATGGAAGAACTATACTTCACTTCCTATTGGTAACTTGTTATTAGTTTCAGTAGTAGTATTATTATATTTTCTAAATGACCGTTTAATATTCTCAGTGCAATTCCCTCTTAAAGCTTGAGTCAGTTTTTCTGTTTCATAAATCGGGAGGGTTCTGTAAACCAAATAATTAATCACTGATTGCTTTTGTGCCCGATGATGATGGGAATTTGCATTTAGGTATCTGTTCGTATGCGTTGGTTTTCTATATACAGAGTGTTCTAGGAACTATCCTATTTTTCTGTACAAGAACGTCTAGAAAGCCTTCCGATACAATTTCTATTGAACATTTTATATTAGGATGTTGCTAATTCAGATGATCAAGAAACACCGTGGGGTTTTCTGGAACATGCGCTCATATTACAAAAGTGTCGTTAACATATCTAAACCACGATTTTGGCTTTAATGGAGACGACTCTAGGGCTTGCTTCTCAAAAGCGTCCATGAAGAAGACATATTGTTTATAAAAAGTTCCCTGAAAAACAAAATGTTGACGTGAGACATCAATCAGATCTAAAAGTGAGTTGCTAATATTATTATGGTAAAATAAGTCTGATATTATGGGAATAGTGTCATTTATAGGCGTATTCGTATATAACGATTCTACATCGAAACCGACTAAGATATCTTTTGAATTCAATTGGATTACTTTTAATTTATCTTCAAAAAGCGTAGAGCTTCTAATATATGTGTAAATCTGTGTTTTTCCTGTAAAATTATTAAGAATATTTGAAATATATTTACCGACTTTGTATTCTAGGGCACTGACTGTAGGTCGAAGTGGTAGCGTGTATATTTAGGTTTCATAGAATTGCGGGATCCTTGAGCTGCTTGGCCTTAACGTCTTTATTCTTCTCCACTGCTGACAGGTTGGCTACGTTTAAAAAGTTGGTTATCCGTCTCTCGATTTTGTTTTTCTTGTCTGCTTGGATTACTCTGTAAATATTGTCGTCCAAAAGTCGACGCAATCAGTTTTGTCCATACGACAGTGGCATTTCCCTTATCGGCTTGAAAGATTAAAATATCTGTACTGTTGGTTATTTTTTTTATCGCCATTTTTTCCGCAGCTGATAGATTCGCTACCGGCGGCTTAGAATTTTTGATGATTATCGCTTGAGCGGAGGGATAAGTATAAAAGCTAATTTTAAATCAATATATATTAACTAATACTGGTTCCTTTGTAGATGCTCCCTGCACTTCTTGCTGTTATGTGGTGCTTTATATGTAGAGATTTTGGTACTACGTCTTTACCTTGGCATGTAGGGTAAAAGGCTAGTTGGCAAAGTAGCTTCTTCTTGTTGTTCATGATATCTCCAAAAGTTTTGGCCTTCTTCTGAATTCCTCTCCATAGAGGTTAGCTAACATACGACGAAGGCTTTCACGGCTGTAGTCAATTAAGAACTCATGTTTTTTGGGATTAGACGGAATGTGCGAATAAATTATTCAATTTGTGTAATATCAGACTTATTTCACAATAATATATTCAACTCACTTTTAGCTCTGATGGAAGCACACATCAAAATATTTTGTTTTTCAAGGAACTTTTTATGAACAAACCTCATGAGCAGCTATGGGATCTGCGCTGTGACCATGGTAGCCAATATATTCATGGAAACTTTTAAGAAAATCTCAGAGTCGTCTCCATTAAGCCAAAATCATGTGTCAAATGTGTAGATGACACTTTTGTAATATAGCCACACCGTCCAGAAAACCTCCCTATGATTCAGCAACATCCTAATATGAAAACTTACAATGGGAAAATAATAAACTGGTAAAATTTTGAGGCGAATCCAATGCGTCGAAACAGAATGGTTGCCTAGCAAAATATTTAAAAAATTTAAATTTAAATTTAACGCGAATGACTCGTTTGTATTATCAAACAATATGAATAAAAGAACTTATTATATTTTAAATTAAAAAATTATAATTATCGAAAAATAAAAAAAGATAAAAATTAAGGAAAAAAAATTGGTTCCGTTCTTATGAGAAATATAAAAATAACAGGGATTTTTATAAAGAATTCAATTTTATTTTTGAAAAAACAATTGAATATAAAAATAAATTATATGAAAAAACTAGGCATGTACGTATGTATAACATATACTTGTCGAAATATAACCGTTTTTCACATATTTATGATTAAATGTTCAATTTTTCTTAACTTAAAACACGTATTATGAAAAATATATACCCAATAGAAATAAATGAGGCCCGTGTTCCTCTTAATACTTTATAATATCTCTAAAGATTACAAAAAGATAATACTTAGGTTATTGAATCAATAGCAATTTAATAAATATTTACATTAGAATAAATATTCCAAGTCCTTCTTGAAATTTACTAAAATTTAATATGCACTCCTAGAAAGATTATAAAAAAGTAAGATAAGAACATGGTCTTCATTTGTTTCTATTAGGTAAGTATAGATTCTTAATAAAGGGTGTTTAAATATAAGAAAAACTGAATACTTAACCTAAAATATCCGAAAAACGATTATATTCGTACATAGAACATGTTATATAAAGTTTGCCTAGCTTTTCCGTAGAAATTAATACATAAATTTTTATATAAATATTTTATTTTATGGCAAATTCTAATAATCGTATCGTCAAAACTACAGCACGCCATATTAAAATATATAATATAAAATCGAGAGGGGCCTGATCCTAGCAGTTTTCGCCGACAGTGCAATAATGGCACATTACTTTGATTTATAGGCGGGTGGTTATCAGACCAATATCGGTGCCCTGCGAAATGACACTAAATTGCCCATAAATATTAGCCGTAAGTCAATATCACTCGGCTCGCAGCTTGATTGAAGGCTATACTCACTCAAGTCACACAGAGAATTCACATAATTTTTCTGGATATTATCACTATAAATATTGCCCGAGAATAATAAAAGTGACGTCTTCTAATGGGGCTTTCTGAATTATTGGTTTTTACGTTCCACATTATTTTCAGAACGTCGTATTTATAGGTTTCGAATTGCACCATGTAAGTCTACATATAAATCAAGGCACATGCGTGAAAATTGTTATTGATGAGTAATTGAAATAAAACTTTTATTTTGTAAAGGGTCTAGGTGCCGCTATAGTATGCATTCTACCCTTAGACTAAATACATGGGAAGATACCTAACCAAACAATAAACCTTGATTAAAGGATCAGTTCTTCCTCAACCACCCCATACTCCCAAAATATCTCTTCGTTTATTGATTGCGTAAACGAGGTGTTATCGGTTTGAAAAGATGTCACTTATGTCAGTCATATTGATCAGGTTTATCGATTAGCGTCACGAGTTTTATTGCATTTTTAGGCCCGGTATCTTTTCGTCCAAGTAGCAGTATTTATTGTGCACATTACATTTTATCCAACAGATAGCCAATGGGAGCATACTTTCAATCCAGAATAACAATATCTTCAAAATAAATATGGATTACCCGTCAGATATCTTATTTGGTAGTTGGATCTCAGAGTAGCTATTTAGTTGAAGGATAAAATAACTTTAAAATTATTTATTTTTATTTTAGAAATATAATTCCTTATTAATGGTAATGCCCAGTGGCGTGCCGAGTTTTTAGGAAGCCCCCCGCAAGACTCTTCTTGGGGACCCCGTGCATAGTTTGTCCAAAAAAATAAGTAACCAAAAAATGTCATACTTTTATTAACAAAAACCATAACATAAAATAAAAAATAATTCCAGTAAAAAAAAGAAATATTTTGAGGTTCATAGGTATAGGTAAACTAATAAGCACAAAACTAAACATGAAAAAATAATAACAGTAACTCTTTTTGTATCTATTGATAAATACTTATCAACTAGTTCGTCAATATTTACTTCTCTAGCCCTTTCGTGCTTTATTAAGATAAAAGCTAGAGAACGAAGACGACTTGGAGTCATGATCGAACTTAGAACATTTTTAATAATTTCAACTTTGAAAACTTGAATGATCTTTCCAATTGAGCTGAGGTTACAGGAAGGACAAGACATAATTGGAATGCAGAATACAGTTCCGGTATACTACTTAACAATAATTTATTTTTTCCGAAAATATAGCGAATTCGCAATTTGTATTAAGGTTTTTAATGTTGACAAACAAAAATTTTAATGTTGTTATACAATGATTATTACTGAATTAGCTCAGTTGCTAGTTGAAAAGTAAGATTATTTGAATATTTCTCCACTAATAACTGAGTTTTTTCCAAAATTTCTGAGTCATTTGATTTAAGTAAACTGTTTTAAACGCAGTAAATCTTTTTCTAGCTCACTTACTATTACATCTAAGTACTGTCATTTCCAAACATTTTATAGGGTTTATATATTACGTTATCTTATTATCATTTCCAATTGTCCTAACACTGGAACCTGTGGTGGAAGATAGATGAAAATACAACTTGATGATATATACTAAAGTAACTTATCCTAACCGAGAATATTTATAGGTAAATGTGGTTACACTTGCTTGCACCGTTGTAAAGTAAACAATAAAGGGAATAGGAAATAGGCCCTCTATCTTTATTTAGTGCTTTCTTACGACATTTTACTATTTCTATACTCTCAAATGCATCCAATAATCTATTATTAGATACATTTTTAATCAACTTAAGATTATTTATTTCTATTTGGTGATTGTTTTCCAAAGCATGTTGGGCAACGCTTGATTTTTCTGTTCTTTCGTATCTTAAATGTGCTATGTGTTCTTTAAAACGAATGTTTATGGATCGTTTAGTTTGCCCAACATATTTTAGATCGCAGTCATTACAGCTAATTTCATGGATGCCACTCCTCTCCTTCAAGTCGACTTTGTCTTTTAGGTTTTCAAGGAGATTTTTCAAACTGTTCTCCTTTTTGTAGGCTACTCTGAAACCTACGTGTTTCAATACTTTTTCTATCTGGGATCATATGGGATTACTATGAACTTATAGGGAGCCTCAGGTGCTTGAAGAGTAGTGGTAGACTATTTACTAATTTATGTACAAAATTATCATTATATCCATTATTTTGGAAATGAGTGGGATGTTATATACCTATCAGTATTAGTAAATTTTCTATAAATATCAAATTCTAATTTATGGTTAGTTCTAACAACTAACGTGTCGAGAAAAGGTAATTGCCCATTGTAAAACTAATGGAGGGATATTTATTGTTTAATGTTTCTAAGAAAGTGTCAAAATTTTCTATTTTAGTATCAAAAATAGCAAATATATCGTCTACGTATCTATACCACACCCTTGAGAAAAACTTGAGTTCTTATTTGAATTGGTTTTCTAATCTACCCATAAACAAATTTGCAAGGAACGGAGATAAGCAATCGCTGTTCCCTAAAGTTGTTTATAATATTTATTGTTGAACTGAAAAAAATTTTGATTCATACATAATTTTGTGAGAAGCAAATATTCATCAATAATTTCTTTCTTGAAATTATTGATTTTAAGTAGTTCCTTTAGGTACTCTAAAGATAGAAATATGGGTACACTAGGAAACAATGAGCTTACATCAAAAGATATTAAAGTTTCACCTTTTTTAAGTAAACATTCTTAATTTTATCTAAGAATCCTAACGAGTTAGTAACCTCAAAGTTATCGTAACAGATATTTAATTTGCTGAATTCTTCTACTAACCATTCTGAAATGTTGGATGTTGGTGATTCAACAGCTGAAACAATAGGTCTCATGGACTTCCAGATTTACGGATTTTTGGAAGGCAATATAGTTTAGATAACTGTGGGTTACTATGTGCTAGTTTGAATTTCAGTTTATCGGACACAAGGTTTTTACACTGGTACTTAAGGTACTTTTTATTTCTGTTATCATTTTTTATAACGGGTTTTTCTCAATTAAATCGTAAGGACCAGTTTGAATCAAATTGTCTACTCTTTCAAAATAATCTGTTTTGTCTAGTATAACAACCTTATTTTCTTTGTCAGCTTTTAAATAAAAACATTCTTTTTTCTTCAGTACCTGGATAACTGGACAAAGATACTTTGACTTGTTGTTAACAACGTTTTTTAAGATTTGATTTCTGCAAGCCTCTCTAATGAATCCCTTAGTTGACTCTGGCACGTATTAAATGGAACTTTCGATATTCGCTATAATCGTTGGTAAACTACTTTTTACTGGAGGCTCTGCAAAATTCAAACCTTTATTCAAAAGGGAGCTTTCTCTATTATCAATGGACTGAGAAGAAAGGTTTTCTACAATGTTGTCGACTTCCGAAGACATTTGCTTTTGTGGCTTCAACTTTCTCAGTTTGTTCTTAAGTGAACACATGTTCTTCAAAAATTTGGCATCGGTAACTACGAACATTTTTCTTTGGAAATCTAACCTTGTTCATATTCTAAATTACTAAGCTTATAAGTGAGTTTTGCTAGTATGCTTCAATTTCAAGCATAGATTATTGGATGCATTTGAGAGTATAGAAATAGTTAAATGGCGTAAGAAAGCACTAAATAAAGACAGAGGGCTTATTCCCTATAGTCCCCTCTACTGTTCACTCCACAATGGGCAGTCAGGTGCAACCAAGTGTGACCACATTTACCTATAAATATTCTCGGTTACGATAAGTTACTTTAGTTTTTATCATCTGCTGATGATGCTAACTTGGTTAGCGAAACGCACGTCTAGAACGTAACAAGTTGTGGTGTAGTGTGATTAGAACTCTTGTATTTTGATCATTTCCAGTGCACCGATGGTTGCAAAAATTGCGAAATCCGTGATTTTTTTTAACTATGGAAAAAATATTTTATTTGAATGCCCTGTTTAATTTGGAGCCCCCCTAGTAACAGGGGCCCTTTTTTATCAAACATTTCGGAAAATAATAGAAAAAATCGGTAGAAAAGACAACGAAAATGTTCAAATTATACATATATATCATAGTAGAAATATACAATATTATGTTTTATTTACAAAAATCTCCAATATTTATCGAGGTTGCTATGATTTCCAGTTTTCAGTATAACCTTTGTTATAAATCGTTAAGTATGACACGCACAATAAAGAAACCCTCGCCTTGACAGCACCAGTGGTATCTTTTTTTGTCTGATACATGGAACTGCAGCATATACCTTTCTCCTTGACACATTTTTTGTGGCTGCACTTTATTTTAGAAGGATCTAATTTCCTATCCATCGATTTGTTAACTAAAGAATAAGTTTGAGAAAGTGCGCAAGACAGGGCTTAATAAAATGTCTCAAAATTCGGCAAAATTCCCTGTTTTTAAATAAAAACTTTCTTTTTATAGAAGAAAAGAATAGATGACATAATATAATATTATTAACATAAATGCTAATAGTAATAATAATGTTATTAATAATAGAAAAATAAATTGAATATATAAAAAAAGTAAATTAAAGACAGCAGTTATACAGTATGTCCAATACAATTTGTTATGTTTCATTCCCTTAATATATGAAAGGATTCATTACGAAGGAATGTTCTAGGTAAAGCTAATTTACCCAATTTACCAACTTTTGGAAAAGATAAATCCAATTGTCTTTTTATTATTAGATTACTATTATTTTGTTTAAAGGAGAGTATTTTAATCGTGGAAAATCAGCCTGAAAAAGTACTTATTATACTAATTTCAAACATTAAGTGTGATATAGATTCAACAATAGTAGCTTCTTCTATATTTCATTTGTTCACGAAGAGATCTTCTCTTTACACACGAAACTTGATTTCACTTCAGTCAAAACGATGCTTGAAAATCTAGAAGTGAACGATATTTGCAATTAAATTTATAGGTAACGGTTCAATTTGGGGATTATGGTCTTGGTAAGCCTTAATATATCGAGACAATAACTTGCTTGTCTTTCTGTATAGTATACAGTAACTTCGTTTGCAGCTGAAGATGGTCCACTATGATAAAACGAGCCACAATACAATTCGAATAGTGACGTAATACCTTCATGAATATATTCTCGGTTATAGTTTCGGACTTCCAACTCCTGAGACGTAAACCCCATTTAACATCTCTAGAATGTACTAAAAAGAAGTTTAGGGTTCGTCAGGTGTGCAAAAATTTAAACATATAGCAGAAATTCTGCAGGTGGAATGCGTCTACCTTCTAAAGAAAATGATCCAAAAAATAGAATTTTACTTTCAAAAAATGGTATTTTGAAAAACTGAATGCCATGTGAAAGCCTAATAGTTTGTTAAATAAAACCTGGAAAATTTGAAAGTCAATTTTTAATTAACATTTATAAACATTGTTAAAAGTTACCCTGAATTCGTTTTGACTAGCTTAGTTTTAAGGAAAATAATATTCAAGTTATAGCACTTTCTGTATACACGAGATAGAAAATAAATATGTTTTATTATAGATCCCTATAACAAACAAGAAGTTTTTCACCGAAAGTTTTGCATGTCACCAAAGTAATAATTCATCCAAGTATCAGCTGTCCCTCAGTATTTTTACCTGGGACTTTAATAAGGGCGCTACAAACTACGTCACCTGAAGATTGATTGACTCAGTCCGACAAGATGATGGACAATTCATCAATCAAAAATGCGGCCAGTCATGACGGTTGACAACTGTCGCTTTTCGGTCGATATAATGGGTTTTGATACAGAGTGGCTCAGTTGTTATGGCCTTTACGGAAAAGATTAACTTAGGGGATTCTTATTATTTATTTTTTCTTTTTTGCTGAAAAGAATTAATAATTTGTTAGTCATAACTGTTACAAAATTAACAAAAAGAAATGATTATAATGTGTTTTCCTACCTACGGTCTCTTTATATCGAATTAGTCTATACTCCTCGACGAGAAAAGCTATTTATACCCTCGTAAACGGCAAATACTACGTCCGCGAAAAAAATCAGCTCTTAAGATTTGTGCCGATCTACGCAATTTAGGATCCCTAGATATCGAAAAACCAGTTTTAACAAGCTTCTTCCAACATAAAATAAAATTTTGCCAACAGAAATTGGGGGGACACTCCCCCTATCTCTTTTCAATGCCGGGCACCACAAAAGGGGAAAGGCAAAAAGGCTCGGTATATATATATATATATATATATATATATATATATATATATATATATATATATATATATATATATATATATATATATATATATATATATATGTATATATATATATATATATATATATATATATATATATATATATATATATATATATATATATATATATATATATATATATATATATATATATATATATATATATATATATATATATATATATATATATATATATATATATATATATATATATATATATATATATATATATATATATATATATATATATATATATATATATATATATATATATATATATATATATATATATATATATATATATATATATATATATATATATATATATATATATATATATATATATATATATATATATATATATATATATATATATATATATATATATATATATATATATATATATATATATATATATATATATATATATATATATATATATATATATATATATATATATATATATATATATATATATATATATATATATATATATATATATATATATATATATATATATATATATATATATATATATATATATATATATATATATATATATATATATATATATATATATATATATATATATATATATATATATATATATATATATATATATATATATATATATATATATATATATATATATATATATATATATATATATATATATATATATATATATATATATATATATATATATATATATATATATATATATATAATATACCTGTGTTCTTTGAATCTATGTGCATTGGTTTTGCCTCGGAATTATGAATATTAAAAGTGGATGTATGTAATTTTGCATGCACGCAGCATAATGCCCAAAAACTCGTACACAAATTATCAAAATTAATCCAAAAATCGCTCAGAAACAATGTTTTTACTGAAGGTAACACCGCTTTATTCGGTTTACTATTTAACTATAATTTTATAAATTCGTGTATACTACGTTTTAAAAATATGTGGCGGTGTTGTCGGTTTTTATGCAATGGCGTTATATTAGGGATATAAAAAACACGTTATTTAAATAACTAATTGATAATATAGCTAATAAAATATTACATAGGTTAATATTACAGTATTAGAGCTCTCTTAAGAATTAATTTTAATTTTATCAGCAAGTTTAAGATAGTTGACAATACCCTTTCGGATCAAGCAAATCGATAATAGACCAAACAAGTAATGATTTTGATAAAGTGTGATTGTGTTCAAATCAAAACAATTCAGTCTCCCTCTTATTATGTCTATGGTTTAAATGGAATAAATTTATATTGTGCGCAAAAATCAATGGTTACATAATGATAAACTGGTGTCAATTTGGTAAAAATCCAATATATAGCGGAGCAAAATGGAGACCTAATTGGATGAGGCTTTAATAGGATCTCCCTTTTATTAAAGAATGTGGAATGTTAAACCATTTACTAGATTTCAAACTTGAAGAACAAAATATTAAATATTAAATGAATGAGAATGACAACAAATTTTTTAAAAAATGACAAAATAGGTTATAGCAAAAATTAACAAAAAACAGATTATATAAAACGTATATAAAAGTTAAAAAGTAAAATACGAAGGTTCGTAAAATCGGTAAATTTATTTTACCTAAAACTTCCCCCGTTATGAATATTTCCTTTTATTAGAAATAGTGAAATGTGATCAATTTTAGTTCAGCATATAGTAATTTAGTAACATATATATAGTTTACTCAAAGCCACTTGGAACATACCACCGTTCGACAGCACGCGGTAATTATTATGTCATCGTTTCACAGAACCCCTTTGGCAAAGCCTTTGGTTTACAATCGACTAGTGGCAAGTGTTTCGTTATTTTTTGCTGTTCCAATTGATTTTGTATAAACTTGTCTTTTCAAACATTTTTTTTGGGCGTCATTTTTTTCGACGATATTGGGTTCGTACCAATATTTTACCAATTTCTATCTTTGCCACATTGATTGTTGGGCATAATTTAAAATAAATTGAATAAGTAGTTTATATACTGATTTTTTAAGACCCCCAATCTGTTTTTTCGTGTTGAATTCGTACCATCTTTATATCACATGCCATTTTATTCCGTCATTTCAAATTTGTACCAAATTTTTAATACTTGCACACAATTTAAAATAAATCTAATACACGTATTTTTTAAATATTTTGATAGGCCGTCATCAGTTCACTTCATTTTTGAGCAAAATTTGAGGTAAATTAGATAATTAGCCATATTTTATTTTTACTAAAATATTATCAGGCCATCCCTATATGACCCTTAATTTTTTATTGTAATTTGAAATCAGTCGGGTGGATTTTAGCTTTACCACGAATGGACTGATCGAGACAGACAAATCGACGGAATTGAGAAAACATGTTTTTTTGGCATCTAGGGACGTTAAAATATATTTAAAACCTGGGAGTGTGATTTTTTTTCACGATTAAAAATGTTTTATTGTTCCGCGATCTTGAATGCGCACCCCAGTTTTACTAATTCATCTCTATGTCACCCTTAATTCATGGAAAAAATTTGAAATCAATCTAATAAATAGTTTTTTTCAGGCTGTGCAAAATTTCAGGTAAATTATGAATTAGTAATATTTTTTTAATTTCCCTTGGCTGCCATTTTGTATCGCCATATTTGATTTTTGCGGTAAAAAGTAAGAGGTGAAAAATTGTTTCATTGTAAAATTATTATTATGCTCTTTAAGTGCTCTTTAAGTGCTTTAAAATTTCTATGAAATTATTGTCGCTTGTAGTCCAAATAATAAAAGTATGATCCACATACCATATACCATCGCACCGGCGAGAGGAATGACCTTATCGGAAAATTTTATGAGTAAAATCTATCTTTCATTTGAAAGTAGGAGTTACGGAGACAGCATTCCAATGGTTCCAACATCCAATCTTGAGGTAACGTTGTGCATTTGAAGATTATTTCATTTTCCCTCAATTTTTGCATAATTATGTCTAATGATTCACATATCGGAACATTTGTGTATAAGTTTTTGACATCAAAACTAACAAATCGGTCTTTTTCCCTTAATGTGATCTCCTTAAGAATATTGATAAAATAGTTCGAGTTTTAAACAAACGAATTCGCTAAAGCACTTGTGGTCCCTGGAGCTGGTGAGTTTTAGATGCATATTCGGTTGATATACAGATAAACAGAACGTTTAGGAAATATAGGGCTTATTGCCCACATCCCAGACAGCATACGCAGCAAGCTAACACAACATTACCGATATCTATGGTTTTCCAAAGATCCACCAGCTGTAAAATCGAGACTGTTTGAAGGCCATGCAATAGTCCCATTTCTTCCAAACCACTCATGATTGGTGCGCACCGTCATGTTGGAAATCTTAATTTATCCCATATGTCGGATAGAGAATTGGCGTACTTCACTCCAGTCTAACTAACTAAATTGAGCCATCGCTATTACACTGTTTTTTTAACGCTTTGAATTCAATTAAACTCTATAGATTACCCTGTAGACTATAAAATATTCCGAACTAACTTATCATCATCATCCTTGCAACTCTATTCTAGTGGTACCTCAACATTTTGCTTCCTGGTTGCTTTTCGTATTTTATTATTTATTATAGATTTAATGATAGTTTTACTGACAAATATGGATTTAATGATAGTTTTATTGACAAACCTGATCCGGGACGGATCCACCTAACAGTATAGGTTTTATTAAAAAAAACTAAAAAAACTCATCGCCTGAACCGGCATTAGAACACACCTCCTTTACAATGCAAGTGGGGTACCTACCACTGAGCCACCAGGTTTCACATTAAAACTTTAACGAACCTTGTTTATACCATAATAAACGTGTGTGTATATATACATTTTATATATATTTTATAAACAAACTTTGCTTCGTGATTGATTGGAACTGTTTGTTGACGCTGAACCGATGCTTTTCACTTCCTTAACATTGAAGAACGAACGGGTGTACTGGTTATATTTTGTAATTATATTTGAAATGATTATTAAATATACTGGAATTATGAAAATCTTAAAATCATATATACCAGTAATAATATATCAGTAATATAACAATCACGACAATATCGTGATTGTTATATTACTGCTTAGTTATATTCATATATATGATATGTTTGCGAGTCTTTCTTCAGTTGATTTTTAGTTGTCCAGAAAAAAGATGTTATTAGGTCAGTGGATTTAAGTATTTGTTTGATCTAGATTAATTTAAAAGAGTTGTCCCCTCTTTAGTTGTTATAGCTATTCATTTATTTAGATTTATCATTTTAAATATTAATTATTTGATTTTTTTTTCGAGTTATATTTGACTTAATACGTATCTATTCTCTTTTTCTCAACTTATTAAAAAGAGCCATCTCTTCATCCTTTGATAGATTGAATAGATCAGAGCTTGACGTCGGCTGCGGCAGGCGAATTAAAATTCCTTCTCGTTTCAGCACGGGCCATCACTCGAGCTGTCACTTACGCAAAGATGACAGCCGACGAGCAACTGACGTGACGGAGGTTCGAATCAACGTCTTGCTTTTCATTCTCGTCAACTTTAATCCCTGGCTCTATGTTGCCACGTACGTTATTATTTATATATTAATGTATAATCTTGAGTTACTGATATGTTTTACCTTGACCCCCATTAGCTAAAGTATCAATTGCGTTTAAATTAATAAATCATTGGAATCAGAAGAAGAAAAAGTAGGTATTGCTTTAAAGTAAATCACGTTATGTTAATGCGACTATTACAATATTGAATAGCGTTAGGTATCATACCTGATGAGGGACCATTTTAACTAGGAAAATAAAAACACGTTTAAAATTTTAACGTAATTTATTTTAAAAAATATACATGATAATCGTTTCGCTAACAGTGTGGTTTCATCAGAATAAAAATCGGTAAATTTCCTTTACACGGAACTTCCCTTCGTTATGAATCTTTTCTTTTATTAGGTATAGTGAAGTGTGAGCCACTTTATTTCAGTACATAGTCATTTAGTAACACATATATACCAATTTTTAAAACATTTTTATTCGTCGCCATTTTGTTAGATCGTATTGGATTCCTACCAATATTTTAACAGTTTCTAACTATGCCACTTTTCATTTTTAGGCATTATTTAAAATAATTTCAATAAGTAGTTTTTATATTAACACACACCTTCATTTTGTTACGTCGTATTGAATCCGTACCAGTTTATCCTTATATCACATTTAATTTCTCTGCAAATATTGTCAATTGAACAAGATTCGTGCCACAACTTTACCAGTTTATCTCTATATCACATGTGCCACAACTTTACCAGTTTAACTCTCTATCACATTTAATGCTTGCATAAAATTTGAAATTAATTAGTAAGTAGTATTTTCAGAATGATTTTTGAAATATTTTAAAAGGCCTCAATTCTGTTTTGCTATCTTATATTCATGTCAAAATGTTACTAGGTCATTCCTATCTAACAATTGATTTTTGCGCAAAATTTGAGGTAATTGAATAATTAGTTTTTTTAGTAACGTTACACTAGGCCATTCCGGTATATTGACATATGACATATGACCCTTAATTTTTGACTACAATTTGAAGTCATTCTGATAAATTGAGCTATATCGTCAACTGACAGACAAACCGACAGACGGAGCGACGAAATTGATCAAACAAACATATTTTTTGGCATCTAGGGACGCTAAAACTGGAGATATGTAGAACTTGAGAAGCTGATTTTTTCACGATTACAAATATTATATTTAGCCCCCATCTTGAATTAGTACCACAGCTTCACTAGTTCATCTGTATACCACAATTATTTATGGCACATAATTTGAAATCAGTCCATTATATAGTTTTTCAAGCTGAAATTAAATATTTTACTAAGCCGCCATTTTGTTCCGGCGTTTTGGATTCGTACCAACATTTTACCAGTTATTCAGTAAATTGTATATGGAATTTTGTTAGGAATATTATTTATAATATTTCACTAGGCCCACATTTTATTTTGCCATATTGGACTTTTACCAAAATGTTACTAGGTCATCCCCATATGAACATTAATTTTTGAAGAAAATTTTAAGTCAATCGGGTAAGTAATTTTTAAGCTATTCCGTGAACTGAGAGACATGCTCTTAAGTAGCTTTTCAAGCTGAATTTTTAAATATTCTACTAAGCCGCCATTTTGTTCCGCCGTCTTGTATTTGTACCCAAATTTTATCAGTTGATTCCTACATAATTTTTGATTTTTGTGCAAAATTTGATATAAATTGGATAAGTAGTTTTTTTGTAATAATTTTTTAACTTTTTTAATAACCAAAATCTAACCAGGTCATCAACAGCTGACCCTTAAATTTTGGCCAAAAGGTGAAGTCAATCGGATAAGTAGTTTTTGAGCTATGTGGCGAACAGACAGACCGACAGTCAGACATACAGGCAGACCGACCGAATTGAAAAAACATGTTTTTCGCTATCTAGGGACGCCACAGTGTTGGAGCATTAAATATTATGTCGATTTTTTAAAATAAATTAAGGGCAAATCTTGCTGCTTTTGCGTTTTTGGGGATTTTCATGGCTGTCATAGAAACAGATATTTTTTAACGTTAGCTTTGGCATATGAATCAAAGTAAAATTGGCTGAAATTGTGACAGTTTCTTACTGACTAGTTTAACTTGACTATTTTTTTTTAGAAAAGTTGATTAGACTTATTTTGTCCCTGACGGGACATATTGTGCTCTGTAGTATCACTAAATAAAATTAAAAGATAAATAAAAAAATATTAAAGATTTGTCAAATAGAGAAAGAGACAGGGTCTAGGAGGAGCCAGATTTTAATTGGCATGAGATTTTCGGAAAAATGAAACCAGATTCAAAGCTATAGCAAGACTGTGCTGGCTTCTCTGGCTTATGCAGGGAGCTAGAGTAATAAAGTGGGTTTGGTAGTTAGTGGAGGGAAATAAATTGGATCATGTCTTGCTTCTGGCAGAAGACAGACCCAGAAGTTTTACTTACCTGGTAGAGTTATAAACCTTTCTGATATGACTTTAGAGTAGCTATTAATTATCTAGTTACGCAACATGTTTCATATAGGACAGGTTTCTTTTTGGCGTCTGAATGGTGACTGAAGTATAAGTGACTGCAGAGATTTCTTTTCTACCCGGAGCTGAAAGTTGCATCGGAATGGTCGTTCGTCATTATTGATATTTTCTGAATATTGCTGTTGTTAAACTAATTCCGCTTGATTTTTTGTGGTTTTAGGTTTATCTTCCATACTATTAGTACCCTTCCATACTATTAGTAGTTTTAATGGTTCACCCCTTTCATTTAAATCGCCTTTTTATTCAACTTCTATGTCTTCTTTCGAAGAAAATATTCGGCTTACAGACGAGACACCTACATATATTTTTATTTAGAGCTTTTTAAATTTAAATATTAGTTTGAAAATCTGTAAAAACACCAGTTAAAACAGAGCTTTAGAAAATTCACTTGTTTGATTTATATTACTAAGAACAAATTGCTGAATCGCATTTGCACCTCCAATCGTATCAGTTAGATTCTGATGTAATTATATGATAATATCTTGATTTTCTATACACGTAAGAATATATCGTTCTACCAAAAGCAGTTGGGAAACGATCATCGCAAAGTGATATCAATTTATCTTGATAACATTATACCCTTTAGTTTTAAAGCTAGCCGTATAAAACAAAAAACCAATTGTAGAGTTGTTTAACAAGTTTTGTTCTAAAAATTTAAAGAAAGAAAATATATCCATTTTCCAAGATATCACCATATGTTGTATTATTTTAAATAGGACACCCTATATATTTTTTATATTTGGATAGCATATTTTGTTCTGATTTCTTTGGTATTCATACCTTGTGTTTTCATCCACTCTTTTTCAATTTATTCCCAAATATGTAATATATTATATGGCTTTTGAGTTCAATGGAAATTACAAAATTTTTGCCAATACAAACATAAAAGTATATACTGTCCAGTGGCGGCTCGTGGTGAATTATATTGGGAGGTCAATAACAAATTTAAGAATAGGCACACTTAAAATAAAAATAAATATCTTATCTTTAAGTTGAGCCTTAAATTCTCTTGAAGTTCAGGTCTACTCTTCGTTCTTTAGGATTGGAAAAAGGCTGAACGACACTTTCGTTAAAATTACACGCACATTCCTTTTATAAACGATTTTCCGATTCTTAATATTGCCAAAGCGGATAGTCTATCTTGGCCAAACTCCTCAACAAAATTTATAAGCCCTCGATAAACCCCTGGATTTTCAGACAAAGCCGTTTCATCGTGACCACGTAGTGCCAGCTCGAATGCCCCACAAAATTTTGCGCAATCTATATTTTGTTTAAAATATAAGATTTTTGGATACATTTTCATTAAAATCTCTAAGGGATTTTCTATAAGCTGTGTCTAGCTGAGTGTGAATATCAACACTTCCGACCGTAGCATAGTTCACCGAACATTTCATGTGATCTGCAGAAAGCGTATGTTTTTTAATTTTTTCTTTTAAATGTTTTAGGTCTTTAACACCGGTTTTGCACTATAATGAGTCCGACGAGTCTTTAGAAAACAACAAACAAACATAATAGAAACTTCACAACCACGTATACATTTAACTAAATCGTAGATACTTTTGCGAAAGTTTCGATGAACCTCTTTATTTTTGTCTTTACTAGTTCTGGCAAATTGCGACCACTTATCTTGAATTCGGTTATTTTCTCAAAATTAAGTTCGTTAGCACTCTTTAGTTGTTTAATTTTTGCACTACCGACATTTTATTTTATCTACATTCACAACTAAACATAGACCACCTTGAAATTGGTTATTTTTGCCAAATTAAGTTCGTAAGAACTTTTTAGTTGTTTATTTTTTTGCTCTAGTCACTACCAACATTTTATTTCCACATCGAACATAAAAATAAAAAATATATAATCTAATTTTCATCGATTAAAAACGTCCGAAACGATATCGAGTTAGAACATCGACCGCGCGACCTCTGAACAATTGAACTTCCGCATGCCGACGACCGATCGATCGAATTACGAGAAGAGACCGGCTGATGACCCAAATAGCAATTTCATATTCCATTTGCTATCACGTTCGGCTGCTGCTCGGCAGCTGCAAAATCTTCGGGTACTTTCGTCAAGCTTTAAGGTAATCAGTGCAATTCGGACCGCACGGCCCAGATTAGTATAGTGTATTTTATTATGCCTAAGGAACGTAACGAGACCATACGAACCGCCGCGCCGCGCGCGGCCTATAGTGCAGCGTATTTAACTTTTCTCAAGGTTCGGGTTTTATTACAACTATTAGGAGGGACGATCAAACGAATAATTTATTTTCTGAAATATTGACCAAATGACCCTATGAAAGAGCCGCCACTAATACTGTGTTAAAAAAATAAAACTTATGGAGATATTTAGTAAAATTTCTAACTAGAAGAAAATCTCTTTAAGTAACCCTATTATTTGTGTTTTGATTCTTTCCGATAAGTCAAATAGTTAAATGGAAACATTTAAAATATTATCAAGACAAATTGATCGCACTGTACAATCATAATCATCAACAATAGTTTTTATATTACCTAATATAAACGTCAGCCCCTTAATAAAATAGGATTTTCTTAATAATCCTCCTGATATTCGTTAAATTCTATTGAATGCGGCAACACCGCTTCATTATGCAGGTCGGAGGATTTGATGAGATTTCTGCAGAAGTGCGGATGCCATACTAAATTAGCAAGACGACGTCTCCCAGTTTTCTAGAATATTAACCAGTCGGCTGATTTTTGATGTGATAATAAGGAGTTTTGCAAAAAGCCTTTTGGGAATTAATTTGGCGGATATTTTATAGATTAAAAAAGTAATGTAAACCGGTATAAATTCGTTGGAAAATTAAACGGTTATGTTTAATGGTTATATTCTGCGTTAATTCTACAGGATTTTTGATTCATTGAAAGTTTGGCTCATTGAAGCTTTATTTGCAGAGATTTCTAAAGCACATTGATTTGCTAAAAACATAATCAACTGACTATCCTAAATTAAAAAAAAACAACGTTGCTGTTTTATACATAATTTTTTTTGTTCATAGGAAAGACGTTTATATCTTGATTTAAAAATATATACTCTGTCCAATATATCAGTAGTTAGAGATTATAGTAAATTTCAAATAGTCGACTTTGAATCCGTTTATTATAACTTTACAGCTTCTATGGCTTAGAGTAGTAGACCGAGTAGTAGACTTATCATTGAAAAAATAAAAAATGTGTTTTACACATTCTATTAAATAGTAGAGTAAATTATTTACTCCCTAAAATGCTATAAAAATACAACATGAATAAATTGCCAAAATACTAGTCAAAATAAAAGTTGAATGGAAATAATTTTTTTACATTTATGCCACCCTTAATTTGGAGAAAAATTACCAAAGAAAATTAAAGGCTGTTAGATAGATTAGCGTCATTACCAGTATATATATATATATATATATATATATATATATATATATATATATAACAATGGCTTATAGGTAATTATGATGAAAGAAATATCGCAACAAAAATTTGGGAAAATTCCCAGTCCTAGTCATGAGTCAAATTGTTTTTTCTTCATTATTTTATATATATATATATATATATATATATATATATATATATATATATATTATTACCAATAATGAAGAAAAAACAATTTTTACAACTTCTAACTAGGAATGGGAATTTTCGCAAATTTTTGTTGCGATATTTCTTTCATCATAATTACTTATAAGCCGTTGTTTTCTTATGACTATCTAAATAGTCACTTTACTAAATGGTTCATTGGCAGAAAAAGGAAATAGGCATTGAAACCAATGACAACATGGACTTATTAAAATAAAAAACAACTCAATTTAAGGCCGCCTGGATTACGTTTGCTATGCAAGCAACTGGGAATAATAACTTCCACAATTTTGCATTCAACTAATTTTTTTTTTCAAATTGACGGGAATCTCTTTGCACCAGGGTTGAAAAAGAAATTATTTTTAAACAAAGCATGTGTCTTTTTTCGTTTAGAAATAAATTCAACCTATTTATTAGTCTCTGTTTGCTTTGTTTATTATTACTATAATGTACTCACTGCATAATTATGTTTTGCTATTTGTTTTTTATTAAGCTAACTGTAAAAAAAACACATTTAAATTTTAAACATTTAAACACACTTGTTTATAATCAAAATGTTTAAAGCATAGCTGTTTAAAACGGGTAATGATGTTTAAAACGTTTAATACATAATAACCACCATTTATAAAAATTTTAATATAGTAACACACTACTTTAATATTTAAACAGCGTTTTTTTAGCTGAGCCCATTCATTTAAAGATATTTGGTCATTCGCTGAGGTTTCACTATTTAAGTAACTTGGGATCATCAAGTTTCTCCTCACCTATAGTGAAACGCATGCAGCTCTTCACTTCTGAATTACGTTTGCTATGATCCAACCAAATTTAAGTCAATGAAAATGTAGATCGAGGAGGAAATTGAAAAGAATATCCGAAAGAGATTATTGTCGAACATGCCAAGAATATATACGTGCGCCGCGTCGAACTGTTAATAGAAAAACCATTATATCGTTATGCCAAACAATTGGAAAAATTTAGTAAATGATGTGCAAGAAATAAAATAAACAATTTCAAGAGGTAATTCTAATATATTTTCCTCATATTTCAAAAACTTTCAACAAACAATCACGTTATAGTCGAGATATTCAATGTTAAAATCTTCACCCAAAAAAAAAAATAAAACTCTAACGAGAAACGATATAGAGGAATTTGTTAAAGGGTCAGGGGTGGCCGGCACCCGCTGCGTTCAATTCCTAACAATAATAAAAATGACGAGAAATCTTTTTATACTAGTTAAAAACCAATTAACTTCAGCCATACATTTGACGAATGCAAGTAACTATTATTTTACAATTAATATTGTTATTAACAAATAAAAATAATATGCGTTTGAATTTTTAATTGTTTTTTCCTATAATGAAATGAATTAGTAAAAATAACTACTAAAACTAATGAATTTTCCTCACATTCGTAATAAAAGCGTTGTATACCTTCAAATATTTCATTTTTTTTAATAGAAGGGAATTCTCATTACTGATAAAGGCTAAACCTAATTTCTAACAGTTTGTTAGGCCGGACCAAAATTGTACCAGTTCCTTCCTATATTATACTTGATTTTTGTACAAAAATTGAAGTCAATTAAATTAGCAGACCTTTACACTGATTTTTTAAAAATATGTATTAGGTCCTCATTTTATTCAGTTGGAATCATACCAAAATCTTACCAGCGCATCCCTTTTGTAATAAATTTTTTTTTGCTAAATTGAAATTAAACAGAACCAGTAGATTTTAATAATAAACTCGTAGATTTGATTCTTTTTGCAACTAAAATGAAAGGGCTTTAGGTAGCGTCCACGTTCATATTTTGTATGCATTATCCCTCCATGCATTTTTTTTATATTGCCTCTTGCAGGTAGTAGGTAGTCCCTATTAAATTCTGATTCACAGGTCAAACATTTCACTGCATATCTGCTACCTTTCTTCTTGCCATACATATTTTTACTTCTACATGATTCATGAACAACTTAAGTCCCGCTTTCCTGGTATTTTCACACACCCAACACCAAACCAAGCACCACGTGGAAATGAAAATAGATCTGGGTCAGGGATGGACGATACGATAATCCAGGACATCGATATTTTTGCCTCCGATACTCGATATTTTTAAAGACATACGTGCTCTGTATCGATGCATATGGCTGTATATCGATACTATTCGATCCGTAATATTTAGCTCCTATCTTAGTAATGGGGTCATTTAGCGCAAAAGCGTAAAATCCGAATTCTGGCTGAATAATAAAATTTTTCGTAGTATTAAGTTGCAAATTACATATTTCTTTCATAGTTGATAGGGGGAAGGTGGATGGCGGATTAACAGAGAGCGATGACGGCGACAATTAAATTGATGTAATGTACTTATTTACTTACTAAATGGTTATACATTTTAACTCTGTTCTTTTTAAATTGTCGACATTTAAAATTTCAGATTTTACCTACCTTTAAAATGCTAAAAAATTTGAGCTAATTAGTATTTGAAGTTTCCTGTCTTATTATTCAATAATGGCGTACATTTTCGGCTTAACCATAAAAAGTAAATTGCTTGCAAAAAATACATTTCAAAAATTCTAAATTCCATTTATGAAAAATAAAAAAAACTTTTGGTATTGTTTTCTTATATCAAAAGAATATTTTCAGGTGCTCAGCTTGCTTCTCTAGGCACAATTTATAGCTTACTTTTATTTAGATTGTAAAAAATTACAAATATAATTTTAAAATGAGCAGCGTGATGATGAGTTACCAGATTCTATCCTAGATGCTGCAAATATTACAAGTTTAAATTTATTATTAAATATTATTTAAATATAAGAAATAATATAAGATTTTTGAAAACTGGTTCCAGAAGAAGAGGATAAGTAGTGTTAAGAAGAAGGTGTTTCTGGCTTATTTTGCGGACTTGCAAAAAACATTCTAGCCAGTCTTTAAAATAAAATTAAATTTGGATTTAGTCCTATATTTCAAGCTAACATCATTTATAAAAAACTGCCACTTTCAACACTTGTTATATAATATACTTGTGCTTATTTCAGCACTATGTTCCCTCATTGCTCCATTTCAGTTTTTCATTTCTAGTTTAATGCAGAAGTGGATATAAAGAAATTGTTCCGCCACTGTATGATTTACCGACGTAAGCCAGAAATAGGTATATAAAAAGTCTCTGATATAGTGACGGATATATTTCAGAAAAGGCCCGTTGGCGGGACAGTGACTGATATGGCTTGGCACTGTCTCTGACAAGATAGATTGTCCTTCACGAATCCATCATTCCTCTACAAACTCAAACTTAATTCGACCTTGTTTAAGACATCTCGTCTATTTATAGAAATGTTTAGTTTCATATTTGTTATCAAGATATTTTATATTTTATTCCTTTAACTTAGGGGTAAAATTAAATTGAAGAGCAAATTTATTTATAATATTTGAACGGTACAAAGTGAATCAACAATATAGTAAATCCGAATGTATGCAATATATGTGTCTTAATATACTCTTTTGTCCCTCATATTACATGTTGTAATTATGAACATTAATACATATTTTATACAGTATAATTAGAGTAACGTTTTGCATAAGTTTGAAAGTCTATTTCATTTTTCCTACGCCTACAACTAACAAAATTATAACGATATTTTACCTTAGATTTTAGTTTATCAGGTGTTGGGTCCTTTGTTCTCCAATATTGTCAAGATCATTGAAAACAACACTGGTAAATTGGTTTTACCCGGAACTTCCTTCATTATGAATTCTTGTTTTTATCAGTAATAGTGAACTATCGAACAGGTATCTTTCACTTGTCTGGACAAATATTTCATGACCTGGAAGGAATTGGAAAAACGTGTTTTTCGGCATCTAGGGACCCTGAAAGGTTAAGATCTGATCTAATGTGCCATATGGAATATACAAAAAAATATAGAACAAAAGCTTTAATAGCTGCCGCATAGTCAAGGGGTAGAACTATAAGAGCACTTATCCCCTCAATTACCAAATCGCTTGTTGTTACTCATAGTAACTACCAACATAAAAAAAACATTACCGCCTTCTGCATTGGCTCTAGAAATTGTGCTATATGTTTTTTCTTTTATGTCGTTTAAGTGATTTTTTTTTGAGGAGAATAATTTTTCCATTTGTTCTATATACTCTTCTTTGATTCAAAAAAAGGTTTTAGGGATAATATGCAACTCATATTGTCCGTTTTCGAATCCAACATTGAGAAAACTTTATCCAAATTTACTATTTGCAATCAATTAAGCATCGCAACTCCTTTGGATCTCAGCCAAAATTTTGAAATTTGTATAGCGTTCTTTTAAAAAAATAGCTCGAAAGTTGTAAATGTCAAACTTAGAATATACCCTGAACCGAAATTTGTGAATATGGAAAAATGTATTTAGTATTTTTGCGGTCGAATATAAAAATGCCAATGTAAAACACTTCGAACCAGTTCTCCGCTTAATCATGTATACCAAGTAATTCAGTGTCCATTAAAAATGCGCTTTAAGTAATATAAATCGAGTAAAAATATTACTCCTTTAAAAATAACTAAACTATTGGTAATAACCCATCTTTGGTGGGTATTTCAATGTTATTAAAGTTTATAACTAAAAAAACACAATCATAGTATATTATTCAACATATATATATATATATAGATATGGTACCTCAAAGCTGACCAAAAAAGTCAACTTTGTAACATGGTTGAGGTGGCAATTTTATTTTTTTTTTCAGACGAAACTTCCTGGAACTATGGTTCTTGCGGTCTTACAGAACTCTATTGATTTTGATTGGGTTTCAATTTCTTTTGACGATTTTATGAATTTTTTTCGTTCGAAAAAAGGGTGTTTGGTGGCGCTTGTATCTCAAAATGGGTGAGTCCTATTGAAATTTTCCAAGAGACGTTTTTCATAGGAAATATCTAGGAGAACAAAAACCTGCATCTCTGTCGAAAAAATGATGAGAAAATATACATTTTTAAGAAAAACTGAAGTTTTTCGAAAGACATAAAAAAAATTTTTTTATTAATTTTTTCTTTTTTATAAGAAAGAAGCAGAAAACTGGTCAAAAAACTAATTATGGCACCGGAAAGTCCTTAAAAAGCTACACAAAATGTATTATTTGTGAAGGATCCTGGATTATATACAGGGGAGCACTAATGGTTCCCAAGATTGGCTACATTTTTTAACATTATCCTGTATTACAAGGAAACCAATATATCTAAGCTGGTAGGATATTTGTTTTACGAAACAAGATACTTTTAGGTAGACAAAAACCAAATTTCGAGTTTATAACTTTAACGGTTTAATTACCGCAATTTTTGAAAATTGATAATTTAAATTCCAACTTTAACCTCATTTTGCCGCTTACTGCGAATAGTAATCGAAATTATTTCAAGGTTCCCAAGAATATGTACATTTTTTAAGATAATCCTGTATTACAATGAAACTAATATATCTAAGCCCGTAGGGTATTTTGTTACGGAACAAGATATTTTTAGATAGACAGTAACCAAATTTCGAGTTTATAACTTTAACGGTTAAATTACTGCAATTTTTTAAAGTTCATCATCATCAAACTTTAACCTCTTTTTGCGCTTACTGCGAATAGTAATCGAAATTATTTCTAGACATTTAAGACCAGACCCGCGGATTGACCATTTATTTGGCTACAAAAAAGCTTTAATAACATTTCCTCAACTACTCAGCAAGTGGGTGAAAATTCGATTTAAAAAAAAGAGCACATATCGGTCATATGGCCTAGGATGATAATAAAATTTACAGATATTTGACATGTCAGTTGTGATAGATTTTGGTCTGTTTAATGCAAATATTTCTCTGATATTTTTATCGCTTCGATTTATGTTTGTGCATTTATGCCTTAAAGAGACAGACATTTTTTTAGAAAAACTTTTTTTCAAATAAAAAATGCGTTTGGTCGGAAAACTGCTTACGGCGGAAAACTGGTTACAGCGCCAGAAAGTACTCAAAAAGATACACAACATGGACGGCTTAGGAAGAGTCTTAAAATATATACAGTGGTTGCAATTACGAGGTGAAGTTTGCACAAAAAAAACCTAAATTGCTTAATTTTTTTAAATACGGTTTTCATAATCTATGTAACTTTTATAGGAGTAATTTATTTTGAAAAAGTATTCTGACAGCTCTCAAAAAAATATTTTTTTCCTGTAACTTCTGAACTACTTAAAATTTTTATATACGGTTTTCACAGTTACATGTAACTTTTAGGGGCGTCATTTATTTGAATTTTTTGTGACAGGTTTATTGAGGTAATTAAAAAAATTGACGTGTCAAAAAAATTATTCTCCCCATAATTTCTAAACTACTTAAAATTTATTTTTAGATACGGGTTTCACAGTTTCTTGTAACTTTTAATGTCGTAATTTATTTTAGAGAAATCTTTGTGCTATTTTTTTAAATGATATTTGTACAGATAAATGTGTAACATTTTTTAATCAAATCAATGACATGACCCCTGCCTATTCTTTTGTTCATCCATTTTATTTCCAGACATTATTTTAAACCTCGTCAAAGTCCGACTGGCGTATCAGCCGCCATCGTACTCAGCTTGGAATATAACGGGGTAGTTGTTAACCTTGGAAGAATTGGTGGCACTATCCACGTAACGTCAAAACATTTGAGCACTCAAGCATATTTGTAGTTTTTTTAAATTTGCAAAATAATTACAGGTATAATAAACGTATTACTATCAAAAGCTGCCAACAATTTTACATTTTGGATTGGTCGATCATGACCCGAATTGTAATTTTGCCCCTCTCTATAAACAAAATATATTACATCAGGGAATTTTAAAATATTTTCACAAATTGTGTTAAAAAACAATGTCATATGTTTAGTGTGACACAGAGATAGATAGATTGCCTACCAAAATGTCATTGCGGGCCCATAATTTTTCTGATTAAATCCATTTGAATAAAATAACTTTAAATAAATATAATATATGCTGGTGTATTTTATTGACGGTTTGACATTTTATAAATAAATGCCGGAATCCGATTAAAATGATAAAGGGCCGTTCTGTGAAGATAGGAAGAATTAACGTTCGATGTACTTTAGTGAAATGTGGTGGTTGAGCTTATTTAGATTATTCTAAAAATGACAAATATTATCACAGTATTTGTTTTGTTGTTGGTAAAGCTAAGCTTATAAAAATTAGATTTTAGTATATTTGACGAGTTTCAAAAATAATTATCTGAAAACTAATTACTCAAAATTTCACGATCGACAGGGGGAAAAGGAATTAAAGCGTCAAATGTGTTTTTCGTTTTTTTTTTAACAATATATCTTCAAATAAATAAGATTTTTAAGAGATTGTTTAGTCAACGTCAAAAGAGGTAAAATGTATTTTTATTTGTTTTACAATATCTTTTTAAATCAGGTATTTTTGAATTATCTTCCTTAAGGGGCTGAATTGTGTTTTAGCCTACTACTAGTAACACATTTTTAAGTCCCTCTTGTATAGATTTTCAATAAGTTTGCGCAGTTTTTTGCATCTTTCGGCAATCTTATAAATATTTTAGTTGGCGTCGTCATACTTGTATTTTGCCATAATGGTGTTGCTTGCATAGCATTTATAATAAGGTAGCTTATTTTCACTCCGTACTTTGCGGATATTGCTTTTTATTGTATATAATGTTTTCATGTCATTTCAGAAAAGATGCAAGCTGCCTGTTAGGGTACTCCTCCGTCTCTAATAAGTTTTTGTCTTCCTTCGTATGTAATGTTTTTTTGAATATAATAAACATTTTCATAAACATTTTTTTTCAATACAAAGTTACAGTTAGTTAAATCTTGCAATACTTTTCCTATTAGTTCAAATTAGTATGTTTAGAGAATGTCCCAAACACCTAAATCGGCGATATTGTGTTTTAAACTTTCTAATGATCGTTTTTGATTAATTTATTGAAAATCTGAAATCGGTTTTTAACCATATGCCACATACAGTTATGAAAATCATTATTTGCTTCAGACTGTTTAATGCGCATTAATTATTTTAACTATTGTTAAATCAATAGTCCCCCAAAATGTCCTTACTAAAGTTGCCTTATTTTGTTTTTGTTCCAGGTAAGTCAAACATGTTTGATTATTCAGAAATTTGTAATGGTAAGTTAGTTCTAGTTTATGTATCATATTTTATAACAAGTTATGCTTGTACATTGAAAACCTGACGGCTGTAACACATGTAAACATAATGAAATCAAAGAGCGTATAATGTGTATATTTCATTCATTATCAAGGCAGAGCGCGTTTAACTTTTCATTCTTATGCTACGTGCGAAAATCACAAAAAAGAGAAAATATTGTAAGCAAGTGTTGGCTGACATTCGGTCTTTGCAGTAATTGGCAGTTTTATAGCATAATTAAAACTAGAATTATGAAAACTAATTATATTACCGGGTAAGCTTCCTTTTTGCATGTAGTTCAGTTTCACACCTCCTTTGCGTAATAGTAATGCAGTTATTTATAAATTCCCAGTCAACTAAAAGCCAGTTTTCTACAACTACTAAAGCCAGTTCATTTAACGGGTCTGGCACCACAGATCGATTTTTAACTCGTCGTCCAAAAACATATCATATATTCTTAATGGGATTGAGATCTGGCGAGCGAGCGGACCAAATCATTCTTGCGAAATCTTCTACTTCAAGAAAGTTATTTGTCACATGAGCACTATGGATGCGTTATCATCCATAGAAATTAAATCACGTCCCCGATGCCCTGCAAGTGGTGAGATAATTGGTCGCAAAATACGCTTTAAATATCGTTCAACATTCACTCATTCTCAAACAAAACCAGTTCTGTTTTCCCACTATAAATTCCACCCAAAACAGTAAAAGATCCTCCTCCATATGACTCTTCCTCTACCATACAATGTTCTAAATATCTTTCGCTTAATTTCCTCCAAAACCCTCGCAACCGAAACCTAGATTCGCCCGTAAAAATCACATTTTCTATTTTTCATTCCAACCCAAATCTTAATCAGCAAATTCCCGCCTTCCTCTTCAAGAGTTCCCTACCTAAAGACAAGTGTTTCGCCGGTCTCCTTGATTTTAGATCGGAAGTGTGCAATCTTTTAATCGTTTTAAGAAGCCAAAGTTGATATTGATTTCAAAATAATTAAACACCCTCTATATCTGTAAACTCCATTAGAAAAAAATTTGAAGTAACTTTTTTATTTAATTTTTTTTATCTCTGTAGAAATACCAACGTTAATAAAGGGGTGCATTTATTACCAAAAACCCTGTACCCTAAAATAAAAACGAATGGTAATGACAACTAATCAGGAAAAATACTTAATTTTCTAACGGGTTGACATAGAGTAATAAACAAGAAATCATATTGAAGCTTAAGGATGAGGCTATAAACGAGTATCTTAGAATATTGCTAAATTAATAGCGACAATCCAAAACTAACGTCACACTTTCCCAAAAAAAATACATTGTGTTCAACCCTGTATCTCAGACCTACACTAAGCGACAGCTTTCTACACATAAGCATAGTGTAGCCAAAGCATATACCTACAAAACAAAACTAAAATGTTATTCCTACCTTTGTTTGTATATGACGATGCGCGGGAAGTAGGTAGGTTCTCTGATGAGGTTAGTAAGAGATGAGTACAAGGGCCTCTGCTGCTCTTCCTTGGGGATGGCTTTTAGCAGACTCCAACCATTCTTTATTATGAACATTAAAATTTACAAGAATAATGATTTTGGATGAAGAGAATCTAGAGATTAGGAAATTTACTTTAGAGAAAGAAAGTCAAAGAACTTATTAAAGGAATTATCTGGGGAAAGCGGTAGATATAACAAATAAATTTAGGGGAACTTCTAAGAACTAGTTTAAGCCACAGAATATCGGATCCATTTAATTCAAGATAAGTCTTGCACAGGATAGATTAGTACCAACCCAACCATTCAGACAAAATGACGTAAGAAGTTCATAACCACTAAACCAAAGGTAATTAGTTCCATTTTTACGGCTTATTTTGGTTTAGGTTAGGAAGAGAATATAGAATTGGAGATAGTGGTAAACAAAGTTGAACTTTTCACTCAAGCCACAAATACTGGTAAATAACAAATAACATTTCGACGGTAGAGCGCCACAAGTATCCCTCACCCCGAAATTCGAACGGAGAGGTATTCCAAAAACGAGCGCGAGATATTTTATTTGAGGAACGGCCATCATAATAAAAAAAAAGTAGAAACTAAAAAAGAAAGAAGGGCAGGAAATGGCAGTTAAGGCTTCACCAATTATTAGCACCCCCCAACTTTGGAAGCCATCCCTATATAAAAGAGGACTGCCATCAATTCCAACTGCCAACGTATATATGTTTTACCCTCAAATCTTGAAAATTTGATACAAGTAAAGTGACTGCTTCAAAATCGTTGACGGGGTTCAACTTGGCATAATCCAGACAACGACTTCTCTGATTCTAAGTCTAGATAGTTGAGGATCTTATAAAGAGAAGAGCGTCGGGACTAGTTGCAACGGCATTCTATAGGCTCCATTAGCTATAATTCCTGAAAAATTCAATAAAATTATGGTCTCACTCCCAAAATAAGGGTTAAAGAAGTCAATGTCAAAACCATAGTTTCGACAACCCCAACTTTAACCAGTTGCCGACCCTATATTAGGTGAGGTCGGCCGTTAGTTTCTCCGCCAAACGGAGGATATATTGACCCTCTTTAAAGGGAATTAACTGGCGGTCACGACCCGAACTAGAGTATTATACTTGACTTCTAGACAAAGATGTCAAGCGTACACCGATCCAAAGTAATACGGGCAAATACCCGATAGAGATTAATGTCCCTCAAGAGGAGACCCTCAGGGAAATAGTCTTACTCACCTGGAAGAAATCGTCAGAGCCGAGCAGGGGAATCAAAGGTGCCACCCTGAGTTGGAAGTACCTGAGCTATAAGTATGATGGTTGACACACCCCAACCGGTCTATGTCTGATTCGGCCCGTTTAAAGAAATGTCGAAGGAATCTCCACAGTAACCAAATCTGAACAAAATCATAGGCGTATGCGACGAAACATGGAAGTAACCTGTCCCCCCCCTGAATGTAGATAGGGTTAGTCAACAAGATCCCATCTCGGACGTGGCGCCCAAAATGCAACAACAATGTCTTTTCTCGGACATGCCACCCAACAGGGTATGTGGGATGTACACCAACTATATACTCGGACCTTAATTACTGATATTTTAAATCCAATTCAGCTAATCCTAAATACGAAAATCTGTTTACAAATTTGTGTTTCTACTTCTGTGAACTTAACATGAAATATATTGTAGAGACTTACAATCATCGTGTTGGTTTAGTAAGGAGTAAAATATATGACACTAAAAATAGGTCTGCAGGAAATCAGCACTCTATCTTTTTTATTTATTATTTCTTTTTTACTTTATTATTTCACTCAAAAGATTGATTTTTATTGTTTTAGAAATTAATATTTTACCTTGAAAGCATGTAAACAAAAAACAATCCATTTTTATTTGTAATAATTCCAGATAGGCCGTCAAAACTGCTCCTTTGTTCCACCATCGCCTGATCGACACTTTTTTTTGTTACAATAAATTAAAAAAAGCGTAGCCTTTCACATATTTGATATTCAGGAAGTTTATATATTACTGCATATGAAGCATCAATTTCTCAATAGAGGAAGAATTTATGTAATAACCCCCCCCCCCCCCGATTCCAAAAATTATTGGAAAATTATATAGTAACGCAATTTTCTTAGACGAAATTACAATAGCAGCAAAGATGCAGAACACAAAACGTTTATTGTAGCGAATCCGTTTTTTAGTTCGTCGCTTTATGTCGATGATCTCTTACACCGAGAAAAAGCAAATATTGACGTTCTTGCTCATATTTTATCTTCTACATATAATTCGTACTTTTATTCATGGAAAAAGTTATGGTCACCGTAACTATCCTTTAATAAAAAACATTTCTAAGAATAAAAAAAAAACAAGCAAACAGAAAAAGAGCTATCATTTTTTACATATTATCGGACCGAAGATTCTTGACGGAAACGTATAATTAGCATAATTAATTTATAGATATAGTTTCTTGCGACCACGCCAAGATCCCACCATGACATAAAGTACAGAACGAACTACGTTGCTTCGAGTGGTAATCTTCATAAAATGAGTATAATCTGACAGAAGCTCAATGCTTTATGAACACTTAAGGACAACTTAAGAACTATTTATAATCGTAAGTTTGTATACTCGACACAGTAAGTTATGGCTCTACAGAGTGTTTTTCAATAAGTGTCCGATATTTCACAGGACAAGTCCTTAAGCATTTTTAGGATGAAAAGATCGTATAAAGATGGGTTCAAAAACGCTTCGATTTAAATATAGAGGGTGTTAACATTTTAGTTTTATTTTATAGATCTGTCTGCTACTTTTTGACAATGACAGGTTTTTACCCCCAAACTTTTTTTTACGGCGACACTGATTTTAAAATCTTTTTGTACGTGTCACTGTTTTCCAGTTATTTAGCAATATATTTTTTATGCTTGTAACCACCCCGTTTTAGTACAAGTATTACTATTCATATTATTAACAGCTGAAGATTTATGATTTTTATGACACTTAAAATTGAAAGACATTTACAAAATAATATTTTTTTTTATTCAATTTAAAAACATTTCAAACAGTAATTTTTAAACAACAACGAACAACGAAACACTAGACAAAAAAATAAATAAAATAACAAAAAAATGCTTAAAGTGCCCACTTCCTTTTAATAGGCATGCATGCATCGCGCACTCTTGGAGTATTTCGGATCGTTCGACATGAATCTATAATTCAGTTTTTTAGATCTTGTTAATTTTAAATAAGGGTTTGGTAAATTAAGGTCTTTAGGTCTCCCCAAAGGAAATAATCTAAACGGTTAAGGTCTGGTGATCTAAGGTGCTATAGTTGAGGCCTTTCCAGACTTATCCAACAATTATTGTAGGTTTCGTTCAATTCCTGGCTTCGATGCTAAAATCGGCTAGTGTGCCGTCATGCATAAATCATATTTCATTCCGCAGTAAAAATGGCGCATTATCGTCTAAAATAGGCAATTTATTTTCAATAAAAACCGCGACTTAATGTTGAAAAGACCTTTCGAAAGATGTGCTGCTCGATTTTTTCTTATATTCAATTTAAGCTTTTTTTAATTCAATTTTTATCTAGAAATTTTTAGTCTCAACACACTAGAAAAGAGACTTAGTGTTTCTTGCTTGGTTAAAGAGGAATAATAAAGAACCGCCGTGTATTTTACAAAAAAAAAATAAAACTCTCATAAAATCAAACTAAACTCTATTAAAATGTTCTTTGTAAGCACTTATTAGCTAGTTATTTGTAGCAACACGGGAAAACTTACAGGGAAATGAAAAGTATTTCAGTGGTTCAAGGGAATCTGACCAAAAAGAGATATTAAACGGTTTATTTATTTTTTTAAATTATAATTCAGAACTAAAAATATTTGCGATTTGGGCTCTTGATCCAGATTTGACTCCCCGGAGTCTGTGGCCTCTCGTCCCTGGGGACAGTCCGACCCTGTGTTTTTTACACAATAGTATTTTTTATTTTCAGTGGAAAAAGCAACACAATTATTTTATGAATTTAATTTTGTTTATTTCGTGTTTTTTTGGGCCGTGTAGAATAATCTTTTTTAGCAAAATGAATTCTTGAATTGCATGCTCTATTTGTTTATATAGAACAAACTCAAAAAGTCCAATGTACAACTATGCAATATTAATATATTTAAATTTCCGGTTATATCATAAGAAAAGCATTCGTAAGCAAACTTTCACATGCCTTTTTTTTATATAAGCTAATGAAATCAAGCAATTGAATGAATGTTGTGCCTGTAAAAGATGGAATAGGCAAATGTTTACCCAATTTGATACGACAAACTCTTAAAGATCTTAGAACTGATAAAAGCAATATAATTGGTCATACATATGCGAAAAATTTATTTCCTTAATTTGGCGAATATCTCCTTATTGAGTTTGAAGCATCTAGAGGTACATAGGAATATTAAAAAAATCGACTATAACCTATATGAGCTAAACTCTCTGTTTTGCTTTAGAAGAGCTGTAGTGAATTATAAATTATATCCTTATTTAAGCAAGTCTCAAAAAAAAAGTGATAATCCACTGTTCTTTAAGGTTGTTAAAGTAGAATCTGTCGAAGGACTTCATCATCATGTGTAAATTCTATAAAAAATTCTAGTTTTGAAAGAATTATTTTTTCAAGCGATTGTGCTGTATATTTATATGTGGCAGACACTATCAAATAATCTCAGTTAAATAAACTTAAAAAGGAATACACTGATTTGCCGTTTGCTCTTTATTTTATGGAAAATATAAATTTTTCATCACTTTTTCATAACACGACAACATCTTCCCAATAACATTCTGTCATCCCCAAATGAAGTTACTACAAAGGAAATATTGAGCTGTCCCGTTTCATATCTGGACAGACCACCAATACTAGAGGCCCAAATACAGAGCCAAGCAAAAAAAAAACTTCCAGTATTTGCCTCTGCTTCTGTTCGCAAGTTAAAAGAGTCGTAGTGTAGTATTTTTGGTAACTTATAGCTTTCGTTTTCAGTTGTCATCATTAATTGGACAAGAGAGCATCGTCAGTTCAATATTAAGACGTATATTGAAAGAAACAAATGTTTCATTAGGTTACAATGAATATTTTGGGTCCCACTTTACGCTTAGTTCCCTATATCTTAAGGCTAATCAATGCCACAACCACAGGCAATGACCTATCTAGTGGTGCAAACATTTAAAAGCCAGCTACAAATGTGTATCGAAATCATTTTCAAAACAACAAAGCAAACGGCATTCTTTGTTCTTTTACAGAGTAATTGTAATTACATTAGCTAGGTGCTTTTTATTAACGTTTAAAATATAAGAGGTTTTTTTGCGGCACCACCTACTATATATTCTCACGTTGCAGCGTTGTGCCGTGATGACTTATTAACTTCTCAGTGTTTATGACAGCTTCTAAGATTCTTTCAACTTTTATTACAATGTGAATATTGACAACCAAAATGTACCAGAATAGAATAAAATATTCTGGTGAAAAACCACGTGTTTTATATTTAAGACGATATTTTTATTTTAAATCTATTTTTTTTGTCTACGGCCCTGTCTTAATTAGTAGGTCATCTCTCATAATTTGCTCCTTAGGCTCTTTTAACACCAGTTTGACAGTGTTTATATTATTAAAATTTTACGACGTGGATATATGCCGAATTTAAAAGTTCACAGAAAAACGTCATTCCCTAAGGTTTTTCATCCATGCGTACCTCTATGTCTGTGTCTGTATTATATTACTTTATACGTAATATTTAATTTTTAATAAACTCAGCGATCAATTTGATCATGCAGGGTATTAAACTTTTCACGGGTTACCACCCGGTATAGTCAACATGCCGAGGCGTTACTAGTACTAAAAATGAGCTGGATGTCTTGTTTATGAGACAAGAGCTCGCTGTCTTGTATTGTACGTACTATATGGACATGCGAAGTCATAGTTTATGACACTTTATAGCAGGCCACGCACCACCTGGACATTCAATTAAGTGTCAGAGGGAGATGGAGGTAGTTGTTTTTGAAATGAAGAGGCGGCGGATGTCGATTTATCAATAAAATATTGGTTGGAATTCTCGAATTTATTATATTAAACGATAGTTATTTTAATGAGATTACTACCCATTTGCTGAGTCTGTTATTGGATTTGCCACTTAGTGAAATGATTACATTGTTTTGCTAAATTGTCTGGTAATGGTACTAACGATTGTAGTTTGCATATGATTTAGAAATGTTCGGGGCCACTGGAGTGCATCTAAATACTACCTAAATAACATCGAAACTTTTTAACATATTTAGGAGGAAAGTTAAAAATACATTTAAAAGTAAGAAGATATCATTTATTACAGAAAACCAATGTAAAAGACTGTTCGAAAGTTTTGTCTTTATTAACAAAGCTGAATAGGTAGGTACTTTGTTTTCGCAAAATGATTAATATAGGTAGAGTTTTTCGACGAAATAAACTTATGGACGTACAGGCCATGATTTTTTTAGAAGATATAATTTTAATGTTGAAATAGATACGAAAATTAAATTTAATTTTACTTTCTTTTAACTAAAATCACCTTCAATTACCAGTTACCAATCAAAATAATTTTTGTTTCAGTTTTAATTCAGTATTAAATACAAGTTTTATTAGTTCTAGTTTTCCAAAGCTATCTAATTTATTATAACTAAGCGGTGTCTATGAAGAATATGTAACCCAAGTAGGACATATAATCATATATAGGCTAAAATGCTGTGATATTGGCTAATATCCCTGGCTAATTAGCTAAAATTGCTAGCCAGAATAACAATTCTATTATAGCATAAACACGGAAATATGGCTAAAGCGGGGAATAATAATTTATCAATAATGAGGTAAAAATGGGCAATTGGCAATTATATTACCCTCTCTTTTGATTTTATGGTTGGGTTTATTAGGTACTTTTTGACTTTAAAATCAAGGTTTTTTAGCTGAATTTTTACTTGTTTTTTAGGCGAAATTTGAGTAACATTTTTTTCCGAAATTTACCGAATTTAAATAATTCCTCATTTTTTGCCGTTTCTTCATTTATATGATAAATCATCAACTGTTTCAAGTTATGTACAAATAGTATTAACAGAATCAATCAGTTTAAGAATTTATGAGCCAAGAGGAAATGCAAAGATTACAAATCACATACACTATGACTTATTGTGTACAATATTTGTTAATATAATAAGTTTGACGGTTGGTAGGGACAAAAAACACTTGCGCAGGAACTTTTACTGTTAAAAGATACGCATGTAAAACACGCACCTCTTCTTGCAACTAAAATTTTCGTTTTCAACTTGGCTAATTTAAGGCCCACGAGCCAGCGTAACAAAATTAAACGACGATTACCCCAAATCGACGTTTTTCTATAATATGTGGTGGAATATTTAATCTTTTTATTAGAAATTTTGTATGGCGAATAATTTATATTTCGTTTTTCAAAATAAATCTTCATTTAGGTTAAGGTATAGTTTTATAGGTTATTAACGTGAAAATGTGGCATTTTTTGGCAATATTATAGCAAAAATAAGCGAAATAAAACTACCCAATTTTAGTTTAATTTTGAAAAAAAAATATTATAATAAAATCCATATTTTTTCTTCTCAATTTTTGTTGTCTTAAAATGTCATAATCTGGCACTCTTCTATAGCTATTATTTACTAAAATTAAACTTAAACACTTGCTAAAATATGTTTGGTTGGCATTTGGGAAATGCCTACTTATTAGATTTCTATGGATTAAAAATGCCATATTCTGGCATTTCAAACAGCTATGCTTACTATATTTTAGCTTCAATATTTGCTAGAATATATTTGGTTATGTTGTGGCAACAAAATTGACAGATATTTCTACTTTTTTGCCATCCAATATTACAAAAAAAAAGTTGGAGGTTTAATTACCCCATAAAAGATATTTTTTGGTGAAGTAATTATGCTACAGCCTATCTACGTTAAAAACTGCTACTTTTGGAGCCAAAAAATCTAATTTGAAGCGAGCTTTTGTGGCTGGAAAACAAACTAAAATTCATTTGATAAAGCTCTGATTTTTATGTGGCTTTTATGTTGTCTTGACTGATAGGCAAAAAAGCTCATCAGATAATTTGTGCTACTTAAGAACTATTTGGAGTTGGAGCAGGGGAGAGTTTAGGTCACTGGTAAAGTAAAAAATTATATTTTCTTTTTTGTAAATATTATTTTTTATAGTGATATTTGAAAAGCAAGGTTTTTAGACCAAACCAGCAAACATTGAAAAGTTAAAAGAACGAATAACACAAAAGTGTAGACCAATTTCTCCAGAAATAATACGAGATGTTCAAAACGAATTTCATTTGCGATTAGGGTATTGCCAAATACTGAATGGAGAACTTTTTGCGCATTTATTAAAAACAAAATATTTCGTATCTTTAATTATGGACACATTTTTTTTCTATAAAAATAACCGCAACTGAAAATATTAATCGAAGTGCCCGAGCGTTTTTCCCAAAAAAGAAAGGTATTATTGTAATAAATTTATTTAGTTACAGAATTGCACTATATATCTAAATATAATAAAAAAAAAAAGTTAAATTTTAAGAACAAATGATTGATCAACGCGCAGAAGCATTTCAGTATTTTGCAGTAACACCAGGATGTTCAAAAAGTATAAGAACAATCCGTGGAAATATCTTAGTACCAAATTTAGAGTTATGAGTTATGGAATGTCAAATGTATCCATGAAAAATAATTATCTTAAAATTTACACATTTTATTTTTTTTAGAAAGGAAAATAGAAAATAACGAAAAAACCCTTAAAAATGTTATCTCATTAAATGGCACAACAACAATTCATTCATTTTAACTTTTGTAGTGACAAGTTTAATACTTTATACCACCTCAGTTTCTTCAAAGTAGTTTTTGTTTTTTTTTATCAGTTTTATCATCAGTTGGTTTGATAATTTAAAATCCAGATAGTTTTGATTTATTTAATATTGAAAATATTTCAGTTGTTTATAATAAGCCTGTGAAAATTTGTCTAAAGCTAAGGTCCACCTTTATGAGGAGACTAAGATTTTAAAATATAAAAATCTGGGTTTTTATACAAGTATTATCCAATGTTTTGTTTTCGTCTTAAAGAAGACTTTGACAGAAAAATTGTATGCTTATATGTAGTGTAGTAAGTATATTCACATATATATTTTTTAGACTATTCAGGATTTCAAAAGAAAAATTATAGGTGAAAAATTATTATAATGGCCATTGTGATGTTCTAAATACGTGTTGGTTAAAATAAATAAATTTCTTTTTTATAAAAACGGAATTAATTACCTGTTGCTTAAAAAAACTACTGACAAGATTTTTTTTAGCTTTTTTTTCTAAAGTAAAAAATATATAAATACTCATCAAATGAAAAGTAGTTTAAACAAATATAAATCATAACGTATAGACTAATCTGACAACGATCGCTTTAGATACACATCAACAAAAATACTTAAAGGTAAATCTCAATTTAACACGTCTGGATATACGATTTTTCAAAGTATTTTTCATTTGTTGTACATTTATATATATATATATATATATGTATATATATCTATCTATTTCTTCTAGTCATTGGTTTTCTTGTTTAAGAGTAACAAAAGGTGATCTGATTATATATCTTGTACGATTCCTGATTTCTTAATAACAACATACAAAGTATTTTATGTAGAAATTAATATGAGAAACTTAAAATATGAGTTATTCGATTTATCATTATTTTGAAAAATACATCGAATTTGTATTGGAAACTTTGAATATCGTCAGTTATTTCATTGTCACTTCTGGCTATAAAATAAAATTTCTCTAGCAAAACCTAGAAAATTTACTATTACTGAGGTGGTTTTTTTTCACCCTCCGATGAATCCCTATAGTCTCATAAACACATCAGCCAGATTGAGAGGCATCGCTACATTTCTATCAAGTTTGAGACACGTGTGGCTTCAACTGTTATCCGCCATTGTGCTGTGTGACATTTTTACTGCGAAACTTTTGTTGTTGATGGCAACAGACAATTGTGTTTCAAAGCTGATACAGCTGTATGTTTCCTGCTTTTATTTCGTTTCGGAAGATTTTCACTCTAAAATTTTATTTTTTTGCTGTTAGTTAAACTATCTATACTATTGCCACACATGCATAGCTATAATATTTATAAACATTAACCAAGTATTGGTTTTAAAGATATATTTGACAACTACCCAAATTTATATTATCGTTAAATTCTTTGGTGTGCGATTAAAATGCTCCTTGACTTTCGTAGTAATATGACAGTTTCTCTCCAATCTACGATTCACCACTTGTAGAAGTCTTATAGGTTAGTTTTCCTGCCTGCTCTTCGATTGTTTTCAGATTATTTATTAAAATAAGGAATCGTGAGCAACGGCGATCTTTATTCTATTGGGAATGTATCGAAATATAATGATTATTTAGTAATTTTGATATTGTATTATTTATTATCCTTTCAGAACAACCATTCTATAATTTCTGAAAAGTTTGTCGGATTATTACAAGTTGTTAGAGCTTTGTTTGTTGCTGCAGAGAGGTTAGGAATTTAGTTGAGGTATTGTCCATTATGTGTGGGCTGTAGTTTTCTATCCGCATTCTGCGGATCGTTAAATAAGAACGTCAAGAAAAAGCAAAGAGGAATATCGCTCTTCTCCATTGTAATGTTTCAAATGTGTTTATAGAACTTCTGCGAAATAAGTACTGTTTGGTACCTAGATAATAAAAGTATCATCCACATAATATGTAAGCTAAAGGTTAGGTTTAATATGAGCGATGTTAATTGCAAGTTCTTTGAACCACTCCATACAAACATTAGCTGCTACCAGAAAGAAGGATGACCTCATTGGAAAACCATCCTCTTGAGAGTAAAACCTCTCATTCACTTAAAAGTAGAAATAGCAAAGGCAGCATAGTGGCATTACCTAATTGAGAGGCAACGGTGTGCGATCATAAACTGTATTGTCTTTCCTTAACTTTTGCTTAATTATCTCCAATGAATCAACATTTGTATATAAACTTTTAACATCATTAGGTTTGCTCGGATAATCTCTCCCTTGCAGCTGTAATTCTGCCAGCGAGTTCAGCTTTGACAATGCTGCATTAATTATTGGACAATTGGACACTTACAGATAATTTGCTGCACGAATAAATACTACTTCTTTTTCCACATTTGACCCCATTTGCAAGTTGAGTTGAGTTGCTGATGTCCATCCATACTGAATGTCGGGTTTGTCTTTTTAATTGTAAAAATTATGTCATCGTCTTCCTTAGGTTCCGTATATACTTTTGTGTTTTGACATTGATCCCATATTTAAAAATAACCCTGAAGAAGACTAAATATATAGACGAAACGTCGGCTCTTTTTTAAGAAAAAGGGATTTTTATTTCTGTCCTAAACCTGCTACCCTTCTATTCTTTGTTTCCTTATTTAACAGTACCACATCAGACCGATTATTCGTCACCCGTTTGTCGGTGACAATTCACCGAACTTGGTTAGTATTTATAATAAAGCACAAATTTATTGGCAAACTTCTGGTGTATGATGTTACACACCTGGTTATGTCGCTAGAGGTAGTCTATATTTTCTAGGTAAGTGTAGCCTGATGTCATATGCTGTATAGGCTCTGATCTCTCGCTACATTTTCGACACTTATCGGATTCAACTTGGTCCTGTATTGCCATCATTGATGTTTGTGCCTTGTTGGTAAAGAAATCTCTCAATTTTTGCAACTGTCGGGAGTGCGAATTGGTTAAGTCAACAAGGGTTCTTTCACGTTCTCTTTGTGGTAAGATCATTCGGAGAGTTCATGACCTTGGATGGTGTGACTTGTACTTGATTATCATTAGGCGAGTAGTTTGTTGTAGTCCCTTAAACTCCGTGTTGGTTCATTTCAAGATTCCGAAACAGTTCTGTCTTCATTTGATCATACTGATCTTTCATCTTGATCTTTACTTGCTTATCCTGGAGCAGTCTAGCTTGTTGGAATCCTAGGAATGTGTAGGGTATAGGGCTAAATCACCATTAATGACTTTGCTTTTTTCGATGTTTAAGGCTTTACATTTTTCTATTGCAAATTCCATATGGATGTCTTTCGAGAAGGTGTAAAATTTGGCACACGAATCTGAGTCTATGAAAAGAATGTGAGTAACTATGGAAACGATAGAGGATCTATATATGTGTCCTGAGGATGCACAAATGAAGTTCCGAAACGTGGACAATTTAAAAAAAGACTTGTTTTTTTACTGAATTAAATAATACACCACTCTAACGAACATTTTTTATCATTGTTTAGCCATATTGGATTTTTACCAAAATATTACCAGGTCATCTCCATATGACCCTTAATTTTTGGTCAATCGGGTAAGTAGTATTAAGCTATGTCGCGAACTGACAGACAGACTGAAGACGGACCAACGGAATTGATAAAACATGTTTTTTGTCATCTAGGGACTGAGAGGGTGATTTTTTTCACGATTACAAAAATCTTATTTGGCCGCAATTTTTTTCCGCCTACTTGAATTAGTAACACAGTTTTACTAGTTGAGCCGTATACCATAATTAGTTATGGCACACAATTTAAAATCATTAAGTAGGGTTTTGTTTTGTTCCGCCATCTTGGATTCGTACCAAAATTTTACCAGTTGGTTCCAACAATCCTTGATGTTTACGCAAAATTTGAAATAGATTCGACAAGTAGCTTTTTCATAATATTTGTTTAACATTGCACTAGGCCGCCATTTTGTTGCCATACTCGATTTTTACCAAAATATTACCAGATCATCCTCATATGACTTAATTTTTTTTTATCAACGTTTGAAGTCAATCGGGTTAGTTTTAAAGCTATGTCGCGAACCGATAGACAGACCGACAGACGGGCCGACGGAATTCATGTGAAACGTGAAGATATGTAAAAGCTGAGAGGGTGATTTTTTTCACGATTACAAACATTTTATTTGACCGCCATTTTGTTCGGTCATCTTGAATTAGTACCACTATTTTACTAGTTTAGGGATCAACCACAATTAGTTATGAAACACATTTTGAAATTAAATCATTAAGCAGTTTTTTCAAGCTGAATTTTTAAATATTTTAATAATCCGCCATTTTGTTCCGCCATCTTGGATTCGTACCAAAATAATACCATTTGATTCTAACATAATAATTGATGTTTTTGTAAAATTTGAAATAAATTGGATGAGTAGTTTTTTAATAATAGTTTTGCCATATTGGATTTTTACCAAAATGTTACCAGGTCATCCTTATATGACTCTTATAGAGATAGTCTACTAGACAGACAGACCGACGGAATTGAGAAAACATGTTTTTCGTCATCTAGGAATCATGAAACGAGAAGATCTGAAAAAATCTCGGAGAGTGATTTTTTTCACGATTACAATACTTCCGAGGGAAGTAAAAACATTGTTTGGATTTATTATTCACTCAAAAATTAAGTTTTAATTATTTGTCCGTTTCATTCTGGCTTCAGCGTATTACTTAGAAACACTTGACGAATTACCTAAAAGCAGAACACTCGCGTAATAGTAATTCTTACCCCCTTTCACTCTTCGGTCGCTCTCTCTGCTTTTACCGCTGCGCCTGATGGTTCCAGAACAATAAAATTGATAAAATACTTAAGAACATTAGTGTCAGGACGGAAAGAAATGTGACCTCGTGTGCACTGGAGGTTTGCATTATTAGTTGTGTCAAGCTGAGGAGTTATAACGAAACATTTGGGAGAATTTTACCTAATTTATTATTACAACAATGTTTTAAATCCACCGGGTGGTCTAGAGCAAAAATGTTTTGTTTATTTCATTTGGCACAGTTTTAATATTTACCTTTATTCATTGGCAATAGAAGACTGCAATTTCGGAATGCTTTTGGGGAACTAAGTTATATTTCTTTAAGTTTCTCACTTCTCGTTCTCAAAGCGAATTGATTGTTTGAAACAAAGTTTTTTATCGATTTGTGAAATATTTATCCTGTATTCTACAAGTTACTTAAATTATATTTTGTAGTTCTTACGTCCCTCGTAAAAGGGAAGTATTGTAATGGTGAAAGAAATCACCCTACAACATTTTTTCAGATCTATACGTTTCAGGGACTGTAGATGCCGAAAATATGTTTTCTCAATTCCGTCGGTCTGTCTGTTCGCGGCATAGCTAAGCACTTACCCGATTGACCTCAAATTTTGGTCAAAAATTAAGGGTCATCTCCATATGACTTGGTAATATTTTGGTAAAAATTTTTAATTTAACAAAAATATTACTAAAAAACTACTTCTCTAATGTATCCCAAATTTTTCACAAAAATCAAGTGGTAAAATTTTGGTATGAATCTAAGATGGCGGAACTAAGTGGCCTAGTTAGGAGCTTAATAAAATATTTTAAAATTCCGCCTGAGAAATCTATGTAATGGATTGATTTCAAATTATGTGCCCTAACTAATTGTGGTATAGACATGAACTAGTAAAATTGTAGTACTAATTCAAAATGACAGAACAAAATAACGGCCAGATAAAATACTTGTAATCTAAAAAAATCTTCACGTTTTAAGGTCGAAGCCAAAAAAATTGTTTCATCAATTCTGTCGGTCCGTTTGTAGGTCTGTCTATTTGTTAGTTCGTGGCATAGCTTATAAACGACTTATCAGACTGACTTCAAATAAATAATAAGATATTTAAAAAAAAACGGTTTGAAAAAACTAAAGATTAATTTTACATTTTGTGCGAGTATTAAGTGTGTGATAGAGGGAAACTGGTAAAGTTGTTATATGAATTTAAGATGGCGAACCACAATGGCTGCCGAATAGAATTTAAAAAAAAATCAAAGTAAAACAATCTTATAGGTATAATTGATTTTAAATTTTGCAGAAAAATTAAATGTGATATAGATATAAATTGGTACGAATTCAGCATGACGTGACAAAATGGCGGTGTGTATTAATGTAAAAACTACTTAAATTTATTTTAAATTATGCTAAAAAATTAAGTGTGGTATAGGCTGATAGAAACTGATAAAATATTGGCAGGAATCCAATATGATAGAACACAATGGCGCTGAATAAAAAAGTTTAAAAAGACGTTATATATGTGTTACTAAATGATTATGTACCGAACTAAATTTGGGAAGATTTATAAACGAGGCCAGTTCCGAGTAAAAGAAACTTACCGATTTTTCGTACACCTTAGACATTTTAGAGATTTTTTTGTTAACAGTCAACGTGGATACATTATTAGCTTACAAATAGTACCTCCATGAGACACTTTGTCGTTTGACGTTGCAGGGATATTTCTAACATAAACAGGATATCAGGTCGTTTATATTATTTTCAATACTAGGAGAGCTGGAAAAAGATGTCATATTGAAAATTTTTTGGGGTTTCGTGCTTTTAAATTTTTTTTATCGAAATACTCTGTATATTAAATACTGATTAAATGGGTCACTCTTTGCTGATCATAAATATACTAGGTTTGATATACTTACTTATAAAGATACTCCAGGAACTTTTTTAATATGCAGATTCATCATTAACCTTTTTCATCCACTGCTGGATATGGGGCTACCTCCCGACCATACATATGCTGCGCGTCTTTGACGATTTTATACAGGGACCTAAAGTTTATCGTTGGATCTGAACGACATTTGAGAAATGATTTTAACTTTTTACTAATGGAGCCTCAAATTTGGATCAAACGGAGGCCTTAAGCATAAGAGACAGATACACAACCGCTGAGAGACGCTCGCCATTTACTCCATTAAAAAAATGCAATTTGGTTTTGCTTGACTTTACCTGCTTAAATAGTAGTTTTTAACTTCTATATATTTCTATAATTCCTAAAAATATAGCATTTCTTAACTTCTATATATTTTTAAAAATAATCGACTGTTTCCATACGTACCAGTCACCCTGTATATATTTTCCCACAACAGTCGGTTCTCTATTTTCATGTGCATGATTTAGATATTTTTCCGTTCCAAGCATTCTTTTTTGTATAGACGTGTAAAAAGATTAATTGTGTAATCTCGGTGTAACATAACAAATTTGACCCCATTCCTATAAGGCTTCAATTTCTTTGACATCAGATTGTGAATTTCCTATGCATACAAATGGTACTTTTTGTAAAAGTCGCTAAATGTTACAGTTTCTTCGGAAGTTGGCTAAAATCAAGTAAAGATACGATTATTAAAGTTTTATAAATTAAAATAATTGTTGCTGAAAATACCGGCCACCAGGCTCGATACATTCATTGCACCTACGCAGCACACTTAAGTGAGGCATGGTTTCGATTACTTCAACCACAGCGGAGATTCTAGACATCAAATCTTCTTCTGACTCGACTGGAGTTTCATAAACGAGACTTTTCATATGTTCTCAATGAAAAAAATCCAAAGATGTTAGATCTGAGGAACGCGTTGGTCAGGTGACAGGGCCTTCGCGTCCAATCCAACGTCTTCTAAAATTTTCATTTAGGTGCTCCCGTACGAGAAGTGAAAAATGAGCAGGCGCTCCATCATGTTGGAACCATATCATATATTTAGGGGCAAATCATGTAACAAATCTGCAACACATTTCTTAAAAAATTACCATTAAAAATTAATATAAATAGATACCCCCTTAAATCAGAGTAATTTTATTGTAAATTTTAGAATGTTTAATTTCCTTTAATCAGAACGATATTACAGAAAAGAAAATTAGCAGATTGTTCAGGTAGTGTGGGCCCAGAAAAAAAACGTAAGTATACAAGTGAGAAATGCCTCCCAAGTAATTCAGCAATACCTCTCCCATGTCATACTTTAATCATGATGGCAACTCATAGGACTGATTTCTTATGAATTTCAATAGAAATCATTTTGTAATTTTTTTAACTCTGAATTAAATCTGATAGGCAAATTGAAGCTGTTTTTAAATTTCTGAATAGCGTAATTACCAATATTATATAAACTATCTACATCACTATCTAAAGAAGGAATAAAGCATTCATAGCTGTACAAATACGGTAAAGGCATTAATGGCATCAAAGCTGCATCTCTTAAAACCAAAAATGTGATCCTCATATTTTAAATTAGCACAGAGGTAATCAGAATTCAAAGTATGATCATCGCAGAATTATGTCTATCACATTTTATTAGGAGGGTGTCACTATACTCCACTTTATCATTTTGATTGTCAATAAAAACTAAATCCAGAAGCACATCATTTGCATTCTTTAAAATAAATAATTAATAAAAAATTTATAATAAATATATAATATATAAATTTATATATTTATAATAAATATATAAATTTCAGAAATGGAATGTCAAAGCACGCAAATAATCGTTGGATTATGATATTTTTGGTAGATTAAAGTCTTCGACAACGCAAATGCTATAGCTGTCATAGTTATGTGCTGCGAAGCGGGTGGTATATAAACACAGCAAAAAATTTTTGGAGTCTTTGATTTAATATCCCTTCAGATGCCTCATCTGCCAGGTCGACGAGCCTTGAGTTTAAGTTACTGCGTACGGCTAAAAGAACTCCAGCATTACTTAATTTACCCGTAGCTATGGTATTATGGTCTCTACCATATATTACATTATTTTGCAAGCCACTTAATCGGAAAATTCCTCATTAAAGGAAGTCTCAGTAAAAAGATCATATATAATCATCCACGTATTTGATTTATGACCAAAGTGACTGACATATGACGGTCATAAGTTATGTCCTTTTCAAAAATGACCGTCAATTTACATCTCTAATTATAATTCTCATGAGATAAACCTTATTATAACGTTATCACCCCAAAAAAGTGAGAAAAAGATGTATGAAATGGCTTATCAAATATTGAGTTCTTGTTTATTTTATTATCAAAATAATAAGTTACGACAGGCTTTATCCAGAACTAGCATTGTGTGTTACTAGTTCATATCCATATGGCCTTTGATTTTTAAGTAAAAAAAATTTTAGTTTAATTAAAATTTAAATGTGTGTCCTATATTCAGCTATATACAAATTTACATTTCTCTTTGTTAATATTAATGTTTAATATTGATGAGTTAATAGTAATGTTTAATATTGATGAAATTGAATTATGAAAGGGCATAGACTCGTTTACTTCGTTTAAAAATACTTTACCTAGTATTATTCTACTAATGTAAATTACAAGAGTAGTAAAACATGTCTTCAGGAATAAAAACCACTAGATATTTGGGGCGTCGTAATTTAGGAGTCAACAGTAGAATAAAAAAAACCTTGTGCAAAGAAATTGTTTACATAGTATTTAAATCAATGTATGTCTAATTTCAGGATATGTGTATGTAGACATTCAGTCTGAATTCACCTATTAATATCCAAAAAATCGTCATGTCTTAAATCTGGCAACACGTCTTAAACTACGTTTTCATCAGACTGCTATTTATACCGGACAGATTCTTCGCCGAAAGTTTGTGTCAGTCTTTTCGATAAACTACTGACAAATTTCCTTTATATACTTGTTGTTTCTCTTTTAGGTTGCGGATATATATCTCAAGCCGTCGCGGCCTTTCTTGACTGGTTAATTTATTAGTTGGTGTAAGTGCGAGACAGCTAAAACTTACGGCAAATGCAAGTGTAATTATCATAAAATAGAAAATTTTATTTCACACCTGTATTTGTTGTGGCTCTAATGTAGATCAGAATTAAGCCGGAAAGAAACTATTTTTAAGATCATAAGGAATGTGTGTTAGTTTTTTTTGTTAGAATAAACAGAGATGAAATGATCTGTCAAAAAATCGCAATCATTGAAAAACGTCAAAAACTGCGAAAGAGTTGTTATTCTTTGCCAGAAGATGTGAACATAAAATACTTGCTTTTTCTTATTTAATTATATAGAAAAGAAAATATTTTATTTTACTTGCTAGATTTAATATAAATGAATTATGCATTACAATTTAATTTAGAATATTTGAATATCCCTAGAAATAGGGAGTTTCTGTAAATTAAAGAATATTCTGTATTGTGATAATAGCAAAAGAAAAAAAAACAGAACAGTTGCTTTTAGACGACGAAGTGCGAAATGTATTATACCAAGCAGCTTCTAAAGTCAGAGTCACTGGTCTTATGACAGTTCATGCGACCTAAACTTCGTTAAAATTTGGTAATTGTTCTTGACAAAAAGTCTTGATAGTTAAATTTACTTCAAAATAACTATTAGCAGTAACTTTTACGGTCTTTTTGCATCACACCACCAAAGTTACTTTTTATGAATTCGCTGCCAGATGGGTACGTACAAAATTACTTTAAATGTATTTATACCCCACTATCAAGAAAAGATAATTATTTCTATCATTGTAGGCGACCCTATAATTACTTAAAAGATGCTCCTACTACATAGTGTCGTAAGCCATTTATATTTTTGATAACTATACCCTTAAATATATCCAAGAGGTAAATAACATTTGGCGTCAATAGAGTAAAAAGGGTAAACTTATGTTAACAAAGGAAAGTCACTTCTAAGGGAAAAAAGCTACTTTTGAGTCAATTTAACTTAATTGTTTCTTGAAAAAACTCCGTGAAATAAAAATGACAAAAGAAATATCACCTCGGGTCTCTATATGCCTATCTTTAAGTACGACTGTTACTTGACAGCTGTTATATATTTTTTATTACTTTAACCTCAATATTTTGGAAAAACATTTAACCCTGCTGAGTGGTTTTTTCATAGCGAGGTTGACATCTCGGACTCAGACAGCAGTAGCAGTCTACTCAAGATTGAATGGAGTGGAGCTTAAAACATAGCGCAAGACACATGTGTTTAACCAACCTTCTCCAAAATTTACGGTGCAATGATCGTCATGTTTATCAGTGAAAATTCTTAAAATTGGTAACGAAAAATTCTTGGAATTTAGGAAAATATAAGACCCTTTTTGAAAAGCAACAATTTACCTGAAAGTTAATGTTGACGGACTATCTCCATTTAAAAGTAGTTCCATTGCATTTTGGGCAACTTTATCTCAAACAAAAGAGTTGCCAGTATTAGATCCGATGGTAATGGAGATCTTCGGTGTACCTAGTACATGATAGACTAATATTAAGAAATGGAACGATCGTAGCCATCAAAATAATTTTTTTGTGTGCGATATTTTTCCTAGAAGTTACATCATAATAGAAATAAACTATCAGGTTCACTTCTGGGCATATCCTTTGATCTGTTTCTTCCACATTTTTTTTCGCGTCCCGCGATCACTGGTGTCTACGGATATGGCCGAATTGTTGCGGACGTTTTCGAACGCCGCGGCCGACAAAGGGAAGTCAGGCACTAGCCCGAGATGTGTATTTAGGAAAATATGGACTCACAATAAAATAGAAAATATCGTTTGATAATCGTGTGAAAATAAGGTGAAAACGGAATATTGTAAAAACCTTTCATGTAGGCAACAGCATTTCTGCATCTGCAATAACAAAAACGGCAAAAATATTTTTTTTACCTAAATCGTCTTAAATGTCTCAAGTTTCTCACAACGTACAAAACCCAATTTTCATCAAAGAATATCTCGGTATGTCTATTAGCTTACGAGTTAACCGGACTGATTTTGGGCATAATCAATTTAGACGAAGGATTTGAAAAGAGTATAAAATGACAAAACATTATTTTTAAAGGGTAAAATCACGTAGTATTTTCTTATTACGGACTTTTGGGTATACACACTTCTAATTCTAAAGTTAGTGTTTTCTTTTATGGAAGCAATTTAACATCTCAACTCAGAAATTGGTAGGAGTTTAAAAAGGGGAGGAATAAAACTTTAGAATATCCTAAAAAATCAAAAATTAGAATTGACGCTAAAAATTGGAGGTGACAAAAATTCAAGGTTTTCTCAATAACTATTTATTAGTTTGGATATAAATATTTTAAAATACCGCCTATATTAATTTCATTTGTATAACTCATATTGTCAAGAATACTGAGCTTCACTGTTTTAGATTTACGTTACGTTCATGTGACGTCAAAACAGGAATTTGTTCAAAATATTAAACACAAAGATATTGTATATCTAACTTAACTATACTTCATGAAAGAAAATATAAACAATTTTTCGACGTGTTGAGACACCCAACAGCAGCACACAGTAACGTACTCATTTTCGACAAACCCACTCTGTTCTAGGACGCAACGCTCGAACCTCAGAACTCGAATGACCGATCTCAACTGAAGCGCTATGCATGCTGCCAACAATCTGCCGCATTTTGTCGGCAGGCGGAAATATTTGAGAGAATGGCGCTACTAGTTTATTTCTACTATGAATACATCAAAGATAGATGGGGACAGATTTTACACCTCCCTATCTGGCACTTTTCCAACTTTAAAGTTGTCGCTTGCACTACTAAGTAGTTTGAACTACTTTATAGTGACTTCTATAACTGTATAGTTTTTTTGAACGTGGTAATTTTCAGTATTTGTCACTTTTAAATAAACAAAAATTAGTAACAACCGTCATTTTGTAGTAAAAAAACTGAACCTGTACATTAAAATATTTCCCAGCAACTTTCAATAGACACTTTAAAATAAAATTGTATAAAGACGCCATGTTGTGTTTGTGTTGCTATTTGATCAACATTTTAATAAATATTAAACTCTAAAAAACAGTTGTTACTGATTTAATATGATCTATCCAATTAATTTTGGAAAAAAATCCAATTAATTTAAAAAAAAAGTTTTAGAAATAATTGTAGGCGCCTTAAAGGCCTTAAACTACGTAAACGTCAGTTGAAAATCTAAATTCGAACATAGCCTCAAAAGCATTACCTTTGATTTCTTATTTTAATCAAAAAAAGAGCAAAAATTTGAAAAGGCTTTTTTTTGAGAGTATTTATTTATTAGTAAACTAATATGCTCTTTAGAAATTTCTTTGTGCGATATTATCCAAAAACCCAAAAAAAGTTGATCTATTATAACACACTAATAATTAAACAGTCAAGGGGATCTTAGTTTTTGTGTTGACATAGTGTAGTAACAAGTCTGAGCGGTAATAATGAAAGTTATCGCCTCGCATTAAGGAAGATTGATTCAAATTCAAATAACTGGTAGATACTTCGAAGAATATTATGGAAGAACAATACCAAAAAATGTTTATTACATTTAAGGAATGTGGTGTAGAAAATTTTATGATACGAGAAAATCCTGTTTCAAGCCTAAACAGAAAAATAATATTAACTAACTTTTATTTTACTAAAACAAATTCATTACTCTACAAAATCCGATCTATTACTAACACCTTCATAAACTTATTATAATTCCCAAGAGGCTGTAATTGCCAGGTAATTATTAAGGAAATTACAGATTCATATTTAATACTGCTGCATGTGACACCACAGCTAGTTAGAATGGCCTTATAAGACACCTAAAAGACGTGACATTTAAGCAACTTAAATAACTTGTCAGTCAAAGTTAACATAGTACGCATTTGAAATGATGTTTTTTCTAAAGTAATACGTTATCAGTATGATTATTCTCCAATTATGTATTACTGTTTAAAAATAATCTTTTTTGTTATTTCGTAAGTAAAGAATTTTGTTTCTGTAACCAACAATAAAGAAGAAAGAAGAAGGTAAAAATAAAAACGAATTACTTGATATATTTACTAGATTAAATGTACATACTCATTTATTGCCAACAAGAAAAATGCACATAAAACATACTCTAAACTAAAAATTGTTTGCTTAAATAATTTTGCTTATTGTGTATCGAAATATTCCGTAGACATACTAGTTTACATGTTGGGATATGTATTTTTATTAAATATTTGCTTTAATTAATTTAAAGTTAAACATTTTTATTCAGTTGCGAAAAAGTCAAAAAAGATTTTTGTTTGACACATTATGCAGTAATATTTTTTTTTCTATTTTGACTATTTGAGATACGTCTTTTGTATATGAAAAGTAGTATTAATAATAAGCTGTTCAATTTGTTAACAATCTTTCATTTAAAATAGTTGCATTTTTTGCTGGAATTGGTCTGGGCAAAACAGACTCAATCAATTTTATTGAGTCAGCATTAACATTATTGCCCAATATAGAATCATTACATTAATAAATCTGTTAATGTAAAGAACTTGGTAAACCTCACACAATAAGTAAAATATTTGTGAAGTGCTGTATTATCATAAATATATTAGTTAAGACGGCGGTAAAAACATTGGAAAGAATTAGTGATCGGTATTTCGAAAAAAAAAACAGTAAGGCGATCGTGAACAAGCGTCTTCGATGGTCTACTATCTATTAAAATTAAAGCATATTATGTGAATATTATTTTAAGTCACTAATTAATTGTGCTTAAAAATCACATTTCATTAATCATGCGCGATCGAGCACGGCCAAGCGTCACCGACCGGTTTGAAATTTCTTACTTCCCTGGGAAGAGGGAGGGACGTATCGCAATCGAGAAAAAAGAACCCTCCGAGATTTTTGCAGACTTTTGCCTTTTAGAATCCCTTCATACTGAAAATCTTCTCACATTTCTGTCGATCTATCGTTCTTTTTCTGCGAGGAATAACTCAAAAACTACTTATTCCATTGACTTCAAGTCTTGGTCAAAAATCAAGGATCATGAATAAAACGGTAAGATTTTGGTTAAATTCCAATATGACGTCATAATAAAATGTTTAAATATTCGTTAAATTCCATCTCCTGAAATAAATTCTTTTTATGAAGAAAGATAATAAATGAAATAATAATAATAATACTAATAAAATGTGATCTATTGGTTACAGAAGATTCAATGATCATTACTGAACTATTAGAAAAGCTAAAATACTATAATTTTGCTAACAACATTTTGTGACTAAGCAGTCTGTGACCAATGTAGTAGAATCCTCTACGAGGGATATTGTGATATGGTAAAGCAAGACACATACATAAAAAGCTTTCATATACGTGGTTACCAGAAGGGTAGCTGTTCCCCGAAACAGAAGGCTTCCTGCTTTCCATCCAGGACAAAGTCACAGCAAACCAGAAACTACCAAAAGCTTCATCAAGTACACAACCATTGAAGACGACAGGTGCAAGAGATGTCACCAGCAAGAGATCGATCACATAACGAGTGGATGTAGGATAATGGCCCTAAGTGAATACAATGCGAGACACAACTCAGCAGCGAAAGTTCATGAAGCATTAGCCACAACATATAAACTAACGGAGAACACAGACCTTTACTACCATTATACACCAACAGCCATACTTGGAAACGAAGACTACAACCTCTACTGAGACATTGACATCCACACAGATAAAACAATCCCCGCAAACAGACCTGATATCACGTTTCAATACAAAAAATAAAAGATCACTTATTTAATTGACATGGCTGTCCCCAACGATGAGAACATCCAAGCGAAATACAGTGAGAAGATCGCCAAATACACCGACTTGGCAATGGAAATAAAAAGGCTGTGGAAACAGGAAAGAGTCATCAATGTTCCTCTCGTCATATCAGTAACAGTCCTCATTCCAACAACGTTTACACTGCATTTGGCTCAACTAGGACCTAATACAGACATTCACAGGAACATCCAGAAATCGGTCATTTTGAAAACTTGTAGCATCGTTGTTTTTGTTGTTGTTGCGGATATATACATAAGCGTAGTATACTCACTAAACAATATGCCGATGACTGTCCGACGTATTTGTCATTCGGTTTAGATAACTTGCACATCTCATAAGATAATTTCAATAAAGATTTAGACAATATATATCACTTCGCTCAAAATTATAATTTAAAATTAAATGCATCTAAATCATGCATTATATTTTTTAGTAGCGTGTGTAAGTCTTCTATCCAGTGAGAGTTACTTCTACTTCAAAATCTAGAATTATGTCTATTCACCTGCCCAAAAATTGACAAAAAGTCAATTCATCACTAAAGAGAATTTTGTTTTTAAAATCCGGATAATTATTAATTTTGTTCATCATCATCACAGAAAACTCGATACCGCGGTCAGGATCATCTTCCAAAAGTTCTTGAGTATACATTGCCATATCTTTTGAGATTTCGAGACGAAAAATTTGATATTCTAGAATTGAAAACACTTTGGTTTGGTGAACATTATAAACGAAAAACAGCCACAGTATTGCATTTAAAAAATATAAAGTTACGAGCTCTATCGGAAAAACTATAAAACCGGCAACACTGTAAATATTATTTTTAGGTTCCATTGATAACCTACCAATTTCAAATTTCGTAACGTTACGTTAATCTGTTACCGAGATATTTGACGGTTCCAGTTCTTTTGGGAAACCCTGTATACATATTTCTTGCCGATGCCGTAGAATAGTTATTTACGTAACAGAATCGGAAAATGATTTCCTGGACGGGTAGATACGTTCCAGGTCGAGCCATAGACGAACCCTGAAGTTGGCGAGTCCAGAAAGATACTTTTCGAGTGTCTTACGTACAGTGCGTTCACTTCAGCTTGTCCCAGTTTTAAATGCATATAGCTCTTTTATTATTTAACCTAGCGAAATAAACCAAAAAACAAATTAGAGGTGCACTGCTCTAGTTTATTCTGTCATGACGGTCCTCATAGTACATACTCGGTGTTTATGGACCCAATTTGCATTTTGTTAAATAATTGTGAAAAATATGGGTTGTTGATATGTGGTTCATTAATTTTCAATTTATTAACGATTTAATTATAATAAATATATTTTATCTGAGCAATAGGTAAGTAATATATTGTTGAAATTTAGTTTTGAAGTATATTAGTACTTATATTACAAGATGATCTATTGTCAATATAGTTTTATTCCTACAGTTTTAAAAATATATAATTACAAAGCCTCCAAGTTTAGAAATATTCAAAATTTCAATGATGGTCAACGCGAAACAAGAATGCATTATAATGAAAATAATGCATTCTTAACAAATATATTAGCGAAATATAAAAGAGCATTTAAAACTAGAGGACACCGTCAAAATTCACTTTTTTGGGTAGTCGTAATAGGGTTACCAGTCAGGTAACGTTTGGTATGGAATTACCGGAAGATATATTTTAGGACCTAAATGAAAAATTAACAGTTTACCGGGATTTACAGCTTCTCCAAACCGATATAGTTGATTATACTGTCAATTTCCCAATTGATGTGAAACGCATATTGTGGGAGCAAGATGGAGCCTCTGCGCATAACGTTGGGCCAGAGTCAAACTATTTAAATTCAGAATATCCCAAAGGAGGGACTATAACTTAGCCGGCAAATAGTCCGGATCTTGCACTAATGGAATTTTTTTTAGAACATATCAAAAGGTTAGATAAACTAACCTTGTTACAATATCGAAGATTCAGATCAGTGATTAAAGGAAATTACCAGAAATTTTATTAATTTCAATTAATCATACGATTACGGTATCACGGATCACGTTAAGCAGGATTTATTAAATTTCAATTAATGTTGTTTCATCTAATACAATTTTTAAAATTAAATTGTTAACAAATTGAAAATTATTTCAGTCAAGTAATAAAACAGCTATATGCATTTAAAATGCTAAAGAGATCAAAATGTACAGGATATCTCGTTAAACTTAGACTTACTTTAAATGTAAAACTTGTAACATTTTGCCTGATCCGGTGGGAGTTTTTATCAGAATAAACAAATAAACATCGCAATTCTGGCAGAAAATACCCATTTTAATTTTTTTTAATGGAAGTCCTTATTTATTATTTTTAATTGGAATCGCTATAATCTCCCGATTTCAACAAAATAATCGTGTTATACCGTTCTTTTAATATTTTACATTCAAAATAGACTTACATTGGTTGAAACCTGGTGTGACCCACCTGTAACGATAATGGATTAGCGGTCATTACCAAAACTAAACTATTATTTTTATTTCTGTATACTCTGGGAGAATCAATTAAAAAACAATAACAAAGTGCAATTAAGAAATCATGGTTCCTGGGATTAGGCCGTGTCAAATTGGAATTACTAACCGATGTTTCGCCTTCGTTTGCAGGAAGCATATTCAGAGATCTTTACTTCACGAGATCTGAATACAGAATGAGATCGGAGAGATTTAAGCAGACTTTTATAAACGACTTATGCTCACCGAACCGTGACCCTGGGTTAAGATCGATTTCCACGTGTGATGTAGACCGTAACCCGTATCCCTACTGAAGTTTTTTGTATGTTTTTTCAATAAATTTTCTCTAATTTTTCGGATATAAATTCCGACAAACCCGACGCCAAAACCTTAACCTCAAGGTTCTAACCTAACATTTATAGGTTTTTAAAATGGAGAGATTACGGAGGTTCAAGTGAAAGAATGATAAATAGGGTATTTCATTAAAAAAAACACAAGTTGATGTTTTTTCTGCGACAGATTTCCAATCTTTGATTTATCTGATAAAAAATTCTGGCGGCTCAAGGAAAACCCTACAACTTTTATATTTAGGGTTTCTTTTTCTATCTGCAAAAGTAACAGCTGTAGGGGGGAGGGGTATAAAATATAAAGAAACACATGTCCAATATTTTTTGCCGACGATTAATTACACAAACAGGGGTCGCCAAGACGCTTGGACTTTGTTATAAAATTAATAAACTCATTGAAATTATAAATTTCTGGCTTTTAATTGTCAAAACCGTGATGCTTCACAGAACTTCAAATAAATGCTTGCCGTTTCCATGAAAGCGGAGTATGGCTACTTGATTAATTACTCGCAATTGGTTTCTCGGACATTTGCCTACACGTCGAGGTCAAAAAAATGAGACCAGTAAAGAGTATATTATCCATTTTTGTTTATCCAGAGTTTTGTCTTTTCCTATTAGGGTAAGAAATGGCATATTTTCCAATTTAAAATAAGACTCGAAAAGTTTGTTTTGAGTTGGACCAAAAAAATATTTATCCCCCCTCATGATGAAAAATAGTCAATAAGTAGCACTGACCTAACTTGAAATATTGTTAAAATAAGTTAAAAGTTTATCTTTTATTTAAATTCATCTTGAGTTCTCAACGAATGAAGGAACAATTATTGTACTCACTTGTCTTAAAGTTGTTTTAAAAATTATTTAACTCTGCGAATACTATGTTCTGTATTATATTATGCCCAGCAATTTTTTTATATTCTGAACATTTTCAATAGACTAGTAATTAGACTATTGATTGCAACTTAACGTTCAATGCAGCATCCAAAATTAGACCACGCTGTCCAGTTTCTCGGCTATATTTGTATGTAAAAAAAATATACAAAGAACAAAGTTCTAAAACAAACAAAATCAATAAAAGACTGCACAGCGTTCAACATCAAAAATGTTTAACGTTAGCTTAGCGATTTTCAAGCCTACTGCATGTGACATCAGAGCTAGTTAGAGTGCACTTATAATTTTGTTACGATACTGAAAGGATGACATTAAAAAGCAACTTAAATAACCTGTCAATCAAAGTCAGGAAACGTGAGCCAAAGAAACTTTATGTCTCGGCAAAATCCGATGTTTTAATGACATGTCCATCGCACGTGACATTTTGTCGATAGAAAGTCCCCGGAACACACACGCGGACTCCGGTCGCTTGTCGGGCAAAAAGTTTACTTTAAAATGCCGGCTTTGACGTACTAAATAAAATTGTACTAAATAGGGATAAGGCTTTTAATTCAAACTAATTAAAGATGGAACGACTACTTTGTGCGATGAATATGTATTACGTTTTCTGTGAATTCTAGGATGTCTATGCATTTGATTTTGTACAGAGTATCCGATTTTCAGCACTTTTGCGGGATAACTTCCTTATTTTTAAAGATATAAAGTTGCACTTTTGGTTTTTGAGATAAAGAGATGATGGAAATGTTGCATTTTCAGGCACCCTTCGTATCCCAGCTATTTGATATCTTATCAAAACGGCGAAAACTGTATCTTATGATTTTCAGAATAAGTTTACGGGGTCAGGTCAAAAAGTTATTGGACCTTATTTTATTTTTTAAATGGGACACCCTGTATATTATTCTTTATATTTATTAGGAATAATTTGGGATTTCCAAGAAAATATAGATGTGTGCAGTTATTTTGAAAAACAAGCTCAAATTTCGAGATAAAGTAGGGTCCGACAACTTTTTGACCTGACCTTGACCTGAAACTCATATTAAGAACAGTTTTCATCTTTTTGATTAGTTATCGGATAGCTGGGATACGAAGTCAGCCTGAAAATGTTAAAAACCAAACGGGCTATGAAAATTCTTTTAATTATTCTTTAAATTAATTTCACAAAAAAGTAGCACACTGTCCCGAAAACTCAATCCTCTATCTATAAAAATAAGGTATATACTCCGCAAAAGTGCCGAAAATTGGATACCCTGTAAACGCAGCAAAAAAACTGAAAAGAAAGAAAACAGGAATAAAAAAAATAAACAGTTCTAAATTCAAACATGTTATTACCAATTTATTAATACGAGCTCTATTATAACTTAAATTAACAAAAAAATATTAAAATTAAAATAGAAGCCACAAATTATGTCTGTTTTTATGTGTTACTCTTTCAGAGCTCCATAGTATGCTTGGATATACAAATAATTATTTTTTATAGGCTGCATTTCACTTAGGACTTGTAGAAATAGAGAATGCCGCAGATTTGCAGATGACAAACATTTTGGAGTAAGAAAAGTAATTCCAGTTTTCTTTTACAGTTTTACGTTAATTAGTGCACTTGTATTTTTAATACCTTGTATGATCACAAATTTTAAACTCTCAATATATTTGAAAAAAAAACGGCATTTTAATGTTAAAGTATTCTGCTTTAAAAAAAAGCGTAACAGCTTCCACCCTAGAGATTAGTCTATCGCAACTGCTGCCCAAAGATGTTGCTTTGCGTAGGTAGCAGCTTTTTCATAATGTAATTTATTCGAGCTTTTTTTCACTAATATTTTTGTGAATATTTGAGGGGCGCGTAAGCAAAAGCAAACAAATGCTTCAAATGAGGAACTAATCTAGAACGTAAAATGTATTTATTGTGTTTGAATGAAACTTTAACTGTTGAAATGAGTTAAGAACTGTTATACAGCATTAGAAAAGATAGTAATAGCGAACAACTTAAATAAGATTTAATTTTTGAGGAAGTTATTTAAACTTTAATTTCGGATATGTTTGGTTTTGATTAAACTCCACATTATATGTTTGGCTTTGATTGAGCCACATAATGAGATATTTGATTTTGCTTAAAACTTTTTTCTCAGATTTATTTTTTAAGTGTTGAATAATTAATAAACTTTTATCGTATAAAATAGTGTACTCAAGAAAAAAACTCAGTATTTACAAGGAAAACAAAGATTTTTAAAGTAAATACAATCCAAACAGTCACATTCTGCGAACAGTCACACTCTGGGGTTTCTTCGTTTGAGTTTTCTGATGTCTCTGGTAATGTTGCTATTTCATCAAGAATGTTCAAATACCAGTTTCACCATAAAGTGGAACGAGAAGGGAATCCACATCTTTCTTTTTCGGGCCTGCTATTGCGTGTTTTAAGGGAATCTGATTTATGGTAAAAGAACAAGCTTTCTGAGATGAAACTCCTCGCTTTAGCAGTGTAATCGGCAATCTATCTTCATCAAATCTGTGGTACATATGACCATGTACCAGAACAGAAAAACGTTTTCCCGTTTTTTCTTTTATAATCTTTATTCGCTTCAAGTTGCCAATATTGTCTAAGTTTCGGTATATTGCAGACAGTGACTTTGTGTCATGCAATATCCAGCCCTCACCGAGAACGCGAACAGTTCCGAATATTCTATAGACATGAAAATACTCATCTCTAGAAACTATAGTGGTCATTTTCTTCAATTTTTGTTCCACCCTTCCAAACACTCTATTCGCGGACAAAAAACTGTAGCCTCGAACTGGAAAATACAAGGTAACATTCTGGACAAAGCTCACGCTATTTTTGGCCATCCAATTTATTAAAACATGCAGCACAATATTGTTTTTGTTTTGTCCCGTGCACCGGTCGCAAAACAATCTCACGTTTTTTTCAAAAAAGTCCAATAGAGCCGAAGATATTTCAAGTCTGATCTTCCGTCCATGTATAAAAAAACGGTTCTTTGGCCGACTGATCAACAATACATAAACAATAAAAATTAATGTGGCGAGAGTAAAATGCTTGTTGAATCGGAGTCTTAGGTAGAGGCTGGACTTGTTGCAAATCAAAACAGTACGTAATTGTCTCTTCGGCATCACCTTCACGGAGAAGTTCGTAGAATGCAGCTGCCCTCAGTTTATGTATTCTGTTCTCCAACTGCAGTTTATTTTTCTTTGCAACATCTTTTTCACTTTTTATTTGTAGAGAAAGCCTCGTACAATAGGTACAAACGTCACAAGCAGGTGATGTAAAACCAATGTTAAACTGTTGCAAAAATACGCTGAAACATCGTCCTGGATATCTGAAATTCAGTAGCGACTGAAGCATTGTAGATAGAACGGAGCTTATTTTGTGTCAGCTCACTGTGCAAATACATTCGTACGGATTTTTTTCTATTGTCATGTGATTCAGACCCTCTCAAATATCCAATGAATTCCCGAACTTTCTCCTTTTTTTTGATGATTTATGGCCTACCCGATCTCCTCTTCTTCTTTCCGTTATGCACTCTCCCGATTTTATGACTTTGCAAATATTGTTCACTCTATTATTTTTCAAACAAGTTAAATGCATGAAGAATTTTTTACATACATAAACAGTCTGTCCCTCTCTTGTACACTATATTTCAATGTAAACGTGTGAGGTTTAGCGCGTCCATCTTTTCAATCTCGTGTCCTTTGCTTCTGCCTAACATCGGTGACATTTATCCAATTTGCAACCTCGTTGAGCGATTTTATTCTGACAAGACATTAAGTTTCCACGAATCACTAAAGCATCATAAGGACGGATTTTACAGCATGGAAGACGTTCTGAATTATGCTTACAGCTCACAAAAACTTTGGAGCCTAGAAGCCTTGGTGTCGCTGTTTTTTCGCTTGCTCTCTAATGCTATCTTTTTTATGCTTCTTTCTGCTACCTTTAGCCACTTCTTTCACTTTTACTGAAGCCTCGTCAACCACCTCCATTGTAAAGATAAACTAATTTATCTATTATATAATATATATTAATTAATTAATTATTTTAATAAAAAGTCGACTGCTTGCTACATACAATAACATGTGAACGCCATAAGAGTAAACTAGGCCGTTAAACGCGTAATGTGACCAATTTTCAAGGTTTTGATTGGCTGCTCAGATATGTTTGCCTTTGATTGAATATTTGTTTGGTTGTTGCTCAGGTCGGCGATTTTTAGCGCGTTAAAAGAGTTGAATTTTTTGGCTTTTGCTCAGGTTGCTCAGTTATAAAAGGGCTTTTTATGTTCGTCCGTTTTACCAATGCAGAACGTTTTTACTAATGATGAATTGAATGAAGATAATATATATTGACTAGCGTGTGTGAGTTTTCTTTCACAAAGTTTAAATCCTCAATATCTGTGGAAAAAAAAGACATTTCAATGTTAAAGTACACCCCCTTTAAAAAAATAACTGCTTCCAAATTAGGGATTAGTTTATGGTAACTGCTGCCCAAAGAGGGTGCTTTGCGTAAGCAGCGGCTTCTTCATAATCATTCGTGCTTTACCATTTTTCACTAATATTGTTGCGAATATTTACAAACCTTATATATAGCAATTGGTTACTACATTATTGTTGCTTATTTATAAAAGCGCTTTTTATGTTCTCCCGTTTTATCGATGCAGAACGATTTTATGGTGATTGATGGTAATATGTATTGAACAGCATGGGTGGTTTTTCTTTTACAAAGTTTAAATCCTGAATATCTGTGAAAAATTACATTTAAATGTTAAGGTACATTATTTAGAAAAAAACGTAACTGCCTCCACAATAGGGATTAGTCTATCGTATCTGCTCCTCAAAGATGTTGCTTTGCGTAGGTAGCGACTTCTTCATAATCTGATATATTCGAGTATTACAATTTTTCACTAATATTTTTGTGAATATTTACAAATCTTACATATATCCACTGGTTAATACATTATTGTTGCTCATTTATAGAAGAGCTTGTTATGTTCGCCCGTTTTACCAATACATAACGATTTTTATAATGATGTCTGAAGTTAATATGTATTGACCCGCGTGTTTAGGTTTTATTTCATAAAGTTTAAATCCTCAATATCTGTGGGAAAAACAACATTTAAATGTTAAGGTACATTGCTTAAAAAAAGGTAGCAGCCTCCACCTTTGGTATTAGTCTATCGTAACTGCTGCTCAAAGATGTTGCTTTGCGTCGGTTTTTTCGTTCGTTCGTGCTTTTGTCACTAATATTTTTGTGAATATTTACAAACCTTACATATAGCGACTGGTTACTATATTATTGGTGCTCATTTATAGAAGGGCTTTTTATGTTCACCCATTTCACTGATGCAGAACGATTTTACTTATAACGAATGAAGATAATATGTATTGACCAGCGAGTGTGCTGTTTGTTTCAATTTAAATATTTTACGTTTCATTACGTAACTTTAGAGGTGAATTAATAGCAAAATATAACTCTTCTTCCAAACCTGACCAAACTATGAAAGTTTTATCAATATGCCGGAGGAAAACTTTTGGTGTAAAAGTGGAAGTATTAATATTATTGTTGTCCAGACTACTCCGTGTAAACTGCAGCTTCCACCAGGGACAATAATTAACCCATCGACAGTCTATTATAATGGGACTAATACCTGTAGTTTGATTGAAAGTGTCACGGTTCTGTGATGAGAATGAAGTGTGTCCAAATGAACATTAGTCCACAAGCTTTGCGGAAAAAGGGATACGGTCTTAACAAACGATAGCGCAGATGAAACCAAAAATCCAAGGTTCACAAAAATAAAGGCGAAACATTGGGTTTTTGTGATAATATTTACGTTCGGATAATTATTAAGGCGGAGTTAGTTTTACTAAACGTCAACGTAGGTAGTTAATTATAGCGTTGTACCTTACTATAAATTTGTTTTTCACTTGAGAGTTGTCACACATAGTAAGGACAGCAAATCTTGTAATTAAGTGTTCTACTTTTATGGGTATAAAGTTACAAAAACCAGATTGTACAAGCGTTAAATCTTGCTTTCGTTTCTATTTTTACTTTCCTCGTAAAAGGGAAGTATTGTAATCGTGAAAAAAATCAACCTCCGAGATTTTTTCAGATCTCTACGTTTCAGGGTCTACAGTAGCCGAAAAACATGTTTTCTCGATGGCGTCGGTCCGCCTGTCTGTCTCTCTGTCGGTCTGCCTGTTAAACAAATTATTACTAAAAAAGCACCTATCCAATTTATCTTAAATTTTGCACAAAAATTAAGTATTATTTAGGAATCAACTGGTAAAATTTTGGTACGAATCCAAGATGGCAGAATAAAATGGCGCTCAATAAATATTTAAAATTCAGCCTGAAAAAACTAGTTAATGAACTAATTTCAAATTGTGTGACATAACTAATTGTAATATAGAGATGAACTAGTAAAACTGTAGTACCAATTCAAGATGGTGGAACAAAATGGCTGACAAATAAAATTTTTGTTTCTGAAAAACATCACCTCCTCAGGTTTTATATATTTTCACGTTTTAACTTCACTAGATGCCAAAAAATATGCTTTATCAATTCCGTCGGTCCGTCTGTCGGTCGGATCGCAGCATAGCTTAAGAACTACTCATCAAAATGACTAAATTTTAATCCAAAATTTAGGGTCATATGAAGATGACCTGGTAATATTTTTGGTATAAATCCAATATGCCGGAACAAGAAGGCGGATTAGTGAAACGTTAAGAAAATAATCACTAAAAAAACTGATTATCTAGTGTATCTCACATTTTGCACAAAAATCAAGTGTTACATTAGAATGAACTGATATGAATATAAGTTAGCAAAACAAAACTGGCGGCCTAATAAGATACTTGAAAAATCAGCCTGAAAAAACTACTTATTAGACTGATTTCATATTTTATGCAAGCATTAAGTGTGATATAGAGATAAACTAGTAAAGTTGTGCTACAAAATGACGGAACGAAATCGAGGCCAAATAAAATTTTTGAAAAATCAAGGTAAAAAATACTTATTCAATTGACTTTAAACTGTAGAGGAAAATTAAATATGATATAGGGAGAAACTGATACAAATTAAACATAACATATACTTAGAAAAACTAGAAATTGGTAAAATATTGGTAGGAATCCAATATGATGGAACAAAATGGCGCCTAATAAAAATGTTTGAAAAGACAGTATATAATTTTCTAAATAACTATGTACTGAACTAATTTGGGTGACACTTCACCATTCTTAATAAAAGGAAATATTTATAACGAGGCAAGTTCCGGATAAGGGAAGTTTACCGATTTTTTTATTTTAGTAGGCAGCCTCAGAATTAAATTTTATTAAATATATTAGACAGGAAAGTTGATCATATACAAATACTATTTTAATTTTATTTTGTGTGGCAAATTTAGTAGCATCCGAAACTAATTAGTTGACTATTTATTATATATGAATTTCAGTTATAGTAGGTATGGCATAGGATTATGTTATAGTTTTAATTGGAAAGAATGTTTGCTAATATTCTAATAAAAATCGATTTAATCTATATCAATTGACTGTTTTTGAATCTTTCAGTGCAAATATATACGGTTTTAGCACCTATTTCATTAAACTTATATTTTCAATAGATTGCATCATTTGCACAGGTATGTAATTATCTGCAGTTATTCACATGGACTAAGTGCCACAAGCTCGTATCTACTTAAAATCCGTTCCGGTAATTATGATTAATTACATACTGGTGAATTCATAGACGACTACCAGCACATGGGGTAAATCAATAAATAGCATTATATAAATGAATTTGGATATTGTTTAGGTGATAAAAAATTATGAAGTATAATGAGATACTTTATACTTCTTAAAAATCAAAAAGTTTTTAATCTTCCTCTTAAAAAGAACGATACATTACAATTTTAGCATTATTTTTATATGACTGTTAAGGCACTGCGCAAGCATGAAGTGGTGAAGCGACCGCTTTAGCGCAGCACTCAATGAGCGCTGTAGAATACGAAAAACATTTTTTTTTTCGAAATCCAAATTTTAAAAAATTCTGGTCCCGTTTATTTTTTTAATAATTGTGCGTGTATTTTTTAACTATAATGAACTAGAAATATTTTTTTTGATAAATTTTATTTTAGGTAAGTGAGGTTCACTTTAAACAAAGGGAAGCCTTACCGCTCTTTACCTCTATTTAATTGCCTCTAAATTTTGTAACTTTGTTTTTTTTTGTTAGTATTTTTAGATCCTCATAGTTCAATGTCTCTCTAAAAACATGTTTTCTCAATTCCGTCAGTCTGTCTGTCTGTTCGAAGCATAACTAAAAGCTACTTACCCTATTGGCTACAAAAGGTATTTAGACGTTAAGAGTCGCATGGGGATAAAAGGTTAACATTTTGGCAACAATTCAAGAATGCGGCTTAAAATAATAAAAAAATTATTACTAAAAAAGTGCTAATCTAATTTCCTTCAGATTTTTCACAGATCATTCCTATGTTACAGGTGTAACATAGGAATGAACTGTTTACAATTTTGCTACGCAGCGAAGATAGCGAAAAAATAAAATGTTTAAAGAACCAGTCTGAAAAACTATTCGATTGATTTTAAATTTTGTGCAAGTATTAAGTGTTATAGAGAGATGGGCTGATAAAATTTTGGTACGAATTCAACATGGCGGAGCAAAATAGGCCAAATAAAATCTTAAAAAACTGCCTAAAAAAACCTTCGTATTTTATTGACTAAAAATTAGATGTGATATAGGCAAAACCTGGTAAAATTTGGGTACGGATTTATAATGAAACAAAATGGAAACCTAATAAAAAATCGGTAAAATTTCTTTACCCGGAACTTCCCTCGTTATGAATATTTCTTTACTAAAAATAGTGAAGTGTGACCCAATCTAGTTCTCCTCATAGTTATTTAGTAACATAATGTCTTTTCAAACCTTCTTACTAGGCGCAATCGCCCAAATTTTGTTCCATCATATTTGATTTCTACCTATATTTTGCCAGTTTCTATCTATACCACACACCGCGATTTTGTTACGTAATGTTGAATTTGTACCAGTGTATCCGTATATCACATTTAATTTTTCTGTAGAATTTAAAGTTATTTGAATGAGATATTTTACGTTGGCGTTGATTTGACAACTTTACCAGTTTACCTCTATATCACACTTAATTCTTGTACAAAATTTAAAATTAATCTAATGAGTGGTTTTTACAGGCTGATTTTTTAAAATATTTTATTTGGCCGCCATTTTGTTTTCATAACTTATATTCATACCAAATTGTTACTTGATCATTCTTATGTAACACTTGATTTTTGTGCAATTGGATAATTAGTTTTTAAGTAATACCTTTTTAACGGGCTCCATTTTGTTTTGCCATATTATAATATTACTAAAATATTACCAGGTCATCCCCATACGACCCTTAATTTTTGAACAAAATTTGATGTGAATCGGGTAAGTTGTTTTTTAGCTATGCCGCGAACTGATAGACCGGCAGACAGACAGACAGACAGACCGACGGAATCGAGAAAACATGTTTTTGGTATCTAGCGGCCTTGAAACGTAAAATGAGCAGAACCAGATAGGGTCATACTTCACTATTCTTAATAAAAAGAAATATTCCGGGTAAGTAAATTGTCAACAGATTTTTTTTACATAATATGCTTTCGAATAAAGCAGGCTAAAAGTTTAAATATTACAAAATATCGATTGCAGTATTAGGTTGCTTTTAGTAAAGAAACGGAAATTTTATTGACACGCAATTTGAACAATATTGGTGGTAACTGATTCTGTAGTCTGGAAATTTTGAAGAAGAATAGCCGTGCAATTATTTTGACTTAGCAGGGTGACAGCGTCTATAAATAATGAACAGATCGTTGACAATTCAGAAATCAACGTATTAATTACTAGGAAAATTGAATGCTTTAGTAAATGGTCTTATTGTACTTACTGGTAGATAATAATTGATGTGATAGAGGAATATAGCACATGTCAATAAGTCCTAGGAAGCATTAATAATTGTAATAAAAGTCCTTAATCAAATTAATATAACAAATTAACAGATAAAAATCTAACATATTCTTAATTAAAATATACAATCAATAATTAATCACACCTAAACGATTAAAACATTTGCTTTTAGCATATTCAATTGGAGCCTTTTTGAATCCCTTTGTTCCCTCTACGTTCGTATTTCGGAGGCAGAAGCTGGAATGCTCTAATACATTTATAATGGGGGTCTCTCTCAAAAGAAACCGAGATATAATTAGGATTTTGTAGTGCATTTTGATTTCGATTTTTAATAGCCATGATGCCAGAATACATATTGCGGTTTAAATGTAAAAAAAATCTGGGTGTTTTTTTACGAAGAAGATCAAAACTAGCAGATATAAAGAAGGTCCTGTAAGAATACTTTTTTATAAAATGAGGTCTGGAGATGCAGGGGATGCAGACTGATCCATACACCTAATTATTCAATTGTGGATTTAAAAATATCTGTCTGTTTATCGAAAATATGCCTACTTTTTAAGAATATAAAATTTTTAAAGTGTAATTTGATGTTCGTCAGCGTTTGTTTGTCCTTGTTACATGTAAAATTTTTAAGTGCATTGACTTTAAAACCATGTATCTTTCTGCTTGTTCACTGACAAGTAGCATTGAGGATGACTAGTTAGTCGAGAAAGCGCTCTGCTATAATTTTGGATTTTTATAATATACACGATATACAGTCAGTTTCAATACATATATAAGAATATTTGCGATTTTGATCTTAATCCAGTCCCCCGAGCTAGTCCGACTCTGAGGTAAGTTAATAGAAAAACGTAAATTTAAGATATATAACTCAGGATCCTTAAAAACTGATAGTCGTTTTTAGAAAGAAAGTCAACCTCAATGAACTAAACCTGTTTTCTGAATCTGAAAATATATTAAAACTACATCCCTAATTAATAATCAAATATGAAATTCACGAAGTCATTTATAATTTACACAAAGGTTGCGAGCGTCAATTGCATCTTGTCAAGACACGTCTTTATAACGGATGTTGTATTTTACCATGCATATCGCTAATAATAAAACCACAAACATATATTTGCCTTCAAAAATTTAGCAAAATGACTAACATTAACTCATGCTTCGCGTCGTGTCAAAATGTGAAAAGAAACATCACGGAAAAGAAATGACATATGTAAGTCCTTATTAATATATTACATAACCGGTAATGCCTACAACGGTATTTTACTCCTTTTGGCTTGAGTTGGTGGTTCATGATTTGTTATTTGTAATTATTGTGCCTAACGGGACAAAACTTAATATTCCTGCTTATGGTGAGTTACTAAAATATGAACGAACAGCAACAAATCGTTTCTGGAAATATAAGGAGAAATATAAAAAGATTCGCGAGGGGACCGCAGTATCACTTATCATCTGACACTATGAGCTATGGCACACAATTTGAAATCAATTCATTAAGTTGTTTTTCAGACTGAATTTTTAAATATTTTATTAAGCCGCCTTTTGTTCCGCCATCTTGGATTCGTGCCAAAATGTTACCAGCTGATTCCGACTTAATACTTGATGTTTTTTGGCAAAATTTCAGATACATTAGATAAGTAGTTTTTTATTAATATATTTTTTAACATTTCACTAGGCCGCCATTTTGATTCGCCATATTGGATTTTTACCAAAATCTTACCAGGCTCTCCACATATGACCCTTAATTTTTGACGGAAATTTGAGGTCAATCGGGTAAGTAGTCTTTAAGCTTGCCGCGAATTTAAAGACAGACAGAGAGGCAGAAAGATCGACACACGGACCGGCGGAGTTGATAAAACAATATTTTTGGTCTACTCATAAAGATTATCTCTGGAGTTCATTACAAGGGAAGTTCAGGGTTAAGGCTAATTTCCCAACATTTTATTATTTATTTATGAAATATTTTTTTATAATTTTTAATAAAATAAATCATGTAATTTATTATTATTTAATCAAAGAAGGGTTTCCTTTCAGAAAATAGAGTTTTGCAGACCTTTCAAATATTTCATTAGGCTGCCATATTATTTTGCTGTTTGCAGTTTGTACCAATAATTTAACAGTTCATTGGTAATTTGGATCAGACATTTTCTCATACCGATTGTTTTAAGTTTTTCCAGTTAATCTCTATATAACCCTTGATTCTTGAAATTAAGTAGTCTTTTGATAATGGCTAATAAAATTTTAGAAAGCAACGACTGTGCAAGTTTTTACAATTTCTGCTAAGCAAACATAGTTCTGATTTTGTTAGTATTTTATGGTTTTTATATCGGCAACGAATGATCTTCGTTTCGTAACAAAATCTAGTAATATACTGGTAACCTTTAACTTGTATTTTTGTTTACTGTTTATATATTCTATAATTTGTAATTAATTTATTATTGTAGACGTGTGCCAAATTTCAAGTTTTACAAATTGTGATTAACTAAATTTATTCCAATTATGGAATTATCCTTAAAAAATGTACTTTCCTCTCGCCTAAGTGCTTTAAATGAATTTCTGTTGAGTAAACAAGGTTTTGATTATGCTAGTTTTTTTATTGTTCATCAGGAATTAATTTTTGCGTCATGCTAATGTATAGTATTGTATGCTACCTTGTAGTGTTATTTATTACCTATACCAGGGTCAATTAAAAATTATAAAATTTCGCAGGTATATGAATAAAACGGTATTAACCACTACCATTACTTTAGAAAACCAAGTTACACTATATCGCACACATGGAAAAGTGCCAAAATTTAAAAAGTCTAAGGACTGACTTATGAACACCACAATTTAACCAAAAATATTTATGGAATGTCCCTTTTGTTCTCATAGAGTGATCGTTATCTGATGAATTGGTTGATTTTTCTCTGTAAACACACTCTGAATGATTCAGACTAACATGTAAATAAAAAACAAAATATGTATTTTCAGTTACTTTTTAATAGAAATCAGGGACTAATAAAAGAAAGTAACTAATAACATCGTTTTAAAAAGTTACTCTATTTGTACAAAAATGACAAAGTTACCACTAGGTGGCTTACTCGTCATTTCAAAATTCAATATAAAAGAATCTGGGTAACCAGATCCAAGAAAAATCGGTCGAAAAACAATGTTTGCGCGAACGACTTTAGCGGACAAGACTAGCGCGGAAAACAGTTAATGTCGCCGACCGGTCGGGTCCTTGCTATTATAATTATAAAATTAAAATTCTCGTTGCTGATCTTAGAGTTACCTTAATAAACTTTTAAATACGTTTTCTCTGGAAAACTAAAATTGATTTTTGTCCAAGAAACTTACAAGATTTTTCCGTATGTACCATAGTCAATATTGTAGCATTGGTAGCATAATTACCCATTGTCTCCAGTAAATATTTAACAATGGAGCATATAATCTGACATTAAGCAAAAAATATGACTTTGCAAATAGCCAATAAAATTTCATAGGTCTACTGGTAATAGTCAATGCAAAACAAAGCTTTCATCAGAATAAAAAAGCATGAAAACGGTTAATTTTTTCTAAAAACTCTAGTATACCTACAGTACGCTGCACGGATCTAAAACCGCGACGAAAGGGAGAGGTTTGTCAAAAGCACACCATTTCTATGGATATGTAGAGTTTTAGCCAATCACCAATGAGTAATGCACCGTTTCCATAGATACTTGCATTCTTTTTATAGTCTCAGATTCGTGTGCCGTACTTTATTTTAAGTCAAAAACTACGGGAATATAATATCTTTAAATTTTCACATCAGGCACCCCATTTGTCTATTATACATCGATGAGACCCGTTAAAAAAAGAATTCCTTATTTCTACAAATTTTCTCTGACAAAATCGGCCGAGGAAGTCTGTAAATTTACATTCGTGGCTACATAATTCTTCTTCCCCAATCATAAATCCAGCATAATGCCAACCTTTTCTGAAAGCAACTAAGAAAAGAAAGACGGCCATCATCCAAAGTTACGATCGATGGCGACCATCGTGTGCTCTCGAGAACTTTATTATTTATAGATTTGTTTATCCCGACAACTTTCATATTCTTTATCGTGGTGTCATTAATATGTCACTGGCTAGTGCTGATTTCTCAAAAAAAGACAAGAATTATGGTGATGTTCCGCAGCGCTCAGGCTGACGATATATCAAAGCCCACGCGAAGACGAAAGTATATGGGTACTTCTTTAAGAAATGTCAGGCGTATCGTCTCAAGACCAGTCATAGCCGCCTACCACAGTTTTAATAATAATTGAATCAATTTGTTTTCGGTAAAATTAAAGTTTAAATCTAACTTGTCGTAATCATTACATTGTAAGCATGTAGCTAGCTATTAATATCGGAATTAATGGGCTGCAACAAACAAAATTAGGACAAGCAGTTTCTAAATATTTTAGATTTAACTCGTCGGTAATTGACTGCAAATCTCATAACTTAGGTTTCTGAATTTAAATGTTGTTTGATATAAAATTCAAGGATAAATTATGTTTGTTAGAATATCATCATCCTGGTTTGAATGTCTTCTATCATTATGTCACTCTTTCTAAAGCATTGTAATTGAGGACAGAAACCAACCTTAATACCAAATAAGTACATTCAATTTAGTAACATAATAATACAAATTCTGTAACAAGTTATAAAAGACATTTAAATTTTTTGAGAATTTTCGTTTATTTTTAAATTTTAAACGCAGTTTAATTTTACATTGCTTTCTAATTGTAAAATACAATGGTATTTCTATCGAGGCGTATTAATTTAGTTAAAAAAATGAAATTTCACAGGTAATTTTTCTTCTTAAATGTTATTATTTGTTTAATTTAAAACAACCCATTAAAATCTTAACTTAATAAAAGTTTATATGAAATTAATATGGTATGAAAGCTTCCACGGCTAGAGTCAATTAAGAAATTGCGATTTTTAGATTTAAACCGGCCAAACTGAAAATATTTTCGACGTTTTTTGCGATTGCACTATACATTTTCAGGGATCTTTATATCACAAGATCAGAGTTCAGGTATTTATAACCAACCTGTGCTCACTGTAATGGTTGGTTCCCACGCATGATTTCGCACCTAGCCCGCATATCTTGAAATTTTAAGGCCATTTGATGGCTTCAGTAAATTCTTTAATTTTCATTTTCTAGTATTCTGAGACAGATGCAAGAATATTTTACAATAATCGTGTGTTTTGTTGACTGCTGGTGTTCAGGGATAGTACATTGAAAATTTGAACAACTTATACATCTGTTAGTCTAGTTCCTTAAGTCTATTGATCATAGATCGTCTTAGTTTATTATAGTTAATAATTAACATATACACTGTACCGCAGGGATAGGAAATTTTATAAACATCTTTTATTTACAGAAGAAGTGCTTCTTTAGGCGTGGCCCAATATTTTAATACTAGTTTGTGATCCCCTGTACACAAGGTAGAACTGCACTACTTGTTACTTTATTATTCCGATACTGAATGAGGTCTGATATCATTGCAGTATATAATCGAAGGTCTAGTATCTTCATTGCAATATCTGTTTGATTTTACTGACTGAACCTTGAAAAATCAAACGGATATTGCACTCAGAATATAATGAGTATATATAAAACTCCTCATTTTTTGAGGTTATGAGTACGTAGAAGAAACTGGGCGATTCATATCCACAGAGATCAGAGTTAATGTGAAATAATTACTTTCCGATGTTTCTACATCGATTGCACAAAATATCTTCAAATATCTTTGCTCCAGAACTTCAAAACATTGAATAGTTTTAGAGGAAGCCAGTCCGCACTGGCTTTGCTCTCATCGAACCCTGTTCCATGTGTTCCATGGCTAAGCTCGTTTTATATATGTGTTTTAGACCGTAACACTCTACGGATATTTTTTGATGATTACTAATAATTCCAATAAAATTTCTAATTCGACTTTTATCGAATAGGAAACTGACACGTAAGGTTTATAATATATCAAAGTAGAATGACGGTGTTTAGTTATATACAGCAAATTGAACATTTTGCTTCGTTGTAAAACATAGTTTAGGTTCTTAAGGTCTAGCGAGTATGAGACGCCCTGATAGTACTTTTATATATCAACTTCTTCTGAGAAGGCATTACATCTTTAGGAGATCAAAAGCATTTTCCTTATGTTCACAAAACTTGTTCAATCAGTGGTGCATTTTCATTTTCTTTTTGTTTAACAACTTTTCAAATGGTTACTATCTCCAATCGTTTTCAATTGTAAACTGAATACTTACTCTAAAGCTAAGGGCTTATGACCAGTTACGTGAGGTGTGAAATATTTGTCATATCGTTACCTAAAGCGTGAGGAGCTCAGTTTATGCTAGAAGCGGCTTCCATATGTTTGGAATATTAACTCATGGGTTACTGAAAATATTTGCTTCTATGATTTTTCGTATTCGCCAATGCTGCTCCCTCTACAAAATTTTTCTCTCAACAACTGCATCCGGTGTTGGTTTGACCAGTCGTGTTCCGCAATGCCCGACTTTGATGTATCTCTTGTTTGACTATTATTAAAATGGTTCTTGACTCGAATCACAACACTCGAAATGGATTTGGTAAATCCTTTCTTTTTTCTTGTCGGTGTCATTTGGCTTAGTTTTTGTCAGAAGTCTCCTTAATATACTTCCTGATTTAAAAGCGGTTTTGTTGTTGAAATCCCAGGCATTTGTTCGAAATTTTTCCAGATGTTCCCTTAATATAAAGTATCGTGAGGAACGGTGATATTTCTTCTAGGTCGGAATGTGTCCTAGTGTGATGATCATTTTGTATTCTGCAATAGGTATTTTATTATGTCTTAAGGTTCATTGTATTATTACAAGTTGTTACAGCTCTGTTGTAAAGTATTCTTGTGATGCCCTCTTGTTGCTGGAGAATGATTAAAACCTTGGTTGAGATATTGTCCAGTGTGTGTGGGCTTTCTAGTTCTAATACCTTCTGTAGGTCGTTTAACAAAAACGTCATGAAAACGCAAGAGTAAAATGTCTTCTTTCTCCATTGTAAATTTAATACACGTTCTTATACCATTTAAATTATTTAAACATTATCTGTTATTGTTGGCTGCCCAAGAAATAAAGGTAAGACACCTAAGTCAAAGTTAAACTTTAATTTGAGCAGTATTAGTGCATACTCTTGCATACTTCATATAAATGTTACTCACCACTGGAGAGAGGTTACACCCACAGGAAGACCATGACTTGTGAGTAAAACCTATCTTTCACTTGAAAGCAAGAATTACGAAGACCATCAATCCAATAATTCCATCAACCCATCCAGAGGCAAAGTTGTGAATTTAAAGAGTGTTTCTTCAGATATCAGATACAGAAAAAAATTGATCAACGAACTTAATATATTAATTAATTATTATTGTGCTAGTGGTAAAAATTTAAGTTTAGTAGCTACTTGATGTAGGCTGTTTTTACATATAGCAAGTTTTAAACATTATATTTACATATATACAGTTTTTAATCCTCTAAACAGTGCTTAAAATGAAATCAGCTATACAGGATATTCAGTATATAAATGCATAAAGCACTCTAACCACAAGTAGACGGCAGAATAAATCAGTAATCGCCGCCGTTAGGAAAAAAATTCAGAGAGTGTCGACGAAAGATTAACTTAAATGAATTTAATTTAAACATTTATTTTCTTTATTCATTTAAATTCATCCCGGGTAAAAAACGAATACAATTCTTGAATGCATTTGTTTGAAACGCCGCGGTTTCTTAGGAATTGATACAGATATCAAATATTGTCAAAAAGTATTTATTTGATTTAGTAAAATGTAGTTATTACAACGCCAAGAAACAATTTCAAGAACTTTTAAAATCTCAGATTGTAAAGACACATCTATTTTTTCAATTTAATAACATAGTGGTTATTGAGGTATAGAGTCTCACTTAAAGTTTAACCGCTGATTTCTCGGGAATTAAGGAATATTATAATTGAGTAAAATATACTAATTTTCAGCTAGAAGGAAATTGATGCCTTAATCAGTTTAGGCGTTGCGATGCTAAGGAAAAAACACAAAACAATTTCAACATTTTAAGTCTAGACTCGTTTCTTATTTTTTAAATTGATTGCTATACTTATTAGTTTTTGAGATGTAGGGGTCTTTTAGAATAATTATGATTTTTTGTTGGTTTTGAGATATATATTACTAAAATGATTTGAGACACAATATCAAAAGTAGAGAAAAAGCTGATGTTAAATAAAAATGTTTTTTGGGCTCGCTAAATCTCACAAAGCAATAGGCCAATAAATTTGACGCAAATGACAAAAAGCTTAAAGAAATAAACTTAGATTAAAAATTTGAACTTTTATGCCCGTATTCACTAAAGAGGTTTAAATTTAGACCAAGTCTAACTTGACAATTATAGGTTTAACATGACATGCTCAACAATTGAACAAACTGTGACATAAGCGAAACATAACTGGTTAACTTGAATCGAAGCCTTCACATAACAATATTTAGGTTATCCTTTTTTAACTGTGCAGCCAAATTATGAGGCAGAAAAGATGGCGCAGACCTATTTGAAGGTACAAATCGATGAAAATTCTTGCTTACCTAATAACTGCAAATAAAAGCAATTTAAAGGTTAGACACGTAATGGAACGTGCTAAAGAATATATACCACACTTTGATATGTATAGAAGAGGTACAATTGTGAGCAAAAGGAGAGGAGGCAAGGAACGTAAATCCCGACCTTTCAGAAAATGTTTCGCCAGAATGTTTATTTAAATAAAAGATTGTTATTATAAATCGAAGTACACGAATTTTTCTCATTCCAAAAACATATTGCAAAATATTTAGCATTTGAGATTTTATATAACCTATAAAAATACATCACCCACATATACCCAAAGTCGAGAAATGAACCGCCATCTAAAATTTGTACACTAGAATATCCCTTATAATAAAAAAATACTTCTTTTTCTGAAAAGAATACCTCCAAACACTGAAGAATACCCCGCGAATATCTCTAATAAATTAAGAGCTAATTACGGTAGAGACACTAGTAATCGATACTATTAAGACATTTAATTCAGATTCAATGTTATTTTGTTAGCTCCAGTTTGACATTATTAGTACAGTAATTCACACTGGAGTAATCGGCACCCAAAAATAACTTAAACTATATAGACGTAATATATAAAGAAATATATTCTAATAAAGATAAATGATATTTTCTTTATTTGTACATTTTAAGGGTGTAACTTCAAATTCACCTTTAGTAGTTTTTTTAAATCACATCAATATACTGATATTTGGTAGTTTGCTACTCCCACTCATAAACTTTGCCTTTATAAAACCATTAATACTCCATTTTATATGGAACTATTCTCCTTCTCTTCAAGTTTCCTCTTCTTTTAATATAATTTTTTTTTATTTTGTAATCAGAAGAAAATATGTCAATTTAACCTGTCGAACACTGAAACCTTATGGGATACAGTAAATCGACGCAATGAATGGATTAGTTACAGTTATATACAAAGTGTTCACGAACAACTCCTACAAAATGAGAGACGTGATTCTACATAAAAAAAACATGAAAAAATTTTCATATTTACCTAGGTCCGGAAATGCTTCGGTACTGAGATACAAAGTGTTGAAATATAAATCTTATTTTATTTTTTATTAAATATCTTTTGCAAATAATAAAATTTTCTCACGAAAATAGGCATTCGGGGTATTTTTTTGGGTGAGGAATCATAATTTGGTATTAGATTTCATGTGATGCTTAGAGGGCGCTACGTATGCTACTATTATTTATGTAAATTTGCCCTAACTTTTTTGGCGATAAACTTCTGGGTTTTTTTACGAATAAATATTTTTGTACCTTTCCTAAGCAAAAATGCTATACTTACTCAACAACGCTAGAGGTAACCGTTCCGGAGCAATTTGCAAGTTTGTGCGTCGATGCAAAGAAAACAAATTTTTTAATAATAATAAACCAAGGTGTATTTATTCATTTCAAGACAATACAAAATTAAAGGTAGGTATGAATTATTCCAAACTATAATAAATGCTCCACGTGATCACCGTTAGTTTGAAAGCATAATGTAATTCTTTTTTTTTAGAGAACATGTGATACGTCTATAAATATCCTGCATGCCTGAACCCATTGCAGGCGTTTTGAATTCGCAACCAAAGCTGCTTGTATTGGAACGGAGTACATATGACATTTGAGAAAACCCCATATACAAAAATCACAAGAATTTAAGTCTGGCGCCCTAGTTGGCCTTTCAACTGGTACGCCTCTACCAATCCATTGATTTTCGTAAGTCTGGTCCAGATATTGACGCACATTTCGTCTAAAATGAGCCGGACACCCATCGTGCATAAACCACATGGCTTGCCAAATATTTAAAGGAACTTCCTCTACTAATGTGCATATTCTTTATTTCTAAACAAAACCATTTTTTTTTAAATGTAAATTAAAGTCTTGTTTTCAATTAAATCAAACTATTAATGTGACAATAACAATTTTGTCAAAAATGACACTTACGTTTATTATTGTTAAGAACGCTTACCTAGCATTGTTGAGTAAGTATACCTTTTTTTTATGAATAAATACTTACACTTTCCTAAGCAAAAAAAAAGTATTCTACGTTCTCTAAAAAAAAAAGAATTACCTTATGCCTTCAAACTAACGGTCATCACGTGAAGTATTTATTATAGTTTAGAATAATTCATACTTACCTTTGATTTTGTATTGTCTTGAAATAAATACATCTTGGTGTATTATTAATAAAAAATTGTTTTCCTTGCATCGACGCGTAAACTTGCAGATTGCTCGAGAACGGTTACCTCTAGCGTTGTTGAGTAAGTATAGCTTATTTGCCTAAAAAAGGTATAAGAATAATATTTCTTCATAAAAAAATGCAGAAGTGCAACGCCAAAAAAGTTAGGGCAAATTTACATAAATAATAGTAGCATACGTAGCGCCCTCTAAGCACCACATGAAATTTAATACCAAATTATGATTCTTCGCCCAAAAAACACCCCGAATGCCTAATTTCGTGAGAAAATTTTATTATTTGCAACAGATATTTAATAAAAAATAAAATACAATTTATATTTCAACACCCTATATATCCGTAACGAAGCATTTCCGGACCTAGGTTAATATGAAAATGTTTTAATGTTTTTTTATGTAGAATTACCCTTTTCATTTTGTGGGGGTGGTTCGTGAACGCCCTGTATATTGCGGCTCCAACCAAAATACTTATGAAAACAAGTGTTACAATCTTTTATAAACTATTTTTAATTAAAATAAATATAAAATAATCTATTAAAAGTCCATGCAAAACCCTAAAAGAATTTAATACCAAAACTGTATATTGTTTTTAAATGTTAATTAAAAATTCATAACTTGCAACCTTAAATACTCCCAAATATCATTTTTCACCAGAATCTGCACAAAAGACAAAATTCGACCGCTATTTTGGTGGTACTATTTGCACTCCTAAATACACCCATATAATGATCTTCAGTTGAATCTGCAGGAATTTCAAAAATTGGGCCTGAATTTTGGCGCCGCTAATTAGAATTTTTAAATATTGATTCAAAGTTTATATTTTCCACTCTCAAATACCCCCAGATATCGATTTTCAAGAATAAAATATCATAGTTTGCCTTCTAAACGCGCTGTTAAAATAATCTAACATTTCGTACTTACTACCGGTTTTTTTTGCCCTTCTAGAAATGCCTGAAGTCAATCTTTCCATGCATCCTGGAAGAGTAGGAAAAAAAAGCCAATAATATTAAATTAAATTAATTATTGCATATGCTAAAGGGTACTATCTAATGTATATTATAATCGTATCTTTCCAAAAAACATTTTTAAAATTTAAAATTGAATAAATAATTGTTAAGAAAATATCCCGTCGAACGTTAGATTAAATCTAAAAACGCAACTTGTCACGTATGTATGTAGGACGCGACCAGTCCCAGGTTAAAAAAACCCCATGTACCGATTTTCAATAATGGAGTATACACAAATGAAATATTTTCACATGTTTACAAAACATTTATACTTGCCCTCTTTACTCCCACATACAATCTGCTCAAGTGTCCGCCATTTTAAATTTGGACTAAAAATTCAAAATTTGCTCACTACCACAGATATCGGTTTCGAGTTGAATAGCAAAACATGTTTGCCATAGTGGAGCAGTTTTCTTAACTATTTTATCCTTGTGTGAAATGTGAAACAGTATGACCAATTTTAATTAACCATTACTAGCAATTATGTGGAAATGGTTGCAAAATCCATCCCCATATTTGAAGCACACAAACATAAAAAGCGGCGAAGCTAATAAAACTCGTAACAGAAACTTGGTGAAAAGCACTCGTCAGGGTTTTCTATTAAATGAAGCCTTCAAAAATGTGCTTATTCGACCAATAGATTATAAAGTTCTTCACAGAGTTCCTCATTGTTTAAAAGAAATGTTACTTTCTTTTACAACACTGAATAAGACGCTGTAAAAATGTTAGAACTTTAAGCGTCATTTATCGGTATTCAAATTCCACATGATCTTTTTTCTTTTAAAGCATTTTGTTTGTCATAATATTTATTATAAACAAAAAAATCTAGAAAATCTAACGGATTCTTTTGTAACAAGACCTCTACTGGCTTAAACTAAATGTAATTTTTCAACATAATTGCATATTTATAATTTAAAGCTTTCTTAATATGTGCATTTAATATAATAAGTTCAGCTTCCCATAGTGGTAAAACTTAAATTAAAATTATACAAAATTTTTAAGTACAAACGGCTCGACACAATGCGCATTGCTACAGTCTCGGTTTATTACTCAGCTTGACTACAAAGCACACTGTCACTTAGTTTTATAATTGCCTTTATAGTTCGCACATTCAATAATACCCTCTGAATTACTCATCAATACCCCTAAATCACCCCTTAATTACCAGTATTACTCTAGTATTACCCAAAAAATACGTGAGCTACCCTTAATTACCCCCATCTTGTATCTCATGCCAGTGCTAGTTTACCACGATTTATTAACGATAAGTATATTTTTTAAGCAACCTAAATTTAATATTTGTCTGGATTAACCTCCCGACATGCATATCGCGCCCATTATATGCTTCGCTAATTTTTCCTCAGCGAAGATGACATCCACACTAAACCTCAGCTTACGGTTTAGTTAGCGCCCAAGTAAAGAGAACATAAGATGGGACCAAGATGCCACTGCTTCTGTCTGCTCGTCACGCGGGACGTGGAGCATATATAAAATGAGCGGGAAATTCTACAGGAAAACGTCTGCGGCTGAATGGTGAGAAAGGGATGTCATTCGGAATATATGCAGATAAGAATACTAATGTTAAGGACACAATTAAATGATACACAATTAGAATGTATCATTTAAGGAATAATATTATTATAAAATAAAACATATAAAATGTTCAGAAAAATCGTGCACCATAGAGGAAATAACTTTATTATAAAATGTGGTTGGATAAAGCACTCGAATCGTCTTATTTTTTAGAAACAGAAAAAAAAAACAATATGAACAAGGGTTTTAAATTAAAGTTTGAAGGGATTTAAAATTGCATTATTTGCAATTGTACCTTATATTTTTTCCTGTAATTTTTGTTATAGACTTGATTTCTTATTATTATTTTTTTAAATACTATAAAAAGTAGGTAACAATTTCCTTTACCCGGAACTTCCCCCGTTATGAATTTTTCCTTTCATTGCGAATAGTAAAGTGTGACCCAATTCAATTCAAAACACATATATACTGCCTTTTTAAACATTTTTTTTCGGCACCATTTTAGTTCAGAACTAAATTTCTAACTATATTTCACCAGTTTCTAAGCATGCAACACTTGAGTTTTGGGTATAATTTACAATAAATTCAATTTAAGTAGTGTTTACAATGACACATAACGCCATTTTGGTACGCCATGTGTGAATTCGTGCCAGTTTATCCCCATATCACATTCAATTTTTCTTAAAGTCAATTAAACAGGATTTTTTTGATATAGATTTAAATAAAAAATTGCCGCCATTTTGTTCCACCATCATGGATTCGTACCACAACTTTACCAGTTTATCACAAGTTGAAAATAATCTAATAAATAGTTTTTTCAGGCTGATTTTTTAAATATTTTATAAGCATGCCATTTTGTTTTGCTATCTTATATTCATACCAAAATGTTACCAGTTCATTCCTATGCAACATTTGATTTTGTGCAAAATTTGACGTAAACTGGATAACTAGTTTTTTTAGTAATAAGTTTTTAACGTTTTAATAGACCGCAATCTTGTTCCTCCTTATGCATTTTTACCAAAATATTATCAGGTCGTTCCCATATGATCCTTAATTTTTGACTAAAATTTGAAGTCAATCTGATAAATGATTTTTCAATATTACAAACATTTTATTTGGCCGCCATTTTGTTCCGCCATCTTGAATTAGTACAACACTTTTACTAGTTTATCTCTGTACCACAATTAGGCATGGCACACAATTTAGAATCAGTCCATTAAGTAGTTTTTCAGGCTGAATTTCTAAATATTTTATTAAGCCCCCATTTTGTGCCACCAACCTGGATTCGTACCAAAATTTTACCAGTTGATTCCTATATAATACTTGATTTTTGCTCAAAAATTGAGATAAATTGGATAAGCAATTTTTACTAATATATTTTTAACATTTCTCTAGGCCGCTATTTGTTTTTGCCATGTTGAATTTTTACGAAAATGTTACTAGGTCATCCCCATATTTGAAGCCAATCGCGTAAGTAGTTGCCGTGACCAGACAGACCGACTGAATTGAGAAAACATGTTTTTTGGCATCTAGGGACCCTGAAACGTAAACATCTGAAAACATCTTGGAGGGTGATATTTTTACGATTACAATAGTTTCGTTTTATGAGGGAAGTAAAAAGATATTACTAACGAAATACCAGCATTAATTTTTATATAACCTAAAATATAATAATCACTACATTTTTGTGCAAATTTCATGGGACCATCAGAAATAACCAAGGAATATTTAAAATCAACATTTTTCCAAATTAATTTACAAAAACAGTATTATTTTATTTTCTGATACAGTTAAACAATTCTGGAAAAGTTGTATGGTATTTTTTGCATATCTGGTACTCTCCTGTTTAATAAGTAACGGAAATATTGAAATGCAAACAATTTAAAAGGCTTTATATTTTACGGAAGTTGTAGTTTTTTGGAAAACTCGTCTTATAGATATTCTCAAAAATCTTTAATTGGTCGTGAATAGTAAAGTTTTGAGCATCTTCATAGGAAATCGGTGTTGTCGCGCATATTTAGCAAATTTGGACTATTAACTTGTTGAGAGGAGTTTCGGATTTGTTGAGACTTACCGCTTGAAACGCTATTGATTGAAGTCATAATATTACCTTCTTCTTTTTAAGCAAGTTCTGATATAAAAAATTAAGACCAATTGATTATTTAATGAAAATATCAATATCCAAACTAGTGCATATATTAGCTTTAAATAATTATTGGTCTTTACTTCTATTTTTAGACACATTGTGTGGGCACCATTTGCAGTCTTTTGACCTTTCGACTTTATTAAAAAGCCCCGAAATTAGGTTGATCTATTTTGTCTCGTCACCCGAAGTTAATAATGTATAAAAATTAGAGTTATTAAGTGTGCTTTATTTTTGATTTCTATTTTAAACATTGTGGCTTCTTTAAACTTTTTTTTATGATAATAATGATGCTGTTTTATATTAAGCTGTATTACAATGGCCGATAAAACCAAATATATTTTCATAAAAGAAATTTTAAATATATTGTTACCAATAATTTTCTTTTGCTCATCTATTCAGGAATCGAATAAAAGATGTTAATTATTTGAGAAACGCTTTTCTTTATTATATCAAGTAAAAAGTTTTATAACATACAGTTTCAATGCCTTGATTTTAATCAGATTCACCTGTTTTTTTTTGTTAACGGTGCTTGCTCTATGACTGCTCTGCCAGTTGATATTTCAAATTTAAGATGACGATAATACTTAATGCTGAGACTTTTTGCAATATCGTCCCCCCAATTTATTCCTTTTATTAACAACCAAAAAATATTTGTAATATTTTTCTCGATTAACTCGATTAAATCGAGTAGGCAACAGCATCTTACTCTCATATACAAGGCAAATGTATTGATCGCATAGAATATTTATGTATAATAATATTGATTCTAACCCAGAAACTAATGATTAGATGTTATTTTTAAAATTGTCTTAAGGATGACTAAATGAAAGAGTTAATTATGGCAATACGCACTTTTTTTCCAGATTCTTCTTAAATCTCAGAGACAGGCATGTTCATTTTTATTTTCCTTAAATATCGATGAATGTGACTAAATCCAGATATTTATTTGTTACCAATTTACATTAGGATCCTTCAGCTCAAAGAACTACAAACAGACGCCAATTTACCCATATTGTATGTGTGAAAAATAAATATATTTTTTTTCAAAAATCAGCTTAACCCATCTTAACAGTATGCCCAGCCTAGCATACGCGTTGGTACTATATAAGCCTTCTGTACTGCTTTTAACACCATTGATAACAATCACTATATAGTGACACTAATAATATTAAAAATAATATTAATAATAATATTAATAATAATAATAATAATATGCTTGCTTGGAGGAACAAGAAGACTTTGCAATGACAACACAAGAAGTTGCAGAAACAATCATCTACACGCATAACTGGAGATGTCGAACTTCTGGTACATCAGTTTACCTGCACGCATGAAGCTCTCACTCGCCAAATTAATGAAACTATTTTAAAACCTAGCATACTCCCCAGTTTTCTCACACAAGGAATAACATACCTTAAACCAAAAAACTCAGACACTAAGAACAAACCAGGAAAAATCATAGAAACCTTTACACTGGTTACATAGATAATAAAAAAGTCTTTGATTGGATACTCCACAGTTGGCTAACCAGAGTTCTAGAATTATACAAAGTCAATCAAAACCTTAGGTAGTTTCTTACGCAAATCATGAGTATGCGGAAAACTAAAATCAACCTGAGAACACAGAAAGAACACATCGAAACAGAAGAGATCTACATCAGACGAGGTATATTCTAAGGAGATTCACTCAGCGTTTTGTTGTTATGCCTCTGTCTCAAACCACTCTCAAACATACTGAATAACACAAACTTCGGATTCCACATTAAACACCAAAAAAATAACCTACACAAAACAAACCATATCTTGTACATGAATGACATAAAATTATACCCAAATCACAGAAAGGTTTACCCTGGACATCAACATGGAATTTGGTATAAGTAAATGCAATGTTTATATCAACAAGAGACAGTGGAAAGACCACCCTACGACGGAAACAATCAACAATGAAACCATAGATAACATGCTCAAAGAAGAAACATACAGCTATCTTGGCTTCCATCAAAGCATCAAAGTTAACCATACTTGAAATATAAAACCAAACTCACAAAACTGAACTCCAGAAATCTAACAAAAGCTATTAATACCTTCGCCATACCTATTCTTACGTATTCGTTTTGTATCATTAAATGGTCACACACAGACATAGAAAACATTCACATACGCATAAGCTCTGAATTCACTAAACACAGGAAGTTACATCCCAACACATGCAAGAAAAAACTCACCATCGAGAGAAAAGAAGGAGGGAGCTTTTATATACGTGGTTACAAGAAGGGCAGCTGTTCCCCGAAACAGAATTCAGCAGAAAAAAACGGTCGATCACATAACGAGTGGATGTAGAATAATGGCCGGAACTGAATACACCGCGAGACACAATTTAGCAGCGAAGGTCGTTCATCAAGCATTAGCCAGAACATACAAACTAACGGAGAACACAGACCCTTACTACCATTATACACCACCAACATCCATACTTGAAAACGAAGACTACAAGCTCTACTGGGACATTGACGTCCACACAGATAAAACAATCTCCGCAAACAGACCCGATATCACCTTTCAATCCAAAAAAGAAAAGATCACTTATTTAATTGACATGACTGTCCCCAACCACGAGAACATCCAAGCGAAATACACTGAGAAGATCGCCAAATGCACCGACTTGGCAATGGAAATAAAAAGGCAGTGGAAACAGGAAAGAGTCTTCATTGTTCCTCTGGTCATATCAGTATCATGCCTCACCCCAACAACGTTTACACCTTATTTGGCTCAATTAGGCCTTAAACATCCAGAAATCGATCATTTTGAAAACATGTAGCATCGTTTGATCATTTCTTAATACACAATAGATGCTTTTTTCCGTTTCCTTTTTATTGTATTTTTTTCTACTGACTTGGTATAATCCCGTCAGTTTAAAATACAATCACAGGAATACTGTGAGACAAGAAGAGATAATAATAATAAATCGTATTTTATTCAAAATCGAATTACACACATCCGAGGTCTGATAGTACAATCTGCTACTCTTACCTAACCTTATAAGTACTATAGTATGGGTAATACGTATATAGGCAATAGAAAGATAGAGAAAATAAACATAAAAAATAGTGATAAATAAATACTAATAAATGACCCGAAATCAGCTAACCAGTAAAAAATACTAAGAAAATTGCTGTTTGTTTCTTTATTTAAATGGTAAATTAATATATATAATAAAATATGATACCTCTTCGATTTTTTAAAATTAACGAAAATATAATATAAGTTTTATGTATATGCACAGTCCTTTCAATTTTTTGACCCGGAGGTATGAAGGCTTACCAGGCCTTAGAACGTGATTCCGAAATGTTAAATAAAACTTTTCTCATATTGCTCATGGGGATCCTGAAAAATAAGCAAAGCTTGGCAAATAAACTACCTACTTTTTTTTAAGACTCAAAACATATCTACAAGTTATTCTGTATCAGCTGTACACGTCTTTTACTGACAGAAACTATGCAGGTAGAAGCTAAGATAGTCTTTGTTTAGATATACATTGTTTAAAACGTAGTAAGATCTAGCACGTTTTTTTTTATATGCTCGAACAAATTTTTAGACCAGAATCGAATAAATCTTTTGGTCTTAGTTATTTCGCTAGAAGCCAAGTTCACCCCATTGATAATATTTAGTTACAGAATTAGGTATGTCTCAATTATTTTGAGCAGGTTTAGTGGCGTTTTTTAGATTATGAAAGACATAAAGTTCATCAATTTTATTTAAGTTATTATTAATTTTATTTAACGCTGTCTGAGCATTATTATTAAGGATTAAAACTATAATAATCGGATTATGTGCATTAGCATGTATCTAACTTTGACCAAACAATTCTGAAGTACCCAATGAAAATTAAAGGAGAGGTAGAATAGATCCTTATGACACGGCAGAAAATATGTGTATATTTCCCGAAACTGATAACTAAAAACTTTTTTTTGATAATTGTCTATGAGATTGTAATTTCTGTAGCAAGACCTCATTTTTAACCCTATCAAAGATGTCTAAAGCCAAACGGTTTTTCAGGGAATAAATTATTTTCTTCTACGTAAACTAATATTTGGAAGTATATAATTTTCAAGGAACTTTGATAGAACATGTGGCATACTCATATGTGGGTTATAAGAATGGTAATATGTTGCAGTGGCACATGACTATTTTTATAATTTAGAGCTTCCATTGCAGTAATCCGTAAAATGTGCTTCTTTAATGTTGGTGACATTAAATTTTTGGACAATTCCTACTACTTTATAAGTTGTGGATTGGTGTTTTAACTGAAGTTCGTTTCACGAAGATTTGTACTCGCGTCATCAATTGCCTTACCCTTTTCAACAGATAAAGAAGTTCAGAAATAGATTGAACCAAACTAGTGATATCATAAAGATTGGTCGTTTCTAAAGACCAAAATGGCGGCCATTCAACAGCTGATTTTTTATAGCTTGAGTAATAATGTGGGTTATGAAATTAAATAATTTACCAGATTTCATTTTCTTTCAGCTTGGGAAAGAGATCGCTATTTGGATTCATCAGATATTCTCCCGGTTATAAAAAATTTAAACCATTCAGATTCATCAGACTCTAGCAGTGATGACGAAAATGTCTTAGAAATTTTGATGCTGCAGAATTCTATGTTATTTTAGTTTATAGTTTGTATTCTTGATTTGTGTTAATTGATGTTTCGCTGGGAGTCTTTTTTGTAATAAATGCCGTTTATTATCTTTTTTCTCCCATAGTTATCAGTATTATTTATTACAATACGTTATTATTTATTACAATAGTTAAGCAAAACGTATCGTTTTACAGTTGCTTACTCTGTTTATTAAAAACACAAAATACATATTAAATTATTATATGTATTTTTAGCAGTATCATACTGCGAAGAGTAGATACATTTTTATATAAATACAAGATGTATCAAAGCACTTTTATATACGGGTAATTAATTTTCATATTTTCTGATCACTGATAACTCTCTTAAATGAACTCTATATGAAATTTTTTTTTAGAAAACAGTTCCGCACTTTCTCTGAAGAGCGTTTTAGAATATACCTGCTTCAGTATTGCCTAATTTTAATAAAACATTTGAACGCTAATGAATTTATATGAATTTTAACATAAATATAGTTTTTAAGTAGTCCTAATCAGCTGTCTAATCATACACGTATGAATTTGTTCCTTATGTGCAATCCTAGTTACAACCATGACTCACAATGACCAAACGGAAATTTCTACATAGTATAAGAACCAAGAGTGGAGGCTTGCTGTGATATAGTTTAAAGTCCGACATACGATGAATGGTCATGAAGTTGCTGGGCTCATATCGATCAGGTGATATTTTACCCCCAATAAAGCAATTAAGGTCTAGTTTGCAAGCGTTTCTCAGTACAGGTTGGTATTTTATTTTTATTATTAAATCATTTAAACTGTGGCATTAGCGGTATTTAGTGGTGTTATTTATTTTTAAAGTAACAATCTTTCTGTGAGGTGTTATTAGTAGTTTTTAAAATGTTTAGACCTTGGGTTGAAAACTGTGAATCCGAGAACGGAATTGAAGAGATAAACAAGATGTATCTAATAAAACAATCACTCTAAATCATTCGGTCAATCTCATTAAATAGGCAGTTTTAAAAAGTTCTGAATCTCCAAATAAAAATTATTATCTTATTTAAATACTCAAATTACTGTTATTTGAATAGAAGCTAAAAAAAAATAACATTTTATCTGCAGTATGAAGCGGTAAAACGGTTTTATCAATAACCTACTTAAAAACGATTTTTACGCTATAACAATATCAATAAGGGGCAACATTTTTCTTTTTCTAAAAATGTAAAAAAAAATTTATTCGAAAATCTTGGCCGGCGGCCATTTTGATTATTTTTAAAATACTTTTGTTATCTCTGTTTTATTTAATTCTATCGATAAACGTATTTTTGTAAAACGCATTCACTAATATTTATATGTAGTAAAATCAGAAACGTTCAGTAATTTTCAAATATTTGTCTGTAGATCTTCTAAAAGCATCAGAGAGCATAGAAGCTACCATTAAGAGTGTACAGACACAGTGGAGTTAAACGGCATTCCAGGGTCTACCTTACGTCGATTCCTTGGCCAAGACAACTTACTGGAGAGGAAGAACAGATCTAACAAAGGAACAATGGAAGTGTTTGGGAATGGTGATGCAGAATTAATTCACAGGGAAGTGTATGAGATGTATAAACTTAAGCAAATTCCGTCACTTGATTCTTTGCGAGAAAAGTTATTAGCAAATGGTCAATTCACTGCTAGTCGCGAAACGTTGCGCTGATTCCTGCATAAAATTGGAGTGGAGTAGTGAAATAGTGGAATGGAGACAAAAATATTTAATCCAAATTCATTAGTTCCGCGCAGAAAACCGAAATATTTACTATTTAGATGAGACTTGGTTCGACACCCATGACACTACAAGATTCTTCACCAAAGTGCACTTTAGATGTACTTGCTTTTTGAGGACAGAGAATATCCATCTTACACTGTGACTCGAGGGGTGTCTGGGTGACTACCATCAGGATATGACAAGTGAGCTTTTTGAAAATTGAATGAGTTTAAAAACAAAGTTACACACGCAATAATGTAAACCAAAAAATGTCCGCTAATGTAATTGAAGTAATTAAAAATCACTGTGAATTAATACCAGAGAGCACTTGGAGAGCATGTGTTAATCATGTACTTAAAGTGGAAAATAATTATAAAAAATATTGGGAAAACGTAAAACCTTTAATTATATCATCATATAGTGATAGTACAGAATCAGGCTATTGAGATTAGTTATTAAATCTTTGGTTGAGATGATCTGTTTTACACATACGTTCCACTCATTTTCATTTTCTTTAGTTTTTAAGATATCGGAATAACCTTTTTTGTTTGTAACAAAATAATAAAAATTATATAGTACAGCTTATTACTTTTCCTAACATTACTTCAATCTTCCTACTCTACCCTGGACCGGAATGATTTATTAGCCAAAACAGATGCAGAAGCAGGCATAAAGTATAAAGGTATTAGTTAGTCATGATCATTTATCGTGTGGACTATACTAATAAAATCCTAATACATGACAACAATATAACGTTTTTTTTAATAACCTCTAACAATATTAGGCTTAAATAATAGATGTCCGTTTTCGCGTTTTGAAAAATTATAAGCTTCAGGTCCTGTAGCTGATTGATGGTAATGAATAAGGAAGTGGATCAGCTCATCTCGGCCCGGAAATGCTTTGAGAGACCTTGCACTAATACATTCCTATGACGATACGATATCCTGGTGCATCGGTCGTGGCATTTTGCCAGACGAAATGAAACTCTGGCAAACGTTTCGTATTTTTATTATTAGACAATTCGCCCGCTTCTTTATTACGCAAAATTTACATAGACGGAAAGTTGGACCGAACCGGAGGGCACCGTTAAAACACAAAACCGACAAAGTTGCAGGCTCGCTCAAATAAAATGGCACATTCGCGATTTTCGCTCAAGTTGTTCTATGCGAAAAGTTTGATGTTGCTGCATATATGGGCTGATGGGCTTTAGTATTATTTAAGATATAGCTGATCTGGAGGAATTTGACTTGCAGTAATATTGTTTTCTGCACAGGCTTTTGAACGAAATTTATATTTAATAAAATTCCGCTTTTTCTTCATAATGTAATAACTACTCTTTTTTGATCAAGAATTTGCAGGCATAGTGAGTCTATATGGAAATGGAATTGCTAATGTTTCCTGCAAAAAAGTAACCGTCGATTTTGTTAACATTGTTTATAATAAACAATTTATTGAAAATTGTCATCCTTTTTACTTTCTTGTTAGGAGGGCAGAATTGTAATCGTAAATAAAAACACCCTTCGAATTTTTTTCACATCTATACGTTTTAGGAGCCCAGATGCTAAAAAGCACGTTTTTCTCATCCCGTCGGTCTATGCGTGCATTCTAAAAAACTACTTATTTTCTTATATTTGGACGTACCACGAAGGCCTGAGGCCCAAGAATAATGCCCCCTTACATTATACCGTGGCTGCATTGCAGCGCGTGAAGTTGGAGTTTTACTGTACCTTTATAGAGAACGTGGTCGTACTGCTACGGTCGTTATTGTATCTACAACAACAACTACTACCTATTGTTAGCAGCCCGTTTCTAGACGGAGGACGGTCTTTCCCGGGTAGTCACCCATCCAAGTACTAGCCGCGCGCGGCGATGCTTTACTTTGATTATAGTCCGAGATCGGACCAATGCAAGTCACCACCGCACTGCTGACCGATTGATTTCAAAATTTGGTTAAAAATTTGCGGATGAAACGGTAACATTTTGGTAAAAATTTAATATGGAGGTACAAAATGGCGGCTTAATCAAATGTTTCAATAATCAGCCTGAAAAAACCACTTAGTAGATTGACTGTGCAAAAATCAAGTGTGGCATAGGTAGAAACGGGTAAAATTTTGGTACGAATCCAATATGGTGGAACAAAATGGCGCCCAATTAAAAAGTTTGAAGAAAAGACAGTTTATTTGTGTTTCTTAATGACTATGTGAGGAGCTTAATTGGGTCACACTTCATTATTCCTTATAAAAGAAAACGTTCATTACGGAGGAAGTTCCGGATAAAAACAATTTACCGATTTTTGTTATTTTTTGTGTTTTCTGTTACCGAATGCTGCCGTTGTTGAGTGCATCACTCCAATAGGTCCGTAAAATATTTGTTATTGAGAGAAAAAAATAACAACCTGTGCATATTTGAGCGAGTTTCATAAGGAGTAAAAGAATAGACAAGGCAAACTAATCTTTGAAAATGTATATTTATTTTTCTATAAATTAAAGTAATGATGTCAAATTTTTTTTTAAATAATCTTTGGATTACATACCAAAAAATACAAAAAAGTAAATACTGGTGAAAATATTTTTCCTGGAAAAACTTTCATGTCATTATATTAATCATTTAAATGATAAATCTACTGGTATTTTATATCTGCATAGGTAAACTAATAACAATAATGATACTTTGAGAGACCATTAAGTCTCACAATTTTAACCTAATAAGGCCATTATGGTTTTTACTAGACAGACACTAAGTTTGGAGTGTTACGAAGATCACCTAACTATTGCATTACCATTAAAGTGACCGAATCCTTTGATTCCGCTATGATATAAAGCATTTTCTGTAAAAAATATGAATGTAAAAACGTTAGTTTTTGTAGAGACCTAGTGCGTTTTGTTTGATGTAAAATGTCTTTTAAAAAAAGCCGAATTTGTCACTAACTGTGTATTTAACAACTTCCATAGTTAAAGTTCTTTTTTCTATAAGTATCTCTGTAGGTGTGACACTAAATATCGCTGAAGACCCTGTACTTTATGTTCTTTGGGTATTTAGCCTACTTTATTTTAGAAGTGATGAACTTTCGATAAAATGGCGGTTCTTGGTTTTTTGGTATATTTCTAATACGATAAATGAACAGCTTACTGCTAATTGTACTTTGTAAATTTACAAAAAAATATCCTAGCTTTTTATATTCACTTGTTAGTATCTTTACTGTAGATATTAAAGGAGTGAAGTTACTGTTGAAGTTTTTAGCTTAAAATTGGTTTCTTATTTATACCAAATATCAACAAGCTGTTCATTTTCCATTAAGAATGTACCAACAAAAAATAGGTTTAAATATTGCAAATAGAAGCAGCTGAAACTGAGGCAATCTAGTAAGAGATCTATATAATTTAAGATAAAATGTCACTCAAAGCTAGCACTTGTTAACATTTTTTTAATCACATTATACCTATAATATCCTAATTTTTAACCTTCCAGTAATTATAACTAAAGGCTCTTATGTTCAGAAGCCTATTTTTGGTCATGTTTTATTATTCCTAACAAATAGACATATTATTATAATCTAATAAACATCCTTATTTTTAATTAACTTTATATTAATTAAAAAAATGAAGATAATTTTTAAAATTTGTGCAAGAATTAAGTATAATATAGAGATGAACTGATAAAATTGTGATACGAATTCAAGATGGCAGTTAAAATAAAATATTTGTAGGCCAAAAAACATATTTTGTCAATTCTGTCAGTCTGTCTATCAGTTCGAGGCGTAGATAAAAAGTTAATTACCGGATTGACTTAAAATTTTAGTCAAAAAGTAGGTGTTTTATGGGGTGGCGATATTATGATAAAAATTCAATTGGGCGAAACAAAGTGGCAGCCTACTGAAACGTTAAAAAATTGTTACTAAAAAAACAATTATCCAATTATTTAAGTTCACAAAATTCAAGTATTACATTAGAATAAATTGCTAACATTTTGGTATGAATCCAAGATGGCAAAGCAAATTGGCGGTCTAATAAAAAATATTTCAAAAACAGCCTGTAAAACTACTTATTAGATGGATTTTATATTTTGTGCAAGAATTAAGTATGGTATAAACTGGTAAGAATAATGGTACGATTTCAAGATAGTGGAACAAAATGGTGGCTAAATAAACTGTTTAGCAAGTAAACGTAAAAAAGCTATTATTCAGTTAACTTCATTTTTTTGCACAAAAATATATTTATTTTTGGTATGAATTGAGTATGAGGGAATAAAATGGTGGTTTTATGAAATTTTTACGAAATTACTGTAAAAAACTACTACCCAATTTGTTTTAAATTATGTTTTAAAATCAAGGGTGGCATAGATAGAAACTAGTAAAATATTGGTACGAATCTTATATGGTGGGACACAATGACGCCCAATAAAAGTGTTTGGAAAGACATGATATGTATATGTATTATTAATGGCTATGTGCGAAGCTAAACTGGGTCACACTTTCCTAATCCTAATAAAACAAACGATTCAACACGAGGAATGATCCGGGTATAGGAAATTTACCGATTTTAATTTTCTGTAAACCTCAAATTATTATTTCTGTTCTAATTATCCAGCTACCCGCTTTTCTCTGCAATCATCTCATCCGACCAATTTATACATATGTATCTAGCTAAAAAAGGAGACGACTCTTTTCTAAGGAGCAGAAGAATTAACTTAAATAATTGAAGATTAATCTTCAATTATCTTATTCTCAAAATCTAACTTTATACTTTTTTACTATTAGATTTATTACGAATACAAGGATCAATGGATCTAGACTGTACTTTAGGTATTATATTTTCCACAATTACTAGAGTTTCATGGTATATGCTAAGAGTTATTAACATTATATTACTAGAACTCCGCTATATACACGTATTTAACTAATTTAAAGAATTAGCATTAGTTATATTTTCCACAATTACTAAATTTTCATTTTATATGATATGAGTTACTAATATTTTACTACCAAAATTCCATTATATACAGGTATTTAAATAATATAGAGAATTAGCACTTAAAATTTCATATGAGAAATCACCTAAAAACAGAAAAACGTTCCAATAATACAACAGGTACGACTGGAGAAACAGATGTTATGTTTATGTACAAATCAAGAAATTTCGCGGGATAGTATATTACATAAGGAGCATGGAAAGTGGCATATAACATACGAGTGTAGCATATACCACGCAAGTAGGTTAGAAAAAATCGGTAAATTTCCTTTTCCCGGAACTTCCCTCGTTATGAGTCTTTCCTTTTATTAGGAATAGTGAAGTGTGAACCAATTTAGTTCCGAACAAAGTTATTTAGTAACACATATATACTGTCTTCAAACATTTTTGTGAGATAACATTTTTTCCATCATATTGGATTCCTACCAATATTTTAAGAGTTTCTACCTACGTCATACTTAATTTTTGGGAATAATTTAAAACAAATTCAATAAATATATCATATTCAATTGAATAAGATTTTTTTTTTGACCAAAACCATCTTCAGAAATTTTTTTAATAAACTTTTGTTACTAAATATACAAAGTTTAAATAATTTGACCAAAATTGGTATTAATGTCATTAATATTTTCATTCTTAGTTATTTCTTGTAAATATGTACAAGATGTGGCGATGCTTATATTTGTATTTACTATAGAGTTTATGTAGCCCTCCGCTACGAATGTTAACTTCCAACCACCACTACGGCGACGCTTTAAATAAAGCGTCCCCGCCTGCATCTAGAAGTAGAGTTGGGGATGACTAAGGCTATCTCCTATGTACATTTCCGGATTTGGTAAACTGAAATATTTTGAAATTTCTTTGCCCACTGTACCAAGTTTTGTGAGGTACATTTACCTTTTTGGTAATTAAGAAAAAATGAATTTCCCGCATTAGGTTGAAGGGCACTATATTTTTTGCAAATATCATAAAACTTGCCGGTTACCGTAAATTTTCTTACTATTTTCGTTTCCGTGTTAGGAATAGTTACCAATAAATGCAAAATTTTGAATATTATTAACATCCATTAAATAAAGTTCGTAGATCGAGGAGCTCCCATTATGTCCATAATTAGTGCAACCTAAAAATAAAGTTCATTATGTGTATTTATTAGAAATGTTAATGTGAAAGACAATTTCGAGAAAATCTACCCGAAATTGCAAGTCACTATTTTGTACGTGCACTTTTTCACTATTTCTAGGGCGCCGCTGTATTGTTGTAGAGCATGCGCCAATACATAATAACAAATTATTGTTTTTTAGTGTATGTAGCTTATAAATATAAAATGCCAATACTATACATACAGGATATATTTACTATTTTTTACTTTTGCTTATTAAATTTTCATATTATAACAAAAAAGGTACGTTTATAAAATTTCTAAATTTCTTACCTTTCTTGCTAGGTAAACATTATCCGGTTCTTCTTTTATAAATTTGTTAATTTCTATTGAGGTTTTCAATGTGCCCATAATGAGGTAGATTTATATTTTTCTGACAACTCTCCAACATATGCAAGAAGGACATTTTCTGAAAATGAAACATTCTTTTGACTGTGCCACTTCATAAATACTTTAGTCACAATTTCAATCTTTTCATTGACATTTTTGGTAATAATTCGTCCGAAGTGATTTTGGCTGCTTCAGTAATATTTGGCGGTATACTATCAATGTCACTTTGATCGCTTAAACTCCTTTTAAGGGAAATTAACTAAGTTTTAAGAAAGAAATTCTACTAGAAAACTATTTATTTTCAATATAAATGTGACAGCATATAAAATTATGACGTCGCTTGACGTGCCGATTATGCTCTTTTGTTTTTTTCAGACCATTCGCGATGAATTGTTTTAATCGCGGTATTAAATATTATATTGGGCAATACAAACAGTTAAACGATGGAAGTGTTTTGTGGTTGGTTGCAGCCCGTGAGTAATGAAATTATTATTCACGGGTATGATGTGTATTGGATATTCACGGCATAGATAATCAATAACATTATCTAACTAAAATAGCTTTTGTAATAAACAAATTATTTTCTAATTGCAAAAAAACTAATATATTTGGTATTCAACACATATTTTAATCACTATTCTTAATTTCTTATAGTTTTGATACTATTCGATTTTTATTAAAACATTTAACTCTATGCAATATAACAAGCATTGTTATAAACAATTTAATATTTTTGAACTTATTTCATTTTGCAAAGAATCATTTTCTATAAGCGCATTATTTCGTTCTGTTATGGAACAAACTGTGACTAAATAATATTGATTTCTTAAAAACATTTAAGTTTATTACTACACTTTTAAAATCTCGTGATTGGTTATTTTTGCTGGCTTTAATATAAGCCAGAAAAGTTGCAGTATAATATTTTTGTCAAATCTTGTTTTCTTAATCCTAGTTTAACATAAATGATTTTTAAAAATGTTTGATATAAAGTGCTTTTATTAAATACATACCTTGTAAACATTTTTAATACTTCTCTGTGCAAGTGTTTATAAGCAGAGGGGAAAACTCCCCTTGGCATAATAACGACAAATTTATGAAGATGTTTTAATTAATCAAAAGAAATTTCTTTGCCGGAATGAGGAAGAGCAGTTGGTTTTCGAATTTATTCCGTACGACGCCGAATGAGTCGAAATTTATTTGAATGGGGCTTATAAAAAACGATAGTCGTAGTTTTTTATGATTATAGCTGCATCCGAGAGAAAGGAGAAATAACTCTTCGTAAACTTAAAGTAATATTGAATTCAAAAAACGGGCTACAGGGGGTGATTGTCTGACTATTTATGGGTAATACGACGCGGGCGAGATTGTTTAGACGCGATGTTAAGGTGCAGCTAGTTGGCATTAACATGCACTGGATGGCCAGTTACGTTTTATTAAACATTCACAATGAACCGTCCGAATTATAGGGTGCAAAAGGTTTATTTCATTAATGTTTATACATTTCTACTAATTTTTTAATGTGTTGATATCCCTATAACCTACCTATTACTGACAGTGTTTTTGTCTCGTTAGGAGCTTTCTGAAAATATAATATAGGTTAATACTTATTTTTATAAATAGAATAGAAAATTTTACTTTTTAACATATAGGCGGCTATGGTTTAGAGGGTCTAACCTTAGAGTAAGAATTAAAGTAGAGATCACAACTCATTCATAAATCACGTTAGGGGTATGCGCCAACATGGTTCGCCTATTTTTCACATTCTATCGACCAAAAAAAAATACGATAAAACAAGAAGTGGGAATGGCCCATGCCCAAGCCGTCGCTATTTGTAGACGAATGCCAGTGACAGCGTGAGTTTTCACTTCGTGCATAAGAAAATATCATTAATCGTGAAAAAATTGTCGTTCTGGGTTTTACAGATCCCTATGTTTTTCCATTACTGTCGGTCGGTCGGTCTGTTCCGGTATAGCTAAAAAATCCACTTACTCGATTACCTTTAATTTTATTTAATTTTCCACAAAAATTAGGTTTGATATAAAAAAAAAACTGGTAAAATATTGGTATGAATTCAATATGGCGAAACAAAATGACGACCTGTTAAAATATTTGATGTAAGAAAATGAAGAAATCGGCCATGCTTCATTATCGTTCACAAAAAGAAGGATTCTTACCTATTCCTTAATGAGGCAAATAGGTATTTTTACAAACTTCAAAGAAATAATCGTTCTCTACTTCACTATCTAAAATCAAACCATTAAGTTAGGTCAAGGTAAAAGGAAATTAGTTATTTCTATTAATGATATTTCCTTATGCAGGAAGTGAAAACTCACGCTGTCACTGGCATTCGTCAGAAAATGGCGACGGCTTGGGCATGGGCCATCCCCACTTCTTGTTTTATCGTAAACATTGGTCGATAGAATGTGAAAAATAGGGGAACCATGTTGACGCATACCCCTAACGTGATGTATGAATGAGTTGTGATCTCTACTTTAATTCTTACTGTAAGGTTAGACCCTTTAAACCATTGTAACATTTTAATTTCGTCACTACATTTTAATGCATAAAAATCCGTAAATCCGGTACTGTAAGTCTCCTATCGATGTAGTAAGGTGCTCGCGGTCTCTGCTTAGCGAAATATTCCGCTTCATATTGAGGCAATTCACTAGTCTTCGTGTAGATGGCGCATGTTTTGTTCAATTAGTAATTTTACTTTCTTCTCCTTTAAATATTTTTTCTTTCCTGTGATCCAGCTCAGGGATTGGCTCAGTTCGATTTTAGTAAAGTGGCACCACTGACGGATTGTCATCCCCCTACTGCTGCCTTGACCTGGTGGTGAGGTAGGTTGAACTTCTTGTCTCTCTGGAAGGTGAAGGTTAAGTGTGAAAGTTTGTCGGCGAATTGATTCTGTTTTAATCCAGGGCATCTTTCGGGATTTACGTCGGCTACTTAGTTAAAAAGGCCCCTAATGTGTATTTAATTACGTTGTACCTTAATATTTTTGGTTGAGGAACCTTTTATTACTCTCTTGTGAGGATTTAACTGCACTTGACCACCTACCATATCTTTTTGATGGGACAAACTTTACGAAATGATTAATAAGAAACCCTTTACCATCAAATAAGGGTTTTTTTTCTTCTCCCTCCTCTTTTATTCTTGTTCCTGTTCTCCTAACCAGGGTTTGAACCTGGATGTGTCATTGCAAGTGGAGCAGAAGTCTAAAGACACTTACATCATAGACTGCTGATCTAGGTCACCGATGCTGATAGACACTTAGATCTTATTTTTAATATCCCTTGTGCTGAATTGACTTTATTGTTGATTGCTGATCAACTTTATGACTTTTTCTGTTTCTTTTGAGTGTAGAGTATACTTTTTGATATAAAGTTCTAACTACTGCTGGTGTGCATAAATCGTGATTATTGGTGTTGTCAATAAGAATATTTTTACTTTATAACTCATGCTGATACTCACATATCACATTATAAGTTTAGGACACAATAATCTATAGGTTTTTGTCAACATTTGACCGTATAGTAGGCTTTAAGATACAGAACATCATAGTATAAGTTTATGACACAATAGTCTATCGGTTTCTGCCAACATTTGATAGTATAATATACTTTAAGATACAGTGTTGTTGTAAAGTGTGATCACATCTTGAAATTTTAACTTATAAGATCTAGTTAGTTTATACAAAGTATATAAGAAGTGTTATAGACAGGTAACACTACTGGAATATGTGGTGATATTTATGATTTATTGTATTTACTTGCTTTAGAAAGGTATTTTGATATAAAACAATGGTTTCAATTTGTTAGGTAATATTGGTGATTGGATTTGAAACTTAGTTATATAAATTTTTCTTGTTATTTGCTTGCTCTTAGATTCACATAATACTCTTTTCTTTTATTCTATTATTGTTATTGAATTAATGAATTAATATTGTATTTGAATTAATGAAGTTAATTAATTGCTTGATTATTTTGCATCTTTAGATACATTTTTACTGTTAGATCAAATTGTTCGGTAAATTAAAACAACTTAAAGATTTTCTTTATAAACATTTATAGATTTTGAGCTGATTGAAAATTTCTTTTCTCATCCGTATTACCTAATTTTCAGGTTTTATTGAACATTTAGTTTGTTGTTTTGTGATTCTTTAGCTATTTTCATAAAACATTTTACACAGTTCATCTAATATTTGGATAGTGATCTTTATTTGAATATACTTTAGATTTTTCTCTCAGCATATGAGATATGAAAACTGATAACATAGGAACATTACACAGTCAATTGTTTTTTTTAATAAAACTTCAATTAAGGCCAATTTCTTTCACATGTTATATAAAATAACCTACAGGAGATACATATTTCTGGAAATATTTTGGGGAGCACTGAACTTGTTAATAAATGTTATTTGTTGAATATGCTTTTTTTTTTTTACTATTAACTTTTATTAATTTTATCTTAGTGGTCTTGAGGAGTGGTACTCATAACATCAAGAGCGGTTAACAGTCAACTGGTATAGAACTGTTGGCGCCCTTATAAATAGAAAACGAACGAATCTCCCTGAGCAGTCGGTAATTCGCACACTAACTTTACTGCCTCTCTTTCAATCAACCACTTAGTGTAGATTTATATTATCTTAAAACAAATACATACTCTGCTATCAAACAGAGAAAGAGTGTGGCACCATAGCCGCCTATATGTTAAAAACTAAAATTTTCTATTCTATTTATAAAAATAAGTATTATTAAACTTTAGTTTTTAGTTATGTTTGCCTTATGTCACTATCATTTTGTAATTGTGACATTTAGAAAAATTATTTGTTCAGTTGTTGAAAATGTCATCTTAAACCTGTAACTGTCAAGTTAGACCTTGTCTAAAGTTAAACCTCTTTAGTGAATACGGGTGTTAGAGTTTGAAACTAAAATCAATGCTTTTAACGCGCTTTTATTGGCTTCCTATTCGTCTGATTGTATGTTTGTATGTCTGGTTCAAATCTTGTAATGGATTTTTCAGCACTTCCTTTATCGATTATTTTCAAATTTGACATGCATACACTTTCAGATATAAAAAATCCGAGGTTTTTTAGTCAACGTTCAGAAATCCAAAATGAACGACGAATTTTGTTACTTGTGTAGCCAAAACTGAAAATCAGTGCCCAAGAAAATTTAAGTGTCAGCATTTAAAAATTCAAAATGGCGGTGTCAAAATGACATTGTCAACAGGTCGGACGGATGATTTTAACATTTGTGGGGATTATTTAAGAATGCACCACAAAAATTAACATGGTGGCGCCAATATAGCGAACGAATTTTGTCATTTGTACAGATTCGGCTGAAATATCAGTATCTAGAAGTATTTAAAAATAAAAGTTATGAAATTTTGGTCAATATTTGAGAATTAAAAATGGCGGCACCATCATAGCAGACTAATTTCAAAATGTTTGCAGATTTGATTAAAATTCGGCATTTAGGGGTATCTAAGACTGCACATCATGAATTCTTGTCAACATTTTAAACATTCAAGATTCAAGATTATAGTGCCAACATGGCGGCAGCATTTTAACATTTTTCTAGATTTGGCTGAAAGAAAGTAGGAATCTGGGAGTATTTGAAAATACATATCATACATTTTTAGTAAATATTTAAAAAATGAGAGTAGGAATGCCTAGAATGCTAGCGAATTTCAATTTTTATACAGATTTGATTAAAAATCGACATTAAGTGAGCAATTCATACATTTTTAGTAATAAATATTTAAAATGGGGATGTCATCAATCAATCAATCCGATAAGTACTTTTTTCAGATATTTTTAAACATTTAATTAGGCCAGTGTTTTGTTCCCCCATTTTGAATTTGTCTCAACATTTTTACCAGTTCATCCCTATATAATATTTGATTTTTGAGGAAAATTTGAACATAATCCATGTAGTAGTTTTCTGCATTGACACACAATATTTTATTAGGCCGTCATTTTGGATTTGTAGTAAACCTTATCAGTTGATGGTCATGTCAAATCTATTTTTTCTGCAAAATTTGGATAAAATGGATAAGCAGTTTCTTAGTAATATTTTTTAACCTTTCAATAAACCGCCATTTTGTTCAGCCATATTGGATTTTTACCAAAATGTTACCACGTCATGATCATATGACCTTTAATTTTTAACCAAAACTTAAAGTAAATAGGACAAGCAGTTCTTGAGCTTTGTCGCGGACAGACATACAGACTAACCGATGGAACTGAGAAAACATGTTTTTTTTTAACTAGAATACTTTCCTCTTGCGAGGAAAGTAAAAAAAGGGAGCGCTATTAAATTTTAATAGAATAGTCAATTGTCATATTGTTTTTCCATATTAATAGCTAAAACTTAAAAAATAAAAGATTTTTTTTTTAATTTTCCATATCCTAAATCTTAAATTCTAACCAGTTTAGATCATGTTTACGAACACATTTTTACTTTTTATACCCAAAGAATCACCATTTAAATTCCTTTACCTGACAACACTTATAAAAAAATTGGCCCAACTCAAGTGAAAATTAAAAAAAGACGGGAAATCATCCGAAAATCTAGTGATTTTTGAAATCGCAGTACGTTTTTTTGAGCGTGAGATGCCCTTCGCCTATTTTAATATAATATAGGTATATTCTATAATTATTTTAATTCTCTGATCGGAAAAACTATTGTAATCGGCAAAAAAATCACCTCAGAGTTTTTTTTGAATCATTTTGCTTCTGAAGATTCTCACATGACCCCCGACGAAATAAACGTTCTATCATACTAAACCGGATTGGTCAATACGTCAAGAGACCCAAAATAAGTGAATAAGGTATCTTCCATTGGACATGTCTCCTGGAAAAGGAAATCTTGCTGTTTACTTAGTGATTAAAATACAATTCCAAACTTAAACGGCCATTTATTTACAAACTCACATCGCCGCACTATAGTTAGGTCAACTAAAACTGCTAGTTTTCGCAATGTCCAAGATAAAACTTATTTATTTATTAAATATTTAATATTGTCACCGCTTCTTTAGAACGCTGCTTCTTGAAGTAAGGCAACATATAATTAGAAGATTTGAGCCATATCAACAAATACACAATAATACATTAAGAAATATTTAGCAAATTAACTTCTTTAATGTTAAAATTTATTGTAGTTTCACGACCCGCTATTGGTTTTTAAGCCACGCCGGTCACGTGACCCTGTAACAATGTTTAATGTAGACTATTACACTTTTTTACTACAAGGATCCCTTGTCAATAAAAGTGGGATGGTCTAATACCACAGTGGGATAGTCTAATACGTGGAGTTGTCGATCGGGTTTGCTATAGCTAACTAAAACTCTTGTTACTGGTGAAATCTGATCTGAGACTTTGGGTACTTTAGTTTGTATTTTACTATTTTGCAATAAAAGTAATTTCTTTATACTGCTTTGAAACTAATACTGGAAATACATTACTATTCTTTGTATGAACATTTTATTGCATCATGTTTAAACATATTCACAGTAATGTAAATTGGTATAAACATTGGTGTTCCAGGCTAGGCTTGGCATCGTCGTACGATCGACTTTATACTGTGAGGTAATCGTGGCAGTGGCTAAATATGTAAATAATGAACTCTATTTGTATTCTTCCTCTAAGGGTCTAATACTTAATTTAATTTAAGCAAAACAACTTCGTTGAAATCAAGGCCGCCTTAAGACAAAATAGTTCTTTAGGCACACTTTGTGCCGCTATCTCTGATCGATAATTTTTTCATTTTAAAAAACGTTAACTTTATCAGCGATAACAAGATTTAAATTCTAATAATAAAAAAGAAAAAAACAAACAACTTTTTAACACTGATCGTGTTTTTAATTTAGCAAACTTTAACTCTAAAAACAATAAAAATATTTGGATCTTAAGGATAAAAATAGAAAACACAAACAACTTTTTAATACTGATTAGTGGTGAGCGCTATTTAACTCGAAGATATTTTTCGAATTGCTGCTGACTATTGTGTCTTATACATCCTTGGCGTAACATGTATAGTCTCGAAGAGAAGTATTTTATCAGTTTTGTTTTTAAATTGTGAAATATTTAATCAACAGCAAAAGTTGTGGTACGAGGGGGGATCGAACCCGCACCTCTGGATCTCTAGCCCATTGCAATAACCAATTGCTATATCGTACCACTGATAAGCAATTCGTTAGAACTTTTACATATTCAAACCCACCAGTATCATATCCATTGATGATCCTGCCAAATATTCTAACCTTATGGCGCTGCGTTCCTGACTGGGCGTCAAATCCGACATCGCTATTAGGTACCGTTCATATTAGTTAGAATATTTGGCAGGATCATCAATGGTTCTATCAGAATATCTGAAACACGCTAACTGAAAGACCTATTCAAATAAAGCTCTGCCGCCGCATCACCGTCTTCATTGGAGAATATGAAACATTTATTCATATAATATTTTTTGAAATTATTAAAATTTTGATGCATGAAAATGATAAAAAATATCGCGGAAACTAGCATGGAAAATTCAATGGTTACCTAACTTAACCAGAGCCGTTTACGTTAAAAAGTCAAAAATGCATTTTTCCATTCTATTTATGAAAATAAGTATAGACTATATTATGTTTTCAGAAACTCATAACGAAACAAATAATATATAGGGTGTTCCATTTAAAAAGTGCAACTTTGGTCAATACCTTAGGAACTGAAAAACGTAAAACAAATTTGAGTGCGTTGCTGAAATCTACGTAAAAAAATGCCTTTTTTCTTTACCTCTTCTATAAGTTAAACGATAACTGCGTTACGGGGATGGGTGGGGGGTAAAAATGCAATGAATCTCAGAAAATAAAAGGGCTAGAACAAATCTGTTTGTGGCATCTTTAGTTTTATAAAAAAAAGTAGCAAAGTATTGTGAAAACCGTATCTTTGTATCTCCACCCATAAAAGACTTTTTGATTTATCGGAATGAACCAAAAACCAAATTAGCGTTACAGAAAAGGGTTTTTTTCTAGTTATTAGAAAAACAAGACTATCAATTTTACAAGATATCACCATAAGTTGTAAGATTTAAAATACGATATTGTGTTATGTTATTGGCCCTCAAATCGGTGTCTTCTTGCAGATTATAAATATATCTGGTTTGATACATTTATCTTCAGAAACACCTAAGAAATTTAAGAAAAACCCTCCTATAACAGGCAGTGTTTTAGGGAGACATGGAAAAGGCTCTATTACACAGTGGAGTCGATGGCAATCCGTTGCTTCTTATGGTAAGGTTTTTCTCAGATTTCTCGGGTGTTTTTAAAAATATAGGTATCAACCCTGGTATAAGTATAATAAGCAAGAAGAGGCCCATTTTATGAACATACAATATACAGGCTGTGCTATTTGAAAACATACAACTTATAGTGATATCTTGTAAAATTGAGAGTCTTTTGTATTTCTAATAACAAGAAAAAAAACTTTTTATGTAAATTACAATTTGGTTTTGGGTTCGTTCAGCTAGGTAAAAAAGTTATTAACATTTAAAATGCTATCAAGATAGATTGATCGTACTATCTATTACTTCGGGATAGTTTGACCAATTTGGATGATATTTTCAGGAAGAATTCATTGTAGTGTCGGAGTGGTCTCATAGCAAGCACATTAAAAAGAAATTAAAAAAAAAATGTTTTAAGAAATTATTTATGCAAACTCAATGCCACTAAATAAATTATTTTATTAATTAATTAATGGAACAAAAGAAAACCAAAATTGGACTCAGAACCTACATAATAAACAAAAAGCCTAGCAACTCCATGTGGCTCCGGCTTAGTCAGTCGCGCAATTCCATTATGCGAAATAATTTGTTAAGCAAGGGAATCTTCTAGTTCTAAGATTTCAGATACAGGTGGACCGCAATGTATATGGTTGCCAAACTGCCAGGGTAAGATATTTATATAAGCTTCATCTACATATTACTTACATTATTAGCAATATTCTGTTGAGTACTATCTTGCATAAAAATGAAATCGTCTCATATAATGCAGCAAACGGAATGTTTTGTTGCAGTCCCTTTGCAGTGCTATGCATGTGGTATAAATGATTTTTATTTTCCGAATAATGAATTAGTTTAATTTATATTATTGATTTATTCTCTTATTTTTATTTTCAATTCATTTACGTTGTCAGATCTGTTATCATTTAAATTTTCATACAAAATCTAAAGGCGTCAAATCTATATTACGAGCAGCCCAGCCCTTTTTTGGGAAATTTAGATTTAAATAATGTATTACAGATGCAACAGTATGATAAGAGCCGGATTCTTATTAAAAAACAATAGTTTCTGCTAGATAATGCAGATCGTAAATAAATTGATTTACTTTATTCACTAATAAATTCTAAAAATCTGCCGCCAGTTAGAGATCTGTCAAAAAATATCGATCCGATCCTTCCATCATAAATATTACCGCACATATATTTATTATTTGACGCGTTTGCTTTTTATTTTATACATAAATTACGCCACGAAAAACCTCTAAGAAGCTTAACTAAAAAAAAATTCACGGCTGCGAAAACAAAATTTCCAAACCTCCTAAATCGGTGTCTTATTTCATTAGGAAAAAAATTACTACCCTTAAACCAAAATTTCTAAAGAAAAAATCACCTACTTCTCCTGTATAACATAATATATGCTTTAACTGTATACTGAACACATACCAAAGTGTTAAGAAAATTTGTCAAATAGTGAAGTGGCTGCCACATCCATTTTGGGTTACCTGTATAATAGACAAACATTCGTATCCAAAAAATTAAATAAATCTGACGTGTTTCGCCGTTTTTCGAAATATTATCTCAGTTTTATTTAAAAAAAAATTAAGTATCTATGTTCAATTTTTCAATATTAAACGATACTCCAATATAAACATACCCAAAAACAAAGCTTTATGACGTCTTTTTAACTTTCAGGTGTATATTTTGTTGCGTCGTGTTTGTATTATATAAAGTTTTTCTTAATACAAAATTGTACTATATTAGTCATATCTGAAATACAAATTTGAACGAGTCCGGAGAGAGGGGGCAGCTGCTACTGTATTGTAGACAGAAATTGAACAGTTAACAATAAGTGCATAATTTTGGTAAAATTTTGAGTCAGAGATTTAGTTTAAACACAAGTCAAATAATTAAAAAAAAAGTAATTTGTCATATCAATACATTATTTAGTTAATTAATTATACAAATCCTTTTTACTGTATATTGCTTGCACATATACAGGGTGTTTCATTTTTCTTTAATCAACATTTACTTTGGTTTCTTAAATTATACGCTCTGTATAATATATGTTCATCGAATGGGCATTTGTTGTTGACTATAAATATACCAAGTTTGATACGTTTATTGTCAAAAACACCCAAGAAATTTGACAGAACCCTGACAAACACTGTGTTAGAAAGAGATTACATGTGAGTCAATGTGGATACATTGCTTCCCATGATAGGATTTCTCTTACATTTCTTGGGTGGTTTTAAAGATAAAGGCATCAAATTTGGTATATTTATAATCAGCAATAAGAGGCCCATTTGGTGAACATATAATATATAGGTTGTTAAGTTTAAGAAGCCATAGTTGATACTGATTTCAGAACAACTAAAGACCTTGTATATAGTAAAACATATGTTCTATAATTTAAAGAAACTTTCGTATTTAACTATTCTTATAAAATACGGTGCATTTATAATCAAAAATCTTGCACCGATATTTGTCAGTAATATAATACTCATATGATATATAGCTTAACTTGTTAACTTATTGAATGTCGAACTGAACAAATACAACATACAACAGCAAAAACTTCCCATGACTTATTAAAAATTCAATGTAATAAAATTTATAAAACAAGGGATATTATAAATACCATATGTTTGATTGACACATAACTTGTCGCTTTAATCGCTTCCTACTATTTTATACATATTCACTCATTCGTTAATTATTAGTCTTCTAATGGAAGTAAAATCCAATAATTAATTTTTATTATATAAAAATTATCATTTAATACAGTAACATTTAATAAATAAATGTATTTGCAATTCGAATAGGCAGATTGGTTTTTAGATAAATCCCGCATGTTGATGGACATTAAGAAAGGCGGTTATTCTCTGCAATGGCTAATTATTTACGGTGTCTAGGACTAGACTATTGCAATAGAGTCATATTAAAACATCATACTCAATTATAAAATTTTGTTCTCGAATTTCAGTGAAACAAAAAAACGTCAAGACTAGCATAGTGCTATTTTTTTTAAATTATCTGGATATGATTAGATTTTAATTAAATTCTGGCTCTAAAATTTCCTTAAATTCTAAAAATGTCTTCTACATTTTTAAAAAATTTACTTTTTTGAATATATGAAGCTATTGGGTGAAGTCAAGCTTTTTTAGATGTAAAAACCGGTCGGAATAAAATTTAAGTTATTAGATTTGCGGAACATATCATCCGGCAGCAGGCAAAAGTATAATAAAACACAGTAATTATCTGACACTGCCTAAATTGCATACACTGCCCAACTGACACTACCTAAATATGCTAAGCAATTACTGTGTATATTAACTGCGAAAGCAATAAGTGATAAGTTTATGTTCCGACTGGCACACTATGGGAACCCTCCGTATAAGGTTTTAGCAAAACTGTTTTAGACGAAACTTCAAAGAATTGTTAATGTTTTTACATACTAGAATAGAATGATTTATGAGTAGCATAGCATTTAATTTTTTATTTCACTTTAAGTTATCTAAAATTACTTTCAAACATTTAACATTGACTTTAATATTTCCATATTTTTCAAAGGAGTCATGGTGTTAGTTTAGACGTCAATTTTTGCACAAGTTTCTGTATACACTATAGCTACATTGTAAATTTTTGGAAAGCGCATTATTTCTTATTTATAATATTGCAATTAATTTTTGACTTATTGTATTAAGCAACACATTTTTTATGTGAGGAAAGTCTATTTAACCATTATTTATATTCCATTGTGGTCATTCCTGTTGCCGAGGGCTGCCGAGGTTGGGTACATCCGTCATTGCACTAAGTTCATAATCTATTCAATATTGAGACAAAAAAATAAAACCCCCTAGGAGACAGAATTAAAAAACTTTGTAGAGGTTGATGGGCAAACGCACAAGGAAAAAAAGATAATTTTGTAAGTCAAAACTCAACTTGGTTGGACAGTAAATTTAAAATAAAATTGAGCCATACGAAACATGTTCCGAATATACGAAAAAACGCAAGCTAATACAAGGATACAGAATGGGGATTCTGCATAAGGTTTATGTGCAAGGATTGCACTCTAAGAGCGAGAATGCTGAAGCTAATATTCTCCGTATCGTGAAAAATACACCAAAAGAGGACCAGAAAGACGTCCTAAAGTACATATTACTAAAACTAAATTATGTAACTATATAATAACCCTATACAAAAGAAGAAGCTCTGAGTATTTAGATCGACACCGACATGTCAAAATCACAATAGAGTTGCTTGAAAAATAATCAAGTTGAGAACTTAACTGTATTCTCTTCCTATAAATCTTAAAGGCCTGGTAGCCTTCTCAATCAAACATAACAACAACAAACAAAGTAAACTTGCAGGACCTTTTTTTTATCACAATGCGATTCGTTTATTACATACACCATCAGATATATAATGGTTCGCAATATCTTAAGCTATATTGAAAGTAGGGCTGTGATGGGTCATCAGGTCCATATATGCACTCTACCTAAAGAAAATGAACTAATATGTGTTATAGCAAAACCATACTTCCCCTTCAATAAGGTTTTTGCAGAAAGAAAGTCTAGAGCAAATTCAAGAACTTGTAACTGATATAGAAAACCATATACACATTCACACTTTTAAAATGAAAATAGTAGTGTTTTATAAATAATATAATAATAAGTATTGTTTGTGGTGCACACTGGCAACCGAATAACTTACTGACAGTAAGGGCTAGAGATGTGAACAAACACTCTTTTAAATACAGACTCTCTATTTTACATGCTTGGATCGGGTATATAGAGATGGTACTGCACATTTCGTGCAATTTACTTTCAAAAAAAGGACAACAGTAATAGCTTAGGAGTAAACATTAAACCGGAACAAGGTACCGGCAGTAGCAATAACGGTAGCACATCCAGAAAATTCATTAAACTTATCAATGTTCTGCGAAGATAATAGGTCTCAACGAAGAATTAATAAGACTAGAAAACAACACTATGACATCGGGACTTCTAATAAATTGCATAAAATTTGGCTAAGATACCTTTGATTCGGCAGATTTATACGTTAATATGCATAACTGCTATTTTATGCCTTCTTTTGTGTGTAAGATATACATGGTTCAACAATTATTGAAGTCTGTTTTGCCAATTGGTTTCTGAAGTGAAAAGGCAAGAAATAAAGATTACAAAAAGTTTAGGGTGTATCATGTCAGAGAGTTTTTCCGGTTAGCTACAAACGAAGATCTCTTACACACAGAACTATCGGATTTAGTTGGTAACTAGTAGAGAAAATAATTATTCTTTAAAGTCTTAAATATATTACGTGTTTATTTTTATGTTCAAAAGTATAGTTTTAGTCATGTTCTGTTAACCCTAAACAATTAACATGTTATTGTATTCATAATACAGTAATTAATCTTACTTTTAATTAATTTAATATTGATAAAAAATATAGGTTGTTGTATGTTTGATATTTTTTATGAATAATTCATTTACAATGGATTTGTATTAATTTTATAATAGTCCATGTCTTTTAGTATGTGTAGTGTAACATTTCAAAGTAATAAGTACAAAAAACAAAAAAGTAATAGATTTTTGATACGAAACGCATCGTGTGGCCCTATAGTGTAGCATAGATTTTTACCTTAGTATTAAAGCATTCAATCAATTAACTATGAGAAGGAGACAGGCACATGTTTTCTAAAGCATGCAAGGCAGGGTCGTAACCAGAGGAAGGCGAATTGGGGCACAACCCTAGCAGACAAAAGATTCGTCCTGATAGGACTTTCAGGAAAAGAAAAAAAAATAGAAAAAAAAACATATTGTGTGAGATTTGGAGAAATAGTAAAGTTGCGTATGGGTTAAACCTTGTTGTGTGATTTCTTGAGCAACGTTGGTTTGGCTATTCGGCTATAATATAGGGCAATTGAAAAAGAAAAGTATAGTCAACAAAGCGAACTTATTCAGGAAAATTGTAACAAGGGATCATTATATTATATTTTATATTAATTTATAAGAAAGTATTCATGCATATTCAAAAAATAAGATATATTTGTACCGAAAGCCCTAATTGAAAAAACGTACTAAAGGCCTCATTACTCACTTGACAGTTTAGAAATGAAATACTGTTGCCGTCTTGAGTATTTCTTCTCAGTCCGGTCTGCATGATTTTTTTTTATATATAGATTATTTTAAACTATTGTTTTGTTCAGAAATGCTCACCTAGAACTAAGGCTAAACCACAAATCCATTGAGAGACCTGCCTTTTTTTTCAATAACTTGTTTTTGTAATCCAATCTATTGCATTAATTAGAAAAGACGCAGCAACATTTATTTATTTATTGTAAAAGCATTTTAAATCGTAAGCCAGCAACCCAATTCTGTTGGCAGCGTTGACATAGCGGCGGGACTGATTAATTGAAATTTAAAACTCGCGCGAGACCGTGTTCTGCTGATGGCCTTTTGTAGTTCTTACATTCTTTCGGTCCGTTTTTATGCCTCGTTTGTGTTTCGTTATTCACCGTCTGCGTAAGCTAGTGTAGGCCTAGAGTTTTTTATCTTACTGGTAAGGAAGATATTTATTCTATCAAACATAATATCCGATAAGTTCATTTAACCCTTATGTTGGGTATAAAATATATCGGAAGCTCTTTAGTTTGTGTCCCCAAAAGCTGAAAATCATGTTTCCCATTTTCATCGGTTTGTCTGTTAGTTTGGCAGTCTATCTATTCGCGGAATAGCTAAAAAAAATACTAATCCCAATGATTTCGTTCATAAGTTAAGGATCATAATGAAAAATCAGTATCAAAAAACTACTTATCGAATTAACTTCAAATTTTTACAAAAATCCAAAGTGATTAAATATGTTGGTATCAATAAACTACCTTTCGATTTGATATAATATTTTGCAGGAAAGTCATAAAGTCATGTGTTTTCGAGATAAACGGGTGCAATTTTGGTGCGAATTTATTATGGCCGAACAAAATGAAGTTACGATGTTCACTTCAAACTTTGCACAAAAATCAAGTATGATATAGCGATTAATTCCTAACATTTTCGCGCTAGGCCATTAATTTGAAAGAAAATGACGGTCTAATAAGTGGTTTAAAATTTTGGTTTCAAAAATCTACTAATCGAATTAAATTTGAATTTTGCACCAAAAAGAAAACGTGGCATAGTCAGGCTACGGATCATCATTTTAGTCCATGTTTTGCCTCAACTTCAATGAGACTGGCTCTTATTTTGCAAAATACCGTTAACATGCTAAACATTTCGGAGAATATGATTCTACTCATTCAAAAAGCAAATATACTAAAATGAGATTATTTTTAATATTGTTCCGGATTGGCTGGTACACAAACACGTAGTTTCTGAATGTACGCTTTATATATGTAATTTGTCACTATCAACTGGTTTACAATCATCTCAATTACAACTACATCAAAAGGTTTTCTTTCGGTGGGCATATATAGTCTTTAGAAAAGGATAGAAAGATCTAGACAATTCTGGGAGAATCTATATATTACAGGGTGAAAAGAATTAAGCCTAGTACAACATTCAGGAAGGATTCATGGATTAACGGCATAATCATACTCGTAACATGGATCAAAATAACTCACAACATTACCCTCTTCCCAGAATAGTTTTTTCAAACATTTTCTTCTCTAGCATGGTATTGGGCTAGTCGAAGACCACTTTCATTTTTACTCTATGCTGAGCTCTTCTGTATCCAGTATACAAGGCCATTCAGCCAGGTCACCACACACTAGGTCCTTCCTATGACTTTTGAAATTTCGTCAAGCATCCCTTAGTTCTTTTTTAGTATAACTAAACTTCTTACCGACTGTAAATCCAATCTGATTGGCTCTCATAACTTGACTTGATTCTATCGCCTTTTGTCTGCAATTTCTGGCGAACCTCTTTGTGGATTTCTCTAAGGTGCTTACAAACCTGGCTTGCGTTGTATTTATCTTATTGTCAGCAGGACATCCAGCCAGAGGTTCCTTTGGAAGCTGTAAATCTGATCCAAATAACATATTGGCAAGTGTTTTTCTATTTGAACTTGACCTGCAGAGCGATAAGCCAGTAAAAATGGTTAAATGCCTTTATCTCAGTTATTTTCTTGTTGAATTTGTAGGTAGTTCTCCAAAGTTGTGGTAAATCTTTTAAGCATTTCATCTGACTGTGGACTGAGATTTGTTGTTCTTGTCTAATGGATTCCTTGATTGGGTATTTCATAGACTACTGGTCATTTGCTGAAGTAATCCATCGCTACAAACACAAAGCTTTCCCAGATTTACTAACTAGAATAGATCCGCTAAATCTATGGCAATCCGTTCAAAAGGTTTTCCCACGTTGTACTACTTCATTTTGCTACGAGTACTAGTTTTGGGGTCATTTACTGGCGAAGGTCCAAAACCAGTCTTTCACATCTGTATGAATCCCCAACCAATAAAATGTTTCTGTGACTTTTTTTAAGAATCTATAACTCCAAAATATCCACCGCCAATATCATTTAGTACGGATTGCAAAACGGGGGTCGTCTTTGGGGGCAAAATAGTATGATATTTATGATTTTTGCCTTCAGAACTTCCCAAAACTTTCTTTAATAAACCATTTTCCCTATTATAGTTGCGACAAAATACCACCAATATCTGCATTGCATGCATTGATGTACACATTTCTTGCAGATGTGCAATACCGCATTTCTTACCTTCAGGTATGTTTCCTTTACACTTTCATAGCTTCACCACGCAAAAAACAAACCAGTGCTCGTGTCTTCTTGGCGAAATCACAATTATTCACAGTTACAGCAGCTTCAAACCGTTTCAGGTATGTAAACCAGGGAACCTTCTTATAGATGGTTTCAATAGGTATGATAAAGGGACAACGCCGGGTTTAAATGAGTTTCGTTGGCTTGTATTTTTTGCATCTTGACATGTAAGCTTTGCATTTGCTTATAAATCTCTTTAATTTCTTTTTGCATGTTCTTTTCTACTTTACTTATTTCTTCTCTTACGTCTTCCTTGGTTAATGTCAATTCAAGCAAAAACTAAGGTAAGTCTAATTAGTTAAAATAACAAATAACAAATAAACTGACCGTAAGACCTTACAAACCTATAACTAGGGCTAAATTCGCAACAAGATGTTCTTCGCCAAAGCCACATAAGTTGTGTTTAGTGTATTGTGTTTTGCATTCATTTCTTTTGCTATAGATTGTAATTTTCGTCACTACCGAAATGTGATGATCATCTCGTGTTAGAATGACATTTTAAGAAACAAAGTTTCACAAACTCCATCAGTGTGTTGGTCTAAAAGAATAGTTGAATATCATTTTGCAGCGTGCTGTTGCGTAGTCATTTTCGGCGTCACAAACTTCATTCAAGTTATAGGAACGAGTAGTTTTTCTTTTATGTGATTTTGCTGCTACTTGAACTTGTGCTATCAACAGTTTATGGACTCAATGTTACACAAAAATTCCGGAAGCAAAAGCTCGAATTAGAAAATGAGAGATATTTATGAAGCAAACAAGTTTTTTTAATTTATTATGTTTGACTCAAAGAAAAATTTAAGGACTACTCTCCAAAATGATATAAAAAATGTCTGCAATCCAGTGAAAGTCAATTTAAAATTTGAACATTCATTATTTAATTATATTCTAATTTGTGATTTATTTAAGAACTGAAAACTGAAAATAAGGTCAAAATAAAAGTGTTATTTATTTTACGCGTATTTGTAGAGTGCCTATTCAGTTGGTTGGAAGTAAGTTTTTTTATCCATGAATTTTGAAAAACCGCTTACTCTCCTTGCTGGCATTGTAGATTAAACAGGAAATATTTTTTGGTGCGAGAATTTTTGGATAATTCTTCAAATTTGTTTTAAGACTATTTTCTTTTATTATATGTTCACAACTGCCGACAGCGCCTTTAAAACGTAAATACGAACAAAGACATGCCACTTTGTCACATGGTGGCATATCTTTAGAATAGTTGAAGTTGATTTAATAATAATTGCCTATATAATGTTTCGTTATACATAAATATTGATTGCTAACTAATATTAATTGTAAATTTAATATTCTAGATATGAATTGTTATGAATAGTATTTCTTCCAAACCTAAATGTGTGGACAAAAATAAACTTTTACGACATGGTTTGCGCTTATACAGATTGAAGGATTCATGAGAAGCATGGGCCTGTCCTCTGCAACCTAATAATTTGAAGTCATCCATCTTTCTTTTATTTACAATTTCTCGTGGAAATCCTTTTCCGCTTTTTTCTTTTATATAAAATCAAATAGTCTCAGAATTTATAAACTTTGTTCAGTAGGATAGGTTAAAGGTAAATTTATATTTTGGGTGAAGTCAGAATCTCAAAGGAATAAAAAATTCCCAGCGTAAACTATAATTTTTCCCATCGTCTTTATATTAAATGCAAACATTACTTAACAGAGTATAGGCTAATAAGTATTAAAATACAGCGTCTTTTTAATTGCACTATATTTTTTGAGAGAACAGTCAATGCAATAAACATTAAAGTTTATGAGTTATGCGCGTATGGCTATACTAAACGTCTATCATACTAAACAAAATTTATGATAATTGGTATAAATCACTCTATTTAAAGCAATATGTTGATTTATCGGGCCGGGAACATGTTCCCGTTTTGCATTTACATATTTAACTACTTCTTCACATCGAAATTAAGGCCGGAGGTTATTGACATGTTTTCGTAATTGGGCACCGTGATTGATGGCTGACATTGCCTATAAATCGGACGAGTTAATATTTTTAATTCGTCGCATAAATCTGCATTAGCCTTACGACTCGATAAAAATAATTACTTGACCTTGAGTTGGACTCATTTGTCTCCATCTGCGTAATCAACTACCTGACAATGTACGCAAGAGACAGTGAATAACTGCTGTACCGGGTGATGCAAAGGACGTAGGTACTCTATATGCTAAAATAAAAATAATTTTAAAATTCGTTGTTACTTTCCATATTACTTTGTATTCAATATTTTGACGCAAATGAATAGAATTACATTGCTCTTGCCTCTAAAGCCAATACATTGAAACAATCAACTGCGTACAACATTTTTTGTTAAATTTTTGCTATTACTTAAGAAATATAAGATATAAATCTGCATCATTGAAAATTCGTAAAACCCTCAATCTCAAAAAGAAAAGTTTTGGCACTTACTTAAGTTTCTATAAACTTTTGGTTTGATCATATTTATCTCTTTAAATTTGTCTCCATAAACACCTTGTAACATTTTAAAATTTTCACCAAAATAAGATATTCACGTTTTTACCCAATTTAGTCAAGCTGTGCTTCAAGGAGCTATCGTGTACCTTTTTATCGAAGCAATTCGGTCTGTTTAGTAACTTCGATCTGAATAATATATCAGATTTCGAATATTCAGCATAAGATATCTCTTTCTCTTTCTCTCTCTTCTTAAACAGAAATGTTAATGTTTTAAAACACTACGAAACATGTTTTTGTCGTAATCAGATTAGCTCGATGGTATCAAATTATTAAATCGTGATTGCTTTGCGTGCGATTTACAAACGCATGCAAAGTTTCAATTCGATACGACAAAATTAATGTTTCTCCATACAAACTTTGACACCGCCGTTAAAAGATGAATTTTGAAAAAACAATACACTTGTTATTTTATTTATTTTGAAAACTATATTTACAAAGGGTCATCATAGTAATTTAAAAAAGAATTCTCCTTACAAACTTTACTACCCCTTTCCACCCCTTCACGAACGGAATTTTGTAAAATTCCTCCTTGAGTGTACTCCTATGTAGGCATGGGCGTTTTATCTGCCCGTCTTTCAGTCACGTTACTGTTTTGGCACCCATGTTCACCCCCTTAGAATATGCATTCTCAAAAATAATTAAATACGTGTTATTGTACTACTTTTGAAGACTATATTTTTAAAGTGCATTGTTACTTAAAAAAAAATCTTACAAACTTTGCCGCTCCTTTTCACCCTTTTACAGATGGAATTTTCTAAAATCCCTCCTTAGTTCACCCATAGGGTACTCAAGAAATATTAGGGCACTCAAAGAATATTTACTTTAAATTTCAAATCTCTAGGTCCACCGGTTTAGGCTATGCGTTGTCTGTCAATTACTAGTCAGTCACGGTACTGTTTTATATGTAAGTATATATTGTTAAAATCCGTAGATTGGTTGGCATTTTTGATAGATCTGAGATGTTCATTTGTTTATTCTGATAAAAGATCTTACTACAACTTTTACTTTTAATTTTTTTTTCAAGTTTTTTTTCTATCTAAAATTACTAGCTCTAGGAAGCGTAAAATATAAGGAGACACTTTGTACACAAGCGGCATTAGCGTAAACCTAGCTACATTTATTCATATTGTTAAGAGACGAGCAATATAAAACGAAATTAATAGAAAAATTGATCCCCATTTCCTAAAAACTATATCTATCACTATGATTTTTAAATCTGCCCACAAATAAAAAACCTAAAAAAAATAAAAAACCTAAAAAATATATTAAATTTCGATGTAATTTCTCAAAGCCTTTCAAAGTTATCCTTGAAACTGTTTTACAAAAAAAATTAAAATTGCGCTATTTTGCATTTTTAACACTCGCTTTATACTACTGAAAAAATCGGTAAATTCATCTTGACCCAGAACTTTTCTCGTGAGTGGAGTAACTATCGATGACCGGAAGAGTGCAAGGCGCCCGGTCCTGCCTTCCAGGGGGACCCACTAATGGCAGGGTCATCAGTTACTTTCCCCTGTTATGCAACAGTATGAATGAATTTTTTTAGTCATTACTTATTTCCTACGCATATAGGGGGCCCATTCTCGAAACCTGCGCGGTGGGGCCCAAAATTTGTAGTTAGACTACTATTCCTTATAGAGAATTCTATTACTTTCAACATATAGCTATATATTCATATAATTATTTGGTAATTAATTTATACAAATCCTATAAACTGTGATTTATTTAATTTTTTTTGGTTTTTAATTTATATATTTTTATTGTTGTTATTAAAATTAATATTATTAATTTATTTTTCATAACATTATTTACGTAGTTTACAAAAAATAAAGTATGTTTTATTCCAGGAATTGGAATTTTACCGAATGTTAAAACATTTGATTAGGTCGCCATTTTGTTTACCAATTTATTCCTATATCACACTTTCTTTTTGAGGAGATTTTGACATACATTTGATAAGTAGTTTCTTAATAATAATTTTTTTTACGTTTTCTGAGGCAGCCATTTTGTTCCGCAATATTGAATTTTTATCAAAATATATATTTCTTGATTTTTGACCAAAATTTGAAGGCAACAGATAAATGGTTTTTGAGCTATGCCGCGTATAGAGAGAATGAGAGACCAACAGGAGACCGACAGACGTCGCGTCGGTCTGACGGTCTGTCTTTTGTCTGAAGGAAATAGGAGAACATGGTTTTAGAGGTCCAAGTATCCTTAAAAGATCTGCAAAAATCTCGGAGGGTGATTTTTTCATGATTACAAAGCTTCCCTTGAGAGTTGAACTTAAAACCTAATATTAAAGTCGGTTAAAAATACATAAACTTGAATTAAATTTTAGTGGAAATTTAACTCACAGGTTGCAAAATATAGTAATGTTTTATAAATTGAATTTGATATAATTTGCAAACACACTGACGAAAGTTGAAATAATTTTCTATTGGGTTATACAAAATTATTTGCTCTAGAATCATATTGCAACCAATTGCAATAATCAATAAAAGTTTTAAAAGTATCGTATGGTAAATAATGTATTTTGTCTTTTAAGTTTCTTGTATTCCTTATAGAATTCTATTACATTTAATTTTTTAAATATTAACATAATTTTGTTTTGTTTCAGGTGAGTACACGTTATTAGAAGTGCGTGGATAGTAAGTATTTTATTTACTTGCTTCCTATTTTTACTTAAAGTCGGTTAATTTTTAACTTTATTTGTCGAGACATTCAGCTTTAATATTTATGAAAATTTGTTTTCTATACGGGATTAGTCTGAAATAACATTTTAAAATTTAAAAATATGTTGTTATCAAAATAGAGTCTCTAATCGGAACTGTTCTATTAATGTATTTTTTAAATTTGAAATCCTTGTCTGTTGATATTCTTTTGAAAATAAATAAATCCAAATCTAAACTAGTTCAGGAGGCATTAGTATTATTTGTTCAGATTCCTTCTGTACAGCACTTTTAGCAATATACTTTTAAATAATTATAATAGTTTTCATGAAAATATATTACTTAAAATAAATTAACAAATCCCAGATTACACAGAGTCTAAAGTAAATTTAGTAATTTAATTTTAGTTTTAATTATCTTAGTAAATCACTCAGTAATTCCAAAGCCATACAGGAATAAAAAAAAAAGATTTGACTGAAGCCGGTTTTGAAATGCCCATGGTCGAGAATTGACAAGATTTACTTTACCTTTTAGCATTGTTACAGTCTAGTAAGTTAATCTGGTTATTATAAACATTATAACCCCAGAAATGTCACACATCTTTGAAGGATCATCATACATTAGATATTTTTAAACATAACTTTTTTACAATTTTTTAAATAAAAAATTACTAAAAAACTTGTTTTATTCTTCTTCAGGTACGATTTGTACCGTTGTTTAAGGAAGTTTTACACTTGTATGCTGTTGTAGTGTAGTAATAACTCAAATTTTTTCGTTCTATTTTCATGAACGATGTTTGAATGTCCGTACAAGTTGTTAAAGTAGAGAGTTTTTGCATTAAAAACTAGTGAAAAATGTGAGGTTTTTCAATTTTTGTTTTTGAAAAAAGTAAGTTTTCCAAGGAATTTTTACTTTTAATCTACTCTATTATACAACATATGCTATCATTTAATAAAAAAAACATCACTTGTTTGGGTTTATATTGTTTACAAGAGCCATTTTAATTTATGATGACTTTGTATTCTCGTGTCGTATACTCAACAACTTATTTCAAAATGTAAACGATTGCTTTAATAATAAACAGAAAAACATATATTTTTTTAAACACTTAAATGTAAAATGCGATTTTAATTTTAAGGGCCAAATAAAACAGAAATACAATAAAACGACAAATCTATAAGGAAAATAAAATGGAAACTAATAATTTGTTCTTCCACCATTTTTTTTCGATTACATTGTTAAGTCTTGTGGGCATTAAAGAATTTGCGTACTGCAACTGTATTTGGCTGTATTGGCGTATTGGCTAATTGTAATGTACAAGACCTTCTAAAGCAGTGGCCGGTATATTGTTCCGGGCTCTTGTAGAGATTAGGTATTCTTAATTTTCTAACTTTTTTTTGAATTCACTGTAGGGCTAACCGCGAAATAAACACATTTCAGCAAAAAAAATTGCGAATGCATGCATAACAAATAGTTATAACTTTGTAAGGCATTACCTATACGGTTATAAACGTCTACTTTTACTTTAATTATGTTGAAATTGAACGCAGGGTAGATAATTAGTTAATACAGTCGGTAAATCGGTACCGGGTTAGTACCAGGTTAGGCGCCGAAGGCATCATCATTAAAGTCATAACATAAAAAACGGTACAGCTCAATCAATGACACCGTAGAGTTAAGTTTAAGGTATTTACATCATAAATTATATTATGATGTTATAAAAGATAAAATGAAATACTTACTCTCAAAAAAGTTTGCGACATACCTCTAAAAGTGTTTATTCCCACTGGCTGTTTTTGTACATTTACCGTTTGAGCATGATCAAGTGTTTAAAAACGCTGATGTTACAAAAAACTTTCGAGCTATTTTTGTCTTCGCGAATGGTATTACAAATCGAAAAGACGCACCTTCATCTTTCAGATTTCCAAGAATAAAGCCTGGGTTATAGATTGAAAAAGTTTGCGTCTTGCATCGTACGTTTGAGCTAAGTGTTTACGCTGGTTCTAAGCCCGAGTTATAGATTGAAAATGTTTGCGCTTTGCGTCGCCTGTGGAACTAACCTTACTTTAATGTTCATATTTATCGCTTTTTTGTGCAATGAAATTTTGTCTTGCTTGTTTTTCAGTTTATGTACGTTTTTTTTAACGTGCTGAGCAAGGATATCAAAATCATAGTAATGATGCCTAGTAAACACTAGGCATTGTGGATATATTAATGTGTGTCGTGTAATGTATGTCATTCGGCCTGTTAATTGGGGTTAGTAGGGTAATAACTCCTACCAGTATTTTCTTAAAATTAAAGACAATGACCACAAGCAGTTTTTTTAAATGGACGAGGATGTTATGTGTATATATTAATGTCAAAGGACGAACGTTTTAAAAGGCCCTCTAAAATCTAGCAATTTCTTTGGTTGCAGCTTAAAGCAAACGTCGATATTCGCCAGCCGCTTTCGTGAAAGTTAAAGATCGCCATCTTTTCGACGGCTATCGGAAACTCAAACGCATAGCGGCAAAAATATAACTGTATCCGTTGCTTTGTGTTAAGTAAACTTCAAGGACAGTGCAAACGGCGACGCAAGACGTAAACGTTTTCAATCTATAACCCAGGCTTAAGTTTGTCAGCTCTTCTTTTCTACATGCTCCTGTTAATCCAACAACGCAATTAAATGCGAGTATTTATTAATACCCACATTTTTTCTCACAACATCCATCACACTCCGCAACATTGAATAGTATGCCCAAAGAGAGGATGGTTTTTGAATTTTGGATAGATCGTTAAAATTGGCTAACAATGCCTTTTCACTGAAGATAGTTTTTATCTTCTTTTCTTCACACCATTTCTGATACAGAGAGTAGGCAAACTTATATTTTGCCAGTGATTTTTCGGGAAGAAGACTGGAAATTACGCCGATAGCCACTATTTCGATGTCGGATGGAAGATCTGAATCGCTCATGTTGAAAATGAATGAAACTCGTTCCGAACTTTGTGATAAGTTACAAATTGTTTGACAGCATTATTTTCTAATGTTTTGTGACAAAAACTTAGTTATTTGGTTGCTATGGTATAGTAAGGTCAGGTAACAGAGGTAATTTGTTTTTAAATATTTGATAGGTAATCTTTTCACGAAAATGTAAATTATAATATAACTCGGATAAGATTTTAAACGAGCGTAGATAAAATTTTGTACGATACACGTGTGATTGTGTAGATACACAACTATATCTATTATCTCATCCATTCAGTTACAATTCGGGCAGTGTGTACCGGGCAACTTTTGTGTTGGTAAGTAAAATTGTTTTCAAACTCGAAGGTAACATGTTTTCTTATATTTAGGGCATTAGATCTTCCTTCAATTCTTCTGTAAATTTCGATACCTCTTGAGCTCATGCATCCACCCTCAAACGTTAACATAAAACCACGATTGAAATATCTTTTCGTTAGTAAAATAATTTTCTCCTCCTTGCTTGCATAGGGTGAGGCTTTGTTGTTGCAGGATAATTCCGTAAGTTGGATGTGTTTTTTTCTGGCAGTTCTAATACAGCCTGGGAAATAAGTTTCCCTTTTCAGAGTCATAGCGGATTGGAAAGGGGGTTTTTCTTAAAAAGTTGATAAAGTGTTTATTCTTTTTCTTCCGAAGAAACCGTACTTGGTCCCCTTCCTATTCGTCTTTCTAAGGAATTTCTTTGGTACCATTTCTTTTTTATATCCTGTACTGTGGTTTTTCCTACGCCAAACCTCTCTGCAACTCTTCGCTTTGACCAACCTTCTTTTAATAATGCTATAATTTCAGCCTTTTTTTTCTTTTCTTAAATGTGGCGTTTTAAATCAGCATTAAAAGGTAATAACATCGTTAAAAAAAATTTGACGCTTATGTCACAGGTCTAGAAGTTAGAAAAGTACTATTTACTTATTTGCTCTTTCAGCTACGCATTTTAATCAGAAAGCGACGCAAAATTAAGAACGTATTTAACTTTAATATTGAAAGGAATTTGTCTCATCACAATCATTCCGACATTTATTCACTAACGTCATGTGAGAGGATTCGCAAGTAAATCGTATGAAAATTAATTTAGAAATAAATTAAATGCTGATGTCCATATCAACACAACTTTATTCAAAAAAATTTATAGGTCAGAAATCTGTTAAAACTTTTTCAATTAAAAGAAATTATTTTCAATTTAACTCGTCAAAATGTGTACAAACGTCAAGAAGGCTATTATTTTGCGACTGAAGGTGGTTAAAATTTTCTAGGTTAAACACCACATTTTTAATCATTTTTATTTCATTACTGTTTATGTTTTGTTTCAAGGCATACATCAGTTTCTTTTAGCTCTTTTAGCCTTAGAAAAATTTAAAGCTGCACTAAAAATAATGAAAACAATAACGAGACCGATTCAGAGACCCTCTGTCTCGGCCTCAAAAAAAAGAAAATAGTTTATAATCCTTAATATTTCAATAGTAATTCTTATATCAAAAGTCTATGTTTTTCGTAATCTTAATAATGTTTAAACAAATTATACGTACATACAGGATGGCTAAGTAGTGACGCTCAAAGTAAAGGGTTATTGATTAGAATTGGACCATCTTGTCAATTTTCTTATTTTTGAAATCAAGAAAATATGTTTGACATAATTGCAGCAAATTTTGTAGATCTACTTATTAATAAAAAAACATTTGGTAAATTATTAGAACCATTGAAACATGACTTCTTGGAAAATTTTAACCAATTGGAGTCCCAGATCTAGACTAAGTAAGTCTCGATCTTGCTCTCGCTGGGACCGTGACAACGCGTTAGGCAGATTAGGCGGCACCTTAGGGCTCCCAAAAATAGGGGCGGCTGCAAGGCTCAGTAGTTTATATTTTGTATAAGCTTTTAAAAAAAATTAATTGTCAGAAAATGCATTATTTTAATACCCCCATAAAAAATTGTGCGGTCAGCATTTCGTTTTACTTATTTTACCTATGTATACTTGTATATCAGTAGCAGTAACTAGTGAAAAAAAGATCATTTTTCCAAGCTAAAGCTTATTAAAATGTCCAGAAAGTATTTAAGACCGTCTACTAGTCAAAATAGGCTAACTAATTTATCAGTTATTTGGATTGAATATGATACACTAGACCGACTTAATACCCCGCGAATCGTTAAAGATTTTGCAGGATTTAAAAACAGAAAATATCTTTTACATATATATTTTGGAATTCTATTATTTATTTTGTGTTCTTTCTACTTACAATAATTTTTACTTCCCCCGTAAAAGTGAAATATTGTAATCGTGAATTCACCGAGATTTGTTCAGATCTTAACGTTTCAGGGTCTCTAGATCCCGAAAAACATATTTTCCCAATTCAGTCGGTCGGCCTGTCTGTCTCTTCGCTGCATAGCTCAAAAACTATTTATCTGATATACTTCAAATTTTGGCCAGCAATTAAGGGACACATGGGGATGACATTTTAATATTTTGGAAACAATCCATAATTGTAGAAGAAAATGGCGGCCTAATAAAATGTTAAAAAAATCATTACATTTACCAGTTGATTCCAACATAATACTTTGATGTTTGTGCCAAATTTGAGATAAATTGACTAAGTAGTTTTTCAATATTATTTTTTTTTCTATTTCACTAGGCCGTCATATTGGAATCTTACCAAAATATTAGCAGATCATTCCCATTGACCCTTAATTTTTGCTTTAAATTTGAAGTCAATCGGGTAAGTAGTTTTTAATCTATAACGCGAACAGTAGATATCAAATACGGGAACTGGTTCACCCCCCACCACTACTCCTGACCTTGAGAGCCCAGGTGTGCTGTGTAGTTTGGCCTTGAGGCGATGTGACGTCATATGACCTTGAGCGCGCATCACGCGGCTTCGAGGCCATGTGACGTCACATGACCTTGAGCGTGCACCAAACTTTTCGTTCTTTGATTTGGGAGCCCAGGTGTGCTGTATCGTTTGGCCTTGAGGATTTTTAACATCATATAACCTTGAGCGTGTATAAAACTTTTCGTCGTTGCATATTGTTTGGCCTTGGGGGTGTGCGACGACAGAGGGTCTCGAGTGTTAAAAGCTATTAAAGCCAGGTATTCTACCCATAAAATTGAAGAGAGGCACTCTGTGCGGTCACAAGGGATTTCATCATTAAGTTAATGTTTGGTATATTCTTTCTCGGGCACTAATACTGGCAGATCATTATTTAAATTTGGGTGTTTAGAATAAACAAAATTTGGAAATATTTACTTAAGACATTTTAATAATTATTGTATCAAATAGGGATGTAAAAATTAAATGTACCAAGCAATAGCGGATCAATATTTAAATTTGGGTGTTTAGAATAAACAAAGTTTAGAAATATTTGCTTAATTTGGTATTATTTTCTTCTTTTAAATTTGGGTGTTTTAGAATAATTAAAAGTTAACGTTTGACGTATTCTTTCTCGGACACTAATACTGGCAGATCATTATTTAAATTTGTGTGTTTAAAATAAACAAAATTTAGAAATATTTACTTAAGACATTTTAATAATTATTGTATCAAATAGGGATGTAAAAAATTAAATGTACCAAGCAATAGCGGATCAATATTTAAATTTGGGTGTTTAGAATAAACAAAGTTTAGAAATATTTGCTTAATTTGGTATTATTTTCTTCTTTTAAATTTGGGTGTTTTAGAATAATTAAAAGTTAACGTTTGACATATTCTTTCTCGGGCACTAATACTGGCAGATCATTATTTAAATTTGGGTGTTTAGAATAAACAAAATTTAGAAATATTTACTTAAGACATTTTAATAATTATTGTATCAAATAGGGATGTAAAAAATTAAATGTACCAAGCAATAGCAGAGCAATATTTAAATTTGTGTGTTTAGAATAAACAAAATTTAGAAATATTTATTTAGAATAAACAAAATTTAGAAATGTTTACTTAAAACATTTTAATAATTATTTTATCAAATAGGGATGTAAAAATTAATTGTAGCAAGCAATAGCGGATCAATATTTAAATTTGGGTGTTTAGAATAAAACAAAGTTTAGAAATATTTGTTTAATTTGGTATTATTGTCTTCTTTTAAATAAAACTAAATATGTCTTCATAAAACAACGCATTATTAATACAAAATACATAATAAGAATAATAATAATAATAATAATAATAATAATAATAATAATAACTATTCTAAAATAATAATAATAATAATAATAATAACTATTCTAAATACCTATTCTAACATGCTTGTATCGTTTAATATTAATATATAACCATCATCTTGCGGTATATAGATGGGTGATGGATTGCCCCCATCATCATTACACCCATTGCCCCCATTAGTCAGATCCCCATTGCCCCCATTAGTCAGATGGCTGTCCAAACCAACTTGTGCATTATCCACATAAACATTGCCCCCATCAACTGGAGGATTGTCCTCCTCTGAATCTGTGTCGGACTCATCGCCCATATGTTCTAATGTCATCATATCATTGATGGTGTGCTAGAACAATATAATAGAAATTACAATCAAATTTAATTATGTCATAATCATCTAATTATCTTATTAATAGATGCGTAGCGTGACACAAAGGGGTAGATTATACTAAAAGTTGTACCATTGCTGTAAAAATACGTTTTATTTGGTGGAACATAAATATTTTTCTTAAATCAAACCAGTTTCACACTATGATAAAAAAGAAAGGTTTTGTAGTAAATTAAAATTTCACAGAAATGTATCACAAAACAATTCGCTACACATTTCCTTTCTACATTTCAATTGTGTGGGGAATGTGGTATCATCCATACATTCTTACACTACTACTACTAAAACAATTGATTTAAAAAATTAGGTCTTGGAGATTTTTCTTCAAAATAAAGCATCAAGCTATGGACTTTTGACATAAACTAACAAGCAAAAAAATGCAATAATAAAAGAAAAACATTTATTATACAGGGTCTTTCCTAATAAGTGTCCGATATTTACAGGATAATTCCTCCAAAAGTTCCCAAAGAAAAAATAAAATCTCATTTTTTCTTCAAAATAAAGCATCAAGCTATGGACTTTTGACAGCAAAAAAAATGCAATAATAAAAGAAAAACATAAGTTGGTTGTGGAATTATAGTTAATTTTGCTTGCGGTCACCTATCCACATAAACAATATAAAAAATTATTTCCTTTCTACGTTTCAATTGTGTGGGGAATGTGGTATCCTCCATACATTCTTACGCTACTACTAAAACAATTGATTTAAAAAATTAGGTCTTGGAGATAATAAGTAAACAAAGTGACATATCAGCTATAATAGAAATTCGTTTATTATACAGGGTCTTTCCTAATAAGGTAGAAATTAAGGTTATGTATTTTTTAGCAAATGTATGTCCTCAGCAAACAGCGTCTTGTGCAGCTGTTGGTTCAGATTATTTTATGAAATTTTAACCACAAGTTAAGAATACTACCTCCTAACGATATACGGTGCCGAGAAGATTCAAATTTATACACGGTGTCTCAGATCATTGGACATTTTATAAAATTTTCAATTCGCAATATCCAAGTTTTTTAAATGGATCACCCTGTATTTGATATTTTTTTCTGAAAGAGGCTTAAAAATCTTTGTTATTATCAAACTTTTGGACTGGAGTAAGTTTGGTTAAATCACAATATTTTCACCCAAAGAATCTGCAGTTATGCTGTGTACCTTTAATTAGCGAAAACCCTGTATAATAATTAACCTGTCCTATATATTTTTTTTCTGAAGGAGGCTTAAAGTACCTATCCACTGATATATACATGCCCTATATCTAAATCTAATAGTTAACGAAATACATAGAAATATATGAAAATTTACAACTAATTAATGCTGACTATAATGTAAAGCCTTAAATCTATAAAGATAATTAAAAGAACGCTTCAAGGATTTTTAATTTTCCAATATCCAAGTTAATTGGGTCATATATGTATATATACAGGGTGTTCAGCTAAGGGTGGTTTTCGGCCATATCTCCGAAAGTATTTGCCCTAAGTTATTGGGGAAAAAATCGAATAAGTAAATCGCCAAAAATAAAAAAGCTGGAAAATTATTTTCGACGCGCAACAACAACCGTAAAAATAAAAAACACGGTTTTTTTAAATAGTTCCAATTAATCCTTATCGAAATTATTTTTTGTGATCTAATAATTCCGCATTATACAGGGTTTTTCCTAATAAGGTAGAAATTAAAGTTATGTATTTTTTAGCAAATGTATGTCCTCAGCAAACAGCGTCTTGTGCAGCTGTTGGTTCAGATCATTTTATGAAATTTTAACCACATGTTAAGAAGACTACCTCCTAACGATATATGGTGCCGAGAAGATTCAAATTTATACAAGGTGTCTCAGATCATTGGACATTTTATAAAATTTTCAATTCGCAATATCCAAGTTTTTTAAATGGATCACCCGGTATTTGATATTTTTTTCTGAAAGAGGCTTAAAGTACCTATTATCGGGAAAAAATCGAATAAGTAAATCGCCAAAAATAAAAAATTTATACAAGGTGTCTCAGATCATTGGACATTTTATAAAATTTTCAATTCGCAATATCCAAGTTTTTTAAATGGATCACCCGGTATTTGATATTTTTTTCTGAAAGAGGCTTAAAGTACCTATTATCGGGAAAAAATCGAATAAGTAAATCGCCAAAAATAAAAAAGCTGGAAAATTATTTTCGACGCGCAACAACAACCGTAAAAATAAAAAACACGGTTTTTTTAAATAGTTCCAATTAATCCTTATCGAAATTATTTTTTGTGATCTAATAATTCCGCATTATACAGGGTTTTTCCTAATAAGGTAGAAATTAAAGTTATGTATTTTTTAGCAAATGTATGTCCTCAGCAAACAGCATCTTGTGCAGCTGTTGGTTCAGATCATTTTATGAAATGAGAGATATCAAAACGCGGTTTTCTCCAGAATTTAGGTAATTTTTCCCTCTTTAAACTAACTCTGTTGAAAGCATACTGTTCCGTTTGGTTTTTTCGAGAAAATCTCTAAAAATTGAATTTTGTTTAAACAACACCCTCTAGTAGGTGTACCAACAACTATCGAGCGTCAAAAATGACAACAATTATAAGAGCATTAAATGCTCTTTCAAACAAATACCCACTTGAATACCATTAAATAAAAGATGTAGGAGGCAGAGCACTTTGAAAATTGATTTATTTATTATCTTCCCCCACCCTTATTATCGCAAATATGACAAATCGCCTTAAACAAAACTGACGCAGATTTGGTTGGAGTTTTTGTTGCTCTTATTAAAATGTTACCTCATATTGGGTATTTTCGAATAAAAAGTTGTTTTTTTATTTTCTATTGCAGGTACGCCGTCTTGTGGTAGTTTTACAAACTTGGAAATATTTTCCAACAATTTCTCTTGGCCACTTTAGTAACGAAAAAAAATTTTTTTGGGAGGCTGTAGCATCCATAGTCTGAGAAAAGCTACCCAGCCACCCTTAGTGGGACACCCTGTATATACATATATGACCAAACTAAAAAAACTTGGATATTGCAAAATTAAAATCCTTGAAGCGTTCTTTTAATTATCTTCATAGATTTAAGGCTTTACATTATAGGCAGCATTAATTAGTTGAAACTTTCCATATAATTCTAGATATTTCGTTAACTATTAGATTTAGGTATAGAACATGTATATATCATTGATAGGTATTTTAAAACTCTTTCAGAAAAAATATCAAATACAGGGTGATCCATTTAAAAAACTTGGATATTGCGAATTGAAAATTTTGAAAATATGATCTGAGACACCCGGTATAATTTTAAAACTCCTAACCATCATAGGTCGTTAGAAGGTAGTCTTCTTAACTTGTGGTTAAAATTTCATTAAATAATCTGAACTATCAACTGCACAAGACGCTGTTTGCTGAGGACATAAATTTGCTAAAAAAATACATAACCTTAATTCCTGTCTAAATGACACAAAATTTGAATAAGAAGTTCTTATAAAAGTTACCTTTATTTCTTTCAGGGAATCTAAAAATGTAAAAATATACAGGGTGTTCCATTTAAAATTCAGGGTTTGAAGTCGGTACAGCACTTTTCGAATACCCTGTATTAATAAAACTTAAAAAATTAAAAAAAATCATTAAAACCAAGAAATATTTTTACCTAAAGTATCTGCAGTTATGCTGTGTGCCAGTAATTAGCGGACACCCTGTATAAATATTTTTTAAGATATTTATTTAAATTTTAAAGAGGAATTTTTGCTTTCTTTTTTGTATTTTACCACATTTATCGCTATTAAATATGTGAGGATAAATATGCATTCCAAAAAAAAAAGCAATTCAACTGAGCGATATTATTTAAAATGTTGGAGTGGTTCGGGCTGTTATAAACATTTCAATAATTAAAAAAAAGCAATACAACTGAGCGATATTATTTAAAATGTTGGAGTGGTTCGGGCTATTATAAACCTTTCAATAATTAAATTGTATGGGGTCCTTAATTTCCTATGTTTTAAATAGAAAGTGTATTTTAAAATGTCAACTAAAAGGCATTGGATAAAACGAAGTTAATACGTTTAAAAAATTGTGGTTATTTGTCGGCAAATTGGAATCATGATAGCAATTTCGTGGATATGGAGAAAAAAAATGTTTATATTATGAAGAAAGTTTCTAAATAAAGAAATAATTGTACCTATTTTAAATAACTAAATCCAACTTTAATAATCCAAGACCGTTTAAAACTTACATAAATTTACACATACTGCACACATATTTTTGGAACGAAAATTTCCGAATGTTTAAAAGACGGTTATACAATACTACATGATCACATTGGTTGGCTTTAAGATAAAACCAACGGTTATTTGAAAAATAGGATCGGTCTGCTATATACTTGCGTGGGCAGAGTTGCCGACTTTAGCGCGAAAACTATCGATTTTTCACACTTTTTCCTAATAACCAAAAGTGATAGTATTTGGATAGGGACAACTTTTTTATTTGAAACTTTTTTTTTTCGCATCGTATTTTAATGCAATTAAAATTTTAATTTCAACACTTTTCTATTTTACATGCGAAATATGATAACACTATCTCTGCTGGCTACCGAGAAACCATGTGATTACAAGCATTCTGGAACACTGTGTACATAAAATATGTTTAAAGAAAAAAATCCGCAAATATCTAATATCACAATATTTTTACAAAAAAAATGGCAGTTATGATAGGATCATGTGGATAATTAAAAATTCAATCTCTAAAAATTATTGTTAACAGCCTTAAACATGCATTAAAAATATCATCTGTTTGAGCCTACATAAAATACGGTTAAATAACTCATGTAGATATTTAAAAATTCAATCCCTAATTATTAATAATAGTCCTAATCTCTAATTATTATTAATAGTCCTAAGCACGCATAAAATAACATCCGTTGAACTCACCTCTATATATGGGATATCCTGTGGGGATAGCTCTTTTACGATGATCTGACACATTTTTGACTAATATATATCTAAATCTATTTATCAATTTTTCGTGTGCTGGGTTTGAAGTTAAAACTAAAAATACCCGCATATATATATATATATATATATATATATATATATATATATATATATATATATATATATATATATATATATATATAGACATGATTTTAAGCCTTTAAAATCTAACGGCACTACTTTTAATGGTTTTGGTCATTTTAAAGAAGTTTTTTTGCCTATTGAGATTTATGTGACAGCTATTTATTTATGGTAGGTCTATAAAACGGTCAGCCCTTTGGCGTTGCACAAACGAATACAAATATGAGTGCTTCTTGGAAGTCAAATACCAAATGTATTTTTAGTTGAAAAAATAAAAGCAGGATACAACAATTATTATACATACACTAATAATATGCATCCTTCGTTAAATGTTAATGTGTGATAGATGTCCCAATATGAATTTTAATATTTCTAGATGTTGTAACAATATATAATACATAATATTTTTCTTTATCTTGAATAACCAAAATACCAAATTTAATTAGTCGAAAGAAATACATCCAGTAAAATATAATCTCATTAAAATTTTTTCGAGTTTGTAAATTAAAACAAAAAAAACATGTTTGAACTAAATATCGTATTTCCGTGTGTTAAAATCTCTAATGTCTATGTTTAAAATAATGAAATTTTTATTGTGGGGAAATGCAATCTAATATTTTGTTTTATTACCTAACTAAAATTATTTATATTATGTATAGTAAATAAGTTTTTTTTTCGGTTTTGTGATACTTAACTATTATATGCAAAAATCGGGCTATCTTGGTTCTACATAATGTAAAAAATCATGAATTGTATCACGAGCTTATAAATATGAATGTTTTTTTTCCTCTGCATACCATACACGTAAAAAAAGGAAATACGAAAGTTTGAATAATTTCACTGAAACGAAAAGAGTTTTCTTTGAATAAGGTTTTTTTCACACGACAATTTTTACGATTTTTTAATAAAATACATTATATATGTAAATATACCGTCAGAGATCAATTAGAAACTTGAATCGCTTTTAGGAAAATCTACAAACATTTTTCCCCAATATTTGGGAAATAACCTAAACAATTATTGAAAGTTTTATAATGTGTTTATTTATCACCATAAATAACCGATTTTCATACGACAATTTTTACGATTTTTAATAAAATACATTGGATATGTAAATATACCGTCAGAGATCAATTAGAAACTTGAATCGCTTTTAGGAAAATTATTATTTTTAGAAACAGAAGGGATATTTTTTAAATATTTTACAGCTTTTTATCTAGGAAACTGTTCAGCACTATGGTTTTCGGGGATGATTAACAAGAATATGCCACTATTATTGTATTTTTTTTTTGATGAGTTCTTTTTTCATACGACAATTTTTACGATTTTTAATAAAATACATTGGATATGTAAATATACCGTCAGAGATCAATTAGAAACTTGAATCGCTTTTAGGCTAGGAAACTGTTCAACGGAGCATCCTAAAATTTGACGCACTATGGTTTTCGGGGATGATTAACAAGAATATGTCACTATTATTGTATTTTTTTTTTGATGAGTTCTTTTTTCATACGACAATTTTTACGATTTTTAATAAAATACATTGGATATGTAAATATACCGTCAGAGATCAATTAGAAACTTGAATCGCTTTTAGGAAAATTGCCTTACCTGCATATGAACGAGAGACGTCGCTTATACTTTTCCAGCCAAACCTCCCAGTCGCTAGCCTCTCTCGTAGACCGCGCGGCCTCTTCCCTACACCGCTCCAGCTGAGCCTCCAAGTCGCTAGCCTCTCTCGCAGACCGCGCGGCCTCTTCCCTACACCACACAGCCTCTCTCCTACACCGATCTATTTTGTCACACAATGTCGTCTTCAAATTGTCGACTCGAACCATTTCCTCAACGTCTTCAGCTTGGGAAAATGGTCCCAGATTAATTGGAAACACATCTTCGGGTTGGTCGTCGTCGGTAACAATTTTTTTTGGTGTCATCAATTTCCGTTTCTTTATAATCCTTCTTCTTTGTTGGATTATAGGTGACACCGGCTCCCCCAACCCAGATGTTGATGGTTGTGGTTGACTGCTTTCCACCTTATGTTTTTTACCTTGTGCCGCCCCGAACCATTCATAAGGGCGTCCCTCAGTATTGAAGGTTTTGATGCCTCCTTTATTATTATATCGATAATTATATTCACTGCGGGCTTCGGTTTTTCTTGTCGGTCTAATGGAAAGCAGCCACCGATGGTCTCGTCCATTTTTTTGTTGTTGGCATCACCATACTCTGCTTCGAATGCGTCAGGTGTTAGAAGGCTTAAGTTTACAATATCGAAATTATTCTCGGCGAGTGAGTCAATACAGTCACCAAGAACCAAACTATTGACTGAACCACCAAATTCACTGAATGAACTCATTTTTTTATATGTCACGAAGTATTTTAAACTGACCTTTCAAACTGAACGATTGTTAGAGACTGATTGAATGTTTTAGATGGATATTATGCTGTACACAAAATTTTGGGTTAAAACCATAAACCATAAAGTTGTAATTGGTTTTTACCTCTAGGCTATTTGCTGACCAGTTCCAATGCTGTCAAATTATACCCATCTAAAATAATATCTTTTATTACTCTTAACTTTTAATTTTAGGATGCCCCGTTGAACAGTTTCCTAGATAAAAAGCTGTAAAATATTTAAAAAATATCCCTTCTGTTTCTAAAAATAATAATTTTCCTAAAAGCGATTCAAGTTTCTAATTGATCTCTGACGGTATATTTACATATCTAATGTATTTTATTAAAAATCGTAAAAATTGTCGTATGAAAATCGGTTATTTATGGTGATAAATAAACACATTATAAAACTTTCAATAATTGTTTAGGTTATTTCCCAAATATTGGGAAAAATGTTTGTAGATTTTCCTAAAAGCGATTCAAGTTTCTAATTGATCTCTGACAGTATATTTACATATATAATGTATTTTATTAAAAAATCGTAAAAATTGTCGTGTGAAAAAAACCTTATTCAAAGAAAACTCTTTTCGTTTCAGTGAAATTATTCAAACCTTCATATTTCCTTTTTTTACGTGTATGGTATGCAGAGGAAAAAAAACATTCATATTTATAAGCTCGTGATACAATTCATAATTTTTTACATTATGTAGAACCAAGTTAGCCCGATTTTTGCATATAATAGTTAAGTATCACAAAACCGAAAAAAAAACTTATTTACTATACATAATATAAATAATTTTAGTTAGGTAATAAAACAAAATATTAGATTGTATTTCCCCACAATAAAAATTTCATTATTTTAAACATAGACATTAGAGATTTTAACACACGGAAATACGATATTTAGTTCAAACATGTTTTTTTTGTTTTAATTTACAAACTCGAAAAAATTTTAATGAGATTATATTTTACTGGATGTATTTCTTTCGACTAATTAAATTTGGTATTTTGGTTATTCAAGATAAAGAAAAATATTATGTATTATATATTGTTACAACATCTAGAAATATTAAAATTCATATTGGGACATCTATCACACATTAACATTTAACGAAGGATGCATATTATTAGTGTATGTATAATAATTGTTGTATCCTGCTTTTATTTTTTCAACTAAAAATACATTTGGTATTTGACTTCCAAGAAGCACTCATATTTGTATTCGTTTGTGCAACGCCAAAGGGCTGACCGTTTTATAGACCTACCATAAATAAATAGCTGTCACATAAATCTCAATAGGCAAAAAAACTTCTTTAAAATGACCAAAACCATTAAAAGTAGTGCCGTTAGATTTTAAAGGCTTAAAATCATGTCTATATATATATATATATATATATATATATATATATATATATATATATATATATATATATGCGGGTATTTTTAGTTTTAACTTCAAACCCAGCACACGAAAAATTGATAAATAGATTTAGATATATATTAGTCAAAAATGTGTCAGATCATCGTAAAAGAGCTATCCCCACAGGATATCCCATATATAGAGGTGAGTTCAACGGATGTTATTTTATGCGTGCTTAGGACTATTAATAATAATTAGAGATTAGGACTATTATTAATAATTAGGGATTGAATTTTTAAATATCTACATGAGTTATTTAACCGTATTTTAGGTAGGCTCAAACAGATGATATTTTTAATGCATGTTTAAGGCTGTTAACAATAATTTTTAGAGATTGAATTTTTAATTATCCACATGATCCTATCATAACTGCCATTTTTTTTGTAAAAATATTGTGATATTAGATATTTGCGGATTTTTTTCTTTAAACATATTTTATGTACACAGTGTTCCAGAATGCTTGTAATCACATGGTTTCTCGGTAGCCAGCAGAGATAGTGTTATCATATTTCGCATGTAAAATAGAAAAGTGTTGAAATTAAAATTTTAATTGCATTAAAATACGATGCGAAAAAAAAAAGTTTCAAATAAAAAAGTTGTCCCTATCCAAATACTATCACTTTTGGTTATTAGGAAAAAGTGTGAAAAATCGATAGTTTTCGCGCTAAAGTCGGCAACTCTGCCCACGCAAGTATATAGCAGACCGATCCTATTTTTCAAATAACCGTTGGTTTTATCTTAAAGCCAACCAATGTGATCATGTAGTATTGTATAACCGTCTTTTAAACATTCGGAAATTTTCGTTCCAAAAATATGTGTGCAGTATGTGTAAATTTATGTAAGTTTTAAACGGTCTTGGATTATTAAAGTTGGATTTAGTTATTTAAAATAGGTACAATTATTTCTTTATTTAGAAACTTTCTTCATAATATAAACATTTTTTTTCTCCATATCCACGAAATTGCTATCATGATTCCAATTTGCCGACAAATAACCACAATTTTTTAAACATATTAACTTCGTTTTATCCAATGCCTTTTAGTTGACATTTTATAATACACTTTCTATTTAAAACATAGGAAATTAAGGACCCCATACAATTTAATTATTGAAAGGTTTATAATAGCCCGAACCACTCCAACATTTTAAATAATATCGCTCAGTTGTATTGCTTTTTTTTAATTATTGAAATGTTTATAACAGCCCGAACCACTCCAACATTTTAAATAATATCGCTCAGTTGTATTGCTTTTTTTTTTTGGAATGCATATTTATCCTCACATATTTAATAGCGATAAATGTGGTAAAATACAAAAAAGAAAGCAAAAATTCCTCTTTAAAATTTAAATAAATATCTTAAAAAATATTTATACAGGGTGTCCGCTAATTACTGGCACACAGCATAACTGCAGATACTTTAGGTAAAAATATTTCTTGGTTTTAATGAATTTTTTTAATTTTTTAAGTTTTATTAATACAGGGTATTCGAAAAGTGCTGTACCGACTTCAAACCCTGAATTTTAAATGGAACACCCTGTATATTTTTACATTTTTAGATTCCCTGAAAGAAATAAAGGTAACTTTTATAAGAACTTCTTATTCAAATTTTGTGTCATTTAGACAGGAATTAAGGTTATGTATTTTTTTAGCAAATTTATGTCCTCAGCAAACAGCGTCTTGTGCAGTTGATAGTTCAGATTATTTAATGAAATTTTAACCACAAGTTAAGAAGACTACCTTCTAACGATCTATGATGGTTAGGAGTTTTAAAATTATACCGGGTGTCTCAGATCATATTTTCAAAATTTTCAATTCGCAATATCCAAGTTTTTTAAATGGATCACCCTGTATTTGATATTTTTTCTGAAAGAGTTTTAAAATACCTATCAATGATATATACATGTTCTATACCTAAATCTAATAGTTAACGAAATATCTAGAATTATATGGAAAGTTTCAACTAATTAATGCTGCCTATAATGTAAAGCCTTAAATCTATGAAGATAATTAAAAGAACGCTTCAAGGATTTTAATTTTGCAATATCCAAGTTTTTTTAGTTTGGTCATATATGTATATACAGGGTGTCCCACTAAGGGTGGCTGGGTAGCTTTTCTCAGACTATGGATGCTACAGCCTCCCAAAAAAATTTTTTTTCGTTACTAAAGTGGCCAAGAGAAATTGTTGGAAAATATTTCCAAGTTTGTAAAACTACCACAAGACGGCGTACCTGCAATAGAAAATAAAAAAACAACTTTTTATTCGAAAATACCCAATATGAGGTAACATTTTAATAAGAGCAACAAAAACTCCAACCAAATCTGCGTCAGTTTTGTTTAAGGCGATTTGTCATATTTCCGATAATAAGGGTGGGGGAAGATAATAAATAAATCAATTTTCAAAGTGCTCTGCCTCCTACATCTTTTATTTAATGGTATTCAAGTGGGTATTTGTTTGAAAGAGCATTTAATGCTCTTATAATTGTTGTCATTTTTGACGCTCGATAGTTGTTGGTACACCTACTAGAGGGCGTTGTTTAAACAAAATTCAATTTTTAGAGATTTTCTCGAAAAAACCAAACGGAACAGTATGCTTTCAACAGAGTTAGTTTAAAGAGGGAAAAATTACCTAAATTCTGGAGAAAACCGCGTTTTGATATCTCTCATTTCATAAAATGATCTGAACCAACAGCTGCACAAGACGCTGTTTGCTGAGGACATACATTTGCTAAAAAATACATAACTTTAATTTCTACCTTATTAGGAAAAACCCTGTATAATGCGGAATTATTAGATCACAAAAAATAATTTCGATAAGGATTAATTGGAACTATTTAAAAAAACCGTGTTTTTTATTTTTACGGTTGTTGTTGCGCGTCGAAAATAATTTTCCAGCTTTTTTATTTTTGGCGATTTACTTATTCGATTTTTTCCCGATAATAGGTACTTTAAGCCTCTTTAGAAAAAAATATCAAATACCGGGTGATCCATTTAAAAAACTTGGATATTGCGAATTGAAAATTTTATAAAATGTCCAATGATCTGAGACACCTTGTATAAATTTTTTATTTTTGGCGATTTACTTATTCGATTTTTTCCCGATAATAGGTACTTTAAGCCTCTTTCAGAAAAAAATATCAAATACCGGGTGATCCATTTAAAAAACTTGGATATTGCGAATTGAAAATTTTATAAAATGTCCAATGATCTGAGACACCTTGTATAAATTTGAATCTTCTCGGCACCATATATCGTTAGGAGGTAGTAGAATGGAAATAATTTTTTATATTGTTTATGTGGATAGGTGACCGCAAGCAAAATTAACTATAATTCCACAACCAACTTATGTTTTTCTTTTATTATTGCATTTTTTTTGCTGTCAAAAGTCCATAGCTTGATGCTTTATTTTGAAGAAAAAATGAGATTTTATTTTTTCTTTGGGAACTTTTGGAGGAATTATCCTGTAAATATAGGACACTTATTAGGAAAGACCCTGTATAATAAATGTTTTTCTTTTATTATTGCATTTTTTTGCTTGTTAGTTTATGTCAAAAGTCCATAGCTTGATGCTTTATTTTGAAGAAAAATCTCCAAGACCTAATTTTTTAAATCAATTGTTTTAGTAGTAGTAGTGTAAGAATGTATGGATGATACCACATTCCCCACACAATTGAAATGTAGAAAGGAAATGTGTAGCGAATTGTTTTGTGATACATTTCTGTGAAATTTTAATTTACTACAAAACCTTTCTTTTTTATCATAGTGTGAAACTGGTTTGATTTAAGAAAAATATTTATGTTCCACCAAATAAAACGTATTTTTACAGCAATGGTACAACTTTTAGTATAATCTACCCCTTTGTGTCACGCTACGCATCTATTAATAAGATAATTAGATGATTATGACATAATTAAATTTGATTGTAATTTCTATTATATTGTTCTAGCACACCATCAATGATATGATGACATTAGAACATATGGGCGATGAGTCCGACACAGATTCAGAGGAGGACAATCCTCCAGTTGATGGGGGCAATGTTTATGTGGATAATGCACAAGTTGGTTTGGACAGCCATCTGACTAATGGGGGCAATGGGGATCTGACTAATGGGGGCAATGGGTGTAATGATGATGGGGGCAATCCATCACCCATCTATATACCGCAAGATGATGGTTATATATTAATATTAAACGATACAAGCATGTTAGAATAGGTATTTAGAATAGTTATTATTATTATTATTATTATTATTATTATTGTTTAGAATAGTTATTATTATTATTATTATTATTATTATTATTATTATTATTATTATTATTATTATTATTATTCTTATTATGTATTTTGTATTAATAATGCGTTGTTTTATGAAGACATATTTAGTTTTATTTAAAAGAAGACAATAATACCAAATTAAACAAATATTTCTAAACTTTGTTTTATTCTAAACACCCAAATTTAAATATTGATCCGCTATTGCTTGCTACAATTAATTTTTACATCCCTATTTGATAAAATAATTATTAAAATGTTTTAAGTAAACACTTCTAAATTTTGTTTATTCTAAATAAATATTTCTAAATTTTGTTTATTCTAAACACACAAATTTAAATATTGCTCTGCTATTGCTTGGTACATTTAATTTTTTACATCCCTATTTGATACAATAATTATTAAAATGTCTTAAGTAAATATTTCTATATTTTGTTTATTCTAAACACCCAAATTTAAATAATGATCTGCCAGTATTAGTGCCCGAGAAAGAATATGTCAAACGTTAACTTTTAATTATTCTAAAACACCCAAATTTAAAAGAAGAAAATAATACCAAATTAAGCAAATATTTCTAAACTTTGTTTATTCTAAACACCCAAATTTAAATATTGATCCGCTATTGCTTGGTACATTTAATTTTTACATCCCTATTTGATACAATAATTATTAAAATGTCTTAAGTAAATATTTCCAAATTTTGTTTATTCTAAACACCCAAATTTAAATAATGATCTGCCAGTATTAGTGCCCGAGAAAGAATATACCAAACATTAACTTAATGATGAAATCCCTTGTGACCGCACAGAGTGCCTCTCTTCAATTTTATGGGTAGAATACCTGGCTTTAATAGCTTTTAACACTCGAGACCCTCTGTCGTCGCACACCCCCAAGGCCAAACAATATGCAACGACGAAAAGTTTTATACACGCTCAAGGTTATATGATGTTAAAAATCCTCAAGGCCAAACGATACAGCACACCTGGGCTCCCAAATCAAAGAACGAAAAGTTTGGCGCACGCTCAAGATCATGTGACGTCACATGGCCTCGAAGCCGCGTGATGCGCGCTCAAGGTCATATGACGTCACATCGCCTCAAGGCCAAACTACACAGCACACCTGGGCTCTCAAGGTCAGGAGTAGTGGTGGGGGGTGAACCAGTTCCCGTATTTGATATCTACTGCGAACTGACAGACCGACTATACCACAATTAGTTATGGGACAAAATTTGAAATTTTTTTTCATACCAAAACATAATACTTGATGTTTTGTGGAAAATTTGAGATAAATTGGATAAGTAATTTTATAATAATATTTTTTTAAACATTTCACTAGGTCGCTATTTTGTTTCGCAGTATTGAATTTTTACCAAAATGTTACCAGGTCATCCCCATATAACCTCTAATTTTCAAAAGTAAATCGCCTAAGTAGTTTTAATAGAGAAAATATGTTTTTCGGCATCTAGGAACCCTGAAACGTGAAGACCTGAAAAAAATTTCGGAAGATGATTTTTTCACGATTACAATACTTCCTTTTGACGAGTAAAAAGCGTGCTAAATACATAATGTTCACCTCATTTTTTTAGGGGCGGCTACAATCCTTGTCACAACTCTGGGTCTCGTATATAGAATAAAGACTGAGATCGAGACCATCAATACTCTCGGTCTCGTAAAGCTCTAGAAGAAATAAATCTAAAGAAACAGAAATAGAGCTAATCGTTAGTAATGAGTATACTTCTTTCTTATCTAAGTCCCTACTTAATTGTGTTTACTTTCCTTGCAAACCTTAAAAATGAACAATAAAAAATGCCTTGCTTACTAATTTTCTTGGAGTTCGAGCTGAAAAATAATTCCTCTCAATGGGTTTTAAGCACTATGATATTGTTCTGAAACTATTAATGCTAAGACAAAAAACGCCTTGTATTTTTTTTGCCTATTCTTACTGCAAACGCCACCATGGACTAGTGGTAAACATATTCGATTAGTTATTAATTACTATAAAGAGATTCTTTTTTCGAGTAGAGTAATATACAAAAATCCAATTTTCACTCATTTTCTAGAAAGTTATTTTTTAGGTAATAAAATCCAACGACGATGGGAAACGGCCATTGCCAGCAAACCCTGCTGCCGGACATTGCAGCAATAATCGTGCTCGTTTTGCGTAATGTTGCGTACACGGAGCTGTCTGTCTATCCCACGTGGTCGATTCAGATAAATGGGGGAGGTTTGAATTACTTTTTTAAATAAGTCTTTTTTCTATCTGTAAATGGAAATAATGATGATGAAAATATAAGTTAATAAAAATATAAGCTTTTTATCGAACAGAACTAGCCGTTACTTCATGGAAATCCATTTTAACTAAGTAAACGTAAACACTTGTTTAAAATGCCACTTAATTAAGAGAAAATTTTAAACAAGTGTTTGTGTTTCCTTAGTTGTAAGCCTTTAACTTTCGATATTTTTTTTTATTAAAGAAAATAAACTAATACTGTATAATCTAACTAACATAATATAAACAAATATTGTAATAAAAAAAATCGGTCTTTAATTTTACGTTGTTAAAATTAAAGACCGATTTTTTTTCGTTTCGATCGTTACTTAAGATTTTCCTCTAAACTTAAAATGTTTAAAACATTATATAACTGATGATCGAAAAAACGGGATTTCAAAATTAAAAAAACTGACCTAAGGGATGATATTGCGTGAGTCCTTCTAAAATCATTATTTTCTATAAATATTTCTTAATGCGTTAGTAAAGTTTTATAACATAAAATATTTTTAACCGGCCTAAAAACCCAATGGGTAAGTAGTTTTTAAGCTGTGCCGAGAATTGACAGTCAGACCGACAGACGGACTGACGGAATTGATAAAACATATTTTTCGGCATGTAGAGACGCTAAAACGTGAAGATAGGTAAAACCTGAGAGGATGAATATTTTCACGATTACAAGCATTTTATTTGGTGGCTGTTTTGGTCGGCTATCTTGAAATACGACCACAATTTTATTAATTGATCCCTGTACCACAATTACTTTTGGCACACAAATTTTTATATATTTTATTTTATTAAGCCGCCATTTTGTCCCGCCACCTTGAATACGTCACCAAATGTTACAAGTTGATTTCAACCTAATACTTGAATATTTGGGCAAAATTTGAGATAAATTGGATAAGCAGTTTTTTAATAATAATTTTTTAACATTTCATTAGGCCTCCATTTTTTTTTCGCTATATTGGATTTTTACCACAATGTTACCAGGTCATATCCATATGACCGTTAATTTTTGACCAACATTTTAAGTCAATCGGGTAAGTAGTTTTTCAGCTATGCCGCGAACAGACAGACTAACGGATTTGAGAAAACGTGTTTTTCGGCATCTAGGGACCTTGAAACGTGAAGATCTGAAAAAATCTCGAAGGATGATTTTTTTAGGATTACAATACTTTTCTTTTACGAGGGAAGTAAAAAAGTCAACGCGAAAATAACAGAACGTTATGTCATGCCACTCTTCTGAAAAACGAGGAAAACGAGATACCACGACATGGCACACCATTACGAAAAATATAAACCTCATCTCCCCCCTACCCCTTTGGTTACGCTACTGATGTCTATTAATCTTTTTCTACCCTGTATCTTTAAAAAATCTAAAATCAAATTACCCGTAGAAACAACTAACTATTTTTGACCGAACAAAAATAACATACAGTTAAAATGACAAAAATTAGAAAATCCAAAAAAAGTAATTTTAAATAAAGTATCTAGCCACAAGGAATAATCATTCTTGAAACTACTAATAATTGTAACTGTTTTTAATATACCTGTTTTTCAACCTTTGGCTATAGATTCGCCAAGGTTTTTTCAATTCACATCTCCTAGTATTTTTTCAAAACAATATCGTTAAAGCTATTAAAATCACTAAAATGGATTTTCTTTTCGAAAACAAAATTACAACAATCTAGATTTATAAATTACATTTTCACTTTCACTTCTATTTTGATAAATTAATATTTATAAAAAAACAGAACTTCCATTATTTCGCTGTCCTACTTTACTTTTTTAAAGGTAACGAACTTTGGTTAAAAAGTGGAAAAAGTGTCTAGGTTTTTTGAGGGGATCGACGGGGATTGTTTTTTTCTTTAAATGTTTTATGATGGTTAAGTTAAGAGAAGATGGTAATCTAAACACAAACATACTCAATTTTTTTTATTAAGTTACATTAAAATCCGAAAATAAATATACAGTATCCTACTTCCTGACCTATAAAGTCATTTCTTTAGCACTTATAACAAAACTTGACACTTCGTATGAATATGTAATCAGGCCCCTGTATAAAAAAGCTCCAAAACTTCTTTTTACAACCAGTATTTAAAAAAAATAGAAGCGCTTACTTCCAGGTTGTTCCTACTCACGAAATTTAAAACTCGAAATTATCAAACGTGTATGATATTCTTGTACAGAAAACATTATTAAAACAAAAAAATTTACTGTTTTTACATATTCAACTAGAAATAACATTTCGCCCAATGTTTTAAAATTTACGTTAATTTTTATGTGAAGTAAGCTGTGTCTGAATGTCAGAGAAAACACAAAAATTCGTTCTAGTGTGCTTTAGCCCTAAAGGTCACGTAAATTGGACTTGCCATGGTTCTGTGGGTCTCTCTCTTTAAACAATAACTCATAGAGGGATTCTCTAAGTGATCTAGGCAATGTCAACAATACAGATGGTCTTGGAGAAACCCTGTCCCCAAGGACAGAACCGATATAGCACGATTTAAAGAAAGAAAATATACAAACATATTAATGTCTGTTAGTGTAATGTGTGTATGGTTTATTTAGGAGAATATATCGTTTAAATTCCGCAACAAAACGAGTACAGAGCCGTAATTCACGGCGTGGCGGCATCAAACCCGGGCCGTTTTGGATTGATTTACCGCAGCGGCCGCAACACGACTGGCTTATGTTAACATTTCACCAGAAGCGTCCGAAACGGACAAAACCCATTTTATTGTGTATGCCTGATTGTGTTAAATGTCACTGTTATTTAGTGCATTTTAATACGGAACTCATATTATTGACCTTTTCTAAATAATTATACCATGTTGGGATGTCAGGATCCAGACCCTTGCAATTTCATATCAAACGAAAACTTTAAATAAAAGTCATCGAATTTTCTCACATTTAACATTTATAGTTTTATAGGTTGAGTTAAAATATTTATAAACGGACATTTGTCGGTGGTCTTTAAATATTTTTTTAAATTATTTTTCTTATAAACAGAACCCCTTTTGAAAAATTCCATTCAAAATTTGAAATTTTAAGGTCTGTTGTGATGTTTTTTTTTTAAATGTTAATTTACCAAAATAGAAGTGAAAATATAATTTAGAAATCTAGATGTAGTTGTAATTTGGTTGTCGAAAGGAAAATCGATTTTGGTAATTTTAATAGCTTTAACAATATTGTTTTGAAAAAGTATTACGAGGTGTAAATTGAAAAAACTTTAGCGAATCTATAGTCAAAGGTTGAAAAAAGATATATTAAAAACAGTTACAACTATTGGTATTTTCCAGAATAATCATTTCATGTGGTTAGATACTTTGTTTAAAATTATACTTTTTTTACATGATCTAATTTTTCTCATTTTAACTATATGTAATTTTTGTTTGTCAAAAATAGTTGGTTGTTAGTAGTAGACCGGGTAACATTTTGGTAAAACTCCAATATGGCAAAACAAAATGGCGGCCTAATAAAATGTTAAAAAAATTATCAGTAAAAAACTTCTTATCTAATTTATCTCAAATATTACACAAACATCAAGTATTAGGTTGGAATCAACTGGCAACATTTTGGTACGAATTCAAGAATGCGGAACAAAATAGCGGCTTAATAAAATATTTAAAAATTCAGCTGAAAAAACTACTTAATTGATTGATTTCAAGTTGCTTGCAATTAATAATTGTGGTATAGGGATCAATTAGTAAAATTGTGGTACTGATTCAAGATAGCCGAATAAAATGGCCAACAAATAAAATGTTTGTAATCGCGAAAATAATCATCCTCTTAGGTTTGATTTTAAGAAGTCTGTTATTTTACATTACGATTATTTTTACTACCGAATAATCAAGAAAGTAAACGTGAATTGGATTTTTGTTATTTGTTGATATGTTTTTCAACTTCATCCTGCAATTGGCAAATTTCGTGACGGTTGTCTAATGGTATGTGCCTCTTCAGTTTCGATTTTATGCTTTACTACATTTGTCTTTCCAGTTTGGCCAACCCCAGTTTCAAATATATCGCCTTTACTTAAAAAACATAAAATTTTTGGACTTGTGAAACTCTTCTTCTGACAAATACCCCATATTCTTGATTAGCTTGGTCGTCTAGCTTTGCGAGTCAGAATTGGGTATGTCACAATTAACTATTTGTTTGACTGGTTCGGTGCTGCCCGGCATTCGTAGAGTTGCACCAACTATATTGTTTGCTCTAATTTCTCCCTATACAGTTGGACGGACGGAATTGATTGAAAACATATTGTTGGCATCTAGGGACGCTAAAACGTGAAGATATGTAAAACTTGACTGGGTGATTTTTTCACGATTACCAACATTTTATCAGGCCGCATTTTTTTCGACCATCTTGAATTAGTACCACAATTTTACTAGTTGATCCCTATACTAAAATTTATTTGTGGCCCACAATTTGAAATCAATCCATTTCAGGCTGTATCTTATTATGCCGCCATTTTGTTCCGCGATTTTCGATTCGTACCAAAATGTTACCAGTTGATTGCAACATAATACTTGATGTTTGTGCAAAATTTGAGATAAATTAAATAAGTAGTTTATTAGTAATAACGTTTTTGACATTTCACTAGGCCGCCATTTTGTTTTAATCGGGTAAGTAGTTTTTTAGTTATGTTGCGAACAGACAGACAGACCGACGGAATTTAAAAAACATGTTTTTCGGCATTTAGGGAACTTGAAACGTAAAGATCTAAAAAAATCTCGGCGTGTGATTTTTTCACGATTACAATGCTTCTTTTTTAAGAGGGCAGTAATACAAATATCCAAACATCTAAATTTTGTAGGTACCTACAAATACCTCCTGAACACTGGATTTTAAATATTTTACAAATATTGAAAGTTACGAGTGCCAAAAAAAATACTTTAAAAAGTCACTGGGAATATTCGATCCTCGTAAATAGTATAAAACCCAAAAAGTCTCTTGGCAATAATATCGTTCTCCTTAAAACTGAATACTTTGACAACTAACATTAAAAAAAAAACAGTAAGAAAGTTCTCAGTTTTTGTTTATATAATATTATGGTATTTTAATCGTTTATAACTGTATAGTAAAATAGAGAGCTTTTGGTTTAATATCATGTCCTAAAAATTTATTTCTCAGAACTTATCGACAAGAGAAATATTAAATTCTTTTATTTTTAAGATATGCGAGATTTCTCATCTGATGAAAACAGAACAGTGACATAAGCATTTAAATTAGCCTGATTTAAAAAATTAATTAATCTAGCTGTAATAAAAAACACATAAACTTAATGAATAACCGTGGACATCCATCTATCAGAATAATTATGGCAGAAATTTTAGGGCGCCAAAAAACTGTCGTTAAGGAATTACAATATAAATATTTAAGCTGCCGGTTAACAAATTAGAATTTATTTGTTTACGACGAATAATTTAACGTTTTTATGAGTGAGTCATTGACATACAAATTATAAATGATTAAATGGGAAGTGGGTTGAAAACACACAGATTTTCTCTATAAGGGAAATAACTAAATAGTTAATTGGAAAAAACTAGATCATTCGTCTAAAGCACTTTATAAAACTGAATTGACATTCTAATACTTGGAGAACTAAAAAGTAACTTGTTTCGATAAACTAATTTAACAAACGCAGACTATTCCGAAATTACTTAGCAAAAAATGTTATATTAAAAAATTTGTTTAAAGGGTTGAAGTTTTTCCATAAGTTAGACCAGTGTCATGTTATTCTTTATTTTGCAAGTATTCAGCCTTTGTTTAACACCATCAGGCTAAATTGACAATACTTTATTATCGAGAGTAAAATGGAAAATGTAAAAGACGTAAAAAACATTGATACTAGTAGTAGACGTTTGTAGAAATTGGGAAAATGAACACAGTTAAATATATAAGCAATATTACAAACAAAGAATTTCATAATACAGTTTAGTAAGTAATGTCTTTTTTTGTTCATAAAAAAATCATTATCAAACAAACAAAACTATTAGTTTTTAGTTAATAGTTTTGTTTGTAAGATTGGTAATGACGTTTCAACGAACAAAAAATATTAATAACAAATATTTTTATATCTTAGAAACATTTTTTTTCTCTTGGATACCCACCAAACTATAATATTGTAAAATCAAGAAAATTTTTGTTTGTAATGTTGTATGCATATTCTACTTTGTCAATTTTCCAATTTCTTAAACACGTCTTCTAGTGTCAGTGTTCTTGTTACGTGTTTTACATTTCACATTTTATTATCTTTAACAAATTATTGTCATTTTAGCCTGTTGGTGGTGTTAAACAACCCCCAACCGGTCAATTTTATTGGAAACTTTCATTCCTTTAAAAATAAAAAATAACCGTGAACTAGACTTTTTTTTTCAAAAATTGCAAATCAAATTATATTATTTTAAGTACCTATACCTGGAAATTCAGAATTTTACTTTTCAGGGGCATCCATTGATCTAGAAATCCAGGAAAAAGTTTCTCATCCTCACATTATTCACATCCTTCCACTTCCTCTCTTCTTACTCATAGCGGGATCCACTTATCCGCCGTGGTTTGCTTACACCGTGGGGTTTACACGGCGCTATGGACGTCATCATTGATTCTGCTCGTCAGAAGAATCGAAGCAAGGCGATTCCTAAAGTTTAAAAATTTGATTATTTAACATTTGTAATCGGTTAGCTATTTTGAATTCGTCCGCATTTTTTCGAGTGGTAAAAAAAATTGAATTATTTCGACATTTTCCATTTCATCAATAATTGAAGCTTGAGGTTGGCACTTTTGGATATTTTTCTATTTTTTATACCCTTCACTTAAAAAATAGACATTTTTTACAAATAGTGTCCGTTTCCATAAATAAGGAGCTGTACATTAGTTGTATTATATCGGATGTCAACCTATATATATCGAATTAAAAGAAAAGGTGACAATGCAAATCTTCATGTGGTGGATTTTGTTTTTAGTTTATACTTAAAAACGATTGGTGATAGTTGCAATTCGAAGTGTTTTGGAATCGACTAAATGAAGACAGCGCAAGTCGGACAAATGAGTTTAGTATAGAGATACATAACTCAGTTTGACATGCTTGGAACACCCGTTTTATAATTAATCATACGATAGGACCAGAAATCAATTTAAAGTCAAATCCAGAAGCGTGTGAATCATTGCCAAACATCATTAAAACTGTCGTTGTTTGACTTACTTGTTTTGCTTAGGATTATTTATTATACTATGCTTTGAGTATTTAAGATAAAAATGCTTTATTAGTCTATTAAATCATCTTATAAATAAGGTTTTTCAAAACTAAATTTTATTGCTATTTGTGATCTTCCGTTCTAGCTTGAAGGCTGCGTCTGCAAAAACCCGCCGATGAACGTATTGCTGCAAGATTAGAAAAAAATACATGGCAACAACAAAAAAAAGAAGGAAATTAAAATTTCGGCCAAATTGTATTATAAAGCTTGGAAAGCTGTTACGAATTGTTGTCAGTCATCTTGTATGTATTCCCTGTAGGGCCTTTGTCTTAGAATCTCACTGTGTTGTATTGTGCAGAATGACCAGAATTTTAGGCTTCGACATTAATTCTCACCAAAATGAAACACATAAATAATGTTATTTGTAATATTACTTCTGGTATTTCTACTACTAGGCCAAAATCGAAAATGAAGAAAAGATATAGGAAGGAATAAAAGCGCAGCCAGCCAGCAAAAGTTAAATCTAATATATATTAAGATATACAGTCATCAAAATACCTTTGGTTATGTAGTTAGATATACAATGCAGCTCGACTGTTTAACATCCCCCTTTTCAATTTAAATTGAACGAGTCAAGACAAAAATTTTAAATTTAGCATATTTTAACCACAAACTAAATATTTGGCTGAATGCCATTTGAAGACAAAAAATTAAATGGAAAGAAGGGGAGTAAATATTTTTTGAAAGGCCTTTTCAACGTTAAATCATATCCGAAACATGGGGACGATAAAATTATCCATTTCAAAATGGCGATCATTCCTAAATGTGATAGACAGTGACGGCTCGCCAAGGAACCCGACATTTTCTAATCAATTTACTTAAAAATAAAAATATTTTTAAAATATTAAGCATTGTATAATCTACATTATTATTATAAAAATGTAGTATGTTTTATATAAATTCACATTATTTTCTTAATAATACCATTATTTTCGATCAAAACTAGTGCGTTATATACTCAAAAAATAATAATGACATAAAATCGTAGCGCGCTGAACACCTTTTCATAAGAGCGACCCGTTGAGGAATCACAATCAGCAGTAACAAATTCCGCATCAGACTCCCCCCTGCACGCTGGCTTTTGCGCTTAGATTTGTTTCCGGCAGTTGCTATGGCAACGCAATGCTGAATATACGTAAGCCAAATAGAGATGGAGGCGGCATAAAACCGCTGCTGCAAGCTGCAGGCGCTTGATGGCTTGTGATAGAATTAATTTAAATTATTGCGTTCGGATCATCGGAGGCGGAACCAGTTTTGCGTCGATCGAATCGAATCGAAATTAGCTTTAAGATATAGCTGTTTTTTTAAGAACAAAAAAATATATTTAAAATCTTTTAAATTCATATTATTTCCCCTAAGTGTTAAAAAACGCTCCAAAGCTATGAATAATTAACCTCATAAAAAAGTTAAAAAAATAGCCATTTTGGGCGTGGCACCCCCGAAAAATTTTCGCTGTTGTTACCTGCGGCGCTATGCACCTAGCTACGCTGCACTTCACCCATTCTTAAATCCACGAGCCGCCACTAGTGATAGATCCTACATAATAGAGAATAAATATTATTAAACACTTTTATATTAATATCCCACCTATCCTTAATTAAAATGTCCTTAAAACTGAGTGGGATAAGTGTAGTACTTTTCTAGTTACAGCTTGTTTTATAAATCAAGAAAGTTTATTAAGTAAATTCAATTAAGTCTGCGTGTGTGACAAAATGTAATTTTTTTATCTTGATTGGACCAAATAATTAAAGAGGGGGTGGGGGTATTATAGTGCAACACTGTATAAAAATAAAAACAGGATTAAACAATAAAAAAATAAAATCTCTCATAAATGATTCAAATTGAATGCTATTAAAAATATTATTTGTAACCGCACCTATTATTAAAGAAATTTATAAAGCAATAAAGAAATTTTCTAGGAAAATTAAACTTATTTTAAACATGTTTGAAAGTAGAGAACAACAAAATTGTTGTTATAATACACTCATATTAATGGTAGGGAAAAGTCAACACAACGATCATGCCAATAATAATCTATACAAAACCGTGTTAGTTTCGGCCAATTTGTTTATTATTCTACCTGAATCAATCTTCCCCAAAAATTCCTTTTTAACATTCGTGATCATTAAATGATTTAAGAGATCCTAGCCCTGACACAAAAAAATCCAAATAGATTATTTAGTCTTCTTATTAAGAAGTCAGGAGTCTCCGGACTCCAAGTTCCTGAGCTTAAGTCAGAATTTAGATAGCTTTATATAAGAACTGTCATTTTTTAGTAGACAAGTTGTCATATTCGATGTTTAATCTCGATATTTTCAACTAGTCCCCAAATTTCGAAAGATTTTTTCATATTTAGTTTCATCATAATAAACCTCAATGATTGCAAAATGTGTGCATTACTGTTAAAATAAGTAAAAAGGATAAGAAAGGTTTAAGAAAACGATACACAGTAGCTGTAGGAGAAAAAATAGTTAGAAAAAGATTTTTTATAGCTTTGCGGATTGCTTAAAATAGTGAATTAGCACTTTTAAATTATGGATACAATATGACTAAATTTCCACGTAATTCTAAGTTCTTTATCTTGATCCCTAGAACAACATATTCAAAAATTAGAAATTTGAACTGTTGCTTGTAGAATTGATAAATTTCTTATTCCTTCTTTTTTTTAGCATCCTGAAATATAAATTAAACAGTAAACAGACGCTAAGTCTCGGTCTTAGTCAAAGGTTTGACTGAGACCGAGACTTAGCGTCTGTTTACTGTTTAATTTAGAAACAGGTCTCTTTGTGAATAATGGATGATTTACTACATCCTGAAATCTAATTACTAAAAAAAAGTGTTATTACTATAACTTAGATTAGACTTTAGATTTCCATTAAAAATGAGGAAGATACTGGGTTAATGTTATGGCTAAAATAAGTTAATTTTTTTTTCAATTTGGATGTAGTTGAAAATATCGAATTTTTTTAGTCTATTGTACAACACATTGTATATGCTGTGCCAATTTTTATATTAAGTTATTTAAACTCAGCATTTTATCTTCTAACTTAATTCACATTTAGTCAAAATTTTGAATTGGCTGATAAAATACCTCCTGGAAAAAGTCAAAATGTAGATAAATGAGAAAAATTCAGTGTTTTATTTTTTTTAATTTGTTTTCGCTATAGTAAACACGAATTATAAAACCTTTTTTTTTAACATCATTGTCTTACGATTTAGTTTTCTCATGTGGATTATGGAAAGTCTAGGAACCTTAGTAAAATAAATTTAATTATGAACTAGAGTCAAGCTATTTTTTTTTTAGAAATAGTTTAGTTATAGTCAAATTAAACGATGAAGAACAAATACAACGATGAATACTTGCCATACATTTGGATAACAAAAATATGTATTTTTGAACGTCTACCTGTTTATATAACCAATATAAAAGGTTCTGTATTTTGCAGATATATAAATATTTTTAAGGAATAAGGTTTCTATAAAAAAAGGTAAATATGAGACCGTAATTATATAATTTTAATTGTTTTTAATTAGATAGATTAGCTATACGTTAATACAACAGTTATTATTTTAATAGGGATAGCAACTTTTGAAAAATAAAAGTTTATATAGCTACAAGTTGCTTATGACCTGATAACATTTCATATCTGATCTGCCCTCAGCCCAGAAATATAACTGACTTGCTAGCTTGTGACACCATAATATTATTGTATAATTTACCAAAAACTGACTGAGGACAATAAAAAAGCTTCCAGCATTAAGTAATACATATTAGATTTATTGTTTAGACATGTCATTATCTTGAGTTGCTTAATTTTGTTGCAAAATAAAATAAGAATTAGTCGTTTCTTGTCCGGAATCTCGGCAAACAAACTTGAAGATAAGAAAAAAATCATTCTAAAACTTTGTTTTAATGCCAAAATAATTTGAGATTTCATTATATGTTCAGTATGATTATTGCCTAGAACAAAATATTTTTTTTGGGTTATTGTAAAGTAAAAATTACAAAAAAAACTCAATATGTATTATTAAAGTTGATATTTGAGTCCTTGAGTACTTTCATTGCGGAACCATAATTCATAATAAATTCAATAATAAAAGGTGAGATTTTTTTAATTTTAATTTTTTATTTTCGGATGTAGCGAAATAGATTACAAATTGTTTTAAATCATAAATCCGGCAGAACAATTCTACCGTCACTTTTAAAAAATAACTATTGTATTACTGTAAAATGACGAATTTGATCCAACATTGTTTCATACACGTTTTCGTGTATCGCATCATTAACGCTCCACATTAGATACAAATCTCGAAATAAGAATCTATTTAAGCCCCAAGTCTTAGCCGCGTCCCATTCAACAATCTAAATTGGCCCCTAATAAATTTCTGATCAAAAACAGGAAACCCCTGCCAACAACACAGACACATCACTTCGCTCAAAGAGATCAACCTGCTACTAACTATTCTGTGACACGATGTCCATCTCTAATCTTGACAAGCCGGGGGGAGGGCAGCGGATCCCTGTCACAACCACTCACAAACTGACTTTTCAAAGGGCTCCCCCACCCTTTTCTAGTCCTAAACACCGCGGAAAGGGCATCTCGCGCGATGTAAACAGTTTGAAGTTAGCTCTCGATGTGTGCGGATCTTTGTCGACGAAACGACGATCGGCACCGCTCGGTTTTAGATCGCTTGACGAGTTTTAGTCAGTTTTCAGTGTTTTGCTGAAAAACAAACGTTACGGACAGATTTTCAGTTGTTCTGTGATCGATGACAGTTGACGGGTTTTAAGTTTTGGTTTTGTTGTGGAATTTTTAAAAGTGGTATTATATTTATTGGATACATTGACTAGGATTTTAGTTTTGTTTCTTCTGAACCTGGATATTATTTAATGTTTTAAGAAGTTTATTGTCAGAACTGGACTATCGAAAGAACCGAACAAGAATAGTACTTTGTCCAGAAGAAAAAAGAAACATGTCCCTTTAAAAAGAAGTATTTGAAGAAGTTTGAAGATGAGAAGCAAAAGTGTGCCAGTCAACTTGCTGATAAGAAAAATTCACACTGCTTTAGGTAAGGTTTAGTTTGAGTTTATCATGAGTTACTTAATTAAGAAACGATATTTCTAGAAATTAAGTTTAAAATAATATCAAAGAATTAAAAGTCAAATTTCTTCATTTACCCTTCTGAAAAAAGTCGGAAAATTATAGATATTAGATAACTACAAAAATACAAAAAATCTCCAAAGTTTTGTTTTATTGCACAGTTTTTATTAATACAATTGTGTGTTCTTCTTTTTGGTACAAATTTTATTGGATATCCACTCTTTTCCGTTTCGAGTTCTATCTAAAAATATTTATTTATATATTTGAAGCAAATGTACTGCACATAGTTCATAAATATTTTTAAGAACAAATTTCCTTTTAAAAACTGTATGAAGGTAAATAATTTACTTAGACTATAATGACTAACCACAAAAAATTAAATATTTTTTACTGTTTAAGAATAGAAGATAACTCTAAAAATTATTTTTTTTATTTTGTAATTTCCCCATTCAGTCAGTTTTACAGCGTTTAGAAAAACTTTACTTTAAGATAGCATTGGCAGAATGTTAATTAAGGAATAATAGTGTCTAGAGGTATTTATACATAACGTAACCTGACTAAATCTCTAATCATTGGGAAGAAGTAACTGTATCTAATTATTTAATATCGCTTACACTCAAACCAGAGTACCTGCGATATATTTTTAAAATATAATTTCATGAAATTTTGTTCAGTGTAAATTAACCTAACCTAATTGATAATAATTTGTATTATATACGTAAAACCTTGAATCTGTTTATGAGCAAAAAAGTATTAAATGCAAATTGTGTTAGTGTCATTCGAAAATTGTTTTTTTTTCGTTTAAAATGCTTTTTAATAAATCATCTACTGACAACAGTGTTGTAATTTTACCAATTCGAAACATAAAATTGCGCATACATTCTTAGAGATTATTAAAATGATTACAATTCTCCGTTCGCGACTAAATTTTTACTTTTTTCAAAAGTAAGTTTTCATCAATTCATTAGCACCCTTCCTTGTCGTATAGACCTATTATATATCACAAACGCCACCTATGCTCGATTCGCTTAACCAAGCCAATTACTTTTAGACCCAGGGAGGAGTGAGTTAGTCAAACAAAACAAATGGTAGAATCGAGAAAAAAAACATCGGAATAGTTACACGAGTCGAGAAACTAGCGCGCAGACATAAATTGGGAAATCTACATGCTGTCATCTTAACTGAGTTAACAATCATCTAATTTCTTTACACTTAAAATCTGAAACCTAATAACTTATCTATGAATATGGCACTGTACAGTATAACTGGCTATCTTGTAAGTGGGCATGTATATTGATGACTTTATTGGTGGTTAATGAGTTGAAAGCTATTTTTACAAACAAGAAAGGAAACTCATCATTTCCCCATTTTTTGTTTATATCACTAATAAGGGTAGAAAAACACTGTTTCATGTAAAAAACAATGCAAATTGCTGTTTAAAGCTCGTTTTACTTATTTTATAAACGTAAGTTAAAATTCTTACCTGAGCAATTTTCAATAAAATTGAACAGAAATTTCTTTTAGAATTCCTTAATTAGATAAGCTTTCTGTTTATTTAGAGCTGAAACTTAAGGTTTATAAATATATTGTCTGATGCACTCTTCGTTAAAATTTGACAAACTATATATTGATAATATCGTAGGTGCTTGTTAAGTGATTACATTGTATCATTGTCTCATTCCGTCAAATTTTAAAAAATTAGGCTATGCATTTTTATTATTATTTGTATTATTCCTTATTATAACTTACTTCTACTACTTACTTAATAGCAAATCCTTTTTATATATTATTTGTATCATCAGTAATCAGTGATTCTGTATTCCAAATGCTTCAAAATCCATCTATTCAAAACTGCACTTAAAAATAATACCGTTGTCTTAGAGCAGCTTTTTCTTGGCAATAAATTATTTAACTCAAGGCATATTTTTTTCGCGGAATATGCGAGGATATAGATAGCATTTAGTATGAGCGTTTGAAATATTTTAAAATGTCATACTGAATAAAAATTTTACAGAGAATCTTTAAGGCCCAGTGTTTTTAGATAAACGTCTTGACCAGAACCATAAACTTACCATATATTGATCATATCGTAGGTGCTTGTTAAATGATTACGTTGTATCATTGTCATATTCTACAATTTTTAAAAAATTATGCTATGCATTTTTATTGTTATTTGTATTATTCCTTATACTTATAACTTACTTCTACAACTTACTAGCAAATTCTTTTTATATATTATTTGTATAATTAGTAATCAGTAATTTAGATAGTAATCCAAATGGTTCAAAACCCATCTATTCAATACTGTACGTAAAAATAGTACCGTTATTTTAGAGCAGCTACTTTTCTTGGCAATAGATTATTTAACTCAAGGTACATTTTTTCCACGGAATATCCGAGGACATAGCATTTAGTTGACCAGAACCAGACTTTCTATTTTACACAATTTATCTAGATTAACATTAGGTCAGTATTTTGAGCACTGTATTCAAAATGAAGTTCAAACGCTATGACAAGTAGGAAATGGGATTATTACAGCTATTAGATCTGTACAGCATAACTACATATTGTTTTGTTTCCTGCATATCCCAAGGATAATATCTAAATTGCCTAACTATATTTTGAGTCAAACAGAGTTTTGCACTTGGAACGTCTGCGACAAAATATTCTTGTAGGTGCTTGTTAAGTGATTACATTATTGCCACATTGCTACACAATTTAATAAATTGGAGTCTTTATTATTATTTGTATTATGCCGTAAATATAACTTACTTATCCTACTTACCTAGTACCAAAATCTTTTTATATATCATTTCTATTATCGATAAGCCATTTTTGTGGGTAATTCAACCGCTTCAAAATTCATCTATTCAATACTGGCCTTAAAAATAGTACTATCGAAGAGTCTAGAAATTGAAAGATAGCCTTTTTTGTAATATATCATGTTTTAGAATATTTTTGTAACTCTATAATCTATCCAGTATCAAGCCGAATGTTGTCTTCTTTGCCTATAGTTGGCATTTAAAATAGTGGTTGGTATACAGCTACGCGGTATTTTCATATTTTTTTGTCAATAATTCTATTATAATATATCTAAAGCTTCTTAAATGGGATCGTATAGTAAAATAAATTTAACTTAAGACACACTTTTTTCACGGAATATCCGAGGACATAGCATTTAGTATGAGCGTTTAAAATGTTTTAAAATGTCATAATGAATAAAAATATTTAATCAAATATTTAAAGAGCAGTGTTTTTAGATAAACGTCTTAACCAGAACCACACTTTCTATTTTACACAATTTATCTACATTAACATTAGGTCAGTATTTTGAGCACGGTATTCAAAATGAAGTTCAAACGCTATGACAAATTGGAAATGGGATTATTGTTGCTATTAGATTTTTACAGCCTAGCTACATTTTATTTTCCTACGTATTTCAAGGATAATATCTAAATTGCGTAACTTTATTTTGAATCCATCAGAGTTTTGGACGTAGAACGTGTCGGACAAAATATTCTTGTAGACGCTTGTTAAGTGATTACATCATTGTCACATCAAATTGCTACACAATTTACTAAATTGGCCTCTTTATTATTATTCGTATTATTCCGTAATTATAACTTACTTATTCTACTTACCTAGTACCAAATTCTTTTTGTATATTGTATATATATCATTATTTGTATCATCGATAATCCGCTTTTCTGGGTAATTCAACTGCCTCAAAACTCAACCAGTCAATACTGGCCTTAAAAATAGTACCGAAGGGTCTAGAAGTTGACAGATAGCCCTTTCTGTAATATATTATGTTTAAATATATTTTTGTAGCTCTAGAATCTACCCAGTATCAAGCCAAATGTTGTCTCTTTGCCTATATCTCCAGGTGGCATTTAAAATGGCGGTATTTTTTTATCAATAAACTAGAGTTCTAAGAAGTTTCGGTTAGTTTATTTTTTATTGTGGCAATTCTGGCAATATTTACACTTACTAGCGTTACTATGGTAATACCAGAAACATAACATTGCTGGCATTAATATGGTAATGCCGCCAGTATTACACTTTTGGCAATACGTGTTCACTGAAACGTGAAGTGAGACACTCCTTGTGCCTTAGGGCATACTCAAGTCGGTCGTGCCGCCGTTTAATAATAACATTAGCAGGCACGCAGCAATATTTGGCTCGGTGTTGTCAGAAGCATGATTCAAGTCTACTTGTTTAGAAACACAATAAAAATGTGCTTTAAAGAAACAAATGTGAGGATAAATAGGTTTGATAGATAAAGGCGTAAAATCTATCTATTAGAGAATTTAACCAGATTGGATGAAGTGCGTCGCAAACTGTCAACTCTGAATGACAAGGTTCAAGGGAATACAAAGTTGAGATCCGTTTAAAGGGTCTTTTATTTTACATTGGATGGGTCGTCCATTCGGAGTACAATCTGACTTTGATTAATGTTACAGAGATTTAATTGTCATCATAAATTTATTTTTACTATCTTAGTCAATAGTAAACAATTAAATTTAAACTTTAAATGTGCTTAAATTTTATTGTTACAAAGCTGGATGATAATGTAAAATATTTATTCAAGACAGAACAAATCAGGCCACAAAAAAATTGATCCACGTTTTAATCGAAACATTGTGAGCATTTTAAGTCCGATAAGTGAATTTTACTGAAACAAAACATTAATGGATACAGAAGAAAACATCAAACCTCTTTGTCTGACGATTTATTACTTAAATACGGATTAAGAGAATGTATACATTTATGTCTAAATCGATTCTAATATATCTGTATATACATCTACCTGACTTAATCTGTAATTTATTTGGATAACGAATTAGTTCTTTCTTTTTATTAAATAGCTTAAATATACATAAAACGTTTTTTATGAAAAGAGAAAATATCGAGGCCTAATTAATTTGCTTTGGTTTGTTGGAAATTAATACCATTTTAGCAAACCATAATAATCTAAACAAGTTTAAAATCGCATAATGTGATACCAATGTCTAGTTACTTAAACAACTAAACAAATTATATATGGAACTTCTTATAACCCAAGATATTTATATTCATGAAAATTGGAGAGAGTAGGCGTTTAAGTTATTTACATATCAGTCTTGATTTGTGGAAAATCGTCAATATTTTCGAAGAATTAATGATTTACAGATTAATAAAGAGGACTTTAAGAAAATATGCTGTTGATTAATGTAGGAATGGCAATATATATCCACCTACCAGCTAGTTCAATAAATAATTTATCAAAACAAGAAACATTAGGTTTCCCAATGTATAATTTAAATGTGTATATTATTCAGAAAGGAAGATTTTATATACATTAGTTCCTTATTGACTATAAAAGAAAAATATATACTTCTGCAATCTTAATGATGACGTTAGACTTACAAGTAATTTTATATTATTGTTAATATTTTTGCTCACGTTCATATTCATAGATTCACAGAAATAAGTCGTTTAAGAAATCATAAACACAAATGGAGGCATTAAATTTTTTCTATTTACGACCTCAGAATACATCCCAGTCTTAATCAGCAATTATCATATATCAATAACGCTAAGTACATATAACTTATCAACATATGCAGTGTTAACTGGGACCAAAAAATCAAATAGACCAAATCAAATTACGTTTGCTAACCCTAATTGCGCCTGCAACACTAAATCATTTAAAATCGCGGCACCTGTTTAATGTAGGGATTAGTAAAACTTGATTATTTAATATCGCAAAGGTAGTTAAGTACATTCATATAAGTCATAGTAAATCATGTAGAAAGTTTTAGAACGAGTCTTCAAATTGCAAGGTTTATCTTCTACTTACAGAATCTTGGGTAAATATTAGCTCCTCAGTAGTATAGTTAATTTGTTTTTAATAACAAAACGCTTAATTATAACATAAAAATTTCAGTAATACGGATGTCTCACCCGCGAAATCGCTGTATGCTTTTCTTGAAATCATCTCCAAATCACGAAATCATTCGACAATCTCGAAATCACATTATTTTGCCAGTCTGAAACCCCCTGTGCAGTATGTAGAATAAATTTACAAACATTAAAAACCATATGATAGGAATAAAAAACATAACATTTAGGAAAATTACTGATTTTTCTGAAATTAACAGCCCTTACATGTTTTGTCTGGATTTTTTTAGTTTTTACATCGTAAGTCCATGCTTAAAAACTGCTACTCGACTTTCTGCTTAAAGAGGGTCCAAACTAAGGAAATTGTGTTAATTGAAGTGTTGTAGATGTATTATCTTTTGATTACTCAATTTTTTTTTTCGAAAAGCCAATAGTGTGCTAGTTAAAACAAATCAAAAGTGTCTTCAGAATTAAAATGAAATTATTTTAAATAAGTGGATCCCAATTATATAGTTAACCCGTTTTTGATAAAAATAAACATGTTTTGTAAATTTCTAACTTTTCGCTTGTGTCATAATATATCTCTGCCTAGGTGTTGAACTGAATGTATACCTGAAATTTATTATATAATATACATAAACAGCTGTAACATTTGGGGGCCACTAGTAAAGTCTGGCGCACAAGTGGTGGGCTAGAGAAAATATGCGGGCAGAAAATATTCATTGCAAATATTAAAAGTTTCGATGAGTTGAATAAACCGGCAATTATATCGAGTGCAACACATAAAGCGAAATGATTTTCTCCTTTTAGATCTCGCAGCCCAAGATCCATGCATCGGACTTTATATTTTGTAACTAATTTCCTATTATTAGGGTACTAATAATTATTGATTCTCTGACGCCATTCGTTTATTTCGGCTAAGTATAAACAAAATTCGTTGAAGTTTTCGTGAGAGATCGGTAAGCTCAGTGGTAGGGTTTCGGATCGGCAATGCAAAGGTCGTGCGTTCCAACCCCGGTTTGGGCAATGACTTTTTTAGTTTTTTTTACAAAATTTATAATTATAAATAATGCGGCTTATGTTAATAGGTTGAAAACCTATTTCAATGTGAAAACGGCTAGGAATTTTAAAATTTTAAGTTTAGCATTTTTATTTTAAATACAATTTCTATATGTTTACTAAAAATCAATCTTAAAAATAAGAGTATAATAACTTTTATTCACAAAGAATTGCATAAACCCATTTTAAATTTAGAATTGTTTTAGTTTTTGGTATTCATTTTTAGAAACAGTAATCAAAATGTATGGCAATTCTCTCGGAATCCATTGTGAATATTTGTTTCTGCTTTTTCTGTTTAAAAAAAGTTGACATCTTAGGCCAATATATTTGAATTGTACTGAAATAAGTGAACATATAGACTAATCAGTAGTTCAGAATAAAATAAGCTTCGATTAAATACGATAGTAGGGGCCCCTATACATGCTAGAGCGAAAGAACCCAACATTTTTTATAGCAAAATTTTCGATGAAATCAAAAAATGGACGAAATTAATAATTATATTATAAGAACGATTTTCTTTGTAATTGAGTAATTAACCCTATAAAAATACTATACAACTTATTTTAGATAATAATGTAAATTATGTCTCTTCGGACGTAAAAAGCGACTCTTTCTACTGACAACATCCGGATCCGTATTGGAATAAGGCTTGACTTTTAGCATCTTATTGCATATGCAATGTTTTTTAAACGGACAGAGGACCTACATTGGAATTTCAAGAGATTTTCTTGTCAGTTGTCTGTTTAGCTGAACTGGAAAACGAATTCCTTGGGGTTTGCTTCGGTATATTTCAAAGTGAATTTGCTTTTTTTTAAACTGAAATTAAAATAATCTTGAAATATAATATTTTGTTTAGACGCAGTTGGTGTAACTTTTGTATACCTCTTACTGTTTCAAGAAAGACTTGAATTTGAAAATCAAAATCAATATAATGTACGGGGATAACCAAATCAAAGTAACACAGTTCATATAACTTTTTTCTATATAAAAATGGAAGAAAGTGTTAAATATACTAGTTTTGTGTTTTTGAGCGTCGAATAAAAACGATATACTATAAAGAATCGATATGGTATGGTTTTTATCGCATTTTTGGATTCTACGAAAATATTTTGACGTATTTTGTGTGACATACAATACGCAGTTTTAAAGTCGTTGAAATATTTGAATTTAAAATTGATTTCACCTAGATATGTGTCCATAAAAGTATTAATTAACGGTAGCTCAAGCGGATTTACTTTTATTTGGATATCCCTTTAAAATTTTAAGAAGTTTCGGTTAGTTTATTTTTATTATAGGCAGATTATCCTTGAATTGCTCCCATTCTGCGATTGCTCCGATTAATAGTATTTCCCGTTTCATAGGTCGCTCTCTCAGATGTGTAGTGTTGGCTGATTAATTTAATTAAACTTTAATTAGTTCTAAGCATGACATATCTTTTAGATATATTTTTTAGGAAGTCAAAGGTAATAGCTTTTTAAAAATAGGGACAAGAATGCCAAATAGAGATAAAAGTCGGAGCTGTCAAATACTTTTATACCACAGATGTAAACGAAGGACGTACTTTTCTATATGCAGGGTGTTGCATAGACGTGTGACACGGCAAAGTAACATATTTTTTAAATGTATATTATTGCATTTTTGGATTCTCCAGAAAATTCTAGGTATATTTCATGTAAGTGGTTTAGGCCTATCTTTAACTGTTGACGACTTAATGTCGAAATTTTTGCCACTTTGACAGAATGTAAATTCTTAACTTTCTTGACGGTTCATTTTAATCCTTAAACTAAAGTTATTGTCAGACGATAGCTTGGATTTTACAGCCTATTTAGGGCATTTAAAAACGTTTTTGGAAAATTAGACAATAATTTGATCTTATGGTGAAAAACAAAATCTTCATCTTCATTTAGAATCTGATTTTCTTGTCGAGTGTGACCTTTTAGCTGGTCTATATTTTCAATAATACATCATTTACGCGAATTTTTAGCATTCTTCATAAAAATTTCCTGTTTGCTGGGTTTTGAATTGAAATTCTCTGTAGCAGTGGGGATTACATTTGGCACACTCACTGTCTTGTGTTTCTTTTGATTGATCATGCCATTGGTGGAAAATGTTGACTCATCACTCGAAAAAACTCTTCTCCTTTTTCGCATTGACCCGGCGTTAAGAGGTATTTTTTGGATCCTGAATCTCTGCCATCAAGGCTTTTGATATCTACCTTATAGATATATTTAGATTTTATTCAACCTTCAGTACTATATTGAAATCACTATTTTTATCTCTGTCTACACTTCTTCCTTTTATAGTTGGACTTCTATGAAATGTTTTTTTGTCTGGAACATCCATACGGTTAACTTACGAAATTCTCTTTGAACCAACTTAACGTTGTTATTCGCTCTAACAAATGTGTCTATTATTAGTTGTTACTTGTTTCTCTTTTTCTGAATACGGCATTTTTGCCGAAAATATTTACATAGCACTAAACTATTTAAATTTTATTTAATCTGCCGGTTTCAGTCATTATTTTGTTTTGTCATAGCTTACTCATCTCTAATATTAGCTATTTGTGTATTAAGAGAACGTTTTCATCATGGCCCAACGAGCATATTTTAAAGATCATGTTTTCTGGTGTAGTCGCTTTTTTTCACAGCCTTCGAAGATTTTTGAGTTTCTGTGGACTCTAGCAAAGCCATATATTTGGAAGGTAGTCGCTTGATTAAAATGCCAATAGTTAGAAAATTTTTAAAGGTGTAGGATATTATACATGAAATATGTTGTCTAGAATTTTCTGGAGCAACCAAGATGTAATAATATACAGGGTGTTCATTAACACTATGATACTTTGCCCTGCTTCGCATTGTGTAATAAATACCCTCTATATACAAAAATATGTTAGGACATTGTAAAAAATCACTGTGTACAAAAGGTTTAAATAATGTATATGAAAATTTTATTATATTTTTGGGAAAATAATTATTAAACACAAGTATATTGATGGATTTAGAATGTGTGGAATGGGATGAAGTGCAGCTTTAAATTTAAAATTAATTATTAATACAAAAAACTTCGGATTAAAAAAGAACTGCTCTTGCTCTCATAATTTTTTAAAATAAATATGGTAGGACTACAAAGGAGAAAATGACGTTTTTATTTATTTTTAATAAAGGCATAAGTATAGCAGCGTTTACTAGTCTGACCGGAATAAAAAAAAAACAATTTTTTTGTCTTTCAATTCTTAACAAAACTGCCCTAGTTTCAGAAGTATATATCCAATACGTAACCTACAAAAACAACAAAATTTGTGAAAAGAGTAAAAAACTTATATTTAAAAAAAATAAGCATTAATTTAATTTTCAAATTGAATTGCAGTTTTTAGCAGTTCTGTTAGATACATATTCTCCATGCTTATTAGTGACCCCTTATCGAAATGTCATGTGGTTTTCGTGTTTTTTTTAGGATATGTATTGAACATAGCTTTTGAAACTAGCTCAGTTTTCTCGGAAATTGAAAAATTAAGATATTTTTTTGGCTCCCATCGAACCAGTCGAAGCCGGTATATTTGCCCCTGTTAAAAAAAGGTAAACGTAACCTAAACAACTAAAGCACAATATGACATAGTAAATTGTAAAAAAAATAAGAAATTTATCTCAAATCCTAAAACTTTCACAAATTGTAAAAATTTCTCTTATTATTTTATTACCATAATTTAAGCCTTTCTATTTCATGCAAACTGAACTAAAATGAAACTGTCTATCATCTACTAAAATCGGCATTTTTTCTTTAAATCATCTAAAGATTTTATTGCAAATGACAATTCAAGCGACAAATATTAAAATGTTTAATTTAAACTTATTCAATGCTCTTCGGTAAACAAGTTATAAAACTTTTCAAAGTGACAGCGTCGTTCTCTTTCGGCGTTAATTAAATATTGGTTTTTGAATAAACAAGTTTTATCGGTAGATATTTTGTACTCTCTAATTATATTTTTTGTAGTATTAATTTAAGGTAGAGAAAATGTAGAATTATTTCAATTATTTACGTTGATCAGCGACGTAGCTAGGAGGGGCATGTACAAGGGCATTTGCACTCCCCAAAGCGTAAGCCAATTATTCTTTAAATTCGTTATCTAATAAATTAAGGTACCTTACAAAAATTGTTATTTTTCATTTGGTAAACAAAATTTAGCTACGCCACTGACATTGATTAAGTGAATTAATTTGGTGTCAAAAAATGTAGTGATATTCTTCCTAACAGCGTACATTTTTTTCATGATTTTTTATGCGGGTTGTAGAACTGACTAGCATAATTAGAATAGTTGCGAGACATATTATCCGTCACAGATAGTAGACAAGCCCTAAAGAGCCTTCACATTTTCTACAGAATCTTTAGGGAAATGTCATAAAGCACAGTTAGATGGCTCATAAGCAAAAATAGAGTTTCTAGTTGTTAGTAGTAGTGCAGAGGCAACAAAGACGCTGAGAATTTGGCCACTCTGGCGGCGGCTTGATGGTCAGTTTAAATATCATTCAACCTAAGAGCCTTAACCTGATGTTAGTTGCAAACACAGTACAAATTTTTAAAAAATTCCCAGAATGAATTAAAAAGTGTTCGGGATGAAACTAATAACAGCGAATTCGCTAGATAGTTTCTAAGATACCCCAGCAAGGATGACTTATATTGTTCAGCAGAAATGGTGACAGTGTCCAGGAAAAACATGCTATTTGCATCCGAAATTCTGACTGAACACTCTCAGCCTAGGAAACACCTTTACAAAATCGATCTTAATGATACTGGTCTTTGTAGAGGTTCCGGACAAGAAATTGAGACAGTTCGCATTTACTATGTCGATCTCCTGCTGTTCCATCCATCAAAGTTACAAGTATTAGGAAAAAATATATGTTAAAAACAAAGTAAGTACGTTTCTTTTTAAGGTGATAAAAAAAATGGTTAAAAAATAATGTATATATTCTACATGTGAAATCATGGCTTTATATTCAAAATTATACCCCTATGTGTCTCATTTCGTTGCATAAAAAAATAGCTTTCAGTGGGAATACATTTTGCCCATAGAGTTTTATTTCTTTACGAATAATATTTTTCAACTTTGCTGAAAGTAAGGTATAAGAAATGTGTAACTCGAATGGTTGGCCACGAGGTTGGCCATGATTTTGTTTTCGGACTTAAATTTAACTTCAAGTAATTTCTTTCATAGCTGTTTCTAGTTCTTATATGCAGTATTATGATGAACTCTTCCCAATCCGGTGCTCCCTTTAAAAGTTTTTTTAACCTAACCTGCATTGATTTTATTGCATTTTATCAAGGCAACTTAAAATTTATAAATACGGAAATAAATGTAATAAGAAAAGCATACAAACCTAACAATGTAAAAACCGTCTTACACTAAGAAAAATTAAACAAAACTAAGATTTATTTTTGGCTTAACTAGATAAACAAGCCGGAAAGTTGAAAATAACGCAACAACATGAATCAAACCTAACAAACAAATTATAGTTATTTAACCAATAAGTGCGTAAATTGACACATTTATTCACGGCGACGTCTTATATGAATATTTTTTATAACACGTTGAAATCTCAAGATTTCAAATATTTTTTAAAAATTGAACAATACACTAATTTCCAAATTTTTAAACATTTATCCGTAAAACTAAATTTTACGCACCAATGTCATAGAGTTCAGTTTTGGGCAAGTGCGGAAAATGTAATTTTTAACAGACGAAAAAAGTTTTAGTTGTCATGACAATTAAATCTGATCTGGCCTTTAATGCAACAAAGAAACAAATAATTTCTAAACATTACAATAAGACATAAACACAATATAAGTATCGAAGTGAAAGTTTTAACTTTTAAACCTTTCCTGGGAGCTTCAGTGAATCTGGGGTCTTAATTTTGCAAACAAAAAAAACATTTTTATTTATATATAGCCAGTCTAGTTAAGTTAATTTGCAAGTCATAAATATACAATTATTGCATTCCGTAATTAAACTTTCACATAAATCTAATTATTCATTTAATAAAATTCGATGCAATAAAACTTGAGTTTTAAATTTACTTTTATTGCAATATAAATCAAACACTAAAAATAAATCTTGCAAGTCAGGTAATTTTGATCTTATTACTAACTTCAAGAAGAAATAAATAATGTTTTTTTGGGGCTGCTTGTAAGTCGTACAGAATAATTTAATAAAAAAAATAACTGATTTATTTATTATTTTAACTACTTAAATCGAGACTTAGTTTAGCTTATTACAGTTAACCCAATGCCTCACAAGAAGCAACTAAAATTTGGTTAATAAATAAACGTTATAATGTGTTGACAGTTTTATACAGAAAATGAACAAAAAAATCAAAACTAAAGTAAAATTCACTTATTGTCTTTAAGCGAAAATAGCAGTAACTTAAAAATTGACTCAAAAAATACTATTCCAATTAAAAGTAGAAAAAAAGGATTTCCTACTTTTATTTCTGATCTGAATTCATAGCTTTCTTTTTCGGTTTTATGTGCAATTTTTATATAACATTTAGCCTGAAACTTTTGTTGATAACATTTGTAAATTTTGTTGTAATTTTGCAGTATATTTCGTAAAAGTTTTATCAATTGTACTCTTTTTGTCATTTTGTATCTGGAAAACTGTTTTAGTTTTTTCTGCCATTAGTCCTTAATTTTGTAGATTTTTTAAAACTGTCTTTTTTCATTGAACATAAATGTCTCTTCCGTAATTAAAACCGTAGTTGCTTATACTACATATTATATAAACATTTCAATCAATTTTAAGGAAATAAAATAAGCTTTACTCATTATACCTACCTTCTCTTCGTAAAACTCAAAATTATTCTTAAATCAATAATGTACGAGTAACATCGAGTGCGACATTACTTCATCATTAACTGTATTAAATCTTAAAAATACAGTGTTTTTATAACGGTTTTATTGGCAAGTCGTTAAAAATATTAATGACAATTACGATTTTCTGTCATTTACATTATTTACATGTTCTTTTCAAATAAACATATTTCATCTTCATTTAATCGGCGTGTCTTTATCATAAAACTAAATGTATAAAAGTTTCCAAGGGATTATTTAGCCTTGATTTTTATACACTGGTAGAATCCCTTAGCGGTCGGACAAATGGCTCGGTGTCAAAAGGGCCGCACGCGCCACCACAATGCAACCACTTCTTTGTAAAAGGATTCCCGGTTTCGACTTTCCTGCTCTTTGCTACGGGGTTTCTTCCAATTGCGTTGTTGCCGATTTTTTAAGAAAACATACATTCTGAGATTAAATAATAAAAATACATTTGAAAAGTTTTTTAAGCTCTTTTGTATGCACATTTTACCATATGTGATATTTTTTAATCCCAATAAAATTATTTTAATAATTATTGATTAAAAAGATTCTACCCAACTAGGCGCGATTAGACGCTCAAAGAATTCCAGAGGGATAGCTTTCTATATATCATTACTGACATTCACTAAATCTTTTACATTCACGTTTTTATTGTCACGTTGTCTCAGCAGCAATTTCATTCTACTCCAGACATGCTCAATTGGGTTTAGATTTGGAGACCTGGAGGGCCATTCCATTGTCACAATGTGGTTCTTTCTTTAGAATATGTTGTCATTACCAGCCCTACAATTTTTCGAATTTAAACAATCTAACTCTTCAAACATAAGAGTAAAATTCATTCCATTTACAGTCCGCATGGTTAAGAAACTGGCATAAGTCCATGAAGGGTTCTTTCAGATAAGTAAAAGGAAGAGAGAGAGAGAGAGAGAGAGAGAGAGAGAGAGAGAGAGAGAGAGAGAGAGAGAGAGAGAGAGAGGGACACTTAAGGGCTGAAACAGTGCGCGAAGAGAACAACCGTATTTTCCAGTCAGTCAGATGGTAGTGTTATTGTTATTTGGTAAAGTTGTGAGTGATTGTATTTAAACCTAAATGTTGCTACTGAATACAATGGAAAAATGGTCTACCGAAACTCAATCGTTTAATGATAAACATCCTGTATATTCAATAATGATGTTTCAAAAAACAGTTTAGATATTTTGAAATCACTTAGGTAATAAAGTAACAAAAACCAATTTGGTAAGAAATTCCAAAACCGTCCCGAGACTAATATAATTTAAAATAAAAAATATTATAAATAGCATGCTTTATTTTGATGAACAAGGATCGAATAGCCAAAAAAATACATGGTTGTGTTTAAAGAAATTAAATTATCGGCAAAAAATTCGTACTCTGGATAAAAAGGAGATTTCAAAAATCGGTGTCTTAGTAACTTTTTTTCATTTTTATTTTAGACCATAAAAATCAAACCGCATTTTTTAGTTAAAATGTGATCATCAAACGTTTTAGATAATTTTATATAATTTATTTTATGTCCTGTATATCCCTATCATCTGATTAAATTGACACCTCGATTGAAAGCCTGTTAGCCAATCATTACAAAAATTTCAACTTCATCAAAATCCACATGATACTGTTTAAGACTGAAAAGTTGGGCACTTTGAGTGTTAACCAATTTATGTATGCAGCGAATTTTAGAGTTTTTGAAGTATTTAATATTTTCTCGACTATTTTTTCTTTTAAATACAGGATTCTTACCTTTCTACATGCTGTTTGAAAACTCTAGTTTAGAAAACAAATATTAGTCAAATTCCTTATTCTGTTTTTTAACTACTTGTACTTTCAGAAATTTTTTTACATCACTTAACAAATTTTTCATTTACTTATTTCTAATTTGAAAGTTATAATGCATAATTATTTCTTACTTTTATGAGATAAATTGCCTCGCTTGGACATGAATTAATTTACATTCTGTATACCCTGGATCACTTATAGAAAGAAATAGAACAATTAGTAATTGCATTGCAGTGAATTTATTTCTCTTAGTGTCAAAAAGGTATGCTATTTCTTAAGTTTAAGATGACTGAAGATAATACCTTATAACCTTCAAGAAGAAAAGAAGAATAACATGCTTAATAAAAAGAAATATTAAATAAGCAATATTAGATCGTGTTTTAAATTTACTACATATCTTGGAGTTAAACCAGCTTCAAAATAATTATATTTAAGAAACTGAGAATAAACTGCGAAACTAATATCATTAACTTTCTATTAACATTACAATTGATATTCCAAAAGAAAACAAAAAGTTTACTTATTCTTCTTTATAAACTTATTACATCACCTATTATTTTATGTAACGTGGTACACCCAGAATTGTTTCTTATCTCTGTGGCAACAAGGTACTTCTATTTGCAGTTTCTTCGTTCCTTATTATCCGCTTCTCGTCGCATTGTTCCAGCAGAATCAACCCCAAGCCAATTGTTAACCTCTCTCGCTGTTTGATGTGTCGAAGGGGCCCCAGAGACCTCAATACAGGGTTAACTCGATCGGGAGAGGGATAATTTGCACCGGCAGCGTTAATTGTATTTTGGGGGTGGAGTGTTGTTCTCTTGTCTCTGCTTTCTAATGTTTTTTTTTTGTATAATACTGTTGTGACATTTTCGTTTTCATTTCAGTTTTTTTATGTAATGCGAAAAAGTGACATTTTTGCTTACTAGCATTGCGCAAAAATAAATTAATTAACAAATATGCCTTTTGTTAGTGCAAAGACATTGTTTACAATTTACAAAATTAGAAAAATATATTTCTTATTATAATGTTATATTTTATTGTAATGATATATTATACAAACTAAATAATTCGAGGACTTTTTCGTTACATTTAAAATAAAATTAAGAATAAAAAATTGTTTCTAATGTGAGTATTGTATTAGAAACACTCTGAATAAATTCACTCTTATTACTCTTAAAAATTTAGAAACATTTGCATAATTAATGAAAATGATACAAGTGTAAAAATGTACATGCTTTGACAGGAATAATCTTTATTTGTGTTAAAAATACACTAGGTATCGACGTAGAAACATCCCAAAAACACACTCCTTATGCCAGTGGACTGGGTATCATTACATGATGCAGAACTTATAATAATTGTTCATCAGGTAACACTATGTAACTGGCAGTATATAAATCTATCTATTTTTATGCAAATTTGTATTATTATTATTATTACAATGCAATTTGTATTAGTATTATTATTTACGGCCAGGGTGGGTGTACTAATTTTACTCACTTGTGTCAAACTAAACAAAATACCATGTGTCTTATTGACATTAAGATAAAGTATTTGACCTGAACCACTTAAAGAGCCCAGCCCAGCCAACATTTGAACATAATTTAAATTTCGTATTTATTTGACATACACTAGGAATAAAATAGGTCTTATTATGGTCCCTTGTGGTATTCAAATGTTGATCTTTATGGAATCTGAAGATACCTTATACCGAGCCTTATACCTAAATTTTGACGAGGTTCGATCCACTCTCACATACTGCAACGTGCTATTTAAAAAATATTTAATCCGGTCAAATGGCCTTTCAGGAATGTGACAATCGAAAAGCATACTGTACAGAATACTTGTCTATATAAATGACAAATTTGACAATTATATGTAATAAATGGTTAAATTACTATTCTGTTAAAAGTCCTTATACGACCCGAGTCCAGTGGGTGCAAGGTGTAAAAAGAAACGAAGCGCATGTGAGAGAGAGAAGAAATGTGTGTTACGTATAGCTAAATCTACAATACCAGACTCTAGTTTTTAAGAGAATACATTTAATTTTTAGTTGAATAAATGATGCAAATGAGTTATCCCTGCTAGTCTGATATTTGAGGTGTCCGTCAGACTGCACCGATGAGTTTACATATACTCTCAACATGTAACTTCTCATCTTAATTACTGTATAACACCGACTTGATTCAGGGCGTCCAGATCTAAAATCATTATCATAGGGACATCATAATTAACCTCGTATTGAAACACAGTTTGAGTGGGATTTTTTCGTTACCTTTACATAATAAGTATCTTAAAAAAATATTGAGGAAAGAAATATTTGCCCTATTTTCCTAAAATTGGACTCAAAAGATAGCGAAGGTGAGAAAAAAATTAATATAAGTGAATTAAATCGTTTAGTTAGGATAAAAATAGCTTTATAGTTAAAAGCAGCAAAATATTGATCAAGCAGTAAATATATTAAAATTTATATTAAATGAAATTTTATCCTCGACTTGTACGTCCTGCACTCGGTCAAGCCCTGTCATTACAAGGACAAGAACCGGCAATCTGACAGCTGACATCATTAAAAATGTTTTGATCCGAGGAAAAAAGTAATTAAAGCACAGACAGAGAGTCCTTTCTACCTGCGTCGCTGCTATAATGTGAGGAAAGATTGACAGGTCAGATTAACGTTTTTTAAGGTATCGACACTTTTTTCCCAACGTGCAAGAACCGATTAATTGGACTTGATGGACGTCACATGTCACAGTTTTATCGAAAGCAGATAAACTCGACTAGACGCCATCGGACGACTCGTGTCAAGAGGGATTAGATCGATGGAGTTCTCTTCTTTTTCTTTTACGTTTTTATATTTTATTAAAGTGGAATTCTGTGTGGTCAAGTTGTTAGAGAATGTTCATTAATTATTTGGATCTAGTCAACAATCGGGCAGAAATGAATGATATTTTCTTTCAAACTAATTCTCTAACGAATTATTAATTATGTTTTACCAGCCTAGCTTTAGTAGTTTTTAAGAAATGAAAAAATTGGTTCTAAATACTATAACAATTTGTAGATCTCTCAAAGAGAAAGCTTTTACTTTAAAAACATTATCAAATATCCCTGCCGAATTGAACGATCATAGTTTTAACCAACTTTTTAATTTATGTTGCCAAAAATGTTCCTTGTCCAGTGACAATTGTAGAGGTGTTCAAAGAATTGTCATTGTCATTATTTCAGAAAATATTACCCAGACCGTAGTTAATAATATTTAAGTTTACGACATCAAGATCATTGAATACTACATTTATGAAATTTTACATAATTTATAATCTCGCTTAGACTAGACTTTAGCCCATGTTTTCGCAATTTACCACCAGTAGATGTTCTTAAATTTCTACATTTAAGAATTTCTGGTGATATTAAAATATTATATTTGTCATTTTCTTGAGAAAAAAACTGTATGGTTTAATAAAGCATTATATTGATTAATTTTATTTGAAAAACCCAAAACTAAAACATAATGGTAATCTTGCAATTTCATTTTCCTAGAATGGTAATTGGAAACATTCGAAGTTATTGCTTTATAAGAAAAGGATTACAGAAACCACACAGTACCTTTTATCAACCAATAGATTATGATATTTTATTTATATGATATTTATACCTCGGTATGAAAGAACTGGAGAACTAAATTTATTTTGCACGTTTTTCAAACATATATTAAAGGTATAGTAATGTTAAAGAAGTGTCATTTAGGGTCTAATGTTTATTACGTTTCAGTTAATTTTAAGCTTATTTATATATATATATATATATATATATATATATATACATATATTGAAATATCAATTTTTTCAACAGTTGTAATTACAAAAAATAAGAAACAATAAATCTAAACAACATGCGAATAAAAATGTACATACATATTAAGAAAAAACACGTTAGTTTTTATTTTATTCTACCTAACATTCCCGTTTAAAGTGTGTTAATTGGAACGAAAATAGAATTTTACATAGAATATATAAGAAATATATATATATATATATATATATATATATATATATATACATATATTGTCAATTTTCAACAGTTGAAAATGGCTGGGCAAGTGTGTGTCATAGAATATATTAATAAAATACGGAAAATATCAAGGGTTTCTTGTCATATACGCTTTATTTTAATATGTCTAGTTACAATCGAAATACATAGTAGAATTTATTTATACTATACCGATGAACATTTCAGATACTTCTTGTAATACTGTGGGTTTAAAAAAAAATGTCGAGGAAGGTTTAAATTGAAATATATTTTCGTAAATATAAGAAAACATAATTTTTTCCATTTATACTAAATTTCGATAACCATCCATCTTAACAGTATTTTAGACAAATCATCAAATAAGCAAAAATATGTGTCCACGAAACTTATTGAAAAATACTTGTTGTATAACAAGAAACATTACTCATTTCGAGACCGAATGTAAAGACTGTAAAAGATCTCTCAGTACGTTTATATTTTAAAATTGATACGAGCCTGGATATTATGGCCGCATTTGTCAAGAGTTTGATATTAAATCTCCAGATGGGGTCATATGTCTTTTACAAAAGCTGTTCTAAATCTTCGGTAGTGTAATTTAGTACCTGGCATAAATCAACCGGTAAACGGCGCTGATTAATGGCACTGTAACGCTTTTTTGAAGGCTTTTTTCTTGTACGGTTAAATTTTTGAAGGATGGGTTATAACTGGAGATAGTGGAAATTTTCACAATAAAAGTATAGTCCATATCTTATTAATGAATAATTAAACAGTGCCTTTTTTAATCTTTATTGGTTGCATATGCATAATCGAACGATAGATGTTTGAATTCTTACTTTCTTCTGAGTTAAAAGCTCTTCAACCTATTTTTTGAATAAGTTGGTCAAAATTAACGTTTTTACTAAACCTTACACAGAAAATATATGTTAATAATAAGAATAAGAGAGTGTTAAGAATAATGTACTTTAAATTATTTCTCACTAAATATAAATATTACTTTTTACAATGGCTGTAAATAACTAAAGTAAAACTTATAGATATATTTTGATTTTATAAGCGCATCTAGACCCACATGCAGAACCCAACATGTATTCATACAGGATAACCCTATATGAAGTAGTTGTCGTGGAGCCGACGACTACAATTCATCTCTGTGCGTCTGATAAACTGACATATGGTTATTTATGACATTCTGATGCCGCTCCTAGACTTGTATGCCCAGACTTAATTCGCTGTTATAGTGGTGGAGAGGAGAAATTGCATGAAGTGTTCGTGGACTGATCGCTGAGCATCTGATATTCTATATTTAAGAAATATGGTTTTAAAGCAGTAAAAATTATGAAAAAAAAAACTTTTCCCTGCTCATCTGATATTCAAGATGATGTTAAACAGGATGTAATAATGACGTGAAAAGTACTATCAGGGACATGAAGCCCAGTCGGTAAACTTTGTATGCACTTTTAAAAATGCCACATTTTGGGTTTAGTCGGACTGAACGCTGCGCGTCTGATAATTTCATGGAAGTGGTTAATCATAAATAGAAGTGCACTATAGAATATCAGACACAATAGTGAATCGGTAATCTTTATGAGACAAATTTTAAAACAATAAATTCTGTAAAAAGAAGAAAATTTAGTCAATTTTAAATTTTAGAATCATTCATATGATTAAAATATAGCGGGTGCAACAAATAAGTGTCTTATATATTATTTACTTCCAATATATTGTAATTAAATATTGTTTGGGTAAATAGGACAAAATGTTCTAAAAATTACTAAAATTAATTACTAATTACTAAAAAAACTAAACTTACTAAAAAGTCGGTTAAACGTCTCGAGGAATGACCCTGGTTCAAATTTTTAAGTGAAATTTGACAAATTTGCAGAAATAATTCGAACAACCTTTATGATATTCAAGCCAAAAAAAAAAGAATAATGCTGACTTAAATTAGATCTAAGAAAATGAGTCTAAAATACCGGCAACGGAAACTTGATTGGACTTTTTTCTTTTTTTTTCTGCACGGAACAAATGTTGAGTGCTTTATTAAATTTGTAAAATATGTATATCTTGCGCATCTACCTAACCAAGTGGGTTGAACATCTATTTTGTAACCACTAGGTGTTTTTCTTTAATGTATTACACTCATATCCGCAGAGTCCAAGTGCGCGCGATCTACTTTTTAAACGAAACGTATGCAATCAAATTTGCATTTCATTACCGACTGGTCTACATGTGTGATAAATTAAATATAAATTCATATTTTATAAGTTTGGTTACAATTCACCTCCGTATTGAATTTGTATTTATTTAAAAAAAAAACTAATATATTGAACATCAAACGCTCAGGGATGAGTCCATACACAATATTTCTTGCAATTTCCTCTCTCTACCACTAGAGCACCGAATGTAAAAATCTAGGAGCGGTATCAGAATATCATAATTAACCATGAGAGAGTTTATGAGACTCTCAGCATTGAATAAATATTTTGGTCATGGGCTCTAGAGCTATAGAGAAAATATACTCAAAAGTTGAACTAGATATTGACAATAGTGACAAAATTTTACTGTTTCACACTAAATTAAGCTATCAAACAAATCTTGTTCAAATTTCGTTATTACATTTATTCACGTAGAATCTCGGTTTCGTATTATAGCCCAAGAACAATAAACTTAAACAACCAAGAAATCATGGTTTTTGGGATTACACCGTGTAAAATTGGAATTACTATCCGACGTTTCGCCTTAGATTGCACGAGACATCTTCAGGGATATTAACCTCACGAGATCTGAACACTGAATGAGCTTGAGAGAATCAGATGGGCTTTTATATTCGACCTGTGCTCGCCAAACTGTGTTTAGATTGGTTTCCACGTGTAATGTAGACCGTAACCCGTATTTCTATTGAAGCTTTTTGTATGTTTGTATATTCGTTTATAAATTGCAGGAACCGAAGCTAGAACCTTTTTTACATTTATAACTAGTGGTATGCTGGTGTTCAGCTGCAGCAGATTTGTTTATCTTTAATACATCGTTCATGTTGCTTAAGTTTAGTGGATATTGAGCGTCCTGTCCCACATACACCTCTCCACAGGAGCAAGGAATTTTATATACTTCATCTTTCGGGGATCGCAAGCATTATCCAATCTTCTTATGTGTATTGAAGATTCTACGTATGTTGGACCGCCGAAGTAATCGTCCTATTTCATCTGTAGTGGAGAAGAACGGTATCTAATGGTGGCTCCTTATCATTCTTCTTTAGTGGAGTTGGATTACTATATATTTTAATTGAACGCGTAATATCTTTAGGGCAATAGCTATTCCCTCTCAGATCTTCGGTTAGTTTCGCTGTTTCCGATGTTAGAGAATCTTAATCAGAAATATAAATGACTTTAAATACTAATGAGTTAATAATCGATTTGTGCTGGATGGTGGTGGGAATTTGCATTTAAGTATTTATTTGTATTCATCGATTTTTTATACACAGCATGTCCAAATGTATCATTTCCCTTCCTTTGAATAAATACATCTAGAATAAGTTTTTATTTATCATTAGCAATCTTATTTATGATTATTAATTAAGTTAAACATTTGAATTAACATTTTCTTTTATGGCCCAGAATATCAGTCTCTAAACATTGGATTAGGGAAGATGATATATCCAGTTCATCAGTGATATCTTTATTAATATCAGCGGTATTTAAACATGATTGGCACTGTTTATAATTTAAAGAGCAATTGAATCCTACTTTTTGATATCCACAAATATTATCACAGCCTTTCTTATTGTTACAAAAATTGTGTGCTCTATTGGCAGCTGCAAACACTTCAGTATGTTATTGTAGGGTGGTTACTCTTCTCATCTTGTCTTTGTTTCTAAGAAGCAGCAATCTTTGGCTTTTTCAAATATAGTTTTTGCGTCACTAACCAAAATGTTTCAATCACTTCTTTTAATACTTGACTTAATCAAATCTTTTATTCTAATTTCAGTGCTCAAAATATTGCAGTTCGACGACTTATACAAATAAAGCAAATTTTTTCTATTATTGTGCTATGACTGACTGAAAATATAAAAATTACTAGCTGGCCCAGCCGACCTTGCTCTGCCTTTTTCGTTAGATGGCGAGTTGAGTTTTCAGTAGAATTAAAAGAATATGGGGCGCATTCATCACAACGTCTAAAAATGTTATTAAAGAAAAACATATTGGTTTTACCGAAAAAACAAACAATAAGACAATACAAAAAATAGTGTTGAAAGATCTCGATCATTTCAAAAAAAAATCATGTAAATTGGTGCAGTATAACTCTCTCACGAACTTTCTGAATAATCTGGCTTTGTGTTTTAAATATATAGATTTTAACTGCAATACATTGTGACTCGATAGGGGCGCAGTAACGAAGTTTAATATTATAATAGTTATACATTTATAAAATTGCAGACCCATCAAAACATCTTTAGGAGGTAAATAATTAATTATTTACCTGATTATTTATCAATTATGAAATTCTTCTGTTAATTATGAAATTATTCCAATCTATCCAATATCTATATTTCGGGAGAGGATTATCCTACAAAAAGGCGTTTTAATACGGTTTTGCAGAAAATTATCTCAGCTAAAAATTAGACATTTTTTTGTCGACCCCGGAATATTATTTAGCAATCGTAATATTAAGGTGTTTGCCAAAATTCAGCTTGTTGTAAGTTTTTCTAATACTGAATTTGTATTTTCTTTAAACTGTTATAACAGAATGATTTGCGATACCAGACCATCCTTTTTGCATTTTATAAATAAGAGGGTTACTTCACAACGATATTTAGAACTGATATATTTAGCATATTACCTGGCACACCAAATAGATGCTAATTTTATTTGCTCCAGTAAATATGTTCAGCCTAATCGGGCAATTACTGTTAACCAGTGCTTAGAGGATCTATTGTCCTCTAATTAAGGAAGGTCAGTTTAGCCGGCTTATTTCCCTGACCTAATTTGACATCAGTCACAAACGTTGAAGAAAATAGTTTAAGTTAACGTTTGATATCAGATAGTAATACTAAAATGTTGCTGAAGAAGCTTTCTGTTACAACATACAAGACATGACTAAAAAACATGGTTTAACATATCAACTTCTATGCGCCTTTAGTTGCACACTCTGTATATCAAATAGCATAAAAATGTAGAAGAGTCAGGCTTAAAGATAGAAAAGTGCTTTTAAAAATTGGTTACAATTTTTTGATTTTATTGGAGTTTTAATTCTTTCTCAGGAATGTTAATATCCTGATCGAATTTTGAGAAGTGCATTTACTATTGTTTAGGATAAGAAGTTTAGCACCAAAATACAAGAAATAATTAAAAACTAATCTGGTGAATCGGAGTCTAGAGTAATCAGACAAGGTGATAAGAAATAGAAGTTATATGTTAATACACTGAGCACACAATTGAAACGTAATTTGTAAAATTTGGCAACAAATTTGTGATAAAATCAGATGCGCATATATTGGCCTTGCAAATTGCCTTTACGTCATAATAAATATAATAGGAAAAATAATAAAAATGGGCATTGGAAAACCGTCTATCCCATACAATATACCAGGTGGCTGAAAACTTACCAAAAATTATGTTAACAAACTTGAAATAATAGTGCATGAATGTCGGATGTTGCTTGTGGCAGGGATTTAAAATTTTAACATTTGTCTCTTTATTTGTGCAATATGAGCTACCATTATGCATTAACCAATGATGTGAGAAACGTGAGATATACGTTAGTCAGCTAACGCTGTTTTTTACGTTCTATTCAGATGCCTCCTTAAGTTTTCACTTATTTCAGTGCTTAATAAAAACTTAAGTAAAACCCTCCTCATTTTATCCACTGACTTTTACTACTTCTTGCTCATTCACCAGACTTCCTCGGCAGTTTACCCCTATAAATGTTACCTAGAAGATCAAGAAAATAATAATATTGACTTTTGGTAATATAGGATGTTAATCTGACGTGTTGCTACAGTTACTCACTGTACCTAGATGAGACAAGGCAGAGGGTTAACTGACGTCTATAACTTACAAGGAATTAATATAATAATTTATTCGCCAAACACTAACTATGAGTAATTTCCATTTTCAGATAACAAATAGATCTAGTTTTTGCCAAACAACAATTGTGATTCCTCTATTAAACTTACTTAAAACAGTTTCTCCTTTCTCGCCTCTTTCGGCTTAAGTTTCTTATTTTCCCTCTGACAGATGGGGCTATCATTTACCTCCCGCCATTCACCTTTCAGTGCGAGAGTATTAATATCGTCCAGGAGATTGATAACTGGCAATCAAAAGCGGCAGTCACGTAAGCTCGGTGAGCAGCCAATTTTTCTTTTCGGAAAACTAGGTTCGAGAGAGAAAATTAAGGAAAATGGAAAAACCTATGAGAGTTACGATTATTGTTTTAATTGGAAATCGGTTAAGTTTAGTAGGGATATTTTACTTTAAATAAAATTCCGCGTATAGGCGGTTGCCTAACAATGTAACATAAATATATCTCATTTTACTGTGAGTAATAACTTACCACTTTTTTCGAACGTATATATATATATATATATATATATATATATATATATATATATATATATATATATATATATATATATTTTTAAATAAAATTCCGCGTATAGGCGGTTGCCTAACAATGTAACATAAATATATCTCATTTTACTGTGAGTAATAACTTACCACTTTTTTCGAACGTATATATATATATATATATATATATATATATATATATATATATATATATATATATATATATATATATAGTCCACGTTTTGTGAAGTGTGAAATAACAGATGGATTAAGATTCTAAAACCGAAGCTCTGTCTATTAAGCGCAAAAAGAAACTAAATTTAACTAATCTAGCCTAGATTTTATATTTTAAATGTACAGGGTGCGGCAAAAAAACCTCCCACATTTTAGGCAGTGTATTCAAAAATATTATTTTTTAATTTAAAAGAACAAAATGCAGTTTGCTATGCTAAGTTTTGAAAATAATTTTTGTAACACAAAAGAATATATATTTAAATTTTAGTTCTTACCATCATCCATCTCAAAAACAATCCGTTGTCAATTCATTAGTCTTTAGGGTTTTGTCAATATGTGATTCAAATTCAATTCCGGAAGAAAGAGAAAAACTGACTGAAGCTTTAAAATCAAACGGATATTGCACTGAAGATATTAGGCGTTCGATTAGGTATTATAATAATCCCATACCTAAACCAGTATTAGATATTCAACAATTACATTCATTCAACAGTTTTACTTTTATTCGGGGTATCACATATAAAACTGCAAAAATTCTGCGGAAATCTAACATTTGCACAATCCTTAGTGCACAACAAAAAGATTGGGCAATGCTTAAGCACACCAAAACATGTAATTCCTTTGCAATCAGAAGAAGTTTATAAAATTCCTTTCCTGAGGTAAAGTGTAAATAGGTGAAACTGGACGGTCTGTGTCTACTAGACTTAAGGAATATGAAAGATGTATAAATAAGAAACCAATTGTTTAATTCCCTGTCGCTGAACACCATCATGCAACAGGACACATGATTAATGTAAAAGATACCAAGGTTCTTAAATCAGAATCATACGTGGAAACCAATCATCAGAGTGAGTTATGCGATGATGGATACAGGTCGGGTATAAATACCTGAACTTGGTTCATCGGAGCCCATTCAGTGTTTTGATCTTGTGAAGTGAAGGTTCCAGAGGATGCCTCGCGGAATCAGGCGAAACGTCGGACAATATATTCCAATTTGACACGGTCTAAACCCAAGAACCATAATTTCCAGCCGTGAAAGTTCCTTGAACATAAAGATTTTTTTTTAGTATGGACATTGAACTATGATGGGCCACAATAAGTTTATCTACAGTTTTTTCACGTCTCTGAAAGCAGTTTATATTCTAAGCGCAATACCAGCAATCGAATTATTCCTACAGTTTTATATTCCCTAAGGAAATATTAATGACATTATTATTTTGGAATGTAAAAAATTTCCTTGCAATAAACGTTTTATCCTGGATTTATGTGTTCACAAAAAATCTATTACTATTAAACCCCGGTGACATAGTTTTAACTTATCTCTCGACATAAACGTAATATTTTTACGCAGTCAAGACAGGTTGGTTGTACCTACCATAAATTATACGTCCATCAAAAACCTATTTTTGGAGCAAACATTATTTTCATTTGGCATTGTCACAATGATTGATGGACAGTTTTTGTAAATGTATGTTCATATTATTAGTTTCGAAATGCTGTACCCGGGCTGCCAGTCACTTTTCATGGAATTTCATCAATAACGATTGATTGATACCTGGCAATCAATCATCTTAATATCCAGGTGACAATGTTCTGCGACCTGCTCGCTGATCGATACAGTAGAAATTATCGTAAATAGTTAATATAATTTTGTTTCGGTTCCAACTATACCACTTAGATAACTGAATATTGTAATAAAATATTAAATAAAGAGCATACAGGGTGGAACATTTTACTATAATAAATTCTTTAGCTCTGAAACTGTTAATAATTTGGAAAAACTTTTCCCCGCCAAACTGCTTTCTTCGATTGAGAAGCTTTTTGCAAAACAGATTTAATCGTAAAGACATGTGTGTCATACACATTTTTTAAAAATACTTGCACCCGTATTCATTAAAAAGGTTAAGTGTTAGACCAGGTATAGTTGCCATGGTACTTAAAACTCTTAGTTCGCCAGTTATGTTTCGTTTACGTCATTTTGTTGTGACGTTTAGAAAAAATATTTGTTCAGTTGTTAAAAATGTCATCTCAAACCTATAATTGTCAAGTTAGACCTGGTTTAAATATAAACTTGTTTAGTGAATACAGGTGATAATGTTTTTATTACACATTTAGTGTTACATGTCCTATATCCAAACTCAACTGTTTACGACAAAATGTTGAATGTCATTTTGGGACAGAGCCCTATATCGGGCAAACGGCTAAACTTAGAACGAAATGATTTGGACTTTCGTACCTTAACATTTTAAGATTTATTAGATGACATTAACTTTCATTTTAGATAAGATATATTAAAATTAAATACTTCTATTCATACTAGAAATGTAAAATTTTGAGCGAAAGTTGAAGTCGTCCAATAAATTTTGAAAAGCTAAGGTAAGAAAGTGCGAGTCATTTCATTCTAAGTATTACCGTTTGACCGATAGACGGCTCTATGTGGCACAAAATGACAATTTTTAAACCATGTTTTCTCAAAAACAGTATTACCAGAAGGAAAGGAAGAAAGGAACTTTTTTTTACCAAAGTAAGGAACTTTTTTTACCAAATTACTCGAAACTTTCCTCCAAGTGAAACATTTTCTTATTAAGAAAAATTAAATAGATAAAAATTTATAGGTACAAAATTGTTAAAGTCCATTTTTTAACTGTACTTCAATACAGTGTATAATCATGAACACTGACAGAATATTTCGATATTAATAAAATGGTGCACATGTACAAGAAAAGATAGTCAAAAACAAAAAGAGATTTATCCGCCACTGACCTGACAAGATTTAAAGGGATTCCGGCATTCAGCAAATTCTTTTCTCGATAATCAAGCGACAAGTCCGATTTTCGTACAGTTAATTTCAGAGTCAGGGCCCGCTTGACTGACGGACAGTTTTATTATTGCCCAGAAAGGCCGGAAAGAAGAAGAAAAGTATGTGCTAATGGAACGCAATATGTCAGACTGATGTTTGGCAAAGGGCGAAAGAGGGGAGTGATGTCATTGACTATGTTGCAAGGCTTCTGCATAAAAACTAACTGATTAAAATTGATGTTTTGAATAATAAATAACAATTTAAATGTAAAATGTCCCCCTTTTGGAACTTGGCATATTCAAATTTAAGTGATGTTTAACCTCTGTCTTATCTCAATATTGATTTTTCTTTGAGAATTTTTATGTTTGATTTCTGTCGCAGTTGAAGTTATTTTGCTACCCATCCCTGTCTCGGTTCTGTTATAACGTCAATGAACAATTATGTTTTTCAATTGTAAGTCAAATATATTTTAATACGCAGTAGGAAGAAACCTTTCTAATGTAACATGCTCAGCCATGTTTAATGTATGATCAAAATATCAATTATCTTGAATTGTTGTATTGAATAAATCAGGACAGGGGTACTATTCAGAAAATAAATGAGTTGACTGTATTAGTTTATTTGTCATAATTCATTCACTGAACATGCACAAAGAGGAAACACCTTTTGAAGTATTATAATGATCTAATGACAATAAACAATCAACGCTTAGTTTAAAAAGACTTACGGCTAGACGTTATAAGCGAAGAATTCCGGTAATAATAATATATATTTCTTATCTCTTTTTATTATCATTTGTTGGTGTTTCGTAATACTTGGTTCAGTATTTTTCCGATGTTATTATACAAAGTACATCAATCAATCATTTGCACTGACAGTACTGAATATAAATAAATAAATGTTTGCGGCAAATAGATTTGCTATAATTTATGATGCCTAGTAGCCTATAATACTTTTATGTCACATAAATGGGTTCGATACATTTTGTCTAGGTAGTAAACGTATTTAACAAAAAATATCTGTATTTACTAAAGCTAAAAGGTTGTAAATCGTAACTTGTCTGTGTATTTCTTTGGGAATACGGGATGTTCCAAACAGATATAAGGAAATTTCAAATTAGGTTGTTTATTTATGCCGGTTTTTGCTATATTACAGTCTTCAACTTACATAGAACAGAAAATTTCACAGCTTTGGTCAATTAAGAAATCATCATTAGATCCTGTCAAATTGGAATTACTATGCGACGTTTTGCCTTCGATTGCACGAGGCATCTTCGGGGATCTTTACTCCACGAGATCTGAACATTGATTTTACTCACTGAAACATTCGGTCTTCAGATTTCGTGGAGTAAAGGTCCCTGAAGATGCCTCGTGTAATCCACGGCGAAACATCGGATAGTAATACCAATTTGACATGGTCTAGTACCAAGAACCATGATTTCTTAATTAGTCTTCATTTGTTTTTTTTTTTGACAAAAAACAAAAATATTGTCCTTTTAAATTTTTACTTAAATTATATATATATATATATATATATATATATATATATATATATATATATATATATATATGTGCTTTCATTCCGGGTGTACATCCGTTCACTACTCTCGTTCTGAAAAGAACAGTTTTGCTGACGTTTCGCCAAAATCACATTTGGCATTTTCGAAGCTTTCTTTCTCGCGTCCGAATAGAGTCTCTATTTTTGGCGAAACGTCAGCAAAACTGTTCTTTTCAGAACGATAGTAGTGAAAGGATGTACACCCGGAATGAAAGCAGATTGTATTTTTCCATCCGTGAAGGAGTAAAAATCAACACATATATATATATATATATATATATATATATATATATATATATATATATATATATATATATATATATATATATATATATATATATAATTGATTAAGGGGGAACTGCACGCACTAATATGGATCATTTGCAAGCCTTCCGCCGCTGCAATATTATGTTAAAACTATAAGAGATATGTATTAGCTTCAATGTAATTTTAATAGGGAAATATGTATAGTTGGGCGCTAAAGGCTAATTTTTATGAAAAAATCAAATCTAGAGTTACAAAATAAAAGTAGATTTGTCCATTTTCGACCATTTTTTTGACCACTTTTTGACGCACATGCTTTCGCATATAATTTTTTTCTCCACAAAATGGCTCTTTATCGCCTTACATTGATCCTTTGTCTACGTAACTGCAAAATTTGAAATGGTAAATCATACTCATGTCTTTGTATTTCTGCAGCCCGTGAACCCTTTTGAACCCATTTTTAACCGAAATGTGATTTAAATTACCTATACATACCACATGTTTTTGAGGTTGGACGTGCAGGAAGTTTTTTTTAATGCGTAGGTACCTTTTCATCTTACTTTCAACTCGACTAGACTTTGTCGCTGGTTTTTCACTTTTTGCGTGCGGTTCTCCCTTAACTATTGATGTTTCTCATTGCATAGACCTTCTATAAAATCCAATAAAATAATGGCTATCCTGAAGGATGGGTGTTTAATGTTACGGCAGAACCTTTGATTTATGCGTGATGAGGCTCTGGCAGATTATCCTCTTCCAATAATGCATTATCTAAATAAGAACTTTTCGAATTATTCAACTGGTCATGGGAGTAATTTCTCTTGGCTCCCTCTTAGCACCGATCTCAATCCATTGAATTACTATTTCGGAAGATACTTCAAATCGTGTACCTACAATGACGCAGTTAATAGTCCGGAAGTTAAAATCCATCCTAACCTAACCTAAGAAATGTAAGAAGAACATCAAAGTAAGTAATCAACAAAATATCCTTTTTCATGTTCATGGCAACATTTAAACTAAAGCTTTGAGCTGTGCATTAAAAGAGAACGGGACAGACATATTTTATATTTTTTCGAAAATGTAAAAATAAAACTTATGGTTGACGTGCATTCAGAAAGAATTTGTGTTTTGTTTTCGAAAACATTAGATTTTTGTCTTTTGTTAGGTATTTTTTCCACTCGTAAGTGAAAGTGTTTTTAAGAGAGGGAAATTATTTTATATATTTGCTTTAACAAAGATGCATATCTAGCGCCTTCTAGATGTTAGAATATAACGGATTTTAAATTTACATATAGCTAAATGTACACTATTAGATGCAGAGTATATTGCTGTGCGAATAAATCTTATCTTGAACCGAAAAAATTATGTAAACACAAAATCATTCCCGCGAGTCTGATATTTAAGATGTATGTCAGATCGTAGGGATTAGATAAATAAACTCTGTTTATTCCAATTTCTTGCAGCTATTAGCACCGACTGAGTTCAGGGCGTACAAATCAAAAATGAATACACATTTTAGTCATTTACTCCAAGATTATTGGAATCTCCTGTAGATTAAAAAGCAGTGGCAAATAAGACATATTTTGTTTAATCGCCTTATTTTTTACACAACTATCCGTTTTTTAATTTTCCACCATTATTCATTTGCTTCTTAATAAACTCCTTTCTTTTTTCCTGAAATCCCAATATATTTGTTTTCACCGTTCCTTAAAATAAAAAAACACATTTATAAAATGGTAGTTTTACTCTAATAGAAATACTCACCAACGACCAATACAATCTAAATTTGTTTCGGAATAATCTCAACTTATTTCGAAAATCAAATGCAACTTGAGATATTTTCCAACTTCCGTATCAGTGTTCCGCTTCGTCATTGATTTCCAGACGGACAACGCGATGAAGGGAGTGACGCGGGGGGAAGGGGGGAAATGTCACTCGGACAACGACGCTGTCACTCTCCGAGACATCTATTCCGAAGGGCTCCGTCTGCGGCGACTTACCTTCAAGTGAAATCGATAAACGAGAATGAGGCAGATGCATTAATGTCAGCTTTGTGTTTTAAGTTTTGGTAGTTTTACATTTAAAATCTGTAGATAGTAATATAAAGAGAGAAAAACATACGTCATTAGTTTGCAGATGCTAGGAACTAGCATTTGTTAAAATCATAAAGACATATTTTTGTCTTGCTAGTTGCACGTGGTGTAAGGAAGGGGCAGTCGAGGTTATTTATAAAATAAAGTACGCGTCTGTCAGCATCATGGTCAGTACCTAGCAAACGTGCTGAGGAATAGGATACTACATAAATACTTTCACTTGTTCAATTTTGTAGTTTATTAAAGAGTTTGTTTGCTTGAGTATGTCCTTTTCTGTAAATAATGCCTCGACGATAGGGGAAAAATGTACAGTTTGATTAGTTGGACCGTCACTTGATGAATGCAATTATATAAAAATAAAACGAGGTTAGAAATTACACTAAATATTGTCATCATGAAAATTCTTTAGGAAAATGAATGACTCTGATCTAACAATAAAGATTAAAAAAAATTAGTGTAATATTTTAATTTCAGTACAATGTAATTCTTATATTTTCTATAAATTGTAATTATTAGTAATTAAAATATAAACTATTATTCATTTACAGTTTTAACTTAAGTACTAATGATATCTAACATTAATTTTATTGCCATAGTCCCGAACTGAGAAATCTGACATCTATGGAATCTTGTCAAATGTTCGCTTGATACTGTTTCCAAATAGGCACTTTAATTTGCACCGCAATTGGTTTTTAATCTTCGACGTTTTTAAGTTATAATTTAGTTGCTTGCTCCAGTAATTATTGACTATTCTAGAAAACTAATTAAAGTTATTTTTATATAATGTTTTAAATATATTTGAACTTGTCATCGCATGCGTCATTATATGCTAATTTTGCCACATTTTTGTATCGTTGATGTGATTGTTCTAAGAAGTGATGACCATGATTTTTATGACAGCTGGGAAAGGGTCATTTTTTTCAGAAAGTGTTCGACTTAATTTGTCCACAGGTGTTCTTGATTGGCGACTTATTCTGAATTAATCATACTTAAATTAGGGAATCTTAGTCTGCAATCCACACTTAAAAGTTCTGTTGTGTTATATTTCTATTTGTAACGCCATATTTTGGTAATCTGTTGTATGGAACTTTTAATAGTTCCTTGAAAAGATTTTTTGTTGCCTAAGGTAAGTCATTTAAATACGTGTACTTGTAAGTTCACACATTTTATTTGTCTCTTCAAATCTTTGTAGTGGCAATCACCCAGGGAAAAAACACTTATTCCTTATTTTTGAGTTCTGAATTCTGAAATTCCGCAGTTTTTGTGTTACCGTCTCTTGAACACCACATCAGAATAAGTTAATTATATTATATTGCATTTATCGAGATATTTATTTAAAAATGAGACCTCCTATTATCTTAGAAATATATTTTATTTAGTTTGTGCAATATTCCGAGCAATAAAAATGACTATAATGCGCTGACAAATATATTTAACTTATGAAAAATGCTTTATCAATTCTGATTCTTTGTAAAAATTAAGATATTGATTACCAAATGTAACAGCTAAGCAAAAAATTGTGTCTTAATGAATCATTAGTTGCTCTAATACTACCAGTATCTGTAGTAGAACGAGAGTATTTTCTTTCACTCTTTTACAGTTGTTTGTATGCTGTTAAAGCTAATCAATTTTGTTACTATGTCATGACGTGAGTAATGTGTTAGAGGGCCAAAACATTTCTGGCATAACTAGAAAAACTCAAAAGATTATTATTAATAGAACACTTTTTTTTGGAGTAATTGTCAATTATGTTAGAGCTATTGCTAGTTGTATGCTAATACCTTAGACGCATTTTATTTTTAGGATTGCACCTACTAGATCCACGTACTAGTGCTGGTTTCAAGGACTAGTTGCATGTATTTTCATTTCTCTCACCCTCTAGATATAATCAATATAGTATAAAAAAAGACTATAAATTTCGATGCCTTAAATTAAAACTTGTCGCTTTCAGATATTTTATTGTCGAAAGAACCAGATCCCTTTAAAACCTATTTGTTATTATATTGGTAAATTTATATATTCCAAGTAATTACCATTTATTCTTCCCCTAATTAAATAATTATCTTATTAAATTACTAGGTTCAACTGGAACAAAAAAACAAGCCGGCAGCATTCTTATCTTCCATCCTTGAGCTCTAGATGTTATTTTCGTTCCCTTTTTCTCATACATTAAATCGGTACCTGCCAGGCGTCTATACGTTCCTGAACCTATCCCTTAAAGACACCTCCAAAATTGATCTCTCCGTTGTACTTTGTGTAGTTCTGATCTTATTTGCTGTTTTTCCGGTTAACGTCAATGGTTCTGAACCATACGTCGGAACAGGCACACGCACTGACCAAAGACCTTCCTGCTTAAAGAGACGGGGATACTCGACTTAAATACATCTTTCAGGTTTTCGAATGTTGCTCATGCTAGTCCTATCCTTCTAGTCAGCTCACAGCTCTAATTATCTCTTCCAATTCGTATATTCTCTTGGAAAATATACAAGAAAATACTAGATTTAAAGCCACGTTGATTAGGAGATTCAAATGATCTAGGCAAGGGGTGAATAAAACAACTAAAAAAAAGGTCCTTGCTTTCTATTTTATGTTCAGTTGAACGTATAAAAGTAAATGGATGACTGACACTGGCTCTGTGGGGAGGGGGTTAACCCGTGTAGGTAAAAAAAAAGCCTTTATGTTTTGCTATTAGTTTAAGTAAAACTGGGTGGGGATTAACCCTCAACCCTGTAATGTTGTACTTAAAATTTTCTTATACTATCTATGTGAACAGAAGCACCGATCGTATGTAAGTAAATTAGTATTCCGTTGCCAGAATATACGCAACGAAGCATAATATAATATAATAAAAAAGTAAAGCATGTATAAATCGATTTTTTAAACACAAGCACAATCGTTATCACAACATATCCGTATTTGCCGAATCGTCAAAATTTCTTGGTTAACCAACCTTTTTAAAACTAAGTCAAAGGGCAAGATAATGTGTTACATTTTTTTCAAAGACTGCCGTTAAAAAAATGATTTAATATAAACCTATACCATATAACCACCACTTTTCACAACCGTCATAAAACATAGATCGCGAGAAGGACTACCTATATTTTCTTATCTATCGAAAAATCCAAAGGCTCATCTTACATTGTTTTCAAACAGAGGAGTGACAAATGATATACGTGAAATCCCTCAAGATCCATCAATCTCAATCCGGTGGTATAATTTTTAAAAGTCATAAAGCGCGATGGACAAGTAAGCGTAAGTAGAGAGGTGTGCTTTGAGATAATGGCGACCATAAGTCATGTGCTAATTGTGTCTCGAGCACGTGGGCGCCACTAATGCACTGCACTGCTAAGTGAAGGCAGAATGTGCACTGATCCACTGGAGTGATGCAATGCAGCGTCGCCAGGCCTGGAAGACTTTTTTATTTTTATGTCCATATTAGGGCAGGTGCCCCATGGCAGTACATTTTATTTTCATAATATACCTAAAATACTTACTGAAAATTCATAAATTTGTTTTATTTCTGCTGTATGATAGCTCAACATGTTATATTGTTCATATAATATGTGTTTTATCCCTATAAAAGTATTTTTATCGTAAAAATATAAGTTGAGTTTTTTCGACATTTTAGAATCCACAATATTTTTGGAAAAAAAAAATTAGATGTCTAAACATGATATCTTAAGAACGGTCAAATCGATTAATTTAATCAAAATTATTCTAGATCACGGAGACTGGAAACTTTTACAGAGCATGTAGAAAATTCATATTTCGAATATGCACAAATCGATTTTCGTCAAATTAAAAACAGAAATAGTTGGGATAAATGATGTAACATCAAAAAATTGGAAAAGTCATTGGCGTATGCACTTGATTTTTTCGAACTGGTATATTATCCTAAAAAAAAATAACAATGTACTTCGAAGAACCGCAAATCGTGACAAATGTATTTATTTTTCTGTACACAAAATCGTTTTTTCCAGAGTGACGAAATGGCCTTTATTTTATTAGACAGTGGTGAAACTCAACTCAAATTTCAAAACACCTTTTTCCCTGAGTGGATGAAACAAAATTACCTCGTGAAAATGCGTTTTTGAAAAAATGTGAAACTCGTCAGAGACTTATGATATCTTTTTTTACTATAGAGCGTAGCTCTAGTGGCAACAGTGTACCACGCACGTTTAATAGTGTGTTGAAGGCCGGCCATTTCTTATGCACTCATTGATAGGCCTAGGCTCGGTTTTGATAAGGTTGTCGATATCTTCTTGGGGTATCTCATTCCAGGCTACCTGAACTTCGTGAGTAAGGGCTGCTAAAGTCTGTGGAGGGTGTTGTAAATTCAACAGCCTGCGACTAATCATGTCCCAAATATGTTCAATAGGAGACAGATCAGGCGATCTTGGGGGTTGATGTGATGTTGATTAATAAACGCTAACGTTTCTCTGGAAATATGCGGGCTGGCATCGTCTTGCTGAAATATAGCGTTTTGGATGGTGTGAAAATATGGAATCACATATGGCTGGACTACTTCCTGGATGTAGCTGTCATATTGCCTCTAATGAAAACTAGTGGTGATCTGCTACCATATGCAATAGCACCCCATACCATGATGCCCACGGTGTGGTAGACATGACACTTTCTGTTAAATTGTGGATCACGTCTTTCAACACGTCGCCTTCTCACCCTTGCCGACCATCGTGTATTCTCAGACAGAAACGAACTCGTCACTATAGGTCACCTGATTCTATCCTGGTCACATTGAATTCTCTCCCTACACCAGAGCAGACGGTTACGACGATGTTCAGCTGTAAGGGATAGCACTCAGTGTGGGCGATAAGAAAAAAGATCAAAACTTCGTATTCAGCGATATACTGTTCGCATACCAACCATCCTACCATGCTCTTTAAGCCATTGATTTGTGATGGGCCGCTTTTTGCCGAATCTGTCTCTAAAAGCCAATCAATCGGCGATCTTGCCGCTCTGTGATCACTCTGTGTCCTCGGTCTTCCTTAGTCCACGTCCATTCACACTCCAATATAGTGCGTAGAGATCTGTTGGTTCTTCTGGAAACTTCTCTTATCGACAGACCGGCGTCACGCAACCCAACAATTCCACCTCTCTCAAAGCCACTAACTGGGTAATCCGACGTATCTTAATGCACTCGAGGCATTTTGACCAACTCAAAAAAAATGCTTTGCAACAAGTTACACAGATTTTACAATTCAAATGTGATCGTGGACACTCTCGAAAGCGAACTACTTCTTTAGCACTAAACAACCCAGCAGCCACTGCAAGAAGTTAACAAATAAACTAAAAATAAAATAAAATAATATTGAATTCTAAAGAACATATTTGGGTGTTTTGGTAGAATTTTTAATATGCTTTTCGTGACCTACAAATCTAACTATAAACAAAAAAAAAATGTATATACTGTTTAGCTTTTTCCATCTTCACAAAAATGTTTGACCCACCACCAGGAGTATTGACTCCTCCCTTTTCTATAAAACCTGTCATTGCTTTGAAGGTTACAAACCTTCAACTAACTGAATAAAAACTAACTTATTGAATAAAACTGTAGAACTTGAAGGTAGACAAGATCGTTAACACTTTATTATTGCTTAAAATTAGCGGGTATCCATAAATGTGAAATCATAGACACCTACTTGATGATAATAATTCATTATATTAATCCGTATACTTAATATTAAAAATATTTTTTAGGAAGGTAATAATAATCACATGATTTATGAATATGTTGTGAAAGTTGAAATGAAATATTGTTAATTGTTTTCTAGAATACACGCTTTTATGTGTTCTATGTAATAATTGAGTAAAAATATTGTAATTGATAACGCCATGCATATAGCAAATTTCACAGGATGGTAAGCAGGTTCTGCAAGGCCGAGTATTCCAAACAACAGTCAAGCAAAACATAAACTATGGAAAGCGAATATTTTAAAAACGTAATACATTTTTTTTCTCTACAAATTATAATGTTTGGGAGTAACATTTTGAAAATATGTTCCTGATTCTTGATTTGGATAGAGCATTTATTAAAAAAATGAGAAATCATGTTAACAAAACTTCCTTGGTCGATTAAAAATAATCTTAGTATTTTCTATATGCACTTACGCACCCAGTTTATTTTCTTTGTTGGTTCAAAATTCTGACTCCTAAAGATGAGCAATTTTTTATAACAACCAAAAAACTAAACAAACATTTTCGGAAATTTCTGTATTTTAATTGTTCTTGCACGAATGGTTTTCGGTAAAAATTTCCAAAATAAAATCATAAAAATAAAAGTTCTATTACAATTATTGTATTTTATAATAATATATGGTCATGTTCTATTAGAAACAATAATGCAGTTCTTGTCATGATTATTCGGTGGAATTTTCAGTGTTCAATTTTCACTTACTGTGCAATTTTGTATAGTAATATAGCAGTGGAAATTATAATTTTTGGAAATTGGCCCTAATGCAGATAGTGCTAATTTGTCTAAAAAATTCAGATATATTGAATCAAAGATTTAATTTTTCGGTGTACTATCGTAACTATAAGAAAATATTTAAACTGAAACTAAATAAAATAAATATCTAGCAATACTCTATTTTTTCCAAAAAATTTCGTACACAGAAACCAACTATAAACCATATCTCTGTATTTTAATCGTTTTTTACACAAATGGTTTCGGTAGAAAATTTCCAAAATACAATCATAAAAACACAATTCTAGTACAATTATTGTATTTTATAATAACCTATTGCAGTGGCGGCTCCTCCATTAGGTCAAATGGTCAATGACCTCTCAATAAATATTTCCAAACAGAAACAAATAAATAAAATAATACATAATTTATATTTTTTCAATTTGAAAATTCCCTCTATTATTCTAAGCATATAAACTCGTTGACTGTTCTTTTAATTCTGCGACACACTATCCATGCCTCGCAACGCGATCTCCGGAGAGGTTTCGTTTCATTTGGAATCGATCACGGCTGGCGGCCCGCGTTGACCTCGTGATTATAAACGGAGGCGCGTTTTTCTCGAGTGTTTCCGATCAATTTCGCATAGGGTCGCATAGGTAAGATACGGCTTACGTTGGCAAAGTTTGGGTCAACAGCCGCGCCGAAGAAACTTAAATATTTTTGTCAATTGATGTTTTTAATGTCGATCGTGTGATAGGTTATGGTTACGATTGCGTATTTTTATAGATTTTATTTTGAAAATTTTACATTTTGTTTGTTGATTTTGTGGTTTAAATTAATGTTTTAAAGAAAGGTAGCCACAGTGTTTTAGAATATTAAGACTTTATAATCCGTTTTAAACTATACTGGTGAGCTGAACTTTGAGAAACGACTCGAATTTAAGACCAGTAGTCGACCTTTGCCGAAATTTAAAATTCAGCAAGCAAGTAAAGACAAAAACAAGAAGTTTGAAGAAGGCGTTTTATTGTTTCGTGTGTCTGATGACTCTTTGTGGTTTATATCTATTGACCCCCCTGAAAAGTTGATCACAAGCCGCCACTGATAAATTGTCATGTTTTATTAGAAACAATAATGCAGTTCTTGTCATGATTATTCGGTGGAATTTTTAATGTTCAATTTTCACTTACTGTGCAGTTTTGAATATTAATATAGCGAGTGTAGTGGAAATTATAAAATATTTTTTTTGAAAATTGGTTCTAAGGTAGATAGTGCTAACATGTCAAAAATTACATATATATTTTTAGTACAAGAATTATATTTTTTTGAAAGAATTTCATGAATCAAAGATTTAAATTTTGAGTATACCCGAAGGTATACTATCGTAAGTGTAAGCAAAAATTAAAACATACTAAATAAAATAAATATCTGGCTATACTATATTTTTATAAAAAAAAGCATACTTCTTAGGCAAATTATTGAATATAAGAAAACATTTCTGCTTTATACGTTATCGTTTATATATATTTTTTGGTATTAAACATTTTTTTTTCTTTCTTTACAGGTAAGGAATCATTAAGCAAATATAAGGCAGCGGTATTTGTACAATCATCAAAAAGACAAGTTTGAACAAATAATGTGGTAACTTAAAATATATAAGAAATTTTATTTAGAAATAAGTTGAGCTAAGAATTAATAAGATTGAAGTTAAGAGACAATGCGGTTGGCTTGCATAGTTTTGATTAGCTACCATCTCTTAATATCACCAAAAAAAACTTGATACTTAAGCAGCTCATAATTGCTGATTAAGAGTGAAGCGTTATTACTAAGAGCGTTGAAAAGTAATGCTCCAGTTCAGTAAAATTAAATGATTTAAAAACAACCCTTTCTGCTAAATAGAGCGTTTGTCCTACTTTCTAAAGAGCGCAATGGAATAAAAGTCAACTGAATATCCTATATTACTAAATATAAATCTAGTTTTGCTTATTTATGTATTACATTGTAAAACAGATGCATGCAGTTACAAAAGATACACAAGAATTACACCGCAATAAAGCAAGACTAAGAGATTATAGCCGTGTCATGTTCTGACATATTTACTCCCGTACTAAGTTAAAAATAACTTATTTTATTGGACTTGTCTCAAGTAGAATCTAGTGCGGCTACTTTGATTTTCCGAAATCGCTCTTAATTTTCACAAAGTGAAAACAGTGATAAATGAATGTCCGATGACTTGGTAAGTTAAATACTAACTTGTTATAACAGAGTAAAAAGAAATATTTTTGCATGCTTATATTCTTTTCTTCATGTCGCGTCGAAATTGAAAATTAAGATATGCAAAAAACTATTAATTCCTTCACAAAATTTACCAGTCAGTTTACTTCGTTCATATTTTAACTATTTAATCTTTATTCCGACGTATTATTGGAGGCGATTTTTGTTTTAATTCGAAAAGTTTAACATAATGCATCGTTAATTAAAAAAATTTTAATTAATATATTAATAATATAATTGTTCTTTTTTTCAACCCAACCAATCATCATACAGTAGCGTGCATAAGCATACGCGTTTTCTCAACATGCGTTTTTCGTAAATTAGGTTTTTGAAATAATTTTTTGCAACTTTTTCAAAAATTTCGCCTTAGAGTTACATAACTTTAACTGAATATGTGCAAAGTGACTGGTGAGACTATCCTGTTTTAGAATTTGTGTGAATTATTAAACAATTTAAATAAGGAAGGCTCTAAGATGTATCTGTACTTTTAATATATGTTTTTTTATACACATGATATTGAGTTTAAGAGAGAACCCTTTGGGTCTGTAATAATATAGGGTCTAAATTAATGTATGTCCGAAATTCTGGAAGTTGATTTATATCATGGAAATAAGAAAAAAGTTCATATATACAAGGACCTGCAAGCACTTCGTTTTTAAGATACAGGGTGTTAAAATGTTAATATCTGTCTAGTTTTTTTGATATATCTCTTGCCTTCCTATAGAATTTTAAATTAAATGTAATATAGGCGATACAATGACTAATGCCAATAAATTGACTTAAAAAATTTTAGAAAAATCTACAATTTGTCATTTTTGCAGATTGTAATCCCTATAACCCTCTCGAACTTTTTAATGCGACTTCACGGGTCATTTTTGAAAACAATTTCCTTTCTGTTCTACAATTTCTCATTCGTTTCTGCAATTTTTTATCTTAGTCTCTTAGATCATTTTGATATTCTGCACCATTCGGAAGTTATCTAGCAAAGTGTTCGTACATATATGGCTAATTTGATAGTCATAATGCATGTTGGACAAGGAAAATTTTTAAATAATATTTAAACAGATCAGAACATCAAAGACATCAGAAACTTACAGAACCGAATAACAAATTTGACTTTGTTGTAAAAATGGCCAGTGAGGTCGCAGAAAAAGTTCGGGAAGGTTACCAAGGGTTGCAATCCAGAAAAACTAGCACCATGTAGATTTTTATAAAACTTATCTCAACACTTTATTGCCATTAGTTATAGTATAGCGTTTCTAAATTTAATTAAAAATCTTTAAAAATGTACAAGGTATATCAATAAAACTAAAAAATATCAACATTTTAATTTCCTGTACCTCGAAAACGATGCGTCTGCTGACCGCTATTTATTTTAAAATAAGATATGATAAATCATCTTCCAGAGTTATGGAGATAAATTGATTTAGACCCTATGTTATTACAGATCTAAGGGGTTCTCTCTTAAACCGAACATCCTGTTTATTAAGAATAACATATAATAAAAGTACAGAGACATTTAAGAAGATCGATACCAAATCTCAAAAAATCTTATAACGGCCAAAATTTTGACCCCTTATGGTAAATTTTTTGAAAAAATTCCGGTTGTGGGAGGGAACTATATGTGCACTTTGTTGTATTGAAAAACAATTCTAATCTTTACAGTCCACAAATCTCGAGAAAACGCGTATATTTCAATTACGCACGCCACTGTATGCAATAATTGGTAAAAGCAATTCATAGAGTATATGTTTTAATAAAAATTATTTCCTCACGCTAAATACGAATAATTCTTTAAAAGGGATTTTTGAAAAATTGCACATTTTTCAGAAAAAATGAGATAACTCAAAAACGAAAATATACATCCAAAAACTGTGAAACCTGTTTTTTTTTTCTTTTAATGTACCTCTTCGAAAAATTTTAAACTTTATTGTGAAAAAGTCATGGTTTTTCTTTATACCATGTGTACAAAATTTACTTATTAATTTGTAAAAAGATGAGTAGATGCCAAAACTTTGATTTTCAAAAAATAAACTAGTGATAGATTTATTATCAACAGCAGATTAATTGTGAGCTTCTTTTTGTAATTTTGTCTGATATTACTGTGTAGATATCAGACTGTAATCTGCCATTCTGTTGTATCAATCACACTCAGGAAGACCTCAACCATTTTCCCTTGAATAATTTTTTTGCTCCGGGTCAACTGGTATTATATCTATAATTGTGGTAGTATCTGGATATCTAGTTGCAATGGGAAATACATTAAACCTTTGAAAAGTTATTAGAATAAATTTTTTAACTATAAATGCAGAACTTTGTAATGAGGAATTGGTTGCTTGTAACTGCATTCGTTAATAAGTGAAGAGTAACATAGCACATGCTCGAGCTCAGAATGTTTTTCATTAGATTAATATTATTTAACAAGTTAATTAATTTCGATGGCTACTGTTTCTCTTTCGCTGTAGCACATATTTTACCTATTATTAAGGTATATCAAAATATAAGAGTTCTAACCACACTACACCACAACTTGTTGCGTTCTGGAAGCGCGTTTCGCTAACCTAGTTAGCATCATCAGCACATGATATAAACTAAAAATATAAACCAGTTTATATCATCTGCTGATGATGCTAACTTGGTTAGCGAAACGCGCCTCCAGAACGTAACAAGTTGTGGTGTAATGTGGTTAGAACTCTTGTATTTTGATCTATCTTTCACCACAGGTTCCAGTGTTAGGACTCATTATTAAGGTAGCATCGTCTGCAGATCATATTACCAATTATTGCCAATATTTTGCTAATATTTTTAAAATATTCTCCTAATATATAAGAAATTTTTCTTGCAAGTCAAACACATAATTTTATTTTCTATATTTTGATACTGGCCATCACTACGCAGTTGGCCTGTGTGTTTGTTACGAAAAAGTTTAATCCCAAAAGTGAGTGACATGTTCTCACTACAGCACCTGTCAGCTCTAAATCATTTCAAAACAACTAAACGTTATCTAAGAAATCAATTATTCAGTCTCAGCCAATATTAGCAAGCTTTCTAACACAGAGGCGTAGGGGCTAAAGTTCCAAATAGAAATATATTACACGGAATTGATGTGAACTTTTCTTTAAAGCAGGCTTCGAAATGAAAATCAGAATTATTGTAGTGTGTGGTATAAAACGAAAAATGGTAAATAATAATTTGTTTTTGCAGTTCGCACTATTAATAACATTTTAAAACCATGGCTTAAAATCTTATAATGCATATGTTGCAAAACGTAAATAATAAAGAAATAAAAGAAACAAATCATTTTAGTAAAAAAGTGCTTGTGATTTATATTCAGTGATGAATTTTGAGTCGTGTCCCTAGTGAAGCAATTTACGAAACACCTAAAAGACGTGGTGCCGCATTAGACTATCTTTGCTTTTCTCGCTATTTCTTTCTAATTTTGCCTCTTTTATTCCTATAGATTAATTTTCTCTAACCTTTTTATTTTCCTTGCTAATTTCTATTTTGAATTTTCTCCTGTAATTTACATATATTTTTATTATTACTACAATTCGCAAATTTTCAACATACTAAAAAAAAATAACCCAGGAGAGCAGCAGTATGTTTATATTGCGAAAATAATTGAGATATTTCTTTATATAATGTTATGAAATTTCCTTAAACCATTTTAGGATACTTTTCCTGATATCCTTTTTCCCTTAAAAAAATAAGTATCCTCCACAATCGTTTCTACTTTAATTTTCTTTTATAATTGTTCTTATTATTTAATTTTTGCTCTTTTTCGATGTGCATAGTACAAGTTGGTTCAGGTTTCCGATTCTTACTTAAAAAATGAGTTAATTTACGTTTTTTTACTTCCCTCGTAAAAAAGAGGTATTATACTCGTGAAAAATCATCCTCCGAGAATTTTTCAGATCCTGGAATTATAAGGTCCTAGGACCCGAAAACATGTTCTCCCATTTCCGTCAGTCTGTTAATCTGTCGCTCTGTCTGTATGCGGCATAGCTGAAAAACTACTTATCCGAATGACTTCAAAGTTTGACCAAAAACCGAAGGTCATATGGGGATGAAATAGCTACAAAAATCCAATATGGCGGAACAAAACATGGATCTCACAAATTGTAAAAAAAAAATAATTATTAAGGAACTGCTTATCGAATATATTTCAAAATTAAAGCAAAAAAAAGATATAGGGATAAACTGGTAAAATGTTTGTATAAATTCATAACGGCGGTAACAAAAATTACTTTTCCAATTGATTTAAATTTTTGCATAAAAATCATGTGTTAAACAGGAAAAGACTGGTAAATTTTTAGTGCGAATCCTATATTATCGCAAAACAAAATGGCGGCCTAATAAAATGTTTAATTATTCGATAAAATTCCAATTCCTGGAATAAAAGTTTATTTTTATGAAGGAAAATGATAAAGACATTATTTATTATAAATTGCGTAAATGTTATGAAAAATAAATAAATAATAACATTAACCATAATAATAAATAATTTAAAAACTTAAAAAAATTAAAATAATTTGTAGTTTGTTTTACCAAATAATACCCTATAGACTACTTTCAATTATCGAAAATCGTCCTTTTTATTGTTTTTTAGGTTGTATTTGAATAGATATTACAAAATAAATCTTAATAGCCACTTTTTTCCCCTCTACAAAATGGTATACTCATATTTAAAATCCTACGTTGCATCTTTGAGGTTTCATAATCAACTTAATTTTTTAAATACGTACCTGGATTTTTTATTTTACTTTTAACAAGCCCTTGATCTCCCAAAACCAATGATATAATGCATTTAAACATAGAGGATTTAAAATTCTCCTTTGTGAATTTGACAAGATTTAGAAGACCATTTTTCGTTTCTTTGTCTTCTTTCTTTGTTCACATTGTCTCTTATTGGAAAATCTTTTTATCTTCTTAATGAAATAAAAAATCTAGGTTCGTATTTAAAAAAATTAAGTTGTTGATGAGACCTCGAAGAAGAAACGCCGGATTTTATGTTTAAGTTCGTCATTTGGTAGAGAAGGAAAAAATATTTTGTAATATTTTTTCAATTGCAGCCTCAAAGAAATAAAAAGAAAAATTGGTAAATTTCCGTTACCCGGAACTTCCATCGTTATAAATATTTCCTTTTATTAGGAGTAGTAAATTGTGACCCACTTTAGTTCAGTACATAGTTGTTTAAGAAAATGTATATACTGTGTTTTCATCATGCTGAATTCTTACCAGTTTATCCCTATATTAATTAACTTTACGCTGACTTTTAAAAAAATTTATTTGGTTGCCATTTTGTTACGCCATCTTGACTTTGTAATATAATTTTACCAGTTTATATCCAGATCACAGTTAATACTTATATAATGTCTGCAATTAATCTATTAAGTAGTTTTTTCAGGTTGATTTTTTAAATATTTTATGAGGTCACCATTTTGTTTTGCTATCTTATATTCATACCAAAATGTTACCAATTCGTTCTTATATAATACTTGATTTTTGTGCCAAATTTGAGATAAATATCATAACTAGTTTTTTTAGTAATAATTTTTTTAACGTTTCACTAGGCCGTCATCTTGTTCCGGCATATTGGATTTTTATCAAAATATCATCGAGTCATCCCCATATGACTTCTAATGTTTAAGCTATGCCACGAACTGACAGAGATTCCGATAGACGGAACGACGGAATTGATAAAACATTTTTTTTTGCATCTAGGGACGCTAAAACGTGAATATGTAAAACCTGAGAGTAGTAATAATTTTTTAACATTTCATTAGGCCGCCATTTTGTTTTGTCATCTTGGATTTTTACTAAAACGTTACCACGTCATCCCCATATGACGCCTTACTTTTTGACGAAAATTTGAAGTCAATCGGCTAAGTAGTTTTTTAGCTATGCCGCGAATAGACAGACCGACAAACAGATAGACCGAAGGAATCGCGAAAACATGATTTTTGTTATCTAGCGACCCTGAAACGTAAAAATCAGGAAAAATCTCGGAGGGTGATTTTCTCACGATTACAATACTTCCCTTTTACGAACGAAGTAAAAATTTTCGCTTTTTACGGATATCTTCGAAACTTATCGGTATTTTTCAACTTTACCAACGATATATTATTTGACATTAACCCTAATGTAACCAATCTCGTATCCCTTACGGTTTTTGAGATGCTCATTGTATTCCTTCAAATTTGTAACACTCTGTATACTAAAACAAACTCTGTGATTTAAATTTAAACTTGTTTTTAATGTATTAAGATGTGTACCTCATTTCGACGCCTATGAGATTTTACGACAGATTTTATAACTGAAATTTTAACAACACGAGTAATTTTAACACTTGTCACACTCCACAACACGATTTATGTGAATTGTGTTTGATGCATGGCAAAGATCGCTACACGCTGTTTTATTAATAGAGCCCTGAGTGGCTAGACATGTTTAATTGCTGAGAGCATTTAAAAATATTTTTAGGTTACATAGTTTTGTTCGAGCATGAAGCATTGCATTGTCTGGCCGAGAAAGCTAAATAATGAGTTGCGAGCATGTATAATTGACTAATAATTATGTTCCGTTCTATAGGAGCATGTCGGTATTCGCGTTGAACAACAACAAAATATGCTGTTACTAGTATTGAAAAAATGCAAACATGTTTTTTTTTAATTTAACATTAAACTGCAGCTGTATATCATACAAGAACAAACTGACAATCTACACTTTATCTAAAAACTCTACATAGAGCTTTTTAGGTGAAGCTATTTCAATTCAGCTTTTAAATGATTTTATTATTTATTACAAAATACTTTAGTAGCTCTTTCAATATATAGTTCCTTTTCACCTAACCGCCATGACCACGATCATTTTCGGTTTTAAATAGCTTTTTCTCACTGTTTACTAAGGTAACTTAGTAACTGGACTGTAATAGTCGAAAATAATTATCATATATTCATATAAGATTGCACATTTGCAATAATATATAAATTTTTCATTTACTTGAATTGAAAGCGCCAAATAACATATAAATACAAAAGTTTTAAGACTGAACCTGCATTTTAAAATGTATTATTTGAAGAAGGCTATCAAAATATCCAAAATAAATAAAATCCTTTCCACGTGCCTAATGTGAGGGAACAGGTAACTACTGAAAACTATATTGAAGATAAATCTATATAATTTGAACTAAGTAAATGAATATGTCTCATAGGATAAAAAGTCTTGAACAAAATGTTGACTATAAATATATGAACCCATTATAGTTGCGAATATTATACAGGTAAAGTAATTGGGAATTTTTTTCTACTTCAGGTACTGACACAAAAAAAACTGGTGTAATCGTCATATTGTTTTCCAATAACTTTATACATAAGTAAAATTTGCAAACTTGAGGATGCATTAAAGATATCTCATATATTTGTCTGTTCATTAATTATGCTACAAGTTTTACTAATTTTTGTCAAATATCAAAGACAAAAAGAAGTTTTATTTTTTAGACTAAACAATAACTATTAAAAATATTAAGCATGGATTTCAAATTTTCTATAAGCCATCTCATATAGACATGAAAATGTTCACTACCTCTAATCATAATTTTAACTAATAATTAAGACATAAAATATCAGGTTCTAATAGCTTTGATCACATATTGACCAATATACTTCTAGTAATGAAAGTTATCCAAGGAATTAAATATAGTACAACTAATAATAGTAAGTAAAGATTATTATCAGGAAAATATTTAAAAAAGTAGTGAAAAAAAGAAACAATATATAAAAGCAGTACTACATACTAAGGAGTTCAAAGAAAACATACAAATTCATACCTTGAGTTATACATAGAACCAAGAATACTTTTATTAAATGCTTTAAAAATAATAAGACAAAAATCCAAAATTACATGTTCAAAATGTTAAACGGGCAGGATATTTACAAAAAGAATTAGCACACATTTGTTTACAGAAAGCTAAAAGGTATTGTTAATTACTTTTAACATTTAATTTAAGAAAACCGTACTTTTGATGAGCACTTTTTTATACGTAGAACGAATTTGCAAAAGAAAATAATTTTACTAGAAAGTGTCGAAACAAACATTAAAATAACATTATGTTATTAGACGATGAGTTGGACCCAAATTATTGCCCATTGTCAAACCTTCATTAGTTTCCAAGAAATATTTTTTAACTATTCCACCGGTATAATATTAGCCATTTTAAGAAAGGGTTCAGGTATTTAATTTTATATAACATTTTCATTAAAGATTTTTCAAGTGATGTAGCTACAGTACTGGCGAAACAATTGCCATATACGTTCCTCAAAATAAATTGAGTGGAAATGTTAAACAAGGGTTTTCATTTACTTAGTTATCTCAGTTGATATATTGTATAAGTATCTATCAAGGCTATTTTGACCTATGGTTTCTCTCTTAATTTAGAGAACCTCAGTTTAAGCGGATAATGCATAAATCATTAGAAAATTAACTGCTGGGAAGCTAAGAATAAAGCATTAAGTACGTAACAGGAACTAAACGAACGCGAAGTGGGAGGCAAAAGTTGACCGTATCTCGACAAGTCGAAATCCGCTGAATGTTGGAAAGTTCGCTAGCCAATAAATTTCCAAGACATGTAGCAAATACATAATCAGCATCGGCGGTGGCGCGAAAGCTCGAGCCGAAATTAATTCGACTCACGTTAACGAACGTTACTAAATTAAAGGAGAGGCCATGCAGAAGGACCGTTGCCCGTTTTATTGTACTGCCACCGGCCACTGCGGTCAGCATCGTTGCTGACACACACGCTACTGCAACTTTAGTGCTGATTTATTTGTTGTTCTAATTTACGTCGCCATTAATTAGTGAATTTTGAGTGTTTCTGCAAATTTCTGCATTAATTAAACCAACTACCCATTCGTCATTCTGTCCTGCAGAAAGATATACAGTCGTTCGTTTAAGAGTCAGGCTAATTCTAGCAGCTTCTTGCTCGCTAACTAATAAAGCAATTAAAAATATCATTGAAATATATTAGATTTATTTTCCTCATAGTCCCATTTTACGCAAATAAACTTCCACCAATAACGTATCCCTGAGGTGCCTAATTAACAATTATTTTTTTAAATTTTAGTATAAAGAATAAACATGGTGCTTTGCCCATATTTTTACGATTTACTCATTAACATTAGATATGAAAGTAAATTCTAAAAAACCAATTATGCATATGAAATATTTGACTATTTGGTAACACTTACTGAACTTAACAGATGTACTAATACATTTAAAACAATGCATCTATATTTTTTTGGAAATTATATAAGGTGCCTCCGGATCCACTTCTTAAAAAGCTGCATATAAAAACCCGCAAAAAAATGTTGACCGGATTCAAGATTCTAAAACTATTTTATTTAAATATATGCCTACTCCGATGGTCAAATATTTACCTCAGCTCAATAGGAAGATTGTGTGATATAAAAAGTGACTACCCAAGTCCGACAGCCCAAACCCGGAAAGAAATCTGCCTGGCAAAGGTTTAAACTTGTACAAGGTGTACAAAATGAAATAAGATGGCGTATGTCCTTATTTCGTCCATAAAAATAAACATTTATAGAAAAATAATTTTTGCTTTTTTTTTACAGAATGTTGGATTTTTTTCTGCGCTGAGGTGAACTTTTTCAATATTATCACAGACTACTACAGATTATGAGTGCGTTAAAAGACAAGTTCATTAATATGCGTCTGTATTGCAACGTTTCGGTTGTATCGGCATTTCTCTTTAGTTTTTGACCTAGAAATATAAAAATTTGATGTTTTCAACATTCTAGTTAACAAAACTTTTATTCAGATAGAGAAGAAGAAGAGATCAAAAGAGTAATAAAGTATGATCTGCAATAGCTATTAGTGCCTAAATATCTATTTTTTTAATTATCTATTTATTTAAAACACCTAGCCTGATTTGTCAGCAAGTTCGTGAGAGAGTTGTATTGCACCAATTTTTTTTTGAACTGATCATCTGGTTACCAAGGTCTTTTAACACTATTTTTTGTATTGTTTTATTGCGTATTTTTTTTCATAAAACCAATTTTCTTCAATAATTTTTCTGGACGTTGTGGTGAATGCGCCTCATATTCTTATAATTCCACTGGATACTTATCGCGCTATCTAACCGAAAAAACAGAACAAGGTTTGTCGGGCCAGCTAGTACAATTTGAAAGCGTTATTATGAAAAAATAAGTTACTTGCTGAAGATTATATAATATTATATATAAAAATTATAAAATATTGTTTATAATTAAAATCGTTGTTTAATGCTCAATTTAATGTTATTATATTATACAGGTTGCATTTTTAGAAAATAAAAAAAATATTATTATATAAATAAGGTAACATGGTAACTTTTTAAGTTTTAAATTTGAGCATTAGAGTGTAAATAGAATGAAATTATATCTTTTTATTAATTAATAACTTAAACTTTAAAAGAAACAAGTAAATATGTTGATATACATTTTTTAATGGGACATCCTCTATATTATACGTCCTTCAAATAGAGGTCTCTTCTTGCATATTATAAATATATCTGGTTTGATGAATTTATCTTTAAAGACACTTGAGAAAAACCCTGCTATAACAGCGAATGTATAGATCTTTTTCCGTCTCCCTCTAACACACTGTTTTTATGGCAGGGTTTTCCTTAAATTTCTTTGATGTGTTTGAAGAAAAAGTAATCAAACCAGATATATATGCAGGGAGTCCCATTTAAACAAATACAACTTATGGTGGTGTTCTTGTAAAATTGAGTCTTTTGTTTTTTTTTAATTATAAGGAAAAATTTGTCAAGCAACCCTATAATTTGTTTTTTGGTTTGTATGGCTAACTTTAAAACTAAAGGAGATATGGAAGATTAAAAATGTCATATAGACACATTGATCGCACTGTATATCATTCAATCTTCCGAGTGTGTGATTTTCAGACGTAATCATTGTAAGCGCAAAATTGGTGCGTGGTTCGCTTCCTTACTATATACATATAATTTTCTTTTGTAAAATATTTTGCCTGTTCTTATAGTTCTCTGAAAATTTTTACAGTTTCGCAGTACCTTTCTCCTCCGGTCTATAAAGCATCACCATTCTAGAAGAAACTTTCGAATGTCGTTCTGGTCAGATTCTTTAACACCAATACATAAAAGCTCTTTCTTTTAATTTGTTAATTAAGACCTTATTTATGTATGTTTTCAAATATTCCAATAATTCGGATTTGTTTTTAATAAAAAATATTCATCGAAATTTTCACCCTTAAAACAAATAAAATATCTTCAACCGAGTGTCCCTGCATTGGTTGGCAAAATTGCATGTAAAATTCCTTTGGCTTGGTGAATCTAAACTTTCTGGCTAGGTTGATTTAAAATTTGTCTATGCTGTTTTTCATATACACAATCCTTACAGAGATCTTTATTTGCTTCAAGTTCAACATCATATCACTTTAAAATGGTTTTTACGTATTGTTTCTTCTTGAGACATAAGGAATCATACATAATATTTTTAACTATTGTCTGAACCTTCATTTACAAGTTATGTTGTTTTATGCATTAATGCAAAGAATAAAATTGATTTCGGTAAGCAACGGTAAAACATAATTTCTTACAATGCATCTGATATATTGAATGTACTATTCCTGCAAACTACTTGTAAAGTTATCTCTGGTTCGGTTTTTGGAATAGTTGCTATCCGGCTTCGCGCGAGAGCAACGATTCTGAGATCTAAGAGCGAGGCAATAATCAAGGGACCTACGTTGCATACTAACGAAAACCAAGGATTTATTTTTCCGCACCGTAGTTCGTTAAATTTTACGGTGTGACTTTACGAGGATCTAATGGTTTTTATTGGTTTCTTTTATGGGGTGTACAGCTATTGGTTTTTTTCGTATTCACGTGCTTTATTTGATTGATGCTGAAATATTAATTCGGACTAATGGAAATCGCTTTCAAAAAATTAAATACTAATTGTTGTATTGGGTTTATTTGTTATTTATTGAGTTTTGCGTGTTGTAGAGTAAATGTTCCAAATAGGACACGGGATAAAACGGGAAATACTCGTAACTACCAAAACGGTGTACACCATCTTCTGAAAAATGAAAAAAATATCTAAAAAAATATCTAAACCTTTCATGCTTCTAAATTAGGAATACCAAAGAAAGTTTGACGGACATGTCTGCCCAGAAAATCGTATTGATGTATTAAATGCAACCAATGCCTCAGATGAGTTCACGATTCCTGTGCTTTTGTATACGTAGAATATGATCAATTAATTTATTAAATGTGGGGTGAAAGTGAGCTATAATAAATTCTATGGATATCCAGTTAAAACTCCATTAAAAGATATTTGTGAAACTTTTTAATCAGTCAAAATTTAAGTGTTTCATTTGAGGCCCATTTTCCTATAATCTATAATAATATATCATTAGTATTCAAATAAAATACAATTGAAGACAAATATTAATAAAATTACTTATTTCCATTTAGAAACACTTTTAAAGATTAAAGCAAGCATACATAATTATTACCGTTGTTTTACCAGAGGCTTAAACTGATTTTATTTTGAAAATATCCTACGGTGGAGTTTTCGAACTTGCGGAAATATAGCTTTTTTGAAATTATTTAAATCTTTGTTAACATTTTCAATAATAATCTCAAGTGTCAAATACACTTGTGAATATTAGTTTTTATTTTGGCAGTGGGAATTTGTCTAGGACGTTGGCTAATAAATTAAAGCATTAAAAGCATAAAAAAAGTTTAGTACTATAAATTTCACAGCTAGCTAGCTAATTATGAATTCAATGTTCTTGGGTTTAGACCGTGTTAAATTGGAATTACTTCCCGACGTTTCTTCTGAGATTGCATGAGGCATCTGCTGGGATCTTCACTACACAATATTAAAATACTGAATCAACTCTGATGAACAGAGTTCAGGTATTTACACCCGACTTATGCACAGCGTTGTGACTCTCTGTAATAATTAGTTTTCACGCATGATGTAGCACGTAGCTTGCGTCTCTATTGAAATACTCAGTGCGCTTGATGATTCCAATAGATTCTCTACCTAGAACCTTGGTATATTTTCCATTAAGCATGTGTCCTGTGGAGTGCTGGTATTCAGCGAAAGCGGATTGAACAATTTCTTTCATGTTCCTTAAGTCTATGAGACACAGCCCGTCCAGTTTCACCTATATACACTTTACCGCAGGAACTACGAAACTCCTGATTCCAAATCCAATCCTTTTTATGTATATTAAGGATTGTGCGAATGTTAGGCCTCCGCAGAAGTGTTGCAATTTCATTTGTGGTACCACTAGTAGCCTGTAAAAATGCACTGCTTGATAGTTGAGTATCCAATAGTGGTTGAGGTCTGGGTTTATTATAAATTCTAACTGAACGCCTAATATCTTCAGTACAATAGTTATCCGTTTGATTTTAAAGCATCGCGTCAGTCAATTCGTAAGTAAAGGAATAATAATTGGGGTATCGGTTTTTAAGAAGGCTGGAAACCTGGAAACTGCCTTTTTAGCTAATCAAGCTTTCGAAAATGTTTATTTTCTTCTTCAGGGCTAAAACCGGAACATTTGTGGTAAACAAATAAATATATCAATAAAAAATATTTAACTTACTGCTAGGTGCAATTAATAAAAGAGGACTTTTGTCAAAAAACGTTTTAAAGGTGTATAAATACTAAAAAATGTTACAAATATATTATGTATAATCAAAAGATTTGCCAAAAAAAAATTGAAAATGACATAATTTTTTGGTTGTAAAGTTAGAAATAACAAAATAGTAAATTAATATTGTTAATTTATGGTATGTTCCAAAGTTAAAGTTTATACATAGAAAAAATTAAGTACACACAAAATAAATAAATATATATTACTCTACATTTTACACATACCTAAATAAAAGAAAAATATATAATTAAAATAAATAATTTAAATTTAAATTAGATTTAGATGGTTGAAACTCATTCAGTTGAAATTGAAACATTAGTGTGATGGTGGTTATTATTATTATTTTTAGTACCTAAGGTTGATGGGAGTAAGCAACACTCAGGTCTTCAATGTCTGTTCTTTCATTAACATATTTTGCATTAGAAGAAATTTTAACCATCTCTAAAAACAATCTTTTGTTATAGTTCATTTCATCACATAAAATTTTTGTTTCATTATACTGTCCTATGTCCTAGTTTATTAGTGTGTTCTGTGAGGGCATATATATATATATATATATATATATATATATATATATATATATATATATATATATCGTGCAGTGAAGATTCTTGAAGATACATTGTGCAAATATAGGTAAAAGGTCGGAAAGTACGTTCAATCTGATATGGTTTACACCCAAGAACCATGATTTCTTATCTTGAAAAAAGTATTTGTTTTTTTCGTTTTTTGCTAACTTTATAGTATATTGGTCTTCTCTAAGATTCCGTAACGTCACATGCATTAACAAAATATATTTATGTAATGTATAAATGTATTTTTAAGAAATTGAAACAGTATTATCCTCCCAATGTTTCCCTTTCGCGACATCTATCAAACAGATTTTTGGATAAGTGTAGACAAATCAGAATAAGGTTCTCTAACCATAATTAGAATATTTTTAAAATCTGTGTATGTTTTTACTATTACTAACATCTTAAATAAATAATAAACGTATAATTAAAGATGTAACTAACTCAATTTACTCTTATAGTTTGTTGAAATATAGGTAGTTAATTGAAATATTGTGAATTAAAGAATGTAAAAACTTATTTAAAACAATAACATTACATTTGGTATATATATTTTTAGGATATATTTAATTATTTTATTAAACAGTGTATCTATCCGTTCAATAAAATCTAAAATAAAAACATATCACGTCTACACTACTAACTTGAAATCCGCTGGAAATACGGAAAAACTTAATGCTCGTCGCAAACGGATTGCATCAAAAGACCACCTCGGGCCCTTTTTCTACAGCTAACTTCCGAGGTGTGCTGATTGCAGCGATCATCAGCGCACTTTGCTGAACGAGTGAAAAGAAAATAAAGTGATGGGGAAGAGCCCGAATGCCGCTAACTTCATTAGACGCGTCTAGTTTCGATTAGAGTCTCAACTGGTCTTAGCGGAATAGGATTTTTCACATGGGTTTTGCCAGGTAGAATATATTAAAATGTCCTTAAAATCAATGATCCTAATAACTAGATGTATAGGAAAAATACGAGAGTGGAAAGGAATATTAAAACTTTTAAAATTGCTTCTTAAACGTACTCTTATAGTTATAAAGTGGAACATTCAACTGGCATAAATTCTATAACTTAACAAAATCATAATTTGGAAAAACTGTTTTACCGGTCAAGATGAGGGCAAAAAAAATTTTTTTTAATGCAACACTCCGCATGTTATAATTTAATAGTAAAATATTATAAATAAATTTTATGTTAGTATAGGACATGTTTATACTAATTCAAGTCTTTTTCAAAATGACTTACTTTTCTATTTTAATTTTTATACAATCTATTAGATGTCATCAACGGAATGTTCAAATTCGATACTTCCATCCTAAGAATAGGTATATATATATATATATATATATATATATATATATATATATATATATATATATATATATATATATATATATATATATATATATATATATATATATATATATATATATATATATATATATATATATATATATATATATATATATATATATATATATATATATATATATATATATATATATATATATATATATATATATATATATATATATATATATATACATATGTATATATATATAAATATATATGTATATATATACATATGTGTGTATAAATATATATATATATATATATATATATATATATATAAAAGAGACACGGAAATTTCAATTTCTGTGCGGTTCTTGGTCGTAAAAGTTATACGAAACCAGTAACGGTAAGGATTAGTCCTTCACCATTTTGTCGAGAATCGACCAAAACATGACGCTATGTTTGTTTCAAGGGCCAAGGTGCCAATCTGCTACCGTGGTATCTGCCCCGGCAAGGCTCATCAGGCAGTTTCCTTGGGGGGTATCGGTATTAAAACCGAAATACCCGACAAACCCTGAAACAAACAAGGTGTCATGTCATTCGACTTTGAAAGTCGACGAGGGAAATAGGCAACCAGTGGCGCCATCTGTAGGTACTATGGTGCAACTAAATCGCTTTAGATGCGACCTACTTTGGAGCACAAGACGACACATCTGTGCAAAAATAAAAGCGAAACAGAAATTTCAATTTCTGTGCGGTTCTTGGTCGTAAAAGTTATACGAAACCAGTAACGATAAGGATTACTCCTTCACCATTTTGTCGAGAATCGACCATAGTACCTACAGATGGCGCCACTGGTTGCCTATTTCCCTTGTCGACTTTCAAAGTCGAATGACATGACACCTTGTTTGTTTCAGGGTTTGGGTATTTCGGTTTTAATACCGATACCCCCCTAGGAAACTGCCTGATGAGCCTTGCCGGGGCAGATACCACGGTAGCAGATTGGCACCTTGGCCCTTGAAACAAACATAGCGTCATGTTTTGGTCGATTCTCGACAAAATGGTGAAAGAGTAATCCTTACCGTTACTGGTTTCGTATAACTTTTACGACCAAGAACTGCACAGAAATTGAAATTTCTGTTTCTCTTTTATTTTTGCACAGATGTGTCGTCTTGTGCTCCAAAGTAGGTCGCATCTAAAGCGATTTAGTTGCACCATAGTACCTACAGATGGCGCCACTGGTTGCCTATTTCCCTCGTCGACTTTCAAAGTCGAATGACATGACACCTTGTTTGTTTCAGGGTTTGGGTATTTCGGTTTTAATACCGATACCCCCCAAGGAAACTGCCTTATGAGCCTTGCCGGGGCAGATACCACGGTAGCAGATTGGCAGCTTGGCCCTTGAAACAAACATAGCGTCATGTTTTGGTCGATTCTCGACAAAATGGTGAAGGAGTAATCCTTACCGTATAACTTTTATTGAAATTTCTGTATAACAGATGTGTTCTTACGATTCTCGACAAAATGGTGAAGGAGTAATCCTTACCGTTACTGGTTTCGTATAACTTTTACGACCAAGAACCGCACAGAAATTGAAATTTCTGTTTCTCTTTTATTTTTGCACAGATGTGTCGTCTTGGTCATGTTTTGGTCGATTCTCGACAAAATGGTGAAGGAGTAATCCTTACCGTTACTGGTTTCGTATAACTTTTACGACCAAGAACCGCACAGAAATTGAAATTTCTGTTTCTCTTTTATTTTTGCACAGATGCGTCGTCTTGTGCTCCAAAGTAGGTCGCATCTAAAGCGATTTAGTTGCACCATAGTATTTACAGATGGCGCCACTGGTTGCCTATTTCCCTCGTCGACTTTCAAAGTCGAATGACATGACACCTTGTTTGTTTCAGGGTTTGGGTATTTCGGTTTTAATACCGATACCCCCCAAGGAAACTGCCTGATGAGCCTTGCCGGGGCAGTATAATACCACAGAAATTGAAATTTCTGTAGCAGATTGGCACCTTGGCCCTGGTTTGTATAAACAAACATGAAATTTCTGTTTCTCTTTTATTTTTTTCGTCTTGTGCTCCTCGACAAAATGGTGAAGGAGTAATCCTTACCGTTACTGGTTTTTTATATATATATATATATATATATATATATATATATATATATATATATATATATATATATATATATATATATATATATATATATATATATATATATATATATATATATATATATATATATATATATATATATATATATATATATATATATATATATATATATATATATATATATATATATATATGTATATATATAGTCCCCTTAAAAAAAATAAGTTAATAGTAGAAAGCCAGAAATAAAAGAGGACATGACAACAGTGTCTGAAGAAATACAAAAAATAAGCACTATTTTGTTTATAAATATTCAGAGGGCTTTTAGTTAGTAACCGCCCTTGCGTACCAGCCACACACGAGACGATATAATTTCGCTTCATTTTGAACTTCAGTAATAGCAATTTTATTTAGATCGATAACAAACTACTGGCGTACAAAACATTTTTACATGAGGTTTTATTTTAACATTCTACGTCCTCGCCAGTTTTCTAACCCACTAGTGGCTTAACATGACAGTTACTTTTCTCAATCGAAAAAAGAAAATCTTTTAATGTAGTTAAAACTCCTATTGTTTTTAGTTTCGTATTTATGTATATCTGTATAAGTACTTAATAGCTTCTACAGTCTACACTTAGGTACCTGTGATTTAGAATGCATTGTTTTATTTTTAACTCACACTGGAAAGGTAATACAATATTATTAACTGTTGGTAAGTTTTTAGGTAAATTTATAGGGGGTCCTGAAGAAGGAAATAAACATTCTCGAAAGCAGCATCGTACAATAAAGATTCTGTCGCATTAGGGGATAATTCTTTGACTGCCTACTTCCTATTTTATTTTATACAACGATATATGGTTGGTGAATGCTCATTAAGCGTCTATTAGTATTCAACTATTTAATATATTTTTATGTCACTAAAAGTACACAGTGAATTTAAGTGTATGACTCAAATGCAATCGTAAAAAAAATACAATTTATAATACTTTTGAAAACCACTTTTTACACTCATGGAACTTGTGTCACTCACCTACCATCAAACTGTCACATTCGTGTAAAAAGTTCTGTTTTTATAACTTCTACAGCATACTAATTTTTAGGATTTTGTCAGAATCTAGCTCTCTTTGTTAGGTCTGCCCACTTCGAAAAGGCGTCACTGTTGGACAGTACAACATTCCCAAATGTGTTTTATTAAAACGCACTAGTACAATTCGCATAATATTTCAACCCTTTGAAAATCCAACGCATGCAACTAGAGCAGGTTATCATTCAATTTATGTCAGTCGACAATAATCACATACCAACGTCATTTTATGTTGTAAATTCGTCGCATTATTATGCAAGTTACCGATATCAACAATAGACTGTCGCCAAGGAAGAGCATCAGGAAGCAGCACCGTCTGTCAACTGTCACGTATAGGCGCGCCGCATTTGTCATTATGAGTCATGGCACATACGGGCATGTCACCAATATACTTGACAGATTTATGAGTAGCAGCAATTGCCCAGATACCTCTTTTAGAACTTGCACGACCGGTGATTATTTATGAAAATGGCTTTGTTTTGCCAACTTTGACCCCGAAATATAATTATGTCCTAGTAATAATTTATTGTATTTAACGTTAGAAGGAGCAGCCTTGAAGATTGAAGAATACTTATTTCACGGTCAGTATTGAATCGATATTTGATTGAAATCAATATCTTGGTAAATAAACAAAACGGATAATTTTAAATTTCCCTTATATTATCGTAAAAGGGTAATTTTTTTCGGCATGCAGTGCAACATTCATAATTCTATTTAATAATGTCTTTAATAATTTTAGCTATGTAGTAAGCCAAAAATTTGTAAGTATCTAAATTTAAGAAGGTCATTATTAAGCTTTAATTTATTAATAACCGGAGTGTGTTGATAGTTTTGTTAATTGCCTCTGTGGATGTAGATTCGGCATTCTTGGGTTTTTTTTTCAGAACGACTATTTTTAAGCGGTAAAAAGCAACAAAACTTGTGGTAAAACAAACATTTATTTAAGATGTTTAGTAGTATCAAAATTGTAAAAGATTTGCTAAACATTTCAAAAAGCTAACAAATTGACCTAGATGGGACTGGAATGAGTCTAAAAATTGTTTATCTTTATAGTAGCAGCAATGATACAAATCATTAAACACCCAGAAGAAAAAATGTAAAATGAAGCTAATAGCTATAAGGCAGGGTGTACTCTTTATTTGTTTGTCTGATCTAGGGATAAAGGCTAGTTGGCAGAGTAACTTCTTGTTGCTTCTGAGATCACCAAAAGTTTTGGCATCCTTCTCAGTTTCCTCCCTATAGAGGTTAGCTAACACAGATCGGAAGTTTTCACGGTTGTGGTCAATTAAAAGATTATGTTTCTTTGGATTAAACCGTCTCCATTAAAGCTAAAAGCGTCTACATAGACGACAGCTTAGTAATATGGCCTCAAGCTCCGGTAAATTTCTCTGTATTTCTTGATCATTTGAATGAGCAGCACACTAGTATAAAAATTACAATGAAACTTGAATCAGAAGGCACGATTCTCTTTCTAGATGTTCTTATACAAAGGAGAGAGCATGGTTCTTTGGGTAAATCTGTATATAGAAAACTAACACATACGAGTAGACATTTAAAGACACATTCACATCATTATCCGGTACATCCGCAATAGTTTTTAATTAATTGGTCTTCAGAGCCCTCGAGATTTGTGCCCAAAATTCTTCATACATTGGAAAAAGAGAAACTAATTCAAGCTCAAGAGAGAACTAATATTGCACTGAGGTTATTAGACGGTCAGTTAGAAAATATAATAATCCTACTCCACGACAGGAACCTAAAAAGGAGTTACCAATAGGAATCTTCAGCGCACCCACAAGAAAATTTGACAATAGTTGCGATCTTCAGAGGACATTATTGCTTTGCAAATGGTAGAGGCATATGTAATTTCCTGTACATAGGGTGATGTATGTATTGGAGAAGCTGGACGACCCATATCCGCTAGGCTTGATGATCATGAAAGATGTATTTAAAAGAAACAAATTATATCATATGCTGCATCTGAATACCTAAGTTTCACTGGACATGTCATAAATCAGGATTCTATAAACGGGAAATTGGATAATCTATTGAAATTTATAAGCGTCTTAATATTTTTAATAGAGATACGGGCTACAGTCTACATCGTATGTAGAAACCGATCACTACACCGAGTCATGGTTCGAAGAACACAGCTTGGGTATAAAAATGCGGCTTAAATTCCTCTGAAGTCATTCAGTCTTCAGATCTCTTCTGATTCCATATTGACTTAGTCTAATTCCGAAAACCATGATTTCTTAACTAATCTAAATATTGTTGCGTGCGCTCTAATTAAACAGAGATACGGGCACCTGATGTGGTTACAGTGGTTAATTTATTTGTACTTGATGGACTATCTATATAAAGTATAATCGATTTCTGATGAAAGTTTTGAGGAATTTTATGGATCATTCATACATTTTGTCAGCAAAATAAATTAGTATAAAAAAATATAGTATAGAAATCGATTTTCTCGTTTCATTTAAATTGAATATTTTTATCGCATTTTTGGATTCTACGAAGAGGTCGAGACTTAGTTGCAGTCGTTTTGGAAATGTTTGATTTTAAAATTTTTTCACGTTTATATTTATGTACAGGGTTATTTTTTATAATTTGCCACCCCCTGAGAGGCTTATTTTTTTCAAGATACAGAGAAATAGTTCCTATGAAAGTTATAGGGAATTTTCTAAAGATTTACATGGCGGTAATTTTAAAGTTTTGAGGAATTTTATGGATCATTCATACATTTTGTCAGCAAAATAAATTAGTATAAAAAAATATAGTATAGAAATCGATTTTCTCGTTTAATTTAAATTGAATATTTTTATCGCATTTTTGGATTCTACGAAGAGGTCGAGACTTAGTTGCAGTCGTTTTGGAAATGTTTGATTTTAAAATTTTTTCACGTTTATATTTATGTACAGGGTTATTTTTTATAATTTGCCACCCCCTGAGAGGCTTATTTTTTTCAAGATACAGAGAAATGGTTCCTATGAAAGTTATAGGGAATTTTCTAAAGATTTACATGGCGGTAATTTTAAAAACAAAAGACGATCGGAAAATCACTAAATCACCATCAACTTTGTTATTTTAAATAGGACACCCTGTATTTTTTAACATTTTTGTATTCTCCTTATTCTGCCTTTTCCAAAAATATATAAATTGTTTATATTCGGACCAGTAGTTTTTGACTTATTCTACTTTAAAGTTACCACATATGACAATTTCACAGATATGCAGCCGTACTTAAATCACAGTACCCATGACATGATGAAATCGCTTTACCCATGGAATGTCACCAACAAAAACAAAACACTTACTGTTATTCGTAAGTAAAATATTTTACTGATTTTACGGAAAACAAAATTAATAAAATCTAAAATGCATTTTACCGAAGAAGAAAAACTAAAAAGTCTTTAAATTTCTTTCGCAAATGCTAATAATGCGTTAATTGCAGTGCGATAATACAGGCTGCTATATCCTGGTGCAAGAGTTCCCTCAAGAAAAACTGTTGAATATATAGTAAAAAACCACGCACAATGAAAATCCTTGCAGAGGCAAAGAAGATGAGCAAATTCTGACTTGGACGAGGAATTATCCATATTATATTTTGAAGGTAAAAATTGTTTCTTTAGGTTAAGTTCAGTGCTAAAAAAAAATTGATACTGCCCGTATAAAATTAGACCAGTGCAACTATTAACCAACGATCATTTAAACCAACGCCTCCACTTCTGCGAGGATATGCTGACCAGATTGAGGCAAGATATGCTGTTATTCAGAAAGATTTTGTAGTCTGATCAGTCTTGTTTTACCACAGCCGGAATGTTTAATAAAAAAACAGGCACCATTGGGCAACAACAAATCCACATATAATTGAAGAGCGAAAGAGATAAGGGCGGAAGTCAATAAATGTGTAGTGCGGCATCTTGGGAAACCAAATTATTGGTCGATATTTATTAAGGGTATGTTAAGGGGGAAACGATAATTAAATAACGAAATTGAGCATTTTTTGGAGCAGCTTCCTTTAAACACTTATAACCAAATAATTTGGCACCAAGATGGCGCACCACCACACAACATTCGAGAGGTCACGGATTTTTTAAATGCTCGATATAATTTGTGGATTTGCAAATATGGCCATATCTGTTCATTGGCCCGCGAACAGTCCCAACCTTACACCTTTGGATACATTTTTGTGGGGATACCGACCGTTGACGAGTTGCGACAAAAAATAGTGTATGCAACTAGGGTTTTAAATACAGAATGACCCACCTTCATTAACCAAGCAATTAGGAAACCGGAAAGAGTGTTTCAAAATTACTTGGATAATGGAGGGGGGGGGGTCACGTAAATAGGCTGTAAAAATATTAATTCCTAGTTCTTGCTTTGTTTTTGTTGGTTTGTTATCGTTATATTAGTATATATATAATCACATTAAATATATTTTTTTTACAAATTACTGCTTTGTTTTCGTTGGTGACATTCGTAAAGCGGTTTAAGTATCTGTGGATTGCGATTTAAGTATGGCTGCATATCTGAAAAACTGTCAAATGTGGTAACTTTAAAATGGAATAAGTCAAAAACTACTATTCCGAATATAGACAAATTATATATTTTTGAAAAGGAGAATCCAAATATGTCAAAAAATACAGGGTGTCCGATTTAAAATAACAAAGTTATTGGTGATTTAGTGATTTTACGATTGTCTTTTGTTTTTAAAATTGTAAATCTTTAGGAAATTCCCTATAACTTTCGTAGGAACCATTTCTTTGTATCTTGAAAAAATAAGCCTCTCAGATGGTGGCAAATTATAAAAACCCTGTATATAAAATTCTAAATTCACGATGTCTAAAGTATCATTGTCAATCTTGCCATTACCTTTGATTTAAATGCTTAAAAATTAAAAAAGGTAGCACGTATCTTATTTTCAAGCTGGACACACATAACAATGTGAATAAATTTTAAATTTAAATACTTCAAAAATGATAATAAAACCGACTGGGGTATGTTATTCAAAATAAGTCTAGAACTTTTGGTAAAATCAAAAAATTACCATAAAAACCATATCATCCAATTAAAAATAAGCGAGAAAATCGATCTTTTATACTGTATCTATTTTATTCGATGATCATTTGTTTCGCTGATAATATTTAAGGGAGAACTGCACGCAAAAAGTGAAAAACTAGCGACAAGGTCTAGTCAAGTTCAAAGTAAGATGAAAAGGTACCTACGTATTAGAAAAAACTTCCTGCACGTCCGACCTCAAAAAAATGTGTTATATAGGCAATTTAAATTACATTTCGTTTAAAAATGGGTTCAAAAGGGTTCACGCGCTGCAGAAATACAAAGACATGAGTACGATTTACCATTTCAAATTTTGCAGTTACGTAGACAAAGGATCAATGCTAGTCGGTAAAGAGCTATTTTGTGGAAAAAAAATATATGCGACGGCATTTGCGTCAAAAAGTGGTCGAAAAATGGTCAAAAATGGACAAATCTACTTCTATTTTATAATTCTAGATTAGATTTTTTCATAAAAAAACGCATTTAGCGCCCAACTATACACATTTCCCTATTGAAATCACATTGAAGCTAATACATATCTCTTATAGTTTTAACATAATATTGCAGCGGCGGAAGGCTTGCAAATGACCCATAATACTGCGTGCAGTTCCCCCTTAAGAATGCTCCATAAAAATCCAAAAAAACTGTGTTGAAAATGTTAACATTTTCCTATACCTTTATAAAGAAAGAAGTTATTAGACTGTTCACTATTATTTGGATATTCCTGGCACATAGCTACATGGAACTCACAGGGGTCCAGGTAATTTAAATCTGAGTGTGACATACGTAAACATATGTTGGTGGCTCATTACCATCTTTTCATTCCAGGATACCAAGATCTGTCAACGTATGCCTAGGCATGTCTTACTCAGTAGCGTCGGGAAGATATGGGGGGATATATCCCACAATACTTTTTAAGTATAAACAACATTTTCTTTGTCTTCAAAATTTAATTTTTGCTAAAAATTTTACTCTAAAAATTTCACACCTAAATTCCTAACTAATCAAAAGCATTTATTTTGATTCAATTCCATGGCAACCCAAAATATTTCCGGAAATATTCACCCTCCAGGGTACCCTCGGCCATATTCTTAATAAATGGAAATATTTCTGTCACAATCCTGGAAACATGAAGTTTTTGACCTTGATTTTATTTTTAAAATGAAAATTAATATTTTTTAATACTTCTTGGTTACTGAGTACTTAAATAATAATTAAAGAATTAAAACTAAAACATATTTTTTTTAATTCTTACTTATTGTATTATTAACCACAAAATCAAAGTGCTTTTGAAAGTCTATCAAGAATTCTTCTTTGGCGAATATGAAAAACTCTTATTAATTAAATATCTGCTTTAGTACATAAATATAATGTTGATACAATTTTATGGAACCTAACTTTACAAATCCGTGAAAACTTGGTTGAGTCTTGGTTTAAATTCTTCTTTATTGTTCTGAACAGATTTTCCTCCGGATTATGTAGATTGCACTTGGGTACATTCATTAATAATGTATGATAAGTATTTTAGATCTTTGATGATTTATTTTGAGATCGCGGGACTCTTTGCAACGTTTACACAATTTATGGTTTTCAACTTTCTCTATGATCTCGAACTTTTACGTTTTTGAAACTTGACTGATATCGACAAAAAAATCAAAAACACCCCATTTAAACGTAAGCAGAATGCAACTGGATGGCGCGCCTACGCGCTACGTTGGCGAACGCGACAATTATTAGTCAAGTGGTTCTTGTTTCAAAGCCATCTGAGATTTTCTTGTGTGATATACCCACAGACTTCCTAAGTACAAATGCACTGCCATCGTTTCATTAATATAACGTAAAAAACAAACGTCACCCACCGATCTACTTATTTGTTCTACTCTGCGGTAATCCGTAATTACCGTTGGGCTAGATCAACTTTATTTAGGTATTTATAAAGACTTTACCAAATAATTTTGTTTCAGGTTTTTGACCATCAGTAAAAAACAAATTCAAAATATTTTTATTCGTAATCGTGTTGGCATTAGATAATCCCAGAACGACAAAGTAAGTGTTTTTCAGGAATAATTGTTATTGTCTCACATATGAACCAGCCTAAAGAATTACTGCGCCACATGCACAAATTAAAATACAACACTTGGATAAGTTCAAAAGGTCCATAAATCTGTCTAAGCCTGCGTATATTTCTGTAAAACAATAAAACAGACGTTAATAAACCATCTGAATAACGACTCTGGCTTTGACATGCGATATACCAGGTTGATTATATGTATTAAAATATTTTGAACAAATAACGGGTGTAAGTGTTTTTTGGCATAATGAGTAATTGATGTTATATATCTGTCTGTACTGATCTATTTGCAAATGAATAAAAAATCGATTTTAAATAAGCAAATGATCTTTTTGCTACTAGAAAATAAAATTAAACACATTTTTTAATATTAAGGTTTAACAGCTTAATACTCACATGCATAATAAGTATTGCTTTCTAAGCCACAAATATCTTTGTGAAATATGCTAAATCAGAAATGTTAATAAATATTTTGTTTTTTGCAGAGACTAGACATTGCAAAAAATCAGTAAATTTCCTTTAACCGGAATTTCCCTCGTTATGAATTTAACCTTTTATTAGGAATATTGAATTGTGAGCCAATTTAGTTCAGTAAATAATGATTTAGTCACACACATTTCAACACTTTTATTGTTCGCCATTTTGTTTCATCATATTGGATTCCTACCAGTATTTTACCAGTTTCTACCTATGCCACACTTGATTTTTCGACGTAATCTGTATATTTAAAACACTAAGCCAGATTTTTCCGAAAGTTCGTGACAGAGTTGTACTGCACCAATTTATAAGATTTTTTCTTGAAATGATCGTCTGGCTACCGAGACCTTTCAACACTACTTTTTGTATTGTTTTATTTCGTACTCTAAAACCAGTATATTTTTCTTCAATATCATTTCTGGAAGATGTGGTGAATGCTCCCAGTGTTCTTATATTTCCACTGGAAACTCATCCGGCCATCTAGCGGAAAAGGCAGAACAAGGTCTTCCAGGCCAGTTAGTTTAAAATAAATTTATTAAGTAGTTTTTACATTGACATACACCGCTATTTTATTACGTTATGTTGAATTCGTATCAGTTTATCCCTATATCACATTTAATTTTTCTGCAAAATTCAGATTAGAAAAAATTATTTGGCCGCCATCTTGAATTCGTACCACAACTTTAATAGTTTATCTGTGTATCACACTTAATGCTTGCACAAAATTAGATATTAATCTACTAAGTACCTAGTTTTTTCAGGCTGATTTCTTAAACATTTTATTAATCCACCATTTTTTTGCACTATCTTGGATTTATACCAAAATATTGCAGTTAGTAATAATTTATTTAATATTTACGGCTTATTTTGTTTTTCATATTGGATTTTTACCAACTAATTACTTGTTTTTGAAAATTGAAAGTCCATCTGATAAATACTTTTTAAGTAATGCCGCGAACTGACAGACTGATTGACCAAGGGAATTGATAAAACATATTTTTTGGCATCGATGTATGCCAAAACGTGAAGATGGTGATTTTTTTCACGATTACAAACATTTTATTTGGCCGCCATTTTGTTCCGCCATCTTGAATTAGTACCATAACTTAGACTAGTTTATCTCCATACAACAATTAGTTACAGCACGAAAATTGAAATGAATCCACTAAGTAAAATTTGGCGTGCAAATCTGAGGAAGAATGCAAGTATCTATGGAAACGGTGCATCACTCATTGTTGATTGGCCAAAACCCTACATATTCATAGAAACGGCTTGCTTTCGACAAACCTCCCCCTTTCGTCGGGGATTCAGATCCGTGCGGCATACTATAGTTTTTTCAGGCTGATTTTTTAAATATTTTATTGGTCGCCATTTTCTTTCGTCATCTTGGATTTGTACCAACATTTTACCAGTTGATACCCATATAATACTTGATTTTTATGCAAAATTTAAGATAAACTGGATATGTTTCACTAGGCCGTCATTTTGTTTTGCCATATTAGATGTTTGCCAAAATGTTACCAGGTCATCCCCTTAATCTTAATTTTTTGTCAAAATTTGAGGTCAATCGGTTAAGTAGTTTTTTTGCTATGCCGTGAACAGACAAACTGACAGATAGACCAACAAAATTGAGAAAATATGTTTTTCGATTCCTAGGGACCGTCAAACGTAAAGATCTGAAAAATTTTGGAGGGTGGTTTTTTCTTATAAAATACCACAAGAGAGAAAATTTTGCCGGCAAAATTTTCCAATTGTTAATGAAAGTTTGTTGCTCATGACATTTTTCCAAACCACTCTCCTGAAAATGTCATTCGCGAAATTACCACAAAGCAACAAACTTGAGGAAATTTCACGAGAACAATGTCTTACTATATATAATATCAAATAAAAAAGTGAAATCAAAAGAAATAACTGTCAAAAGCGCTTCTTTTTATTTGTTTGTGTTGTATTAAATAGGGTAATTAAATTGGTAACCAAGGATATTTGACCTAGGTGACACTTGTCAAAATGACAAAATCAATTTTTTACTTTAACCCAGCAAAATTCTGTCGCTGAAAAACCATCTTGTTGATTTTGTACAGGTAGGGAGAATTATAGAGTGGAATAGTCACGGTTACAAATACTTCACTTCTCGAGGGAAGTAAAAATTGGTTCCTAATCATGATTTTCTTATTCTAATAAAGCCAAAAAATCCCCAATGTATTACCTTTCATATTATCAAGTTACCTTTTCTCACTGGCAAGGCGCTGTCGCGGTCGTTCCAACTCGGAACAAAATAAACAGCTACCCTAAAGCGTCGATCTCCCGGTTTCTTACTCCGACATTATCCAGTTAATTTTCTACTTATTCTCGTTGATTTTTGACTTTGCGTTGCCCAATTTCGCCTAATACGTCCCAAAGGAACCACAAAACATTTCTGAAAACGCGTCACCGACCGACGTCGACGAAAAACGAATGAATAGACACAAAAGGGAGAGATAAAGAACGCGGGGCCAAAAGGAATAATGCATAATTCGCTCATAAAATATGTCGGGGCTACGAATTGAACGCTATCCTTCAAAGGGGGGCAGGTTCGACCTAAGATTTATTGGGCAATAAAGTATTATAATTAAACGGGCACAGAAACCAGCAATGTCACTCGGGCTGGATCTATAAATCTAAAGGGTGCCGCGCACCACCGGACGGCGTGATCATACAGGGTTAAAGGTAAAGTGAAATGACGCAGGAACGGACCTAAGATGTTAAAAATTAAAACTTGCAGAATATAATATTATCATCTTTAAAAATGCGCTATGGAAATGGAAGTTTTCATAGTGCCGATTTATACCCAAATTAGATCAATAAATGTATTAAGTCGAGTTTGTATATTTTTAGTAAACTTTTCCGAATTCCACTTTCACCTTTGCTTTCAGGTGCTGGAACTCTTCGCACGTCTAAATTAAATTCAAATTTTTGCGTAACATTTGTCTGCAAATGCTGTTGTAACCTTTTTGTGGGGAAGGGAAGTGCCTTTCCCGCATTAATGCCAAAATTACCATACAAAATAAACTCATGTACTTTCAGAATTAAACTGAAGCAATTCTGTTCACCTTTCAGAATACCGGTCATGGTTCTAAAAAAAATGCTCTAATGAAATGGCTTTGATTCTTATGCAGTTATTTCAAGTGTCTTAGTACAATCAGTATATTCCCTAAAAATAATCCAAAATCGTGACTGCAGGCCTATGTCCCATATTTGTATTAGACAATGAACAATTGCAATAATCTTAAAAGGTCGAACTAATTTGTGACTAGAAATACGAGAGAAACAAGAATTGGTTTGTCTTTCGTAACTTGCATTTGTGGTAAAAGTTCCAGATTGTTTACCACATACATATCCAAAGCTTTCAGTAAATTTGGAAAGATGCAATACCTAATACTCCTTACCTACGTCTAGTCAAAGTACTTCGATATTCGATGGATGGCAGCATGTCTGATTTCCATAAAGTCAAGACAGAAAGGGTTTATAAGAGATTCAGAATTAATACCTATTTTATTTATTATCCACATGTATTGCTTGTTTTCTGAAACAGACATCATATTAAAAAAGCTCTTCAGGGATTGATACTCCTAGTTTAACATCTTTTTCTTTTTCTCATTATTTTCTCCTATTGAAGAGGAGTGGACCGGTCACTCATTCAATTATATTCATCCATTTCTCTCGGTCCATAGCTGTGATTTCTACCTCCTGTGTTGCTTTGTTAGTATTTCGGTTCAACGTTTAGGGACTTAGTTCAATTTCTGGGTTCTTCAACCGTTCCTTGAATAATTATTTTTTTCTAAAATAGGACTATTCTTTTTGCATTATATACTGATTACAATATGAGACGCGGAGCTAGTTGCTACGTTAATAAATCCTGATGAGTTTAAATACACTTTTCATTTCTTGCAACTTCCCTCTTAAATAATCCTAGGCGTAAAAATCTAGTAGCGATATCGAATTAACGTATGTCGATTTATAAAATGGAAAGAGATAAGAACACACCTTGTCAGTGGGCTACAGGACTAGAATTATTTGTTTGGAGCAAAGGAATTTTTCTAATTTAAAACCATCAGTAATAATAATATATAAATTAGCTGCAAAATATTCGAATTAATAACATATTTACCTATATTCCAATAATATATCACGAAACTCGTTTAATATTTTCCACTATTTTATTTTTTGATCTGTAGCAAAAATTAAAACTTACATTTTTTTTCGAAAACTATCTATCAACTCTAGTTATCCGGAGTAGGCCTGCAAAATAAAACCTCGTGGGTCATATTTCATATTTACCATTTATTACACCCAAACCTTCTTATCTTTAAAGCTTTCAGAGCTCTGGTCAACTAAAAAATGATACATTCTGGGGTTAGTAGAATTTCCATTTCATTTGGCAAGCTTGCTAAGGGCAATCAGTGTGTTCAATAAAAGTAATCCAAAATCGTGACTGCAGACCTAATACACTTTTCCAAATTCTCCCTTTCACCTTTGCAGTTGGTTGCTGGAACTTTTCACACGTCTAAATTAAAGTCAAATGTTTGTATAACAGTTCTAACCATTCTGTACACTTTCCTTTCCTGCATTAATATCAAAATTACCGTACAAAATAAATTCATGTACTTTCAGAATTAAACTAGAGCAATTCTGTTCACCTAGACAAAATGCCGGTCATGGTCCAAAAAAAAATGCTCTCCTGAAATGGCTTTGATTCTTATGCAGTTATTTCAACTCTCTTAGGATAACCAGTATGTTCCCTAAAAATAATCCAAAATCGTGACTGCAGGTCTATGTCCCATATTTAAATTAGACAATGAACAATTACAATAATCTTTAAAGGTCGAAGCTAATTTGTGATTAGAACTACGATAGATACAACAGTTGTTTACAACTGTGGTAAATGTTTTCAGTTCCAGATTGTTTCTATTATGCATATCCAAAGCTTTCAGTAAATTTGGAAAGATGCAATACTTAACATACTCCTTACCTGCGTTCAGTCAAGGTACTTCTATATTTGACGGATGGCAGCATGTCTGACTTCTATAAAGTCAAGACAGGAAGGGTTCTTAAGATATTCAGAATTGATACCTATTTTATTTATTATTTACATGTTTTATTTGTTTTCTAAAGCAGACATCATATTAAAAAAGCTCTTTAGGGATTGATACTCCAATTTAACATCGTTTTCTTCTCATTATTTGCTCCTAATGAAGAATAGTGGCACGGTCATTCATTCAACTCCATCCACTTTTCTTTGTTCACAGCTGTAATTTCTAAATCATGCAACTCCTCGGTTTGTTGCTTTGTTAGTGTTTCGGTTCAACGTTTAGAGGATTTAGTTCAGTTTCTGGGTCCTTCAACCGTTCCTTGAATAATAATTTTTTCTAAATTAGGTCGTCATTGTCGTATTGTATACTAATTACAATATCAGACGCGGAGCTAGTTGCTGCGTTAATAAATCTTAGTTTTAGCCGAAAAACGATGGGAAAAAATCATCATTCCGTTAGACTGATATTCCAGATACGAGTCATTCCTCAGCGATGAGTTTAAATACACTTCCCATTTCTTGCAACTTCTCTCTTCAATAATCCTAGGCGTAAAAATCTAATAGGTGTATCACGTTAACCGTATGTCAAGTTACAAAATGAACAGCGATAAGAAGACACCTTGTCAATGGGCTCCTCCTGGACTAAAATTATAGTTGTTTGGGAGTAAAGGAATTTTTCTTATTTAAAACCATCAGTAATAATAGTAATGATAAACTAGCTGTAAATTATTCAAACTAATAGCATATATACCTATATTCTAATTTTATTTTTCCATCTGTAGCAAAAATTAAAATTTAATTTTTTTTCGGAGACTATCTATCAATTCTAGTTGTTCGGAGTCGGCCTGCAAAATAAAACCTCGTGAGTAATATCTTATATTTTTCATTTATTTCACCCGAACCTTCTTATCTTTAAAGGTTTCAGAGCTCTGGTCAACTAAAAAATGACACATTCTGGGATTAGTAGCAGCGGATGGCCAAGTAGAATATTCATTCCATTTGGCAAGCTTGCTAGTACGTGTAGTTATTCAGAAGAAGGCGTTCCTGTTCAACCTATTTTGCCTAGTCTTAGTTATCTTTATCCGCTAGGAGGACCAAAAGTCTAGGTTGTGTTGAAACTTCTTATGAAGTAATTATAGTTCCTAAAGATAAGATTGTGTCAAAGTGGAACTTCTTTTTGATGTTTCTCCTTTAATTGCACGAGTCACCCTTAGGGATATTTGTTCCTCGAGATCAGACAACAATGTCATTCGTCAGTATATACACGGCCTCGCAAATAAATAAAACAGATTAGATACTGCTTACAACACTTCAAAGAGTTTATTATTTTTCTTATTTCTTTGCTGTAATATATGAAGAGACACTTGGACCACATCCTACGCAACATGTATATATGAGCAGTGTATTAAAAGCAAACAATTGGTTCAGTGTGCTTTAACAGAACACCATTACTCACTTGTTGAATCTCTCCGAGTTCTTTCAGTATTTTTGAAAATGTCTAGTATAATCACATGAAACGTTAGAATGTAATTCCCCTTTGATACACTCTAATCCCAAAAGCTAATTATTTCCTAACTTCAAATATAATTTAACCAAAGCCAATGATTGGTATACATTCTTGTTTACCTTCCTTATATCGCAGTTAATGAACAGGAAATTATGAGGAGTTGTTCATTTAGTATTATTAGTTATTGTCAAGATTGCCTAATCCAAGAAGTAATAATTTTTGTTCGTTTTAATTTAGGGAGTAAGATATTCAAGACAAGCAGATAAATAACGATGCTGCAGACATCAGATCAAAATGGTAATAATAAAAATATTTGATATATATCTACGATCTGATAGTGTAAAAACTGAAAGTGACTTGTAATAGTAAGTCTCTATTATCACCATCTGACAATGCTTTCGAATAGGTGTCAATAGCAACTCCTGTACCTAAAAAAAAGTTGTTAGAATATATTATTCATTGAATCCAACTCTGAAACAGAAGGATTTAGACGCAGCATTCTGGTTGTCAGTTTTCATAGGCATTTGCTGTTGTCACTTGAGTTTTTTAATGATAGTTAACAAGATCAAATACTTTCATAGTCTAATAAAACAATGTTCACTGCTCGAATAAATAAATAATTTTTTATATGTTTTTATTTGTTATACTTACAACACCTTGATTGCCTTAACTGTCAAAACAGCCTTTAGGAAACCGAGGTTTTTTTTCTTCTTCTCATCACAAACAATTTACGGTTTATAGTTTATTATCATAATTGTATGTTGTATCTATCAAACCGAAAATCAAGGATTTCTCGAATAATGCGCATGCAGAAATAACAGTGTAGGACATACTTTTTTATCTTTACAAATTTTATCTAGATACAATACCTGTAGGAGCAAAACCGACATTTGTTGTTACCAAGAGAACATATAAGACATGAAATATAAATATCTATATATATATATATATATATATATATATATATATATATATATATTGATGGAGGTCTATAAGTTTTTAATATTGTTTGAAAAATTTTTAGTTTTTATACTTTTTAATTTTTGGGCAGGATCTTTTTGTTAATGTATTACTATTTTTAAAAACATATATTAATTTTTAGTTCATAATATTTTTACTTTATTACTCTGCAATAAAAAAAAATATATTATCATGTATTATTTCATCGACTAATATTTTAATTTAAAAATTTAATAATTTGTTTATTTTTCTCTCTTCTATACTAAGAAACAATAATATGGATTTTCATTTGGACTCGCTATTGACGTTATTACGCTGCTCTCTCAACCTTAGAGTCTGGTTGTTACTCTAATTCAGGCAACTATCAAATCCGAAGCAGTTCCATTTTAAAATGTTGCCAGTTCTTTTCCAGGGTTATCTCTTAAATCATATAATTTGTCATTAATGCTATTTCCTTATAATGCTGATTTTTTATTAGCTTATTATCAGCTGTCAATTTTGAAAAACCAATGATCAGGAGAACCTTTTCGGAATGGCTCCTGCTGTCTTCTGGCAGCCAGAAGTATCGTTGTATACGCGTTATCTTAAACATATATTTTTAAGTTTTTTGTTCTATGCGGTATAAGTCTACGATTAGTTGCGGTAGTTTTTTGTTTATCTTGCCTTTTTGGTGAAATAATTGTTATGTTCCAGAAACGTTTGTTAAATTCCTTAGTTTAAGGTAAGGATAGAAGAGATTTTCTTTTAACTTTTAAGGCCTTGTTCTTTATTGTAAATATTTTGACAGGGTCCTTCTCCTACCTCAGACGAGTCTCTAGCTACCTTGTAAAAGTTTTCTTTTACTTATTTCTCCCAATTGTCACCAAATACCGAAAACACAAAGAAAACCTAACATTTACCTGCAAATTTTTTTTATGGCGTTCACATCCCGGACAGGAACTTTGCCACATGGCCTATTTGAAAAGGGGCAGTGCCTAATAATCTTCTTGATTTTGCTGTCCTTGGAATAACTAGCCCTCTATACATTTTAACTCCAGGTTCCTGCAGCTTTTGGAGTAAACTGTTTAAATTTCTTCAGGCATATTTTCTTTACTTAACTTTTTTTATTTAGTTACATATATAGTAACTTGGTTAATGATGTAAAATTTAATGTGATTTTTACAGTTTCAAGTAATGACTTTCAAGGCGATAGTTATATATATTTTCTACATATTCTGTTAATTTCTTGATCAAGGAAGGCGTAAGTATGTGAAGTCTTTATTTATTCGGTTTTATCTTGAACAGTTTCGAGGCGTAAAATTTAGTTAATCACGACCATCAGAGTTGCTTGTAACTTAGGACCATTTTTTATTATTTATTATAATTGTTATTATTATAATGCAAAATTATACTGCATATTTGAAACTTGTTTCAAGAATTTTTCAATTAATTTCAGATTCAGGTTTCTTAGTTCCAGGGCTCTGTAAACTAGGTGCTTATTAAACTCAGCGGCACCCCAATGAAAATTGAGGAAAATTCATTTTCCCCTCAATAGTACATGTTACAGACAAAAAAACATTTTATTAGGCCGCCATTTTGTTTTGCCATTTAGGATTCGCATTAAAATTTCATAACTGCTTCCCTAAATCACATTTGATTTTTGTGCAAAAATTTAAATCAATTGAATAAATAGTTTTCTGATATTTTAAAAAAAAATTACTGTGCCCCCAATTTGTTTCCCTATAATGGAATAGCACCAAAATTTTATTAGTTCATCAAATTTTTAGTTATACAGCTCACAGTCAGACCGGCGGAATTGAAAAAACAAGCAAAACGCAAAGATTTGCCACTCTCTGATGGTGTTTTTTTATTACTATAATTCTCTTTCACCAGAAAAAAAATTCAATAAATGCTGCAATACAAATTTTAGGTATAATCACAATTAATTAAAGACTAATTATCTCCTCATATTCTAGTTGTTGTATGAATAATGAGGTAAAAATGCCATTGAAAAAATATGTACCGTAAATAAGTCTCGTCAGTATTCGTAAACGTCTCGATATAAGTCTGTTATTGACAGTTTTAACCTATTAATGTTTTTAGTATCTAAGGTATTTTCTACGTCCTCAAAAGGGAGGAGCCTTGAATAGTTTATGTAAGAAACTTTATGCGCCTGTCAATAGAATTATTATTAAATAAAGCATCTGCATTTAAAAAAAAACATTAAAATGGTACATAATCTGTATTGTATGTAAAATATTGTACAAAGCGAATTATAAAACTTTTTTGGCAACAAGCATTTTCGCAGTATAGTATTTCCTTTTCCTAAAAATAAGTGTCATTTATTGCCTAGATTATTATTCCTTTTAAAATACAATCGATGTATGTTTTTATGTATTAAATTAGCTTTTTTAAGTGGCTTTTTTGAGTTGCAGAGCCGTGGCTAATGCTGTCAGTAATGGCAATTATTATGCAAGTAGTTTTATGATGTAGGCCAGTGTAGAACATCAAACGGTAACGAGTTTGTAACAGATGTAAACAATTATCTCCGCAGTAATTCAAGAATTATTTACAATTCATAAAGAACAATGAGGCCGAATCTAAAACGTCTGTTGGAAGATCAGCGCCAGCTCTCGGGTTATTTACACTCGAAGTTGTGCCGCTTCTGAACATCTCGCTACAAATAAATCACGAATAAATAATGAACAACAAACAAACGCTTATATTTATTAGTCGTAAAAGTTTGGCAGTAAAAAGGAACACACATCGGAATTAGGGAGTTTTCAATTCGAAAAATGTGCCCCGAATTCTGTTTATCTACGTAAAACTTGTCGGAACTTCTTTTAGTAAGGTGGTCCAGATTAGGGATGGACGAAATTAGATTTTCCCTTTAGACAGGTGATGTCAACTCACCTATTTTATAGGTTATCTATAGTTATCGATAGTCCTCACTAGGTATCGATTGACCAACAGTTATCGAAAAATCTGTAGGCTGATAGTTATCTACATCGATAATGGAAGTCGAAAATGCCTCGTCCTTATTTGTTAAAGAAATTGGAAACTCGTTTTTCCGAATTTTTCTGGAAAAATTAGATACACTAGATATATTACCTCCGAAAAAGTGGATATACTTGTCCAAATCTAAAGTGACATTGGTAGTTTTGTTAATAACTTCCAAACCTTAAAAATGTAGATGTAAAACACATCTAACAAAGTCAATGAAAAATTTTATGGGAATATTTTTGATACTACACTCCTTATACGTATAGCGAAAAATTAAAAAAAAGCTCAAAGGTCGAATTAATGCCAACTTCTTAACATACGATGACTTCCCACATTGAGCGCCTTTCTGACAATTTAAAATAGCTATGAATATATTGGGAGTGTAAATCAGACACGAGGAAAAAAGCAGACAGAACATTTGTAAACTATATAAAATTAAAATAAATAAAAGTTTTAACCTGCCATATACTCCTCGAAGCTATAATACACTCCATTATTGAGAAACTCTTTAACTACTTGAATTACATTTTTTTAAACTTGTGCGAATACTATAAAATTTAAAGTAATGTTTGTATATATTGACTGGTTTTAAAAATTGTTCACATGTGAGGTATTTGACTGAGGTAAAAAGGTATAATAGAATTTAAAATTAAAAGTTGACTTTTCCAGCGACTGCAAATGCACCGTTTTCATCAAACCACTACCTTGGAAGCACGCTGTAAATTTCTTCAAACAACTAAGGTGACAATTAATGCAGAAAAGTTAGGCCTATAGCATGCCCAAAAAATCACTATAATCGACAAATAAAGTTATAACGTTTCAAAATGGGTTTCAACTAAATTTGGCCCACCGTGTATGTTTTCGCCTAATTAAGGATTCATCGGGTAATTAGCTTAAAGTGTACACTTTTGTTTTGACAAATATTCCATGCAAACCTAATCTTCAAATCTTAAATTTGACGGAACCTCATACCTATATAGTCTGTCACATACTGTGTCAAGGTTTTGGTAATGGCTTAAAGGGATTAAAATTTGGTTTAATTTCCCACTTTTAAGAACAAAAGTGTTTATGAAATGTAGACTTTAAATAATGTAAAAATCAAAATAAGAAAAAGGACACTTAGAATATAATTGCAAAGAATTTTGGTTTAGACACATATGCAGTAGAGAAGAAAATAAAATCTATTCTAGTTGTATATCGACCTGAAAAGAATAAAGTATCTGATTCCATGAAAAATGTCCGTGGTGCCAATAAAGTCTACAAACCGTTTGCTTATTCAAAATTATATTTCTTCAGTTAATAAACCAAAGAAAAGGTAAATTGTTTAAAGCCAGGTATAATTAATTATTTATCTATGATTGGTGTCTTACTTGCCATTTTTGTTTCGACTATGTTAAGTAAATACTCAAAACTTGAAGAAGAGATTTGTAAAGCTTCTTCTTCCTTCCAAACAAAGATATGAGAGACATTTTGAACTAGAACGCTTTTTTATTATAATTTTTACTCATTTTCTTTTATGAATTTTTTTTGTCAAACATTAACATGATCGCAGCACTACATACAGTTTCATCACCATCACTACCGGAGAAACTATTAGTTAAAGACTTAGCTTTCACAAAGTAAAGACGAACTTTGGTCTAGACAGTGATTATTTGCTTACATTTATGAGGAAACATATTTCTAATACATTGTTCTTTTGACATTTTTTGTGAACTTTGTTAGCTAACATATTCACTTTGACCTGGTCTCGGCTTTTGGTTACTTATAAAATGACTTATGCAACAGGCCCCTGAAGGTGGCTTGTTTATTGGAAACAAATTTCATACGAATATTGGTTTGTTCTTAGGTATTTCAGAATTTACTTTTATAATAAAATTAGACAATCCAAAAAAGTCCTATGTAATAGTATAAATTATTCTAAAACATCCGTGATCCTCAAGGAGCCATAAAATTCCTATGACCAACAACTTGACTAACGACGCCCGAGCAGCTTGCAGTTTGCCGTTAGAACTATTAGTTGTTAGTTCGTTGTTATAACAGCCACGATCAAGTCACTTTATCTCTTTATAAAGGTAATTCAAATTTTTGATAAAACAAAATTTGAAAGTTGTCTTATTCCATTAGCTAATATTTTCCGTCAATATATTTATCAGAAAATTCTCTGTTAAAATTTGTAAACTCATGAAATCTAAGTGAATCGTTAAATATGGTCTTGTTATAAAAGATTTTTTTTTAAATATTAAAAGTTTACTAGAACATTTCATAATAAATACTATAAATCGTTTAAGCACCACACTGATGTATTTAAGAATGATCCGCAAAAACCGTGAGTATTGTTCCCACAATGGTCAAATGAAAACAATGACATATAGAGCCTACAAAACAAAACACTGCGACTCACGGCAAATACCCCTCAAACGTATGCAACACGACATTGCAAAAGAACCTCTAGAGCAAAACATCAGCAGGCTCTACAAAGTTTTCATAAAAGCACAACCATGACCAGAGACAATACACAGCCAAAGTGTGGAAAGTTGCTGAATAGGATTCGATGTTAGCTTAGAGAAAAATGTGTTCCTCCGAAGTTAGCAGCCATTATCAGTATAAAATGTTTTATATGAATATAATTTCACAGCTGCTCAGCTTCTAGTGCGAACAACAAAATTAAGGTAGCCACAAAAAATCACGTACCAAAACTCCACACTTCAAGTCTTTTTAAACAATATTTAATAGATGTTTTATTACTTGAAAGATTATTTACAACACGATTCTTTCTTACAACGTTTTAATGATGTATTTACGCCTGAGTTATATACGATTAGTGACTGATAACTCCTGCTCTTTGGCGGACTCCTTTGAGAAAAATTTTACAATCTATTAAGGGCCGTAAAAGCGCTATGATGTATATAAACTGTTGGTTATGGGTCTTAAGCCTGTCTTTAAGTATTTTGAAGTGGTTGATTTAACATGATAAGATAGTTACTGCGGTGCTAAAGTAGTACTAATTTTAATTACTGTTTATTAGCTTTACGTATGAATGAAATGCAGATTGCATATCGCAATAGGTATGGTGTGTTTAATGATAATTTGCGAGAAATTTTTGAAATACAATATTTAGATAAAGATAGCAAGAGCAAGAGGTTGGGATGTTGTTAAATAATTATGTTTGTTGTTTGATTATTCATGTTTAGGTAAATAAATGCATGTCCCAAATAAAATGTTGTTAAATTTCCCTGCGAAATTACCCTTTTATATAAAGTTAGCAGGAGCAAGAGGTTGGGATGTTGCTAAAGAATTACGTTTTTTGTTTTAATGTCCATTTTAAGATAAATAGATGCATGCCGATAATAAGGTGTTATTAAATTTCACAGCAAAATTACCCTTTACCCTTATCAAGCAAGCTTCTACACAGGGAGATCTGAAACGAACTAACATATTGCTCGATATAACAAAATCGAAAACGAAACGTCAATCAGACTGGAACAGTATTACATACTAAGTGTAATATTTAGCGCTACAAATCTTGAGAGCTCTGTAAACCAAAGAATTAATAACTGATTCCTTCTGGGCCTGATGATAATGTGAATTTGCGTTTAGGTACCTGTTCGTATGGGTTGGTTTTCTACATACAGAGTGGCCTAATGAATCATTTTCTTTTCTTTGTACAAGAATATCTAGATAGGTAATCGTGCCTTCTGATTCAATTTCCATTGGTAGTTTTATATTCAGGTGTTGCTGATACAAATCAAGAAACACGACCAGAACATGAGGCCATATGACTAAAGTATCGTCTACTTATGTGAATCACGCTTTTGGATTTGATTGAGACGACTCTGAGGCTTCCTCCTCAAAAGCTTTCATGAAGATATTAGCTGTCACAGGTGCCAGCGGAAAGCCCATGGCTGCTCCTGAGATTTACTCATAAAAAGTTCCTTAAAAAACGAAATATTTTAATGTGAGGCATGCTTCAATCAGATCTTAAAGTGTGTTGTTAGGATTATTATGGTGAAATAGGTCTCAATAGGCACATTTGTATGTAGTGATTCAACATCGAAACTTTAACTAAGATAGAAGTCTTTTGGATCAAATTGGATTGGTTTTAATTTCACTTCAAAATGTCTAGAGTTGCTAATATTCACATTTTATCGTGAAATTAGAAGCAATCCAACTCTATTTAAAAGTTGTCTTAGTCAGTTTAGATATATAGATGGCATCTGAATCAGCAACGGACGACTATAAAATTTACAATGGCAATTAAATCAGAAGACACGATTCCTTTTTTAGATATTAATTTACATACTTAGGACACTCTATAGAGAAAACCGACAGATAAAAGTCAATACTGTCAGGGGCGTCCGGGGACGGGGCATACGTTCTGTACGTGCAGTCTAGGGGGGAGGTTAGACTCGAGTAGGTTTTTACTCCCGTTGCCAAATCGAGCCTGTCGGGTTGCTGCTCACATTGGGGTATTTTTGACAAATGGTGGCTCGGGGTGAGGCGATTTGGGGTAGCCTCTATAGGCCGTTTGGCTTTCACCCCAGTTCTTGTTGCTCGGTTGGTTAACTTCTCAGAGTTTGCCTGTGTCGACTCATACATCCGGATGGCAACGTCTAGTGTCTGGGGACTGGGCTCTGATGAGGGTTTGTTTGAAGGGGTCTTAGTGGGGGCATCTTCTGCGGTTTTCTCCAGGTTGTCATCGGCCTTAGTTGGCGTCCGTTGGAGTCATTCTGGAATTTTGGTGTCTAGGGGTTACTTCACCCGGATTTTAAGGGGGTTTCAGGTTCAACACTTGGGGTTCTCCCAAGGGTAGTACACTTTGTCGTTTCTCGAGGTCAGTTTTATCGGCCTCTCATCTGGGACGGGATAGGACAGACGCTTTTATAGGAAAAGGGCACTATCATCGTGACAATCGGCCCTTAACCTATCAGAGGGGGCAAGCCTCTAACTTCTCGGGTGCGTGTGTCCGGTTAAGTTTTCCAACTGGCACGGGGGTGAAATAGCGTGAAGGCCTTGTCTTAACGGGCAGCTGTCTTGGACGAACTTCTGAGGATCCTTATCCTCTGAGGGGATTAAATCTGTGGGACCGATCCTTTGGTCCAAGGGCTGGGAATACAACTTCTCTGGAGTAGTTCCTGTCTTATAAACGTGTCGAATAAACTTATTATTTTCTGCACAGTAGGCGGTCGATAAGGACCACTAGCCGGTCACTGGCACGGACTCCAGTGGCTTTAGAGTTGAAGAAATGAAAGCATCTTGTCCTTGGTTTGTATAGACCCAAAGCAGCCTCTGAAAAGCTCAACGGTACTACTGGGAGCGACTATTGGTTCATCTTTCGGCGGGCAGGTCTAGGCCGACTGGTACCAAGCGACCGACGGCTATCAAGTAACTGGCCCCGACTCAATATTTCAAACGAGTATTAATATAGTAAACAGACTTAAAAAAACTGACGCATGCCCAGTTGTAAAGTGACAATACCAAAGCAAATTTATATTATCATCCGGCACAGAAGCAATCGGCTATACATTCTTGGGTTTACAGAGCCCTCGCGATTTGTGACCGAAATTCTATACAATCGGAAACAGAGAAACTGACTCTAGCTTTATAAAGGAATGGATATTGCACTGAGTATATAAGATGGAGAAAATATGTTAATCCTACTTCACGACATGAAACTAATAAGAAGTTACCGATAAGAAGTATAGTTCTTCAATTTATACACGGAACCATATTTAAGACTGCAAGGTTACTCCGTGGGTCCAACATACGTACAATCTTCAATGCACATAAGAAAAACGGACAATATTTGAGAACGCCAAACGGCATTACATTTTGCGAAATGTAAGGAAAATATACAATTTCTACGCTATCGTGATGCCTATGAACGATGTTTTAGAAAGAAATGAATTATACACCAGCATTGCACTGGACATATCATAAATATAAAAGAAGCCAAACCGATGCGTCGGACTCGAGAATCTACAAATAGAAAATTAGAGGATCTATTCAAATTTATAAGCATCCTAATAACTTTACTAAAGATATGGGCTGCAGTCTACATTATACGTGGAAATCGGTCGTTATACCATGTCACGGTACAGTGAACACAGGTCGGGTATAAATAGTTGGCCTAAATCTCTTTAGTTTATTTGGTGTTCCGATATCGTGAAGATGCCTCGTGAAATCGAGGGCGAAACGTCGGAAAATAATTTCATTTTGACACTTGTCTAATTCCAAGATCCATAATTTCTCAATTGACCACAGCGTGAAAGCTTCCGCACTACACACAATATATGTACTAATTAAAAAGGAATATAATTATTAGATATAAGTAGAATCTAGAATAGAATAGTCACGTTAAGATTCACCTAACAATTTAATACCATTTTCTCTTCTTAAACATTTTAAATATTGTTAGTAATCCTTTCAGATTAGTTTCGTTAAGGTGAACAAAAAAATAGTGTTCTTAAATATAATGAAACGTGTACCACTCTCGTTAATATTCAATATTAAAGCAGTTTTGAAAGACGACCTCTTACAACGTTCTCGCTCAAAAGAAGCAAAGCACTTTATAACGTCAGGCTAAACGTGATTTACGTCTGAAACCTTATTTTATATAATGTCACTGCAGTGAAATCTAAATGTGTCAGGGGAGCCTAATTTATTGGTACTCAGTGTATGCTTCGTACAGGCGTCACATCTGCAAAAAGCAGTATATCCGTCGTGTGACGCAAGATAATGACAGCTCTAAATCAAATTATGACAGCTGGCTTAAAATACCCTCTTGGTTAGAGGCCTTTCGGGCACGTTTTTAGTCAGAAAACTTTTTCGGTCTCACGCAACGATTTATCGGCCGAATATTCATAAATTTTAATTTATTTCATCTTATTCTTATCTAAAATCCGGTAATATCCAGAACGTCCCTTATATAGGAGGTCACTGAAATATCCTGATTAGTTTTAAGGAGTATGGTATAAACAGTATTATATTTTAATTTTGTTCTTCTCTTAAAAAGAAAAGTTTATATTTTTTGCAATAAAAATTCTTTAAAGTTTAATCTAATATTTTTTAAAAAAATAAGGTTATAGCAATGACATTTCTGGTTCACCAGGTATATCGCCCATATTATGTGTAGTTGGCTTAAAAAATTAAAACCTAATTAGTCAAATATACTGATAACTGATACAGATTCCCTGCGTAATTCTTATAAAATAGTTTAATGGCTCTAAATTCAATCCAGGGTTGGGAAGTGTACCGTTTAATTGGTTTTATACTATACATAAGCATAAAGCATATTATACGTCGTGAAAAAAGTGGTTGTATTAAACAGTATTATACTGTATTATACGTATTATACTTTTAATAGCACATAATAATAAACACACTTTTAATTCAAATAAGTTGTTTGGGCAAACAGGAGCATCTTCAGTTATTGTAACCGTTAATTTGTGAACTGTAAAGTGTTACTGTTATTGTAAACTACAGATATTACTATATTTTGCACTACATTGTGAAAAGCTGTTTCTCAAAGTGCAACAAGTCTTTTTTCCTGGACAATTGGGACCTCAATGAAGAAAGGAAAACCGGAGAGGAATTAGCAGAGATAACTGAATTTGCAAAAACTCAAGCAGAATAAATGTACAAAACAAAAATATATTTGCAGCAATTAATGATAGTGCTGTTAATATGATGAAAATGAGTAGATTAAATGATATAATTCACTTAACATGTAATTCTCAAACAGGTCAGCTATTGACAAAGGATATTTTACCTGAAGAATTAGCTACTCGAGTAACATCCACTTTAAAACAATTTAATAGCGCTCATATGGAAGCACACATGTTATGATTTGGAGTCTCAAAAATTAGCTTACCTTGCGAGATCAGATGGTGCTCAAATAGGGACTCATTTTTATGTTTTTTAAGAATCTTCCTTACATAAAACCTGTCATTTCAGAGAAACCTGAAACATCGATTCCAGCCCATATAACTACTCTAATTTTTGATCAACAGTGTTATCGATAATATTACCGAGGCTGTTTTATTGTTGGACCCGTAATGCATATTGGTCAACAAATGTCAATTGTCGACAGCAAATATTGCATGCGCTGCCGAAGCGTGGCTGAGCCTTGCTTTTCCCTCAGCAATACTGGAATTTTTGAAGTACTTAATGGAAAAGAGGGCTTAAGTAATAAACCATTTTTGCATTGGGAATTAGCTTCAAAAAAATTTAATAATTTAAGGTGTCTTGGTAAAAAACTGTTATCAATTGTGGCTTAGAATTCGCGCTTTTAACAATTGGTCTTATGTGCATAATTAATTGCGTAATAGATCGAGTGCAGAAAAGTTCAAAAAACTAGTTAAAGTATATTATTGTTTAAAAATGCAAGATGATGTTAAATCCTGCGAATACTAGTACTAGCAGTTGCAAACTCAGGGGAAGGACTCGTAAACGTAGTTATTGTTATATGTTAGTAAGTAGTTTCTTTTTTGACTAAGGTATACTCAAATGTGAATTGTGAATATACTTACAGTTAATATAACAAACTTAGTTCATAAGTTTATAAGTTGTCTTAACTGCAGTTTACCTGATTCCGACGAGTATGTAATAATCTAACCATTTTGTAGTCTTATTTTTAAATTTGAATACCTATCATCTGAGTTGGGGGTGAGGTAGGTACTGGTACTAATCAATAAAGAATATACAATATAAATGGTATGTTTTATTCAATTAAAAACGTGTGCCTGTGACTCTAAAACCGTCAAAGGATATGTGCAACAACGTACTATGAAACTAACTTGTGTACCGTATAATACTTTAGTTTTATACTGCTATGTATTATACGGTATTATACTCTACGTATAATACATATTATACAACCCTGATTCAATCAATGCTCAATTTCCATTGTTAATTTAATGGAACGGTTCCCTTTCTAGATGTATTTGTTCAAAGAAAGAAAAATGGTACATTAGGACATTCTGTGTATAGGAAAGCGACACCTATAAATAGATGCTTAAATACAAATTCCAACCACCATCTGGAACAAAAGAAAACCGTTATTAACTCATTGGTATTTAGAACCATTTTGATTTCCAATCAAGATTCTCTAACATCGGAAACATCGAAACTGACCGAAGCTCTGAGAGGGAATGGCAATTGCACTGAAGATATTACGTAATTTTATAATATTATATTAATTATGTAATGTTTTTCTTCCCTACAAACATGGCACTACAGAGAAAATAGGACGATTACTTCGGCGGTCCAATATACGTACGATCTTCAATACACATAAGATTGGACAATGCTTGTGATCCCTGAAAGATGTTGCACTTTCAAGCAAAAGGAGTATATACAATTCCTTACTCCTGTGGAGAAGTGTATGTGGGAGATATAGGACGCTTAATATCCACTAGACTTAATAAACATGAATGATGTATTAAATAGAAACAAGTCGTTTAAATTGTTGTACCTGAACACCAGCATATCATTGGCCATATTATAAATATAAAAGGAACCAAGGTTCTAGCATCTGTTTCAGAATTATATAAACGGAAAATTAGAGAACCTATTAAACATTTTAAACATACAAAAAAGTTACGGTCTACATTACACGTGGAAACCGATCTTAACACAGGGTCACAGTTCGGCGGGCACAAGTAGGATCTAAAAGCCTGCCTGAATCTTTCCGAGCACATTTAGTAATCAGATTCGGTAGAGTAAAGATCCCTGAAGATGCCTCGTGCATTCAAAGTCGAAACGTCGGCTAGTAATTCCGATTTAACACGATCTATTCCCAGAACCATGATTTCTTAATATGCGAATTTTTATTGCAAAGATTAGTTTCAAAGTTTTCGAACGACGGTATCTAGTAATATATAAGTATATGTGCTGTATATATATATATATATATATATATATATATATATATATATATATATATAAGCTTTCGAATGGGCAATACAAAATGTCAAAATTTGAAATGATTAAACAAGTGTCATACCGTATCCCTAAGAATCGGGAAAACCATATGAAACACGGTGTTTTTACATCGCCTCCCTCCTTGCTATTCATCCTTCTCCTGCCATACACCTCACGTACACTGAATAAACTAATTTAGGTATTACTATTATCAACATCTATTAGTAAAATTACGAAAAAATAGATTCCATTCCAGCCGATGTTCTTTAAGTTATGCCCAATTACTCTTCTTCTACTTTCTTCGGTCTATCAAAGCGTCAGCCATTTTTCTTTTCAAATTATGAAGGCTAATTAAACAAAATATCCTGGTAAACTAGCGTTTTCCATTAGGAATGATCGAGACTAATTGCTGACGATTTGTTGTGAGTGACCATTGTTATGTCGTGCTTTTAGTATATATCTCAGGTTCCAATTTTGTAGTTTGGAAACAACTACGATAAACATTTGGTGAAATACATTGGAAAACAGAAGCAATTTAGTAGAAGTATTACTTCTTGTTTTTTTAAGCAACTGGTAAGACTCGGTAGCCAAGACTAAATCAGAAATTTATCAAAATATCATTTCATGCACTAAGTTTTAAGGTAATATCTTAAAGCAATTCGGAGTGATCGCGGGAACTCACTTATTTGGTTAAAATGTGGCAAAATATGGTTGACACCGTTTCTGAATAAAATGATTGCTGGAATTAATGTAGTGATTCAATCTTAAACAATTATTTGCCTAAAGAAGATGCAATAAAGGCATTCAAACGTTGCTTGGTAATAAATACCAACCATATATATATATATATATATATATATATATATATATATATATATATATATATATATATATATATATATATATATATATGTATATTTACACCTTGGTTTAATAATAAATAATTTAAATGTTTTTAATACGGTGGTCGAAAATAAATTTGCAATTCGGCAAGCTCGTGTAAAAAAGAGCCAGTTTTTTCATAACATATGTTCCGTCAGTCAAAAACTACTTATAAAATTGTATTGGATAAACCGAATGCCAAAAATATTTCGACGTTATGCCACTGCATTGTAGTGTATCGAAGTTCGATGTCACTTCATTTATACGGCAACAGCTGAGTGGTCCGCACCTGTTCAGCGGTCTATCAAAGCGTCAGCCATTTTTCTTTTCAAATTATGAAGGCTAATTAAACAGAATATCCTGGTAAACTAGCGTTTTCCATTAGGAATGATCGAGACTAATTGCTGACGATTTGTTGTGAGTGACCATTGTTATGTCGTGCTTTTAGTATATATCTCAGGTTCCAATTTTGTAATTTGGAAACAACTACGATAAACATTTGGTGAAATACGTTGGAAAACAGAAGCAATTTAGTAGAAGTATTACTTCTTGTTTTTTTAAGCAACTGGTAAGACTCGGTAGCCAAGACTAAATCAGAAATTTATCAAAATACAGTGGCATAGTCATATTTATAATATTTTTAAGCTTATTTACCTAAACACCTTAATATATTTTTTTTGTTGCTTTGACAAGTCTTAATACAAGTTTCCGTTGTATTTTCTCCTCCCAATCTTTACAGTTTTTATTTCCAGATATTTAAAATATATGTACAGGATTACCAATATTCTGGATCCAACCACCTGTTTAACGCAAAGTAAAAATAAAAGCTTTTATTTAAGATAAATAAGTTGATGCCTATAAAATCGGATTTTAAAATACAGCCTGGTTGCACCAAAATAAACCCTGCTTTTCTTTAAAAGCTGGATCTCTTAGATTTACTTACAGCAAATAAATGATGAAAGATTTCGCAATATTTCTTAAAATAGTTAGTAGAGTTAAAAAATATTAAAGTGCCTACAATATTTTTGGTTTAAGAAATGTAATAATTCATTACACCAATTAATAATTAACAAGCGTATGTTTCGTGAATTCTGTAGTTTTCATCTTAAGTAGAATATCATTACCAGTTATGGTGGATGCTCTATAAGAATATAAGGATTTTTTATTTTTGTTACTTTTTTTGTTTCAAAGTAGTAGAACAGTTTTCTTCTTATTAAAGTAGCGTATTTCTTGGAAAACGATATACTTAATTTTTTTTTAATAGACTACGTGTTTATATACAAAGGTATATGTTGATTTTTATGTTTTAAGAGAACCACTGGTTTTTTAAAAAATTCACAGCTAAATAATTGGCTTAATTTCATAATTATTATTTATAGAAGTTATGTATAGAAATTCCTTGGTTGTTTAACAAAACTAGATAAAAAAACACTTCAATGGCTTTCAGTGCGACCGAAAGCCTCTTTCTAGCAATTTACTACTGTCATTTTTAAATTCGTAACTACAGACGTGACGTTTCATTAAGTTAACCACAGATGCTAGGTCAAGATGTCATTTTAAATTCATTAAAATATATAATAAATTAAAAAAAAATTAATTTATACTTCTGTCATAAGAGTAAAAAGTATTCTATGGTTATAAAATTGCCGTTCCTAGATCATCTGTTCGCGACATGGCTAAAAAATACGTAGGCGATAAACTTTTTTAGTCAAAAATTAAGGGTCTGATGGGAATGACATGGTAATATTTTGGTAAAAATCCAATATGGCGGGACAAAATGGCAGCCTACTAAAATGTGAAAACATTTACTACAAATTTAGCACAAAAGTCAAGTGTGACCTGGGATTGAAATGGTAAAATTTTAGTACTATCCAAGATGGCAAAAAACTACTTATTTAACTGATTTCAAATTTTGCGAGATATTTAGGTGTGATATAGAGATGAACTATAATTTTAGTTCGAATTCAAGATTGTATAACAAAAATAGAGTCAAAAATTGTTTTAAAAAATCAGCGTAAAAGACTTTTTTATATTTTTTTGTTTTTAGTTCTGCATCAGAAATAGATGTGATACAGGGATAAACTGGTAAAATTTTTGCACACATTCAACACGGCACACCAAAATAGTGGCCTATTAAAAGTTTGAAAGTGTACCATAGATGGAAACTGGTAAAATATTGGCACGAATCCAATATTGTGGTATAAAATAGCGGCCTATTAAAATGTCTCAAAGAATAATATAAAAAAACGGTATATTTTCTTTTATTAATTTTAACAAGAAAAAAAATTTAAACGGCATAGAAAACGACTTTTTGCTGGTAGACGTCAGAAAAATTTGACTGGTCAGAGTTAGTTTAAATTTCTCTTGTCTATGGCGAAGTGTGTTAGGAGTTTCAATTAAATCGGTACTTATTTTTTGAAATATTACTGTTTTTCTAATTTAGTGTTTAGAGAAACAATATTTTTATAGACAAGTATGTTATATTTTGACACAACATGTTTTGTTATTCATCTATTTTGTTTAAACTTTTTCATTATTGTTTTCCATGGTTACATATTAATTTAATTATTATTATATTATAATTATTAATAACAGAAATATTCATAACAATGGACTCTTTTATACTTTTAAGAATTCTACCATTTTTCATAAATATTAATACTTAAATTTCTTATGGCAATGGTCGAAGCGCTAGAACTAATGTTGTTCTAGTTTTGTAATATCTATAATTTTTACTTGGACCACAAAAAATATATTTAGGTATAATTCTACTTATAGATTTTTGACAAAATTATGTTTTACTCAAAATACATCTACCTTGCGGCACAATACAAAAACTAACTTGCTGATTGCTCAGCAATCTCAAAACATTCGTAAAACTGACATGTTTCCAAGAAAATAAATATCTTGAGAAAGCTCAATATAATGAGCGAAACGTCGATTGAACTATAGTTTTACTTCTCAATGAGTTAACCTATGCCTAAGAAAATAATTAACAAAATATTTATATATGGTTAAAAAAAAAAAATATATATATATATATATATATATATATATATATATATATATATAAATACATGCATGTATTTTTCGAGGTATGTAGCCTTATTTTATTAATTTTGTAATAATTATTGTCAATAGTATAAAATTTTAAATCAGTTTTAGAAAAACTGTAAATGTCATTTTATAATTAGACCACTAAATGTTTTTTAAATTAATTGTAGATAGGTAAGGAAAGCCATATATACCAAAAAAAAAAAAAAATAAAGGAATGAGCAATTTTTGAGAAAGCCTACTATGATAGGCGAAACGTCAAGTTAATCCCATTGTTTGATTTTGCAAATAAACCTATACCCAAGAAAGAAGTCCAATTAATATATATATATATATATATATATATATATATATATATATATATATATATATATATATATTATGTATATACTTCAAATTTTGGACAAAAACAATAATTATATGGGCATGACATTAACGTTTTGTAAAAATCCCATTTGGTGGAACAAAATCGCAGTCTACAAAATGTAAAAGAAAATTATTATTATGAAAGTACTTATTAAAGGGATCTCAAATTTTGCACAAAAATCAGGTATGGTACAGTGATAAACTGGTGAAATCTTGGTGTAAATCCAGTATGGCGGAAAAGAATGACCATTTAATGATATGTTTAAAAATTCATTACAAAAAATACTTATTCAGTTGACATAAAAATCAAATTTCAGTGCGAATCCTATACGGAAAATTAAAATAGCGGCCTGATAAAATGTTTAATTATTCGGTAAAATTTTATTTCCTGAAATAAAACTTAAAGAAAAGTAAATAAATTACATTTATAGAATTTCTATAAATTTATTACTAAATAATTATAATTATATGCATGTTAAACTGTGTTTCCTGTACCCAATCCAATTCTGTTCTATGAAAGTCCTGGGTATAGGCAAATTTACTGATTTTTTTAAATATCTTTACAGGATTTTAGGATAATTTTTTTATTAATACCTGTAAATTGTATTAATAGTTGTGCAGTATCCCAGTATTAGTGCCAATAAAAAAAACATTTATTACGAACGTTTATTTAATCAAATTCAAGAGGTTTACAATTAGTAACATATTTAGTTAAATAAAAAACTTAGAGATCTCTCTTTATTGTACAATTCATGTAATAGAATAAGGGCAAATCAATTTAAAAAAATAAATAAAAAGTGACAAAAAACAACAAAAAAATGTTTATTGGAATTTACAAACACAGTAATTGTCACCGTAATACAGATATGAAGTGATAAACACTTCATATCTCCGAACATTAAAGTTGTGATAAAAATTCAATTTTCCCCAATACTATTACAAATTTCAGGCTGTAAGCTCAAGCTCAACTTAGATTGACAAAAATGTATCAAGGTACCGCGTTTGTAGCAAAAATATACGATAGCTCATTGTAATAAATTTTTTTTGTGGTAAAATGACAGGTTTAACAACATTTTTAATTACACTGTTAACTATTATTTAGAGTACACATATTTTAAAATACCTTCACGATTAATATGTTAATAAAAGAACTATATTCGGCAATATCACAGGCTCGACATGAAAAGGCGGCTTATATTTCGTAAACGTACTTCGAGAACTATATAACAAACAATACACCTTTTTGTTTGTCAAGTCGGTAAAACAAAAACTTGTGTAAAATATTGTTTTAACGTGTTTGTATATAAACAAATATAAAAAAACAGTTTTCTTATATGCGACAGCCGGCCCCTATCAAAGTATTCTTTATTGCCATTAAAAATAATATGTACCCACCTGATAACTTGCCGCCTTTAAGGCTAAAATAATAATTATTCAGAGCACGCAGTAAACTAATAAATTTAAGTTTTATTAAAATTGATACTAATATTTTATGTACAAATAATATTTATTGCTTTATAGGTCGCCTGAAAATTGATATTATCGCAATTTCGTAAATTTTGAATATTAGTGCAAGGAGCTTGAAGCAAATATTTAACATTGAAAGCAATATATTACAATTACTAGATATTATAAATAATATATTGCGCATATAAAGTTTTTAATATCACTTAGCAAACTTACGTAAAATGGATTTTTATGTCTAAAAGTTCCGACTTAAGATCAGGTTTGTCCTGTTGAAGAATAAGCAAACTAAAGTCAAATGAATTTTTATTTATAAAAGTACTGACTTAACTTCAGACTTATCCTGCTGAAGAATAAACGTAAATTAGAAAACAATTAATATTTTAAAAAGTATGCATGACAACCGCAATTTGTCTCTTTTGATCTCTCTGCAAATAAAACATAGTTGGTTTTTCTGCAGAATACCAATAGTTATCCGTTTAGTTAGAATAATTTAACGCACGAACGAAGCTGGACATTGTATCTAAAGCTATCTATCTCAGTTAGGTATATATCCAGTGAGGCTAAGCATAATATGACTTAAATGGTTCTAGTTAACTCAAAACAAAACAATAATTACCTAGCTTACTTAAAAATGAAGTTAGAAAAAACAAAAGAGAAACCCGATTTTGAAAAAGTAAAGAATTTTCAAAATTGAAAATGACGGCCATTTTCCCATATTCAAAATTGGCATATTTTCAAATTTCGGAAAGTTAAATCGATTGCCGCACGAAGCTCCAATACAGACTGATATCGTATTTTATATAATCTATTTTGTGTGAAACCTCATAAGAAAAAATCTAAAATCGAAAGATCCGGAGATCAGGGGGGCCATTTTACAGGTCCGTGGGTACCAATACATATTTGAGGAAAGTTGTCTTCTAAAAATGCCCTTAAAAGCGCAGAGTTGCGGCTTGGGGCACAGTCTTGTTGAAGATAAACGGTATTATTAAGTACCAATAAAACGTATTTCCCTTCAGTTGCGGAATAACTTTCTCAACGATTTCTAGGTACTGACACGATGTGAGACCTCCTTGAAAAATTCTGTAGACTATACGTCTTCCAAAATTGAAACACCAGACCCCAATTCCAAAGCGTTCTTGCTCTCAAAAATTAAATGGTGATTTTCTGCAGACCAGCTCTATATATTATGACTATTGAAAATTCCATCACTTGAAAAATAAGGTTCATAGGACCAGATAACGAGCCTTCCAAAAGATTCATCAGTCTACATTGGTAGTAAATGCCATTGGCAAAACAAAATTCGGCGCTCGGCATCGCCGGGGTATAAAAGTTGAATTATGTGTAATTTATACGGGTCATACTAATATTTTTGCAAAATTCTTTGAGCATCAGACTTTGATATACCAGTTGCTTTCTCTGTTTGCTGGCAAGAAGATGAAGGCGTCGCTTCTACATAACCCAATACGTTTGTTCCATTAATAGATGTCTAATATGAGCAAAAAGGACCCCTTATAAGATATTATCCCAAACATAGCTCTAAAAATACGTTAACTTTGTAAATAAAATTCCGAACCTTTTTGGGGATTTTCATTAGAATGTAGAAAACAAACCAACATATCATACTTTTCATAATTTTCGTAGACCGCCATTATTGCAAAAAAAAATTAAATTAAATATAGTATATAGTTCAACAGAAACACCAAAACAACAAAAATATTTCATTAATAATCAAAAACTGGCAAATCCGCAAAGTTTTTGACAGTTTGCTGTTTATTCCAAACAAATTAGCCATAGCCTACTACCTTGACCATAAATTAAAATTTTAGAAAATATCGAATTTTGATTTTGTTTTTTAAAATAACTACATACATATTTTTAGAAAGCCCAGATTGTTCCTAATAAATATAAAGAATAATATACAGGGTGTCCCATTTTAAAAATTAAATTAGGGTTCGATAACTTTTTGACCTGACCTCATACACTGATTCTAAAAGCGGCATTGAATTCTACGGAAAAGTGCTATAAGGAACAGGTTTCGACTTTCTGATAACTTGTCACGTAGCTGAAATACGAAGGATGCTTAAAAATGCAACATTTTTAAAAACGCCCCGTATCTCAGAAACTAAAATGGCTCTGAACATTCTTCTGCCGCCATCTTTAATTTCATAAAAAATTAGCACACACCGTCGCGAAAACGTTACGCCCGTTAAACTGCCAAAAATAAGATACCTTGTACAGACACACAAGTTTCAATCCTCAAGAACTACATTTTGGGGTTTAATGATAAAGGTTGATGTTTATAGAGCTTTTTCCATACACATAAATCTTGATCCGGTTAGTCGGAGGCCGCTGCCGGATCGCATCTCTGGCCGCGGATGTTAAATCTACTGAGTAAACAAAATGGGATCCTTTTAAAGGGTGTCTTTTATTTACAATTTCTTAGAATATCTGTGGTAGTGGACATATTTTGAACTGTAATAAATAATTTCTTTACTTATTACTGGTTGTATAATAATGAATTTTCTTTTTTTCAGGTAAGAAATTGTTCTTGAAGCTACAATGCCAGTCTCCTTGGCGTCTTAACAAAGGTTTGAATAACGTTTTTCTTTAATTGTTTTAATATTATTTAGTTGTTTTACGTTAGAATAATTTGTAGTAAAATAAACAGTTATTAGAATTAAATTTCATAATATAACGGCTTTAATAACTATATATATATATATATATATATATATATATATATATATATATATATATATATATATATATATATATATATATATATATATATATATATATATATATATATATATATATATATATATATATATATATATATATATATATATATATATATCCAATAATATTTGTAACAAAAAATTAAAGTAACCTCTATAAAGCAACTAAAAAAATCTAGTTTATACCGAATTTAAAAACTACATTCCTTTTTAATTTGATGATTTTGGTATTGCAGCCTCACGTGTTTTTCGTATGGGAAAAACCGCCCCATATTGCTAAATTAGTAGCAATTTCTTTCTTGCATTTAAATACATTTCTTTTGGCGTTCGGTAATTAATAGTTAGAATATTCATGATTTTTAATATTGAAAAATTTCAAATTAAAGAAAAAAATACCCAGGAAAAATATCCTACTTAAACCCTATCAATATCCTGGTAATAATTGTTTACTTAAAATTAAACGCTTACAGACATGAACAAAAACGTTCCTAGAAATCTGATGCTGAAACTTAAATTTAAAATAATACTAATTAGTTAAGAGAAAAGGTGTTTTAGAAAAAAATAAAGAATAGTAGCAGAGTAATGTCACCCTGCTTATTTAATACCATAACATACCAAGCCCAAACTACTAAACTATCTTAAACTTGATACGTGTTGATTGACATAACGTGTTCGTCTCAAAGAATGACATATCGTGTCTTCACATCCTCATGATGACTCGCTGAATATGAACAGGAGAAAATATTAGATGCAACTGATTTATGGGAACGTATTCATGAAATCAAAGATATTTAATCTGTTAGAGTATTTGTTTTCAAATGTAGTAACACTATATTTCAGTGCCCATGAAAGTGCTAGTTTATTATTTTCTTTAATATTTGGATATTAATAACTTTCTCCTTCTTCACCTATTTACTTACATTTTGAGACGATAGAGCTGCAACCTTAAAGGACATGCTGGTAGTTCAGACAGAAAAAAGATACTCCCTATCGCGTGTCTTCAAAAGGTTTATGGTAGATCTGCTACTTTCACCGGGCGCAACCGAATTGCCTCCCATCGGTCACTTTATATCTAGGATTCTATAGAGGTTATAGGAAAATGGTTTCTGGAACCTCAGGTAGTTTTAATGATGGTTGTATCGACGATCCAGGGCTAACCTAATGCTAACGGAAGAGATCCACCTGAAAGTATATTAAAAAAAAATCTTTGTTTTAATATAGACCCGGCATTTTATTCAATCATCATAAAATTGGCGCGCTGCTTTCTTTACTAATTTAATCTATAAATAATCCGCATTTTTGTTATGCTATTATTTGGACTTAACTTCTACAATAAGAAGACCTATTCTGATGAAAAATGTTACAGTCGTATCTCGGAGACACTTTACATATTATTATTAGATAATTTACCTATGACTTATTAGGCCCTTCAGTACATGAGAGACATATTATTCTGTTTAATTTAGATATCTGTCACCAAAAGAAAAAACACTAAAAATATTTGAGGCATGTGGCGTTTGATTGTTCCGCCATATATTTAGATATTTTGGTTCTATATAAATTTTTAAAATAAAATTTTTAATTTTTAAGATTTGATCAAGTTACAACTTTATCACTTTCTACAAATTTGAACACTATGTACAAATTATATAAGTTCGTCTCTATTTCAAAGATGTCCCAGAAATCTGGTGCTGAAACCTAAACTTAAAATAATCTATCTAATCTACAATCAGATTCTATATATATAATGCGTACCAGCCTTGGAATTATAAAAAAATAACTTAATCTCTTAACAAAATAAAAACGTAAAGCAAAATAATCTACCTTTGGGGATATACATACCTATAATTCTAATTATGAACAATATAACATAAGAATAATAACAGGCTACAGCAAAGAAAATTTAGACTTTAATACACAATGTTACCTATAGTATATATATATATATATATATATATATATATATATATATATATATATATATATATATATATATATATATATATATATATATATATATATATATATATATATATATATATATATATATATATATATATATATATATATATATATATATATATATAAACAACATTGAGTTGAGCTTTATCAAGATTTTATTTAGTCTCCTGATTCCTAAATTTTTTTCCCATTAAAAACACAGTAAAAATATATACATATACATATTACATAAGCATCATTATATGCATTGAAACGTTCAATGGCTTAAAATCACTAAAATTGTGAACTTTATAATAAATTTAGAAAATATTTTTTAGTTTTTTTTAATCATCTCGTAATTAAAATGTCTAGATTTGACAAAAATATTCATAGACACAAATTTAAAACACAAATATCTGTTATACTTATAGTTTATGGTACGGACCTTGGAGAGGCAATTTACTTGGTAGAATGTTAATGTGATTAAATTATGAGATTGATCGTCTAGAATATTTTGGTTATCATTTTTTTTTGGCTATTTGGCTATAAAAACTGTGAACTTTATCCGATGCTTAGCACCTGTGAAAACAAATATTAATATTTTTAATTGATACACAGAGGCAGGTTAAATTTCTGTTTAAAATTTAAACAGGGTTGAGAAGATTAGATTTTGCATTTGTATTACGCTCCGATTAATTAATTAAGTTGAAATATATTTGACTTAAACCAATAATATCCTTTTTATCATTCAGTGCTTGACTCTCCCTTTTTATTGCGATCATTTCCTTAACTGTTAATTTACAATAATTTCTTTCTTGGGCTGAAATCTCGGTTGCCTTATAGTTGAACTCATGTTTTGTTGTATGTTCATGTTCATGAAGAGCAGTAGATGCATTTTTAGTATATTTGTGGCCTTTAATACGGTTTTCTTAGTATTGTGGTGTCATATCGATATATTTCTTAGGACAATTTAAACAGGGAATTGAATAAATTACGTTTGATTTCTTTTTCTGTGGAACTTTACTTTCTAATGGTGTGTACAGAGAATTTAAATTTTGTGCTTGATAATTAATTAAGTTAATCCTATTATTACACTATTCTTTTGGTTGTTTGAGTGGTTAGAATTAAAATTTAGTTATCGGCCTGACCAGGTATCTTTGGTATGCAATTTAGTTGTGAATTTTTTTGTGCAAATTCTCTGATTAACGTTAAATCTAAAAATTAATTTAATTATTTTCTTCAATTTCCATTGTGAATTGTAACTTACGATGAATATTATTAAAGCCGTTTAGTAGTTTGTCAATTTTATCTTCTGGAATATCTGTCAAACAATCATCACACATCTTTTGAAAAAAATTATATTAAAATGCATTTTCTCCAAAACACTTTCGTCTAGATACTCCATTACGAGTTGTGCTATTGTAGAGGAAATTGGGGAGCCCATAGCACAGCAGTTTACCTGTTGATAAAATCTTTCTTCGTATTGAAAGCAATTGTTGTTTAATGTAATATTTACAGCGTCTATAAAATCTCTTAATTCAAGTGTTGTATATTTTTTTAAAATGTCCCATTTCTTTGTTATTATCTGAGGAACTAATTCGTTTGGGATATTGGTATATGAAAAAACAACATCAAGTGATACAAGTTTGTAATTGTTAGGAATGTTAATTTTATCAATAAATTGTTTAAAAGTAAAAGAATTTTTTACATTTAAACAATACTTTTAATTTGTAAAATGGAGATTGTATACACGAAACAATTGGTCTTAATAGAATGCCTATTTTATGTATTTTAGGTAAACCAAACATTTTAGGAGTAACTGCATTGTGTATCATTAAGTTTTTGGCTGTTTTCCGTTATGAGATTTTTACTGAAAAACTTTTTTATTAATGGGTTTTTTTTTTCAAATTAAAAGTGTTGTTACAAATATAACAACACTCTCTAGTTTTTATAAATTGTTGTATCGCCGAATAGTTCATTCATTTTTCTTTTATAATCATTTGAATTCATTACGACTGTTTTATTAGATTTATCTGGTTTGAATATTTTAATTTGGGGGTTATCTTTAACAAATTGTTTTGTTTTTGTTATTTGTTTTTAAACTTTGGCTTAAAATTTTGTCAGTTTAAATTTTTTCTGATTAATTTTTGTTTTATCATTCGTGTCAACATTTACTAGGTTTGCGCGGATTGAATCTTTATATATATATATATATATATATATATATATATATATATATATATATATATATATATATCAAAAACAAGCAACCACCACCCTCAATGAGAAACTGTAGATTAAGTATGAAAAATAGCAGTTATGTTGAAAGCACTGAGTATTTAGGTCATATCAAATTAAAAACCAAAACAAAAATACTAAGGTCAACACCTAACGAGAGTATGGGCATAGCATAGGGAAAAAAGTTATTAACCAGAAAAAAAATGGAATGTAGTCGAATTGTGTTTGAAGTATATATCCATGAATAACGACCGACTCGGGTATGCATATGATGAGATGAAATACATAGACCACCAGTATCAAAAACTTTCAACTTTGTGATCATATTTTTTACCTAGAGTTACTTATAACATAATATTTCGACAATCCGATCCCAGTCAAACAGGTAAACTAAATAAGATGACTGTCAGATTACATGATGTATCTGAGGTGACTTTTGAATAAACTTTACGTTGATTGATTGAGTTGCATTTAATTGTTGGTTTCAAAGAATTATTGACAACTCGGCTGAACGAATAATTGAAGACTTGTGTCGACTTGGTCTTTGCAATCTCTGTTGTTATCTTAGGTCAGTGAGCTGTCTCTTGAATTATTAAGAACGATTTTTTACAACCGAGATACGTCTGTTGGTTAAAAACCATTATTGATTACCAGTGGATTTTAGCAAGCAATTATAGCGCTTATATTAACAGTATCATAACTTAGCATCCTATTTTCTTATTTAAATATTGTGTTACTGTATTTTGTAGTATAAGGTGCTCTACAAATGAAAAGCACTTCCTGGTTGATACAGAACCAAGAATCAAAATCAATTGTTTTAATTTGATTACTACGATCCTGATATTGATGTAAGAAAATAGTGCAATATATTAAAATAAATAAGACGTATTTCACATTAAAAGGAGATGTAAATTATATGTTTTAGTGGATAATTCGACTGCGTACTGGAACTGGTGCAATTCCATCTGTATTTCACTATCGTTTAGTTATAATAAAATTAAGGATATTGACATGATATCGTACTATAAGGAACTCTTTTTTTTTAATTAAACATATCCATAGTATACTTTCTGCGACTTTTGACCTTCAGGTCTAAAGGGGCTTTTTATCGACGAAATTTATTTTTAAATGTAAAATATTTTTCTCAGGAAATACAAAAAAATATTTTTCATCATGCATTTAAATTCCACTAGAATTTACTATTAACTGTAGTTTTTCTTTGCAAGGTATGAATGTGCCAAATATTTAAAAGTTTTTCCTTCTTCTGATCTATGGCACAAATGCGTCCACTAGGCCTGGGTATCGATAATCCGCGATAAGTAATTCTAAGAACTAATTGTACCAGGTGTACAACACTATTCTTTAACAAAGGCTTTGACAAGACGTTACTGATAAGACGTTAGATAGCAGAAGAACGCCCGTATAAATATGGCCCTCTCGTGAGATACGCTACACAGAGGCTGAAAGGCGAATACCTTATGCCACCGAGAAGAATACCTTATAGGAGAAATATGCGCTCAAATGAAAGACAATAGGGCATAAATTGTTGCAGTTGCCACTGGCCGACTGAGAGGTCGTATTGTCTGAAAGTTTAGGGGACAAGGTGCACGAAAAATGCGAGAGTACGGTACGAGATGGATGAGTTTAGTCATTGTTCCTTGAACGAACAGCGTCTATAACGATTAAGAATTATAAGAAGCGTTTTTACATAGCTAGATTAGGAATGGTCGTGTTAAAAGTTCAACATTGTGCAATAAGGTGAGAGTTTTTCAACTTCCCTCGTATCTGGGAAGTAATCGGGAAAAAATCACCTCTCCAGAATTTTACAGATCTTCACGTTTCGGAATAATCTCTAGATGCCGAAAAACATATTTTTCCATTTCCGTTGGTCTTTGTCTGTCTGTTTGTTCGGCGCATAGTTCAACCAATACTCAAGAAACATATGGGGATGAAGGGATAACATTTTAATAAGTATTCGCTATGGCGGCCTAAAAGTTAAAAAAATAATATAAAAAATATTGTAGCTTAATAAAATTTTTATAAAATTAGGTAGTAAAAACATTATATTTCATTTTATTTATAAAAAAAAAAAATCATGAATATTGAGGCTGTTAATGATTTTTGTGAACATTTTATTATGCCACTATTTTGGATTTGCGCCATATTTTTGCACAAACCATATATCACACAAAAATGTCAGTAAATTTGACTGATGGAAATTGGCTGAATATTTTGTGTGATATTTCATTTGTGCAAAAATTTGCCGCGAATCCAATAGTGGCATAATAAAATGTTCACAAAAATCATTAACAACCTTAGTCGCCATTAAAATCTTTTTTTTTATAAATAAAACGAAATGTGTCAGGATAATACAGACTTCGTACAAATTAATATGATTTGGGATAGGCCTTTTCACATGAGAACCGTTAGTTTTTTAGGTATCGTTTTGCAATTCAAGTCAATTGTATTCGTGGTTTCTGCAAAAATGAGGACACGTGCGTATATATCAATAAGGGCACGTTTTGACAGACAACGTGCAGTTAAATCACGTGAATCAGCACATCAAAATCTCGATAATATTAGGATTATCTAGAAATTATCTCCACATTATACTTAAATAATGTTAAAAAATCGATAAATTAACTTTTCTCAGAACTTCCCACATTATGTGTCCTTCATTTTATCAGGACCATTGAATTATTTAACTGTGTTTTGTTCCGCACATAGCTATTTAATTAGTAATAGTCACTTATACAAATTGTTTCATCTTTTACTTTCCTGGATAACAGAACTTGTATATGTACAGGGTGTCTGGTTATATTTTGAGCTTTACTTTTAGAGGTATCAAAAAATATTGTATAAAAAAGTTTTATGATTTTTTCTGAATCGTCAGGATTTGCAAAAAAAAATATAGAATAACAATTGGAAAGTAAAAAGTGACCACCTACTTTGTTATTTCAAAAGAAACACCCTGTACAATGAACTGATATCTTCTTGTCGATTACAAAAGCACCAGGTTTGATACGTTTTTTTTTGAAAGACAACGTAGAAATTTGATGAAAACGCTGCCAAGGCAACATGTTAAAAAGAGTGAGAATATACGCTAAGGAAAGTCATTATAAAGAAATATACTGTCTATTATGGTAGAGTTCTTGTCAATTTTCTCAGTTATATAGATAATCTCTATATTTCCAATAGTGGCAATAATGGTACCTTTGACAATTACTTGGTAAAAATAACGGTCAATTCATCTAGATGCCCTTAATAAAATATTGGTATTCATTTGTCGTTTGTTTATTTTTAGCAAATTCTGACGGTTCAAAAAAAAATCACCTTTTATACAATACTTGCTGGCTTTGTTCCGCCTTTTCCGTTAGATGATGCGATGAGTTTCCAGTGGAATTATAAGAATATGGGGCGCATTCACCACATCGTCCAGAAATGTTGTTAATGAAAAATATATCGGTTTTATAGAAAAAAATACGCAATAAAACAATATAAAAAATATTGTTGAAGGGTCTCGGTAACCAGACGATCATTTAAAAAAGCATGTAAGTTAATGCAGTACAACTTTCTCACTAATTTGCTGAAAAATCTGGCTACGGGCTGGTATTTTTATCTCCGTATAATTTTATTCGTTGGATATTTTCCGTGGTTACAATTGCCACAACAATCGTTTCCACTGTAAATATTTGAAGAATAAAGTTATTTGGGGATGAAAATACTGACCCTTAGTGTTTTAAATATATACATTTTTGGATAAATTTAAAAGTTGAGATTCTACATTTTATCAAATACATATGTTCGGAACTAGACAGGAACAATACTTTACTGTGTGTGATAAAAGGAAAAGATTCATATCGAGGAATGATCGAAATACCGATTTTTTAATGTCATATTTACCAGGCAACTACCACCGTATATTACAGTATAATATAAGAAGATGCTTAATAGCTGTCTGGTGATTTTTGTTCGGTTTTGTAAAATATCTCTTTCAAAACACACAGAGCACATCCTCGTTGATATTATGTATACAGTCAATTGAAACACCATATCTAAAGACTTAATTGTTATCCACATCTCATTTTTCATTTATTTTGAAATATGTTCTTCATAATAAAAAATATACAGGTCAAAGTTATTTTTTTATATAATTGATAATATTATATTTACACGCTCTGGGAAGTTTCGCTTTTGTGTAGTTTCACGAAAAACAATAACCTAGAAATGCTGTAATATAAATAAAATTCCTATTTTTCTCAAGTAAAAGCCGCTGAGAAACAGGAACGAAAAGAGTAAAATGAAGGTATAAACGAAAGCCCTGATGTTGATGGGTTCTAACGAGTGAGGGTTGACAAGTAATAAGAAGACTATCAGACAATGAGTGGCAAGAGGCGCACGGGGCAAGGAGCTGGCAGACGGGTGAGTGACAGAGCCCATTGTGGCCTGTTTTGAATGACGGACTGCTGAATCGTTTTGCCAAGATATATTCACGCTGTTGCCAAATTTTTGTTGTTTCATAGCAATGACTTAATTAAATTAGTAATTTTTTATTATTTATTTGTGAGCTAAATATCGTTAGATATTTTTCCAATACTGTTTGAGACTAAATTAAAAATATTCTTAGGCAAGATCTTCATCGGGATTTTAATAGCTATGTGTACATAGGTTTTTCAAATTTTGCAGCAACAATTGTAGTGAATTATAAGGTTAAATTTTTTTGTAAGTTTATCTTGTGTTGTTACCGAATAAAGTATGTTTCAAAAATCATTGTTTAATGGAAGATTTCTTAGTATAAAATAACACAGAAATGTTCTGTTCCTAGCCACAGCGGTTAGGCTCCGTACGAAACTTTAGCACAACTCAGGTATTTTCCTATTGTTTCTAGAGATTATAAATGAAAATAAAATGTAGTATTTTTAAATTTATATTAAAAAAACGCATAACATTCTGCAACAAATTATAATAAATTAACCAAAGGTAATAATAAAAACATCAAAACTAAGGGAAAATGTCATGTAACATTGAGGCTTTCGGCGAAATATTCTACAAAATAATGTGATCATTACAATCTACACTTACATCTTGATATCCCATTGAATCCACGGCTTTCACTAGTGACCACATCCGTTTTTTATATAAATTTTGCTTGTTTGTGATATATTTTTATTTTTATGGTGCTTTCTATAAAATGAAGGTGTACTAAACAAAATTTTCAAATACAAAATTATGACAGGTTAAGTCAATATAGCAATTTGCCCCTTTAAAATAACTTCTTGAAAAGAAGTCGTTTTAGAATTTTCTTACTATATGCCAAGAAATTTCCGTTAATGAAATAAAATTTTATTTTTGGGATCATACAGAAGATAATAGTTTAATGTTGTGGTGAAATTGTTGTCAAAAACAATCTTATCTTTACAATCAAATTTATGTCGCAGGGAAGCAAATAAAAAACACTCCAGATACCATTCAAGAAGTTTGTGAAGCCGTTGCCAAGCTTATTCAACGCTTACTTGAAACACTTCGTTAGTGTGTTGCTTTTTTTATCATTAATGTTCATTTATTCTAAAGTATTGGTTTTTTATTGTAAAAAAACTAGATTCAAACCCGATAAAACATTAATAATTATTCATAGGTTCATTCAAATGGAATACAAATATCCTACCGACATACTGTTCAAAATAACAAGTCGTGCAGCGCTCAGAAGCTATAAATGCAATGTTGCCGGGGGGCCAAATCTGGATTAGGGGTCAGATCTAGATCTGAGGGGAAAATCTTAATTCTGACCTCTCAACAAAAAGAGTAAATTAAACGTTTAAGGTCCCATTTGGAACCGGATTTCTAAAATGATTTAATGATTATGAATTTTGAAAACACATTTTAGGTAGAATAATACAGATGGAATTTCAACAAATTTATTTACGATTAAAAAAATAATTATGCATACACTGGCAAAACTAGGACGTCAGCTTTAGTTTGATAACAATTTAATATTTTTATTTTTTAAGATATTTAATTGGCTTTTCATTTCCCTGCATTTTTTCCGAGTATTGCTGCTTCAAGTAAATACTTTTTTTTATTTTTAAGCTTTTTATTTTAAAAATTTTGAAATACAAAAAAAACTTGGCACAGCTCAATGACAGACTAAATCTTCTTTCTATTGTATGTTTCCTAAATAAACATTTGAAAATGACGATTGGGTAAAAAAAATTATATGGAATAGTGTCTTGAACTCAAAAAATATTGAAAATACTGAACTAAAAATGGCAGATATTTGTATATACGTCCAAACCTAAATATATAGAGAGTATACATTCTTGAAATTTTACACAAGACTTTTATTCCTAAACTGATTTTTAATAAGGATCACGTGAAGTATAAAATACTTGAGTTTTGTAAAGTATTCAAAAATTATTATATTCCAATATTCTCACAGGCATCGAGCTTCTTATTTGGCAAATCGGGCAGCATATGACTAAAGTTTTTTGATTATATATCTTAAAATCTTTTAAATCTTAATAAAGAATCGCACAAAAATCTTATGGAAAATCTGATTTACGGAATATCACTATATTTTTTATAAATTGTGTTTCTTGCAATTCTAAAAGCCAAAATAAGTGTACGAGCCTTTTGGAAATATATTCCTCTGAAGAATTCTATTTTACGGAAGCTTAGTAGTATTAATAAAATATTAGGATGACTATGATTTAAATATGTTTTGGTAGATTCTAGTCTGAAATATTCAGGGTTTTCACGGTTGGGGTTAATAACCTGACCAAATTGACACAAAATTTCATATTTTATAAATTTTTTTAAAATACGCACGATGGAATATTAATACCATGAGATAAACCATAAAAATATAGTACGATAATATGCAATTTATTTTTCTTTAAGACGAACCCTTTAGATCGTATGGTCCCTCTCTTTTTTGGTAATATCTCGACAACAGCTGAATTCTGATAAACAATTTTATTGATATATCAGAGCTAGTGAGTAACTTGATGAAAAACATACTTTTCGGTGACTAGTTTGTTACCTTGTAACTAAGTTACTTTTAAAATTGGGAAAAAAGTAACTATAATATAGATACTTTTGTAAACTAACTTGTTATTTTTACTTTTGAAAGTAACTTTTTGCTTCAAAAGTATCTATAGTTACTTTTGAAGTAACTAGTTACTTTAAAAGTAGCAAGTTACTTTTAAAAATAACTAGATACTTAAAGAAACTAGTTAATTTCAAAGAATCTATTATTAAAAACATGTTAGATTACACGTATCCAAGAAAAAAAGGGTCACAAAAAATAAATAGAAAAATTGAAAACTCCGGATGTTGTCGGATATCACTGGAAGCTTTCCAAATAATATAAACATTCATTTAACAATATCTCATTGAACCCAAATATATTCTGCTCGATGATGTATCTCTTACGGTTCGTAATAATTCTGGAGTGTGTCTTCTTATCTCGGACGAGCTACATATATATATATATATATATATATATATATATATATATATATATATATATATATATATATATATAGCTTTCCAAATAATATAAACATTCATTTAACGATATCTCATATGATATATATATATATATATATATATATATATATATATATATATATATATATATATATATATATATATATATATATATATATATATATATATATATATATATATATATATATATATATATATATATATATATATATATATATATATATATATATATATATATATATATATATATATATATATATATATATATATATATATATATATATATATATATATATATATATATATATATATATATATATATATATATATATATATATATATATATATATATATATATATATATATATATATATATATATATATATATATATATATATATATATATATATATATATATATATATATATATATATATATATATATATATATATATATATATATATATATATATATATATATATATATATATATATATATATATATATATATATATATATATATATATATATATATATATATATATATATATATATATATATATATATATATATATATATATATATATATATATATATATATATATATATATATATATATATATATATATATATATATATATATATATATATATATATATATATATATATATATATATATATATATATATATATATATATATATATATATATATATATATATATATATATATATATATATATATATATATATATATATATATATATATATATATATATATATATATATATATATATATATATATATATATATATATATATATATATATATATATATATATATATATATATATATATATATATATATATATATATATATATATATATATATATATATATATATATATATATATAGTATATATATATATATATATATATATATATATATATATATATATATATATATATATATATATATATATATATATATATATATATATATATATATATATATATATATATATATATATATATATATATATATATATATATATATATATATATATATATATATATATATATATATATATATATATATATATATATATATATATATATATATATATATATATATATATATATATATATATATATATATATATATATATATATATATATATATATATATATATATATATATATATATAGTTTATAATATATATATATATATTATTCAATTTTGAAAATGATATTCATTTTACAGAAACTACTCTTTATTATATATAATTTTATATATTATCACTTTTATTAATTTAGATCGTGAAAAAAATATATATATATATATATATATATATATATATATATATATATATATATATATATATATATATATATATATATTTGAATGGCTGCATCTGAAATGGCTTCCTGTGATCTTTCCTCAAAACGCGAAGAATCTGATTTTTAGAAACAAAAACTGCGTTGCCTTGTAAATTATATAGCTGCTCTTTGTAGGCTTAGTGTCCTATCATTGTCAAACTTATTTAAAATTACGTTTCGATATTGTTCATTTCTCCTACCTTCGTTTCTCGGATTCTTTTTTAGTCCAAAATTCCTAAACATTAAATGCGTTTTAATGAAAACTTGTTTGCAAGGTAATCTTCTATTTGGAAATCTTCGTTGGTATTCCCGTACTGCTGCATTTGCATTTCCATTACAGAAACCATAAACGAAATGAATATCAGCATACTCAAAGTTACTGAATAACACCATTTTGAAATCACCAGTTAGACTGATAATTACCTTTTTGTATAAACTGTAATGTACCTGACATTTATTTACTCTAAAAACTCTAATGTCACACTTTAAAGACGAAACTAGCAATTGTTCAATTGTCACAAAAATGCAATCATGGCATACAGGATGTTAGAGGTTTTGCCACTGAAATAATTAACAATAATTGAAATTTTAACTACGCCATACATAAAAATAGTTTTTAACTCGAAATCCTTGCATAGCACGAAAAAAAGGCCAGGGATCAAATTTGCTCCAAACTGAGTGGGGATTTTAGGAATGATTTTTGTTTTCAGAAAAAGCAGTAGCGTACCATTTTTTCTTCAAGAATATTCAATAAAAAATCCTGTACGGACGCCACTGATAAAGAATTAAAAAATATTTCAAATCAAAAAATGCCTTTTGTTACTCAAATGCTGTTTACCAAATTTAATAACAATATCTCAAGTACTAAAAAAGTTATGACTAAATAACAATTTTTTTCTTAAAACTTTAACACAATGACACGACAATGAAGGAATGATGGTAAGTACCAAGGACATTAGATTTTAATAGGTTGCCTGCTAACTTCTGCGATGTCACCCTCATAACCCAAACATAATGCAAATCTCCATTACAACGGGTCGATGACGTCATCTCTCCTTAGTTGTCAGACAAGCTTTTATTTTAGAAACCCTACATACGTTGTTCAGAAATTATGAACTCACCCGGAATGCATGAAATAAATATCGGAAACCAAATAATTTTAAAAACTTGCTGTTACAATCCCACCTTAAAGGTTTTGCTACTGAAATTGACAATAATGGAAATTTTAACTATGCCATACATAAAAATGGTTTTTAGTTTTTTACTCGATATCCTTACACCGCATGGAAAAAAGACAAGGGATCAAATTTGCTCCAAACTGAGTGGGGATTTTAGGAATGATTTTTGTTTTCAGAAAAAACAGTAGAGTACCATTTTTTCTTCAAGAATATTCAACAAAAAATCCCGTACGGACGCCACTGATGAAAAATTAAAAAATATTTCAAATCAAAAAATGCCTTTTGTTACTCCAAGGCTGTTTACCAAATTTAATAACAATATCTCAAGTAATAAAAAAGTTATGACTAAAAAACAATTTTTTTCTTAAAACTTTAACACCCTGTATTTCGAAAACGAAGCATTTGCCGATGTATGTTTATATAGAAAATTAGGGCTTATTTTGAATGCAGAATGCGCTGTTAAAGTTTGGACACTATATATATATATATATATATATATATATATATATATATATATATATATATATATATATATATATATATATATATATATATATATATATATATATATATATATATATATATATATATATATATATATATATATATATATATATATATATATATATATATATATATATATATATATATATATATATATATATATATATATATATATATATATATATATATATATATATATATATATATATATATATATATATATATATATATATATATATATATATATATATATATATATATATATATATATATATATATATATATATATATATATATATATATATATATATATATATATATATATATATATATATATATATATATATATATATATATATATATATATATATATATATATATATATATATATATATATATATATATATATATATATATATATATATATATATATATATATATATATATATATATATATATATATATATATATATATATATATATATATATATATATATATATATATATATATATATATATATATATATATATATATATATATATATATATATATATATATATATATATATATATATATATATATATATATATATATATATATATATATATATATATATATATATATGACAACTTATTACGCGTTTTGCGACATCCTGTACAAATAAAAATAGGTAAAACGAAAAACTAGTTGCTTCCGAAAAAAGGAAGTCATTCCAAAGTAACTTGAACTAGATATTTTAACCACGTTACCTTGAAAATAACTTGATACTCTTAAATGGATGGGTGTTGACCTCTATTACACAGAACTTTTTGTCTTAGATTACCTGTAAAAATGTTAGCAATTATTTCTCTTTCTCTATGTATACTGACTGTATACTATTCACAAACTCTAAGTGCGGCAACACGGTCTGTCTCTTCCGCAAACTAACGTTGCTAAGTTCTCGTCACCGTGATGAGCGAACGGACAGGTGAAAAGATGAGTGCTTTTCAGTCAGGGAAAAATTAGCGTCTGTTTCTTTGTTTTCTCAGTTTATTATGCTGTCAGTCGACACAAAAATAATAAAAACGACCGGTCATGCAATATCAGGAAACATTGTGTTAATGTTCTGTTTTTCGTTATTTTGAGTTGACATTATCGTGTCATTGAGTGACACAGTTTTCGGGAGCTATATTAGTTATTTTGTAAATGTAATTAAAAGCGAGCCTGACATAAATGGAAAATTATGGTTTATATTTAGTACTCCGATTATCGAATGTCACTAAACGTTTTATTCTGTCTAGTTTTCCGATGAATTCCCAAAAACAAACAAAATTAAGTTGTGCGAAAACGCTTAGGAAACGATCAGCATAAATTAAAGTTCTGTTTATTTTCATATCAAACATTCCACTGCACAAAAAAGAGGTCTTAAATGATCTGCCATATACATATATCATATCCGTGTTTTTTTTTTAATAAGAACTTCGCAAAGCCTAATTGATTTGAGTCAAGGTGCCTGTAATTTTTTTTTATCTCTGTTATTTCGGCTAGTATCTATAAAAAAATCTCTAGTTTACAGGAAGGATAAATCAAACTGATAGAAGTTTTATAAAAAAAGTGTACTACACTATTGCGGTTTTCGTTTTTAATTTTTCTTACTAGATTGCCCTTTTCACATAAAATTATAATTCGACAATATTTTGAAGTGGCAATATTTGACTAACATTCAAGTATGTCAGTTAGTACAGCTTGTTTTTTTCAAAATTGCTAAGCTTTAAATGTTTTAACGTTAGGTTTTTATTCTTTGTAGTACAGCTTGGTGCAGTCACTTTGATGGTACTTTTTAGGTCAACTGACTTAATTTGTGGTATCATAGAATGCCTCGAGTACTTTAAGAACCAGAAAGTGCTATTCCCCTTTTCAATCAACCGGCTCGACCCCAACCTCTTTCTCTTATTCATCGCCAGCGTGTCAATAATTGATCTCTTTCGACGAATATGTGACCGTATCTTTTGACGTAGCAGACGTATTACCTAGAGATATCAAATTTTTGAAAATCTGTAGTCCTGGAGCCCGCGACTAAGATTTCGTTCGTTAACTATGGTATTCGGATGCCGCTCCTAAATTTTTACTACTTACAGTCCAGTCGATGCTATAGTGGTAAAGGGAGTGTATATGGGCTCGTCGCAGCTCGTCTGACTTCTACATTTAATATGTGTATCAGGCCGCAGGAACGAGTTTATAAATAAACTAAATTTCTTTTAACCCTTTCAATTACTTTAATACCGTGGACTCAGGGCATTCGAATCTAGAAGCGGTATCACAGGGTCATCAGTGTATCAGATATGCAGCGATAAAAACATATTTTGGTCGTTGGCTCCATGACTATAGGTGAGCATTTACATCAAATTAAAAATCAAAGTCTTTTTATGCCATATTTTCCAAAAATAGTTAATAAAAAGACAACTTTATTACAAATTTTGGTGTATAGAATTTATATAATTTTAATCAAAAAGTTAAAATTGAAATGTACCCAATAAGGAACTTAAAAGTCACAATGTCGATGAAAACTTTAATGAATTCTTTTACAGCTTTTGCTGGAGCTTTGAGGTCTGTGTACCCTTGCAACAGAAAAAATTAAACATATAGATAAAAAACAAAAAATTATCTTTTCACAGGAATTATATAATGAATTAGAGGAATTTAGAAGGCTTAACTGTTTGAAAAACCATACAAATGAGAAAGCGTTTTGGAAGCAGTATCAGTCTTTGAAAAAACTTTTAAACAAAAAAAAACAGCTAGAAAAACAACTTTATTATGATAATTTAATCGCTAATTCCACGAATAAAACAAAAATGTCGTGGAATATTGTTCAGAGAGAGAGTTCAATATCAGAGGTATTTTTGCCTTTGATACCAAAAAAATAAAGGAAGCCTCTGATCCACATTATAATAAACTAACATAAAATCCTAGTGAAATTGCCTCGATCTTCGGAAGTTATCTCTCCTTGGCGATAGAGGAAAAACTTAACAATCAATTTGATGGAAACTTTTCTCATAATTCGAGTCATAATTGTAGTTTGAGTAAAAAGTATGACCCAAATTCAGTGTTTTTTTGAACCTATTACTAGTAACAAAATAATTGATACAGTGAATAAATTTCCAAATAAGAATTCTGCGGGATTTGAGGATATCTCCATGTCATTTATAAAGAAAGTTATTGGCAGAATAACTAATATTATTACTATTCTGTTTTGTGTTTTAATTGAGTCCGGAGTGTTTCCTGAATGCGTTAAAACTTCCATTGTCGTACCCATATTTAGGTATGGAGAGCCCTGTTTAGTAGAAAACTATAGACCTATTTCTCTACTGAGCTGCTTCTCTAAAATTTTAGAAAAAAACCCGTTTATAACACAATGTCTTCTTTTTTGATTAAATATACTATTTTTTCAGATCGTCAGCATGGCTTTCGTCGTGAGCTGTCTACTGAAAGCGCTTGCGCTGACCTTGTTCAATATGTAACAAATAAGACTAATAATAGAGAAACTGTAATTTCCTTCTTTTTTCATCTTACTCGCACTTTTGACACTGTTGATAAAGATTTTGTGAATAAGGGGTAACTTGAACGACCGGATCATTTCTTTTTTAATTAACAGGACATTTTCGATGAGGGTTGACGGTTCAACGTCTGATCTTTTTGATCAAAATATAGAAACACCTCAGAGTAGTATCTTGGGCCTGCTAATTTTCCGGCTTTTCGTTAATGATTTGCCCGAACATATTTTCCAGGGTAGAGTATTCTTGCATGCTGATGATATCACAGTTGTTGTCTCGGGTTCAAATATGGATGCATTGAGGAGTAAAGCCAATTTTATTTTCATTTTCTTTTTTTCTTTCTGGTGTAGGAAAAACAAACTTATGGTTAATCACAAGCTAGTTTTAAGTGACTCAATAAATTTCTTGGGTGTCTCCATTGATAGTGATTTAACTTGGAATCGGCAAATTTCTAAAGTGTGTTCAGAAATCAATAAGAGCTCCTTTGTTTTAAACTCTTTAAAGAATTATGTAACTCTTGAAGTCCTTCTAAGTGTTTACTATGCCTTTGTTTATTCTTCATTTGCTTACAATATATAGATTATTTTTGGTCTGTCATACTTAACGTCGTGTAGGGAAGCTCTCCGCAAAAATAATATCCTTACTGTCCACTCAACTTATTTACTAAAATTGTTGGCTTATTTTCATAAGAACAAACATCTTTGTCGGCTTAATAGTTCTTACCATAACTATGACAGTCGGAATAAGTCTAATGTCTCGCTTTTAAAGCATACTTTAGAAATGTATAAAAAATCTCCTATGTGTGCCGGTAGTCGTATTTTTAATCTGTTACCGTTGTCAATAAGAACTACAAATAAATTTAAACTCGAATTAAAAAAACTATTAACAGCTGATACATTTTATTCCATAAATGAATTTGTTGTTTATTTGGGGAACCTTAGATATTGTCGTGTTCGACTAGTATCGTTTACTAGCGACTTTCCATTTTGAATTAATAACCATATGCATCTATTCTTAAATTTCACTAACGCCTTATAAGTGTGTGAATTGAAAATTGACTACTTTGTCTATTTGTATATAGTTTGTTGATATATGTCATGTGCTGAAGCACAATTTTATTATTTTTTAGATTTTAATATTATACACATATGACTTGTTTCTATCAACACATTGTAGTTCTCAAAATGTAATATATTTTAAATTTAAATTTGAATCCTCTTGCCTATAATAATTTATTTTCTGAAATATATATACACGGTGGGACAAGAAAAGTCCAGAGTTTTAGATTTTTAATAAAGCTTTTATTTATTATTATTATTTTATAAAACTTTGAGCGATATTCACATTATATAGATTACAGAACAATATATTCAAAATGAATGAGCTTCAATTTTTTTTATTGTCTCTCACCAACAAAACTGCTCTGTTTTTATATTTTAATTAATATTTATTTTATTGCACGTTTAGTGACATCGTACGTGTACCTTACATGTCACAAACTTGCGGCAATAATATGTTTTTTATTATAAACTGGCTTCGGAAAGGCAAAGTTTGAAATATTATTGTTTCTGGGAAAAGACGTCAGGTTAACCTGTAAAAAAAGATAATTGAACCTCATTAAGTTTCTATATGTTTTTCTAGAATCTATATATCTTAGAATATGTGCCCCAAATTTTGATTAAAATATGTTAACAAAATAAAGAGTTATTCAAAAATGTGACCTTTTTTTAACCCACCGTGTAAGGACTGCACTAATTGCAGTAATAGAAAATCTAAGTTGAGAAAAGAAATAGGTCTTTTAAATATATCGTTGAAATAGGTAAATTAAATGAATGTAAATTCAACTAATATACAAATACACTTTTTTGCACCCCACCGGAACTACTGTAACATATTTTCTGTTGGCGGATATAAGTTGTAAGAAAAAAAGAGACTGCTCCAATAAGGCATACTTCATATCAAGCGGTGTGATAGTTTTATTTTTGCCTTGTCGTTTCCTATGTCTCAGTTTATTATTGCATTGCACTTGTTCTCAAGATTTCTTATAGCTTATTCGCATAACTATTATAATTAGATAACGTTTAGATTTATTATTTCCTTCAACTGATCACGCTACATTTCTATTACGTATTATGTATTTTTTCATCTTGGAATATTTAAATTCCTCGTAAAATTACTTTACTGGTGATAAATAACGGCCAGATTAAAACTTTAGACATACATTTGTGTTAGAGAGCTAGAGCAGTTTACGATTTTGAACTTGGAAAGTTGTGTAGAGAATTTTCCATATTTTATAATTATAATTTAATACTGAATATTATTTGTAAACGGAACTAGTCTGTATTTTGTTGTGATGTTATGGTGGTTCATTTTAGCCTAGCAACTAGCCCTAGGTATTTTAAGGCTTTAACGATAATTTTTTTCGAACCATCTTTGTACTGATTTAAGGTTTGGAGGTCTGAAAATATTTATAGCGGTATTCGTCTTGGTTAATTTTTCAGGTTCGTTCTTGCATTTCTTTACAAGGTTGCAAACCTTCAAATATTTTAATTTTAAATTTGTATTATTTGCAGTTCAGCTTGATGCAGCCACTTTGATGGTACTTTTTAGATCAACTGACTTGATCTGTTATACCATAGAATGCTCTGAGTGCTCTAAGAACCTTAAAGTACTTTTTCGCGTTTCAATCAATCTCGATCAACCCCAACCTTTTTCTCTTAATCATCGTCAGTGATTAAATTTGTATAAATTTCTGTTTCTGATAAAACAGGGCATATGTATCTAGAAGCCATATTACAGGATTATAGTTAATCATTTATTAGTTTCAATGGATACTATATGTAAGATTTGTTCTGATGAAATACTATATTTTATTCCTTTTGCGGCCATTTGATTCGGCTTAAGCTGTTAGAGTTACTTTTTAACCATTTTAAGTACAATAAAGTAATAAATGATATCAAAGACTTCCAAAACAGGATACATTTTCTAACTTCAACCACTAGCGTTTGATAGCTTTCGACATCCTCAAAAGTAAATCAAAAGTTCCACCGTTCTTGTAAAATATCGCGCCATCTTGAATTTATGTGGTATTTTTCAATTTAAATTTTTATTTTGAAAACCAAAAAAAAAATCAACAAAATGCTAAGATCTGGAAAAATACAACGCTGTTTTTAACAGGATAAGAAAACAGCCTTAAACAATATTTTAAGGAAGAACTTGGTTTATGGTTCATAACCTCCTGACTACAATTGATAATGAACTTTGAAGAATAACTAGTAAATATGCTTTATGGACATATACGGGCAAAACATTTCACTGTTGGCTAATCTAAATAACAATTTGTTACGGATTCCGATTATTTTATTCGTGAGGTGATTTGGCAGTATCTACAATTATGTAAAAGTTAAAATACTTTATTATTGTTACACAATTCCTTGATCAGATGCGAATGCAGAAAAACCACATTTATTTATGGTAAATGTATAACTAAGATATTCAAGATTTTTGTGACCCTTAATTTTTGACTAAAATTTGAAGTCAATCTGATAAGTAGTTTTTTTTTAAAGCTATGCCGCGAACTGGCAGACAGATACACAGACCGACAGACCGACGAAAATATGGCACACAATCTCAAATCAATCCATTAAGCAGTTTTTTCAGGTTGAATTTTTAATAATAATTTTTAACATTTCACCAGGCCGCCATTTTGTTTCGCCATATTCGATTTTTACCAAAATGTTACCAGGTCATCCCCACATGACTCTTAATTTTTGCCACAAATTGAAGTCAATCGGGTAAGTAGTTTTTTAGCTATGTCACGAACAGACTGATAGACAAACAGACAGACAGACCGACAAAACATGTTTTACGGCATCTAGGGACCCTGAAACCGAACCGTGAAGATCTGAACAAATCTCGGAGGATGATTTTTTCACGATTACAAGACTTCCCTTTTACGAGGGAAGTAACAATAGGACAAAATCACAATTCTTGATGATTCGAATTACCTATTACTGTTGAAAATGTGTGGAAAATGGGATTATTCTAGATATGTTAAAATAGTTAATGAAGCTAGCTTGTTATAAACTAACTGTAAAACGTTGTTAAAATAAATATAATCTTAATATTTGTCCAACTAGAACACCGCCACGTATTACGATATATTACATTCACCAGACATTAACTAACATGTGATTGACATACGTACTGCCGTCGATAACAGTAAAATATATACGCCAATTGACACGAATTATGCAGGTGGAATCGGCGGTAATAAATTAAGCCACAGCACCATTAATATGCAACAGGGTCGGCAACCACCCACACATATATGTCAATGGTGTCGTGGCAATCCATCCATTGCAGGAGTGCGGACACGGGCACGTAACGTCTGATGGCCCGATGCTTTGGCGCCTCAGACAGTAATAAGCAGGCAGCGTATTTTTTGCATTCAAATGCTTCATTATTGTTTGGAAAAATCGATTAACTGTTTCGTATGTTTCAGCTTAACTGCTGTATTTTCTTTTAAGTTGATACTTTTCAATTGATCATATATCTCCAATTTTTAATAGACTTAAATTTACCAAATTAGAATTTAGACGTAAAATCCACTTACCTCGTTTTATTCATAAAATAATTTTAAACAAATTGCCTAACTACTTATATGAAAAAAATCAATTTCGAAATAATATTCATAATTTAAATACTTGAAATCTAAATAACTTAGAAATTCCTGTTCATCAAACAGAAAAATATAAATCTTTTAAATATATATGTTCAATAATCTATAATAATATTCCTTATAAGAAATAAAAAATTTTAAATATAAATAATTTAAAAAACATATCAAATCTATTAATCAGTAATCAAAATTCTACATTTTGTGCCATCTAGTAGGTTGTATCTAGTTTTAGTTAGTTTCTTTTGCATAGATAATATTGATTTGTAATATTTTTATTTTTATTTATATGTATTTCAATTACCGTGCACAAATAAATTATTAAAAAAAAACAAAAATTGAAGAAGTTCTTGAACAATGTTTTTAAGAGAGGAAAATAAGGTTTATAATAGATTTGGTAAAAAAGAATCTCCAAGTAATGTACCTGGTTAGGAATTCATAGGTACACTATTTGGTTATTGCTGGCGGCAGCTTTGTTATTTGATAAGTATTTTACAGCATCAACTATGTTTGAGATATAGTGGGTTGAAAGGGAGTGAAGGTAATGGAAAAGGTCCTGAGTTCTTTTATATATTAAATATTATACATAATTAGATTAGAAAATTAATAGGAGGTACGTAGATAATAATAACATACATCGACTTCACCCTAATTTGATAAAGAGAGAAAAACTATTACGATAGTTTGATGTCCCATATACCTTCCAAAATTTCTATATTCATGGATATGTGAGACAGTTTTCCAACGCTCGTAGGTATACCAGTATGGCACTTGTACAGAAAGAACTCAAATGTCAGCCTAACATTACCTTATCTAATTTAAACAAGTTATACAAAAGTAATAAAAACGTTTAAATAATCAAAACGAGTGTGATATCAATGAACGTGGAAACTAAAAATGCAGGACCTAAAAATAACCATTGGGGTGTGCAACAAAAATTGTTGCCTAAAAAATGCTTCAGAAAAAGATATGTTCACACAAACGGGAATCTGTAAACAAACGTTTAAAAACTAAGGCTATGTTTTATAAACCAGTTTACTGTTTAAAAAGATTTAATTAAAATGTGTTATGTATACTATTGTAACCGTATACATTTATTTCTAAAAGAAAGCTGATACAATAATCTTGTTATCAATAATGTCAAATCTTAGCCTTTTAGCACAATTGAAAATGTTTAAATTATTTGTTAATCAGTGAATTGAATTAGAAAAAAATAGGTAGAAAACTGTTATTTAGCATGCAGTGCCAAAATTAGCCTGAAAGGCAAACATTATTTTCATATATATTTTTTCTGGAATTAACCGGTTAGATCTAAAGATTCCATGCTGAAAATAAGGATGAAAATCAGAAGCTAAACTATTTTTATTTTAGTATAATTTACTATTTTCGAAAAAATAGCGTAAAACTGAATTTATTTTTTAAAGCACATTAAATGTCTAATGATTTAAAGAGAACTAACTTTTCTTTAATGTGAGTACGACTAACAGAGTTAAATGTTTTGAGAACGCGTTTTAATGTTAGTATTAAGTAAATTTTACAAGGCTTTTAGTTCTTTATTTAAAATTAGTTTTAATGTTGATTTAATACAGTCAATTAATAGCTTAGTTGAAATAGTTTATTCTTTAAAACCACTATAAATTAAAAAGGTTTTTCACTTATTCCAGATAGTTTTAACGCGGCGAGAAAATGAGTTTTTTAAAGTAATGATAAAGCTGTTTTTTTGCAAATTAGTTAGCAAAAATAAAGAACCCATAAAACCTATGAGCTGTATTGGTATCCCAAGTCAATATTGTAATAAATCTTGTAAATTTTGACAATGAGAATAAAAGAAAGTGAGTTAATTAAAAATAAACAAGAATTAAAATGGATTAAAATTAAAAAGTCTGGACATTCTACACTCGATTTTTTTTTCGGAAAACCTGCCACAAACATTTTCTAATTGCTTATTATAAAGAAATGTCGGTAAAATAATACTACTAACTTAAATTCGAAAAAAAACATGTATTGAAACAAAAAAATATTCGTCAAAAAAAACATTTATCTAACCCGAGTAAACTCTTGTCTCGTAATGAAACATGGAATAATATCTCAGACCATTAGAAATGACAACCTTAAACCAATCTTTGGAAAACTTCATTGGATTTAGCAAAATAAAATAACTTTAAAAGATAAGATTTTGTATTAGTCGACATTTCGACCTCTAAAATGCCTTCCTCGAGGAAAGTTTGAAAATTCTGACTATCATGAAAATAACCTTCGACAGTCGATCATTAGACCCTAATTTAAATGAATGACACCGCGGCAAGCAAGCCACGGCAGCCGCTTGACCTTTAATCAACGGTTTTATAAAAAAGGAGTACACAAAACTTCTGGAGATTGCTCGTGTTAAATAAAATTAAATGTGGCCAAAATCCCAAGAGTTACTTCAGGTTAAAAAATGCTGGTATGATTTTTATTAATAACTACGATATACCTCGGGATAGTATAAAAATTCCCAATATTTTCGGGTTAGAGTGTTAAACATAGAACAGAAGCTTTCCAGGGCTTTGGTCAATTAAGAAAACATGGTTGTTGGCATTAGACCGAAGAATGAGCTCGGATATAGTTAGGTGGGCTTTTATATGCGACTTGTGCTCGCCGAACCGTGATCCTATGTTAAGATCGGTTTCCACGTGTGATGTAGATGGTGACCGGTATCTCTATTTTTTGTGTGTTCACCAGATTCTCTAATCTTTCGTTTATAGAATCCTGGGTCGAGCTAGAATGTTGATTTCTTCTTTCTATATACTCCTTCCATTTGAAAAGCTACAACATCTTTCGGGGATCGCGAGTATTGTCCAATCTTCTTATTTGTATTGAAGATTGTACATATAGTGGACTGCCGAAGTAATAGTCCTATTTTATCTGCAGTACCATGTATACACTCACAATAACAGTACCTAACAGTGGCTCCTTATAATTCTCCTTTTGCGGAGTTGAATTACTATATCTTCTATTTCAACACGTATAATATCTCCAGTGCAATAGCCATTCCCTCTCAGAGATTAGGTCAAGTTTCGCTTTTTCCGATGTTAGAGAATCATGATCAGAAACAAGATGGCTCTAAATACTAGTGAGTTAATATCCAATTTCTCTTGAGTTGGATGATTTGCAAGTATCTATTTGTATACGTCTATTTTCTATACACAGAATGTCCTAATGTAGCATTTTCCTTCCTTTGAACAAATACAACTAGAAAACGAATCGTTCCATTAGATTCAATTTCCATTGTGAATTTAATATAGAGATGTTGTTGAATAAGGTTGTCCAAAAATATGAGGAGATTTTCATGTCCATGAGGACAAACAACAAAAGTAGCATCTAAGTCTATTACGAATCTGTTTTTCCAGTAAATGAATTAAGAAAATTTGAAAGATATTTACCTAATTTTTATGTTGGCGAGTTTATTGAATTGATGATAGGTCGAAGTGGTGCATTGTTCTTGGGTATCTTGGAAAGACCGTAGAACCTGGGTATCTTGAAGCTGCTTGGCTTTAATGATTTCCTCTCCGCTCCAGTGTTCAGATCTCGTGGGGTAAATACCCCTAGACATGCCTCGTGCAATCGAAATCGAAACGTTGGATAGTAATTCCAATTTGACACGGCCTAATTACAAGAACCACGATGTCTTAAGTGTTAAAGGATGAAAAAGTAAAAGGAAATCACATATCCGTGGAAAAGGAAAATCGTAATATTGAAGTGTTTGTTGGTAGGCCAAATCAGACATACCTCTTTAATAAATCAATCAATTTAAGATAAAAAAGCAGAAATAACAGGACTTCATGATACATTTTTCTGAACTGAGTTGAGAGTGTGGATAAAAGGTTATGAAAAATTCTCTAGGGATACAATGAAAAACAGTATATTTCAAATTAACATTAGAGAATGGATCAATAGGTTTTATGGTTTGGCACTACATATCGCCGGGGTATATATATCCGCACGTCAGGTAGAGGGATTAAAGGTTCACGAAATTCCGCACGTCACAAGCTTGTGCCCAAAACGAAGGGTTTTATGAAATTTTAAAGAAACTAACTAATTTGAACAATAAATTGAAGGAAAATTATATATTCAACAACACAATAAATAAAACAAGGAAATACATCTAAATTTAAATATGAAAATAATAATGCGATGCTTTTAATAAATTGTAAAACATTTTTATTTACATTTAAACTTTATTGTTTAATTTTATCTTGCCAATGCCAAGAATGTTTTATTTTTTTTCCACCATTTTGTTTGCTGGTTGCAGTAATATTACACAAAGAATTAAGTATATTAGAATTATGTTTTTAATCCAGTCTAGTCATCTGTTATTCTCATAATATTAGTAACCTATTTTTCTACGTAAAAAAGTGCCACTTACAATTTCTTTCAATATTAATTTCGATAGAGAAATATTTGCTAATTATTTTCATTACGCGTATCTTTTAGGTCTATCCTAAATACATGTAGATAATTACCAGAAAATAATCCTTTTTATTTTTGCCCCTCAACTTTGCTTTCAAACTTGAAAACAATTCTTGAAAAATGTACGTTCATTTTTATTTTCCGAATTCTCTAATATAAGAAACATTTTATTCTACGAATCCATTAACAAAGCACACTTGAATTAATATATCTAAACTCAACATATAGTGATAAACTTTTTTATGCAAAATACAAACGAATCTTTCTTAGGTTGTTCGTATCTTGTTTACTGTATAATCATAATCCGTTTTCCTGATCTTAAATGTGCTTTTAACTTTTTCGCATACATATTTGTGAATAAATGTGTTGATTTCTACGGGAGAATATATTTAAAATATAATTTAATACACATTTAATACATAACTCACAACATTGTAAACAAACTACGAGAATTTATAGCGCAAGTTATATTCCATTGTTTTTGAAAACTGCCAAATCCATAAATATTTACAATTTATTGCTGTAAAGTTTAATCGTCTAAAAGGTCTATAAGAGTTCGCACCAAACAACAATCATTATTATTATAATTAGACCCGAAAATGAAGTTAAAAAAAACCTGTTTTATAACTACATGTATTTTTATATTTATTTTTATGCAGTGTGATAACTGTTTAGCTTAAAGGGATTAGCACAAAAAAAATAGAAAATACTTTATGTGACGTGATCCCTCGGGTTAATCTCGATGCATGAAGAGATTCAACTGAAACCAAAACGACCACAGTCACTTTTAATCGATCTACATGTGAGCTATTGCTACTGCAAAAAAAAAATGCGCGAAGATACGGCCAGCGCTCGTTCTTCAATGATGTTATCAACAAATTGTTCATGTTTGGGGCCGGTTACACGAAGAATCCAAGTCAGAAGCAGCCTAGCGGCCATGAACAAGAATCTTATAGACGATTCTATAAATTGGCGAAAGATCAAAATCAACGCAGTCTCTCTCTCGCACATTCATTAACAGCAATCTGATATTGCTCGCTTTCGAGGTATTGAGTAACTCGTAGTGCTTTTTTCTTTGTCTTTCGTGAAATTAATTGCTTAAGGCATAGAAACAGTAAGAAAGAACAGCTTAATGTCAAACATAATTTTACTACTAAATTAGTAGCCATTAACTTGAGTTTATTAACCTGTATACAATTGATACTTAATATTATATTATTATCAATAATTTAAAAATTATAAGTTTTCTGAAGGAGAAAAAAGCAGGCTAAGAATGGTACTTGTCATTTTGCACGTAATTTTCTGGAAGGGTCTCTTATAGAAAGCAATTTGAAATACTGACACAAAAACCTAAGTAATTAAATCTGCATACATAGGTCAGCAATTTAATTCTAATAGACAGTGCATGTTTTATTTGCCTTTTTTGATCTGTTTTTATAACAAAAATTAAATTTCACGTATTTCGATGGCTGATCAAATAAATGTTTCTTATTTGTGAATATTTCCCGATTAAAAATGTTAAGATGGCGACTAGGGCGATTTTCAAGAAAAAATTAAAGTGGTCAAATCATCTACGGTAATATCCGATTTATCGAGCAAATATATAGGTTTTTGGATGTTTACATTGGGGGTTTATACATCTATGTGATTATTATTTATAGTCTTAAGATTAATGTTGTTCCTTATTTATTTGCTTAAGAGTTTTATGTACAAAATAATGTAAGTATATATTTTTTAACTATACTCTTTTTGTACTCATTTTTAGTCATTGTCGTAGAGACATGAATCTAAATAAATTATACATATTTTTGCTTATGGAGACACTAAAAAGCCATTGGGTAAATGTTTGATCAAATTTTACAATTAAGGAGATAAGCAGCATCCTACAAAAAATATATTCAAAATGAGTCAACAGGAGGCGGCGAAAGCTCTCTGGTTCGGGTTAAGAGTCAGATCGAGAATAAACTAACTGCCAATTAAAAAAAAATATGTATTCTTATTCCTAATGTTTCGTCTTGGACTCAGTTATGCAACTTAACCACATCTTCTTCCTACTGACTTCGATTTCGCCAACTCACTCAAATATTGACCCTGTAAGTATTTTGTTAAACGTCAAGTCTAGTGCCTTGGTACTTTTATTTATAATATATCAACACCATGTGAAGTCAAAGGATTACGTGACTGTCGGCTGGCGTTATTACCTGGAGCTCACAGAGATAAATTTGACCCTTTCACTCCTTTGGCTGACACATAACGCACCCCATACATGCACATTACCATGTTCTTAGAATTAAAAAATAATGAAATCGCCTTAAGAATATATCACACTAAAATTAATTTAAATATTCAATCACAGACGTCAAGACGATTATCAATAGAAATCTAAAACATTAAATTAATAACCGTCCTCAAAAGTGATTATTTATTACGTCCCCCCTTTAAATATCTCCTTCCAGCTCGATCCGAAAGAGGGCGTTCTCGTTGCAACAATGAACAATACGAACATAAATCAAAGTAATTAGTATCGTTAAGCAGTTGTATCTACATGCTGAGTCGCTTCGTCGAGTCATTGGTCAGATGTTGCGGGATTCACTCCGCCTTTCGATGTGGCTCGGCTGCTGCCGGATAGCAGGAATCCGGAATGTACGCCGCATTTTTTATCGTCAAGCGCTGATTTGTTATAGATATGTTTGTATACACGCCGAGTCCGCTACTGTGAACTCCTTTGTACGGATGTATATAGAGGAAGATTAAAAAGATTCATGATTATATTTTGGGAGATTTTTACTTTTTGCGTGCGATTTTTCATATAATATATTATATGGCCCAGTACGTCTCGCATTTGAACTGCGTGCTTTGTTTGGGTTTGGTGGAGAGACGGCAGATACATAGTCATCATTCTCCAGCATCGTTCTGGGCGGCCGGCTTACCGGAACTCGACGAGGGACTACGAGATCCGATTGCTCTACAAACCTTTTAGTACCAGAAAAAAGAATAAGAAGAAGCGTAAGAAATATCCAAATGAAATTAATCGTTTGAAAAAATCAGTGGATGTGTTAGTGCACGGGTAATGCACAAAACAATCTAATATACGAGCTGCTTATCCTAGAGGGCCAAAACAGACTGAATTTTAGAAATTCGGCTAATTCTGGAGATTTTTTGGTACGAGTTTTGTATTATATTTCTAGTATTTTATGAAGCTGTGACAACGTCAGAATTATTTAAATATGTTTTACGAAAATACATTCTAACCACACGGACTTTAAACAGCAAATTTTTTAAATCTGGCATGCAGAGCTATTTACATACTTTTACTATATAATAATACTTTACAAACTAAAAAACTAACAAAAAACCATAAATATTTTTTCTCGTTATTTAGAGCAAAGAGTTGCATGTTATTACCGGCTTTACTTCATAAGCGTTTTCTGAGGCGGAAATAAAACATTTTCTAGTGTAAGCTCCCCATAGGAATGAATAACAGCTGTGGATTATTCACAGCCAAGTAGACGGCCTAGAAGTTTTACACGTTCTTTCGAATTTTTATGTTCTAGGTTGTGAACAATCCACAGCTGATATTAGATTTGAAATCAATTATTTTATAAAGGGAGTTTACTCTTAAAAATTAAATGGCTCACCCTGTATACTGTATATCTTTTCAGTACCCTCCTTCTGATGCTTTCTGTACCGCGTCCGAATGAAGACAATCTGCATTTATCTTTACAATCAAAGTAAACGCTTTAACGTTATCACGTCTTTGATTTCACATGTTCAACCGTATTTTTACTTAAAATAACAAACAAATCGTATATCTGTATTTTAAAAACGTTATATTATGTACTATCTGAAAATAATGTTTGCTTTGTTTAGGCGCATCTTTTCAAAAGCAGGTAATATGAGGGGAGTCGAGAATAAACACTTTTTATGATACCTTATCATTATAATAAAGAGTGCCTCATTAAAAACGCCTCAGTCTTATTCTGTTAGTTACGTGATGTGCTTTGCTCATGGTGCTGTGTTAGCCTCTTAGTGCTTTAAAACGAAAAGAAATAATTTGTAAGTACTCAAATCAAATATATATATTTCGACTATGCTCTGTGTTATTCTTATCTCTTGTCTAAAATATTATATTATAAACTTCTTTTCTACATACAGTAGCATACCTTCTAAGAAATAAAAAATAAATTTAGGTAATAAATATATAAATATATGGTTTAAAGCAAGCTTTAACTTTAATTTTATTAAATACAAATACATTCTACATTAATAGACAGACAAAGAAGAGTAGTGAATTTAATAAATTCATTTTTTAAATTCTAGTTTAAGATTAGTGTAAAGATTGATTTTATCTGTATTTTACATTTATTCACGTAACATGTGAAGACGTTTGGGTAAAATAAAAAATAAATATAGAATATTATTTAAAGCAAGCCTTAACTTTAATTTTATTATATACAAATACTTTATACATTAATATACAGAGAAGGATAGTGAATTCATTAAATAGTTTATTAGTTTAATATTATTTTAAAGATTAAATTTACCTGTATTTTATATTTATTTATTTAACCTGTACTTAGGCAATTAGGACGAAGTTTTTTTTTGCATCCAGCTCTAAGAACTACTTGTATATTTTTAGGCCGGAATCTGGTGAATCGTAGATATTTGACTTAAACATTACACTGTTCAAAAAAGACATTTTTTCCTGTTGAATAACATTGTAGATGTCACTTATAACACTGTTAAAAAGTCTTTAAAATTTATCTCGTTAAATACGTGGCCAACAACCACTGCATGTGCAATACGGTATATTTTCGGAAGTGCAAGCAAACAAATACACTCTACAAGATTCCATATATAAGCAAATATTGTGGCTTTGAAAAAAACCTAAAAATTACTATAGTAATTAGTTTAAAAGATATATTTACCCAAATATGCTTAATTCGTTTCACGATCCTGTTTTTTCTTTAGAGCTTTATATTTCTTATTTTTTTCTTCAATGAGCCTTTAGTCGTCTTATATCATCTGTTTACTAGGAGAGTTACACTAAATATTTTTTTTTCATTTTGCAGTTATTTTAATACTACTTTTTTTTCTCTACAAAGATGGCAATGCTAAGTCATGGCCACCTCGAATTTGAAAACAGCCACGTCTCAGAATTGAAAAACAAAAATAGCACGCATCTGATTGTAATTTTTGGCGTGCGTTGCCAACTTGAAAATCTTCAACAGTACATAATTTTTTAAATATAGTGCACAAAATAGAAAAAATAGTATAAAATCCGTTTACTGACCTAGGGCTCGTGCTATACAATCATGTCTTATGAAACTAGTGTTTTAATATATCTACTATTATTTTATACTGTCTAGTAAACCTATTTACCCTGTACTGATTTGCGGCCGGTAAATCGAACATTCCAGTATCTAATACCGTAATGTGTTGCCTAGCAACACGTAACACTGCTATGTTATTGGGAAGCAATTATTTGTCAGGTTTAACATTTTCTTACTTGAAAATATAAGAAATAAAATATTTGGTTTTATTTATTTGACAGTGGACAAGCAAAAGACAATCATAATTAGCCATGGAAAAAATGGCTATAACCTCGTTAAAGAGATGCGATTGTTAGATTGCCAACTAATATTTCTTGAAAATATAAGAAATAAAATATTTGGTTTTATTTATTTGACAGTGGACAAGCAAAAGACAATCATAATTAGCCATGGAAAAAATGGCTATAACCTCGTTAAAGAGATGCGATTGTTAGATTGCCAACTAATATTTCTTAAATTTTAATACATATAACTTTTTATTGATTTTAAAAAAGATTAAGACAGTATGAAATAAAATAATATACGATACATGTCCGTTATTTGTTATTACGATCCGTAAAATAAGTCGCCTACCGGCCCTGTAACAAAATTACTATTATTTGATGTTATCCAGTAAATAACTACTTACCGGACTATTATGACTAGTAAAACCTTATTACATGACTAAAGCGTTGCCTAGCAGTATCCCTAATTTTAGCAGATAAAATGTCCTAGAACTAATGACGCAGAAACAAACTTATGTTTATATATTAAAAAAAAACGAAAAAAATAAAATATATTTGAATAATCATTATAGTAATAACTATATTTCATAGTTCACAAAAAAAACAATATGAAATAAAATATTATTCGATACACGTCCGATAGGTGTTATTACAGTACTCGCTTATATTCAAGACTCGGTTCCTATGTCGCTTTGTTCGTAAAGCAACTCATAGTAAATAAGTCACCTACCGGCCCTCTAACGTAAATTACTATTTTATACTAGGGTGCATATATCAGTTGCAAATCATAGATATATTACTGCATTTTTGCAGATTCAATATATTAAGTGTACTATATAGTTTTGCCTTATTACTCTCATTTAACTCTCAAATATGGACACCAAAGGAATCAGCTGGAATACAATAGTTTTCCTCTCAATCTTAAGATTAGAACATTTGCACCCGTATTCACCAAAAAGGTTTAAATTTAGACCAGATCTAACTTGACAGTTATATGTTTAAGATGACATTAAACAAATAATTTTTCAAAATGTCACAATTATAAAATGTCAGTGACATAAGCGAAACGTAACTGGCGAACTAAGAGTTTTAAGCTTTTAGTGAATACGGGGGTTGGTGTTAAGTGGTTAACTTCTAATTTTTCTTCTTAAAAATCCAATAGCATAAAACACATATTAACTTTACGTTACACAGTTTAGCGATACCCAAAACCTGAATTTATCATTTTAGAAAGTCAAATTCGTCCGTCTTCCTTAAGGACTGCTATGCTCGGTGATTGACAACAAAATGAAAATCTGATTCATTGTCTCGTCAAAGCATTGTCTCTCAGCTTGTTCATTATAAAGTTTCCTTTATTACCGCCAGGCCAAGCCTGCCGGTTCTAGACTGTTTAAATTCGCTCATGGTTTTATTGTTTTGTTCCGTTTTGGAGACCTGTACTGCATAAAAAAATATGTTTCATTAATTTAATGCTTTAAATTTTAAATCAAAACGAGACATAAAATGTATTAAAATAAAGTACAAGAATACGGTCTGATGAGTAGGGTAACTAAAAATTACCAGATATTATAAACGTTTAAGCGTAAATTAATTGTAGAGATGGAAGTAAAGATATGTTGGTATTAGATCAAGAAAAATATCTTTATAAAACCTATCATCAGCATCCATAAATTCATTATTATAAATTTATTGTAGATTTTACATAACTTTCACTCGTTACCTAATTCGTTAGGATAATTTATGGTTTCTTGGTTGATTGTTAGATATACGCTTCCGTTTGAAACGGACTATATATATAATGTTGCTTATCCTAATTCTATATTATCTTTTTTTTTTGAGCTTTTCTTGCCAGCCTAAAATCTCAAACCTTTTCTCTTAGTTAAGTTACTACATTGTTATGCGCATCAGCAAGAATTTACCTGCAATAATTATGTGCCTTAGATTTTTAAAAAATCAATTAAAAAAAGTTTCATAATTATAAGGACTCAAAAACAAAATTCATTGTAAATTTATTCATTTTCCAAAAAATAAGCAACGTACGACGGCGTAGTACTGGCACTCAAGAAATATTTAAATCGAAGAATTAACAGATTAAATCAGTCAATTGGCAGGTTTAATCTGTCAAAGCCTTTAAACGATGTTCACTAACTTTTTGCCATACAAACTGAGTATTCTCCTGTGATTGACATATTTAATCTGTCAGTTTTTCGATTTAAACATTTCTTGCGTGACACAACTACGTCGTCGCCGAAGAAACATATTTATTACTCTTAGGTATAATATTCACGATCACTTTAGACAATGTTCACTAACTTTTTGCCCTACCAATTGAGTATTCTCCTGTAATTGACAGATTAAATCTGTCAATTGACAGAAAAAATCTGTCAATTGACAGAAAAAATATGTCAATTGATAGAAAAAATCTGCCAGTCGACAGATTTAATCTGTCAATTCTTCGTTTTAAATATTTCTTGCAAGGCACTGCTACGTACAAATGTGGTCAAAAATTGCTACTAAAACACCATCTTGAAAAGAACTGTATATTTCATTTTTAACATCTGAATCTGTTTAGTGATTAAAGAGGCCAATCAAGTCAATAATATTTTTATTATTCATATTAACCATATTGACTAGTGATGAAACATATGAAAACGAACCACATAAATTTAAGTATAAAAAGTTAAGAAACACAAAATAACAGCTGGAAGATGAGAACTGAATAAGTGTCTGCTGTTTTATGTTTTATTAAGTAGGAAATTATGTATATCAGTTTTGAATTTACGGCTAGAGTGTTGCCGATTATCGGAAGAGTTTACAATGTACGTACATAGTTGCGAAACGCATTTCGAGCTTTTGAAAGAAGTTATTTTATATCTTCACCGGTTCTTTATACATGACCTGTAAATTCAAAATTTTACATCATGCTTATGATCTATAGTGGTTCTGTTTTTTATTCGAGATGTTTAAAGTTAATTACGTTTCAAGTAAATCCCGAAAAACATGTATTCTCGGTTCCGTGGGTCTGTCTCTGTGTCTATCTATCTGTTCGCGGCATACACAAAAAAATACTTACCCTATTTACTTCAAATTTTGGTCAAACCTTAAGAGTCACATGGGTATGACCTGACATTTTCGTAAACATCTAATATGGCGAAACGAAATGGCGTCTTAGTGAAGTGTTAAAAAAGCTATTACTTAAAAAGCTATTTATCCAACTAACCTAAAAATCTGCATAGAAATCAAGTATTATAACTCAAGCTGGCGAAACAAAATGGCAGCTAAATCAAATATTTAAAAATTCAGCTTGAAAAAAACAATAAATTGATTTCAAATTTGGTAAAAGAATTAATTGCGGTATAGATATGAACTGAATTTTTTTTTGTATGGATTCAAGATGGCGGAATAAAATGATGGCCAAATGATATGCTTGTCAGTTCGCGGCGTAGCTAAAAAACTACTTATCCGATTAACTTTAAATTTTGGTCAAAAATTTAGGGTCAGGTGGGGATGATTTGTTAAAATTTGGTAAAAATTTAACATGGTGGAACATAATGGCGATTTAGTGAAAAGTTAAAAAAAATATAAAAAACACTAAATATCCAATTTATCTCAAATTTTACACAAAAATCAATTATTACCTAGGAATGAACTGGTAATATTTTGGTACGAATCCAAGATAGCAAGAAAATGGCGGTCTAATAAAATATTTAAAAAATCGGCCTGAAAATTTACTTATTTATTTCATGTTTTGTGCAAGCATTAAGAGAAGCAAAGAGATAAACAGGTAAAATTGTGGAGCGAATTTAAGATGGCAGCCAAATAAAGTTTTTAGAAAATCAACATCAAAAGAAAAACATCTTATTTAATTGACTGAAGTCAAATTTTTTGCAGAAAAATGAAATGTGATAAAATTAAGTGTTACATAGAAATGAACTGGTGACATTTTGGTACGAATCGAAGGTAGCAAAACAATGTGTGCCGAACTAAAATGGGTCAGACTTTACTATTCCTAATAAAAGGAAAAATTTAAAACGATGGAAATTCCGGGTAAAAGAAATTTACCAATTTTTTTACAAAGAGTTTTGTTTAAAATTGTTTCCAATAATTAGCTAAAGTTGTAAAAAGCGATTGTATGGGATGGAGTTAAATTCTTATAAGTTAAACTACCCATAATTTAAAGAGTAAAAAACATGTAAAGATAATATATTTTCTACAAAAATATCTGTTGGAATATTTATGCGTAGCCACCTTTCTAAAAAAAACATGGCTTCAGTACAACTTACAGATGTTTTTGAGCTTTGTCATATATAGAGAATTTTTTGCTAATTTAAAGACCTTAATACCTAGGGAACTAAGATATTAAACTAAGATATCATTAAATGATAAACCAAGAAAATGAAAATGTGTATGTCGTAGCAACTTTTTGATTTAAATATCAAGAATACATTGGTTTAACATGAGAGTAAATATGTTTTTAGATTAAATATCAGCACATCTATTATGGTAAATTTATAACCTAAAACCTACAGTAAAATGCACTGATGTCTAAAACATTACCACTTTCTTTCGATTTCAAATGCCCTAAATTTATTACTTACAGGATTGAGAGATTGAACTAAGATATCATTAAAAGATGGTCCAAAAATATGAAATTTTTTATCACACCCACATTAAAATAATTTATTTTTTAATTTAAATATGAAGAATACATTGATTTAACATTAGAGTAAATGTGTTTTTAGTATGAAATACAACTGCATCTGTATTATGGTAAATTTATAAGCTAAAATCTCCGGCAAATTGCAGTGAAAAGTCTAAAACATTATCACTTCCTTCCGATTTCAAATTGATAGTATCGTAAATTTTGTGATGTATTTTTGGAGCATAAAACTTGGTCTTGATGTTTAAAGAATGTTAATGTTTTTATTTTTAAAGAATAGTCATTATGCTTTAAGTAGAATAATAATTTAAAACACATATTGTTTCTTTTTAAAAAGCAAAAATTTGTTTTTGGCTTAGTAAGAAGACTAATATTAATAATAATTATTATTATTATTTAAATAATCATTATTATTATTTAAATAATTTTTCTGTTGGGATGTTAAACAGCTCGTTATTTCTGCCTTACTTACAAATATTTTGATACTGAAAAATACTTTTTTAACTTTTTTTTTTTAAATAGTTTAAAAGCTCTAGGGTTCAATATCCAATTTAATCATGCACTGAATATGTATAAAAAATTTATTCAACTGCCCCGGTAGACACAAATATCGGTGCATCATCGTCAATTGTACCACACCAATAATGGTTTTTGTTTTGAATGGATTTTCAAGTCCATATAAAAAAATACAAATTAATACTAGTCTTCTTTGTGTTCCTGTGATATGTACCTACATGAATGTTTAATCAATTTTTGTCGGAACGTAATTTATTTAGTGTCTTTCTATTGTGTACTTTATGGAAAAGGTATTTCAAGTTGACACAACTTTCTAGTTTAATTACGCAAGTCCTCTTAATATTAAATAAATAAATAGATACGAAAACAAAAAATTAACAACAGCTTGGCTTTTCTCTGTTTTTTTGTTTGTCAATTTGTTGTATTTTCAAACATATAGATTTGTATATGTACGTTGTTCAATATATCTATATTAGTATCTGAACATATTTTATCTTTTAGTTAAAAAAACTGTTTGTATTCTCTACTAGGGTGAATAAAGTGACACAATAAAAGACACCAAATAAACTTCGGAACGTAGGCTTTTTAAAATTAGAGAAATTGCCTTTCTTGTCCTTCACCCGCTACCACTTTCTTATAGTATAATTTTAGGGACAGAAAATTCACAACATAGCATTTAAAAATATTATCATTTAGCAAATGTATGGTCTATAACAGTTCACCCAAAATATTTTTAGTGGTTCAAGTAATAATAATAATATTGAAAATCTCAGACAATTTTTAAATGGATGGCAACCGTACCTTCCCGAAAAAATCAACGAAGCTTCATTTGTCACATTTATTGATTAAGTTTGAAAATGTATTTTACAGCCAAATAGCAAAAGCATTTACGTTGTTAAAAACTAAAATTCTTCTACATTTTTAAATATAGGTATATCTGATGACTGCTTGTAAAATAAGTGCACTACATTAATAAGGATTAATTTTACAACGAAGTGCAGAAGTACTAAATCACTCAACTAGTGACATCTGCAGCTCGCCTTGAACTATCACGTTTTTCATCGTCGCCATTGCTTCGAGTCTGTATATACCAGGTGTTGCCGGTTGTTGGCAATTATTGATGGGTTAGTGTATTTATTATTGGTTGTATTCCTGTGGCTATTACTCATGTCAATATGGTAGACCATATTAAAATACTTACAAAGATGTTGACTATTGCAAAAAAACCTTTGTCGAATGGATCGTAATCTATAAAGATATTGAAGCAAATATTTTTCCCCAATTAGAATAGCTTTAATATTATTAAACTTCAATTGAGGAAGCAGCTGACCAGATACTATTTTCATAATTTCTCATACAATTTCGTCGACTTCTGGTCTGAATTCTTACATTAATACTCTCAAATAATAATTATTACCTTGATTGCGCTAATTTAAAAAATAAATTTAGTTAATGTTATTTTCTGTTGGGCAACAAACTTTAAAATAAAGTACATTTTCCAGACTCCTTTAATAGCTGAGCTCTATTTTTGACTAACATTCTTTGAACTTAATAATTATCCCAAATACATAACTTATATTTTCGATTGAGTTAGGCTCCATGCATGGTAAGGTTTGGGCGTCAAAAAACTAACGCTCTCAAGATGACGTGCACTAAAATATATCGTGCGACAATGTCTTGATTTACATTTATTAACTAATGGCAGACTTACCTCGGTTGATTCGTTTTATGAAGAGCTAGAATCATTTATGATTTTTTTTCTGAAAATTTTTATCTTATAAATCGATAAAAAGAATTCATTAAATTTAAATTTCAATGTTGTGTACGTGTGAACCTAGGCAGTGGCGTACCAAATGAGGTTTTGTTTGTTTCGTAGAACCAGGGTCCGCATCCCAAAAGGTCCGCAAGACTTTGTGATATTGAAACTGTCCAAAATGGGTCAAGCCAAATACCACGTTTCTATAGAACTTATTGAATTTCGTCATTTTCGAAGGTATTTTAAATATGTAAATTTATGGATTTGATTAACTTTATAATTATTCGCTGTTCGCAGTTTTTGGAAGTCATTATAGATTTTATAATTTTTTAAACAATGCCAATGAATTTTTCTGCCAAAAGGCTATTTTCAACATTTTTAAAGTTAGTAAAAACCTAGTTATGAAACAGCATGGGACAAAAGAAGTTGTCATCTCTTTCGATATTATCTATATAATACATATAATTTCAGCATGGGCAGTTTAAATCCTATAAAATCATATTCAGCCGATCTTGTATGTATCATTTAATAAAGGAATTTCCACAAAGCATAAGATTCAGGATGGAGCACCCCAGGGTTCAGTTTTAGGACATTACTATTTTTTCGCTCCTACATAGACGACATTCCTACGGGTACATTAAATTTTACGAAGAACATTTCATTCGCAGACGACGCAGAAGTCATTAATAAGTCTGACTTTTAAGATAAACTGGATCTTATTGTCTAGCATGCCTTCAGTGACGTACAAAAGTGGTTGCTCTCGAATTACCTGAACATAAAAGAATCAAAAACTCAAACATTATATTTTTCTCTAACACCACTAAGTAAAAATGCAAAATATTGCAACTATATACAGTTGTATCGTAACTGTACAATTTTTTGTTGGGAACACTGCTCAGAAGCAGGATTTCTTGTCCCTTCGTTGTTCTTTTTTTTCATCAGGCTGCATTTGCTTTTTAAATTATTTTATGTATCATTAAGCTTAGTTTAAGTGTATTTTTTTATGTAATTTTTATATATTTTTATTTTTAAATGGGTTACCCATTAAGAAATTAAGAGTATTTGCTGCACAAAGAAAGTGAGTGAGAGTGTTTGCAGGGCTGAGATACTCAGACTGAGGTAAAGACATCTTTGTCTCTTTACGTTTACTTACACTGCCTTCTGTCTTTAAACAAAGACAGATAATACTTTGAACAGACGATGCATCCAATGTAAAATGAGTTTCCAGTGGAATTATAAGAATATGAGACGCATTCACCACATCGTCCAGAAATGTTATTGAAGAAAAACATATTGATTTTATAGAAAAAATACACAATAAATCAATACAAAAAATAGTGTTGAAAGGTCTCGGTAACCAGACGATTTAAAAAAAATCATGTAAATTGATGCAGTACAACTTTCTCACAAACTTGCTGAAAAATCTGGCTTAGTGTTTGAAATACATAGATTACCCTAAACGGATCCTAACTTTGTATTGTATTCTGTATAGCTGAGACCCACCAAGAGATTCTCGAGTAGCACAATGCCCGGGGCCGATTGCTATTGGCCTCGCACAACGTGCAAGGCTAAACTCGTTTATATATTATATTATTTAGTTTATTATATTTATAGCATAATTTTTGTACCTACCTAAACAAGTAGACGCTTCTGGTAACACCATATCCCATATTGGTAGGTGCGTTCTAATTAAACCGCGACACGAGTAGCTGATATGATTAATTTATTTGTATCTGATAGACTTTCTATTCGAATAATAATAATCGGTTTTGGCTTTAACCTTAGCTGTCTTATACATTTTAAAAATAATCCAAAATGACCATTAACAATAGAGACCATAACCAATAACTAAACTTTTAATCATTTAGAAACAAAAACAAGAATTACTTTAAAAAAGTGCATTCTGCATGCATGTACTCATCGAAAAAATTTAAAAAATTAAAAATTGTCCTGAGATACGAATCAAAATCAGTGAAGAAGGAAACTTCATAACATTTACATTGTTTGCATAACTTTTTTTTATCATTCCATCTAATTTGCAAAGATGCTAAACAAATCAGAAAGGAATACTAACTACACAACCAAGAGACAAGCTTTTAAAAGTTAAAAGTTTGTCAAAGCCCCTTAACTTGTTTTCGGAATACGAACAAGTAAAAACATTACATCCTTCATAGTGGAAAATGATTATTTATTAAAACTAATAATGTTTAATAATAAAAAAATTAATTTTTAAAACAGTGTTGTTTAGTTTTACAAGTGGTATTTCCAAAAAATGGTACCCGAAGCGGACTGCAATCATTTTGCATTAAAATTAGTATGTTTATAAAAAAAGTTGGTAAGAAATGCATATTTGGCAACTTGCGTATGTCTCCTGTTTGAAATTTTATACAGTCTCTAAAAATAAAAATTGTGCTCGAACTGCCGTTTTCTAAAAGCTTAGTGATCGCGTCTGTGAGCAGTTTAAATAGTAAAAAACTTAAAAAAAAAACCAAATTCCCTCCACTTTTTTCAAAATGTCTCGTGATTTACTTTTAGTGACGTTACACAATCTCAATTAAAATTTTGTTCTAAATTGTATAGTGCAAAATCAGACGTTAAAAAATTATTTCAATCTTCTGCTTTCATCTTGTATCATTTTTCTGTGCGAGGCTGACCAAATTAACTTAACAATTAAAGTACATAATAGCCAATTAGTATAATTAAGCGCATTACAGATGTATAAAAACCAATCGGTAATAAAGCGTTTTCTTTATATTTATTTACACTAACCATTAAGCAGACATTCCTTAGGTTTAAATACTGAAAATTAATACCAGTTTTTTGTCAAGAGTCGTATTTGATTACAAGGTTAGCTACAAAACTTTTAATATAAGGCAGCTAATTACAATCCGACTTCATAGTCATTTATCTTCGACTACAAATTAAAATGTATCTACGTCATACGGTTCAAGCGCGGCCTCACGCCGATAAATAAAAGCACTAAAAAGAAAACTACAATAAATTTCACGTTTTCTCATCTGAGTTTTATCAAAGATGCAGGCAGCCGTGTTTCATATTGAAATATGGAAGCTTACATCCTGCTTTTTAATGTGTCCGTACCTCGGGTTCTGTTACAAATTACCGGCCTTTGAATATTCCGAAGTTATTGCACAAAACGTATGCTTCATATTAATAATTGTTACAATATTTATTAAAGAAAGGAGATAATTTTCTGAAACGATTTTGACTGTAGGTATTTGAGATAGTATCCAAAGCTTATTTGGCTTCGAAATCGAACAGCTTTCGAATTAATTCCTAATAAGTTTTGTTTGCAACAATAAGGTGAAATAAGAAGGATTTATAGTGGTGTCGTAATCTTCAGTTACGCACTGGAGTTTTAACATGTCCATGGCCTAGAAAGAATTTGCTATCATATATATATATATATATATATATATATATATACTAGATTCTGGACTAAAAAAAAGGCTATTGCATGTTTTTACGTTATGCAACTTTTTAGCTTTTTTTAAAACACAGTAGTATATCCACATTTTTATTATATTATTTACCAAATATGTGTGGCTAATTAATCAAACATACTATTTTTATTATATACTTATGGAAGTGTTTCTTTGTTTCAGGGGAAGGAGGAGACGAAGGGTCGCCTGAGGAAGGTGATGACAAGCTTGAAGGTGAGGAAGATGCAGGATCTATGACCCCGACATCCGCTTCTCCTGCACCTGCTGAAGAAGACGGCCAGTCTCCACCACCCGGTGATGTTCTATCGCCTGGCAGTCCAAGGAGTATAAATGAGGATTCCACTTTAATCAGGTAGAATAAAAGATATATCATAACTTTTACTAGATATAATATTTAAAAGGTTTACTTACCATGCCATTCCGCTTTTTGTATTTTACACATCACTATTTTATAATATTAAATATATCATACATTTTACAAAATTTGGAAATTAGTACTAATTAATAGATATAATATTTAAAAGGTTTACTTGCAATACCATCCCGCTTTTTGTATTTTATATATCACTATTAAACTTCTTTTATAATATTAAGTAACTAATAAAGTGTTTCTATTGTTTCAGAGAATCGAACTCTAGGTGTAACTCTCGAGACTCTTTGGAATCGCAACCCTTTCCTCGCTGCCCGTCTAGAGAAAGCGACAGGATGCTAGCCGAGCGTGCAGCTCTCCTTCAGGGAGTCCCTTTGGGATCAGCCTTAAGTCCTGTGGGGGTAGCTCTGCCTCCATCTATTCCAGCCGCTCTACTTCCATCTCAGAGTGCCGCAATGGCTGCATATCTTAATGCGGCGGCAGCAGCGGCAGTCCAGTCTCATAGATTAATGATGACATCTCCTTTACCTAGCGGATTTACAAGAGCATCGGTATCTCCACTTATAAGTTCGTCGTCCAGCCCACCCGGTATGCTAGCTCAACAAGTTAATGATCTGTCTCCGAACACTGAAGGCATCTTGGATTTTAGTAGAAAATGTAAGGAAGATGACAGCGATAGTGATGCAGTTAACTTAAGTAAAGCTGAAACTCCCCCCAGCGGTGAAGGTGGAAGCGCACCCCTTGACTTGTCTGTGAGTAGCCGGAAACGAACGTCAGATGAACCCCTTCAGCAACCTCCACAACGTAAACCGAAGATGGAGTTTAAGCCTACTATACCTCCATGGCCTCCCGGTCTGGGTGCGCAACATCTTCCTTATTTTGCTGCTGCAGTAGCCGCTGCTGGCTTATCCCCTAAAAATAATCCCGCTGATTTATGGAATGGCAAAATAAAAAACACACCGCCAGTTCCTAGTGACGCTACCAAGGCTCTTGAAAAAATGAGTGAGCTGAGCAAAATTGGTGGTGAAGATCTCTTTAGAACGATGGCTAGTACAGTGCCAGGAAATTCTACAAGTAATAGGCACAGCGCCTGGCAGAGTCATTGGTTGAACAAGGGCGCAGAGCAAGCCAAAGATGTGTTAAAATGTGTATGGTGCAAGCAGAGTTTTCCGAGCCTTGCGGCTTTAACTACTCATATGAAAGAAGCAAAACATTGTGGTGTAAATGTTCCCGTCCCTCCCATGCAATCAAACAGTCTACCTTCTCAATCTCAGTTAACTTCTCCTTCCAATACGAACACCAGCACCTCTTCTTCTAGTTCTAATAAGCCCAATCAGTCTGATTTGAATATGTTGATTAAAGAAACGATGCCGTTGCCCAGAAAGTTAGTCAGGGGGCAAGATGTGTGGTTGGGGAAAGGAGCGGAGCAAACGAGACAAATTTTAAAATGCATGTGGTGCGGTCAGAGTTTCAGATCTCTGGCCGAAATGACGAGTCACATGCAACAAACTCAACATTACACTAATATAATTTCACAAGAGCAAATAATTTCTTGGAGATCATCAGACGATGCCAAAGGAGGCGGTGGAGGTGGTGCTAGCAGTCAGACTCCTCCCGGAGGAACCAGTAGTCACGTAAGTGCAGTTCTAACTTGTAAAGTTTGTGACCAAGCTTTTAGTTCTTTAAAGGAATTGAGCAATCATATGGTTAAAAATTCACACTATAAGGAACACATTATGCGATCGATAACCGAAAGCGGTGGTAGAAGAAGACAAACTAGAGAGAAACGAAAGAAATCTCTTCCTGTACGAAAACTTTTAGAACTGGAGCGGGCACAGCATGAATTTAAAAACGGTGAAGGTGGAAGTATTTTGGATAAATTAAGGGACCCAACCGGGGCCGGTCGAATTACATGTGAGAAATGCGGGAACAAAATCGAGACTACCATGTTCGTAGACCATATTAGGCAATGCGTAGGTGGTATGACGAGCAACCAGAGAAATTTTTTAAAGAGCGCTTTAATGTCCAACAATGTTATTTTGCCTCCGGAGAGCCCGGAAAGAAGTAAGATGAAGACCCCATCAGATAAATCGCCATCGCCAACGCAAAGATCGCCTTCTGTTTCAGATCTGAGCAACAAAGAATCAAACCCTCCTAGTGAAACTAATAATGGATCCAGCCCTTCCGTATTAAATGCTATTGAAAAGCTTATTGAAAAAAGTTTCGATTCTAGATCAAGGCAAAATCCTTCATTTCCGGGACATAGTCACGCACAAGCGCCTATGGGATCAAGCATCCTTAAGCGGTTAGGCATTGACGAAAGCGTAGATTATACGAAACCACTGGTTGATGCTCAAACTATGAATCTACTGCGTAGCTACCACCATCAGCAAGGCCACTACAATAGACGCGAAAGAAGTGGTAGCGAGTCAAGTTCAATGTCTGAGAGAGGCAGCAGCCGTGTCGATTCGTTGACACCAGAAAGAAAAATGGATCCACCTGGTATGCCACTGACTAGTACTCCTAGGTCAACTCCAGATATTAAACGAGAGAAGAGTCCATTTGTAGAAAAACCATCTAATGTACATGATGGTGATCGCAATGATCAAATTGTTGTTAAAAAGGAAGTCGACGAAGATAATCGATCATCTAATGATAATCAAACTTTATCAGAGAATATTAAAGTTAAGAAGGAAAAAGAAGATGAAAACGAAGATGATGAAAGACAAAGTTTTCACAGTAACGGAGATGTTTCCAAAGAGGAAGATGATAAGAGAAGAAGCCATACATCATCTCCTCAGGCCAGTACAAGTGAGCAGCCTCAACCGACAAGCCCTTGTCGAAATTCTTCTAGCAGTCCTGCAAGTAGCGACCGCTCTGGCACTCCTCGCAGTACCACAAGTGATAGAAAGAGCGGTGGCGGAAGCTTAGGAGCTTTAAGTTCCATGTTTGATAATTTATCTGGTGCAAATAGCTTAGGCGATAACCTCGGAACTTCCGGGAATAAAAAGGGCTCTAGTCACCCTTTAGCTGCTTTGCAAAAACTTTGCGATAAGACTGAAACTCATACCAATAACAGAACTCACCCTGCTACTGTTACATCTGCAAATATACCGAGTACTACTCCAAATCCAGCTGGCTCTACGCCTGGCGCTATTTTAGCTTTTAGCTGGGCTTGTAATGACGCTGTCATGACTCCCGATTCTATAATGAAATGCGCCTTCTGCGACACCCCATTTATTTCAAAAGGGGCGTACAGGCACCATTTATCTAAAATGCATTTTGTTAAGGATGGAGTAATTCCCGATCCGGTTACTCTTAAATCGACGGCAGGTGCAGCAGCTAGCAGTAGTTCCGTGGGGGTTCCCTTGAAAGGAACCACCGTGCTCCCCAGCAGCAGTGGTCAGATCCCTGCCCCGAAAAGTCCTCCGAGTGCGGGAGGTTTCGAAGAAAGTCCGCACTCTAAATTTCTCAAGTATACTGAACTGGCCAAACAGTTGTCTAGTAAATATGTGTAAATAGTTTTAAAATACATTCCTATTTTGTAAAAAGTGGTTATATGTAATTATATCGGGTAGTTAAAAGCTTAGAACTAGGATTGGAGTATTACAACATTTGTAATTATATTTTGTTTAGGTAGATTTTTCAGCTCATTTATGACAGCAGTATCTGTGACTATGAAATATTATCTCTTTTGATATATCTCGTAATGTCAATTATATAGCTTAATTTTTATATTGGAAAGATCTCAGAATTCTGAAGATTTGATTGCAGTAAAAACTGAATGTCAAAAAAATATATTTAGGTATTTTTCCACTATATTTATTTCTTGTTCTTGATATTTCCAGTTGCTCGTTTTAATTTTTTAACTACCTTAAATTAGTCTTGAAGGCATACGCCCGCTCCAAGCGGTCTTTTGTGATGTTATCATATCGTAAAAGAAAAAAAGAAAACCAGTAGTAATACGATGTAGTATAGTCGTAAAGGTTGTAAATTCTTTGCATAAAGCAAAAATTTCAAGTGATTATTATTGTTATACGAATTTTAAGTCACTGTGTATATATTGTATAAGTCAGTACTTCAAGAAAGTAATAATTACTTTTCTCAGTGAATGTTAGTCGGTTGAAGTTGAATTTTTATGCGAGCTGGCAAAGAGGTTTTAAAATTCTTAATGAAATATTTGGAAAGCAGTTTTTAATGTAATAAAAAAAAGTCTAAACGAGGATTTCCGAGAATATTTCTTGCAATATTGTGATCGTCTAATGTGCCCCACATTTTCGGTAGAAATTCAGTATTTTATTTAAACGCTTGGACCCGTCCAATTTTTATGGGTTAAAATCAAAATATACGAGGTGATCCATGTTAGAAATAAAGTGTACTCGGTCATTTCTTTATATGGAATACACTGCATTATCTTGCATATTTTTTTCGGCATCCTTTTTAAATTATAAACCAGATATGACTCTAAAAATCGTAGTATTTTTATTTCAGCCGTCAAAAAAGCTCAATAAACGAAAAAAAAAATATAAACTGACAGGTTCAAGCGATTAAAAACATTTCGTGAGTTGTTAGCGAATTTACGTGTATATTATATTATGATCGAACTCGAATAAAACCTTTAGGCCAGTACTAGTTTTCGAATCTCAGTCAATCCGTACTATTTTTTCCCCAAAACGAGAGATTTTAAAATAAAATTCGACTTTTTCCAGCTACTTCCTTTCTCGATGATAAGATAAATGAAAATTAGTTGTTGGTTTAAAAACCGAACCCTCTAAAGTATTAAAAAGTTGTAGTGGTGAAACCTATTTTTATTTTTAAGATGATACTTCTTATTTTTGAAAGAGTTTTTTAAAAACCAAAAAATGTAGTGTTTGGTACTTCTTTATTACAAAACAGAAAATGTTTGCCTTTGTAATAAAATGAATAACAAAATATTTATTTTCTTGGATTTCCCTTACTTAAAAATATTTTTTTCTCAATGAACAATATTGATTATTGATAATTTGATCTATTTATGGGTCAATTACAAAATATGAAAATATATTTTTTATAATTTATTATATATTTTTTAAAATACAGATTAAAAAATGTATAGTGTGCGCTCAATTAGTGTATTAAAATACACTAAATTATTAAGTTGACCCTAAATTTAAAGTTTATCTAAACTTAAATGTAAGTCTTAAGAAATGTGCAATAATTAAAAAATATTTTAAGACTTTCACCAAAACAAAAATATTATCTATAAGGTCATTTTCACAACTTTAAATTGGGCTTTCAAATATGGTTTTGTTTTTAAAACATTTGATATTTGTAATAATGAAGTCTCAAATGCTGGAACTTAGTATACGTATGTCGTAAATATCTCTTCTTCCATGAAAAGTTTTAAGAAAAAGAACGACTATTTATCAATAAAATTATACTACACTGAATAATACAAAGAATGTATACGCATTAGCTAATAATCTCGGCAAAGCTCTTTTTATGTTATATTGAAAATTTTAAACTTATTTAAATATTTTGTTGTATTTGATCGCAATGAAAGCTCAAATAAATATATGTTAAAAAAATTAATTTAATGAAGTTTTTATTATGTCTCTAAAAATCGGACGAAAAGGGAAGTACTGCAGTTGAAAAAATCATCTTTTCAGATTTTTACAGATCTCTATTTGTTCTCGATCTAGCTGAAAAACTACGCAATTACTTCAAATTTTGCACAATAATTAAGTGTCGGGTCAAATATGGATAAAGCAGTAAAATGTTTGTACGAATTTAAATAAGCCTAATAAAAAAAATTTAAAGAAATGTTATCAAAAAAATTGTTCAAATTTTACACGAAAATCAAGCGAGGTATACAGGGTCGTAGCCAGGAAGAGCTGAACAGGGCTGGGCCCTGGTAAAAAAGATTACAGTCCTGATAAAAACTTTCTTAAAAAAATAAAATGTGTCATACTGGGACAAAATGTAAGATATGAGCTCTGTTAAGAACCGTGTTCTGGTGTTCTGGCTATGGCCCTGAAGGTATAAGGATTAACTGATAAGACTTTAGTGCGATTCGAATATGGATGATAAAACTGGCGGCTTAAAAGGTTTAAATGATCAATTTTAAAAACTAAATATGCAATTTGCTTAAAATTTTGCTCGTAGATCATGTTTTAATATAGGGATGCGAAATTTATACGGGAAACAAAATGGCAGCCCCAAAATGGGAAGCAAAATTGCACAATGACTGGAAGACATATGATTTTTTTTTTACTTTTGTGGTAAAATGAGGTTATGATCATTTTTTTTTTAACAATGACATAAGTATACATAACCTACAAAACAATAAAACCCACCACATGGCTTAAAAAATTTCGAATTTTCTTGATAATTTTACTTGTGGTTAATGCCTTTTGATAAAAACTTGTAAAATATTATTTCTAGTGCTCGCTAATAATCATACCAGATTTCAGGTCTTTGTATCTACTAGAACGGTTAAAAACGGCAATTTATTGTGGAAATTGAGTTATTGTATGGTAGTTTTTGGGCAAAACGGCGAAATTGAATGTTTTATTTTTTTAAATCTAATTTCAAAGTTGCACAAAAAATTATTTTATAATTAAGAAATTCTAATTAATTTTTTAATATTTTTTTTATGTTTTAATTATATATTTTCATATTTCATTAATTATTTTTGTCATTAAATAATTAATAATATTTTTATAATCAATAGATCTTATAATTTTACTTTTGAATAAAATAAAATTTGTTTCATTTAAAAAAATTAAAGTAGTTATAATTCTTTTTTTTATATATAAAAATAAGCTATTGGAAGGTTTTTTGGCTTTCCTTTTAAGTATAATCGCCTTTTTTATATTTAGTTTTAAAAATAAACATTTGCAATAAATATTAACATTAACATTAACAAAACGAATTTTGTTAATGTTTTTAACTAAGAAATTAAATCGAATTTCCTATGTAAAAAATATTTTTATTGTCATTTTGAAGAGAATAAAACATTCAATTTGGCCGCTTTGTACAAAAACTACAAACTATTCGATTTCCAAACGAAACTGTAGTTTTTAACCGTTCTATGAAATATAAAGACCTTACATTTACCCTTACATGCTTATTAAGTATTTTTTTACAAGTTTGTATTAAAATTCAATAAATACAAATAAAACTATGAAGACAAATATTTTTCATGGCATGTGGTTTTAATTATTTTGTAGGTTATATATTGCATATAACTGGACTGACACTAGCGCATTTTTGCCGGAAATCTAAAAAGAAAAAAATCTGTTCTTTTTTCTGGTTCGATCGGACCAATAGTAGCGGAGCTTTTGTATTTAATCGCAATGAAAACATTAATTTAATGAAGTTTTTATGACAATGGCTAAGCTAAAAAGTGGACGAAGAGGGAAGTACTACAATCAACTTCCCTGATTTTTATGGATCTTCGCAAATACCGAAAAACCGGTTTAGTGATTTTCGTCGGTCTCCCTATCTGTTATAGCTAAAAAAACTACGCAACCAATTCAAAAGTTGCAGAATAATCAAGGGCTAAATTAGTAAGATTTTTGTGCGAATATAATATGCGGGCCTAATAAAAAAAAAACGTTATCAAAAAAGTTCAAATTTTACACGAAAATCAAGCGACTTATAGGGATTAAATGATAATACTTCGGCGAATCGAATATCAAAATGATATGTTGGCTTAATAAAAGATATAAAACTTAAACATCAGTGTTAAAAACTAAATATCCAATTTATTTAAAATTTTGCTAGTAGATCATGTTCTGATATAAGGATGCATAAAATGTTTGATGTGAATCCAATATGGCGGAACAAAATGGCGACCCAAAAAATATTTTACCAAAACCTAGTCACAAAAACTATTCCTGCATAACTGACTCAAATTTTGCACAAAAATCAAGTGTGATCCAAACATAAACTAGTCAAACTTTATTGGCAATCTTATACCGGAAACAAAATGGCAGCAGTATGGTGAAGCGGAAAATTTTATGAAAAGCAGTTGGCTCTCCTCTTGGTATAAATTTGTTGATGGGATCTCAAAGAAAGGAAATCTTCAGTGTATACAAATCTGTAACAAGGACATAAGCAAATGAATTGTCTGGTAGGTTTTTGGCAAAACGGCCAAATTGAAATTGTTTTTTTTATAATGTAAGTTCAAACTTGCACTAAAAATTATGTTTTTATTAGGACAGTCTAATTCATTTTTTATATTAAAAAAAATTTGATAAAATATGTTTTTTTTTTGTTTTAATTATTTATTTTTATAATTAATTAATTAATAATATTTTTATATTCAAAAGAAAAGCAAGAAACTTTTACGAAAGCTTAGTTTTCAATAAAAAAGGGAATTATAAATATTATTATTTTAAAGTTTAATAAGTATTTTTTACAGATTTGTATTAAAATTCATTAAATATAAGTAAAATGACGAAAAAAACGCGACATGTTTTTATGGCGTGTGGTTTTTTGTTTTTAGGTTATGTTATGCATATAACCAATCGGACGGACCAACAGAGGCGGATAAACTTTTGCATGATCAAATACATAAATAAATAAACTTTTGTATTTGATCGCAATAAAAGTTCAAAAAAATGTATTATGTTAAAAAGTAATTTTAATGAAGTTTTTATTTAATAGCAATGGCTAATCGCCAATGTCCCTAAAAACTGGACGAAGAGGGAAGTACTGTAATTGACAAAAAGTCATGCTTCATTATTTTTACGGATCTACGCGTTTTAGAATGCCCAGATACTGAAAAATCTGTTTACTGATTTTCGTTGGTCTCCTTGTCGGTTCTCGGTATAGCTGAAAAACTACGCAACTACCTCAAAAGTTGCAGAACAATCAAGGAATAAATTAGTAAGATTTTTATGCGAATATAATATGCGGGTCTAATAAGAAAACACTGGTGGTTCAAATTTTATACGAAAATCAAGCAAGATGTAGGTATTATCTGATAATACTTTGATGCGAATCGAATATGTACGATCAAACCGGTGGCTTAATAAAAGATTTCAAAGATCGGTGTTAAAAACTTAATATCCAATTTACTTAAAATTTTGCTCACAGATCATGTTTTGATAAAATGTGTAATGTGAATCAAATATGGCCGAACAAAATGGCGACCCAAAGCATGTTTTACCAAAACCCAATCACAAAAGCTATTGTTGCATTTTTGACTTCCAGTTTTGTAGACAAATCAAGTGTGATATAAAGATGAACTCGATAAACTTTATTGGGAATCTTATACGAGAAACAAAATGGCAGCCTTATGGTGGAGTCAATCTACCGGAAAATTTTGTGAAAAAGCTATTGCTCTTCTCTTCGTATAAACATGTTGATGGGATCTCAAAGAAAGGAAATGTTCAGTGCATTGCATAACAACTGGAAGCAACACCTCCTACAAGACAAGGCCAAGGCGCTGATTTGTGACGTCAGCGCCCGTGGTCATATGAAAACGCAGTATTGTTGATTATTGCAATAGTTTGTGCTTTTTTCCTGGATTTGTTAATATTTTAATAACTGTTACAATTATTTTTATATAGTTACGATATTCTATTGTAATTTTTCGAAATAAATAGATACCTACCTAAAGCCTTTTAACCCAGTGCAACGACAAGCAGAAAAATACTCTTATAATAATCCATAACTTCCTACATACGAGTCTAGATAATGTGCATCCTCATATAGCAGAATGTCTCTAGCCACTATTTAGTTGAAGTTAATATATTAAGGCCATTTATTTTAAATATGTGTTTAATTTCCTTTTCTGACCTTTACCTAATCGATTTTTTTTGCTACAGTAATTTTTAATCAAAGTATTGGTAATACTGCTAACTTAATTTCAATAATTGTTTTTGCTGAGTGTGTATTGCAGCCTTCGAAATAAACTAAAAATTCTTCTTTAAGGATATAAGTAAATATGAGTTTAGCCAGGAATGATTTTTGAGAAAAAATATTCAAGAATTTGTTCTCATGGTTTTTAGTATTTTCTGGAATAAAATATATGAAATCACAACTATTTCAACTACAGAATCTAAGGTCTTTATCGCATATCAAAGAAGTTTTGCAATAATTGCATTTTAGTCTCTTTAAAGCAATGTGGCCACAATAGCCTCTTAGATAAGTAATCACGGGCATTTCGGGTTTTAAGTTGTCATTATCAGATTTTTCAATAAAGGTATTTTTTAATATTTCGTTAATTTCATTAGAACAGTCTTCAACACTGCCCTGTTCGTCACATTCAGGTGATTCATAGAAATTCTCTATAGATAAGTCCCCAAATTTACGTGATTTTAGTATCAGTATTGATTGAATCGGAAGTCTTTTTTCAGACTCGTAAAGATGTCTAATTGAGATCTGGCCTCCCCGCCAACTGTCTGTACTTTCCAAAGCGATTTTCTAAGGGATCAGTTTGCAATTTTCCTAATAAAACATAATTTAAGTCTAATTCTTCAAAACAATATTTAATTATTTCTAGCATACCATAAATAGTATGGTACAGAGCTTTTTGAGTTTGACGTGTTAATTTTTTTCAAAATTCTTCCGATTTCCAGGTATCTAACCAAATTAACATTTGTTCTAAAAACTCAAGTTTTGGATCCCTTGAAACGTTGCCTTTTACAATAGGTTCCTGAAAAATGTCACGCAAACGTGACAAGGTGATGACTTCTTAAATATTTCTAGGCATGAGGACTAATTGTATATACAATTGATCAAAATACCATATTTGTACATGAATATCGGTATTGTTCTTTTAGCAAAGTTCTTAATTTTATTTGCTCCGAAATAAATTGCAATGCTTCTGCGTTAGCATCGTCTACTTTTAAATTTTTTAGCGATTCTGAAACAAAGTCCAGAACTAGATTTATTTTTGATAAATCGGTGCTATTTTTTCGGTTCTCAAATTCAGGATCTCGGTCATAATGGGGGTTATTGTCTTGTTCGGTCAATTTCAATTAAATTTCGTAATTCGTCCAAACTACTTTACAAAAAGGGCGTTTTCTGTTTATCAGTTTGTACCCTTACTGGTTGTCCATATAAATATTTACTTATTTCTAAATTGGTATTTATTTTAACAGCCCACGTAATTGTAGGCCCAGGAGTATGTTCAATCCTGAAGAGAGTCTTAGAATTTTTTTCGTCAATCATAAACTACCCTTCCCTTAAATTAAATGTCTTAAACAAATTACAGAACCCTTCAAAAGAATAATAATTTGTGCGCTGTTTATGCTTTAACATTTCTCACTTGCTTTCGTCGATACTCTACTGAAATCGAATTTCGGCTAATTCCCTAAGCATTTCTTCCCTGCTTTTTCGATGCGTTATAGTTTTCGATAAGTATTTTGGACAATTAGGAACTTTTTGTTGGTACGCAGTGTTCTTTCAATCTTGGTATATTTAAGTTTACAGAAACAATCTCACCGTTTTTGGAGTCCTGCTGAGATATCTGCCAAATAAAATCTTCTTTTTGAAAATGACACTCATACACTCGGCTGCTATCACTAGGAACAAATCCCTCGCGAAGAATGGCACTTTGCCATTTTAATCGGCGTTCTTCAATTTTCGGAAAATGAAACACTCACACTGTTGGACCGTTCGGGTAATTACTTTAACAGCCGGGTACACAACATCTGTAAGGCATTTTAAAAGGATATAAAACACTTGTAAATGTATTAAAAACTGATTATTTTCCCTAAATATAACAAAATCAATAATATCGAGTTTATTGACACAAACGTCTATTATTTCGTTTAAATACTGAACAACAAAACCAACAAAACAAAAGTGTTGCCACAGCCACAGCGATCTGGTTAAAGTAATAGATTGGTTAGTAAAAAGCTAATAGATTTTCAAAAATACTAACAGATCACAGTTTGCTTAAAATTTATTTGTGCCAAAATCTAATTTTTTAATGTTGTGCTTATCTTTACTTACGCTAAAAGTGAGAACATTATTAACATATTAAAGTCGACAAAGTTTACCTGTGTTAACTTGGCTCCTAGTTACAAGTTATATGGTAAATAGTACATCCAAAATTTAAATACAATATTGTAAAACAGAGAAGGCCAAAACTATAAAATTAAACGAGGCAATCGCGACGGCGCAAAAATGATAACAAATAGTAATAGTATCGTAATAGATCCTTCACAATAGTAATAAAAAGATCTATTACAATTGTAATATAACGGCAACCCCGTTCGGATGTATGGTCCAACGTCACAGGGAGATACGGCACGAAGCAAGGATGCCAGATCAAGTTTACTCTTTCACTTTATTTCATGGGGGATTCAGAATAATTATTATTCTTACTGTTAATTTTGACTCCAAAATAAAAATATAAAGTATATGAATGGGCGAAAACTATAACTTCGTTGAATGCATTGGCGAGAAGCGATATAGTACCTGCAAAGGACATCGAGCCTTATGCCCGTTTAGCGTTGAAGCATGAAGCAATAGCCCCAATGGAATACTGCTGTAAAATTATTTTAGCCATGAATTAATAATGAATTTGAGGTATTTATACACTTTTTACAAAAAAAAAATGTTTTCTCAAGTTTCTTAAAATCAGAGTTTTGGCCTGTTAGGTTGAAACGTAACAAGCTAAAAATGTTATGACGATGTTAGACAAACGGCAACGAATGGACGTATGACCACGGAACGTGACGTCACTAAAAAAATTTCATCTTAGCACCCTGACCTTGTCTTGTAGGACGTGTTGCTGGAAGTCGTATAGAGCTTTTTTACTTTGGTAGTAAAATGGGGTTTTTGACATTTTTTTTTACAAAGACATAAGCCTAGTTGCTTCCATGGGTTAGATCGAAACAAAAAAAACACTTTCTTCGTTTTCAGATTTTCTACAAATCAGACGTCTATGTTTAAGTTCAATATAAAACAACAAAAACAAGTGCTATAAAGAATTTTCGATCTTTTTTTCACAATTTTCCCTGTGTTCAATAAATTTTTATAAAAATTTGTAAAATACTACTAGTACTGGCTAATACACATACCAGATTTTAGGTCTTTCTATATAACAGAACGGTTAAAAACTGCAATTCAATTTGAAAATTATTTTTTAATTAAGAAATTCTGTTTAATTTTTACAAACTGTTTTTTATCTTTTAAGTATTTATTTTTATAATTAAGTGTAGAGAAAGCAACTACTCAAAAGAAAAACAAAAAAATTTTACAAAAGCTTATTTTTTTAATAAAAAAAAATTATAGTAGTTACAATCTCTTTTTTTATATATAAAAATAAGCTATTGGAAGGTTTTTTGGTTTTTCTTTTAAGTATAATCACCTTTTTCTTTATATTTAGTTTTAAAACTAAACATTTGCAACAAAAGAAAACAAATTTTGTTAAAGTTTTTAATTAAGAAATTAAATAGAATAAAACTTTCAATTTGGCCGGTATATACAAAAACTTTCAAACTATCCAAAAATCCAATTAAATACCAAAACCTAACATCCTTATTAAGTACTTTTTTACAAATTTGAAATTTTTTTATGCCATGTGGTTATTGTTATGTATATTATGTATTGTATATAAAAATCAAAATGGATGATCAAACTGGCATGGCGGCTTAATAAAAAATTTCAAAGATTAGTTTTAAAAACTAAATATTCCATTTACTTAAAATTTTGCTTGTAAATCATGTTTTAATATAGGGAAAAACTAATAAAATGTGTGATGTGCATCTAATATGGTGGCCCAAAAACTGTTTTGCCGAAACCCAGTCACAAAAGCTGTTAATTGCAATTATTGACTTCAAATTTTGCAAACAAATCAAATATGATATAAAGATGAACTAGTTAATTTTTGTTGGAAATTATTATGCTGACATTCTTTACTGGGCAGCCCTCACTGAAAAAAGTAAAAATAGTCTTCATATACTCCAGAATTCCTGTATAAGGTTTTGTTATGGATTGAGAAAGTTCGACCATGTCTCACAATGTTATAGCCAATCAAAATGGTTGAACATGGAAAGTCTTTTTAAACGGCATATGGCTTACTTAGTATTCACGATTCGGGTGTCTGAATCTCCCCGTTATCTTTTTAAAAAGTTAATCAAAGGCTCAGATGTTCATAGTCTTGCTACAAGGCGCCGTTATTTGTATACTATTCCCAGACACAACACAGCGACGTTTCAGATATCCTTCTTCTATTGTGCTGCTAGACTCTATAATCTATTGAACATGTTAAGGCTTGCTCATCGGTTCTTGCTATGAAAAAACAATACCGTCAGTATTTACTTAGAGCCAAAGATTAAAGTGCGTTTTTTTTTATTTCGGAAAAAATACTGTTTGCTCTCAATCGTTTCAAATACCTACTATTTGGATATCATGTCTTTTATGTATGACTGCTTAACTTTTCACTTGTATATTTTTCTATCATTATTGGTTTCATGTTATCTACACGCAAGTATTATTTATTTATTTAAGACTATGTTAGTAAAAATATTGTTATTTTAGTTTTTTTTATGGTGGTTAAGTGAGCAGCTATGCTGGATCTCGCCACCATTCTAAATGTGTATTTAATTTGTATTTATTCCCAATAAAAACCATTTGAATTTGAAATTTATACGGGAAACAAAATGGTAGCCTTATGGTGGAGTCAATCTACCGGAAAATTTTGGGAACAAGCAACTGCTCTTCTCTTCGTAGAAACATGTTGATGGAATCTCAAAGAAAAGAAATCTTTAGTGCATTGCACAACGACTGGACGCCATATAGAGCTTTTTTACATTGGTAGTAAAATGGATTTTTTGACATTTTTTTTTTAACAAAGACAATATCCTAGCGGCTCGCATGAGTTCAATAGGAACAAAAAAAACACTTTTAAGTATTTATCTTTACAATTAAATATAGAAAAGGCGATTATACTTAAAAGGAAAGTAAGAAACTTTTACAAAAGCTTATTTTTTTAATTAAAAGAAAGGAATTTTAATTATTATAATTTTACTTTTGAATAGTAGTTATAATTTGTTTTATATATATATATATATATATATATATATATATATATATATATATATATAAGTAAGCTATTGAAAGGTTTTTGGGCTGTCCTTTTAAGTATAATTGCCTTTTTCTTTATTAGTTTTAAAAATAAACATTTACAAAACAAATTTTTTAATGTTTTTAACTAACAAATTAAATAGAATTTCTTATTTAGAAAATATTTTTTAAGCCATTTTGAAGAGAATAAAACATTCAATTTCATTTATACAAAAACTACTCGATTTTCAAACTGAATTGTAGTTATTAACAGTTCTATGAAATACATAAACCTAACATTTGGATACTTAAGTATGTTTTACAAGTTTTTATTAAAATTCATTAAATACAAGTAAAATTAAGAAATGGTTCTTGGGATTAGACCGTGTCAAAATGGAATCACTTTCCGACATTTCGCCTTCGATTGCATCAGGTATTTTCAGGGATCTTCACTTCATGAGATCGGAATGTTCGTAAGTTATTAAATATTCATCTAAAATTAGCTTTTAAATTTGCGAATCAAACATTTAGTACTCTCGACGACATCACCAATGCGCAAGCAGGAAAAATACATCAAGCAGTTACCATTAAGCAACAGAAAAAGTTCGAAGGACTGCTGGACAGCCAAAGACCACTAAAACCGCCACAAGACACCGTTATAAATTTATCTTCCAAAATCCTTACTGAACCAGAACAATCCGTCCTCTCTAAAAGTCAAAACTTCGCCATTACACCAAAGGTCATACCCGTAGAAGACATAGTGTCATCCGTTGAAGCGACAATTAGAAGACTTCCAGGAGAAGAAACTGACGCAATAAGGTACGAAACAACGAAGATCATCAAAAATTCTAACTCGTTTAAGTCGAATCTATCAGGAAAAACATTAAACAACAATACAGACATTTTAGTCCTTTCAGCGGACCAGGGAAATGCCACTGTCGTCATGTACAAAACAGATTACGTGAAAAAAATACAACTACTTTTGGACGACATCATCTACAGAGTGATCCAAGCAGACCTGACCAACAAAATTGAAAGACGGATAACCAACCTTATAAATGCTTCCAACCTACCAGCAGAGGAGAAGAAGATGTTCAGGCCAAGCAGCTCAAGGATCCCGCGGTTCTTCGGACTACCTAAAACACACAAGGTTAATGTACCACTTCGACCTATCGTCAGTGCAACAGGATCTCCTACTTACAAAATTGGTGAATATCTTTCAAATATTCTTAATAATTTTACAGTAAAAACACATTTATATATTAGAAACTCTAGGCATTTTGTAGAAAAACTTAAATCAATCCAATTAGATCCCAAAGATATCTTAGTCAGTTTCGATGTAGAATCGCTGTATACGAATGTGCCTATAAATGATTCAATTTCCATAATATCAGACTTATTTCATCATAATAGTATTGACAACTCACTTTTAGATCTAACTGAAGCATGTCTTACGTCAACGTATTTTGTCTTTCAAGAAAATTTCTATGAGCAAACCTCAGGAGTAGCCATGGGATCTCCGCTGTCACCAGCGGTAGCCAATATCTTCATGGAAGCTTTTGAGGAGGAAGCCTTAGAGTCGTGTCCACTAAAACCTAAATCATGGTTCAGATATGTAGACGACACTTTTGTAATATGGCCTCATGGTCCAGAAAACATCCCTGGGTTCCTTGATCATCTAAATCAATAACATGCTAATATAAAATTTATAATAGAAATTGAATCAGAAGGCACGATTCTCTTGCTAGATGTTCTTGTACAAAGGAAAGTGGAGGGTTACTTAGGACACTGTATATACAAAACCAACGCATACGAACAGGTACTTAAATGCAAATTCCCATCATCATCCAGCACAAAAGCAATCAGTTATTAATTCGTTGGTTTACAGAGCCCTCGCGATTTGTGACCAAAATTCGTTACAATCGGAAACAGAGAAACTAACTCAAGCTTTGAAAGGGAATGGATATTGCACTGATGATATTAGACGATCAATAAGAAAATATAATAATCCTACTACACGAAATGATACTAATAAGGAATTACCGATATGAAATGTAGTTCTTCCATTTATACACGGAACCACAGACAAGATTGCAAGGTTAGTTCGCCGGTCCAACATACGTACAATCTTCAACACCCACAAGAAAATTGGACAATGTTTGCGATAGCCAAAGGACATTATTCCTTTTCAAACGCAAGGAGTATATACAATTCCTTGTTCCTGTGGTAACGTCTATATTGGAGAAACTCGAGGATCCATATCGACTAGGCTTAAGAAACATGAACGATGTATCAGAAAGAAACAAATTGTACAATCTGCTGCATCTGAACACCAACATTCTACTGGAGATGCCATAAATGTAAAAGAAACCAAAGTTCTTTCATCGATTTCGGGATTCAATAAACGCAAAATTAGAGAATCTATTGAAATTTATAAGCATCCTAACAATTTTAACAAAGATACGGGCTTCAGTCTACATCCTACGTGGAAACCAATCGTTATACCGAGTCACGCTTCGATAAACACGGGTCGACTGTAAATAGGCCCGGGTCTCTCCGAGCTCATTCAGTGTTCCAATCTCGTTAAGTGAATATTCCTGAAGATGCCTCGTGTAATCGAAGGCGAAACGTCGGAAAGTGATTCTGTTTTGACACGGTCTAATCCCAAGAACCATTATTTCTTAATTGACCACAGCCGTGAAAGCTTTCGTTCTACAAGTAAAATTATGAAAAAAAAGTTTTGTAGGTTATATAACAGGACTGACTCCAGCGCAGTTTTGCCGCAAGTCTAAAAACAAAAAAACAGTTTTTTTTTTCTGGTTCGATCGAATTAATAGACGCCGATAGACTTATATTTGATCGCAATGAAGGTTCAAATAAATAGATTATGTTGAAAAATTAATTTAATGAAGTTTTTATTTAATAGCAATGGCTAACCGTCAATGTCTCTAAAAATTGGACGAAGAAGGAAGTATTGTAATTGTGTCTTATAGCAATTTTTTCTAATGTGAAGGTATGAAATCTCTACTGCCATTTAATAAAAAAATATTATGCTAGGTGTTCAATTTAAAACAATAATGCCGGCCCTCATTTTTTACTTTTCAAAATATGTCATTTATCTTTTTTTGTAAATCCTGGCGATTTCAGACAAAATTTTAACATTTTTATATTTAGTACGCGTTAACCAAGAAGATAGGATTAATCGTTATTCTCATAAAAGAAACGGAAACGTTAATTTTCAGATTTAATTGATTTTTGCTTTCTTGACTTTTGCAAATGTGAGAAGTCAAGAATGTTGTTGTTAAATTCATTTCTTGGCTTTATTTTTCCAGTTTGTATAGATTCAAATAAAGTTCACATTTTATTAGTAAACTTAATTATTCGTACAAGTACAAAAGACTATAAGATAAGGAAATGTTTTAATAAATTATGATAAAGCGCTTTAAAATTGGCAAATTATCCCTCCCCCTACACTTAACTGTGAAGTGTATACGCGCCTGGATCGCTCGCGCTGGGCGAAGATCAGCATCTTGCCGTCTTTACAAAGAAAATGTATGCTCTGTATAGCCATTTACGAATAACCAAAAGATGTATTTTTAAACAGTAATAAAAATTGGATTATGCTGCTATAATTAATTATTGATCATTTACAAACAGAAGCAAGTTTTTGCTTGCTCTCGATATAAACAGCAGCCTAACGAGCACCGACAAACTATTGCGAGCTCGTTTAGTCGATACGCGCCCTCACTTGAATTAAATGTATAAAAAAATGCAATTTTTTTCAAGGACTTTTCAAGCATCATGATATATAGTGTCAATGAAAAATTACCTGTCCATAATAAGTAAAAAATAAGAACCATAAAAACCGCACCTAACGTCAATAATAATGTTTTATGATCGTATCCACTTAAAATGTAATTATTAATAATAGGCAGATATTAATTTTATTGTTTATGCGTATTACTAGGATAATTACACACCTTATGTTTGATTATTAATTACTCGATTAACTGCGATTTTTCTCCTTCTTGTCTAGTGTAACATTTAACATTAAGTGATTATATCTTAGAAATATATGATCCTTGCTAAATGTTTACTGTGGATATTACGTTTGATATAACAAGTCTGTTCATTTCTACTGAAGATAAATGTTTAGTCCAAATGATATATAAAAGTTTAAATTTTTCTGCCTTTAATAATGGTAGATTTTAGAAAATGTATTAAAGTTACTGTTTAAAGAGGGCGTAGGTGGTAACTTAAACCTGTTACTTGCTGCTTTGTATATTATTTTCTGATCTAAAAGTTAGCATTGAGATTAAGACCTATGCAATAATAACATTTATTAATACGCCATATTCAGCCTACAAAATGCAAACTAATCAGGGTGCCTGCAAACAACCCTCACTTTTGGGTACACAAAACATTGATGGACTTTTTACAAGGTATAAATAATTACAATATAGTAATTCTTAAGCAATTGTATACAAAAAAGTTTATTTTAACATATCTGTCAAACCAAACCGATAATTCTTTAGAGATACAATGTGCTATGATTTTTGAATATATCTAATATCCAGGCCTATTGCTACTAGTCACATGGCAGCCCACGTGCAAATTTGACTATGCTCTCTCCAGCCTCCGCCACTGTTTTGTACAAACGAGTTTTGTTACATATTATAGGCTTGTAAAGGGACAATATAATATTCAACATAGCCTAATAATTTTTCAATATTACTATGTTTATGACGTAGAACTGTTAAAAGTCAATATCCAATTTAAATAGTATTAAATATTTTATCAAAAGCAACAGAAGTTTAATTAATGAACTGGTATAAACTTAAGTATATGAGCAAAAACTGCTTTAAAGACTTAATAAACATCGTAAAATAACTGATCTTTTCTTGTTTTTATACTTCCAAAGTCTGCTATTTTTTTTGTACCAATCTATCTAAGATTTCATATTTTATTACAATAAATAAACTAGTCTTTGCTGTGTTTTTTTACAATTTTTAACTGTGGAAAGAGTTTTTCACTAAATACAACTCATACCGGCAGAGTAAGTAATATTCGTAAACCTATTGGCGCGTTAGAAAAATATTAAAATTTGTAAAATGAAATGTAAATCACTAGCCTGACAGCCAAACAGATCCTGAAATATTTTTAACTTTTCGGATCTATTTTTTTAAGGATTCCAAGATTCTAACTAAAGGTAAAAAGCGGGAAAAATACATGTCTTTAATATGGGGTAATCGAAAAATTAATCGCGAGACATTGCATGGAATAAACGTAATGACATTCATAATGCTGTACTGATTAATGGGAACAATAATATAATACTAATATATATACAGAGTGGACGGTAAAGTCTGCATCGTATTGAATTTTTTTTTAATAACTGACTTAAATAACATTTGGGTTAGCATAAAGTGTCTGTTTGAAAAATAATGCAAAATGACAATAACAAAGTTTGTCCCGTGATTTGTCTTTCCTGTCAAATTTTTCATATTTTTAAAGGAGCCAAAAACTACTTTTTTCTCAAATTTTGAAATATGGTAAAGTAAAAAGTGGTTTTTTTTTTGTTTTATAGCTACATGACATTTTCAGCGCTATCGGTAGACCAATTTTTCTCATTTTTTTTTAAAATCTGATGCTTTTTCACTTTACCAGATATAAGCAAACCTGATTTAAACTATTTATTTTTGATAAGTACATAGCCTAAATGCATTTTCTGAATAATTATTTTATTTTAAACGGATTTTTTTTGATAAAAACATAAATTGATCCAAAAAATTGTGTCCAACTTGAAATAAAGTTTATACAGTTTGTACAATAATTTAAAGTAAAATAAATTTAAATTGGGATATTTATTAAGCTAATACATATTTATTTACTTTTTAATTAAAATGAAACATAGAAATTGCCTTTTTCTATTTCTATATCGCACTTTCTAAAAATATTTGTTTTAAATTGATTGAAATAACTAAATAGAACCTAAATTATAAAACAGCCTATGACTAATCTCCTCATCCTATGATTCTATTACTAATATTGCACTGATAGTTTGATTCGGGTTTACATACATTCTGTTAGCTAAGTGAAAGAACATAAGGTAAACAAATGTTTTTCTATTTTTGTATCAACCTAATGTTTTTCATTTAATTAACGAAATGTAACCAAACCTGATTTATACTATTAGTGAACTGTTATTTATAGAATCATTGGATGAAGAATTTAAACAATTGTTTGTTTCATAGGCTTCTTTATAATTTAGGCTTTATTTGGTTATATCAAATAATTAGAAAAATATGTATTACCCTAATAAATAGGTAACCCAATTAAAAAATATTTTACGTGAAGTTGGAAGCATTTTTTTATCCATTCAGAATTTCATCGACAAAATATCGTTAAAAAAATACTTTTTGGCGATGAACTTATAAAAAATAAATCTTTTGTGGTGTGCTTACATTCGGTAAAGTAAAAAAACTTATATAGAAATTTGGCATATAGCTATAATATCAAAAAATCGGTAAATTGCCTTTACCGGAACATTCCTCGCGATGATAGTATGACCAAATTTAATTCAGTACATAGTCATTTAATAACACATAATATACTGTATTTCAAGTGTTTTTATTGGGCGTCATTTTGTTTCTATCATATTGGATTCCTATCAAATTTTACCAGTTTCTACTTATGCCACACTTGATTTTTGAACATAATTTTAAATAAATTCAATAAGTGGTTTTTACATTGACACACACCGCCACTTTATTACGTCATGTTGATTTCGTACCTGTTTATCCCTAGATCAGATTTAATTTTTCTGCAAAAGTCAACTGAATTAGATATTTTTTATCTTGATTTTTTAAAAACGCTATCTGGCCGCCATTTTGTTTCGCACCTTCAAATCGTACCACAACTTTAACAGCATATCTCGATGTCACAGTTTTGCACAAAATTTGAAATTAATCTAATACCTAAACTGTGCTGCATGAATCAGAAAACTAATCAAGATAATTGAGAATAGGTAAGGTTAAGCCAAAATGAACATTGTATTTTCGTTACTAAACTAGCCAATTATAGGCACCGTATCATATAACTAATTTTAAACACCGCTCCTAAGCATTTTCGCTCCAAAATCATAAATATAGAATCTATATTTTTCTATACATTTCGATATGTTTAATATGATGCTGCAATAATCAGTCAGATTCATCGAATATCTGCCAGAAAAAGAGTTTAGAGCATGAAAGTATTTCTTTAATCGAGATTGATTTCTAATTCACATACAAGGTTGGTTAGCAGGCCCGGTCCTGGGTTTTTGGCCGCCTTCGTGCGAATTTTTGTTCTGGCGCCCCTGTTACTTAATGATAGTAGGTAAACTTCTTTAAAACAGTAAAATTAAAATAACTTTTGAAGCGGGTGCGCAAAATGTTTTTTGCTCGTATTAATTTTAAAGGAAAAAAAAAGTTTGTTGATTACAAATTTTTATATTAATATTATGTTGCAAAACAACTGCCAAGAACCAAAAGTATTTTAGTAATAACATGAGTAAATATTTTGATCCAAATATAGCGTCTGTATAGAAAGTATCCGGAAAAATAAAATTCAAATTTAACACTCAAAATATATATTTCACAAGGTAAAAACAAACAAAAATGTAAACAAACACGGCTGGTCGGCCGGCTTTATCATCCTAAAGCAGGTCGCTAGTCAGCAGGCGTCATTATACTGATTTGTCTAGTTTGCAGATTTTTCTATACCTATTGAGTGGTTTATTTCAAAACTAAAAATAATTTTACCAAAAACAGTCTTACTAAAATAAAAAAAATTAACCCTGATAATATACTTAAGTAAAAACAGATTTTGCATAAAAACAAAACTAATCCATAATGAAACTCTTTGGAGGTATCACAAAATTATACAAAAGCTAAACTAACAGTCTTACCTACTTAGTGATAAAAGCAAAGTGAATTTAATCCTAGAATACAAACATACAGATTTGGAGATTAATTTCGCAAAAACAAAATTCTACAGTGGGACCCACCGTGCTTTTTTTGAAGCAAATTCATCTATAATCAAAGATAGGTCCAATCTTTCCGAAATTTCGCTTTCTATGGAAATCATTGCCAAATTTGAACACCGTTCTTGGGTTATTGTAGACCTTAAATAATTCTTAATTAATTTGAGCTTGGAGAAACTTCGTTCTCCTGATGCTACAGTCACTGGTAAGGTTAAAAATATTCTTATTGCTACTGATAAATTTGGAAAACATGGTATTAAATCTTGGCTTATTAAATGATTCAATATTTCTATGGGTTTTGAGTTCGAATATGAAGGAAAAAGATCCCTAAATGACAACAATTCATTAAAAATCTCCCTTCCGTCCAAATCTTTATATATTTTACCAGCCTCTGTTACCTGAAATTTAATATCCAAATCCATGCAACACTTTTTTAGGTACTCAGATTCTGCGGAATCGAAAGACAGTAAAATATAAAATAGAGAGTGACATTCTTCTAATAACTGAAATCGTTCACCAACTGAATTAATAGAAATATCCAAAATTGAAAAATAAAAATTTACCCTAAAATTTTCTTTTGCATCCAGAAGATTTTCGTCACGCGACTCGTATTCAAACTGTCGAGGTTTTTTTCTGGCACGTATTTCTATGAACTGAGGATCTAAACCAATTTCTTTTGCTATATTTGATGATTCATCAAGAAATACATCAGAACTTTCCCTGCTTCTTTTAGAAAGTAGATAGGATTTCAAATTTTTTAACGCTTCAAGACATTCTGCTAGATCTGTTTTAGAAATCTGCAACATTTTGCTTACAATATTTATTCTTTTTAAAATATCATGCCAAATTACAATAGAAGATATAAACTTGAACGAACTAATTTTGTCTGCTAAGGAATTAGCCATATTTCTAGTCTTTTCATCTTTATTCTCTTTACAAATTTGGGAAAGACTGCCAAGAATAGAATTTAGATTTTGTTTTAGAGGAACTAAGGCATTTATTCTGCTTTCCCAGCGAGTATCACTTAATGGCTTTAAAGTAAAGTTGTTAATCTTTCCTTTTAAAATGTCCCATCTCTGGGTTGACGCAGAAAAAAAATTATAAATTTCTTGAACAATGTCAAAAAAGCCAGAGATCTCACCACTTGAATTTGCAGCATCGTTTACAACTAAATTTAATGAATGTGCCGCGCAAGGTACGAACAATGCTCTGGGATTAATATTTAAAACGCGTTTTTGTAGACCAATATTTCTCCCACGCATATTGGACCCATTGTCATACCCTTGTCCTCGAATATTCTGAACATCCAAATCTAAACTAGGAAGCAATTCTTCTAAGAGAAACTTGCAGAGTCCTTCCCCAGTGGTATCTTTTATTGGATAAAAACCTACAAAATACTCAGAAATGTTGGCCTGTCCATCAGTTAAATTAACACAACGTATTATAAATGTGATTTGTTCTGTATGACTAATATCAGGGGTACAATCCAAAATGATAGAAAAATATTTTGCATTTTTAACCGTATTTATAATATCCTTTTTTATAGCATCTGCTAAAAGTGAAATTATCTCGTTTTGAAAATGCTTACCTAAATAATGAGGAATTCGAGTTTTCTTCTCCCTATTTTTTTGAATATTATTTATATGTTCTGATAAAATTGGGTCAAATTTGGCAATCATTTCGACAGCTTTTAGAAAATTTCCATTGTTTTTTTCATAAAGATTTGCGCTTGTTCCCCGAAAAGCTAAACACTGACTAGCTAAAAATTGAACAATGGCAATCATCCGTTCAATGATAGCCCTCCATATTTTTTTTCAAAATTAAACATATTTTGCTGTTCTTTATCAATAGTGATATTTTTTTGAAGCCTCATTTTTAATTCACACCATTTTTGAACGCAATGTATGTGTTTGGTGCTGTTCTCATGCTTTGAAAAAAAATCAGAGCAATGACGCCAATCTTTAAAACCTGTAATAGTAAGTTGAATGTTATCTTTGCTAAATAATTTACATGGGGCACAAAATACAGCATTTAAGGTACGTGAATATAAAAGCCAAGATCTTTTAACTTTTTCACCATTCTCTAACGTTTTATAACAATAGCCAAAATTAAATTTCCTACCAAATTCATCGGTGGGAAAAGCAAAATTAGCTGCGGTTTCTTCTAATTTACTCTCAACTATCAATTCGATTAGTCTGTTATTTATTTGAACGGGCCACGTTCCAGGATCACTTACATTAACTTCCCCACTCGATGTCATGGCTGCATTTGCTTCGTTTTCATTTGGAGATTCCAATGATTCAGATTCCGATAGGGATTCTGACTTCGATTCTGGCAGAATTTCCATTCCAGGGAAGTTTTCAGTAAATTCCATTTCTGGCGCCGCCGCGCCGCCGCCGCCGGCTGTGTGTCCAGAGATGATTGATTCGCTGAAGAGTCATCCTGGACCTCTACTGACTTGTTTATAAATTTTTGGAGTGAACCACGGAGCATATCCTTCTCTCTTTCCTTCTCTTCTTTTTTCTTTCTGTAAAACGCTCCACTCTTTTTTCTTGGGTTTCTTTCCGACATGTTTCTAGTTCAACTTTAAATCTTAAAGCAGAAAGTAGTATTATAGTATATTTTTTAAGGAACACCCTCTAGGTTTTATATAGTTTGAAAGAGCATTTAAAGACCTTTTCAAAAATGTCATTTGCTACTACATCTAGTTTTGTAGTTTTTGAAAGATTTAATTATTATTAATTTAATATTTAAAAAATAAAATTTTTGGATTAAAATATAATATATTTTGATTGCAGCTAATAATTTTATTTTTAAAATCAGGACACATTTTTTAACACTTTGTAGGTTTTAAGAAAATTTTATTCTTCAAAAAATTAGGTAACAAAAAATTGTTGCCTTAATTTAAAATAAAAAAAAAGTATAATAATCATGCAACAGCCAATATATACTTACCTTCTTTCTGCAGTAACAGGTATACACTATTAACTACACACTACACATACAGGAACGGGCACGCCACTACGGGGTAAAGAGGTACGAAGTCAAATATTCGGTGATTTGATATGATTTTATCGACAATTCGACAAGTATTGACTCGGAAATCGACCTTCCTTCCTTCCTTTATGCAAGCACACGCTGCGCCACCGAGTCGTCGCTGCCGACATATCACGATCACGGGCAATGCGCCTTAGTTGCGCCTACTATGTTTACAATGGCCGGATTTAAAAAAGATATTGTGGAGTGGCCTATTAATTCTAGGATGTTTATTGAATTCCGTATTTCTACCGTTGAAGTTGGCGCCCCTCTGCTTAGGCGCCTTCGTGCAACGCACGAAATCGCCCCCCGGTATGACCGGCCCTGTTGGTTAGAGAAGCGTTTTAATTTTTCACAGGCTTTTAAAATGTATACATGTACATAAATTTCTACAAAAAACTCGTGTTAGAGTAATTTTTTTTTATTATATTTTAATTAATTATTATTCACTGCCCGTTTATAAGAAAAGGTAACGCAATAAAACCTACTTTTGTAAAATTTGCTTTTGTGGTTACGAAGGGGCACGATGTATTTTACCCTCAGATTAAATCTGAGATTTTACGGCCCTGCATTAAATATTTGTCTGTAGTAAACATCATTTATTTCCTTTTACATAAATTTAAAAATATTCAGAATATTTTAAATAATTATATATGATTCTGTAGTAAAGTTTATCTTAAATCATAAAATAATATTCAAAAAAGATGGGAAGGAAAAAATGATTATTGCTTGCTTTTCCATAATTAAATTTTGTAATTTCGGCAAACTTTACCGAAAACTGAGAATATATTGTTTGTCCAAATAAGGTCGTTGTTTTGCATTTCCGTCTTACATCGCCAGATGTAACTACCAAAAACGTGAAATTTATTCTACCGTTTCCTATAAAACTTTTATTTCCAAGTAAGTAAAATTGGCAATAATGTTTCTCTCACATACTTATCAGAACAACTATGATTGAAAGAATCGAAAAAATGGTAGTCACATGTTTTGGACCCATTCGGAGGAGAGATAGCTCAAAAAACTGCGGCAGTGAAAACCACCAGGGAGAAGAAAAAACTCGCGCGTTGGAAGAAGATGGATCGTGAGGTTTGGCGAGAACAAAGGAGTTTATGGTTTATAGTTTTTTCAAGGCTATTTCACCTAAAACTACAAACGCCCTTTTTTTGAGAATTAGCGAATATGTCTAAATTTGTCAAAAGGTGTTTATTAAAACGAGTACAATGTAATCATTTACGATTAAATAAAATGGACTCCATCAACAATATAGGTATCCCGACAATAAAAAGAAACAAAACAAACGCGAAAACTAAAAGGTCTCAAATTTCAAAAAATGGTTTCTTTTTTAAAACGTTTTTTTCGGTTTCACCACCTGACTAATATATTGATTACTGAAGTATGCTTTGTGTTTCACTTATAATTCGCAACGCCGATTTCTCGGAAGTATAAGGGAACATTGAAATTTGGTTAAAACTAAAAAGAGTTTATTTAACTGAATAAAAGATAATTATTTAGAACCAAAGGAAAAGCGAGGCCTGTATTGGCATTGGCGGCGCTCCGAGGCTAAGAAATATTAAAACTTTAGAACCTCGTAAATTTCAAAATTAAATCTATTTCTAAGATTTCATACTTCCATCGTAAAATAAAAGTATTGGAATCGTGAATACATTACCTTCCGAGATTTTTTCAGATCTTCACGTTCCATGGTTCTAAGATGCCGAAAAATATATTTTCTCAAAAATTAAGGGTCATATGGGGATGACTTGGTAACATTTTGGTAAAAATCTAATATGGCAAAACAAAATCGCGGCCTGGTAAAATGTTAAAAAAATTATTACTACAAAACTACAAATCTTGCTCAAAAATCAGCTAACATGTAGGAATCAACTGGTAAAATTTTGGTACCAATACAAGATGGCAGACCAAAATGGTGTCTTAATAAAATTTTTAAAAATTCAGCCTGAAACAACTACTTAATGGATTGATTTCAAATTGTCTGCCATAACAAATTGTGGTATAGAGATCAACTAGTAAAACTGTAGTACTAATTCAAGATGGCGAAATAAAATGGCGGCCAAACAAAATGTTTGTAATCGGGAAAAAATCAACCCCTCTCAGGTTTTATATATATTTTCATGTTTTAGTGTGCCTAGGCGCCAATGCCGTCTGTGGATTTGCCTCTCTTTCTGTCATTTTGGTACGAACAGAATATATCAAATCAAAATGACGGCCTAATAAAGTAGTTAAAAAACCAGCCTGAAAAAACTACTTATTAGATTAATTTCAAATTTTGTACAAGCAATAAGTGAGATACAGGAACAAACTGGTAAAGTGGTAGTATCAATTCAACATGGCCATATTTAATTTCTAAAAACCACAAAAATTTCTAATATTCCACTGATTTTAAATTTTGCTGAAAAAGTATGTGATTTAGGCATAAATTAGTACGAATTCAACATCACGTAACAAAATATGTGTGTTTCAATGTAAAAACTACTTATTGAATTTACTTTAAATGATACTCAAAAATCAAGTGTGGCATAGATAGAAACTGCTAAAATATTGATAGGAATCCAATAAATTGGAACCAAATGGTGTTCAATAACAATGTTTGAAAAGACAGTATATGTGTTACTAAATGACTATGTACTGAATTTAATTGTGACACACTTCACTATTCCTAATGAAAGAAACATTCATAACGAGGGAAGTGCCGGGTGAAGGAGATTTACCAATTTGTTTTATTATTTGTGCCAGATTGATTGCTTTATTGGTTTCTAGGATATACCCGGTCTTTTAGTAGAAAAATGGTTGTTTTTCAATTATTAGTTTTGGGATTTATTTCTTAATGATAACAATTTTTTGTTATCTTTGATCTTTTCTCTTAAATCATTACCAGAATATTTTCTTTATAGATGTGTTCAGATTATTTGTTGCGATTAGAATAACAAACAAGTCTCTTTTTTGGCTTTTCGCAACTCATTAAAATACCTAATTTTAAATGGATTGAAACAAATATTTAAGCAAATTACACATCTCAACATGGGAACTGGTCAGTCTACAGTATGTTTTGAAACTCAATATAAAGAATATTATTTAAGCCAAGATATTAGAAAATTCTGTCATTTCCCTTACATTTTTATAGACACAGAGCAGTTGTGCAAGCGCTTGTGTCCTAGGGGGACTCATCAGTGTGCCGATAGTTACAATTATTCTAAACACATTTATAAAACACAGTATTTGGCTGCTACTATCAAGTTATTTATATTGAACGGAAGCTCTGCACCTCTCTCAGTTGACCTTTCTCCTCAGATGCCGAGATGAGGATGTAGTACTGAAATCACTACAGGTGAGACATCACATTACTTCTAGAACTGCTAAGAATATTTATAAGCGTGCTAGCAATGCAATAGTTAGAGAAAGGATTAGGGCAACACGGCGTGATTTAGATACAAATGCCCGAAAACTCTTAGAAATTCATCTGAAATTAGCTTCTAGACTAGAAAGAACCACATTTACAACTTTGGACAACATCACCAACGCACAGGCAGAAAAAATCCATCAAGAAGTTACACTTAAGCAACAAAAGAAATTTGAAGCTTTCCTGAACGAAAGAAATCCAGTTCGGTCATCGAAGACGTTAACCGAAGCAGAATATTTCGTCCTTTCCAAAGGCCAAAATTTCGCAATAGCCCCGAGTAGCATTCCAGTAGAAGACACAGTATCCTCTGTTGAAGCAGCAATCAGAATATTACCAGCGGAACAAGCCGATGAAGTCAGGTATGAGACAGCAAGGATCATCAAAAATTCAAAACCACCGTAGTCGAACCTCCCCGCAGCCGAAAAAACAGCAATACAGAGCTTAAATGAACCCGCAAATATTCTGGTACTCCAACAGTTAAAGGCAACGCCACAGTCGTCATGGACAGGATGGAATACGTGGAAGAGCTTACTCATTTTTTGGATAACAACACCTAAGATTATGCAGGCAGACCCCACAAGAAGAATAGAAAGACGCATTACCATGGTCAACGCATCTAGTCTACCAACAGGTTCTACGGTCTTCTGAAGTTACAAAAGGACAATGTACCACTTCGACCAATCGTCAATGCAATAGACTCGCCCACATATAAACTAGGTAAAGATCTTCCAAATTGACTTAATTTGTTTACTGGAAAAAGAGATTCTTTTATCAAAAACTCTGGACATTTCGTGGAAAAACTTAAGGCAATCAAGTTGGATTGGAATTCAAGAAACTTGTCTTACGTCTACTTATTTCAATTTTCAAGGAAGTTTTTATGAACAAACTTCAGGGGTAGCTATGGCATCTACCCTATCACCTGTTGTAGCGAATATCTTTATAGAAGCCTTTGAGGACATTGCTGTAACATCCGCTCCACTAAAACCAAAGCACTGGTTTAGATATGTAGATGCAGTTGTTTGGCCTCATGAAGGGGATAATCTCCTCATATTTCGGGACCAAGTTAATCAACAACATCATAATATTAAGTTCACGATGGAAATTGAATGTAATGGAGCAATTTCCTTTCTAGATGTACGTGTTCCAAGGAAGGAAAATGGTACATTCGGACATTCTGTGTATAGAAAACCCACGCATATGAATAGATACTTAAATGCAAATTCCCATCACCATCCAGAACAAAAGAAATCGGTTATTAACTCACTGTATTCAGAGCTATTTCGAGTTCTGATCAAGATTCTCTAACATCGGAAACATTGAAACTGACCGAAGCTCTCAGAGGGAATGGCTATTGCACTGAAGATATTACGCGTTCAATTAAAAGATATTGGTATCCAACTCCGCCAAAGGAGAATGATAAAAAGGCACCGTTAGGTAGTGTTGCTCTTCCCTACATACATGCCTCTACAGACAAAATAGAACGATTACTTCGGCGGTTCAACATACGTACAATGTTCAATACACATAAGAAGATTTTTACCTTTCCAAATAGAATGAGTATATAAAATTTCTTACTTCTGTGGAGAAGTGTATATGGGAGAAACAGGACGCTCAATATCAACTAGACTTAAGGAACATGAACGATGTATTAAAAAGAAACAAATTATTCAATTTCCTGTAGCTGAACTCACGAAGATGCCTCGTACAATCGAAGGCGAAACGTCGGATAGTAATTCCAATTCGACACGGTCTAATCCCAAAAACCATGATTTCTTATCAAGTTATTTATCAGACAAACTGACAAATTGAAAGTTTGAACATTTTTATATTTACTATCGGCGCATTGATGAGTTTCCACGGGACAAAAACGCTTGTACAATTGCTTTGTGTCTATAAAGCTTATGGTAAATGACACAATTTTCTGATTTCTTTGCTTAAATAATATTCTATGGACAGAGTAGTTTACATGTTGAGGATTGTAATTTACTTAAATATTTGAAAGGTTTATTACAAAAAGTCCAAAATAACACATTTCTAGTTTATGACGCAATAATATAATTTTCGAGATGCTGCATTGTATACACGTATTTATTTCTTCAAATAATAGACAAGTCCGCCGACATAATCGACCGAAATAAGCTAGATTCTGTAAAAACAGGATAAGTCTAATTTGTTTCCAACAAGAAAGTGTTAAATAAACGGTTACGGTGTTAGGATCGTCTGCTCGTTCTTAATCTCCACCTTTACAAAATGGAGGCTATCTATTGAATGGCTAAAAAAGGATCACCCACAAAAGCCAAAAAAGAGAGTGTGCCAATATACATAGAGAAGAGCATAGAAATTATGCTGGTAAAATAGTTCCAAAGCGAGCTATCGAAGAAAACTGCAGGTATTTATTTTTTCCGGAGCAATATCACGCTTATTAATAAATATAAAGACTGATATCTAAAAAATGCAATTATTCCACGTTTTTTGGCTCAGTTATTGATTTCTATTTTGAAAGTGAAAATTCCTAATTGTTATTTGCAACACGTATTTTTTTTTCTTTTCAGATGTTCGAAATTTACGTGTTTTGTGAAAACAAGTTGCACACCTTTGTGGTCTAATACATGTTCGTTTGATTGGGAGAAAGAGATCGGGAAACGCTGGTCCTGATACAAGAAAGGATCATGCATCCTCTTTTAGATATAAAGTTTCCATTAATGACAAGAAATCCCTGTGTGTCACAAAGAATTTATCAGCTTGAATGAAATTACGGAAAACAGAGTTACTAAATTACAAACAAATTTATTAACAACTGGAACAGCAATTAAAAACCGGCAAGTCCTAACTACAGCCCAAAGAAACTTACCGATGTGTTAAAAAACTTGGTGGAAAATCATATTAATTCCCTTCCAGTCGGAAAATTTCACTACTCTCTACGAGATAATCCTCAGCGAAGGTATCCTCCAGAAGATTCGACTATTGCCGACTAGCACCAGTATTTTCTTAATTTGTATCAAATTAATATTCCCTACAAGTCATATTGGTCAATCTTTAACACTTTCAACGTACATTTTGGGTATCCAAGATCAAACACTTGTTCTTTCTGCGATCTATTTCAATAAAAAGTCAACGCAGCTCTGAAGAATTAATTAACCGTAGAAAATAAAGTACACCTAAAGAAAGCAAGCTTTTAAGAAAGAAATGTAGATATTTATAATGAAGGCCAAGGCAAGAGAAATAACATGCTTTCATTTGATATTATGCAGAACTTACCTCTTGCGCATATTCCTAGTGGTCCAGTATATTACTCAAGACAGTTGTTGTACAACGTCTTTGGCGTTCATGACCTATCAGACAATTTAGTGACCATTTATCACTATCTAGAACATGAAGGTAAAAAGGAGGCGAATGAGGTAACACCCATACTTTTAGATGCCATAAATACAATGTCAGATAATAACTAACTGGTTTTGATTTCCAACGGTTCTCCCGGTCAAAACAAGAACAAGACAATGATCCAGTTTCTTTAATTCAAAATAACCTACTTATTTCCGGTTCGCGGTCGCAGTTATCTGCTCAATGATTAGGATTTTGTAAAAATGGAAAAATTCCCGAAAAAAGGGATAAACTGATACAGATTGCGAGGAAATATCCTTCGCCATTTAAATTGAAGGGACTGACCTTTTTATATAAAAGCTGTGGAACCTATAGGATAGTCTGTGACAAAAATGGTAGCCATGTTAATGCAAGACGATCATGTTTTGGATCATGGGGACGACATGCAGTCGCTAATAGATCTTTCAGTGAAAACATCTTCACGAATAATATGCCAAACATCTCCATGGATTTAGCATTCGAAGAAAAAAAAACGTTTTGCAACTTGTTCAATATTTGGAAAATCCCGAACATGGGCAATCTATAGCGACGATAATTCGGATGGTTGTGAAGATTATTTAGTATAGTTTACATTTTTTGAGTTTTTGACGTAAACGAAGTAAAATAATATAATGTTATGCATTTCTGTCATAGTTTTTCTGCAAAAACCAGATATGTCCAATGGTTTTTATTTTTTTTTCAATAACAACAATTTTTTTATCTTATTAAATTATTATGAAAATAGAGATAATATCATTGCAATATTTAGAAAAATTAGACGTTTTTTTACAATTACGAAATAAGATATTCAGTTTTATTTGATTTTCGATAAAAATATTTTTTTTGTCTGGTTTTTCGAATAAACTCTTCATCTGTTTCGATCAGTTTAAAATTAGATATTTTGTTGACTTGCGAAAAGCCAAAAAAGAAACTTGTTTGTTATTTTTTATAAATATTAGGCAATCTTTTGGCAGCCCAATATTCATGGCCCAGTGAAGTCAAGAATTACGTAGGTTATACCACAATCTATTCATCCCTTAACAGAGACTAGACACTTGATAAATACAGTAAAGTTAAGGGTCCTTCAACTCATTCATAAATAATTCAGACGTTGTGCATATTTGTGTGCGGGCGGAAGTACACATTTTACTACTCTCCGGTCTCATTTGGATTTCACACACTTTTCTAACTGGCAGCGCTTTATATTGTGTGTAAATGGCTGTAAAATCGTCCACAGGTAATTATGTCAGCTAAATAAATAAGCAGTTATCATTTGTCGGTGACACTGTGACGATTTTATTAAAGCTAAATATACTGAACAGGCTGCAGAATACAATGGTATGACATTATAGAGTTGTTGAATGACTCTAAATCGTGGGAAAATTATACATACGAAAATGCGAATGTTTTTTCGTGTAACTTGAAAAAGCTTAAACCAAAGTTTACAGAATATATTTATTCATTAGACTTATTATTCATTAGACTTAGCTTAAACGTTTTAAGAAGGATACTTACAATAATTCTTTTCTCTTTCTCTTTCGTTTCTCCTAATATATATTATTCAATTCAAAATTCGAAATATGCTTCATTGTTCTAAATGTAATTATTTGTTGACAAAGCTCTTAAATACTAAAATTGCAAATCAAATAAGATACCTAATTAAAATTAAAAAAAACATTAAGGTATACACACTAAAAATTTGAGGAAGTAACACATTTTTAAAATCACATCAACACTTGTTTAAATTTGTTTTACAAAAAATAATTATATTATTCATAAAAAGTTTTTAGGGCAACTAATTAAATTATAAAATCATAAAAATTATATTAATATTAATTATAATAAAAACGTATTGTCAGATCATAAATTCCACCATAGATTTTTATGATACAATAAAAGAATTTAATTTGTTAAAGAAAGATTTTGGTTATAATCTTAATGGAAAACATAGTAAAAACAATAGGAAACAGTTAGGAGTTGAGTGTGAGTTAGCAACATAAAATATGCAACTTACGAATACTAAAAAACACCTATTATCAAATACAACATCTAACCAAAAATGATTCCTATATAGGAAAATTAATAATTAATAAAAGTAACATACATAATATGTTTTTCACAAGAGCAGATAAAGAAAAAAGTATTATTGCTATGAGGAAAGATCAGTATATTTCTAAAACATTCAACTTTTTAAGTTCTGATAAGTTTAAAAAAAATAATTTTTATCCCACAGAACTTTTCCAAAAACTAGTAAAAATTGTTGTTAAAGAACTGGTCATATTTACCGAACAAGAGAACAGAGAGAACAATAATGAATCCTTAACCTCTTAAATTATACTCTTTCATTAAGTTACATAAAAGTCATAAGCCAATTAGACCAGTTGTATCTTATATTTTAGCACCAGCAGCAGTTCTTTCTAATAAGTTAATACACATTTTAATAAAATATTGCAATTTTAAACCTAAATACATAATAAACAAATAGCTTTTAATTCATAATTAAAATGAATAATTGAACTATTCCAAATAACACCAACAAGGGTATCAGTTCCCTTGGCCTTTGATGGTCAAAATTTATTCCTGAGTATACCGCCATCTGAGTTGAAAAACTAAAATAAACTAAACAAAAAAATAATGTTAATCCAATTTGTAAACAAGATATCTTGCCTTGTCGACCTGTTTGGATCAAAATTATTTTGAATTTAAGGAGACTATGTATAAAAGTAATGAAGGTTTAATAATGTGAAAAAATAATCATGAAAATCTCGTAGAAAAAATACTAAAAAAGAAACAATATAAAAAAAGCATTCCAGTTAGTTTATCCTACTAATAAGTTCAAAGAAAATAATCAGTTCCATATTTTCACATATACAGGAAAAATAGCATAAAATGTTGATAAGTGTTTTAGAAATCAAATCGCAACTGACTAATAACAGCCTTTGTAGAGATATCGAGAATAATAAGGTGAAAACTCTAAGCTCTAAGCATTTGTTTTTTTTTATTTATTTATTTCGTCATATATACACTACAGAGATAAGCCTCTAAATAGAACCAAATATGAAATACAAGAATATGATACAAATACAAGGAATATTACCATTCCTACAATAGACTATTAAAAAAAATTAAGAAACAAAAGAACATAAATTAAGTTAGGCAGAGTAAAGCACAAACAATTAAATAATTAAAACAGGGCCAAATCTAAGGAGTCTCTTGAGGACAAGAAGACTAATGCTTAAGATATCACAGTCGGAGAAAAAATTATTGTAATTTAGGCGAAGTCGGTCAATAAACAAGTTTTGACCATAGTTAGTCCGATGTCTCCTTACGAGGAAAAGGGAAGTGTGACGAGTAGGTCGGGCAAGAACCAAGAAGTTCAACTGGCCCAATAAGTGCTCGCAGTGGATTATAACATTAAGCAGCTTGAAAACAAATAAAAGTAGGGCATGCTTGCGTCTCTGGTCTAAACTCTGCATACTGCACAGTAGCAGTTTTGTGTCATATAAGATATTTTGATATGGAAAATAAAATTTAAATAGTAAATATTTAATAAATTTGCGTTGTATTCTTTCAATCCTATCTATGTGACATCCATAGTGGGGCTGCCAAAGAACAGAATAGTATTCCAGTAAGCTTCTAACAAAGCAGTTGTAGAGTGTTACAATAAACTTAGTATCACTGAAATGCTGAGAAAGCCTTTTAATAAAGCCCAACATTCTAAAAGCCCTGCATACTAAATAATATATAATAAACAACTCGTTGATAGAGGAAGAAATTTCAAGTATCGCCAAGTTGGTAACTATTTGGAATGGGGCTAGGAGATCTTGTAAAACGAATGGAGGTACACTTAACATTAAGGGAAAAAAGTTACAATCCTACCATTCGACGATGCTATCCAAATCGGATTGTAGTCAGTAGTACTAGAGGTAAAAAATTTTAAAACATCAGCAAACAAAAGACAGTTACTATTCCTAAAACAAGATGAGGCATCATTTATGAAAAAAAAAAAGAATAATATTGGTTCAATTTGAGAACTTTGTGACACTCCTGACGTGACTAAAATATCACGAAAAACTGAGCTTTACACCAAGACCCGTTGAGTACGATGGCTCAGATAAGAACCAGTCGACTTCAAATAACTTCCTGAAACACCGATATTGAAAAGTTTTTTTAATTAACAATTTGTGATGTACACTATCGAATGCCTTCGATAAATCTGTATAGATGCAGTCCACCTGGTAACCCGCTTCAACAGAGGAGGTCAGAAAATCTTGGTATATGGCAAGGTTGGTCGCTATAGAGCGACCCTGACAAAAGCCATGTTGGTTTGGAGAAATGTAGTTTCTGTAGGTAGAAAATATTTCATCAGTCAAAATAGCCTTGAACAATTTTGGAATGGTGGAAATCATTGAAATACCTCTAAAGTTAGTGATTTCGGATTTATCAACCTTCTTATGAGTAGGCACAAGGTTAGAAAACTTCCAAACCCATCAAGACCCGCGTTCTTATTTGGATCCAGTTTTCTGATTCTGGAAGCTACCTCATGCTCAGAAAATGTGTGAGATAATAAAGTTGATGAGAAGGGAACTAACTAAAACAAATCAGGTTCGAGGTCGTGAGGCATGGAGTAACATGTCTGAAAATGATCTGCAAAGGCATTCGCCATGTCGGAAAGATTACTAAGCATTGAACCGTTGTAAGTCATTAGACTGGGCAAACCAGAAGATCCCTTCACACTCCTGATGAACGACCGAAAACATCTTATATTTGCAGGTATTAGCTGTTCAGAACCAGTGACAAACATGAGATAACACCAATCAGTTCGAAATTGAATTTCACGGTGTTTGTTGGAGTAAAAATAATCAGAATGAAGCAGAGTTCTTTTATATTTGTATAGTTTATTTTTTCGCAAATAAGTTTTTGGAGTATTCTGTCAAACCAAACGGGGTACTAGGTGCACTTGACCTTCTTTTTGGGTACAAACTCAGCTAGTCCCTCCGATACCACATTGTAGAACCGTCGGACGATTTCGTTTTTAACGTTACAACTCTCTATAAAAGAATAGGCCGTCTCTACAAAAAATGTATTGAGTCCGTGAGAGTTGGCCTTATGAAATTGAAAAATGTGGTTAGTCGCCCTATCCTGAAATTCGGGAGATGCCGTGCCTAAAAAAGAGACATTTAATGGAGGATGTAGAGTGTCTATATTTGATAATGGAAAATCGCATTTAATATACGATAGCGCCTCGAATTCGACAACCAACATGAGGTCCAGGATTCGATGGCGAGAATTAAAAGTATAGTTGATTTGGTTAAGTTCAAGAAGACACACTGTATCAATCACAGTTTCTTCTGTTAGTGGTGGTATTCTTGAGGGAACTATGGTTTCGCAATCCTAGGACCATTCGACGAGTGGAGAGACTTTTTAAAACGCTCCCTCAAAGATTCGCACAAATTACAAAAAGACATGTATCAATTTAACGGCGACTTTGGAGGAATTTATACACAACCCAGAACAATTTGTGAATGATCAATCTTGGTTTTAATCCACATGTCCTCATTGTGTACTGAAGCTGGAGTATTGATAACTCCCCCACGCTCCCTCACATTGAGCCAAGTTTCGGTAAGCATAATTACATCGAAGTTTCTAGAAGCATTAGTCAGCATCAGACATGCTGAGGGGACCCACAAATAAATAGGTTAGTGTTGCTGCAGTGTTCAAGAAGCGAGCAAATAAGTTTAAAGTCCAATTGCTTTCCTTTAAGGACGTTTGTGTCAACGGCAAGTAATATGACAAAATCCTTCATAGTACACCTTTTGGTCCATTTCTTGCATTCAAGAATACGTTCCTCAAAAGAGCTGTCGTTTGACCACTAACAGTTGATATCATAATGACCATTAGCGAGACGCTTCGTAATAGATAATGTGCTTCTTCCATTGCTGTCACCTATGATTCATATTTGAGATTTCCGTAGTGCCTTAGACGAGGCTACGAATTAATTCAGGAAAACCACACTTTCGATAAGAATTTTGAAACTTTGCAAGTAGAACGACAAAGTAAATCTACTGAAAAGTATGAAAATACAGAAAGAGAAAAAATACAACACATTATTAAACGATTAATTGGACTTAAATACTTCCCCATTGTTAAATCTTTATTAGGCTATAACGGAAAATCCAGAACATTTTACCTGTATAATATCGGCAAAAAGGGTTCAGGTATTTAAGACCTACAGTTTGTGGTACACTTTGATTTAAGATCTAACATCTGATAAAGCCAAAATGTTGGCAAAACATTATCATGGGTTTAATTTTATGTAAAATAAATTATGTGGAAATTTTAAACAAGTGTTTTCGTTTACCTAGTTAAAATCTGCCAGCCAAGTAAATGCTTCTACTATAGTGCCAGCTCTTTTCGATATTTGTTTGGTATATAAGTCTAACTCAAATAAATAAATTAAAAGCATCTACTTTAACTTTATTCATATGGCCATTGTGTTTTTGCCTAAGGCGTTGACGAAATAAACTTTTAAGAAGACATTTTTATGCTATTTCGCAAGTGGTTAAAAATTTTCTTACTTTCATTAAAGGGAGGGAGTTCAATGTTCAATGGTCAACTAATTCCAGGTAAACCAATACTATTCCTGTATTTTTTAAACACAAGACATACTGTTTCTAATATAAAAAGGCAGGGAAGAGTTACAATTTTTAGTTGTATAAATAACGATCTACAAATCTGGAATCTGGATCTGGAAAATGTACCTTATTTCTATTTTTTAAAAACTATTGTGAAATTCAAGTGCAGTTTTCTAAAATTTAACTTTACTTGAAATGGCCGTAACTTGTAAATAAAGTGGTTTATTTTCAAACGGTTTTTTGTTTTTTACATTTTGTAGGTGCATATTTTGTTAACATTTTTTAGGGATCTGAATTTTAAAACTTGCACTGATCTGGTAAATACGGTGGGTAGAAGAAAAGTAGATCTTTTTACATGAACTTTGTCAAGAGCGAGAATTTGTAAATCAGTAATAATTTTGATTTTAAGGGTATCTGCTTAGTAAATGGGTTATTATGAATAAAAAGATTTTGTTTTATCTGATTTTTGAGAAGAATTCTTGTCTTAAAAATAACGCATTTTTTCCAACAATTGCCTTTCTAACTTTTTATTTATTATGGCATTCTTAAAGACAACTTGACAAAAATTGATTACAATTTTGGCGTTCTGAATGTTAATTTTACTTCAAAAGCGTACTGATTTAGTTTGTCGAGTCCTATCATATCTTTTTAATTTTTTTATTATAGGGTTTACGTCTTGAGGTTAATTGATTTTTTATGCAATTAACTGATTCAGCTTTTTTACTGTACTAAGATCTATTAACGAAATTATTGTAAAAAATATATATATTTTTACTTCTCTTTATTATTTTTCAGAAAAGCTTAAGATGATCTTTTAGTTTCGTGCATTTGTTAAGCATAAACGGAGTAATTGTGTTTCATTGAACTGAATTATGTTAACGTATAATTATTTTCTTTTATTTAAAAGCCCTAGGGCCATTTTTAAAAAAATTATGAAAAATTACGTATCGTTTGTTTTATCAGTAGTCATTCGTATACAAGGCGTCAAAAATACATAATGGGTGGTGGCACTGGACGCTCACGATTGGTAACTTACGAACGGTATTAAATAGATAATAATTTAAATGGCGTTTAAAGAGCTACTCATTGTAAGCATTCTCGTTGAGAAACTTTAAACGATTTGCTTAGGCTTTGAGATTTTCAGAAAAATGCCAAAATTTCAAAAATGCTTTTTGCTAAATGGAAGGTTTAAATTTAACTTTTGTCCTCTACAAGATGGCAGTTTTATATTTTTAATCCAACGTTTCTGTTTTGGATCTCGATCATCAACCACATAATTTTAAGTATGGAGCCGTACTTACTTTTTATTACATTTTTTAAAGTGTCTTACATTAGGGAAAATATATGTTAAAAGCGTTGGGTCATCCTATACAGGGTGCAAATAAATTCGTATATTTAAAATCAATAATAAAAAAATCATATGATAAGGAGCCCTTCGTTTTGAAACTTTTTAGGCTTCTAGTTTTTTTCGATATTTTGCACAATTTAGATGTTATTTAGAAAATGGTTTAATCATACATAGTTAATTTCAATGTCAATTTTTATTGGTAATGCAAGTTAAGTTTCAAATTAAGTATTAAAGAATGGATATTTTGCTAAATAGTGTCTAAAGAATGTAAGAACAAATATAAGACATAGTGAATTCGATTTTGGTAAAGTTTTTAATACAAATCTTGGAAGGGTTAAAAGGAATGCAATCCGGAAAAAATAATACTTTGGAAATTTTTCTAAAACTTATTTATGGTTTTTGAGATTTCTCATAGTATACCGTGTACCAAATTTTAAGTGTATCAATCAAAAACATTAAAAATATTAACATTATTACACCCCGCATTTCGAAAAAAAAGCGTTTGCAAAGACATGTTTAGATGAAAGGTTTTGCTTGCTTTTATGAAATAAACCTATTAGAGTTTTGTGAATTAATTAATTTACACGCTGAGTCTAAACTTAATATTCCCTATGTACTTTGTGGTTATCTGGTATTATATAAAAGACTTGATACAAAAAAAAACAAATTTAGGTAAAATTAAATTTAGGAAGTTCCAAGCAATGTTAAAGCAAATAAAATTAATTTCAGCTTTAACCAAATTCAAAATTATTCAGCCTTTGGTTAATATTGTACATAATATAAAAAAAATCATCTGAGGCTTCGAAACAAATGTTTTTAAAAATAATAAAGAGAAAAATAAAAATCTATTTCTATTACATAATTCAAGAAATTAATTTAAGAAAATGGAAAAAATATGATTGAGTTAATTAGTACGCCTCGGAAGTAAACTTGACATCATAAAATCAAAATTGTTATTTTTGTCTTTAAAGAATCTAAAATAAATAAAAAGCTAGTCTTTTCAAAAAGACAAAAATAACTCTCAAGACGTCACAAATAAGCAGACTCTTGTTTATTTTCTAATTAGTGATCATACATATTTAAACCAGAATAAACAAACTTAAAGCTTAAAGTACACTTATTTTTATCAACATTGAAGCACAGTAGGTTTGAGTCGCACTTTTCCTTTACCTTATTCAGATATCATGTCTATAAGTTCATACTGCTATGCACGTGACCTTAAAATTGTACCATCCGCAAACAAACTAAAATTGATTTAGAGTAGAAATAGTATTGGGACAAGGTCGATCCCTGCGGCACCTTCTGATTCATACCACAGGTCTCAGACATAATTCCCAATGACCTTACAATCTGTCTTCTCCCAGCCAGAAAGGACTCAACTATCTAAATAACAAAATGACAGAACACTGCTTCAGTCACGTCTTCTATATTCAGGCCTGTATGTAATTTTTCCAAAAAAGGACACTGCATGGTTGGTGCTCTTCAGTTCCCGAAATCTAAACTTACTTTGGCTCAGAACATTATGGCGGTCCAAGAGAGTTTACTTTCCTCTTACCAATGTCATAACAGCCTTAGACCAACAGGGCAAGAGAAACATTGGCTGGAAGTTTTTAGTATCGTCCAATTCGCCCCCTTGAATAACGGATTAATTGCAGCAACCTTCAGACAAGATTGAAATTTTCCAGAATCAAACGACATATTTACTGAGTGAACCAACCCACTGAGGGCTTCATCCAGAGGATTCTCGAGAATTTAGAGGGATATCTCATCAATGCCACAGATTTTTATATTCTTTATTGATTTAAAAACACTTGTTACTTTTCATATAATTAAGATCAGTGTGAGCCAAGTAAAAATAGTTGTGAACAGACGTTCACTGAATGTAAGAGAGTGGGTTAATTTAGGCCCTTAAGTTCTTTGTATTTTTTCAGCTATAGTACAATAAAACTGGTTTAGTAAATTCACATCAAAAGTAATCTGATTTACATTTGCTGATCTACAGATCTAAACATTAACAACTCTATTTTTCTTTAGTTTTATTACTTGCCCTCTCTATCCTATAATATATTTGCTTGGCAGTACTAATTACATGTAGACCTTTCTATAGTTTATAAATAATTGTTAAAATAATGATTTGTGGTGTGCTTTTCATTTGGATGCAATACCCTTAAATTAGTTAATTGGTGTTCTTATTTCAGGAGATATTCAAGATTTTATTGATTTATTTTATTTAAAACAAGTTCATTAAAGTAATTAACCTGCTTTATAATTTTTTTATTAATTTTCTTCTTAATTAAAATTTCCGAGTTAAGCGAAACAACGATTCTGATCGAAAAGGAACTTCTGTAAGACTTTAAAAAACTTAAAGATTTTTTTCAGTCTGGCACCCCCCAATAATGGCTTAATTTTAGAAGATTGAAAAAATTGTTAAATACAGTAGTTGTAGTTTTTCACATGTAGTTTATAGAAACTTATTATTTATGAATTCATGTCCATAATAATATTAATAATGATATAGCTTTATCGTTAAAAGTGCATGAGATTCTTATAGATAAGATAAGAAAATAGTAACACTAATAATAAAAAACTATAAAATGAAACAATGAAACTGTATAAAAAACAATAGTGAATAAGTACATAGTCAGCAAAAAATATAAATAATGGACCAATAGAGTTACAATGCAGTGAAATAAAATATCGGTAATAAAGAATAAACAAATAATTGTAGATGTTACTTTTAAGTAAAATTCTCTGAAAAATATTCATTTATAGAATAATAAGCCTTCGCAACTAGTAGCCCTTTAATTATATACGAAACTTCTTTGCGGAAGTAATTTTTCTTAGGTAAGTTGTGAGCAGGATGGTATGAGGAGATGTGCAATTTGAGAACTACGAATGTAATAAAATGATTCGGAACTTATTTACTGCCGATATTTCTTGAAAATGAGGCGTAAGGTTTCTAAGATAAACATACTTGGAGTCAATATTTTTCGCTATATTAATATAGATTACACTCTATATCAATCACGACACTTAATGCAATACCTGTATCTTACAGCTGTTTTCTATTTAATTTAAATATATGCCTGTTAAAGTACATTTAAATGACATTATATTGGTTTCGGATAGATTAAAAGCCAGATAATTTGCATTGCAACAGCCTTTAAGTAAAACGAAATACGTATTTAAGTTGCTTATCGAATCTTCCGCACTTTTATCGTGCCTCAAAACCATGGTATCGTCAGCAACCATCCTAAAATATACAGATATGGCAGCATTGGGACGGTCATTGACATATACGAGAAACAAAAGGGGTCCCAATTCTGACATCTGACCCCAATGTAATATCTCGAATTTCGGACTGTTTGTCGTCAAATACCACCGCCCATATATGACTCGAGAGAAATGAAAAAAGCCATTCTTGACACCTGCTGTGAAACCCATAGATGAAAAGTTTACGCAATAGCATTTCATGATATACGTAGCCAAAGGCTTTTGTGAAATCACAGAATATTCCTGCAACAATCTCGCCATCATTGAGTGTAATAAATAACTTCTCTAAGAAAGAGAATATGGCATAATTGCTATTCTGAGATGACTGGAAGCTAAACTGAGAGATGTTAATTATATTATGCTTATTTAGGAAGTGAATCATACGTTCTTTCATCAATCTCTCAATGAGTTGTGCAAGTGTTGGAAAGAATGAGAATCGTCGGAAGTTAGAGGGAATCTCCGCATCTCAGCCTTTAAAAAGCGGAACAACAAGAACAAGACCAATTAATAACCTCAGTAAGTAGATAAAATGCATTATTTGGAATGTGTTAAATTAAAGAAACACCATCCTATCTTGAAGTATTCTTATCCTTTATATCAGCGAATATGTCTCTAATGTCAAATTCATCGGTTGAACGAAAATAAAATGAATCAACCCCATCCACCCGTTGTAGATATTGCAAAGAGCTCTTAGTACTCCGGTTTAAGGTCGCCAAATTTCTCGCAATATTCGTACAGACATTTTTTTTTCTAAAAATATGTTTTTCGGAGTCTAGGTGGCCCAAGAGTCGAAAAAATCCAACCTATATTATTCAAAAATGTTTGCGATTCGAATGCTTCACTTATTTGGACTATATTATAGTACATTAATAATGTAACATATTGATTGTTATATGGCAAAGTAAAAATATTAAATATACACGTAATTGTTATTTATAACAATAATTTTAATTTGTCTCTGTAAAAACAATTGAATATCTAATAAAACGATATATAATAAAGCTATCAAAATTGTTATAATAAAAACTATTTTTGGGTTCCTCGCTACTATTATAATGTAAAATCAAAATACAAAACAATAACTCTAAATGTTTGCCTTATAAGTTTAATATATAGTCTTTACTTCTGGGTCCACTCTGAAAGTATATTTTATTAAAATTTTAGAATCTAGGGAAAAAAATTAGGCAAATATGTTAAAACATGTTCTATGTAAAAATATAACCGTTTTCGAGATATTTAAGGTTAATGCGCCAATTTTTCTTAACTTTAAAGACGCGTTATGAAAAATTATTGATAAATATATCAAGGTGTACTTGAGTATTTATCCAAATATGAATAAGCACTATAATATTACTTTTATTTATTTAATAAAATACTTTTTTTTATTTGGAGATATTATAAAAAGCAAGATAGGAACATGAGCTTCCATAAATTTTAAATATTTGGTCATTACTTTTAAAATAAGAAAAAATTTAATAGTTTTCTCAAATATTTTTTTTATTTAATGTTCAATTGTTTTTTCCGAAAATAAATAATTGATTTCTCCATAAAAAAATTCCAATTACTTTTACATTTAACACTTTGTTCTATGATTAATAACAAAAGAGATATAAAACCGATCACTTTCCTTTTTATTACCCTGTAGAGTTTTTAATTCTAATAATCTGTATTTACAAAACATATAACATTCAAGTATTATATAGTACTTACCACGATATACAATGTACAAAATTGCATTAGAAAAATTAAAAATAATAATGTAGTAAAATACAAGGTGTTTGTAAGCACTCTATTTAGCAGTTTTTCACTGACTTCTGATAATTATATAGATACGCTTTAACTAAACCATTTTGTGGTTTTTTAAGAGATGACTGGTGTAATTTTCTAAGAGACGTCCAATAAGCAAATTCTCCGTTTCCCTACCTGAGAGTGACCGTAGCATTAAATTATCCATCCAACCCCCCATCGAGGACCTTAGCATAAAGAAGGAAAAATATTGGAAAGACGTCATTCTGAAAAATATTACGCGAACTAATTAAAATATCCGGTATGAAAATATACCTTTTTGACTTTCCTGAAAAAGAGTCATTACGTATAGTAAATTAAAGTCGGATATTTTCAGAATATTTCTTACATACCAACATTGCAGCTGTGCATAAACAAATGATCCAAACCTCTCCGCATCAATAATTATTAAACTGTTACCATTAAAACGACATCTTTATTACAGTCCAGAGAATTATAAAGCGGACTGGTTATGTTGATACACTATTTATTTGACGGAGCATCTCGCATTTGTACCCAGTTAAAATATGACAAATAAGCATGAAAATGTGAGCGTTGGCCAGTAGCTTGGGACACCCTATGGTGTATTATCATAAACATCGGATATGTTAATTCAGAAAAATTACTTGTCACTTTAGACTTTTTTATTATTAGTTAAATAATTTCACAGGGTAGAATTAGGGTCATTTCATATGTTCTTATAAAGTTAAATAAAAAGAAAGAGCAGTGTAGAAACAATTTTACGTAACCTTTTCTACATCCCTCGTCAAGTATTGTAAGTACCCTTCGAAATATATGCAGATCTGTCGTTTTAAGGTTGTTCTCTAATTTGCGTCGGTTTGTTGTTGTGTTTGTCTACGGTGTAACTTAAAAACTGCTTATCTGACAGACTTCTAATTTTGCTCGAAAATCAAGGACCATGTAGGAAGGGTCTAATAAAGTCTTAATACATCAATACTAAGATATTTGTTCAATAGACCATTTCTTCTGCATAAAAATGGAGTAGGGATAAGCTCAGGGCCGTTTTTAGGGGTGTGCACGGTGTGCCGGCACAAAGGCGGCCAAATTATTGGGGCGGCCGCAGGCCGCCCGCCAAAAACACAAAATTAGCCATTTGATTACAAAAATATACCTATATTTTTGTTTTCAAAATAAAGAAAAATTAAATTACATTTTGTTAGGCTTTTAAGATAAAACATTCATAAGAAATTTATTACCGGTCATTTCTTTTTTTGCTGTGCATGAGTTAAATTTATTACAATAGAACTATTTATAGCAGCGTTCCTTGGAAAAGCAATAAAAATGATAGATAAGGGCGGCCGCCTTTCAATGCAAAAATGTTTGTTTATACTTCATAATTGGTATGTGTACAGTATATAGTTTTATATAGCTCTATATACTGTAGAATGGGGCAGCTTTTAAATGTTTTGTTTTTCTTTTTAGTATTCGATTAACTAGCGAGAGTTTAACAGTGATATAAAGTGTTTGTTGTTTAGTTATTTTTTTCTACATTTTGCAAAAGTGAAATTTCAAAAGAAACAAATTTTCGTAATTTAAAAAGGTAAGTTCTTCGGATAGATATTACTTTACTTAATATTACCATCCAAATCCGCATCTTACGTTTTGGATTTGATATTAAACATGTGAAAAAAAATTTTTTTTAGCTTGAGATCAAAAAGTGGTTTATTGTTCATTTTATGTCTAGATTAATTTTCTATATTTCAAGTTTTAAAAAATGTATAAAGTAGTTTTACTAATTTACTTATCTAATAAAAATATAATAATTATATTTATTTTTTGGGTCATTTTAAAAACAAAATCTGATGCTAGATTACAATTTTACTTATTATTTATAAAAAATTCCATTTGGTGCGAACTTAATTGGGGATACTATAAAATTATATCTTCGCAGATTCAGAACTATTACATAAACTAAATTTTCTAACTTTAATTACCTTTCAATTTTATTTCCAGATGTGCGATAGAAAAACAAAACGTTTATCTGGAGCTCAATATAAAAAAAGAAAATTAGAAAAGGAAGAAAACAAAAAAAAATTAAGTGGATCTTTGCAAAAATATTTAGTTCCATCAACATCGTCACAGGGTACAAATACAATTGAGGATGAAAATGTAAAGGATGCACATAAAGTAAGCGACCCTGAAGAAAAAAAACACCCTGAATCAAATACAGAAATAGATAATGAAGAAAAGATGCTCTTAACCGATGATAATCCTAACTTAAACGAAGTTATCCCTGAAACTAATGATGATTTTGATGTCAGCGACCCATTCACCTGGCCGGATATTTTACAAAATCAAGTTATTGAGCAAATAGTACAAAACGATTTTCAGCATATAGAAAAGAAATTTCCTTCTGATGAATCGGGAAGGAAATTTTCTTCAACTCAATATTTTTGAATTTTGCCAAATGGTGAAAAAATTAAAAGAGCTTGGTTGGTATACTCTTGTAGAGCAAATAGCATTTTTTGTCTTTGTTGTAAAATATTTTGTAAGGAAGTGTTTAAGTTAAATAGCAAAATGGGGTATTCTGATTGGCGACATCTTTCACATATTTTATCCAAGCATGAATCTTCTGTACATCACTTGCAAGCTAATCAAAAATGGGTTGAGTTAAAAATGTCATTAAATAAAAAATTAACTATTGACAAAGAACGGCAAAATTATTTTGAACTTGAAAGGGAACGCTGGCGCTCTATCTTAAAAAGAGTTATTGCAATTATTCAATTTTTAGCTGGACAATCATTGGCATTTCGTGGAAAAAGTTCCGTCTTATACGAACAAAATAATGGCAATTTTTTAAAAGCTGTTGAAATGGTGGCAAAATTTGACCCAGTGTTATCCGATCATCTAAAAAAAATTACAAAGATCCAAGAATCAAAAAGTAAAATAACTCACTATTTGGGAATTCATTTTCAAAACGAAATAATTACTTTGCTAGCAAAAAATATTTGCCATCATTTTGCGACACTCTTAAAAAAATCCAAATATTTTTCCATAATTTTAGATTCTACTCCAGATGCAAGTCATACAGAGGAAATTACATTTGTAGTCAGATATGTAGACTGTAACGAAGAAAATGAGTGTTTTTTGGGTTTTTTTCCTATTTTATATACAACTGGGGAAGGGATTTTTAACCTATTGGTTAATGATATTTTGCCTAAGTTTGAATTAGATATTAGGGATATAAGAGGTCAGGGCTATGATAATGGGGCCAATATGTCCGGAAAACATATCGGACTTCAACAAAGGGTAAAAAATGTTAATTCCAGGGCTATATTTGTTCCTTGCACCGCTCACACACTAAATCTAGTAATAAACGATTCCGCTAAAATCTCCCACGAAACAATAAATTTTTTTAACATCGTGCAGGAACTGTATGTATTCTTTTCTTTTTCTCCTTTTCGTTGGGATGTTTTAAAAAAAAATGTTAGTAATTTAAATCTTATATCGGTAAGTGACATCCGATGGGAAAGCAGAGTTAAAGCGCTTAGACCACTTCGGAATCAACTAGGAAATATTTGTAAAGCTTTGGTTGAGCTTTCAGAAGATGTTACAAGAGACAGTTACATTAGAAAAAATAAAATCATTTACTTTTATCTGTAGCTTAGTCATATGGTACGAGTTATTAGTTAAAATTGACGTAGTCAGTAAATTATTGCAAAAAATTAATATTGATCTGACTCAGTGTGTCACATCATTAAAACATGTACTTAACTTTATTAACGAAATGCGATCGGACCAAAGTTTTAACACTTACATAGAAATTTCATCCAATTTAGCAAATGAAATTAATGTGGAACCAGATTTTCCAGAAGTTCGTATAAGGCGGAAAAAATCCCAATTTAGTTATGAAAGTACAGACAATGTATTAACTAACGAACGAGAGAAATTTAAAATAAATTTTTATTATACTGTTATTGACCGAGCTAGAATATCAGTAGAAGAAAGGTTTAATTCTCTTTCGTATTGCAGTAATATTTTTAACTTTTTAACACGGTTTCATGATGTGACATCGGATGATTTAAAACAAAAATGCGTTGAACATGAAATCGCATTAACCGAAGACGAATCGAGGGATATAAGTGGCGTAGAACTATTTGAAGAAATTGTTACATTTAAATCTCTAACAGATCAAATCAAACCTATTGAGATTCTAAAATTTATTTATAGTAATAATTTGGTCTCATCTTTTTCTAATTTATGTATAAGCTTGAGAATTTTTTTAACAATACCAGTAACGGTTGCGTCTGGTGAACGGTCATTCTCAAAATTAAAAATAATAAAAAACTATTTAAGATCTTCTATGTCACAGGAAAGGCTTACAAATTTAGGTATAATTGCCATTGAAAATGAAATTTGTGAAAATTTAGACCATAATAAAATAATAGACGAGTTCGCAAGTACAAAAGCCAGAAAAATATTTTTGAAATGAAGAGGTTGTTTTTTTATTGGGACTTGCTTAGTTTTATACTTAGATACAATATAAAAGATACCAATTTTTGTTTGTTTGGCTTTTATATTATTTGATATTTAAATAATTAATAGTTTAAACATTTGTATTTTGTTTTATGTTGTTTATTGTTTCGTTTAATAGATTATTACCTTATGTTATGATACAATGTTACTTGTTAATGTATACGTAGGAACTTAAATATATTTTTTTGTTCAATAAATATTGTTTTTTTTTTGTTATAAAAGGGCGGCCGTTTTATTTCTGCACAAAGGCGGCCGAGGGGCTAGGAACGGCCCTGGATAAGCTGAAGAAATTTTGATGTGAAGCTATTATGGCCGAACAAAGAGTTACTTATTGAACTGACTTGAATTTTTTTACAAAAATCAAGTATGAAAGAGGGATTCTTTTTATGAAGAGTAATAAATAACTTTATTTTTTTATGATCTATGTAAATAAAGTTAGGAAAAATAAATGATAAAATAATCATAATAAAAATTATAAAAATTAATTAAACACAAAATACAAAAATGGTATAATATATTATCAAAGCAGTGGTTTTATTTGAGTAGGTATGGTATGTGAATAAATGTTTGTATGTATATATGTAGGTTAGATATGAACTTAAAGATCTTAAGAAATAAAAGTTGTGAGATGAAAAATATATATTCGTTCCAATCTGACTGATTTTAAGATATGTGTATGAAACCGATTTAATGTCATAAATTCTTATTTACGCCTGCTAAGTACGATTATTCAGGAGAATAATTCGGAAAAATTGCTTGTCACTTTAGACTTTTTCGTTATTAGTTAAATATTTTCGCAGGTTATAATTAGAATCATTTCAAAAGTTTTTATAGAGTTAAAAAACCGGTAAATTCAACTTTACCCAAAATTTCCCTGGTAAATAATTTTACTACGCAGGGATAACACAGTCTATACATGCATATAATTATTTGAGAATAACTTAACAAAAATTCCAAAATAATATTTTATATAATTTATTTAATTTTTTAGCATATTTATTATTATAATTATTATTCAATTTTAGTAACTCTATTTTAATAGTCTCTAGAAATTAATTGTGTCATTTATTATTTTTCTTCATAAAAATGAGTATTATTCCAGGAAACGGGATTTTACCGAATATTTAAACATTGTATTAGGCTGCCATTTTGTTTCGCCACATAGGATTCGCTTTAAAATTTCACCAGTCTATATTCAACTTAATAAGTAGTTTTCGGTAATGAATTTTTAAGTATAGCGTTAGGCTTGCCATTTTGTTCCGCCATAATGATTATGCAAAAATTTTACCAGTTTATCTCTGGTATACCGACAAAATAGCCGCGACAAAATAGCACCAACAAAATAGCACCGACAGAAAAGCCTCCCGACAAAATAGTCCCGACAGAATAGCCTTTCGACAAAACAGCGTCCCGAAAATTAGGTCCAACAAAATAGCCCAGACAAAATAAAAATAACAAAAATCGAATTATAATATTTGGAAGTCAAAAAAATTTGTGTGTCTTAGAGAAATTCTAGCATTGGTTCGTAGATGGGACATTTAAAGTGGTACCACAAATATTTTTGCAATTTTTCATAATCTTGATTTATCTAATCATTCAGCTGTGCGCTTAGTTGATGTTTTAATTAAAAACTAAAAAACTTGTTACACATAAATATATTCAAAAAAATAAAGAAAATAAAAGCAACTTTATCCCCACTAAGCATTTCACAGATTTTGAAAAAGGAATACTTAATGCAATATATTTCCTACAACCAACTATGGTTGGCTCTTTCATCTAGGACAGTCTCTTTGGCGTAAGATTCAATAATATCAGCTAACTGACCTATATCGAGATGAATAAAATGTAAAGACATATCAAAATGCTATTATCACTTAGTTTTATTCTACCAGATTATGTACAAATGTTCGCAGAGCTCTGCCCACCAGAAATGGAACAACTATTAAGTTATTGAGAGGACTATTACAACGTATTGAAAAGAAGAAAATTTTTCCGTTAAATTAAAAATAAGTATTTTTAGGGCAATGCTCCGAGAGTTGTATATGTTCCTGGAAATCCTCGTTCATAGCAATCCTGTTTAGTGCTTCGTCGATGGGAATACTAGGATACAATAACTTGACATCTAGCCTTGCTATGATATCGTCTTTTTCAAGAACGATATCTTGTATATTTCGAGTGAAATGTTATAATATATAATATAAATATATATATATATTGGAATTTTCGGTTCTTAGAATAAATGGGACAATTGAGTGTTAAAATTTGTCATTTATTTGTTTTAACCATTGCATGGCTTTCATTAGTACTAAAACTTTAAATAAAATATGTAAACGAGAGAAAAAAAAAATTTTCGGCTTACCTCATTAAAACAACAGATTTTCAAATATAAAACAACACATAATATTGTATAAATATAACAGACACACATGCAAATAAGACCGGACTGTGGATGTTAATACGACTACCAGTAAATATTTAGAAGCGCCTATCGACATAAGAATTCGTTTTTTTTTCGGCAGATGGATGGTTTCTTTATAGTATTTACGAATTAAATATTTTAATTTATTAAATTATAAAAGATCTTGCTGAGATTTTTTATATCGGCCTTGTTGTTTATTGAATGGTCCTGTTTTTTTATATAAATCATTTCCAAAAAATTGCGTTTATTTTGGTTCGGTCCAAAACGTAATATTTTTGTTTCTTCAAAGTTAAATTTGTGTTGAGTTTGATTTTCATGGTTTGTGAGGGCGGTGGTATTTTTCTTATCAAATTTGTGGCCGCTTAGGCGATTTTGAAGATTGAAACCTTTATGTTTCAATCTATTGCAACAACATTTCAACACTCTAAAAAGTAAAACAAGTAAAAATAAAAAATCACAAGTTGATTTTTACTCCTTCACGGATGGAAAAATACAATGTGTTTTCATTCCTGGTGTACATCCATTCACTACTGTCGTTCTGAAAAGAACCCGGAATGAAACACACACACATATATATATATATATATATATATATATATATATATATATATATATATATATATATATATATATATTAATTGTATACTTAACATTTTTGTTGGAGCTATTTTGTTGGAATTATTTATTTTGACGGGTCCCTTAATCTCTAAATCACACCTTATGCTTGTGCAAATTGAAGCTCATTTGGTAAGGAAGCGGTCAAAAACTCGCAAACAAAAATTTTGAAATAAATAATCTCGCAACATGATTTTCAAAAAAACATTTATTTTAAATAAAAAAAAATCGAAAATGAATTGTTCGAGTGCTAATAATTTCGAATGCAAAAAATTTCGAAAACAAACTGTTCAATTAGCATAATATTCGATTCACTATTAGCTTGAACAAATACAGTTTGACAAACAATAAGTTCAAATAACTATAAGTTCAAAGACAGCAGAAAACCTGCCAATTTTTGCTAATGATAACCCAAAAATTTTCCTATTTAAAAATTATTTAGTCTATTCAAAAAGAATCCGCAATTATAAAAACATTGTCTGCTACGAAAACCATACAATAACCATACGGATAATTTGGTTAGTTATTGTTCCTTTGTATTCATTTTGTTTCTTCACTGATTTTAGTTTATCTCGAGGAAGAACTGGGTATCTTAACGTATATTTTTTAAAATATTTTTAAATTTGTCTTCAAATGTAAGATCTTACATTTGAATTTTGTATTAGATTCCATTAAAAATGTATGTCTTTTACTATCTCGTTTTGTCTTGAATGAACTAAGCAATTAAAAGCAAAAGCTATTTCAGGGATTGAAACTCCGTAAAGTATCATATCTGGTGTAAGACAAAAAGATATCTATTCCGTATTAGTAAAGCTTCTATCAATCGATAGGAAGGACTATCTGAAACTTGAGATGCCAACAAAATGCCTTTCCTGCTGCTCCATTTTCTAAAAAAACCTTTTATGTTCTTTTTATCTTTTAAAATTCTTGCAGTCGAACTGTTTTGAATTGCTTTGACCTTACTGTCATTCGATGTCTTTTTTTCAAACTTGCTGATTTCGAATTTATTGTTGTTTGAGGTTATTTACATTCAAAATTTTAATTTTCGAACTTTTTGTGGTTCGAATTATTATTAATTGGAACTAAATGTTTTTTTTCATACTTTCTGTTTTGAAATTTTTTCTTTTAAACCTATACCCTATATGAAAAATAATTTTTTAGTAATGATTTTTTAAACATTTTGTGAAGCCCTCATTTTGTTCCGTCATCATATTGGCTTTTAACCAAAATGTTACCATTTTGACCACATATGACCTTTGGTTTTTGTCAAACTGCGAAATTACGTGTACGGCAATTGAATGCTAATAAAATTAAAGGGTAACAAAATTATGTGACACAACTTGCCAACTCGGTCACATATGGACAAATTATTCAGGTGTTCGACGCAACTTGGATACAGCCGTTTATTCATCCAATGTCTTACCTTATGCAGGTAATCGGAAAGTTATCTCAGGGAATTTACATGAAGATAAGAAGAATTAGAATCTGCCAACAGTTACCGATGAAGTACCTTATAAAAATGTATAAAAAATAGACTTTCTTAATTCTAATATTTGCAATTTTGGCATCTGTATGTGTATTTACGTCTAATAAGGTATTGCTTTAAGGGATAAATAGATGTACGTCACTTGGAGTTAAATCCATGCTGTAAGGAAGCCGTGACTTCCCTGAGGGTCTTTTGGTTAGTAACGTTTTAATTAATTACGTACTATAGTGAGCTGGAGTTCGTTTGAAGATTTCTTAGTTCATTGTTACAAATAATTTCGAGTATCTGTTTGTCTATGCTGTGGAAAATTCAGAAATATATGTCGTGCAATTTAAGGTAGTTTAGAGAGAATAACTTCTCTCGTATTGAATTTTCTTTTTTATCAAAAAAGTTTAAGACAACACTCTTATTAAATTATTATTTTATATTCTAAATGCGTTTTCTAAAATATATTCTAGTTTAGGACAATTATATTTGTATTAGTAAAACCATATTTTATTAATAAATTATCAGAGAGGTACAAATTCTTAAGCCACTCCTGATTTCCGTAATAAATTAAGATTTACGTACACATATGCCTGTACGACAACGGGTTACAAATGGTCGTCATTGTGATGGTAACGATGGCATCACCTTGAAGATGGCACTTCTTCAGATACACAGGACAACCTATTCATAATGGTGTCTCATTGAAAAATGGCCGAACATGGACCCTGCCAGAAATTAAAGGAGTGATTTAGATGTGTTTATAATCTGATTTAGTGACAGAGAAGAGAAGCGTAAATAAACTGTCCGCTGCGACGTATTAAACATCGAAAATTATTTGACAACCTGGAATTTCGATCAGTGACGTCACCAGATTTTCAGTCTAGAACGTTAACATTTTTATTTTTATAAAAAAAACTTTTCTAAACAATAATATCATTTTGACAACACAAAATCTGTTTTGTTTGTATCGTAAATAAGAGACGCCGCAATCCGTAGCGACCGATAATTTTGTAAAGTATTTTTCAAAAATTGTCAATATGAATCGCCTTGGTAAAATTCATCTTTATCGATGAAAATAAAGAGAGAAGCGAACCAAAAAACACCGTAAAATCCAAAAACAGCATTTGGAGACAGCTTATGTCAAAAAACACACGTTTGTTCAAGATCCAATATCCGAATTTGCGTCTATTCTAGAAAACTGACCCTATAATACGTAAAAGAGAAACGGCGAAGTATACAGGGTATCCCACGACGAACTGCAGCGATCGGAAGTAGACGTCAACTTTCTCTTTTTAAATAGAACATCCTGTATATTATCGAATTTTTGGATTCCTTGAAAAATTCTAGATATATTTCATGTATAATATCCTTTACCTAAGTTGAACTGTTTTTGAGATATTTTGAATTTTATGTAAAAAATGACGTTTGCAGGTCTAGACATAACTATAAATATCTGCTTATCGAAGTCTCTATTATTTATTTGCGGGTGGCTTTCTTGTCCAAAAGGATCCACTTTAGTGGCCTGTGCTGATATTTTTATAATAAATAAATATAGGGTGATCAAAAACTGATATTATAAATATACTTTAAAAAATCGTTAAAAGTTGCTTTTTTCAAATGGAAACCCCCAATTTTTATAATTTTATCTTATTTAACACTTAAAATAAGGTGGCTTTGTATAAAGTTGCCTATTCCAAAAATTTGTAGTTTTTGAGTTATTGACGATTTAACATTTTTTGTTCTAATAATGCCAGGCGGCTTCTAAGTTTTCTTGTTAGTTGGCCATGACGGGGAGGCCTGGTGAGAACAAAACCAATTGGTTAATATAGAAACGTAATATTTGTTGTTGTTTGACAATTACCTACTAAAATATTATTTATTTATTATAGTATGTATAACAATTATTAAACTAATAATCATGCCGGGCCGATTAAATTACACACACGAGGATTATTTGAATTTGTTTATTATCTATAGGGAATCTAACAGAGTTTTAACAAGAACATGCCAGATATTTGCTGATAGATATCCAAACTATAAAAATTTTTGGAAACGTCAAGGCAAAAATGAATAAGAGGAAGCCCATTGTTGATAATGAAAATGTCGAGATTGCAATTCTGGGATATCTTGCAGCATATCCAACATCCCTAAGAAACGTGGCAAGACAATCAGGAATCTCGAGGAACTCAGTGCATAGGATTCTGTTAAAACATAACTTCTAACCTTATTTAATATCATTGGTTCAACATCTAAAAGACACTGATTTGCAAAAAAGAGTGCAGTTTTGCGAGTTTATTTTAACAATAGTACAAGATAACCCTAAATGTTTGGACAATATAATTTGGACCGATGAAGCAAAATTTACTTAAAATGGCCTTCTCAATAGACACAATTCCCATTTTTGGAGTGATTAGAATCCTTATGCAGTAAGATCGCGGAACTTTCAAGAATACTGGCAATTTAATGTATTTTGTGCAGTAAGGAACGATGGAATAATAAAACTGAATTTTTACGAAGAAAATTTAAATGGTAAGTTATACATTGTCTAAACACAAGGACTTTTTTAATGAAAAATAATCCATTTAGGTATTATGATAATTTTTTTTATCAATTTAGCGTCACACCAAAATTAGATAAATCATTTAGTAAAAATTATTACATAAATAAATTAAATTAAATTATTTATACAGGTCACACTACACTACTTCATACAAATACTGGTCCACATACCGTAACACATCATATCTAAAAAAATATATCGTCCCAAGTTTTATAGGAAAGTTATCTTTAGTTAGATATTTACAAGCTATATATACAGGGGACTTTAGAAAGTCATAAAATACTAAACCTTCTTTTTTATTGAGCACTCTTCAGATTAAATTAATTGAATTTTGATGTATTTTGTTTCTTCTTAAATCAATAAATCGATGAATATTATCAAAGCATTTCTTTCCGAAAAATTATGTCTATAAGTTTTTGTAGGAGAAAGATATCTGAATATTCTTGAAGAGTTGGACAACGAATATTTAAGTAATTTACCTTTGGCAGAACATAGTCACCACATAGAACCGTTGCAGTTACTAACTTTTTACAAGCTACGTTTTACGACAAGTGGATTGCCCACAATGGACCTTTCCTGTGGCCTCCTCGTTCCCCCGATCTGACAGTCTTAGACTATTTTATATGGGGAACGATAAAAGGAATCGTTTATTTTAATCCAGTAACAACGAAAGAGGACTGTATGGCAAGGGTAAGGGACGCGTTCGAAAGTTTATCTGCAGCTTCAATTAGAGCGGCCACCCATGAGGGATTTATTCGGAGATGCGAAAAATGTTTGGAAGTACAAGGTGGACATTTTCAACATTTATTGAAAAAATAAGTTGTGCTCTTGTGTAGACTAGACTATAATGGGAATAGGATTTCTTTAATTAATTTTTGTCTTCACGGTTTCAACATTTTTATAATTTTCCAACATTTGTTTAACGGTGTTCTGTGACGGTTTCTGTTTATCTGGATATCTATCAGCAAATATATCTGGCATGTTCTTGTTAAAACTCTGTTAGATTCGCCATAGATAATAAACAAATTCAAATAATCCTCGTGTGTGTAATTTAATCGGCCCGGCATGATTATTAGTTTAATAATTGTTATAATTACTATAATAAATAAATAATATTTTAGTAGGTAATTGTCAAACAACAACAAATATTACGTTTCTATATTAACCAATTGGTTTTGTTCTCGCCAGGCCTCCCCATCATGGCCAATTAACAAGAAAACTTAAAAGCCGTCTGGCATTATTAGAACAAAAAATGTTAAATCGTCAATAACTCAAAAACTACAAATTTTTGGAATAGGCAACTTTATACAAAGCCACCTTATTTTAAGTGTTAAATAAGATAAATTAAAAAATTTTTAAAGTATATTTATAATGTCAGTTTTTGATCACCCTATATTTATTTATTATAAAAATATCAGCACAGGCCACTAAAGTGTACCCTTTTGGACAAGGAAGCCAACCGCAAATACATAATAGAGACTTCGATAAGCAGGTATTTATAGTTATGTCTAGACCTGCAAACGTCATTTTTTACATAAAATTCAAAATATCTCAAAAACAGTTGAACTTAGGTATAGAATATTATATATGAAATATACCTAGAATTTTTCGAGGAATCCAAAAATTCGATTATATACAGGGTGTTCCATTTAAAAATCTTGAAATCTTGAAAATATTTTGTGCGAATTGCCCCCATCGACTTTAGTTAGCTGCCAAAATTTCAAATTTTTCTAAAGCCTAATTTCTGAGAAATCGCCGCAATTCGTCGTGGGACACCCTGTATAAAGAGTGCAAAGGTCAAAGTTATTTTGATACGAATTAGAGATGGCGAAACAAAATAGCGGTCTAATAAAATGCTTATAAAATCAATCGAGTAAAACCCTTATTGGATTTATTTAAATTTTGTTCAAAAATTCAATGTGATATAGAGATGAACTGGTAAAATGTCTGTAACAACAATATAAAAACCTTTCCTTGTTGTATATTTATATAAGGAGAATAATGTATGATCCTATTTAGTTCCGTATAATATACTCATTTAGTAGTTTCATATATAAATTGTGTTATCTTTTAGTTTCATCGACAAAAAATAATAGAAAATAAAATACTAAAAATAAAGTTAACTACTTACCTTAAAATTTTAATATGTAATCTTTAGTTCCGGGTCCACTGTGAAGGTACTCGCGGAACGATGATAAAACATATCTACTTTGGACGTTTTGGAGGAAATTCTACCCCCGGCTTCAGCAAACTAACCAATTAAAAATAAAAATTCCTTATGGAGGAGCTTGGGAATTGGATACAATCAATCTGACAAAGAACTTGACAGGAAATTCTCTCCTAAATCCTTCCTTTTGTCTTTGAAAGTGAAAGAAAACACAATTTATATAGTGTTACTGAAAGACTATCTGCGGAACTAAATATGGTCATATTTCATTATTCCTAATGAATGGTATAATATTAATAATTATAAAAGAGCCTATAAAAAATAAATTTTGTTTTTGGAATGTAGCCGAATATTTAAAATTTTGGTGAGGCCGTTATTTTGTTTCCCTACATTGAGTTTTTATCACATTGTTACTATTTGGTCCCATGTGAATTTAATATTTGATCAAAATTTGAATTCAATTGGATAAATAGTTCTTGAACTACATATGCCTTTCACCAACAAAACGACTTGCAAAAATCTCCAAAAGTGATTTTTTTCACAATTACAATATTTTCCTCCTACGAGGGAAATAATAAAAGGAATCGGTTATTTGGTTTTTACCCAGAACTTCCCTGGTATCCAGTTCCACCACCCAGAGTATATATTATATTAAATAAAATATATTATATTACTTTTGTTAGAAAAAGGTATAGTTTTACTACGCGGTAAGTTTCGGATACTTTGGTAAAAATATAAGTAAAGTCCTTTTAACGAGACTCCTAATAAAACTTTCCCCTTTATTAAGAAAATTGAAATATGATACAATATGCATTATATTCAAAGTTTATACCAACTAAATATGGTTTGCATATGCACACTGTGTTACCTCTTTGTGGTGAAATTCGTTAGGAGAAAGGTACTAATAGGTCCGAAAACCTAAGTAATAGGTAATAGGCCTAGAGTGCAAAAAGAAAAAGTTACTTGCTGTAAAAGGATATAGCACAAAGTATAAGTAATTTTGGTCCCGTGATATGATATTTTTAATATATTGTTCTATATGGATTAAGGAAACTTTTTTACCAAACTACCATACCTTGCAAACTACAGGAGGTGACAAGAAAAATGGGGTCAAAAGTGTCATGTCTGCTACCAACACTGTGCATTTATATATATTTTTATTTATGCCCATATTTTATGCTACGTGGTAAAAAAGTTTCCTTAGTCCGTGTTCAACAACATATTAAAGTATCATAAGAGGTTTCTCGGGACCCAAATTATGTATATTTTGTGCCATGATTTAGACACACTAATTAAAGTTAGGGGAAAACTTCATTAAGCAGATATCATATTGGTAAAGATTCGTTTATATGAGTTGAGGCTCGTATCTTTTGACAGACATAACTAAAGAAAATCATGCACCGTACTTAAAGAAATTTAAATATTTCGGAAACTTTGTCAACATTATTAGTACTATGGATAGTTACAAGGCTAACCTATCCTTATCACTTCCATGAAAGCAGCCATATGAAAGACGTTCTAGTCGATAAGCCATAGCGCGTAGGAGAACCTCCAAAACGAGAGAAAACTTATTGACTCGTTAACAAATTTCAGTTTATTAGATTATTATTAGATTTAACCAACCCACCACTCAAGCGAATCAAATAAGTATATATTATATTTTATTCATCTAATTATCGCATATTTGTATATGGATTTGGTAAACAATTATTAAAAGACGATAATTATTATTATTATTAGTTTAATTATTATTATTATTATTGAAATTGACAATCAATTTCTCAACAAATGTTGGGTTCCAAGCCTATGCCGGATGCATATTCAGTAACAGCAGACGTGCTAGAAAACTCAACATCGCTTCGGCTACGCTCGGATTTCAAGCAGTAGGTACATACCGTTTAGAGTCAAGCAACAAGCAACCAAGGATACTGCTGGTTGGAACGGCAGGCATGTTAATTATATATACCTTTTTTGTTATGTTACTATCTTAGCCGTGTACTATGTATTGGATGCAATAATTTGCAGTTTTATATTTGTAGTGTGTACATAGTGCAGAGGGTGGCTTAATACAGCTATAATAGGTTACTCCATTTAAAATTACAATTACTCTGAATTATTATTACTTCCAGATATTTGCTTTCAATTTACATGATTTTTGATATTAAATTATTATTCAGTATAGTATTTTAAAATTTATCTGGGTATCCCAAAATTATAGGCTGCTCCGAATAAAATATAATAATTTTCATGTTGATAATATACAGGGTAGAGAAAAAAAAATTAAAAATATGCTCCATTTAAATTTCAATTTTGATTGATTTTCAAATATTTATTTTTATGGCAAATTAATAACTTTATGTTGATCACATACAGAGTAAACCAAAAAATAAACATGCTTTTCTTAATAATTTAATAATTCTTTAGTTCGTTATCCTAATTATTCGCACTTGAAAGAAAAGGCTTGAAATAGTACATACACATAAGACATCCGGCTTTTATATTTATCAGGTCGCTTTATTCTTAGATTAGATTACAATTTATGTTTAAATGAATATATAGTATACAGGGTTTTGCAAATTAAGTAGAAATAATATTATCTATAAAACCGTAAAGAGATACAAGGTTGGTTAAATTATGGTAAAGTTTGAGCGTTTAATGTCGAATAAATAATTTTCCGTTGATAAAATACGAAAATTCTGACTTCCGAAGATATCCGCAAAAAAAACGAAATCAACATTTTCTTTCTATCCTACTCAAGGTGCATTACAAAATGAATTTTAAATCTTTAAAGTCACTTTTCCTCTTTTACAAGATAACGTATTAGGACTTAAAATATGACATTTCGCCCTCAAGGTCTCATCAACTTAATTTTTTAAAATATGAGCCTGAATTTCTCAGTTTATTGTAACAAGCGTATGCCAAATTCACAAAGAAGAATTTCAGATACACTATATGTGTGAGTGCATGTCCATTACATCATTGAAGTCAACGGTTGCTAAAATGGAATAATAAATCCAAGTAGACTTTAAGAAAATTAAATTAAATTAAAAGGAAAATGACTATTATCTTTTTTTCACGGATATCTTGGGAAGTCAGGCACGTCGGAAAAATGGGTCAGTGGGGCGCTTCGCCCGCCAGTCTTGTTAGGGAGGGGGTAGCACCCCCTTTATGTGTATTCAAAAAACGAAAATATTCATTATGTCGTCGGGTGCGACCTTAAAAGAAATTAACTTACAAATAGATTTTCAACATGACCAACACCATATGCATTAATTTACATAAAAGAAAGAAAATGTATAAAAACTAGTCTAAAATTTCACCTAAATACTTGTTTTAGTAGAGCCAATCTCTCGGGATTTTTGTATGAAAATGAAGGTGGCGTGATTCGTAGAAGAAGGGAGTTGTTCTAAGTTTCCGCAAAATCATACGTATAGCTGCCTATATCTGTCTTATACCAGTTTAAGAGGACAACACAAACTGCATGTCACAAAGAATGTTTGTATTTTTTTCAAAATGCTACTTGTGTTCAATTGATTTTGTCAAAAAAAGCATGTCAGAAGATTCAACTAAAATTCATGTTTTTGTATTTTGACTTTGACATGAGTATGAACTATTTTTTTGCGCATATGCGTCAGCCAGTAAAACCACATTCTCAAGAGATCGACGAAATGAACACCAAAATCCGGGTATCCATATTGAGTTTCACAATTAAAATATGTGAATTATTATTCTTTAAACTTTCAAAAAAAATCTTGATGCACTATTTATTGCCAGCACAGCAGTTTAGTTTTTGATTGTAATTTGCCATTTTCAGGCCTTTTATTTGATTAAAAGACTTAAAATTTGATATGTTTAATATTCACCATCAAATATATTTATTCTTACAAATTTATTAAACACAAGTAAAATTATTAAAACAGTTCGGAATTTCACGCGGTTTTTGTTGTTTTCTTGTTAGGTATGTATTGTTGTTAATAATAAAACACCCCAGTATTTCATAGTACTTATTTTTAGTAAAAGTTCTTATAACAAAATGTATCGACCAAATTGTTTTAGTTTGTTAATTTCTTTTTTTTCTAAATGAAGGACTACTTCCGACGTCCCTGTCGGAATCAACGACATATTAATTCAGCGTTGAATTTCGCAGGTTTGATCTAATTCAAACAACTTTGCATCTCTTACGGTTTTTGAAAGTCAATGTTATCCTCTAGATTTTGTAGAACCCTGTACAGTTTATGTAGAATACCTATTTGTTTCAGCAAAAGTGGATAAGCGAGCTAGAAAGCTTAAAGAAAGAGACATGAAGTGTTGTAAAAACATGGTTGAATACCGGTAATAAATAAAAACGAAACGTGTAAAATAATTTATAAATGCTACAGGAAAACAAGAACTAATGTTGCAAGAGCAAAGAAAAAAACAGGAAATATAAATAGCTCAGTAGAATTAATTATCACTGTAAAAAAATATATTCCAGGTAGTAAATCTACCTCTGCAGACCCATTTCTGCCTGATTGGCCTGATGTAACAATAACGTTCAAAAACTCGCATAAAAATGAACTTAAAAACCCCTAAAAATTATTACAACTAAAACTAAACCCAATACCCAAAGTCATCGATCTAGCCTGTTTGTGCTCTAAATTTTAAATAAATCGGTACAGGCATACCCCAATTGTAGGCACGAAAAAAAAAGACTAAATATTAGGTGTTTAATAGTATTTAAGCGTAACGTGTACACCAAAAAAAATGCGAACCTTTTGCGTGCACGGTAAGAGTTTAGTAATAGCAGACGTGCTAGCTCTAGAGCGTCTGCCGTTACTGGACGCCTAGATAGTGTAGCCAATCAGAGCCGAACGCGAGCCGATCGTCTAGCGCGTCTGCTGTTTCCGAATATGCATTCCGGATGCATGCATCAAAAGGAGTGGGTTGGTTTCTAATAGTTCTGTGTGTTGTTCTGTAAGAATTTTCTCACTATGTGGGAAGTACTGAGCAAGACTGCCTTCCGGACGTCGATGAAGTATACAGTCCTACAATTTCATGTTCGGTTCTAGCGTTTTTGGAACTAACCCAGTTGATGTTACGCTGATCCGTATCACATGAACCTTATGTCAGTTACCACATTGTTGTTGGGTACATCAACATCTACCAAATAAGCCGTCTGTCGGTGATAATTGCACGGTCGTAGTACAGTTTGAAGGCATTATTTTCAGGCACTGAAATAGGTCACAAAGGTGTCCAGGAGCCCGCATTTATTAGCAAGCTTCTGGTGTATGATGTTATACACCTGGTTATGTCACTGGAGGTAGTCCGTGTTTGCTAGGTAAGTGCAGTCAGATGTTATAATATGCTGTATAGTCTCTGATCTCTCGCTACATTTTCGACACTTATCGGATGACGGACCGGTCTTTGATGATGAATTTCGTGTAACCCCAAGTGTTAATAAACTTGATCCTGTATTGCCATCACAAATCCTTCTGTTTCTGGGAATATTTGTCCATGCTTCAGCCACCTATTGGATCCTTCCTTATCGGTGTGTGGATGATTCAAGTCATCGGGATGTCGGCCGTGCAGTACCATTTGAGCCCACTTTCCTTGTTTGTCGGGGTTTGAAAGTGACTTTAGGATGATGTTGAACTTGCGAGATTGAGTGCAGAGTATGACTTGTCACTTAGGGTCATTATGCAGTGGAGGCTTGATATTTGTGCCTTGTTAATGAAGAAATCTCTTAAGTTTTTGCAACTGTCGGAAGTGCAAATTGGTCAAGTCAACAAGGGATGTTCCTCTTGGTGGTAAGATCATTCGGAGGGTTGATAACCTTAAGTGGTGTGACTTGTACTTGGTCATCATTAAGCGAGTAGTTTGTTGTGGTCCTTCTAGCTCCGTGTCAGTCCATTTCAAGATTCCGAAATTGTAGGTCAGCATGGGCACAGCATAGGTGTTAATTGCTGTAATGAGATTACCGGTGTTCAGTTCTGTCTTCAGAAGCGCTTGCACGCTTTGAACGTACTGGTCTTTCAGCTTGGTCTTTCCTTGCTTATCCTGGAGCAGTCTAGCTTGTTGGAACCCTAGGTATTTGTAGGTCTATCCTTGACTCATCGCCAGAACTATTTCTCCATTGGGTAGGGCTACATCACTATTAATTACTCTGCCTTTTACGATGTTTAAGGCTTTACATTTTTCCATTCCAAAATCTATATGGATATCTTTCGAGAAGGTGTATTCTACGTCAATAAGCTTTTTTAGTTGGTTATAGTTTCCACTATAGAGCTTAATATCATCCATATACAACGAGGAGAGGGGGTTTATCGCTAAGTAGAACCAAAGAGAACTTAACGAATCTCCTTGGTAAATTCCCCTATTTATGTATATCTCATCGGTGGTAAGGGATTGATCGCCATTATAAATCCTCAAGTTCGTTCCTCACTGTTGTTTGATAGTTGTCAGGAAATTGATAATCATAGGATGAATTTTGTACATTTGTAGTACGTCTATGAGTCAGGAATGTGGTACACTGTTTTTATAGTCTATAAAAGGATGTTGCGTGGTTTTTTCTGTGCCTGCTTAAGCACCAAAGAGTCGGCGATAAGTTGGTCTTTGCATCCTTGATGGTCTCGAATGCATTCCTTCTGTTCCTCGGCTAATAGGTTATGACTGTCAATATGGTGATTGATACGATTTGCAATGCATCCTGTTAGGATCTTGTACATGGTAGGCAAACAGGTGATGGGTCTGTACTGAGACGGGTCCCCTGTCTTATTTCTTTTGGGTAGCATTGTTGTAATGCCCAGCAAATGCGGGGATTGTCTCCGGATGATGCATTATTTTGGTAAAATGACGGGTCATAGCTTCATAGAGGACCTCAAATTTCTTATACCCAAAATTGTGAACATGGTCAACTCCTGGTGACTTCCAATTGCTCCTTTCTTTAATAAAGCTGCTAACTTCTTCCTTGGTAATAGAGTCAAATTCCATTTGTGGTGTTTTGTGAATTTGATCAGGTTGAGATTGTATCCATGTAGCATTTCGGTTATGCTCTTTGCTCGGCAGCATCTTCTCAGTATTGGTTTGATCATTTGTTTTATTGATATCCCGATAGAACTGTCCTTGGTTTGTTTTAGCTTTTAGTTTTTGCTTTAGTGTATCCTGATACTCATCTAGTTTTTGTTGATGGTTAAGATCGGTGGGTTTTTTACCTATTTTTGTAACGTACAGGGGTGTTCATTCTTATTATTATTATTATAGGTTAAATCTTCAAAGCAGAATCCATGGAAACTGCCAAAAAAAAACAGACTGTCTATAAATCGACGATGTTAAAATAAAGGGAGCTTCCTTGTGAATTTAAGATCATCAGTTTTGGGCGACTAGCTCTTCTTTGAATTAAGTCAATGATATCAAAGGCTACAGGGTTTTTTTAACACAAACATCATAAAATATTCGATTTAAATAAACTTAATAAACTTACAGTTCAATATAGCCATAAAACAAATACTGCTTAAAATCATTAAGCATAAGCATTTTCACTTCCCTCTTAAAAAGGAAGTTTTGTAATCTTGAAAAAATCACGCCGAGATTTTTTCAGATCTTTACGTTTCAGGGTTCCTAGATGAGGAAAAACATGTTTTCTCAATTCCGTCGGCCTCTCTGTCTGTCTGTCGGTCTGTCGGTCTGCCTCTTCGCGGCGTAGCTAAAAAACTACTTATCCGATTGATTTCAAATTTTAGTCAAAAATTAAGGGTCATATGGGGAAGACCTCGTAAATATCCAAAGTGGCGAAACAAAATGGCGGCCTAGTGAAATGTTAAAAAAATAATTATTAATAAACTACTCATGCAATTTATCTCAAATTTTGCAAAAATATTAAGTATTATGTTGAAATCAAGTAGTAAAATTTTGGTATGAATCCAAGATGGCGGAACAAAATGGCGACATAATAAAATATTTAAAAATTCAGCCTGAAAAAACTGCTTAATGGTTTGATTTCAAATTGTATGCTGAAACTAATTGTGGTATAGGGATCAGCTAGTAAAATAGTGGTACCAATTCAAGATGGCTGAACAAAATGGCGGCCAAATAAAATGTTTGTAATCTTGAAAAAATCACTCCGAGATTTTTTCAGATCTTTACGTTTCAGGGTTCCTAGATGAGGAAAAACATGTTTTCTCAATTCCGTCGGCCTGTCTGTCGGTCTGTCAGTATGCCTCTTCGCGGCGTAGCTAAAAAACTACTTATCCGATTGATTTCAAATTTTAGTCAAAAATAAAGGGTCATATGGGGAAGACCTGGTAACATTTTGGTAAATATCCAAAGTGGTGAAGCAAAATGGCGGCTTCATGCAATTTATCTCAAATTTTGCATGTTTTATACATCTTTACGTTTTAGCGTCGCTAGATACCATAAAATGTATTTTATCAATTCCGTCGAGCCGTCTGTCAGCCTGTCTGTCTGTCTGTCTGTCAGTTCGCGGCATAGCTTAAAGACTACTTACCCGATTTACTTCAAATTTTGGTTAAAAACTAAGGGTCATATGAGGACGACCTGGTAATATTTTGGTACAAATCCATTACGGCGAAACTAAATGGCGGCCTAGTGAAATCTTAAAAAAATATTATTAAAAAAACTACTGATCCAATTTATCTCAAATTCTGTAAAAAAACATCAAGTATTATATTGAAATCAACTGGTAATATTTTGGTACGAATCCAAGATGGCGGCTTAATAAAGTATTTAAAAATTCAGCCTGAAATATTGCTTAATGGTTTGATTTCAAATTGTGTGACTTATATAATTGTGGTATAGGGATCAACTAGTAAAATTCTGGTACTAATTCAAGGTGGCCGAACAAAATGGCGGCCAAATAAAAAATATATAATTGTGAAAAAATCACTCTCTCAGGTTTTAGACGTCTTTACATTTTAGCATCCCTAGATGCCAAAAAAATATGTTTTATCAATTCCGTCGGACCGTCTGTCGGTATGTCTATCTGTTTGTCCGTCAGTTCCTATCATAGCTTAAAGACTACTTCCCCAATTGACTTCAATTTTTTATCATAAATTAAGGGTCATATGGGTATGACATGGTAATATTTTGGTAAAAATCCAAAACGGCGAAACAAAATAGCGGTGTAGTAAAATGTTAAAAAATTATTATGAAAAAACTGCTTATCCAGTTCATTTCAAATTTTGCGTAAACATCAAGTATTATGTTGGAATCAACTGGTAAAATTTTGGTACGAATCTAAGATGGGGGAACACAATGGCGTGTAATAAAATATTTAAAAATTCAGCTTGAAAAAACTACTTAATTGAATGATTTTAAATCGTGTGCCATAACTAATTGAAGTATAGGGCTCAACTAGTAAAACTGTGTTACTAATTCAAGATGGCGGAACAAAATTGCGGCCAAATAAAATTTTTGTAATCGTGAAGAAAATAACCCTCTCAGGATTAACATATCTTCACGTTTTAGCGTCCCTAGATGCCAAAAAAACATGTTTTATCAATTCAGTCGGTCCGTTTGTCCGTCTGTGTGTCAGTTCGCGACATAGCTTAAATACTACTTTCCCGATTGACTTTAAATTTTGAGCAAAAATTAAGGCTCATGTGGGGATGGCCTGGTAATATTTTAGTTAAAATCAAATATGTCGAAATAAAATAAATATGCAATATGGGGGAACAATGTTAAAAAATGTTTGTTAGAGTGGTGTATTATTTGGGTTTAAGATCCAATAAAAAAACAAGTATTTTATTTTAAATTGTCGACGTTTCGCAACTTAATTGTTGCATCCTCAGGACACATATATAGATCTTATATCCTGCGTGAAACCCATATTATCAGTACTTTTACTCCGTTGTTCCGCATATATTACCCAGCTATTAAGTTTCTAAATGGTTTTCGTTAACAATCCCTTTGTTGTTATTGTGTGGTGTATTATTTGAGGTTAGGATCCAGTAACAAAAACAAAATACTATTTTTAAATAGTCGACGTTTCGCAACTTTATTGTTGCATCTTCAGGGCGCATATGCAGATTCTATATCCAGCATGAAACCCATATTATTAGTCTTTACATATTCCGTTTGTCCGCAGATATTTCCCAGATATTATGTTTCTAAATGGTTTTCGTTACCGATCTTCTTGTTTTTATTTTAAACTTCTTTAAATTGCCGACGTTTCGAAACTTTATTGTTGCATCCTCACGATACATATATTGGTTCTATATCCTGTACGAAACACATATTTTCAGTCTTTACTTAATACGTTGGACCCCAGATATTTCCTAGATATTAGGTTTCTAAATGGTTTTGAGAGGATCGTTGTTTTCATGTTAAAGTGGTGTATTATTTAGGATTTAGGATCCAGTAAAAAAGCAAATGTCCTTTTTTAAATTATCAACGTTTCGCAACTTTATTGTTGCATCCTCAGGATACATAAACTTGATATCTTGCGTGATACCCATAATATCAGTCTTTACCTACTCTGTTGATTCGCAGATATTTCCCAGATATTGAATTTTAATGGTTTTCGTTAACGATTTTCTTGTTGTTGTGTTAGAGAGGTGTATTATTCGGGGTTAAAAAATATCTGCGGACTAATGGAGCAGGTAAAGACTAATATGGGTTTCATGCAAGATATAAAATCTGTGTCCTGAGGATGTAACAGTAAATTGGCGAAACGTCGGCAATTTAAAATATGGCTTTTAAATTTTTTATTGGATCCTATCCTCAACCAATACACCACTCTAACATAATAACAAGAGGATCATTAAAGAATACCATTTAGAAACTTAATATCTGGGATATCTGCGGACCAACGGAGTAGGTAAAGACTGGTAATACGGGTTTCAATTTAAGATGGCGAAACAAAATAACGGCCATACAACTTTTTTAAAAAATCAACGTAAAAAAATCTTGTTCAATTCATTTTAAATTTTGCAGAAAATTTTAATGTGATTTTGAGATAATTATTGAATTTATTTTAAATTATGCCCGAAAGTAATGTGTAGCAGAGGTAGAAAGGAAATGGTAAACATATTGGTAAGAATCCAATATGATGGAACAAAATGGAGCCCAATAAAAATGAAGAAACAGTATACGTAACACATATACTGTGACTATGTACGGAACTAACTTGGATCCAGTAACAGTAAAATATAAGATCTACATTTTATGTACCTGAGGGGATAATAACTCCAAATATCACTTTTTTATTAACCATGCAATGAGAAGCGATATATAACTGCAAGGGTGATATTAAAGTATTAGGATAGATTCTTTAACAAATAAACTTATTTTCATGAGTCAAATGTAAATTAATAGAAAGGAACATATATGATATTCGAAGAAACTGCCGTGAACAAATTATATATAAATTAAATTTAACATCTTCTGTACATATTTTAACATTCATATGCTCTTTCGTAGAGGGTCAAATTAGGTGGATATGTCAATTATCGATTTTAAATTTGAATCAAAATTGTTTATCTATGACGACTTGTGGTTCTTACGAAAATATAATATAAATCTCACCCTAATATTTCTATTTTTGCTTTCTTTTATTAAAAACTGTTATTTACGGTTTCGTGTTTATTACGTCTTCGCAAATGTTACAGTTACAGATGCCTCAGAGCTTTAGAGTTTTGATGTCTCTGTCATAAAACTTGATTGTCTTATATTGAAGTTTTCCTATTAGCCTTTGTTGACGGCATCGTATTTCACTCCGCAAAAATTGATACGGCTTATGTCTCCTGCAAAACGCCATTAGTGCCAAAAGTTTCGTCTCTATTTGCAGCCAAGACGTTCAGATAATGAAAAAGAAAGTTTATTTAATGATGACGGTTGATATCTTAACGAAACAAGTAATCCTCGTTTTCGCATTGTCGAGAATCAGAATTATTTTATTTTGAATGAAAGAGTTACCCTAGTTACATACAGTTTGGCAGATTTATTGAAAGACGAGCGTCCCTCCAATCACAAGTTTTCTAGGAGTTCATGCTAATATGGTGGGAGTCAGAATTGATTCCACTCACAAGTAAAATGTCTACTAGAAAAATAATATATTCAGGGGTAATATCCCTACGGCATCTAATGTTCCCGAAAAAAATCGGAAACACGAGTTTCTAAGTAACTTGCAAACAAATAGCATGATCTTAGAAACGAGTTTTCCAATTTTTTGATAGAAATCATTAGATGCACCACAGATAAGATTATTTTTGCTTAAACCAACCTCAAGAACAATAATTATTAAACTAAAAAACCTAATATAATTACTTAATATTTTCCCGATTTTTTTCGGGAAAAACTGTGGACAGTTATGTCAAGCAATTTCTCCACTTAAAAATTAAACTAATATGACGTACGCATTCTTGTTAGTAATTAGTCAAAATTAATAGAAAGGAAATAATCAAAACAAATATTATGAACTAGCACACAAGAAATTGCATAGATATTAAGATGAATAAAAATAAATTATTAAATAGGAGTGAAGTCCCCGTCGAATTTTGACAACTATAGTTTCAAAATTCACTCGTGATCTTATAAAAAGTGGTCTCCATATCTCAAGGCTTTACGCTGCAGATATTTACAAATCACTTCTTTGTGAGCACTGTAAATATACTATTGTGCAATTGAAGTGCAATTTTAAAAAATTTAACCTAAATTTAAATGGCTATAGCTTGTAAACAAAATGGTATTTTTACAAGCGGTTTTTTACATTTTGTTTTATTACTCGTAGTCTGAGAAATGTTGATTAATTTTTTAAACTTTATTTTTTTAACATAAAACTACTTTCTTTTAAATTACCAATTTTAGGCACTTTTTTAAATAAAATTATGCCTTATGTTTTCTTCTTTATTAGTAAGTTTTCGTATACCGAGTGTCCAAAATATATATAAATTTATACAGGGTAGGGCACAACTTACACGTCCGTCTCTAACTACTGAACGATACTTTCTTTTTAAACCAACCTTAATTAATTTCCTGAAGTTACACTTTTATCCTGAACCTGGCAAATTACATTTTTACTATTCTCTGTATATTGAAAAACAGTGGTCAATAACTATTTAAATTTCATGGAAATAGTAAGATAGGCAGAATCATTTTTCAATATTTTAGTAAACTCAGTTATGTTAATGTTAATGCATACATTTTTTTGAATTTAAAACTTTAGGGAATTTTTTAATTATGTATTTTATTTATCACTAGTGTCTCGACACCGGTTGTATAAAATATATATAAATAACATAAACTTTATACAGGTTGTTGCACACTTGATGCTCCTGCTCATTGGAATCTCGCAGAAAAGTAAGATGTAAAAAAAAGTTTTAATAGCGGCCAAGTTACGCATTGTAAAATTTACTTTTCAAGGACCCAGCTAGCTCCAAAGTAGCTACAACTGTTTCCACTACTACTCTTTAAGAGTTTTTACGTATTTATTACTAATAATCTTACTATATATCAACAAACACTTTGGGTTACACGTTTTTAAGTATTATATATGTATTTGTTACTGCGAATAATACTTTATAGTATTTTTCCATGAAAAGTAATTATATAATAACTACTGCCAAGCAACTACTTAAGGAATTGACTCCAAGATTGTCATTTCTTTTCCGTTACATAATAACTTTGAATAATTACAAAGTTACTGTTTCTAATCTGTTTACTAAATTACAACTTTTAAGTATCAGTACCTTCTTGAACTTTGCAGAGACTACTCCATTATGTTCAAATGTACTCCTATAACATATTACTATAAAGTAAAATGAGTCGTTGCAGAGTAGAAAAAGTTATCGTCTACTGCTACTTTAAACTGGCTATTACCAGTCGTTATTCTTCTGTTGCAATTTAGAAGTAAGAATTACAGTAAATATTTACTACAAGTAAACTATTACCTCTTGTATTTGAGATTCCGGAGATAGGGGGTGCTGGTACGAGATTTGGTCGATGATTTTATAAGGACAGTGGCAACAATAGAATAACCAATTTTTGATTGGTTCGTCTATATTGCTGTTTAAATCGTTTTGTTTACTCTTTGCCTACGTGGGTTTCATTTTATTAGTTTTTGTGATTATCAAAATGAATATTGATTCAAACAAGAAGTTCTCAGCTATTGGCCATATGGAGAAATGTATATAAGCCTGGTTCACCTGTTTTTTGCTTGTAATTATAAAGTGTTTGTGATGAATGTGTAAATGACTATGACCGTAAATGTCTTAAGTTTAAGTTTACTCCAAGAAAAGTTATTAAATATCGCACATTATTATATTTTGGTTTTATTTTGCTGTAAAAGACAATATTGTTTCATGTCTTAGTGTATGTTTTACTTCATTCAGCAGCTCAATTTGAGGAAGAAGCTTTCTAATATTAGCATAAAAGAAACATTATTTTGTAGGCTCTCTTCAGTAGATATTACATTACTAAATTCACTTGGCAGACAACTCTCATTAATCGCTTGCACAAACATTGTTTTTTGTTAAAAATCTAAATGAAAAAGTTTAAACTAGATAGTTCGAATAAATTATTAAAGTAAAACATTAACATAACCCTACATTTACAACTGACGCTGACAGATGTTATCAATATGAAAGTAGATTCTTTTAGTCATATTTTGCGAAAAACTAAGAATAACATGGGTGCTCCCATTTAAACCTTTAGACATTTTGCATCAATTTGGCGAATGGGCTTCTATTGTGGCCACTGTCCTAAAGTCATTGTAATTCGGTCTACAGCTATTAATTAGTTGTGTATGTGTTGTGTTATCGTCTACGAGTAACAAGTTAAAATGGTTCACAATGGCTTCATATACCACAAGAAAAGAAAGTAGCTTTCGTCACTCAGCCACATTTTATAGAAAATTAAAAATATCACATCTTGGTTGTCATAACTGAACAAAACCACCTAAAGCGGTATTTTAAGGCAACGAGAAATAAAAACGAAACAAAGGGATGATAGATGGCAGAATTATAGTAGTGACTCAAGTACCGCATCTCTCCGCATGCTATGACACAACGCATTAAATTTTAAAGAACCGGCGGAATGTTCCCAAACCGTAATCGCTTGGTAATAATATACAGTATAGGTTTAATAAGAACTTCAGTGTAATTGGGTATAAGTGACAGTTGCGTATTTAGATAATCCAAAACTATAAAAGCGTATAGGAGCAGCGTAGACACTTGATGTTAAGTAATTTTCTCAGTAAAGAAATGCAGTCAATCTAAAAGTAAAAGTCCAATAGAACGCCATTGTTTATTTTCATCTCCCTATATATATTTATCTATGATGTTTGTTTTTGTGAATATAAAGATTAAAAATGCATGCTTACTATTTAAACCAAAGTCGAAAATTACTTTTTTGAGATTTAAATTGGCCATTATATTTGACCAAAATATATTTAATGAATTTTAAAGGCGCGAAATTTTTTTACGACTATCATCATCATATTCACCAGAGGAGTTACCTGCGTTTTAATTTTAGGTCCTTAGCATAGCCAGAAAACTAAATGAAATGCTTGTATCCTACCTCAAATATGAATAACGTATTATATACGCTCTACACCATATTCCCAGTTTGAGTGTTTGTAGTCGCCATAACTATTTTCTTTGTATTAAAACGAACCATACATATTTTTTAAATGAACTAAATAAAGACGAGAATAAGGAAGTGACGAATAGGGTAAATTATTACTATTCGGCTACTTAAATGTAACTACACAATTCCGTACTATCTACGTAAGTCAAAGTCACAGTTACATGTTGTTCACGAAATAGTTACCCTAAAATTGTTCTCCATTTTGGATATTTTTTGATAACAATGACGTATTCATGACTAAAAAAGCTACTTGGGGACTGTCGAAAACAAAAATTGAAATATTTTAATTGATTTTAATTACCTACTACATTTGAGGCGTTGCATAATTAACATTTTCATTGCAAATTTTGTCCATTACAAAATGGCGTTTTTTAACTTTCTCTTCCGACGGTTCGGTTCCAATCACCAATCACATGATTTTAGACATGATACTGTATGTTCTATGATTCCAAACCAATAATTTATTCGATTTGAATAAATGGCACTAAACTATAAACTGAAGAAACCAATGCATTAACTTCTGCATTACGTATAAAGGTGTTCAAAACATTAGATCCCACAAAACATTTAATAAAATATATGCCTACAAAATGTAAAAAAGCATTTGCAAGCAAACCATTTAAATTAAAGATGAATTTTAACAAATTACACTTTCAATTGCGATTTCGAAAATTCCCGTATTTTTTATTAGGTGTAGTTATGCCGTCGTTAGGTATAGGCAACCTTTAATTTATTTAAAATGTAACCTTTATTTTTTTGGGGAATTCAAATATACAATAAAATACAGTGTAATCTATTTAAAAAAATGTAACTTTAATATGCCACGTATTTTTGACGCAACCCGTATACCTGAGAATGTATCTCTATCTGATCTGCATATATCCTGCAAGGTTCATTTAAAAAAAAGTTCAGTTCAGTAGTTAGAGGCGGAAGGGTAAGTTGTGCCCGCACCCTATATAAAGTTTTTAATAATTATGTATTTTTTGGACACTCGGTATATCAAGACTTACTAATAAAAAAGAAAACATACCCAGTTAGGTGTAACTTTAATTATCATGTTCCTAGAATTAGTAATTTAAAAGCAGATTTTATGTTAAAAAAATTAAGTTTAAAAAATAATCAAAATTACTCAGACTATGGGTCTATGAAATTAAAAATCCGTCCAGAAAATTAAAGCCAGACAAAGTCTAATTTAAGAAAATAAGAAAGATATACAACGGTATGAAAAAATTAATTAGTACGCCCTTGAAGTAAAATTACCACTGGGAAAGACAAAATTGTATTTACTTTTTTTTTTAAAGGTCCTTGGAGAAGCCAAAACGATTAAAAGAATAGTCTTTTTAATAAGAGTTCTTAAGTTAGAGAGAAAAATGTAGAAAAAAGTGCTTATTATAAGAAAAAAATAAACAAAGCAGATATCAAAATTTTGAGAAATTAGTTTTTTTCTTAAGATCCCATTTACTAAGTACATACATATAAAATCAAGATAATTTCAGATTTGTAAATTCTCGCTCTTCACAAAGTTCGTGTAAAAAAACTACTTTTGTCTTATCGCTCGTATATACCAGACCAAAGCAAAAAAACACACGTACTACAAAATTATTAACAAAACATAAACCTACAATATATAAAAAACCGTTTGTAAAGAAATTATTTTGTTTTTGTTACAAAACTCTTGATAATCCCCTCTGAATACAGGATAACAAATATAAAATAAAAAAGTGCCAAATCCAAACGACGAATGATATGGAAACATGAATGACCGGAGAATAAAACCAGTCGAAATGTGTGGAGTCTTTCATCTTAAGGCCTATTTCCGATGAACTTTTGCCATGTATTAAGGGCAAATGGTCAAGTCATTTTGAGGGTAGTAGTGGTAAAATTTGTATTTAATAAAATCACAGTAAAATTCTCTATTTATTAAAAAATAAATGTCTTTTGATCGCATTTTTCAAATCAGTATGTGAAATCCTCATCTCTCATACGAAACGGGAACTCTTTTTTCACATAGACGGCAATGCTGCACCGGTCTTTCGCAAGCAGTGCGAGACGGTGTCTTAACTAATTTATATAAAAATAAACGGTTTTGTGTTCAATTAAAAAAATTTAAAAAAAATAGATAGAATGTTAGTATGAACCTATTTATGGGTTAAGAACTTTAATTAAAAAACAAAAAAATATCTAAATTAGTTAAGTGGGAGCTGCTGGAACAACAAGAGAAAAAACCCCTTTGTGTTTTGTAAATTTCTGCAGACACAATTAACATTTTTTTTAAATACATTTTTACTTCACCCGTAAAAGGTAAGTAAAAGTGCGAGACATGAAAGAAAACCGGGCGGAGTCAATCGTTTTAGGAAGGTCGGCCAAGAAATCTCTTTAAACTAGTAGTGTCCCGTCGTTCTTTAAATAACATGGCACTCCTTTTTGACTATACTTACTTCAGATAATTAAAACATGTAACTATGCTTAATGGACCTTTATCTATATTTGTCTGTTTTCTTTTGAGTACTGCACTTCTATATCTCTTTTGGTTTGCAAAAACGGCGAACTTTCGAATTTTAAAATGATTTAATTTTAATTTTTCTTGATCGATTTACCTATAAATATATTTTTGCTTGAGTTCTGTCATTAACGGTTCCCGGGCTACTACCTACGTCCACTATTATTGGACCACCCAGAATAGTGATACACGATTTACAAGTCCAGATTTTACAAAGGCAGCCAGCATCAGATCCAGTGAACGAGATTTATCAAAATTTTAATTTATGCAGTTCGACTTTGGGCTACTCGGGTATGCCGAAGAAGAAAAGCCGTCTGTCTCCGTTTGTCATATTACTTTATACAGGGGCCGTCATTGTGAAGTACTATACAGGGCTTTTCCTAATTGCGTGCTGATGTTAAAGGGGGTGTTTTTATGTCCTAAAAATCTTAACTTTTGAGATACAGGATGGTAAAGTTTAAAAAGAAAACATTTTTTTTCATCCCAATTCTGATGCTATTATAGATAACTGCATGAAATTTGATACACGTCTTCTATGCATTAAGGAGCATACGGATTTACCCAGGTTAATTATATATGTACGCCACTGGCAGAAATTTTAAAAATTAATTGTTAATAAAAAATGCCCTTTTATGTATAAAAGACGTGTATCAAATTTCACACAGTTATTTATCTATAACAGCATCAGAATTAGGATTTAAAAAAAAAATATTTTTTTAAAATCTTGTATCTCCAAAGTTAAGACTTTTAGGTTCATATTAAACTTTTTTCTTAAAAAGGTCCAAGAATCACCCCCAGTTAACATTAGGACGCAATTAAGAAACGCCCTGTATAGTACTTCATAATGACGCCCCCTGTACAAAGTTATATGGCAGGCGGAGACAAACGGCACTTTTGGCATACCCGAATAGCCCAAAGTCGAAATGCATAAGTTAAAATTTTGATAAATCTTGTTCACTTTACAGCAGGAAGTAGGGGTTTGCAGGTCGGAACCTTCTTCAAGTTTATATAAAAATCCTCTATTGTTTGTCGAATTACTTGAAAATCACCATCGTCAATTTTATCTTTGTATGATAATCGGGGTCTTTTTTTACCAGGATATTTTAAAGGGGAAGTAGAACATGAGCGATCGTTGTAAAATGCAGCGCGTTCTGTTCGATTTTGAATTGGAATAGTCAAACTATTATTTTCAGCTTCTCTAGTACAGGCCTCTATAACGCTCGCAATAACTTCACGTGCGCTTCGAATTGTTTTTCTTCTTTTGCTCGCCATCGTTACTTCGAAGAAATAATTCAAATTCAACGCAACTCATTTATATAGAAATGAAAACAAATGCTCGAAATGTATAGGCGCCACTGGAAATAGCTAGAACCTTCTAGCGGCAAGTGCATGGAGACTCTAGGCACATCCCAATTACAAGTGGACCAGAACGAAGCGGCAAACTATTACAACAAATAAAATAACATAAAATTTATTTGCGTACACAAATTTTACTTTTCCGCTTGCTTAAGACTATGAACCTTTATTTTAAGGACCGTCCGGTTTTCTTTCGTGTCCCGCACTTTATGAAAATTCTGAAATAAACATCCTCCAAGGTCTCGAAATGCGAGAAATAACATGTTTACTCGATTCTGCCAGTCTTTCGGTCTGTTTGCGGCATAGCTAAAAAATTACTTACCCGATTAACCTCAAATATTGGTCAAAAACTAAGGATCATATTATCAAAATGGTGAAAATCCAATATTGCCAAACAAAACGAACAAAATGGCGGCCTAGTGAAATGTTAAAAAAATAATACTAAAAAGACTACGTGTTTAATTTATTTTAAATTTTGTACAAAAAATCCAAAATGGCAAACAAAATAGCGGCTGAATAAAATATTTAAAGAATCAGCCTGAAAAACAACTTAATATATTGACTTCAAATTTTGTAAAAGAATTAAGTGAGAAATAGAGATGAACTGTGAAAAAAATCATTATCCGAGATTTTTGCTGATCCTTGCTTTTCGGATCCCTGGACCTCCGAAAAACATGTTCTCTCACGTTTGTCAGCCTGTCGCGTCGGGTGTCGGTCTGACGCCTTTACGCTGCATGGTTTAAAAACTACTTACCCGATTGATTTCCAATTTTGTGGCTCAATAATGGGATCAACTGGTTACATTTTGGTAAATATTCACTACAAGGGAACCAAAAGGTGGCATCACAAATTATAAAAAAAATCATTATTAAGAAGCGACTTATCGAATGAAAATTGCGCAAAAAAGTGTGATATAGGAATAAATTTTTTTAATGAGAATCGTACATGGCAAAATAAACTGCCGCTCTAATAAACAATTACTTACTAAATCAATGGATTTTTAAACAACTTCTCAATTTAACTTGCAATAATTTGTTAGTAATCCTTATTATCGAAAGAACCCTATTTAAAAAAAACTTTGCACTAATTAGTATCGGAGAAGATTTTTCTTTTTAATTTGCAATAAAAGGACATAAAAAAACTTCAATTCGCAAAACGCATAAACCGGATTAGTTTCTTGCCTCACAAGGCACAGGAAATAATCTAAATGGACTATTACACACCCTAATCTCGATTACCAGACTCTCTTTCAAACCATTAGCATGAACTGGAAATAAATATTTACCCTTAACAGTTTCTAATTCCGAAGAAGCAAATAAATTATGCCGGTCTTATCATCAGAAAATGTTATGCTGCCAGACTGAAGATGGACGGCCTGACATGGTGAAAAGAAATTTACAATGATGGGGTTTGCAGATTTCTTATGCCAAAGTGTATTAGGTGGAGGTAAATTTCTTTTCTTTTAAGATGTTAAACAGTTTTTTAGTCGGTCGCCTATAGTCTAGAGATTATCTAAGGGCAATATCTACTTAACGTGTTAGTCTGTTTATAAATCGGTATTTATATCATCGATTTTTTATTTGATTTTTTTGCAATAAATAGGAGATTAAGAGAGTTTATCAAACGTTTAGAACAAAATGGTTTTAGATTTTCGTTTGATCAAAAATCTATTACATCTTCTTTCAGGTTCAAATAAACTAGCCTTTTGTGATTATTTGATTGATTTAATTTATTATTTTTTTCGTCCCGAAAGGTCTTTCATAAGACACAGTTTCTTTGTGAGGAGAGGCAAGATAAAGCCTTATAAGTAATAACCAGTGGTGTATTTTCTAAGAACTTGTCAGAAAGATACATTTTTGACCATCGTTGCCTACTTGAAAAAGAAGATATTTTCGTCCCCAACAGGAAAAAATCGGTAAATTTCCTTTACCCAGAACTTCTCTAGTTATGAATCTTTCCTTTTAGTAGAAATAGTGAAGTGTGACCCAATTTAGTTCAGTACATAGTCATTTAGTAACATATGTATACTATCTTTTCAAATATTTTGATTGGGCGGTATTTTGTATAAATATTACCAAATCATCCCCATATGACCCGTAATTTTTGACTAAAGTTTGAAGTCACTCTGATGAGAAATGACAAACAGACAGACGGACTGACGGAATTGATGAAAAAAAATGTTGGCGCTAAAACTTGAAATTATGTAAAACCTGAGAGGGTTGTTTTTTCATGGCTAAAAAATATTTTATTTGAACGCCATTTTATTTCCGCCATCTTGAATTAGTACTATAGTTTTACTAGCTGATCTCTATACCACAATTGCTCATGGCACAAATTTGAAATGAGTCCATTATGTAGTTTATGTTACGAGGTCATCCCCATATGACCTTTAATTTTTGCCCAAAATTTGAAGTCGATCGGGTAAGTAGTTTTAGAAATTAGAAAAATATGTTTTTCGGCATGTAGAGACCCTGAATCGTAAAGATTTGACAAAATCTCGGAGGGTGATTTTTTTCACGATTACAATACTTCCCTTTTTCGAGGTAAGTAAAAATTATTTAGCCGCCATTACCATCTTAAATTCGTACCACAACTAATAAGTAGTTTTTTTCAGGCCAATTTTTTAAATATTTTGTTAGACCGCCATTTTCTTTTGTTAACTTATATTTGTACCAAAATGTTACCAGTTCATTCCTACGTAACTCTTGATTTTTGTGGATGGATATTGGATAATTAGTTTCCTTAAAAGTTTCACTAGCCGCCATCTTCTTGCGGCCTAATGGATTTTTACCAAAATATTACCAGGTCATCCCCATATGGCAATTAATTTTTGACTAAAATCTAAAATCTGATGAGTAGTTTTAAGTTATGCTGCGAACTGACAGACAAACCGACAGACGGAATTGATAAAACATATTTTTTGGCATCTAGGGAAAACCTGAAAATATGTAAAACCTGAGAAGATGATTTTTTCTCAATTAGAAATATTTTATTTGGGCGGCATTTTGTTTCGCCATCTTGAATTAGTACCACAGTTTTACCAGTTCATCTCTGTATCACAACTAATTATGGCACACAATTTGAAAGCAATCCATTAAGTTGTTTTTTGAGGCTGAATTTTTAAATTTTTTGTCGCCATTTTGTTCTGCCATCTTGGATTCGTACCAAAATTTTAGCAATTTAGCAGTTGATTTCTACATAATACTTGATTTTTGTGCAAAATTTGAAATAAATTGAATAAGTAGTTTTTTAGTAATAATTTTTTTAACATTTCACTAAGCCGCCATTTTGTTTTGCCATATTGGATTTTTATCAAAATGTTACCAGGTCATTCCCATATGACTCTTAATTTTTGACCAAAATTTGAAGTCAATTGGGTTAGTAGTTTTTTAGCTATGCTGCGAACAGATAGACCGACAGACAAGACAGACAGACAGTCAGCCGGAACTAAGAAACATGTTTTTCAGCATCTAGGGACCCTGAAACGTAAAGATATGAAAAAATCTCAGAGGGTGATTTTTTCACGATTATAATACTTCCCTTCTACAAAGAAAGTAAAAATAAAGTGTTTTGTTTTATATTGCAAAATAAATAACCAAATTCATTGGTTCGAATTTAAACAACTGTTAACTATTTTAGCAAATTCTACAGGAGATAAGTAATATGGAAATTGACTTTAAGAAGTACGGTTATACAGAAAAGTTGGTACCCACATAGTTACGAAAAGTCAAAGCAAAATTTACATCAGTTGAAACGAAAGGACAGGAAACTTGCTTGAGCTTTACCCATCTCATATGTAACCGCAACAAAAGAAATTGAAATCGGGACACCCTTTCAGAAACTTTTTAATTAAAACCAATCTCAACAATGACAGACTTAACAAAATTGTATGTATCAAGTGTGAGAGTGTAGTGAATCTCATATTGGGTCAACAAAGAAACTCCTTGGTATAAAAGCTAAAGAACATCGACAGCATACAAAAAGGAGACAAACACCAAGATCGAGTAACGCTGACATTCTTAGAACAAAGATCATGAATTAAACGGCGCACCAGGGATTGACTTTAAAATCAGTCATTGATATTATGCTAGATAATTTTAATTCTCCAAGCTATTTATTGTATAAGATCCGTTAACCAAAATTGTGTTGTTTTTTTCTCTATGTTTTGTGATATGATATTGTCCATAAGAGTCCGGAGATTGTTTGACTTGCTACCTGGCATTGCATTAAAATTTACTCTATCTCTCAGCCCCTTTTGTAAATCGTTAACTTCCATGTCTCTTCAATGGTAATGGAAAATCTTTTGCATGTGCTTGAGGGATGAAGCTGGCTATCATCATAGGGGCGCCAAAATGAAGTAAAACTACACTGAAATAGTTTTTTTATGGACGGCGAAAATAATAACATCTAGTAAAAACCAGCGACGACTAGGGCAGTACAATTATCTAAATCAATAATCCGTTTATCGATTTTTCTTGAATTATCTATTTATTTTTTGATGTATCGATTTTTTCAGTTAAACAGTTTTTGACGAATAATTAAACAAAAAAAAATCGATTAATCGAATATTTTTGTAATCAAATAATTGATTTTATAAGAATTTGATATCACCATTTGTTTTGTCTGGTTAAATATATTGTCGAAAAATCGAGACTTTTGTAATTTAATAAGTTAATATTTAAGTCGATATATTTGATATATTATTTAATCAATTATGCGATATTCCGTAATTATATTATTTACTTTTTTACACCATCGCCGATTTTGATGATTTTTTATATATAGATGGATTTTGGGACCCTGATTACGAATCCGAAGTCAATTTTTTTTGGTCACGTTTCGTTTTTGAGTTATTTTTCCTCAAAGTTCATTCTAATCCCAATTTCCACCTTTTCCCTTTTTATAAATATTAATGTATAAAACTATTACAAACAAGTATAAAAGGCGTAAACAACTCTCTTCTTGATTTTCTTGCCTTATTTTATCAAAAAAATTCATTCGAAACACTTTAAAAACAGCCATACTCATACTTCATACTTTTTGGACACTAGATTTCAGTTTCTGATACAGTTATAAATGCAAAATTCTATTATTCTGATGCCATAAACAATTTTTGTCGAACGTTTAACATGGGCTTCTTAGCTGTTCAGTAGGATATTCGGATTTGGATGTGGCGCATATTGTTCGAATCCTCGTTCAGGCGCATGACTTTTTTATTATTTTTTTAACAAAACTTATGATTTATAAAAATGCGGATTAGGTTAGGTTATGAATGGATACGTTTGCAATAAAAAAAGTCCGCCAACGTGATTCCGACTTTATATGGAATCAACTGTACCAGAATCTGAAATCGCGCTTTTTGGATCAGTACTAGTAACTTTTGCTACAGTTGGCATCTTGATATCATGAGAAAGCATCGAGCTACAAAATAAAAGAAAAACGCCGTAGGTATCATAAATTAAGTCCTAATACAAAAGTCGATCAACAGTAATCAACAGTGAAGTTCACCACTGGCGAAAGTCTAACATCCGACATCGGAACGCACTGTTAGACTTTCGCCAGTTATGCACTTTGCTGTCCGTCACCTTTTGTGTTTTTACAATAATGTTTACGCGCCTAACCTGGTGCTGAACCAGTACCAATCCACCTGGTACCTTCGCGCTCTTGCTGGTAACGATCCAACTACGTATGTAACAAAAGTGTCCATAATTAATTTGTATCAAATAATGTTTCTCTTTAGAGTTGTATCTCGATGGTTTTTCTCAGGATGCCATCATGTCAGCACGAAGGAAAAATTGTTTGTCCCAAAAATATAAAATATGGCTGTTTTTTCAGTGTTTCCAAATTTTTTAAATAAAAAGGACAAGAAAAACAAAAAAGATTGTATTTTACGTCTTTTTACAACTGTTTGTGGTAGCTTCGCTAATTATTCAATTTTTGCACCACCGCTGATTTTGATGATTTTTCTATACAGGTTGATTTTTGGCGTTCTGATCATGAAACCGAAGTCAGTTTTGAATTATTCGTGTTTTTGAATTATTCGTCCTCAAAATTCATAAACATCTTAAACCCACTTCTCTTTTTTCTTTCTTCTTTTTAAGAAAATATGCTGGTTCTGCATGGAACTACTACAAACATTGCGTTTTTCAACTAAAAAATTAAAGAACCCTCAAAAAACAGCCGTACTTTATACTTTTTGTACTAGCAACTTTTTACTTTATCTGAGCAACTTGACATCACGAAAAACCATCGAGATACAACTTTGAAGAAAAACATTATTTGATATGAATATACAGGTGGATCAGTATCAGCAGGCGCGTGAACGCACTAGGTGGACTGGTACAGGGTTAGCACCAGGTTAGCCGACTTAGGCATCATTATTAAAGGCCTAACAGAAAAGGCGAACGGGCAAAGTTACATCACTGACGGAACTGTAATATTCGGTATCGGCCCAAGGAGCGCTTCTGCTGGTATCGATCTAACGTATGTAACAAAATACTATAATTAGTTTGTATTACAGTTAGGCACGTAGCCAAAAATTTAGGTCGAGGGTGAGGGGCGGGTCGAAACCAGGAAACCAGAAATTCATTTCGTGGGGATCTAAATAGTTAAATTAGTAAGAAGCATGTCTATACCAAAATATTTTCTAAGTTTCAGTGGGGTCCAGACTCCCTGGTTACGTACCTGCTAACAATACATATCAGCTACTGTAATTTGTATCAGTTAATATATTTTTTCTTTAAAGTTGTAATTCGACGTTTTTTTATGATGTCAAGATGCCAACATGAAAGAAAAAAAGTTACTAGTTTTTGACTGCTCCCAATATCTAAATTTTTAGATAAATTAGGGCAAGAAAATCAAGAAGAGAGTTTTGTTACGTCTTTTATAATTGTTTGTAGTAATTTCATACAGAACTAGTCAATGTTTATACAAAAGAAATAGTAAAGAGGGAAATTGAGTTTAGAATGTGAACGAAACGTGACCGTAAAAATTTGACTGGGGATTCGAAATCTGGACCCCAAAACTCACCGGTATACAAAAAAACTTCAAAATCGGCGAAGGTGTAAAATTGTAAATAATTACCCCCTATTCCCATGATCGACCAATCTATTACATAATATATTTGATACATTGGCAACAGTTTTAAATATCGCCTCATCGATGTATTGTTTATCGATTAAGTGATAGATAGAGAGGTATAGTTTTATTAGAAAATGAAAATATTGCTAAACGAAGAACAAAAAACCTAATATTCGAAAAAGTCGATACTCGATAATCGATTATATTGCCCACCCCTAGCTACGAGTAAAAAAATATTATCGGCGCCTCCCTCTCATCTTTACGTCACTCCAACCAGTGGCGGCTCGTGGTGTTTAGGCTAGGGTAGGCGACAACCACAATAATTTCAAGAATAATGACGTTATAAGAAAACGTTAAGCCGCGTACACAGTTAGCTGACAACTAAGTTTTATAAATTAAATTTATCCGCCTATCTTTTAAAAGGGCGAATTTACTTATTATGACATCCGTAAAGTTATCAGCCTTCTGTAAGGAGCAGAACCACTCTTTTTCTATTAAAATTAGCGCAAGTGACGATAAACGTTCATTTTTTATTGTATTGCGAGAATACGTTTTTATTCGCTTTAAACAAGAGAAATGTCTTTCCACTGAGGTACTTGTAATAGGTATGGTAGCAATTAACGCAAAAAGTTTGTAACTTTCAGGAAATATTTCTTGAAGTTCATTTTTTACGAAATGTTTTAAAATTGCCTCGACGCTCAGCAATGCAAATTGTTCATCGAGATATATTACACTAAGCTCATTAATTAATTTTTGTTTGTCAAAGAAATTTTTATAAAAGTTGGTCACATTCGTCACAAATTCAAGCGGAAAATTTTTGCTATATTCTTCGAATTTTGAGGAATCCGCTAAAGAAAAATATAATAACTGAGACATATCTGCAAACCTAACTTCTATTTGAGTCACAATATTGTCAATTATCTCATAAAATAAAATGCGTAAAGAACTTTGCTCATCGCCTTTAATGGTGTCCGATAACTTAATTCTTTTTGACAATTGCCCTGAGTCCCTATTATTAAAAATCCTTGTTTGGGCTTGTTCAAATATTGTATTAAACATTGTCTCATTTCTCAATAACTTGATACGATCTCTTGCCATAAATATTTGCTTTTTACAATAAGTGATGTCCAATGATTTTTTCTGTAGAATGTTGAAAAGGGGGTCAGTTATGTCAAAAATATGTTTATACACAGCGGTAAGAAACGAAAATTCTAAATCGTTTATAAATTTAAGATATCCCTTGGCCCCGTTTATTGACTCAGCCGATGATGATTGGTCGTCAATAATTTTAGAAAAAACTAATTTTAGGCCTTCCCATTCAGAGTGCAAGATTTGAATGATTTTAGAACGGGAAGCCCACCTGGTGTCTGAACTGGAAGAAATCCTCTTTCCTATCGTCGAATCTAAAGTAAATGTCCGTTTTGCAGACTGATGAAAAAATCCGGGAATCGAGGACGCACTTGCGAAAAAAATTCGGCAATTTTTTATATTTTTTGAACCAGTTTGTAAAACCAAATTCAATCTGTGCGCACTACAATGCGTAAACAAAGCAAAAGGAGCATCATCTTTAACTTTTTTTTGCAAACCATTCAATGAACCTGCCATCACACTAGCACCATCGTAGCATTGCCCAACTAATTTTGTTTTATAATCGAAATTGCCTATGACTGTAACAATTAATCCATACATTGCGTCCGCTGTTCTGTCTTCGCTAACGTCATGAAAACCCAAGAAGTATCTGCAAGGTAATCGGAAATACAGGATATCAAATCATTCTGGATAGTTTTTGATAAACCAGAAAAAATATTTCCAATTTTTTTAAATGTTGTTGTATTTCGTTATCACGTTTAATTAACAGATTAAAAGTTTGAAAATTTCCCGCACTAACGGAATCGTTTTTTTCATTATGGCCTCTGAAAGATAATTCTTGCTTTGCTAGGTGACACGTAACATCGACCAAATAGCTCATTAGAAGTCTGTTTTTTCTCACCTCCTCATTATATAATTTAAGAGACAAAGAAGATTGTAATTGTAGCGCATCCTGTATAGTGCTACTGTTTTTTTCTAACCGCTTTAAACTAAGATAACTGCTTAAATGTTCTTTCGATGATTCGTGTTTTTTTATGGCCGCAGATAAATTTTTCAAATCAGAAAATCCCTGACGCACCCAAGTATTGTTTCTGCCTTTTGCCAAAAGTAAACATGGCCAACAAAACAAATTTTGTTTAAAATAGCTACCACATATCCACTGATGACTTTCGTACCATTGAGCTTTAAACGATCGTGAAAAAGTTTGGCCCTGTTTTTTATCAGGCTTTAAAATATTGAGAAGTGGCGTGGGGCGGCCAAAATAAATAACATCTTTTCGATCGTTTTCGTTTAGACGCGAAAATGGTGTCTCGCACAAAGAGCAAACAATATCATGCACCGGATTATTCGCCATGACTTTTTAAAAATCCATTAAAAAAAAAACAAAGCAACGTAATGTACGTATATAAAATAGAACAAACCGGAAAAAACGCACTTAACCTACGGTCGACGCGACGGTAAATTCATCGAATATGAACCGTCCAACCCCTAAAACTAGCGAAACTACACTTAAAAGCAAAATATTTAATACCTAAATATGTCTATTAGAAACAAATAAAACAAAAATACTTATCCGTTTATCAGGATTTCTTCGTTTTTCTTCTGGCCAATGCCGATAAACAACCAAAATCACAAATTAAAGCACAGAAAAACTAGACGCGGTCGTAAGATAATAGTCAAAAAAACACACACGTATCACCGTCCAATGTTTTTATTTATTGATCGATATCAGAAAACGAGAGCGGTCAGAATGTAATTGACAAAATTTCAAATCACTTGACCGGAAATCCCAACGAACCATAATATTGCATCATGCATACTATTTACGATTTTTACGAATTATAAATGAGATTAATGAGAATAGTAGCAGGTGGCCAACGTTGCCAAACGCAAAATTTGTAAATACGGTTTCGCAAGCCTGAGAAAAATTTCTTTATTTTTCTTGAGATGTACCTAGATTTTGTTTAAAAAACCCTTTCAAAACCACCCTTACAACATTGAAACTGCTTATTTTATTTTTTTTATGGTTTGCAATGTTTGCATATGTAAGGCTGTCAACCGTCCCGCATTCTGCGGGACAGTCCCGGATTATCTTTTAAGGTCCCGCGTTACAAATAAGGTTAGAAATCGTCCCGCATTCTCTAATTATGTCCCGCAAGTCCCGAATTGCAACAAATCATATTCTAAGTTCCCATGTTTATCGGTTTAATAATACAGAGAAGTACCATTTTAAGAAGATTTGATTAAACTAAATTATGTGTTATAAATAAGCCTTAATTAAAAAAAATACCAAAGTGTAGAAACATGTTTCATTTTATTATTATTAAAAAAACCTCACCTAACCTAACATTTATGTTTAATGTCTTTAATTTTTTTGCTTTAGTATATAACAGAATGTTCGGATAATCAATTTAATTAATTAAAAAAATAATGCTGAAAATAAAGAATTTTAGAATATGGTTAATGCGCCTAGAACGCATACTAAAATTTGTTGTGTCCCGCATTCGTAAATGAAAAAGTTGGTAGCCTTATGCATATGCATATTTTCTAAAAACGTAAAGCAGTTCAGGTGAAAATTCGAGAATTTGGCAACACTGCCAGATGAACAATATTGGAATCCAATGCGAAGACGTCAAATATTTGCCGAAGGCGGACGATCGTTTCGCCTACTGTAGTAGTTTATTTCGCGTGATTTTCTCTGTATGTCGGTCGCTGGTCGTCGGGGATGTGCGTTTTCGTGGGCTGGCTGGCTGCCGTAGAGAACATCTAAATTTAGGCGGTTGGGATATATCGCCTCTAAACGTACATAGGTTTCGCATGTAATCGATGTTTATTTAAATGTTAGGAATTTCTAAGGGAAACGCACGGGTTTTTTCGAAAGTTTTGTATATTTTGTGATGTTAAACGGTTAAATATTGTTTAATTGATATGAGATATTAGATTTTTTGGGCAGTATTTAGGCACGATTATTCAAGGGTAGGCGGCGCCTACCTTGCCTACCCTGACGAGCCGCCACTGACTCCAACTGATCGTTTACTAAGACGCAAAGATTTCAAAAGTAATGCATACTTATTTTTTTGCAGCAATGAGAAATAGATTAAATTGTAATGTTAGTTAGAATACATATTTAACAGTTTACATCCTAATCTATAATTATCAGGACAAAACTATTATATGTTGAATACTAAACTAATTACCAAAGTGATTTTAATTTCTTTACCTTTTTATACAATCACATTTTTCGGAGGATGTCCTATCTGTACCATTGAATATGTGAAGCCTGACGCGACACCGAAAAGCAAACAAGACGACCGTATGACTACATAACGCTAACATTGTTAATTTACTGACACAGATAACCAGCGACGTTGTCACTGCAGGTTAGGCTTAGTTTACACTTCAGGCGAAAATTTTTTAATTGTCATTAGGACGCGTCAGTTATGTCGGAAGCGGTTTACTTATTTTTGCAGGTTACTTGACATACTGGCTAAAGTTTGTTGGGGTTACGAGGTGTGTTGTAAACGATTATCGGTGGCGAGAAAAAGCTGAACAGTTTTTGAATAGTCATACATAAGGGTTATTACAATAAAAGCTTTTTTCCATTGTTAGTAGCATAGATTATGTTAAGCCGCAACAACTAGATTTATTTCAAATCATTATCTAACACATATATATGAGTTTGCTAGGATACTTTGCAGGTCTTCTAGAAAAAATGAGTTCCTAACTCCAGCTTTCGAGTAAGACTATTTTAATCCTTGATCCGAATACCTTAAGTCACTTACACCACCTCTGAGACAAAGAAAAAAAACTGGACAATTTACAAACTGCCTAAATTTAAATTTATTCTTATTTTGACTATTTAAAGTTTCATGGGATATAGCTTTAGTCGATGGTTTTCACTGTTTTTTTATATCTTACCCCTTCCCCCATAACGAGGAATTCTAGAAACGGCCCTAAATTCTGTACTAAATTTTAGACCTCTGCTGCTCCCCCTCGATACCTTTTTTGGCTACGCCAATGACCTACTTAGTCCCACTTATAGTATATTTTGATCCATGATGATCGACTACTAGCCGCCTGCCGACACTATGACCGGTCAAAACTATCAACTTATAATGACGTAAATACATTTTAAAGGTAATTTCACTAAATTGCGGTAACTTAAGTTGCAGAGATGAAGAATGAAATCACTATACTTACAGTAAAATAATTTATTTAACGGGACATTATATTCAAATTCAAATTCAAAAGGTTTAACTATTTAAGTTACAAAACAAAATATATTTTAGAGGGGTGGCGAGATCCAGCAGAGCTGCTCATCTAACCACCTAAGTTTACTATTAACATTACTATTAAAGTGCGGGACGCGAAAGAAAACCGGGCGGTCCTTAAAATAAAGGTTTATAGTCTTAAGCAATTTTATGTTATTTTATTTGTCGTAATAGTTTGCCGCTTCACCTATAAATTGCGCCAGCTAAGCGGTACGGAAAATTAATCGAAGATTTAGTAAATTTCGCACTGCCGCTAGAACGTTCTAGCTATTTCCAGTGGCGCCTAAACATTTCGAGCGTTGCACGTGAAGTTATTGCGAGCGTTATAGTGGCCTGTACTAGAGAAGCTGAAAATAATAGTTTGACTATTCCAATTCAAAATCGAACAGAATGCGCTGCATTTTACACTGGTGTTTCGGAAAGTAGTGTAAGAAAAATTCAAAGGAAACATAATGATCGCTCATGTTCTACTTCACCTTCAAAATCTCCTGGCAAAAAAAGACCCCGATTATCATACAAAGATAAAATTGACGATGGTGATTTTCAAGTAATTCGACGAACAATAGAGGATTTTTATATAAACTTGAAGAAGGTTCCGACCTGCAAACCCCTACTTCGTGCTGTAAAGAACAAAATAGATTTTCCGTACGGGTATAAAACCTTAAATCGGCTTTTACAATCAAATGGTTTTGTTTGGCGCAAGTGCCAAAATAAACGAAAATTGCTCATTGAGAGACCAAATATTTTTCACTGGCGGGTGAAATATCTATCAACTGTAAGGCAATATGGGCAAGAATTGTGTATCTAGACGAAACCTGGGTAGATAATAATATGCTAGTGAACAAATGCTGGCAATGTGAAAGTGTTACAGGTGTTGTTCAGGGAATCCGCTCTAGTAGTCGCTTTATTATAGTTCATGCTGGTTCAGAAGCCGGATTTGTTCCAGGTGCTGCTTTAGTTTTTCGCTCGGGACTAACAACTGGAGACTATCATGGACAGATGAATAGAGATAATTTTGAAAAGAGGTTGCTCGAAAAGCTTCTACCTAACATTCCTCCCAAATCAGTCGTGGTAATGGATAATATGTCTTATCATTCTTACGTAGAAGATAAAGTGCCAACTAAATACTCTACAAAAGCTCATATGATATCGTGGCTTAAATCGAACAAACTTGTATGTGATCGAACATGGAGAAAATATTAATTATATGAAGTAATATCAGCCAACAAGCCTAGAGAAAAAAAGTATAAAATTGACGGTCTTTTACGTAACCTCGGTCACTCGGTCATACACCTTTAAGGCTCCCTCCATACATGTGCGACCTCAACCCTATTGAACTTGCATGGGCAGGAGTAAAAAAATATATTCGAGAGCACGAGAGCGCAACACCGGTGAACTTTCAATTAAAGATTTAAATAAAATAACATTAGAAGCGATTGACTCAATATCTGCTGGAAATTGGAAATCGTATGTTAAACATGTTCGTTCTATTGAAAAGAAATACTAGGAAGTAGATGGCAAAATTGAAACGGTTAGATGATTTAGTTATCACACTGGGATCTTCAAGTAGTGACGACGAAACCTCATCATTTTCAGAGAAAGACAACGATTTAGAAGGAATCGAACCATTACAATTACAGCCATTAACCTCAAAAATGGCTTAGTTTTTTTTCATATATTTTGCAAAATTGTTCATAAAGTAGCTGTCAATAAACTGCTTCAAATTAAATAATTTTCTGTTCAATATCGGGTGTCAAAAAATATCTAATAATGCAATTAATATTTGAAAAACTACAGAACCCATATTTTTCCAAAATTAACACATCAATGTAGTTATAGTAGCGGAGCCAGCACTGATTCCAGTGAACAAAATTTATCAAAATTTTAACTTATGCAGTTCGACTTTGGGCTTTTCGGGTATGCCAAAAGTGACCGTTTGTCTCCATCTGTCATATTACTTTGTACAGGGAGAGTCATTGTGGAGTACTATACAGGGCGTTTCCTAATTGCGTGCTAAGGTTAAAGGGGGGTGATTCTTGGATTTTTTTAAGAAAAAAGTTTAATATGAACCTTAAAGTCTTAACTTTTGAGATACATGGTTTTAAAATTTTTTTTTAAATCTTAATTCTGATGCTATTATAGATAAATAACTGTCTGAAATTTGATACATGTCTTTTATGCATTAAAGGGCATTTTTTATTAACAATCAATTTTTGAAATTTCTACCAGTGGCGTGCATATGTAATTAACCTGGGTAAATCCATATGCTCCTTAATGCATAGAAGACGTGTATCAAATTCCATGCAGTTATCTGCAATAGCAACAGAATTGGGAGGAAAAAAAATGTTTTCTTTTTAAACTTTATCATCCTGTATCTCAAAAGTTAAGACTTTTAGGACATAAAAACACCCTCTTTAACATCAGCAGGCAATTAGGAAACGCCCTGTATAGTACTTCGCAATGACGGCCCCTGTATAAAGTAATAAGACCAACGGAGACTGGCGGTCACTTTTGGCATACCGGAGTAGGCCAAAGTCGACCTGCATAAATTAAAATTTGTATGAAGAAGAATCAAATTAAATCATTTCAAAATTCGAAAGTTCGCCGTTTTTGCAACACAAAAAAGATATAGAAGTGCGGTACACAAAAGAAAAATATAGATAAAGGTTCATTAAGCATAGTTACATTTTTTAATTATCTGAAGGGCGTATAGTCAAAAAGGAGTGCAATATTATTTAAAGAACGACGGGACACCACTGGTTTAAAGAGATTTCTTGGCCCACCTTCCTAAACCGATTGACTCCGCCCAGTTTTCTTTCGTGTCCTGCACTTTACTAATATAATATTTACCTAACAATACACATTGTAAAAGGAAGTCACTATATTATTATATATGATTGTTAATATATTTATATTAGAATGTGAATAGGAAGAGAGTTAAATATTTTAGCGGCTAAATATGAGTATGAGTTTCGAAAAGAAGCGGTATTGTGTTTTGGAATTTGGCTTAAGTCAGAATGACTTATGACAAATATAATATAACTTCTGAGGTTCGTATTAAAAATGAATACAAGAATTTTGCAACTTCTGCAGGCTATTCTTGTCAATGACCGTCAATGACGACCAATACACAACATCTGCGTAACCTATAGCGGAGAGTTTTAGTGAATCGCACAGTATCAGTCCTACTAGAGTGGAAAAAATATCTTTGTAGATATAGAGAATTTTTCAAATCATCACCACAATATTTTTACAATCTTATACGGTTCAAGGCAACCAAATATCAACTGATGACAAAAAAAAATAAAAGTCGTCACAATGAGGCTTTTCCAAGTGGCTCCGGAAGTTCTAAGAACAGAAAACCAACTATCAGTGAAGATTTACTTAAACAAAATGTCCACACCTTGAGCCTTTCGTGCAACACAATAAAGAAAAACATTAACCGTTTTAATTTTCGTTTGACCAATGGATGGGGAGGTTGAAACTCCAAAAGCCCCTTCTTATCTACGGCCCTACATATCGCGACTAATGTCATAACCGCTGACCGCTGCCACAAATGTATTTTGAAATGCTTTCCTCCAATCAATCTGTACAGCATTTACTTACAAATATCTGAAGAAAAGCTTATCATTTTATCTCTAATTTATTTGCGTCTATCTAATCGAACTTTCCGTTACGAAACTTATATCAAAAGCCAATTTATTTATACATGAATTTAAGTCCTATCTATAAATATTTTATATCTTTATGATGTTAGTCCATATTAATTAATTCAGCAAAACTTCAATTCCTATATGTCGGCGGTATTTCCTTTTATTCTCCTCTAATCAGTGGAACAATATTTGCGGAATAACTGTCCTAATGACGTCGACAAACATATGTCCGACTGGCCGTGGTAATTTATGATTTACCGATGTTGAAACATAATAACGCTGAGAAAATTATTTTTGGTCACTGTGTGACAGACGCGTTGTTTGCGCACAGACCGCACCATAGCGTGGGTTAAGGGGTGACATTTTCATCCTGAATCAATTCGCCTAAAAAGCAGTTCATCCACTTAAATGTTTGTTTTAAAACATGCATGTATTAAGTTTTCTTGTGGAGTATTCCAGTATTATTGATTAATAATTTTTCCTATAATTCATGAATAATAAATGTTTTTTATTAATTTATTTACATTTTAATGCAGTTTTAATATATGCAAAGTGTAATGCTATAAGCTGAAAACTATTAATTATGACTTTAAGCATGTAAAATATTAAATGGAAAATTTCACACCTAAATGCCTGACCGCTCAAAAGATTTTATTTTGAATCATTTCCATGGCAACCCAAAATATTTCCAGAAATATTCACCCTCCACGGTAGCCTGTGAGATATTCTTAATTAGTGGAAATATTTCTGTCACTATTCTTAAAACGAAAGTTAATATTTTTTTAAACTTCTTGGTTACTGGGTACTTAAATAATAATTAAAGAATTAAAACTAAAATAACATATTTTACTTAATTCTTACTTATTGTATTATTAATCACAAACTCAATGGCGACTACTACGGTGAAAAACTCTTTTTAATTAAATGCTTTAGTACATAAACATAATATTTTGATGACGATTTTATTGAACCTAATTTTACAAATCCGTAAAAATTTGTTTGAGACCCGGTTTAAATTCTTTTGTATTGTTCTGAACAGATTTTCCTCCAGATTATGTAGATTGCACTTCAGGCTACATTCATCAATAATGTACGACAAGTATTTTAGATCTTGATGATTTAACTATTTCCATTATCTTCAACTTACAAGTTTTTGTAACTTGACTTAGAAGGACAAAACAAATCAAAAACGCTCCATTTAAACGTCAGCAGAATGCTACTCGCGGGCTCAGTAGCGCTACGTTGTAGAATGCTACAATAATTGTGAGTCAATTGTTTCTCGTTTTAAAGCCATCTGAGATTTTTGTGTGTGATATACCCACGGACTTCATAAATAAAAATGGACCGCCATCGTTTAATTAATATAACGTAAAAAAACAACATCCAACCAATTTTAGTTAAAAAAACTCTATTTGAAGCTCTATTGCTTCAAATAATTTGTTTTTTAACAATTTTTAGTAGATTCATAAAACTAAAATGGGTGGAATGTGATTTTATAAGTAGGTATTCTATACCTTACGTTTAACACTTTAGTATAAAAAAAACAACGTTCCACCTATTTTAGTACACAAAACATAATCAGAAGCAATAAAATAAATTTGTTTCTAATAATCTTTAGTAGTTTCATAAAACTAAAATAGGTGAAACGAGTTTTTATATAGGTGTTGTATACTAGGAAAAAAAAACACTTTTATTATACAGGTGTCTATTTTAGGGTATACCACTATTGCTATCTCATAAACGGCAAGAGATATGATCTTGGTTAAATTAGGGAAAAAGTGTTATTTATAGAGGACGTTAACAATCCGTTTACAGATTTTTAATTTTTTTCTTTGTTCCTGAAATACCGAGGATTTTTCAAAAAATTGCCAAAATTTATTTTATTAAGTCCTTTATTTATCCCCATATGGAAAAATCCATTCGAGTTAGGTCCGAGGAACAATATGGCCAATAAATAGGACCGTTATTACCAATCCGGTGGTTTGGTTTAAAATATTAAGGAATCGGGTACAGCCACCGTAACGATGCGCTGGAGCAGCATCTTGTTGAAAAAAACTCAATATTTCTATGCACAGCCAATGGTTATCTAACATTTCTTGGAAGTCATTTGTCAAAAAGTTCAAGTACTTGTCACCAGTTAAATGATCCTCAAAGAAGTAGGGTCCCACAACTTTAGAATCCAAAATTCCCAACGAAACGTTAGTCTCGAACCTTTTTTGAAACGCTGCCTCTCTAAAAAAATGTTGGTTTCCTTGTGTCCAGCGGTAACGAGAATATTACGGTTATATCACCCATTATTACAAAATCGGCTCTAGACTTATTACAATTTCTTGCAAATATCAGAATCCAGCCGATGTTTTCAGAGAATCTATCTGCAGAAAATTCGCCTTTTACGGAAATCTGTTAACCTTAGATGTCGCACGTTTCGGCAACGATAGCTTCTAAATTTGTGCCGACGTAAAATCTTTTTGGATGAATTTTTGTTAACACCGGTTTCTTTCTCAATTTCTCGCAGGGATACATACCTCTTGATTGTCCTGTTTTTTATAATTTACGAGGGCTAAAACAATATTTAAATTAAAAGGCGACAATTTTTACACCAAAGAGGACTTACATAATACATTTATTTTACCAACTCCTCCTTGGGCTGTTACAGTTGGAGTATGTCTTTGCTTTTTCTGAAAAGAACCATGTTGTCGTAAATTTCTTTCGAGTCTACGGAAAATGCGAACACTGGGAACGGGTCTTTCGGGATACATATAATGGTTGAGCTGCATTATCTGCGTTACGCATAGATCTCGCATAAACAAATAGCATATCTACTTTCTCGTCATGTGAATAATCCATATCATTTCAATTATTCAACAGCAGACTAATAATTATCACCAAATTAAAAAAATTTGACAAATGTATTATTTGACGGTTGCTCAGTTATAACAATGCGAATTATCAATTCAACTATTTTTTCACAGCCGCCTTACTGTAAGTAATTAATTTTAAAACTCAAACTATTTTAGTATTAGTAGGTATTTAATTCTTTTTGTGATGAACCGTAAAAAATTTTAATTGAATTTTCATGGATCCACATTATTAAACAAAGATATTTATGAAGAAGCCCATTCTTTCAGTGAAAATCCAGAGCCGTATTAGAAAAAGGAAACATGAAGATGAATAAAACAGAACGAAACGTCGGTAAAAAATGTTCTTGGTGTATGTTGATGTATTAACGGTAAATTGTTCTACAAGAAAATGAAATAAAAAATGCAGGTCCGTATTTAAAAAAAAATTGATGTCGGGAGAACATTAAAATAAGTAAGTGTTGTATAAAACTTATTTGTAAACTACAACTTTTTGAGATATTTAATAAAATAATTTTGGGCAATTTTTGCAAAATCCCCGGTATTTCAGGAACAAAGAAAAAAATTAAAAATCTGTAAGCGGATTATTAATGTTCTCCATAAAGGACACTTTTTTTCCTAATTTAACCAACATCGTGTCTCTAGCCGTTTAGGAGATAGCAATAGTGGTGTACCCTATTGGTATTATTGCCTTTTATTAACACTAAATGAAATCAAATTTTTATACAATTCTACTAACTATTTAGAGTAATCTACTTATAGTGATTGTTATTAGTGATATTAACTACACAATTATTATCAACGGTTGATGGGTGACTTGAACGTTCAATTGGCTCATGACAAAGTTTTGTCGAAGAAGTGTTGAAGATGTTGCTCCTCATGAATTCAATTATATCCTGATAATGTGTAGCATCTAGCTGAATATATAGCTTACTTGATTGGCTGTTGCTATGTCCGGTTATTTTGACAAGTTGCTGTTTACCAATTCCTTTTTTAAATAGATTAAAAACAGCTGTAGCTCTAGCTGAGTGATTTGTCACTTTTGTTTTTTTTTTGTATCGATAGCAATACTGGATGCTGTTGGTTTGAAGCAAATGAATATTATATTTTTTCCTACCCGACATTTCTTGAACCATCCCTTGGAGTCAGGACGATTCCAATTTGGACTAGGTGTTAAAAATAACCTTTCAATTTTCACGTGGTTTCCACTTTAATCCAATACTTTTTGGAACAAACGAGCACTTTGGGATTGTTATAGTTGGTGACTAGCCACTCACTATCATTTAATTGTTTTGCATCACATTGGGCTATTTTGGAAAATACTGGGTTATATTCAATTCGTCCGGTGAAATTGCCTTAATTTTCAGTTTCCTCTAACGAGTATTAAATTCAAGCTGAAGACCCTTTTCCTCCTCTCCATGTTGGCTCATGGGATGCGATATAGAAAAATTTTCGTTGTAGATCTTCTGAAGAATCTTCATCACAAGTTTCTAAGATTTTCTTGAATTCTTCATTGCTTAAGGCAACATTTTCCTTTTTGAAGGATCCCTTTGTAATTTTCTAAGCATTGTATCACTTGTAGCTCACCAGCAAAGTCGGGATCGTAAAATGGATCAAATATTATATTCTATTCGTTAAAAAACATTTCTATCAATTGCTTTGCTGTGCTACTCCATATCACTTTTACTACACCTTCCTTGTAACCTTTTTCTTCATGTTAAAGGCGTAATCTTCTAAAATGTGATTGAGTACTTCAATAGAAATGGACGGGTTGTTAATATCGTAAGATTTTTCATGAAAAAATTGTACCAGTTATCTCCACACACTCCCTTTACACCTCTTTGTGTTCTGTGGCAATCAATTCTCAAGTTCTTTCGTAATATGTTCTTTACATTGTCGGTCGAAACGTGACACTATTTAGCACTGTACTTTTATCTCGGCTTCTATAACTATAGTACGCCGCACGGATCTGAAGCTCACGAAAGGGGGAAGTTTGTTTGTTTTATAAGTATGTAGGGTTTTAACCAATCACCCATTAGTATTATAACGCCCCGTTTCCATACGTAATTGCATTCTTTTCATAACCTCAGATTCGCGCGCCAAACTGTACACAACGACTTTGTAAAATGTCAGAATGAATTTTGACATGAATTTAATTTCTGAGGGAAATTCATAGCCAACTATAATCTATGCGTTTTTATGTCAAATAATTATTATTTTTGAATTTTCTTTTGGTATGAAATTTTCTTACCGAAACTCCCTCGTGCATGAATTAATATCCGTAAATTTTTTCTTGGTCACGAATTTTTAAGAAAGTTTTCAAAAAATTCGTGCACTCGAAAAAATTTCCGGCAATAATTCAAGACATTAGGGAGATGATAAGTGAAAATTGTCTCTCCTTTTATTTCTAGTTTTTGATTAAGCGTCTCAACAAGCTTTTATTCACCTACGTCCAGACGGTTGTTTGTTTGAAGACTCGTGGATGAAATGCTGATTTTGCTAAAACTTATCCAGGAATTATCCAATCAAGTCAACGCCGCACACTGGTTGAGGCGTATGAGAAAAATACCTAAATTCATGAAGAAAATTTATTTATTTCAAATAACAGATTCTTTTTTGACTTTTAATCATATAACATTATTTTAAAATTTGCTTTACTTTTGGAGTAATCGTTTTTCAAACTAAAAATTTAATACTTTTTGAGTGTAATTTCTTGCTAAACGGAAGCGTCTGATCCGGCACGCCTAAACATATTTTAAAAGGGTTTACATTTTTGTAAAGATAGAAAATTAGAATTATCACATCACAAAAAAAAAATAGAAAATTTTCAGTCTTTCATTTAAAAAAAAAGTTAAAAAGAGTAAAAAAAAAAATCAAAAACTATTTTGAGATCGTTAATTAACCATATCTTCCCTGTTTATCCATACCAAATTTGGCTGCCCGTTTTTGCCCCTTATGGTTTTATTCTTCTCAACATAGGTGCATGTAACCTGGAAAATCATGAAGATTGAGAGTTATGTTGATGATTCAATATTAACATGATCAGTTACTGAATTTCGGATTAGGGGAAAATACTTTATTCTTTAGATGTAAAATTATAAAGATTTTCCCCTTTCTCCCCCCTCCATCACAGTGCGGCGATTGGATATTTAGCGGGACAAAACTTCCGAAGCAACATTTGGGACTTAAATAGGAGGTAAGAATATATTAAACGGTATAAAATAGTAATCATAAATACTAATCTAGTTTGCTTTGTCTTTCAGCCCTATAAGTAATTGGGTTTATGAATAAGGTGAGCAAGTGTTGGCATCGCTGGGCATAAATGATAAAGATAAAGGTCGGCTTTTTCTGTGTAAATACCAAACATCGTTCCTTTATTAGCAATCTAATATAAACACACATTTTTTGTTACCATGAAGGTTCAGGTATAATATTGATAAAAGTGAAACCAGTATCAAATAAATAAGGATTAAATTATTATTATAAGAATATTTTAATGATTTACTTTCTGTATGATTATTACAATTATTATTATTATTATAAATATTATGGAGTGTCTAGTTATTATGTATCAGTTTATTTGTATGTTTTATATTTATTTAAATTTAACTAAATATTTGTTTTTGTTTATACTTCCATAAAAAATAAAATTCTCTTTTTGTTTATTGCGTTGTTGTTGAGGCAATTATTAAATAGATAACGATTTGTGATGGAGTTGAGAATTTATTTAAATAAAATCTGTTACAGGGATAGAATAAGCGTGGAAATGGAAGAAAATTTGTTCAAATATGTCTTGTGTTCTACAAAAAGAATGTGCAAATTTTTAAGAAATTCGGTTCACTAATTTCGGAGATACATATTTTTTTCCGAAAATAGTCCTTTTTCAACCACTTTGCGCCGGCGCCGCGCCGACGCCGTACTTCTACTAATGGACAATTTCATATGAAGGTAAAAACGAAACCTCCCCTATTTACTACCAAATATTATGAACTATAAAAGAGCCAATTAAGATCATCATTTTAGAAGCAAAGCCCACCTCTATCGAACAGTGTTAAAGCTAAACCTCTAAAGTATGTACTTTCCTAATGGAAATTAGTATTCCATATTAAATATTTATTTTAAACTATATGATTTAAAAACTGGAGCATTTTAGCTTCGTGATTACACGTTGTGGGAACGAACTATCGCCCACATAGCTGTTTAACAAGTAACTGGCTGAAGGTAAGACCTCCTGATGTTTCAAAAGGTAGTTTTTACGTTTATTTTTGAATCCAGTGATAGAGAGTGTGTTAATAATTAATTACAAAAGTATTTAACAGTCGGCAATTCCTAAGCTGTTTGACTGCTTGGACCGTATTAACTTTTCAACAAAGTTTCATCAATGGCCAGTTCCAATTTGGAGTACGATCATCATCATCAAGTAAATTCAATCTATACCGATTATTCCAAAACATTTCATAAAGTTAATTTCTTATATTCAAGCTGCAAACTATACGAATGGAGGATCTGTTCCCTTAGGAGGTTTAGGATTATGTTGGTGGGTCGCAAGCTGAAGTCCAAAGTGGGTTTTGAACCCTAATAACTAAATTAGACATCATAAGTTCTACAAGGAAGATACTGTGTTTCTATAACTTGATTCTTGCCATTTTTGTTTAAGTTGACAACTTGAAGTTGTTCGAGCGTCGAGCGATTGAAAATAGTTGTGACTGTGAAATTTTACAAACTAACTTGACAATGTTTTTTGACTAGTCAGTCAAGAACTGTAAATCATTAAATACGGCTTAATGCTAGTCTATGATTTTATTTAGCCATAAAGGTCATATGATGGTTGTATCGGATTAATTATCAAATCCTAAATAAAGTCAACACAATTAAATATTTGGGGGTATTTAATAATTTACAAGTAAGTGTTTGTGAACATTATAGATAAATCACAGGCAAATCCTTACAGTAAGGCTCGGTTAAATAAGGTTAAGTGAGGTTATTGAAATTCTATACTGCTCACTTGTCAGGGATATATTTGCGTAGTTTGGTACGCTTTCTATAGTACCAATTAGAAAAAGCTACAAAGGAAATATATCAAGGTCCTCCCTCTCGTCTCGACTTTATATTGACCTATCCAGTTAAAGGTTAAATAAATATGTTCAATTCAGATAACGTTTTAGCTATAAACACTCACAGTGTAACAGTGAAAGGCGCGCGTTTACATATTGATAGTCTATCGCATATGCCTGGATGTTAATACCTTGAATATGCCTTCTAACCCTTTGTTTGATAAATTTAATTGATCACAATACGTAATAAAAAAATTGCATATTCACTAAATGTCAGCTTTTCTAAAATAATATTTTGACATTAAAGACAAAAATTTGAACTGTTTCGGGGCTCCCTGTTCTAACAGTATGGTGCTATACTAAGAACTGCATTTTTATGCCAAACAATAAATATTTCAATATTAGAAAAATGGCATTTCTATAAATTGACCCCAATTTTTCTCCCGGGGTATAGGTAATCTTAACTAAAATTTTTTGAGGAGATACCAACGGCCTTTTTGAAGTCAATACCATAAAACATTATTAGTTGGTTTTTCTTACATTTTACTAGGTTTTTGCATCATCAGGAAAGTTTTGAAAATGATGCATGTCTTATATAGATTTTTGTTTTGAAAGGTTCCTCGATTAAGTTATAACTGTCCCCCTCTACAGGTTGTTTTGAAAAATAAAGCAAACATTTATTTTTCTAATAACTTTTATATAAGGCATAAAAGATTTTTTTTATTTCTATGTATAAAATACCTTACGTTATAAAAAGTGTGAGGAAACCAAAATGATTAAATAAAATGTTACAAGCCGGTCCCAATGTTCTAAAAATACTATTTAGTTCATTTGCGGGTCATTACTTTACGGTTTACCGCTATTAAAAGCTAGGCTTTGGATTTGTAGCTGGAGGTTTTTGCGTTTAATTTGCTTAAATGTGAATTTCAAAAATGTATTTGAAATTTTGCTTATATTGCGAACTTGTTACAAGGAAAATGCTTTCTTTAATAACATGATCGTAGAAAAAATATTACATGGGTAATTGCGGTTTCAAATTTCCAAACTTCTTTGTGCACCTGTTACATAAAATCTGGCTAGATAATATTTTTTTGTGATTTTTTAGAAGTATTGTTTTGTACCTAAATTTCTTAAAATTGGTTAAAATATGTTTTTTAAATTTTAATTACAAAATAAAACTCCATTAGTAGTAGTAGCTATTACTTCTGCTTTAAGAGAAAAAATTTAAAAACGAATACTCCGAAGATTTATCAAGAGTATTTTTAGATTATTAAGAGTACAGAAGGGGTATCAAAAAGAAGCTCTGATAAATTACTACTATTTGGTGGAGTAATACTTGACTTTTAAATTTCACCATCTCTGAGTAGAAGAATAATTCGAACATCAAAAATATTCAAGTAATTCCATTTGTTTTTATTTCTATTCTTTATGTTTTTT